>JAMXDD010000009.1:10038837-11264587 GCA_024733475.1 Syzygium grande
TTATTTATACGCGTAATTCCGATGATGAATCGTCGGATTGCTGTCGGTGTAAGAATTACCTTCTACAATTACAATCGAATTATAGACATATTGGTTACATAATTAAGTTCAAGCAAGCATGTAAATCGTTCGAGGACGAATGCATAAGTTTTTTTCTTTTTTTGGTTGCATAGGCATTGGACCTACCAATAATCCTTAAATAAAAGGAGATACAAAGGCCAAGTCATATCATGTCTTATCGTATCGTTAGCTGTGCACCCATTGGAAGGGGGATTCGAGTTTTTTTTTCCCCAATATCAAATTTGGATCTCTTTGTAATTTAATTAAAAATTATTGGTCAAAATAATTTTCCCATTTAAGGAAACAAATTGCCATTCTCGGCCATAAGAACGGCCAAACTTGACTTGTTTTTTTTTCCAGAATAGATTTTTTAAAAAGGAGATTCCCGAGATAAATATCTCCTAAAATAATTTTCCAAATTTGACTTCCATGCCACGTCATTTCTAAAGATTTCCTAGTTATCACATTATCATCCTATTCAGTTTCTTATCTCTCCTAAAGTTAATATTTTTTAACAAATTTTAATTTTTCATTATCATATTTAGAAAATCTACGCCAAAAAGATCTCTACAATCCAATAATTTATTAAGTACTATATTTTCATTTTTATTTCAGCTTTTTTTTGAATTTTTTTATTTCATGTTGACATTCTTTTTATTTCGAGCAATTATATCGTTATATAATATTACATGGTGGCCATTTTTTTCGCTTTCTAATTAATATCCATTTTGTTAACATGTTAATGCACCAACTCAAAATGAAAAACAGAAGAAAAACGAGACATTATAACATAGTGTTTTTGTAGTTCACGAGGATGACGATTTACCAGTTACGTGTTTCGTTATGGAAGAAACAAACTAGCAGGCGCGTATAATAAAAATTAAATGGCAAAGATAAAGCAAAATAAAATTTGAGGGAAGAATATAAAATGAAATCTTTTAAATAATAAAATGAAATTCTTTTTCCTAATGGTTCTTTTAATATTTAGTGATTGTAGTTGATGGAGAAATCCCTCCCTGAAGAAAATTGAAGTGTAGAATGTAATAGGGACAAAAAAAAAGTTTGTCATTCATTCTTTTTCTTTATTGACGCCATTATATCTTATAATTAGGAAAAAATATTTTAAAAAAATAAGTGGTCTAACTTTTCTATTTGATGGTTTGATTGATCCGTTAGTTTACTCTAATATCAAATTTAATTTTCTTAGATATTTTTTTCCATGTCTCCAATTTTTTTGAAGGGTGTATAAAGCTATACAATTTCTAGAATATTTTACATATAAATAGATATGTACATTTCCTATTTTTATATTTTTAATTTTATTGTAATCTTCCAATTGAGTAAATTGATAGTTTAAGAGGGATTCAGCCGAACGACACTAATTAACTTTTCTCGTTTATTTCGCAAAAAATAGATGATTTGAAAATTATTTTCATAAAAATAGTCGTTTGTATCTATTGAAATAGTTAGTTAACGAGAAAAATTTCATTATTGACAATTATTTATGTCTCGAAATTTTCGCAGACAATGGAAATATTTTTCGTTTGTTCTTGTATGCGACACAGGGGATCGGTTAATGAAAAATATTTTTCAAATTACTCATTTCCTGCGAAATAGACAGAACCTAAGTGTAGAATTTTTATCCTGTCGCTAGATGTAGTAGTAGTTATTAATTTTTAAATCCTAGTCTAACTTGTAAACAAAATGGATTGAAAACCTAGTTTAAATATACATTTGTTTTTAGCCATTGATAAACTTAAAAATTAATAAGAAAATACTTCCACACACAAATAATTTCGAAATATATTTCAAATATTTTCTTATCCATATTTCGATCGCCAAATCTATAAAGATATGATATGTGTGGAGGGGTGATGATTAGGTAACCTTTAGGCACATTGTGGTGGGGCTTAGTCCTAGTTTGGCAAATGACTTTGGGAAAAATCTATTTTGAAAATTACTTCTATACATATATAATCTCGTTATTTAGAAAGAGTACTTTTTTTTTTTTTATCTCCCGTTCCTTCTCCAGATCGTGCAACTTAACCTTAATTAAAAATCAAAACCCGAAACATGAAGTTTGGACCCGATCCGATCATGTGGCTATATATTGTTTGGGTCTTGGATCGGGTGGGGTATTATGAACAGCCGACTTGTCCCAACTCATTGACACTCCTACATATAATATGTATTTGGAGAAAAGTCGGCAAAACTTAATATCAGGACCATTTTGTGATCCTCCATATAGGATCTTATACGAAACTTTGCAAATTAGTATGACTTTCGCACCATTATAGCAATTTCAATGAGGTTTTCATTCGCTAACCTAACATAAACATATTATTGACACGTATCTCTTTAAGGCTCGTTTGGTTCGATAAAATATATTGTCAGGTCAAATGGAATCCTTTGTTCTTGGAGTGAGAGATTACTTCATGTGGACGGTGCAAGATGTAAATTGTTTCGCTTGGGTTAACCTTGGACCATCCCATCAATGGAATGTGATTTATTTATTTTTTTTGAAATTGGTGCTTCCCAACAAATTCAAAAAAAACTACTTAATTATTAAATAACATATTTATCCAATTTTGACCCCAAAAAAATATTTATCCAATTTTATGAAGTTCTTAATAACTAGTGATAAAATCATCTCAGCCACATTTCTTTAAGATTAACAATTGCATCATATATAATCCTTAATTATGCATCTAAGATGGAGAACATGGGTGATATATAATGCAATCAAATTTTTACTGTATCCACCCGCAAATATTTGGTACTTTGCAAAAACCTATTATTGAAACTTTACGTACTTCTTGTCTCCATTAGCGAGATGAATGGATATACATTGAGCATTCGTTTGTTTTATTAAATCTTTTGAAGAAAATTTCTTATACACGAGACCTCGAAATTGAAGTTCAAAAAACACCACTTGCTTCAAATGATAATCCATATACCGAAAATTAGCTAGCTAATAACCTACTTTTCATAAAGAAATCACTTTTTACGTGATAAGTTTGGAAAGACATCAATGACTTGAAAAACAAAAAATAACCATAAAATTAGCCGACACGATTTTGATACTAATACGATTATCATAGAACATATTTCGTTAGTTACACATCAAGAAATTAACATTATATGCACATTCGGTAAGAGTCTAAATTCACTAATACCGAGTAACGCAAATTTAAATTCATTAATTTTTGGGTTGAAATGAAGTTGTATAACCGTATACAGTGAACTGCAATGCCCCGTTTTTTATCGTATCAAACGTTGTCATGCAATAATTAAATTAAAAAAAGTTCTTTAGTCAGTTGAATAAAAATAAAGGAAATATACATAAAAAAAGATTCTTCTTTCTTTTTTTTATAAAGAAGCTTTAAATGCTACTCTCTCTCTCTCTCTCTCTCTCTCTCTCTCTCTCTCTCTCTCTCTCTCTCTCTCTCTCTCTCTCTCTCTCTCTCTCTCTCTCTCTCTCTCTCTCTCTCGTATTTTGGTCAAGAAAAAATCAACTTGCCGAGTTCAATGTACTTTGGTGCACGATGCGATGTACTTTTGTGTACGGTACGAGTTCAATGTACTTTAGTGTACGGTGTGATGTACTTTGGTGTATGGTACGATGTACTTTGTGTATGTATGATAGTCCATGACGCATTGCAAAGGGAAAAAATGTCAAAAGAGTCGTTAACCCATTGTATTGGTGTCACTTTAATTATAAGCTTTTTAATTATGCTAATTAAATGCTAAAACAACATATTTGCCAATTAAATTCATCCAGCTAATTTTAACCGGAAATTATTAACGTAAATGCCAATTATCCTACATGACATGACCGATGCTAACATAAACATTTTAAAAATAATTTTGAGTTTTTGATAATTTTTTTGGTTTTTTTTTCATTTCGCCTGAGGGCCAACAACCCTCATTAGCACTGAGTGAGGGAGTCCCGGCCCTCACCGGCTCTGGGTGAGAGCCGCAACGCCCTTGCTGGCCCTCGTCGAAAATAGCTAGCTAATAACCTACTCTTCTTTGCACTGCAGAATTACAAGCTGCGAGTAATCGTATGGAGATTCATTCTTTTAACAGGTGACATGACACTGTCAAATTGGCATTAAACTCCCTCCCAAGAGAGAGCAAATGGACAGGGATGGCAGAAATGAGGGAGCTTTAGCACAAAATTTTGATGAACTTTCTGCAAAATTTTATAGCAACATTGTGCCTCCCCACAACTTTTTAGGGTACACCATCAGTCCACACAAACGTTGCCACAGATAATGGCATTAATCAGATTACGCAATGAAACCAAAAGGGTTCCTTCTCCTTTTTCACATCGCGCCTTTTCGGAGGTGTCGAAGCCAAAATTTACATCCAATACTTTGCCCATCTCCATCCCTCCCATGGCAGGCATCTCTTGGAAGATCTAACTATGACCACACGCAAGCACTAAACACCCCGCCGGAACTCTAGTTGTTTGGTATTCTCACTCAAAACCTGCAACCCAAATTGTGCATGTGAAGCTCGGGAAGCATGACTTAGGATACAAGCAAATCATGGGGAAATTTCACATCAAAAGTCAATGACCCTGACATTTCCCCAAACCAAAATATCAGAAGTTGGTCTTTCTTCGAATTGCAAAGGTGAAGTAACATCTTACTTCTCGAATGTAATCCGCAATTGCTTTGCAGCCTTCTGCCGCAAGTTGCATGACATTTTCAAATATATCAAGAGGTAATTTAGCGTCCATCTGCACATCAATTCCAAAGTGAATTGCAGAAAACATCAATTCCAAAGTGAATTGCAGATATCACAAGATTGCTAAGACGTGAAAAATGCTCGACAAACAATATGATTACTCGGTACCTGCAGAAGAGTCACTTTGTCCAGTTTTGGTAGAATTCCAACTGTAACATCAGGGCCTCCGGCACTATCTTCTACATAATTCAAATCTGTGAAGGTTACAAGAAGAGACAAAATTAGCTCCGAAGTATAATCAGCAACATTAGCTTATTATGTCATCGTTTGATTCACCAAACAGTTGAAGTTAAGGAAGCGACACAACTTATATAAACACTAACCAAGAAGTGGTGTACTATTAAGATATCCAGCACTGCATGATGTAACAAAATCGCGCATTGGGATCCCAGCATCGGCAAGGGCCAAAGTGGCAGCATTGATGCACGCAGACCGAGTTCCTGTGTAAAACTGCCACAGTCAAATGACAGTTTTATTGGCCAAAAAAAAATACATGACAGATAAAGACAATCTCAGTGTTCCATTGTTAACACTGGAGTACGAATATGTGTATCCCATAAGCAAGAAGAGAAGGGCTGTCGAGTGCTCGCCAATTCCACTCACTTCTCTCAAGATTTCACGACCCTTATAGCTGCCATTGCATGGCATGGCATGGCATGATGGATGCAGATTATGAGGATGAATGAAATGTGCACTACAATCAGTTTACCAAAGGATTATCAATAATAATTGACATTTATCTGGACAAAAGCATATGTATTATTTAGCAGTGAACTGAGGAAATCAAAGACATCATGGAGCAGTGACCAGCCCCATGGAGAAAAGAAAGAAAGCATCTGAGAACTTTTGAGAACAGTAGAAAACATGAAGGACAATGCATGTAGTTTACTATTTGGCTGTACTTACCTCCATCTGCTTGAAGAACTTGGACATATATATCTATCTGTGACATTTAAAAGAAAAGGGTTTAGAAAAAAAATAAAGCATTCAAATACCAAATAGAATATGAAAATGCTGTTACATAACCTGAGAACGAGGCATAAGCTGTGTCAATATGCATGCTTCCATTGTCTGTCGAATAACAAGAGATATCTCTGTTGACCGTCTGAACACAAAAGTATGTGGGAATCAGACAAGAAACATCGGTAGCAATTACTAGTCACCATAAAGCGTATTCATAGATATTGGAAATAATAAGGCAAGAGAACACCCATTCTCAAGCAGGTAACCTAATCAATGTGTGCTCTAACTGAAACCAGTTACAATCATGAGAGCACTGAACAGAGATAGCGCTCCACAGCTCACAACAGACATTATCAAAATAATATTCATTTAAGACATTTACGAGATAATGAATAAGGAGATTGTAGAACTTTCAGGATTAACTTCCAAATATATTAACCAAATGTCTCAGCACCCACAATATCAAAGCTTGGCCTAGCTCACTGAATAGCTCACTGAAAAGAGACAGAAATCAGCAACTAACTTATTGCAAACACCAGAAAAGTAAAGGACTAGGGCCTGCTTTGGGAGTGATCGACATATCTTCTTTTTCAGATTTGGCCTTGTTTGACATATCTCAATCACCAGAATCAACGTTTTAAATGACATGTCTCTCTCACCAGCTTATTTTTCCCCCAACATGCCTTTGGAGATAGCGGCATAACAATACCATACACCAGCTAGGATTGTTTACTTCTCTTAACAATTCATAATCAAAGAGCAAAGACGTTGCATTTGGTGTATATATTCAGGCATAATGAAGTTTCCGGTAGGTAGCAGCGATTATTAATTTGAACAACGGCAGTGGTGTGAACATAGAGATCCTTAAGAAAAATTGACATGAAGGCACATGCCCAAGCAAAGAGAGAACAACTATTATGGCTGGATCCTGACACATGACTCCCTCCTACAAGGATATTGCAGGAAATTTTGGAACTTTGCAAACATGAATAACAATCTGATTTTGCGAAGAGAAGTTTTAAGGCAGGATTTTCGAGCCTTGGCTATAATGGGTTACAATAACCTGTGGCCATGGAGACAGGTTTCAATATCAAATCACCTAAAGATGTTCACGTAGTTAGACTCCCCAAAATAAAAAAAGTCTGATGCAGTAGACCTACGATTGTTCCTTTGAAAATTTCCTCAACATCAATATAAGCTTTCAACCGGTATTTTCACCAAACATTTCTGTTGGTACTTGGTAGCATTTTGTATATCCAGTGCTGAGCTATATTCTCTTGACTTCTAGTTCCAGGGTTTCTTAAGCTTTCCTGAATCCCACTTAAGTAATATCTTGAAAGCTCAAGTTATGTCAGATCAAATATCTTTGGATGATCTTTTAAGCGATTGGCAGAGGAATTTAGCTTCCTATTTACTTTAAAGGAAAAAAAAAAGAACCCTCCGGCATAAAATCCAGAATTTCCCACATTCCGCCATCTGTGATTTGCAGGACACAGGAGCAAAATATGGCCCTCAATATTCATGTGTTTCATAGGCATTTTATTAGTCACGAACACATTTATGTAGTAAGGCATTTAGCATTCATCAAGACATTGGAATGACCCATGCCTAACTATGTAATCATGCAACTCTTTGATGCGCATATCGCAAAGACCAATTGGCACATTAACTGTCGAGCCAATCAAGAGATTACCCTTCTTCCTTATTTCTTTCTTTTGAGCACCGGCTAGAGAGTAAAAGAGGCATTGCTACGTGCATGAGCTATCATGTTCTGTGATTTAAGATGGTTTAAATTAAGTATATAGTTGGTCGATGCCATAAATAACTACCGAGGAGACTGCTCTAATTATTAGTTATCCAGGTATAAGAGGCCTCTAGCATTTGAAAGAGCTCCAAGAAGCACCTACTTAGCACATTTCACTGCTTATTCTATATTGGATGCATAAGAGCAGTGCACAATCAGTCTAGCAAGCACAATCCATGTGGCGTATGGAAGAAGTCGATCCTAACACCACCACAATTTCACATTTAGCACAAGGGAGAAAAGGAAAAAGAGACTCACAAACAAATATTAGAGTAAAAGGCACCCCCGGTGCATGAAGCTCTCGATATGCGTGAGGTCTGGGGAAGGGTCAGACCTCTTTGGGTCTAATGTACGCAGCATCACTTGCAATTTTCGCAAGAGACCATTTCTGTGACTCAAATCCATGACCTCCAGGTCACATCGCAACAACTTAACTATCAAGCCAAGGCTCCCCTTCCCAAACAAATATTAGAGTAAAGTAAAAAAAAAAAGAAGAAAAGAAACTCATGGACCAAAGGATCTTTTAGTCATTCGATTTTTTTCACTTGTAAATTGTTCAACCAAGTGAACACATGACAAAAATCTCTATCAAATTAAGTTTAATTAGCCGAAGAAAGACATACAGATTGGCAGAAACTGGAAAATGGTCCAGAACTTCTAAACAAAAGGGAGTGGTGGTAATAGGGCTATACCCCCTTTCATACCTTTACAATGAAGGCTTGTTCAACTTTCAAGAAAAGGTCTACATGCAAAGCAAAACCACCTCACCAAATCAGAATGTTAAAAATTATCTTTATACCCTTTGACCCAAAGAAAAACACATTTTTGACACCTGTGATCATGCATGTGATAATACATCCTTGAAATGTACAAAATTACAACTGCATCGAATTTTTCCTACTAATCAAAACAACATTTATCAAGAGAAGAACCAACCTGTCACCCTTAGGTTTTCTCATTCGATCTCCAGTACTAAAATTAGCCATGCTGTACTCACAGTGTACCTACAAGATATAAAAACGATCAATATAATCAAAAACTTCTCTTCCTTGCTATTTAGCATGGAGCAGGTGGATGAACCAAAGTTGCTATCGAATACACAAGAGACACAAATGAATGAATTTCACCAGAGCCCGATCACTCAGTTGCTGGCTCCTGTTTTGCACCTGAATAAGAGCAGAAGATCCATTCAATTGTGTATTACATTCAGATTATGTAAGAAAATTTTTGAATATAACAATAAAATATATGCCTTATTCTATATGAAAAGGCGTAAACAGAACTAATTAAAATCTTTACAAAAAGGAACCATGCATCCTCACTCATGCATTTTACCTACAAGAATTCCTTCCTTGAGATATAAGCCATTTAATTACAGCAGATAATTTCCCTTTATAATTCTCAACCTAATATTTTGTCAGCTTTAACTTCAAAACCAGTAAACAAGTCAGTGCATGAAAAAATTAAAGCTGGTCAGCGCTATCCAAATGAACAGACTCATGCCCAAAAGCAAAAACAAGTTAGGCTTCACAAGTGCTCTGATGTGTGGACTGAAGCAGATAAAAAGCTCCGCTTAAAACTTCAAGGCAAATGCCATGCAAACACAAATTATCTTCTGATGGCTACCTCTCTCGGACCATAAACAGCAGCAATGACTTTGGTGTTGCCCATCTCAAAAACAGCAGATCTGTAGCAAAATCAGTTCAGTCAATCCATATGGAATGCCAATGTTGATTTGGTTGAATATAGAGAGATAATCAGTAAACAAGGAAATTACTACCAAACTATTGTTTTGCATACCCGTCAGCCTTGGGGACAACCCCAATTTCTGCTTGAAGTTTCCTCATCTAAGGTCAAAAGGAGATGGAAAAGGAAGCAACAAAATTAAAACCCAAACTTGTTCATGGACTTATTTGTGCATCGTGAACCCTTGTATGCTTGTGCACAACAGGCCCATGAGAGAGAGAGAGAGAGAGAGAGATTACTTCCATGGGCCGCCGACCATCGATGCGGAGCCCTTCAGGGCTAACATATTCCATCTCTTGTAAAAGCTGCAGAATTCTTAAAAAGCTGCTTCAATCACTGTCTTAACAACAAAGGTAAGCCCATGTCTTGATGTTTCAGTATCAGCAAGGCAATGTAAGCTGCAGTCATCGACAAAGTAAGACAGAGGGTGGTAAAACTAGAGTTGGGCAAGCACTGGAGACGTAAAGACAGTCCTAGATCCTACATCAATGCAACTCACAAAAGGTTTCAACTTTAAACAATTTCCACTAAGCCCTCAAACTAAGTAGTACCAACACGCGACACGCGACATGGCATGACACGACACGACACGACACGACACGACACGACACACGACACGTTATTTCTCAAAAATACAGAATTCATACGTGAGAACAAGGCTAAACAGTCAAGGAACTTCTACTATCAGTGGCAATTAAGGGGGTAACCAGGAGTAATTTCGTTGAAACCACTAGGGAACCCTAAAACCAAGAATAGAAAAGATCAGGATTCTAGTTAAGATCCTCTAACGTCTTGGAAGACGGGGAAAGAGCGACAAAGGATCACAGGACGTAAGGTACGGATATGCCCAATCATGTAATTCAATATTTTCAATGACACTACCCAAATATTAATCTTAAGAAGCAATCAAGATGGCTCATTGTCCCCGGTCCTCCTCTCAAACATCATAAAAGTTCAGCCTTTTACATATCTAAAACAAGAAGACATGCACTCGAGCTTAAAAACACAGAGAGATCAACCAAAGATGCCAGCACACATGGTCAGAATTCTTGCGCAACTGATCAAAGCAATCCGATCGCGCCAAAAAATCTTAACACCTCAGCCCAGCCCAAAAAAAAATGCGCATTCCGATCGCGTTCCGCACTCGGTACTTAGCAGATACGAAGCTCTAAAAAACAGGAAACCGAGGATCGCCCTTCACCAAAAAATCAAAACTTCACGCGGGAAATCACAGGGAGAAAAGAGACGAAGACGCCAAAACCATCCGCGAAGAGATTGGATCCGAAAGAAAAGAAACGGGTTACTCCGACAAAGCAAGAAAGCGCACGGAGTGAGGCCCCCGACGACGAAAAGCGAGGTGCCGACGCTCACGATCAACATCGACCTCAATCGAAAGGCCCGAACTCGAGCTTCAACATGAATCGAGCAATTAGTAAACAAGGAAGAGGAACTCACCGGGAGGAAGGCCGCGAATTCGATCGAGACGGCGGCGGCGGACGAGGCGGGGGGAGAGGCCGAACCAAGCGCTCCGATTCGGGGGGCCTCCCGAGAATTCGAAATCCCTCCACCCGAAAATGGAGCGGAGCGGTTTTGGATTTCTTGTGCCCTAGCTGCTAGCTCTGCAACTTTTTTTTGAAGCGGGAAGGAAGAGGAGGAGGAGGAAGACGAAGAGCTCTTTAATTTCTTCGCCTGGTGGGAATATGCTGGGCATTGTGGAGTTATTGGGCTTGGGCCTGATTTCGGGCTATTCGACCCATTTACATATTCAAATAGAATTTACATAATGCCTTAATTAATCAATATTAAACTTACTAATAAGATATATTATTATAGTGAAAATTTATCCGGTTGATGATATAAGCTATGCTTGAGAGTTGCGACTATTAGTGAATGTTTCTGATGATGGCATGTATTTTTTTTTCTTTTTAATCTCGTGAGTTTAATTTCTGTAACCGATATGATTATAATTTATTATAATTCATGATAATCAAATCGTGTAGTATATTGACATGTACTACATAATTTTCCATGGTGTACGTAGAATAAATGAATTTTTAAATCAAGCAAGATTCATTTGTGTAATGGAGTAGGTTGTGCTCTAACCTGCAAATTGTATATTTATTAACGAGGCATTTTACTATTCTATAAGTGATGTTCATTTTATAATAACCCAAGTTACATATTCAAATGACAAAGATATATCTATAAGTGGGGCATGTATTTTAAATTAAATGGATTTTTTAATTTTTCTAGTGTAATGCTTTTAAAATAAGTTATGTCGCTTGAGAATATATTTGAAGGTATATTTCTTTATCTATCTTTAAACTCAACCTTTTACACTATAGATAAAAAAAAAAGAGAGGCAGAAATTGTATCACAGGTGATAGAGTTTGTGAGCTTTGTTCTTATCCGTTTTTTTTTCAATTGTTAAGATAAAGGCATTCTTCATTTGTTTAATTATTTTTATGCACCAAATGAAAATATATGGAGAAAATGAGTTCTTGCAATTTAGTTTGTTTTTAATCGAGAGTATCTTCACATGCATATCACAAGTCTAGATTGAACCTAAATTATCAATTATAATCTGTTGTTATTTGAAAGAAAAAACTAAACAAAGTTCCGACGGCCGAAAGTAGTAAAAACTTTTAGTAAGTTGGTGAGACGCACTCTTGATAAAAAAAAAAGCAAGGTCTAGTATTTTAGAGGATTTTATTGACTAATGCCCCATAAATACTACTAAGTAATCAATTAAGGAAATTTTATAGTTTACAACGCATTCACCGTCCTCGAACTAGGCAAGATTAGTGCCGTAAAAATTTGAATAATTTCAAATTAATTATATTTTATAAGTATCTCGAGACACTCGTTAGCAAGATCTTATTTCGTGACATTATGAATTGATTTAAATGTTCGGTAAAATTTTTTGCTCTTTATTTTCTTTTCTCCTTATTTATGTGTTACGAACCCTAGGGTTTAGTTTGATAATCCAATCAAATGCAGGAATTTAAAAATTTGACACTTAATGAGATAAAGCGTATCTAATAATTCGAGTTTACTTTAAATGAAAATATTAAATTAAAGTATTCACTTGCTATATCCAGTAAGAAACGGATTACTTATTTCATTTAATTGAAAAAAAATAATTGAACTTTTTTGTGGATAACTCATCATTTCATTGGTAATAAGTTACAATATTATTTATTTATTTTATATTTTTCCAAACTATTATAGGCAAAAATGAATAAGCACCTCCGATCAAAAAGAACGAATACTAAACCCTCATTATACGTTGTCATCTGAGTGGAGGGAGTCTCCGGCTTGAGCTTCACTCGCTGTCCGAAAGCAATCGTGGGTCAAGCATAACATCCGGTTCTCGCCAACGGAGAATCAAGTTACAGTCGAGCTCGAGCAAAACTGAACAAGCATCTCCAATCAGAAAGAA
Source organism: Syzygium grande (assembly GCA_024733475.1). Taxonomy (NCBI): domain Eukaryota; kingdom Viridiplantae; phylum Streptophyta; class Magnoliopsida; order Myrtales; family Myrtaceae; genus Syzygium; species Syzygium grande. The sequence continues at coordinate 10,051,608 of JAMXDD010000009.1, forward strand.
TGAACGCTAAACCTTCCTCATTATATGTTATCATCTGAAAGGAGCGAGTCGCGGGTTTGAACTCTACTCGTCGTCCGAAATCAATCGTGCGTCAAGCATGACATCCGGTCCTCGTCGACAGAGAATCAAGTCGCAATCGAACTCGAGCGATGCCTCACCGTTTAGGTCTCTCTCTCTCTCACTCTCTGCGATGATGATGATGATGATCAAGTATTGATGATGATGATGATGATCAAGTAATGATGATGATGATGATGATCAAGTGAGGATGTTAATGATGATGATGATGATGATGATGATGATCAAGTGATGATGATGATGATGATGATGATGATGATGATGATGATGATGATGATGATCAAGTGTCGATGATGATGATCTAATGTTTGAAGTTTTATGGTTTGCTCTCAAAGATGATGCAGGAAAGTTTATAGATAGATTTTTGTTTGTTCAATTTCTTTTTTTGGTTGGAATTTTTTTGTTCAAACATATAGAATGAACTTGAAACTATTCAAAACCGGTGAATAGAGGCAGCATGTCTTGTATTCTAGACTTCTCAGACTTGCAATCCTCCCTCCGGGGGATCACAACCAGAGGAGGTAGAGGCCTCTTAAAAAAAAACATACATATGAAGGTACAAAAAAAAAGGGGCAAAATGACCGAAACTACCCAAAGAGAGCGATCATTATCAGCACTACAAAAGGGGAACGACATCGACTGAGACTAGTCATGGCCACGGGCCGATTTTGGCCCGGAACCAACCCGGTCAAACCCGGGCCTGGCCCGTTGATTGGGCCCGCGGTTTGGAACCAGAACCGGCCTGTGGCCTACGGGCCCGGTTTCGGTTCCAAATTTTTTTAAAAATAATAATGAAATTTTTTTTAAAATCATTATTTATTTTTTTTATAAAACAAATTGAACTTTAATTGCCATGCATTGTAAATACATTGATTTCCAATTACAATGCTTAGCTTGGGTGTATTGAACTCTAATTACAAGACTTGCTTGGCTTTTATAAATAACCCTTTTGATGGTCTCTTCATTCCCATTCGATGTGGGACTCTCGACTTGCCTTGAACACCTTCAATGTGAGACTCTTGACTTGTCTTGCAAATGCCAAAAGTCCCATATCAAATAGGAATGAAGAGATTATCAAAGGGGTTGTTTATAAAACCCCAGCCAAACTATGATTTTGTGAAGTTGTATGCCTTTTGTGGCTACGATCCTTTACTAGTTAAGAACAAAGGGTTCCATTGGACCGTTTAGAACTAGACTGGACCAATGGTTCGGTTCCCAGTTCTATGGTTTGTCGGTCTGGTTCCTAATTCTAAAATTAAAGAACCGGTCTTATCGGTTCGGTTCCCGGTTCTGATCGGGAACCGATCACCCCTACAATTTTCATTTTGATTATAATTTATATTGAATTTTCATATTTTTATAATTTATTATTTTTTATTTCATAATTTATTTTTTTAATTTTTAAATTACGAATCGGAACCGAACCGGCCAGTTCCGATTCACGCATGGCCATGAACCGGAACCGTCGATTCCGCACCGGAATCGGCCGATTTTGAACCGTGGCCATGACTAGCTGCGACGGTGGTGGTGGGGTAACGAGGAGGCGACATCGGCGGTGGAGGATACCCTCCGGCGAAATATCGTTGGTACCCCTCAAAGGGAGGTTGAGGCAGCAGCGGTATAGGCCCTGGGTAGGCCTCGAACGGCGGTGCCGAAGGGTAATTTGGTGGAGGGTGGGGAGCAGACGGTACCTGGCGAAAAGCGAGATGCAAGAAAACGTTCAAGAAAAGCAATCACGGCAGAGGAAAGGGTCTTGAGGAGATCCGACGGAGGAAAGGGTTTCGAGGAGCTATGCGTAGGAAAGAAGCTTAGGGCAAGCAAAAGTAATCGAGCTTTCTCTACTTTTCTTTTTACTTTTTTTACTTTTTTTTTAATAAATTTACATTTTGACCCCTAAATTTTTGGGAATTTGTAAAATTAACCCTATGCGTGTCGAATATCGCGTGTCAGATTCCCGACTCGCGTGTCGCCGGCGTGTCCGGCGCGTTGACCGCATGTCGGATCTCCGTCACGCGCTAACCTTGTGTCCGAGCGTGTTGGAGCGTGTCGGACACGCGACACGTGTCGAACATGCGACACGTGTCGGACACCGATTCAAAAGCTCAAACAGCGTGTCGATGCTTCCTAAACCTCAAACAGAAATGTGAAAGCATCTCAAAACTTCAATAGCATACAGATGGGTAGCAAAAAATTCAGTCGAACAAAGAAAAATCTGCATACAAACTTCCCAGTATCATTCTTGAGAGCAAACCAGAAACTTCAAACACTTGAGTATCATCATCATCATCGAGAGAGAGACCTGAACAATGAGGCGTTGCTTGAGCTCAGCTGCGATGCTAGTGAGGAAGGGACAGTGCTTAACCCACAATTGATTTCGGACGGTCAATGGAGCTCAGCCGGCGGCTCGCTCCTCTCTCGAGCGACAACGTATGATCAGGGTCTAGTGTTCGTTCTTTCTGGTTGGATTTGGAGATCAGTTTGGCCTAAAATAGTTTGAAAAAAAAGGAAAAAAAATAATATTACAATTTATTACCAATGAAATGGTGAGTTTGTCTGCAAAAAGTTCATTTTTTTGATAATTAAACGAAATAAGTAATCCTTTTCTTACTTGATAGAGCATGTGGATATTTTCATTCAATATTCTCATTTAACTTAAACTAGAATTATTAGATACGCTTCATCTCATTAAGTGTAGAGTTTTTAAATTTCCGCATTTGATTGGATTATCAAACTAGGCCCTAGGGTTCGCATCTCATAAACAGCGAGAAAAGAAAATAAAGAGCAAAAATTTAACCGAATATTTAAATCAATTCATAATATTATGAAGTAAAGTCATGTTAAAGAGTGTCTCGAGATACTTATTAAATATAATTAATTTGAAATTATTTGAATTTTTACAACATTAATTGTGCTTTGTTCGATGGCTGTCAATGCATCGTAAATTATAAATTTTCCTTAATTGATTACTTATTAGTATTCACGGGGGCATTACTCAATAAATTCTCTAAAATGCTAGAGCTTGCTTTTTTTTTTTAAGAGCGTGTCTCACTGACTTACTAAAAGTTCTTACAATTTTCGGCCGTCGGGACTTTGTTCGGTTATTTAGGTACTATCATATCCTACCGTCTTCTAAACATGGCTTGGCCTTTGTTCAATGAACAGGCTGTTTTTCTTTTTCTTTCCAAATGTCAAAAGATTATAATTAATAAATTATAATCATATCAGTTATGGAAATCAAACTCGCCAAATCAAAAAGAAAAAAAAATACAATGCACGTCATCACCAAAACATTCACTTATAGACTTATAGTCTCGACTCTAAAGCATAGCTTATAATACCATGAATTGGATAAATTTCCACTCTAATGATATATTTTATCAGTAAGTTTAGCATTAATTAATTAATAGGGGTGATCGGTTCCAAGGTAGATAGGGTCCAGGCTTAAAGCTGGAACCTACCTTATTATAACCGGTTCCTAGTTTTTGGAACCTGGAACCTACCATATTTTTCCTGGACCCTATTTTGGAACCTACTATATTTTTCCGATTCGGTTCCAAGGTCTATTCGAGAACCTTTTTTTTTCCCTTTTTCTGGTTCCATTTTTTTGCAAAAACACACACATATATGACTTGAAAGGCAAGACATTTACACTAGAACAGCACAGATCTGCCAGATTCCATTATCATAACCAAAATTTCCAATACCCAGGAAAAGCAAGAAACTACAATCTACAGCTTGAGCAAAAGACAGAATTCCCACAACACAAGATAAATCCTATTGACTCCACAATGGGAAAAATTGCCTCGGCGAATTGAAATGGTAAAGCAAACAACATACATTTTTTGAAGTCTTAACTTAGGACAGAGCAACACGCATGGTAAAGCAAACAACATACATTTCTTGAAGTCTCAACTCAGGATAGAGCAACACGCTTCTTCAGTGAAGCCCTACGGAGACACAACAAGATTATCTTTTTTTTTTTTTTCCGGATGAGTCCCCTTGCCAGGCCTAGTTACCATAACAATATGAGAAACAACCCAATTAAATGGATTTCTAAGGACCATCATGCTTCTACCCTCCAACTTTTCAAAAAGAAGCCATCTTTGCCACTTCCGACACAGCCAAAAAACAAGGGGAAACAGCAAAACGACGAAAGCACCTGCGATGGGATTGAAAAAGAGGTGAGGGAACGAACTTGACGGAAGCGAGAGCTGGAGAGGAGCCCTAGGAACTGCAAATGCCTTGACGCTACTTGCTCCACAGCTCTTGAAACGGAAAAAGTTGCGTTCTTGTGGGTCGTGGCGACAAGATGCGAAGAACCAACTGCATCAAATTTTTCCTACTAATCAAAACAACAATTATCAAGAGAAGAACCAACCTGTCACCCTTAGGTTTTCTCTTTCGATCTCCAGTACTAAAATTAGCCATGCTGTACTCACAGTGTACCTACAAGATATAAAAACGATCGATATGATCAAAAACTTCTCTTCCTTGCTATTTAGCATGGAGCAGGTGATGAACCAAAGTTGCTATCGAATACACAAGAGACACAAATGAATGAATTTCACCAGAGCCTGATCACTCAGTTGTTGGCTCCCTGTTTTGCACCTGAATAAGAGCAGAAGATCCATTCAATTGTGTATTACATTTATATTATCTAAGAAAATATTTTAATAAAACAATAAAATATATGCCTTATTCTAGTTGACAAGGCATAAACAGAACTAATTAAAATCTCTACAAAAAGGAACCATGCATCCTCACTCATGCATTTTATCTACAAGAATTCCTTCCTTGAGATATAAGCTATTTAATTACAGCAGATAATTTCCCTTTATAATTCTCAACCTAATATTTTGTCAGCTTTAACTTTAAAACCAGTAAACAAGTCAGTGCACAAAAATTAAAGTTGGTCAGCGCTATCCAAATGAACAGACTTATGCCTTAGGCTTCACAAGTGCTCTGATGTGTGGACTGAAGCAGATAAAAAAGCTCCGCTTAAAACTTCAAGGCAAATGCCATGCAAAAACAAATTATCTTCTGATGGCTACCTTTCTCGGACCATAAACAGCAGCAATGACTTTGGTGTTGCCCATCTCAAAAACATCTGTAGCAAAATCAGTTCAGTCAATCCATATGGAATGCCAATGTTGATTTGGTTGAATATAGAGAGATAATCGGTAAACAAGGAAATTACTACCAAACTATTGTTTGGCATACCCATCAGCCTTGGGGACAATCCCAATTTTTGCTTGAAGTTTCCTCATCTAAGGTCAAAAGAGATGGAAAAGGAAGCAACAAAATTAAAACCCAAACTTGTTCATGGACTTATTTGTGCATCGTGAACCCTTGTATGCTTGTGCACAACAGGCCCATGAGAGAGAGAGAGAGAGAGAGAGAGAGAGAGAGAGAGATTACTTCCATGGGCCGCTGACCATCGATGCAGAGTCCTTCAGGGCTAATGTACTCCATCTCTTGTAAATGCACCAGAATTCTTAAAAAGCTGCTTCAATTACTGTCTTAACAACCAAAGGTAAGCCTATATCTTGATTGGCTCAGTATCAGCAAGGTAATGTAAGCTGCAGTCATTGACAAAGTAAGACAGAGGGTGGTAAAACTAGCGTCGAGCAAGCACTGGAGACGTAAAGACGAAGTCCCAGATCCTAAATCGATGCAACTCACAAAAGATTTTGACTTTAAACAATTTCAACTAAACCCTCAAATAGAAATGTGAAAGCACCTCAAAACTTCAACAGCATACATATCAAAGACGCGGTCAACGTGTCGGACACGCCAGCGACATGTGAGTCGGGAATCCGACAGGCGATTTTTGACACTCACAGGGTTAATTTTACAAATTTCTAAAAATTTAGGGTTCAAAATGTAAATTTATAAAAAAAATTTAAAAAAAGTAAAAAAGAAAAGTAGAGAAAGCTTGATTACTTCTGTCTGCCGTAAGCTTCTTTCCTCCGCATAGCTCCTCAAGACCCTTTCCTCCGTCGTGATTGCTTTTCTTGAATGTTTTCTTGCATCTCGCTTTTTGCTGGGTACTGTCTGCTCCCCACCCGCCACCAAATTACCTTTCGGTGCTGCCGCTCGAGGTCTACTCAGGGCCTATGCCGCCGCTGCCTCAACCTCCCTTCAAGGGGTACCAGCGATATTTCGACGGAAGGTATCCTTTGCCGCCGACGTCGCCTCCTCGTTACCCCACCACCACTGTCGCAGCCGACGTCGTTCCCCTTTTGCAGTGCTGGTAATGATCGCTTTCTTTGGGTAGTTTCGGTCATTTTACTCATTTTCTTTTTGTACCTTCATACGTATGTTTCTTTTTGAAGAGGCCTCTGCCTCCTCTGATTGTGATCCCCCATATGGAGAATTGCAAGTCTGAGAAATCTAAAATACAAGACATGCTGCCTCTATTCGCCGGTTTTGAATAGTTTCAAGTTCATTCTATATGTTTGAACAAAAAATTCCAACCAAAAAAAGAAATTGAACAAAAAAAAACTATATATAAACTTTCCTACATCATCTTTGAGAGCAAACCATAAAACTTCAACACTAGATCATCATCATCATCATCATCAATACTCGATCATTCTCATCATCATCATTAACATCCACACTTGATCATCATCATCATCATCATCATCATCAATACTTGATCATCCTCATCATCATCATTAACATCCACACTTGATCATCATCATCATCAATACTTGATCATCATCATGATCATCACTGAGAGAGAGCGAGAGACAGAGAGAGAGACTTGAATGGTGAGGCGTCGCTCGAGCTCGGTTGCGACTTGATTCTCTGTCGACGAGGACTAGATGTCGTGCTTGACCCACAATTGATTTTGGACGACGAGTGGAGTTCAAACCAGTGACTCGGTCCTCTCAGATGATAACATATAATGAAGAGGGTTTAGTGTTCGTTCTTTCTGATTGGAGGTGCTTGTTTAGTTTTGCTCGAACTTGGCTGCGACTTGATTCTCTGCCAGCGAGAACCGGATGTTGTGTTTGACCCACGATTGATTTTGGACAGTGAGTGAAGCTTAAGTCGGCGACTCGCTCCTCTCAAATGACAACGTACAATAAGGATTTAGTGTTCGTTCTTTTTAATTGGAGGTGCTTGTTCATTTTTGCTTATAATAGTTTAGAAAAATATAAAAATAAATAAATAATATTGTAATTTATTACCAATGAAATGGTGAGTTATCCTCAAAAAGTTCAATATTTTTTTTCAATTAAATGAAATAAGTAATCCGTCTTGCTCGATATAGCAAGTGAATACTTTAATTTAATATTTTCATCTAAAGTAAACTCGAATTATTAGATACGCTTAATCTCATTAAGTGTCGAATTTTTAAATTCCTGCATTTGATTGGATTATCAAACTAAACCCTAGGGTTTGCAACACATAAATAGGGAGAAAAGAAAATAAAGAGCAAAAAATTTAACCGAACATTTAAATCAATTCATAATGTCACGAAATAAGATCTTGCTAACGAGTGCCTCGAGATACTTATAAAATATAATTAATTTGAAATTATTCAAATTTTTACGGTAATAATCTTACGTAGTTCGAGGATGATGCATGCCCTGTAAACTATAAAATTTCCTTAATTGATTACTTAGTAGTATTCATGAGGCATTAGTCAATAAAATCCTCTAAAATACTCGACCTTGCTTTTTTTTAATCAAGAGTGCGTCTCACCGACTTACCGAAAGTTTTTACTACTTTCGGCCGTCGGAACTTTGTTTAGCTTTTTCTTTCAAATAACAAAATATTATAATTGATAATTTAGGTTCAATCTAGACTTGTGATATGCATGTGAAGATTCTCTCGATTAAAAACAAACTAAATTGCAAGAACTCATTTTCTCCATATATTTTCATTTGGTGCATAAAAATAATTAAACAAATGAAGAATGCCTTTATTTTAACAATTGAAAAAAAAACGGATAAGGACAAAGCTCACGAACTCTATCACCTGTGATACAATTTCTGCCTCTTTTTTTTTTTTTTATCTATAGTGTAAAAGGTTGAGTTTAAAGATAGATAAAGAAATATACCTTCAAATATATTCTCAAGCGACATAACTTATTTTAAAAGCATTACACTAGGAAAATTAAGAAATCCATTTAATTTAAAATACATGCCCCACTTATAGATATATCTTTGTGTTCGTAAAATTCTGCACGTGTCAACGAACACATTAAACAAGTAATACAATGATGAGAAGAGTATCGTCCCACAGAGATTGATGATAATAAACCAATTAAATATTAAAAATAGATTAATTCTAAAATTCATCTAACAGATCAAAAAATAATTGAGAACAAATTAAAACTGACAATTTTTTAAAACAAAATTTTATAAACTAAAGGCAGATAATCAATCAGGTAAAATATGTTAGAGCATCCGATTTCACCATAACCACTAGATATGAATTTCAGATCATTATGCATACAAGAACAATATCAAGCATGTGATAGCGGAATTTCCTAATCTATTTACTATCCTATCTCTAGGTATAACAAACCTACTCAGTTTATCAATTCACTATATTTCTATGTGAATTTAAATAAACATAAGCGCATTAAAATCTGTGAATATTCCCGGTTTACAATGAATCTTTTGGACCACCTTATCACCGAAAGCTACACAAATAACATGGTATATTTCTATCCACATTTAATTCATGGTTATATATTATAAGAAGCAATTGCATATTATCACTTCTCAGTCTCAAATATGCACATCAGATCATTCAAGTGGTGGCCAATCACCTAAACGCATTAAGCACAATAATATATAACTCACATGAATGAAATTACTTGCAAAGCATAAAAAAAACATGAAATTCATATCATTATGGTTAGGTTACATCGTAACTCTAACAAAGAAAATTAGAACATAATAGAAGAAAAAGCGAAAATAGAAATTAAATCAAACATCTTGAATCAAAGAACAAGAATTCTGTCACCACTTTTGTCTTCTCTTCAAAATACTCAAAAAACTCTCAAAACACTAAAAACAAAAACGATCTCTCTCTCCACTAATCCATGTTCCCCCAAGTTATCCTATTTATATAATAACATCTAAGACTCCTCTCACAAGACAATTACTTCTTTTTTCGCATAAAATTAGGGAATAAATTGTAGAATTTCCAATGTGATATCCACCTTCTAACTCTTCTCTGGGTCGCATATTCCTTTCCTTCTTTTTGCCATATTTTCCTTATTTTCTCCATATCTCAATGTTCTGCATAAACAAGGAAATATTAAGTAAATAAAAGGAAATCCAAATATATTCTAGCAAATATTGCATTATTTATTGCCTAAAGTAGATAAAATAACTCTATTTTTATAGAGTTATCACTTTGTCATTTGAATATGTAAATTGGGTTATTATAAAATGAACATCACTTATAGAATAGTAAAATGCCTCCTTAATAAATATACAATTTGCAGTTTGGAGCACAACTTACTCCATTACACAAATGAATCTTGCTTAATTTAAAAATTCATTTATTCTACGTACACCATGGAAAATTACGTAGTACATCTCAATATACTACACGAATTGATTATCATGAATTATAATAAATTATAATCATATCAATTACAGAAATTAAACTCACGAGATTAAAAAGAGAAAAAAAAAATACATGTCATCACTAGAAACATTCGCTTATAGTCACAACTCTCAAGCATAGCTTATACCATTAATTGGATAAATTTTCACTCTAATGATATATCTTATTAGCAAGTTTAATATTGATTAATTAAGGTGTTATGTAAATTCTATTTGAATATGTAAATGGGTCGAATCGCCCGAAATCAGGCCCAAGCCCAATAACTCCACAATGCCTAACTTATTCCCACCAGGCGAAGAAACCAAAGAGCTTTTCGTCTTCCTCCTCCTCCTCTTCCTTCCTGCTTCAAAAAAAGTTGCAGCTAGCAGCTAGGGCACAAGAAATCTAGAATCGCTCTACTCCATTTTCAGGTGGAGGGATTTCGAACTCTTGGGAGGCCCCCCGAATCGGAGCGCTTGGTTCGGCCTCTTGCCCCGCCTCCTCCGCCGCCGTCGTCTCGATCGAAATGTATGTTGCTCTGTCCTGAGCCTGATAATCTTGTTGTGTCTCTGTAGGGCTTCATTGAAGAAGCATGTTGCTCTGTCTTGAGCTGAAACTTCAAGAAATGTATGTTGTTTGCTTTACCATTTCAATTCGCCGAGGCGATTTTTTCCATTGTGGAGTCAATAGGATTTATCTTGTGTTGTGGGAATTCTGTCTTTTGCTCAAGCTGTAGATTGTAGTCTCTTGCTTTTCCTGGGTGTTAGAAATTTTGGTTATGATAATGGAATCTGGCAAAACTGTTCTGTTCCAGTGTAAGGGTGTGAATGGTAACCATTCTATTCGAGAAATTAAATTCTTGCTAGAAATTGATTTCTGGAGAAGAAATTTGTTTGGTAAAATATGACTAATTCTACTCCAGAAATTTGTTTTGATTTGTTGATTTTTTTTTCACCTAAAAAAAATTAAATTTTACTCAAAGTGGGTGGCCACAGGTATTATAAGCCATTCTGTAAAATTTTAAAATTTTTTATTTTTTTAATTTTTTTTGGGCACCTAAAAAAATTTAAATTTCACTCAAAGTGGGTGGCACACCGGTATTCTAAGCCATTTTGTGAAATTTTAATTTTTTTTATTTTTTTGGGCACCTGAAAAAATTTAAATTTTACTCAAAGTGGGTGGTTATAGGTATTCTAAGCCATTCTATGAAGTTTTGAAATTTTTTATTTTTCTATTTTTTGGGCACCTACAAAAATTTAAATTTCACTCAAAGTGGGTGACCACAGATATTTTAAGTCATTTTGTGAAGTTTTGAAAATTTTTATTATTTTTCTTATTTTGGGCACCTCAAAAAATTTAAATTTCACTCAAAGTAAGTGGCCACAGATATTTTAAGCCATTTTGTGAAGTTTTGAAATTATTAATTTTTTTAAATTTTAAAAAAAAATTCACCAAATTTCATATTTTCCCGAAATCTGACTTTTTTTTTATTTTCTGAAAATTTTTATGAATTTTTCTAGAATTTTTCAATTTTTATGCATTTTCTGAAAAAAAAAATTTGTGAAAAAATAAGGAAAATGCATTGCGGAATCAAGAAGCTACAAAAAGTAGCTTCTCTTTTTCTTGCCAAAAACTTATTCTGGAATCAAGAATGCATTCTGGAATCAAGTATTTTTAACAAACGCATTTTTATTCCAGAATGCAAAAATCACTCCAGAATACATTCCGGAAATTTTTTAACAAACGCCATTCTGTTTTGAAATGCATACCGGAAGCACCCTAAATGTCTGGCCTTTCGAGTCATATATGTGTGTGTTTTTGGAAAAAATGGAACCAGAAAAAGGGAAAAAAAAGGTTCTCGGATATACGTAACATCTACTTTTAAATGAAACAAACATCATGAAGAATGATGAAGTGAACACGTCGAAACAACCCCTCCAAGAAGCATACACGCATGGTTCATAGTGATTAGCCATGAATCAATGTGGGTTAGCTTGGCTTTTTACTCAAGTTGCAAGCCATCTCATGGTTCACACGGGGCTTCAAAGACCAAACCAAGTGGATCTCAGCATAATTTGTACACCCATATAACGTTCATCAAGCTCATGAAAGTAGAAAATGCATGCAAAGGGGAGTAGCAAGTCAAACATATAGGGCTCATGAAGGGGCTCCAACACTTAGAAAAATTCCAGCCTCAGAAATCAGTTCTCTGGGTTGGTTTTCTCTTGATTTTTCATGACTAAAACATGTTCAAAATTGAACAAAAATACATGTAGGATACTCACCTTGCTTCCTAGTTTCTCTTTGAAGTATCCCTTGGCCGAGGGAACCAAAAACTTGTCTTCGAAGGGCGCGGGGAACTAGGCTTCTTCAAACTGGAAAATGAGATCTGCAAAGAAAAAATTGACAACGAAGGTTTTTGTTGGTCTCCAAAACCAGAATCAATGACCTCTTTTTCTGACTAATTTGACACCAACCCAAACTAGATGTATTCTAGTTTAATTTTCAAGTCACGGGTATCCTCATATATTTCTCATGTCTCTCAAAAACTCCCACTTTTCCTCACCAATAACCATCTGACTTCAACACTTTAAAACAAAATTTCTGGGTTTCTCTCTTGACCCGAGAATGAGCTGCTTTTCGAGGGGATTTTGGGTGGCTTCCCGACATCCATTTGGGACGTGTGACCTATGGTTGGAAAGATCTTTGAATGTAGTTCCACTCTCTAGTTGAAGGTTTTGGCTAATTTTGGCTCGAAATTCACGAAAATCTCACTTTTCTCTCCAAAAACCAGTCTGAAACTTTTTTGGGTTCATTTTCTGTTTGAGCTGCGTCTGAGGGTGAGTTTTTGGAACGACCGTGAACTCCCCTCTTCTCATCTCATCCCTTTCTTTTTATCCCCCAAAAGAACGTGCTTCAGGGATCCTATCCACCAAATCCAACCATATTTTTAGCCCGCGATTGCCCACTTACCAAGCCTGCAAACTAAGTCTCTTCACCAACTCTCTGATTCCAAAATCATTATACTTTGCAGCTGTTGAGTGAGCAGGTTTGACTGAGATTATCACGTGCCTTCAGCAGCTTATCCTTGGCAAATTTGTCCATTTGCACTCCTAATGATGGTCTCACACCTCGGCCAGAGTTCACGCTGATCAGCTGGCTGAGCAGGATATGGTGGGGCCACGAAGTTGACTACTCAGCAGACTCGAATTGAGACCAAATCGTGGACCGGTTTTTGGAAGCTGATTTAAGTGCTTTAATCCATTAATCTGATCGGAATTTTTGATCAGTTTGAAATTTGAAGTACATTAGTTTAAGATGATAATCAGAATTTGCAATTTTCCATGCCCAATTTTGCAGGAAAGTCCCTCAAAATTAGCCATTTTCTTGTCCGAGAATGCCCGATTTGAGCCAATTTAGCCTTTTGGCTTGATCTGATCAATTTTACCTTGCCCATTTTCAATTTCAAGCTTAATTAGGGGTAAAAATGATGATTTAAGGGCTTGGGGGCAAATTTTACAAATTTTGCGATTTGGTCTCCCAACTTTTGGAAATTGCATTTTGGCCCCAACTTGCTGGTTCATTTGCAATTTGATCCCTCAGGTCTTAGCTAGCTACACTCGAATCCTTGGCCTTTGCTCTTCCTTCTTTTTTTTTTTAGTAGAATAATTCCAAAATATTTTTGTGGAAGAACAAGTTCCAATTTTTTCAAAAATGATTTTTGGGCAAAAAATTTAGGTGTCAACAATGAGGAGGGTTTAATATTCGTTTTTTCTGATTGGAGGTGCTTGTTTAGTTTTGCTCGAACTTGGCTATGACTTGATTCTCTGCCAGCGAGAACCGGATGCTGTGTTTGACCCACGATTGATTTTGGACAGTGAGTGAAGCTTAAGTCGGCAACTCGCTCCTCTCAAATGACAACGTACAATAAGGATTTAGTGTTCGTTCTTTTTAATTGGAGGTGCTTGTTCATTTTTGCTTATAATAGTTTGGAAAAATATAAAAATAAATAAATAATATTGTAATTTATTACCAATGAAATGGTGAGTTGTCCTCAAAAAGTTCGATATTTTTTTTTCAATTAAATGAAATAAGTAATCCGTTTCTTACTCGATATAGCACGTGAATACTTTAATTTAATATTTTCATTTGAAGTAAACTCGAATTATTAGATACGCTTAATCTCATTAAGTGTCGAATTTTTAAATTCCTGCATTTGATTGGATTATCAAACTAAACCCTAGGGTTCGCAACACATAAATAAGGAGAAAAGAAAATAAAGAGCGAAAAATTTAACCGAACATTTAAATCAATTCATAATGTCACGAAATAAGATCTTGCTAACGAGTGCCTCAAGATACTTATAAAATATAATTAATTTGAAATTATTCAAATTTTTACGGTACTAATCTTATGTAGTTCGAGGACGGTGAATGCCCTGTAAACTATAAAATTTCCTTAATTGATTACTTAGTAGTATTCATGGGGCATTAGTCAATAAAATCCTCTAAAATACTCGACCTTGCTTTTTTTTAATCAAGAGTGCGTCTCACCGACTTACCGAAAGTTTTTACTACTTTCGGCCGTCGGAACTTTGTTTAGCTTTTTCTTTCAAATAACAAAATATTATAATTGATAATTTAGGTTCAATCTAGACTTGTGATATGCATGTGAAGATTCTCTCGATTAAAAACAAACTAAATTGCAAGAACTCATTTTCTCCATATATTTTCATTTGGTGCATAAAAATAATTAAACAAATGAAGAATGCCTTTATTTTAACAATTGAAAAAAAAACGAATAAGGACAAAGTTCACGAACTCTATCACCTGTGATACAATTTCTGCCTCTTTTTTTTTTATCTATAGTTTAAAAGGTTGAGTTTAAAGATAGATAAAGAAATATACCTTCAAATATATTCTCAAGCGACATAACTTATTTTAAAAGCATTACACTAGAAAAATTAAGAAATCCATTTAATTTAAAATACATGCCCCACTTATAGATATATCTTTGTCATTTGAATATGTAACTTGGGTTATTATAAAATGAACATCACTTATAGAATAGTAAAATTCCTCGTTAATAAATATACAATTTGGAGTTTGGAGCACAACCTACTCCATTACACAAATGAATCTTGCTTGATTTAAAAATTCATTTATTCTACGTACACCATGGAAAATTATGTAGTACATCTCAATATACTATACGAATTGATTATCATGAATTATAATAAATTATAATCATATCGGTTACAGAAATTAAACTCACGAAATCAAAAAGAAAAGAAAAAATACATGTCATCACCAGAAACATTCGCTTATAGTCACAACTCTCAAGCATAGCTTATACCATTAACCAGATAAATTTTTACTCTAATGATATATCTTATTAGCAAGTTTAATATTGATTAATTAAGTCATTATGTAAATTCTATTCGAATATGTAAATGGGTCGAATCGCCCGAAATCAGGCCCAAGCCCAATAATTCCACAATGCCCAACATATTCCCAACAGCCGAAGAAACCAAGAGCTCTTCGTCTTCCTCCTCCTCCTCTTCCTTCCCGCTTCAAAAAAAAGTTGCAGAGCTAGCAGCTAGGGCACAAGAAATCCAAAACCGCTCCGCTCCATTTTCGGGTGGAGGGATTTCGAATTCTCGGGAGGCCCCCCCCGAATCGGAGCGCTTGGTTCGGCCTCTCGCCCCGCCTCCTCCGCCGCCGCCGTCTCGATCGAATTCGCGGCCTACCTCCCGGTGAGTTCCTCTTCCTTGTTTACTAATTGCTCGATTCATGTTGAAGCTCGAGTACGGCCTTTCGATTGAGATCGATGTTGATCGTGAGCGTCGGCACCTCGCTTTTCGTCGTCGAGGGCCTCACTCCGCGCGCTCTCTTGCTTTGTCGGAGTAACCCGTTTCTTTTCTTTCGGATCCAATCTCTTCGCGGATGGTTTTGGCGTCTTCGTCTCTTTTCTCCCTGTGATTTCCCGCGTGAAGTTTTGATTTTTTGGTGAAGGGCGATCCTCGGTTTCCTGTTTTTCAGAGCTTCGTCTCTGCTAAGTACCGAGTGCGGAACGCGATGGGAATGGGCATTTTTTTTTTTGGGCTGGGCTGAGTTGTTGGATTTTTTGGTGCGATCGGATTGCTTTGATCAGTTGCGCGAGAATTCTGACGATGTGTGCTGGTATCTTTGGTTGATCTCTCTGTGTTTTTAAGCTCGAGTGTATGTCTTCTTGTTTTAGACATGTAAAAGGCTGAACTTTTATGATGTTTGAGAGGAGGACCGGGGACAATGAGCCATCTTGATTGCTTCTTAAGGTTAATATTTGGGTAGTGTCATTGAAAATAGTGAATTACATGATTGGGCATATCCGAACTTTACGTTCTGTGATCCTTTGTCGCTCTTTCCCCATCTTCCAAGACGTTAGAGGATCTTAACTAGAATCCCGATCTTTTCTATTCTTGGTTTTAGGGTTCCCTAGTGGTTTCAACGAAATTACTCCTGGTTACCCCCTTAATTGCCCCTGATAGTAGAAGTTCCTTGACTGTCGAGCCTTGTTCTTGCGTACGAATTTCGTCATTTGGTCTCTTTTGGTGGGGTTGGTTTATAGGTTATTTGTGATCACGAGGTTTCACGTCCTTGTCGTGTATCATTCTCTTACGTGAAACAGGACCTTAAGGAACCTCCTTGAAAAAGGCTACTCGTTAAGATACCCCATCGAGTTGATCTTTTCGTCCCTAAGATCGCGTTTCTGCTACTGCTTATAGTCTAGTAGGAGTGGATTCTCTTTTCGCTTTTGATACAATTTTAATACCATAAAAATTGCTCCATTTTTTACTTTAGAAAGCTGTCAATTGATTGTTGCGCAATAAGTGAAACTTATGCCATGGGAGATTGTATCTAGCAATTTCTAAATCATGTGCTCGCTTAGCCTTTTCGTCCAGGTTTAAAATGGCAAAAATCAAGAACACTGTGGAGGGAACCCAGTTCCCGGCTACCCAGGATTCCTTGTGCATATTGGGATCTGGCACATTAAAGGCATCCCAAGTCAGACAATCTAAGAAGAAGAAGAAGCAGCATTGCAATGCATTTGAAAAGAAGGCGTGGGACCAAGCTACCTGCTCAGTGTGTATGGAGTACCCTCACAATGCTGTACTACTGCTATGTTCTTCCTATGACAAAGGTTGTCGACCATACATGTGTGCAACTGGGCGTCGCTATTCGAACTGTCTTGAGCAATACAAGAAGGCTTACACAAAAGTGACAGAAGTACCAAGCACACATGAGGGGAATGGATCGACCCCATGTGCTAGTTTCAGTTGTGAGCCGACCAATGAAAAGATAGAAATCTCTGAGCTTTTGTGCCCACTTTGCCGGGGACAGGTGAAAGGCTGGACAGTGGTGGAGCAGGCACGCACGTATTTCAACACAAAGAAAAGGACCTGCATGCATGATAAGTGCACGTTTCTTGGCAGCTATAAGCAACTATGTAAGCATGTCAAGAAGGAGCATCCATCAGCACGACCACGGGCTGTGGACCCTTTACTTAAGGAGAAGTGGAAGATGCTTGAGCAGCAAAGAGAGAGGAACGACGTGATTAGTACAATTATGTCATCAACACCAGGTGCAATAATGCTTGGGGATTATGTGCTTGAGCCAAACCATCAGGACTCTTTCTCTGATTATGACTCAGAAGAATATTCAGATCATGATATGTTTCCTTTGGAGTCTTTTGGAAGAAATTATATCTCGCAAGCTCATAGAATGTATGGGAATGATTATGACTCATCGAGAGGGAACGGTATTTCTTCCTTTCGGTCCAGTCGTATTTCCCGGGGGGTAGTATTGACAAGTCGATCAAGAAGGCAGCGAAGGAATAGAATGTATTAACTGAAGTAGGTGAAGTATATTAGAGTAGAGTGGTGAGAAGTGGCGTGATCTAAGCTTTTCTCTAGTTACTTCCTTGCTGCCAATGCTTTTTTGCGCCATCGGATAGGGTCTTGTTCATTTTGGTATTGTTCATATCATTGGATATGTGGGACAGCCAAGAAACCAATTTTTTTTGTCTGAAGGAGAAAACCATTTTTTATCAGTACAGATAGTGTGTGGTGCTTGTTCATTTGCATAGTCCGTGGCCAACTAACAGATTTATTTAAAGGGTTTGTGTTTTCTCCTTCCTAAGAGATATTCTATTGTTAATACGTCATTTGAAGCTGTAATTATTTCTCCTTGGAACCTAGATCTGCTAGATGACTACAACTATTCTGGTCATTTATGCTATATGGTCATTTATTATAGGTGGTCCTTGGACACAGAGGTTCTTTCATAATAGTCTATTTTTTTTGGTCTATGGACTTGGATAATTTACAGCTCCAAGTTTGTTTGGAGGTAGATATTGACATCGTACTTGCGAGGATCTTTGTTATAGTATCTAAGTCAACCAGAAGAGACATTGGGCAAGGAAAACATATGATCAGCAATGCTGTTCATATGATTGACTTGTGAGACTAACTCTTGAATGTGGACTCGTTCTGTATACCGAGAAAGCTGGGTCAGTTCTGGCAATTTATTATGCCAAGATAACTTTGTGGCATTTTCTTATAGTTGATACGTTCCTTCTAGCGTGGTACGGTACGGTACCTTTTACATGTAAAACCGCCATGATCTGACGGGTTTCAACACAGTTGTGTTTAGATGAGTGGCTGTTTATAATCTGTTTATTGTCGAAGTTTTGTTGCTTACATTGCACATTGTAGCGCAAAGTGCTTAGTCATAGTCCCTACTTGCCTGAATGGAACAAGTCCTAGTAGTCATGCTTGGATTAAAACTTTAGTTTTTCTTTTCTTGTTCTTTGGTTTGGCTGGTTCACGCATATGGCTTCTTACTTCTCATTCTCTGCAAAAGGGAGCGATCGAATTGCATTGCCGAAGCTGATTATTGCATTATCCACAGAAAGAGCTTGTGAACTTGTTTCTCTTTGGGGTAGTGAACCAGTGATCTGGCTCTCAACTGGAACTGCAGGGTTTCCTCTAAGATCCGTTCACGGTCACCTTAATAGGATAGCTGACAAGGCAAAAAACAAAGAAACCTGGATGGATGGCCATCGGTCATGTGCTCTGAAGTACTTTCTTCATAGTTTTCCTACTTGTTTGAGCCAGGTTTCATTCAAGTTCTATTGCAACGGCAGGTGTGACAAGAATTTGTACTAACAAAAGCTCAGAGAGATTGCTCATCTCTATACCAAGCTTGTTTTTGGCACACTAGTTCCACATTGATCTGGTCGGTTCTCGAAGTCTGCCAACTCATGTTGTGTTCTTAGTACAGGTTATTAGGCTTTCTCTACGTCGTACAGTTGGTCTATTGGTGGCATTGGCTGTGTGGCACCTAACACGCGATCGGATCAGTTAGTTATGGTAAAATTGATGGGCGTATAGAAAGTGTAATGATTTTTGTCTTTGCGATTTGTCTATATCTGGCATGCTAGCTATTGCATGCACCTAAAACTATACAAAGATCGAATAACTAGCTTTCTATGATTAGTCTAACACACGGGATTACGAGAAAAAGATAGTGATGTCTGTGAAAATCTACGAAGTGGTCTCACCGGTCGCTGCACATAAACCGAAAAAAAGGATAGAGAGAAAACCCAATGTTGTGCAAGCTTCCACATTAATGAGCTTGAGACGATTGATTGTGTTAAGCTATATGGAGCAAAATGTACATTCGCCGATTGGAATCAACCATCTCAATTTATAAATCAAACTTGTGACTAAATTTTAGTAATACCTAACTAGAAGAGTAATGTCAGTATACACACAAAACACGGATGGTCTCGTTCTCCTATGTACTCTCGACCGGACAGGATCATGACATGAATGAATACTACTCACATGGGCATATCTAGTGATCCTCAGAACTAGAAGCCACAGGTCCAGAAAACTTCATGAGGGCCAAATTGAAATCTGGCTTTTGTCCAAGTAAGGTTCCCCAGCAAGAACTGGAAAGAGAGAGGCTAGCAGCTTCTCTGCTATTTGGGTGGGATTGACATCTTTTGGAATGAGTTGTTTATCTATAAATCCATGACGTTTGGGAGCCAGCCACGCGTCATCACGTAGTCTTGTACTTTGACTGCAAGAAGAGTTGGCTAAGTTGCTCCCCCAATCTGTGGACTTTTGTTGTTGCTTTGGGAAAGATACCTCTGTCCTGGAGTTTTGAGAGGGAGGATATGGGTTGGTTGATCTCTGGCAGAGGAAACGTTATGCAGCTCGCTTCAGGCACATGACACAAGTTTAATTCTTCTGCAATCTGGATTTCTATTGAGAGAGAGAGAGAGAGAGAGAGAGAGAGAGAGAGAATGTCACAAAGTTCACGACTTGGGGGTGGCGAATGGGGAAAGAGAGGAGACAATGGCCTTTAGGAGAAGCAGGGAGTCACCTTGGTTTTTGGGTGTCATTCTTATTTCATAAAAATTCTCTTATCTTTGATTAAGTCATTTTCTCTTCTTATTTCTTCTTATTTCGAATTTGCCAAGAGATTGGCGATGTTAGCTGGAGGCACCGGGATCACCCTGATCTATCAAATGATGCGGGTGATCCGGAAGGATCCTGGAGACAAAATCAAGATGTACGTGGTGTACGCCAACCAGACCGGGGATGACATTTTGCTGAGGGATGAGCTTGATGCTTGGGCCAAGAGGCATGAGAGATTGAAGGTGTAGTATGTGGTGCGTGAGGCGGTCAGGGGAGGGTGGCAATACAGTTTGGGGTTCATCACCAAGAGCATCCTCAGGGATCGCATCCCCGGAGAATCAGACGACGCCCTCGCGTTGGCTTGTGGCCTGCCGCCAATGATAATCCGGTTCGTTGTGCAGCCGAATTCGGGAATATGAAGTATGATCTCAAGGATCAATTGGTGGTGTTTTAGAGAAGCAGAGGAGGCACTTATCAAGTGAGACTGACTTCGAGTGGGACTACAAAATGCATAGTCTTTGCATTTACTTTGCTGCATCTTTTCCTAGTCTAGGAATTCAACTATTTTAGGAAATCATCTTTTGTCTATCGGTTGTCTTTAATGTTTCGCGATCATGACACCGAAATTCTCAAGTCGCAATTCATCCATCTTATTTTGTCAGCAAGACAATATGAGATTTCAAAGAGGAAATTGTGTGCAACCTCAATGTTCTCAGATGACATAGAATTGATGAAGAGGGAGTCACTACAGAGACACCGCAGTCTTAAATTTGGAGTAACAAATCGGAGATTCTGAAGAAAACTAGAGGAAGCTCAATCAAGCACATATGCCCCTCATGATTGTCCTCCAATAGAGCTGGAGAATCTTGAGGCAGGACCAGAGTTCAAAAGCATCACGTATAAAAGCTGGCCAAGTGCAAAGACGTTTAGATTCGATTCGTTCAAGTAGCTACCTTAGATTCTGCAAGAAAAGGACAGCAGAAACAAGCGTAGCTACTAGTTTCACGGGACTTGGATATATGCTTTTGCTGTTGATGAGTATAGGGATAAACGAGAATCCAGAATCTTAGCTTCATCTTCTTCTTGCTTTATGACAGCACTAAGGAATGAATGAACCGAACCGAACCACCGTCCTGCCTCCGGTATATATAGATGTGGACGTGACTCCGGACTCTGCAAGTATAATTTTTGTGCCTCTAAAATACAATGGCTCACTCCGGATCATCTCTCCCTTTGGAAAACGAGACTCTAAGCCAAGTCCTCACGCTTGTCGAGGCGTTCAGAGCATTCGACAGTGACGACGACGGGCAAATCACTGGTGCCGAGCTCGGCGGGATCTTGAGGTCGCTGGGCTACAATATCTCGGAGCAAGAGGTCGACGCTATGATGCGGGAGGCGGACTCCAATAGGGATGGGCTGCTGAGCTTGGCCGAGTTCCTGGAGATGAACACCAAGGACATGGATCTCGGGGAGCTCGCAGGCTTCCTTGGGACCGCGACGACGATTGAGGATGTGGACATTGCTATCGATGTTGAGGACTTGAGATTGATAGCCCAGTGTCTTCTTTAGACACGGGAATGAGCTCCGAAAGACCTATAGAAGAAGCAATAGCCATGCGAGCTCTTTAGGGTATGTCCTAGACCTTAGACGCTCGAGGAACCTCAAGTTCGCGAGTATTATCGGCTATGAGGGAAATAGCTTAAGGTGAAGTGTCGTATGTTGTGAATAGGTGATGATAATAGCATCCTTGATGGCAATGATAATGAATAATGGGTTTTGCAGTTAACACGCTTGGTACTATTCCCCTAAGCTCACATGAACATCTCGTGTCCAAAAAGAAGCGGATAGTGACGCTGTAGAGATACGCGAGGAATTACTTCGTGAACGAGTCTCGTGAAATTGCACCATATGGGAATCGTAAACTAAGATCTGTCCTTTCTCCGGCACAAAGTTTTGATCGATTCATCAACTTGACTGCTTTCAAGTACCGAATCAAATGACATGCTTCAAAGTTTCGATCGATTCATCGACTGCGTTTGCGTTCGAGTACTGAATCAAATTCATCTCGTCAATTTAACATAGGTTAAATAAGAAGGGTCTAGAGAGAAATTCATAGGTTCTGGTAGACTCATATTGTATTCTTCCAGAGCTTGTTGAATGGTTTCTCTGGTAGACTCATTGATTGGGTATAGCCCAATGAACCTATTTTTTTTTATGGGAGAAGGCCACCAAAACCCCAAACTTTGCCCCCTATGATACATTTACTCCGAACCTTTTTTTGTGATACAAAAACCCCAAAACTTTTTTTATTTATGACACATTTACCCAAATGTACATTTTCCATGGGCATTTTCGTCTTTTTCGCTTTTTCTTTTTTTTTTTTTTTTACTTTTTTTTCCTTTCTGGCGAGGGAGGCCTCGCCGGCGTTGAGCGAGGGGCCCCGACGCCCGAGGGCCCCTGCCCGACGCCCGATGAGGGGCAGCCCTCGCCGCGATGATAGCCCTTGGAAAAAAGAAAAAAACAGAAAAAATAGAAAAAAAGAAAAAGACTAAAATACCTTAGGCTACAATATATTGGGGTAAATATATCATAAATAGCAAAGTTTGAGATTTTTAGTGTCATAAAAAAAATTCGAGATAAATGTGTCACAGATAGTAAAGTTTGGGATTTTTGGTATTTTTTTCCCTTTTTTTATAAACAGAGGACCATATGTAATTTGAAATGATATACATCTTTTCACAAAAGACTCTGGTCCATCCTGCTAAGAAAAAAACCAAGAAGTACGGCTCCGTCGTAATTGGCAAGACGATGACAAACGACTTTCCTTTCTTTAGCCAAAAACAGCAAGTAATTCACCATTAACGGGTTGGCTTTATTTTAATACTTACACACGCAATTAATGGATTGGCGTAGACGGTAAAAGAGTTTGCTTCTTTTGTTCCCGTCTTAGATTCAAGTCTTGTAATGGGTACTTTTAGAGTAAAATTTTGGATACACTAAGTTGACGTGGAAGAGTGCACCTTTAAAATCGCTCAGAGAGGTGGACTAGTCGAGATGCGCAAAAGCTGACTCGAATATCAGTTAACTGCTTAAAAAAAATAATAAATTCTAGCAAATATTGAATTTCGCAATTTGAGACATTGGGTTCTTGGGATGGTGAGGATAGTAGCGGTGGCAGCGGCGGCAGTGGCGGCAGTGTTGCGTTGTCTTTTTGAGGGTGGAGGCAGTGTCTGACGCGAGGGATAGTGTGGGCGATAGATAGACGTGGGACCTGCCGCGGCGGCCGTTGCATTGGTGGTGATCAATCTTTTCGAGGGTGGAGACAATGTCTAACCGGGGGCAAGATAGTGTCGGCAATAGAGAGACGTGGGACCTGAAATCTACGTGGTTGCCATGTGGACGCCGATTCTAAAACTAACGGCAAATGTCTGATGTCCATATCAGCTAACCCCATGAGCATTGGAAGTCCTAATAAAAAGGACACTGGTAGGTTGTTCTTTTGATAATTCAGAGGATCACTTTTCACAAAAATCCAAAGCTCGAAGATCCGATTCGATAATGAATAGCAGAGAAAGGTTAATTCCAACTCAAGAAGTGGTTACACTTGCACTGAGCTAAAAGTGGCCAGGAAGATAAGGAGTTCTTGACAGGATCCACCCAGCTGCGAAACGTGGAAAGATGGATGAAGATAAGAAAGACAATACGAATGGACAACTGAGGTGGGGGTAGGAAATGATTGATGGGCCGGTTCTTAATTGGGGGGGAAAAGGACGTGGACGGTGGAGAAGCATAGCAGTAGACTGTAGATAGAGTTCTAGAGGAGTCAAAGACGCTGCCTGAGGAGGAGCAGCTTCGCTTTCACCGTGCATGCAGGACTCGTTGTTGTTTATGGGATTCGAGGCGTGCCCCGGATGACTGGAACTGCTGCAGAAGAAGGTCGTTCCCCTTCCCACGCGATGCGCCGACACGCTCCCGTCTTCCGTTCGTCCACACGCGAAGTCACTCACGCCTAGACGAAGGGTGTGTGTGTGGTTCGCTGCATCGAGAGGATAACGCCTCAGAGGACTGGGGGGACTCTGCAGCTCCCGCTGCAGCAGCTTTTTGGCGATGTTGACATGGACTTAAATCATTCATTTATCAGGAAGAAGATGTCCCAAAAAGAAGTTTCGTAGTGGGTATTATTCATCATGCCTTGATAATTCTATTCTTATTTCCGGCATACTAAAAGATAGAATATATTTTTGAACATATTTTGTTAACGAACATTTGTTATATTCATCAGCATAACTTATAATTGAATATCGAGATTTTAAAATATCGATTATATATATAATTAGGGGTGTCAATGGATCGGGTTTTCATAATATCCGATCCGACCCAAAATATTGAATATATGTGATTGGTCCGACCTGAGACAAGACTTAAACACGATGTAGCCATACAATCGGGCCTGGCCGATTTGGGCCGGGTCGGGTTTCAAACAAAACATTAGAAGTCATAGAAGCACATCAATTCCTCATGACTCAAGTCTCATTATAGATGTTTGGACACATCTTGCAACTTCAATGACAAGGATTAATTTGCATCCAGTGAATCAAAACATTAGTACAAGATGTATCTTGCAACTTTCGCATTTAGTATATGTTTCCACAAGAGCATTCTCAACAAATGGGTTAAAATTCAAACTGCGCTTTGTAATCTATCTATGAAACTATTGACCATGTTGGAGACTTGTTAGATTCAGTGAAACTAGTGAAATCCAAGCGTATCAAATCCATTGTCAAATTCAGTGAATAGAAATTTTCCATAGCAAAGGCAGGCAATAAAGACCCATAAAGAAACAAAGTATTAAACTTGGAAGGAGACGAATCGTTCGTGAGAGAAAGAGCGTGTTGCGAATTAATACTTAGGGTTTCAAGTTAGTTTTGGTAAAGTAACGTGTTTCGCTTCGGTTCGTGTTATGACTGGAACCGAACCAAAACATATCACAACACCTACCCATCCATAGGTGGCCACGTTGATTTGCGCTCAGTTCCTTTCACGAGAGGTCCTGGGTTCAAACTCTCCCATTGGTGATTTAAGTGGGCGGTCGTGGCGGTGGGATGCTACGCTAGCCCCCCTCAAGGACTAGTGGGGCATCACCACTGGTTTGAGCCCTAGCTCACCGGCTGCGCGGATACCTCGGTTATAAAAAAAAAAAAAACATATCACAATATCATTTTATTACCGTGTAACCGAACATAATAAGACCCGAACTAAGAATACCTTAAAATTTCGGGCCAATTTGGGTCAGTTCGTGTTTTGATTTGGGTATAGTGTTTGTCTTGACACGCCTAGTAACGATGAGAAATGTTGTAAGCATTTATTGTATATGAAAATAACAACATTTTTTGTTAGGTGTGGATTCTAATTATGGCGCCCTATGGACCTGTTATGAGCCACTCGGTGATGGTATTGCGCCACACAGAATGTTTCGAAGAGCTTCTTCGAACATCCTCGTCTTCCCACCTCTCTTATTGCATTTCGAGACTCATGCTTAATGACAAAATATCTCTCGTCGATATAAATACGACACATTATTTTACCCTAAATACACCATATACACCGTACACACACATTTATATGTATACCTTTCCTATTTCCTCATGAAGTTTGGTAATAATTAGTTAATTCAGGGTAGTTGACTCGACAGTTCGGGAGCATGATCATCAAGAGATTTAAAATTGCGCTGCCAACGCCACCTAAACTCAATGACCCAATAGAAGCGGTTGGGATCACGACGGTCATCTTAAGCATTCTGATTATGCCGACACTGGCCGGGATAAATTTCCAAAATTATTATTCAATTTATTTTTCTCTATTTCTAGGATTTTAGAAATTTAGATTAACAAGTGGGCAAGCACTACTCGCACTTCTTGCATAAACACACGCGTATATGGCTCTCTCTTATTCTCACTCTGTCTTGGGCAAATCTCTTATTCTCACTCACTGTGTCCTTTTTCGCCTAATTTCTCAAAGCTCTCTCTCTCTCTCTCTCTCTCTCTCTCTCTTTTCGCCTAATTTCTCAAAGCTCTCTCTCTCTCTCTCTCTTCTCTACATGTGAAGACAAATGTGTGAAGAAACGCTCTTGGGCAGCTAAATAAATTTAGAACCCGAAATAAATGGGTTTAAATGGGTTCTACAGTGAACCTATTTCCAATCCACAAGGACTCAGATCCTTAGACATCTAGCTAAATGTAAGTTTCACCACTAGATGTGCTTAAAATACCTCAATTTTGCTCGTATCCTTCGACTTGTGGAAACACTTCTTTCCCCGCGGATTCGCTCGGATCCCTTGAAAATTCCAAGCTCACCACCACCACCAGCCAAGCACCACTACAAGGTCGACTGCCGCCGCCAGCCGAGCATCGTAGCGCCTCCCTCCGGAGCCAATAGGAGTGTTAGCTACGTTGGAAAAAACAAAAGCCTTGACGTTCCGAAATATATCAAGTTCAATGGAGTCAAGACCAATCAATTTTCAAGAAAACTAAGCTGATTGCACACCTAAGTACACGAGCAAAAGTATTATCATTTGCGAAAACTAGAGAAATTGCTGTCCGAGTGTTCGGTTAAGCACGAGGAAGGGTTAGCGTCCACACAACACCATTTCAGTACCATTTTTGTTCTATCGGGTTCTTAAACGTCAAAATAATTCCCAAAAACTATTAATGCCATTTTTTTTCTAGAGAAGAAATCAGGCGAAATGCATTCATTATTTTACGGCCCCAAATGACTCCATACGCCGTGTGTGTTTGTATTTTGAGTTGTAACGTGCAAAATATGAATAAGTCCTAATGTGCGAGTGTATACATGTGCAATAGACTAAACGATATAATACACCCTTAGTTTTGAAATGGGAAAATACCACTAAAAATCCCAAATTATGTTACTTATAATAAATTTACCCATCAACTTAGGTTTTAATATGGCAAGATACTCAAATAGCTCGAGAATAAGGACGAGTGAATTTCGAGCGATCAGCAGGTCAAAAACGGACAAACCCAAAGTCCGTTTTTCAGTCAGGCGTGACTTTGGTAAAACTCATTCAAATCTCTTATTAAAAACTTAAGTAATTCGAGTCCTACCCATCTCATCAAATACGGGTCAAAATGCGGGTTCTCGACCCATTTCGCCACCTCAAACATCAGTGATCAACGACCCGAATCCGAGCCGCACCGTTCGATCCGGCATTCAAATTACGGTAGTAGCCCGCAGGCTTGGAAAGCTTGCGAGGGCAGCTTCGGCAAAAAGCGACGCCGGAACGGAAACGGCCAACGGTGGGGGAAACCGGGTCGGTTGTCCGATCGCCCCCCCGACCGATTCATCTTTTTCTGTCCTTCTTTTCTTTTCTGATTTTGTTATCCGATTTATTTTCAAAAAAGTATTATTTTCTAAAAAAAAAAGGTGGGATTAAAAAGCGAAACCTCTTTTTTTGAACCTTTTGTCCGGGGCGGGGGGGCCCACCCGAGTCCCACCTTAATAATTGTCGGCCTCCGCTAATGATTCCGCGCCTCCTTTGCGTGATTAAACGGTGCTCTATTGTAATGACAACAACAGTTGGCCTCCACTTCCTCCCCTTCCCCCAATGATTCTTTCCTCTCGCCTTTTCTTTCCGGCTTTCATTTTCTCGGGGAAAATGACACGGACAGTTTTTGGATTTTGAATAGATGTGCAGCATGATCTCTAAATTTTTAATTTTTTTTAATATGATTCTCGAACTTTAATCATATATGTAGCATGATTTTTGAACTTTTAATTTATTTGATGCCGTCCTCGTATTTTTTGTTACATGTTCAATATGAAAATGCTCGGTGTAGTTCTTGAGAATGGACTACATTGCATTTTCACATGGTTTAGAGATTATATTGAACATATATTAAAAATCTTATGATTACATTGAACAAATTAAAATTTTAAGGATTACATTGAATATTAGGCTGAAGTTCATGGACCGCATTGGACGAATTAAAAGTCCACATTGCAAGTTTGGCTAAAATTCAAAGACTGTTTGCATCATTATTCCATTTTTTTGCCTCCTATGCGTGTTAGAAAGTGTTATCAATTTTATGTTCACATTGATTTTTGAAAGTGTCAAAGGGAGGGATAAAAAGTGCCCCCACCATCAATCGAGGGTAATCAAGAAAGGAAGATTTGAAACATTTGTCAAATCTTCGATGTCCCATTCCATTTTAATTGGCGAAAGCCTTTGGATTGAAGTGGCTCTGAGTTTTGGAAAAGGCGAAAATATCGAGTGGCGAGCAAGCACAGACAAATTACGATGTGATATCCCTTGACTCGAAATAGATAGAAGGCCGGAGAAAACGCATGTTTGTCGTGAGTTTTTGTCGCATTTTGCCCATTCGGTAAAAGTTGACGGGTGCTCGAAGGGGCACCTTTTAATGTTTATCCAAATTTTCAAACCAAATTGGTTATATCAAAAAAGTATTAACGGAATTTTTGAATGATTGCATATTGGTATTGTTTATCATCGATAAAAGTCAAATTATTTGTATTTTCAATAAAAAAAAGCTGCAAACTAAAAGCGATATCGAAAGCTTATTATATATTAATAGAGAAATGATGACGTGGCTTTTTGAGAGGATTTTTCAATGGTTCCCTTCTGTGATGCTTTATTGTTTTTCACGTAGCCTCTCATTTGCAACAAATGTGCTATATTGAGCAGAGCAAAATGCGTGTATAAATGTTTTCAACAAAATAAAATTGAGTGCTTAAAAGAAAATGAGGAAAATTTAAGGATTCTTACATGCTTTAAAAATTAATATTTTTTATCGCGATAATTTATTGTCGTATTACAATGAAATGTGAGGCAAACACATAATAGACACCCAAATTAAACCTCGCGAAGGATGGACGGACGAATAAATGTTTATTCTATCACAATAAAATTAAATAAAAATTTAAAAAACCTCATAGTCAGTTTTTGCGATTTCTTATCTTTTTTTTTCAACTTTCGAAATAATTTTCGCGATCTGTAATTTTGTAATTTACAAGACTGATCCTTCAATTTCCGAAAAGCAATTAAACACAAGCCGAACGAAGTTTTCATGCTCAAGGATCGAGCGTTGCTTTGGCTTGGAGGGAAAGAATAAATTTCCACACCCTGTTCCTCACTAAACATTTATAAACTAATTAATGTATTTTTCGCATTATTCTCCCCCCCAAAAAAAGAAAATATATTCACCATAAATAAAATGGGTAAATTTACTAAAAAATCCCCAACTTTGGGTCAAGTTCTAAATCTGTTCCAAATTTTTTTTTGTCTAAAAAAAAACTCTAAACTTTAGGTCTAGTCCAAAATCTATTCTGAACTTTTTTTTATCTCAGAAAAAACTCCAAACTTTAAGTTCAGTCCCAAATCTGCCCCGAATTTTGTTTTGATTAAAAAAATCAGCAAATTTCAATTTATTTTCAAAAATATACACCGTGATCTAGTTCCAACTTAATGCGACACTTCCACAATTATAACAAATCCACATCGGCAAAGTAATGAATCGATAAGTACAGACCAACGTTGCATTTCCACTTCGATAACAAATCTAACCCGATAAAAATTGTTGAAATTCTTCAAAATAAAATCATTTTAGGATAAAGTTAGGGACGATAACAAATCTACCCCAATTTTTTTTAATTTAAAAAAAAAACTAATTTTTAGGTTAAGTCCAAATTTGCTTTGAACTTTTCTTTATTTAAAAAAAGTTCCATTATTTTGTTGATGTGGATTTTTTATCGACGTGAAAGTGCCATGTCAAGTTGAGATTGGATTGTGAGATATATTTTTTGAAAACAAATTGAATTTGATGATTTTTTTATATAAAAAAAATTCGAGACAGATTTGATATTGAATTTAAAGTTTGGGATTTTTTTCAAGACAAAAAAAAGTTCAGGGCAGATTTTAGATTAGTCCTAAAGTTTAGAATTTTTATGAGATAAAAAAAATTCGGGATAAATTTGAAATTTGATAAAAAATTGAGGATTTTTTAAGGAATTAGGACTAAATAAAATAGCAGTCAGCTTCCCTGCCTTCTTCACCACTTCTCTCTCTCTCTCTGTTTCCCTCCCCTGTAGCCTTTGGCGATTCCACACGTCTCTCTATCTCTTCCTCCTTCTCTGGCACGCCTTCGCTTGTCATTCATACGAGCACACGGCGCATTGCAGACACACCGAGTAAAAAGGAAGAAAACCCGCCATTGATTGAGCCAGAAACAAGAAAAATGTCAGCTTCATGGAGTGTGATGAGCTGCATGTTCTTCGCTTGCTGCTCGCTTCTCGCCGCTCTTGCCGTCGGGTCGCCCGGGATTTCGAATTTGGACTTGCCCGTCATGTCTTTCGATGAAGGGTACACCCACCTCTTCGGAGATGACAATCTGGTCCTTCACGGAGATGGGAAGTCCGTTCATCTCTCTCTCGATGAACGCACAGGTTCTTGCCTTTTTTTTTTCCTTCTTTTTTTCTTGAATCATTCTAATGTAATGTGGGGTTGGCTTTGATTGGGTTCGTGGGGTTGCAAAAAATTCGCTTTTTTTAAACGACTCTGTTTGTGTTTTTTGAATGTGAATGCAGGGTCTGGATTCGTGTCTCAGGATCTTTATCTACACGGGTCCTTCAGTGCTTCGATTAAGCTGCCTGCAGATTACACTGCAGGGGTCGTGGTTGCTTTTTATGTGAGTAAGCTGTTCAAGAACTTTAGTATCAAGCCATCAAAAACCTCATATGTTTTTGTTCATTTCTTTTGATATTCTTTTTGACATTTGGCTTTGTACGTTATGCAATGAAATGCTTCCTAGATTAATCACAAACTATTCTCTGGTGACTGCTTGTTGCTGTCAATTCTTCCCCGTTGGGCTTTGGAAACAGGTTCAAGTTGCTGTTTCTAGCTCTCCTGGTTGGTTTCACATATCCAGATGAAATGAACATAACATGCAGTGATTTGTCCTTGGAAATTGTACTTAGTTGATATTCTAAACTATTTATGAGTCACTTTGGTTTTTCGCGTGTGAGAAATGAAAACATGGACATCTGTAGTATTCTCTGTTTTGCTGTTTGTGTTTCCAAGACCGAGGTCAGTGGGTCACCTTCACTTGATATTGTTCATCCCAAGGGGGAAATTTTTCATCTAAGTTTTTGCTTTTATGGTTAATATTTGAATTCTGTTTTCGAGAAGTTGATTGGGGCAATCAATATGTATAAAGATTTCCTTGTTCGATTTCTTTAGGTTCTTCCCCATGTAAAAAATGGTGGTGGTGTTGTTGTTACAGCTTCACCAATTATCTTGTTATGAAGTGCAGATCTTTTAACTGATTTTCCCGAATTACAAATATTTTATTTCAGATGTCAAATGGCGATATATTTGAGAAAAGTCATGACGAAATTGATTTCGAATTCTTGGGAAACATCAGAGGCAAAGATTGGAGGGTGCAGACCAATGTTTACGGGAATGGAAGCGTTGGCATCGGCAGAGAAGAGAGATATAATCTCTGGTTCGATCCCTCCGACGATTTCCACCAGTACAGTATTCTCTGGACCGATTCTCTGATAGTGTGAGTACCGATCAGAATATGGTGACCCTCAATTTTCGGTCTGCCTTCATTCTATTTGCACATATGCTCGCATTAGATCTTCCAAAATCTTGAGGAGTTGGAGCAATCACTGTCACTAAACTACCGTTACTATATTCTCTTTAGCGATTCCCATGTGGGGTTCCATGAATTTATTCGGAGGTACTTTGATGGCGATGCATCTTCTGTATTGTAGGGCATGGTTCCTAGGCTGATCTGTCTTTTGGCCCGATATTTGCATCCCCTGTTTTCACAAACTGCTGGCATATCAAAGATGATGTCTAGGAGCTATTTTGGTCACTTCGATATGGCAGCACACTTTAGGAAAAAACTTCTTTGAGTGGGCCATATACGTGCAGCTACTTTGTTGGTTGATGTTAAGCAGATTGCATTTTGAAGAAATTGTTGTTTGATACCCTGCTGATCATCTTGCTATATAAGAGCTTTGATTTACTGTTCATGGTAATTTCATATGGGTTGGTGCGATGTCATGGATGGGGTGCTGGTATGTGGTTTTGTAATAGGAAAGGGAGCATAGTTGGAAACTTTTGTGGAGATGTTTATATGGGTAAGATTCTACAAAGGTCATAACATCGAGAGCACACAGTGTTACAAGATAATCCATATATCTAGTTCCACTATGCTGATACCAGACATCAGAGAGGCTTATTTATCATATATTTAACGACAGTTTCTGGAGTGATTTTCCAGTTTGGCATTTTCAGTTGCCCTTGGTTTTTGTTTCTTGTCATCACAATTAATTCTATGTATTTGCTTGTTTTCATTGTTTCTTTTCTACAGATTTTACGTAGACAATGTGCCTATTAGAGAGGTGAAGCGAACAAAAGCCATGGGCAGAGACTTCCCCTCTAAACCGATGACCTTGTATGCGACAATATGGGATGGGTCCAGCTGGGCTACCAATGGAGGCAAATACCGAGTGAACTACAAATATGCCCCCTACATCGTCCAATTCTCTGATTTAGTCCTTCATGGGTGTGCAGTCGATCCTATCGAACATTCGTCAGCATGCGACGCAGTCCTTCATTTGGGATCGATCCCTACAGCCATTACACGCGAACAGAAAGTCCAAATGGAGAACTTCAGGAAGAGGCACATGACTTATTCGTATTGCTATGACCGAGCTCGGTACAAGATTCCTCCTCCAGAGTGCATCCTAAATGCGAAAGAAGCCAAGCACCTCCGGTCATTCGATCCCGTCACGTTCGGCCAAGGCAAGCGGCGATTCACGAAGCATCGCCACCACCATGCATCATCTACTTCCATGTGAGTCATGCCCACAAATTGTTCATT
This sequence comes from Syzygium grande, assembly GCA_024733475.1. Taxonomy (NCBI): domain Eukaryota; kingdom Viridiplantae; phylum Streptophyta; class Magnoliopsida; order Myrtales; family Myrtaceae; genus Syzygium; species Syzygium grande. The sequence continues at coordinate 10,084,662 of JAMXDD010000009.1, forward strand.
CGATTCTACAAGGCTGTCTGCAAAATTTTACTGTGAATAGGCGGAGAGAGACAAAGGCGATATTGGATATTGATGTCGGGTTGATTTCATGTATAGTTTCGTGACTCCATTATGTTTGTGGGCCAAAAATCTGTCATTGGTGTTGTTTGTCTCTGGCTTTTGCTGAATTCAATTTGGTGGATATGATTCATGTACTTTGGGCATAGCTCATTGCTTTTTAGCTTCAATAAACATGTTGGCATGGTGGGGGCATTAGTCTGCTTGCACTCATGCAATCGATTGTGTTTTTGTCCCCTCATAAGCATCAGCATGACTTGGGTTGTCCTCTTATATATGGGTATGAATGGGGTGTCATTTGTCAATAAATCTTCTGGGTCAGAGGGGAGGGAGATTTTGTCGGAGGCCAAATGGAATCCCAGGTTCACTTAAGCATTTGTTATTCCTCAGAGGAGGCCTAATCTCAAGGGAATAATTGTTTTCAAAGGTTGTTGCTTTGAGTTTCAGCGGTGGTTGAGAGAGAGAGAGAGAGAGAGAGAGAGAGAGAGAGAGCATCTCATGGCTGCCATTTAAGCTATCACTTTTTTTGAGCACAGAGACAAGGTCCAAGTGGGAACCAAGCCACACCAACTCACGGAGTACTCCATTCCCATGGGTCCATTATTCGCCGGTTCCGGGTGGGGGTCGGGAAATTTTCTAACGGGCTTTGCTTATATGCCGGTTTCATCGGGCGCGCGCATTCCTTGAAATTTCTGAAAATCGATGCAAACGCTCGCTTACCAATCCTTAAACTGCCTTCTTAAACTTAAATTAAACAGAAGGGAAGAGGGGAAAAGTAAGTATTGAATTAGACACCTCCTCCCATGGGTTGCTAAGGAAAAGAGTGGGTTAGAACCGTCTGAAATCCTTGAATAGGTGCAACTAGAAAGATTTGCCAGAGTAAAAAGAACAGAATGGGCAATCGATTTTCTCTTTTCCAGCTCAATGGTGGTCCTCCTTTTTGGAGGTTATGTAATCAAAGAAAGGCTACAGGCCTGCTTTTACCAGCTCCATGGATTTGCGTACGATCTCTTTTTGCCCATTTTAGGCATTGGTTTGCTGGCACTGGACAGGAAAATTGAATTCGAAAAGGGTACTACTACTTGCAGGAAGTGATGAGATCGGCTGAGTTTGGATATCTTTCGTGGGTGTTTTCCTGCTGCTCTTCGATTTTTACATGATTCTTAGGAAAATGTTCGATTTCCACAATAATTCTTTCACGAGTTCTTGAGAAGGAATGATAATGAGCAGAGTGCCGTGATTATGTGACGAGAAGAAGGTAGTCCTAACTTGCAGAGCACCGGTTACTTTGAGATTTCACGATCCATGCAGAGGATGAATGGAATTTTCTCGAAATAGTGTCCCTATTTTAGACTTCCAAATTACACTGTTATATTATGACTCGAGTTTGAGTTTTCGAAACGTGACTCACTTGGATAAATTTCCATATTTGACTTGAAGATATTTTTCTATTGGAGATAATATTGAAGATTGCTCACGAAAGGAAATCTTCTCCGGATATGTACTGTGGAGGTCTTCATAATAATAAAAAAAGAATAAGGGACACCAAAGGACGAAATAGGGGCACCTTTATCAATATATTAAAGGTTTATTTTATGGAGCAAATAAACAACAAAAAAGGGGAGTTCTGCTCGCGTTATAGGAAGTTTTGCAAATTTGTATCAGAAGGACTTTCTTGTCTTTTTATTGGTTCTGACAAAAAAAGGGTTTGTTCTGGAGAGGAATAAAAGGGTGCGCGTCTTCTTCAATAAACAGAGAGTCGCCGTATTGGGAAGTCTTCTATAGAGCCGCGAGATCAAAGAAAACAGAACGCACAAACGTTTTCAAACGAAGAGATACAGATTTGTTATGTGAGTTTATTTTTGTCCAATTAAATTGTTTATTCGTAAATACTTTGGGTTTGGGCTTAAAAATTATCTTCTCCGATTCTAATTAGCACACCATGATATGACTTAATTTTGCAAAGATCCCCGTCGTTTCCACGTTATATTTACAACAATTTAGCACACCATGATATCGATCGACGTGTTCAGGACTTGAAATTCGCTCTCAGGATGTCGTCTTTATTGTGTCACTTCTAAGGATGATAATTGAAGATAACAAAAAAAGAAAGAAAATTGGATTGTGTTGAGAATTATCGATCCGTAGGCGTGCACAAAGAGATGTTAATGAAAACAAAGGTGTGCCTGGGCAATCCAAATTTCATAAGGTGGAGAGTGATTGAAACCGTTCCGCGGTTCCACACTCATCCACTTTTAGAATTAAATTGATAAATCATCAAAAGAGTTTGGGCTAAATTGACACAAATAAAAGATTTATGACTAAATTGACAAATCGTCTAAAAGTTTAGGACTAAATTGGCACAATTAAAAGGTATAATACCGAATTAGCCTCCGTTCAATAGATTTGTGACTTTTTGGACAATTTTCCCGAGTGTAATTATCTATCTAAATATACAAATGCTGCAACAAGTTTCAATTTGATTTCAATCTTTTGCTTTTGGCATTTTGCTTTGGACTCTTAGGCTCCGTTAAATTCGCGGAAAATAAATAATTTGTATAACATTTTCTTAGAAATAATTGCTCGTACTGCTTGAAATCATTAGTCAATAAAAAAATTTTTCATTACCGGCAACAATTAATATCTAAATATTTTCGTAGACGATAAAAATATTTTTCGTTCGTTCATTTTTGTAAGTGATATAATCCATCATTTCTAGGAAAATAATTTCCAAATCATTTATTTTCCGCGAAATAAACATAGCCTTGAAATTTGGAACAAATATTACCTCAAATCTCTACAAACATGTATTGTATTATTTAAAGTCACTTACGATGTCTTCCCGATTTTTGCAAGTAAACCTTTTTTGTCTTTATTTTTTGGAAACAGGCCTAAGAGCATTGAGCTTAAATCTTGAGTAGGCCGACAAGAAAGGCCCAAATTCATACAGCACTTTTGCGCATACGCCCAACCCAATAAACTCTCTCTCTCTCTCTCTCTCTCTCTCTCTCTCTCTCTCTCTCTCTCTCTCTCTCTCTGATTTTAATCATATTTTCAACTTTTTAAATTCCATATAAGCAATTTTGAAAAGACGAAAACAACCCCCAAATCGCGCACGCGAGATGCGCTTGCGCCGCGCCGGCCACTTTTTCCACGGTCCGATCGGCGTACGAAGCTGGTCGAGATTGAACTGGAGGTTTTCCTAATTCCGGCATCTAAATCATACTCCCGCCGATGAACACGACACGACATCAATCGATGCGCTCAGGAATCCGAAATCCCCACCACGCCACGACGGTGTCACCTTTTTTATCTTTGCCAATTGTCACGGAATGATAAACTAAAGAGAACCAACCACTTGCATCGTGTTGATTCGAAGGTGGTGCTGATGATGTGACAAAGAAAGCCGCACTCGTCACACGAGCGTGCAAGAGAAAGCACTTTAGCGTTATCTGAGAATGACTCAACCGAGGAAGGCTGGAAGAAGCTTCGTCCGTTTTTTTTAAGCTTTCTACGTCCTGGGGGTAATATCCGGAATCTAAGACCGCATTGTACCCTTTGCAGTTTGCACTCGAATCGTTCAACCTGTGGAAAAGACAGCCGGTGTAGATTCAATGGCCTAATTGTAAAAAAAGAAAGACACAAACTTTACTTTGAAAGAGAATTTTGAAAGATGGAACGGACATAGTTTTATTGTTGGACCGACAACCGACACTCTGGAATAGCAAGGCAATAAGAGTGAAGTGTCGGAAAATGAATTATAGCTCTCTGTGATATAAGGATTATGCCTCTAGACTAGCGATACATTAATTATGTTACACTATAATCTCATAAATTGATCATTAATTACCAGGATTTATAACAATAAAGTCGTAATCTGTGCTAGAAAATCACTAATCTATAATAATCATAATGATAAGCAATACCATGCCACCCTGATAGACAGAGGAACAGGGGGACTAGAGAACGAAATTTAGCAGACCTCTATAATGCACACATGTAAGTTGCAAGAGATAGGTAATAGCTACTCGCGTGGGTTGTGTATTAGTCATTACGATTTTAATTATCCTTACACCAATAATATATATTATAGTTTTTCGTAATTAATACAAGACGGATAGCTTAGGACATAGTCAACATGTGATAAGATGGATTATACTACAAGCAAACCCACATTGAAACTTTTGCACTACGTGAGCTGACGATAATTAATTGTATTTTCAGACAACTGAACAAGGCGATACTATAGTTCTTCGTAATTAATATGGGACGGATAACTTAGGACATAGTAAACATGTGATTAGATGGATTATGCTGCAAGCAAACTTGCATTGAAACTTTTGCACAAAGTGACGTGACGGTAATCAATTGTATTTTTAGACAATTAAACAAGGCAACGGTCAGATCAATCAGCCCCACTTTGCATAGAATCGTGGTTGAATTTGCGTCTTGCAAACTGTACAACCCACAGAGTCGATACCGCGTCGTTCTCATTCTTGAAAAAGGACAGATTGAAGTACACATAATGCCTCTTAAAATTATAAAAATCATCCATATCAAACATCGGCCATGTCACATAAAACGATCAACGTTTACGTCAGCAATTTCATGCCAAAATTAGCCAAAATGACTCAATTGACAAATTGTCAAAGAGTTTAATACTAAATTGGTCAAATTGAAAGATTTATGACTGAATTGACACAAATGTAATAAGTTTTGGACTTTTTAGATAATTTCTCTCGGATTTAGTCTTAGCCTTGATTAACATTAACATTTATTAAAAGTTTCATATAATGCCACCAAATGACAACAAAATATATATTTTGCAGCGTCATTGATGAAATTCTTGCATTAGGCTAGGCAAAACTACATAGCTACTTATACCACATGACAAGCTTTTACATTAGCCACTTAATTGAAAATTTGACATTACATAGTCATAACTCTTCAAGTGGCAGTTGCTCATACGATGGAGAAGAGAGGCTTGGCAGTGCTCCATTGGTGAACAACCTGGCCTTCGATGTCGTAGAAAACGACGTCGATCTGGGCTTCCGTGACCTGCACGGTCATGAACCCTTGGCCATCGTAGTACAACTTGAGCTCCTCCGGATTTGGCCAGCTCACGTCGCCCCTCCACGCCTTGGATCCACCTCCACTAGTCAAGAACTGAATAGGACTGCACTTGACAGGAAAGATAATATTAAAAAAGGTGCATCGAAATGACATTATTCTTGTCGAGAGATCAACGGTGATCTGATTAAAAACAACTACCTGTCGGGAGTGCTGATGTGTTCCAAGCAGTGGTCGTGGCCGTTTATGTAGAGATCAACGTTGTTTTCCTGGATAATTGCACAAGATACAGATGAGAAAGGCGATTAACTTGGCTGATCAAGCGACATATATGATATTATCTTAGTTGAAGGGACCTGAATGATGGGAAGAAGCTGAGCGCCGAGCTCTTCGGTGTTTTTATGGTGTCCGGCGCTTTTGATGGTGTGGTGACCTACTACGATCTTCCATTTCGCTCTCGACTCTCTCAGAGCCAAATCCACGTCCTGTCACAGCAGTCTAAGAGATCAGTTCTTCGTTCCACAAGAGTAGTAATCAAGAATAGCTCAATAGTAGATCTCAGTGAGTTCGTAGTCCTCTGTATTCAGACGAGGTCGAAGGCCACGAGGGGGAGCTCCAAACAAGGACATGGACTAGGGTTTTGCCGAAACGTTCCACGCGTTCCGGTCCATGGCATGTCCAAAAGAGAACTTACGTACTTGTAATCTTCAAATGCATGTTTATCAACAATGTTTGATGAGCGCACGAGATGAGACTGAGATTATTACCTTGAGGAGATTGGAGAGGTAACGCTTTCTGGGCAACACACCGCTCCAGTCATAGACGTCTCCTTTTGGCTTCGTAAAGTACTTGTCCACAAAAGGAGTCGTGTCCACGAAGAACAGCTCAACAATCTCTGTCAGAACCCGAAACACAATGAACAAGAAAACATATTAAATTATCTTAAGCCCATCTATTTCGATCACGAGGATCTTTTATTTGACTTTGTCCTAAAAGCTTAGGGGGCATAAAGAGGGGTTGGTCCTAGCTATCATGTTTGCTTTACCGGCGTTGACGATGAAGGATCGCAAGCAAAGCCATCTGCTGTCCATTTTCCTAAGGATTGGGCTCAGCTGTGCCTCCACGTCGCCTCTGTAGTCATGATTCCCCAAGACTGGAAAAGCAACCACAGAAGAAATTATTATAAAAGAAACGACCCCTTTTCATATTCCGTTTGAATATTTCATAGCTACGCTATGATTTCCCCCACTTATTTTGTAGGGTTTTGGGGGGAATATTTACCACTGTACCACTGCTTTTGCAAGCCGGGATGTGTATAGATGTTGACGAAGGACTCTTGGAAAGCCGGATCGTCGACGCCCGTGAGCCCGTCTTCGTAGAAGTTGTCGCCGGTTGAGACCACGAAGTCGATGTCCAGCTTCTCCCCAATCATTCCCATCTATAGATATAATATGAACAAAGATTAAGATATTGATAAGCTCACATCATTCAAAGAATATACGGCCAGAAAAAGAATGACGACTCTTTAATGTCCATGCGGAGCAGGTTAGAAATTATTTAAACAAAAAGATAAGGTGGCCAGAACATACGAGAAGATAAATATATTCTGACGTGTCTAGGGTTGGACCCATGTAAAACATACATCCTTATTATATTTAAATAAGTTAAGGTTTGGTTTTATTATAGTTAATTATATCTTGGGCTTTTTCGGTTTTTGACCAAAAGCGAACTTGAGTGGAAAATATTACTTTGTAATAAACTCAAAGAGGGAGTGCTATTTGCATAGATAGGTTTATCTGGACCGAATACACATAAATAGATTTGTCCTATAGTAATTGGTGGGGGCGGTCACCACACGCCAGCATGAAAAGCAAAGAGCACATGGAATCTACAAGGGAATAATACCCTCTCGAGAACTGTTCAAATGGACATTATAGCATCTCTCTCTGCTCAATGGAATATTGGCCATATTGGCCAAAGCCTGCTAAGGTCTTCTTGATCCGTCGTGGCCAACAGAGCAGACAAAGCTAGGTTGAGAGCCAAAGCTTTTGATCAAGTTGATGATGACTGAAACATTTACACTAACAGATCTATGATGTCCGCTTTCCTAATATACGATTTTGTTCATGTAAGTCGTCGAACACTTGGTAATAATTAAGAAAAATCACGTCAGAACAGAACCACACGAATCTATAGTTTCCAAACAAGTTTTAGCGACGCGGAGGGTCCGAACTCAAGACGTTCCTCTTCTTGTGATTAACGATGGTATTTGGTATGAAGAGAAAAAGAGACTAATCAGGTGTTTCATGTGGACGCTGGTTATAATAACCTTGTTCAAAAGGTGGGGGAAAAAGAAGGCAAGATGACACGGCAAGTCATGTAAAAAGTCAGACATGGGAGGAAGCGAGAAAGACAGAAGCGTGACCTGGTGAGCAACTTCGGTTTGGTTGTAGTCGCCTCGTCTTCCCCAATCTCCGACGACCAAGAACGTGAGAGACCCATCCGCTTTCGGCGACTCTTCAAACCGTTCGAGTTCACCCAAAGAAGAGACCAGACAGAACCCTAGGACAAACCCAAGGACCAAGAGCTTGTTCCCCAGGACAGCCATGGCATCCGTTCTCTTTGCGGAAGAAGAACGAACGAGAAGAAGAAGAAGAAGAGAGAGAGAGTGGAGGTAAAGAAAGAAACACTAAGAATGAAATGAGTTTCTTCTTTACACATAAAGCTTAAAGGCAAGCAACTCCTTTTATATGCCTTTGGGAAAGCGAAATGCAACAGTGTAGAAAGAGATCAAGGATATTATTAAAGTAAAGGGGGAGATGGTTTCCGATAGTAGCCCGTGGGATCGATATTCGCGTGAATCCATGATCATTGAAGACTAATAACCCACAAATCGACAAGGGCGAGCCCATGAGAGAAGTGGGGTCATTTTTGGGAATGGGAGGTGATTAATGATTATGCGTGTGTGGACCCACTTAGGTTATCGTCCTCACTAGTTTGCACGGAGAAAAAATAAATTTTGTTGATCCATGGACGCACTTAGATTATTGCCCGCACTAGTTACATGGAGAAAAATGAATATGTTCATCACCAAACTTTGGTTTTCACTCCCTAAGCCGGTAAAGAATATCTTTTAACGTGCACGACTTTTCATACATGCACGTGGGAACGTCGTGTACCGAAAATACGACATTTGTACGTTAGCAAAGAAAAGACACCTATTAATAAGACACATTATCATTTTGAAAAATGATACTAAGTTATTGACCGATATTTAAATCTCTTAACCCTTCTTTCCGTCATTATAGCACAAGCTATTCATTTGAGTCTCTACTTACTATTCGATGTAGCCATGCCTTTATCTTTCTTCGCAAACTTCCCTTGCCACGAGCTAAATGACAGCGATTTACCATTGCTTTCTTTGCTTGCAGTGTGCATTTCGTGCGTGGAAACAAACTTCCGCATTAAGTTGTAGCAAAAAGAAAGACTCGTACATGAAGGGAGATCATCAAGAAACGCAGTTGTGGAAGAAAAGAGTAGAGAAAAAAGGATGTCTTTCCCTATCCTAACTCGCTTTCTGCTCCTTGTTTTCTTCTGCTAATCCAAGCTTACGCTGAAACGAGGGGATCATAAGGGAACACGAAATCCATGCTATTGGTGTGGTGCGTGCCACTGGGGTCCCCTGTGACGTGAAAGCAGCTTTGAGAAGAGCAGAAAATCAAGATCCAACACTTAAAAGTCCATATCCATTTTTTCAAAAGCTTCAAGCGGGTAAGGTTAGGGTTCTTCCATTATTGGAAGAGTGACTATTTAGGTGTTAAAATATTCGAAGGGTCGCCATTGAATTACCCTGTCTGTGGGCAGCTCATCTGTAGCCTCTCTGTCTCGTTGATACTGAAACTTCTGTCCTGATTGAATTTTATAATCGAGAAATTACAAGTTGGTCAATAGGTAAAATTGGAACCCTAGAGAAATATGTTTGGCAGGTTGCGAATTTGTCCCCCAACAACTTAAATCTCTAGTCTTTACGATAACTCAACTTTATTATTGCATATACAACATGGCCTCGGTGTTCGAATTTGGGTACTTTTTCTTTATCATTTGGTATCTTATTCTCATTCTCGTGTTGTCTACTCATACGATCATGATCTGTTTGATGTAATTATAATATTCTATTCAACATGGAAGGTTGAATGCACGCGCTTTATAATTTGTCAAGACTATTTGAAAACAACGTTCAACTTGTAGAACCTCAGAAACTTGTATGCTTTAGTCAAATGGATTCTTTTAGTTTTTGTCTGCAATGAACGAATTATCCGGAAACAACCTTGGCCTCATCTTCAGTTAATTCAAGCTACAATGGTCACGAATTGAGAGTGCTTAGTGCTTACACATAATCTCTTTTTTCCCACGCCTCCAATTGAAATTAGAAAAGAATCTCTCTGTTTTTCCCCCCAATTTTTTTCGATTTCCCTTTTGTCGATGTTGTTCTGGAACGATAGAACAGTGCTTTCTATTTATGTGGTTTCGGCGACCGATGAGAGGTGGTCTGCAATGTGGTGGAAGATCTTGGGACCATAGAGATAGGCCTATCCGTTGGAATGCTTCGTCGACTGTCCATCGTTTATCGGAATCTACAAGTTTCGACATGACATGAAAATTATTTCAGTTACGTTTGTTTTCCCCCCAGAGAAATAAATCAAGAATTGGAATAAACTACTCGGAGTATAAAGGCAGTGAAGGAACAAGACAGTACTTGTCCATGTCCACAAGCAAATACAAAGCATATTATATATATATGTATGTATGTATGTATGGATGTATGTATGTATGTATGTCTTTGCAAAGTGTCTGAGTGTGCATAAAAAAATAAAAGAACTCGAAGAACAGCTAAGACCATAACCACATTACTACTATTGTTCAACTGATAAAATCCACAAAAAAGAAAGAGAAAAGAAAATAGTGTCAGACCATCCATGTGTTCCACTCAGAATCAATTGGAAACCTTGGCCCAACACCCCATATCCCTCACGTGAATGGACGATTTAAAAAAAGAAAAGATAAGAAGACGATGATGATTAATTCAATTTCATGGATGAGTTGCTGTACATTATTAATTGCATATTGTCTGCTAAGTTTTAGGTTTATTGCAAATTGCTCCTCGACTTGTCAATTTTTTTCCCATGAATTTTAAAAATTGGTTGCAATGTGTCTCTCGGCGTTGACTCTGACCGAATTGTGCTTAGAACCCCGACCACATGACAGCACATGACTGATAACTGATGGTAATTTGTCATATAAGTATATCCATATAAAAAAGTAGAATAATAATTCAGAAATATATTCCATGTGAGAGTGTGTGACTAAAGTTCTAGCAAGAATTTGACTAGAATCAACAACAAATGCACGTCAACGGAAACTTTTGAAATATATCACTACTATATGTTTTTCTCACATATAGAGATGATATATGACTAATTTGCCTTCTAGAATTAAAAGTTGAGGATGCACATATTGAAACGCTAGGGGCGATTTGCCACAATCCTAAAAACTTGGGGAGCAAAATATAATCCTCCAAAAGATTTAGGTTATTAGAGTGATGTAGTGGAAATCTCGTTTATTAAACACAATGATGGACTAGGCCTTTCAAAGGCGAATCTCCTATGTGTTTCCTCTAGTCCCTCCAAGACAAACAAGAAATTTTTTTATTACATCAAGGCCGAGATCCTATGGTTTCGTTGATGGGTCATAATAGAAAGTTGTTGAACCCATTTGTGAGTCTTTTGTAATATTGATTGATGGGGTTTTTCTCATTTTAGGTTTCCTTAATTTCTATATGTTGCTAATTCGATCATGTTGTTATGCCTTGTTATTCTTTAGGAAAAATTATTTAAATAGCCTTAAACATATTGTGCGGTGGCCAATTTAGTCATATACTTTTTAATTTGATCGATTTAGTCCCGAACCTTTTAACGATTTGTCAATGTAATCATTTTAATTAATTTTAACTGGAAATCGCTTATGTGATAGTCCATTAGCATTGGCTATTCCACATGACATGGTCAGTGATGACGTAGATGATTTTTGCAACTTTTTGATTTTCTAAATTTTTTATTGTTTTCCTTTCTTTTTGTTCCTTTTTCTTTTTTTCCATATTTCCCTCTACCGGTTGTTGGGCCATGCCTAGGCGAGGTTTGCCCTTGCCTAATCTAGTGAGGGGTCCCGGCAACCAGCAGAGGGAATTAAGAAAAAACAAGAAAAAATTTCATAAATTTTTTTTTTAAAATTGTGAAAGTCGTTCACGTTAGTGCACGACTATGCCATGTAGAATAGCTAATGCCCAAGTCAACAATTATCAGCCAAAATTGGCTAGAAGGACTGCATTGGTAGATGGCCAAAAAATTTTGGACTAAATTGGCTATTATATTAACTTACGACTTTTTGGACAATTATCCCTTCACCATGTATTAAGTACTAGGATTATCAAAAAATTTGTTTCAAATTAACAACATTTTCTTTCCTTTCGAATACAAGTAAAAGAGGACATGTGTATAAGTGTGAGAAAAAATTAAATAAGTATGAAAAGAGATAAATGTATAAAAAAGTACAAATTAATTCAAGAAAGAAGTTTAAATGATTTTAAGATAATTCAAGATTTACTTTCAATTTTGAAAAATAAGACACTTATAAAATAAGTTGACAATTAACTTGACTATTTAAATTAAGATTTTCTCTATTTTATTATATCATATGTTTGGATATACAATACATCTTAAGAAAAAAGGGGCATTTCACCAAAATTTCTGGCAAAAGTTTAGTGTTGAAATGCTTGTTGGGTTTGCTTTCGATATATCAAAGACAAATGGATTTTAGCTATGTTTGGTCATCTGGATTTTTTCATTGGATATGATAAAGTCGGATTAGATAAAGATATAATAGGATTTTTAATATCATATTCAATATATGGTAAATGTTCGCATATAACATATATATACTATCCGCCACACCAGGGACATCCTCTTGACCCTGGTGACGATAGCCATGAGTCAACCACCACACTGACATAGTATGGTTGCATCCCCCAAATCTAGAACAACAACCACCATCAAGGTGGCTGTACTTACAAAGATACAATGGGATTTTTAATTTCTTATACAATATATGGTAAATGTTAGCGTATAACATGGATATCGATGCATGCTATCCGCCAATCTAGGAACATCCTATTGACCACAGTGACAATAGCCACGACCACCATGTCATCATAGCATGGTTGCATCCTCCCAAATCTAGAGCGGCAACCACCCTTGAGGTGGTCGCATTTCTCGCATGGTGACTATGTGGTTGTTGACGCACGGTGACGAAATCAGGTGCGAGAACAAATCTGCAACGAGAGCACAAATCTACACCGACCAACGGAGGCAATAGCAAGGAGCAAACTCCTATGGACCATGGCGATGATAGGCACGACCACCACGAACAGCCGCGAGCGCCTCTCTCTCCCCAATCAGCGCTCGACTTCAGCTTTGCACATGGCTCTCCGATCTTTGCCTCCCCTGTTGCCATCTTTGTTGAGGGGAAGGAGACGCACTGACAAATGAACCTGAGTTAAGATCGAGCTTGGGCTTTGTAGCGCTCAACCCGACCCCTTGATCATGAATTTAGGGTTTGGTCAACCTCATATTCGAGATCTAAGGCTCGATTATGTCGGTTGAGCTTGAGCTCGACGACAACTGCGAAATGCCAAGGGGAAATCAGAGGTGACGGGCTGCCAGCCAAGAGCTACGGCGTCAATGGCGATTGGTGGTGGAATGTAGAGTTCTCGGCGGTGGTTGAGAGTGGAGGTGACGACAATTGACTGTCATGGTGGCGGTCCTCGCGCATTGGCTAGCAATGCTATTGTTGGAGGGGTACCGAGGCAGCGCCGGTCTTGGTTGTGCAATATCTGAATTATATTCACTCCCTAGGTGTGATTTTTTTATTCATATTATATCCGGACAGCATCCGGATTTTGCGTTGCCCCCAACGCTAGAAATGATAAAACTTATCCCGTCAAGAGTTACATCTGACCTCCTAAATGCAGCCTTTGTGCTTTGGACTTCGAGGAGATAAGCGAGAGCGAGGAGGGCGGTGCAAACGCCAATTTTTATGGGTACAAGCTTTGATTTCTTGAATCCTAAGATTTAGAGCCCAAATACACAGCTGACGTGCCCATTTTGGAATGTGAGAGAGCCTCTTATCTTTGAACTTTCAGCCCAAGCACATGTCGTTAGTAACTAGGTGCGGGCGTATGGGTTTCAAAGTTGGGTCCTGAACGGATCCGACCCATTTTTACACATCTACGGTTTCCTCATTTAGGTTGGTGTCCCTAGATTGTACCCACGTTTGCAATCGAGCAGCGCTAAGTTTATTAAAATTTATCTTCCGCCAATGGAAATAAAGTTTATTGAAACCGATCTATTGAAATTTTTATACTAATCATGTGGTAAATTGTAGGTAGACAATGAAACAAGTCGGTCATGCTCGATATTCGATAGAAGCCCGCCATATTAATTATTATGAAAATTTTGTTGTAAACAATTCTTATTGTACTTTTCTTAAAAAATGAGCGTTTCTTTTTGTGATTTTAGAATGGATTTTTCCGATTAATTGGGAACCACATCTTAGACTATTGTTAGTTGGAGCCAAATGCATTAAAAAAATCCCAATTTTTATTGAAATGGAAAGGTCGACTTGGACTTAACTTGGGCAATTGACTATACAGAATGTCAGCACATGAAATTAATCAACACTGAAAAATTTAAAAGCTCGACGCGCCGCTGAATACAAAATCTCATCTGCCGACACATTCTTGATCTGCTCGAAGCTTTGGGAGGTGAAGAAGCTTCGAAGACCTTCAAGCTTTGGCAAAACACCGACTTGTGCAGTGAAGATCGCCTTCACCGGCCGATGGTCGGACAACTTCGACTCGCCTCTCGTGTACAAATGTTGCTTCAGTCCTTCCCCACGCCATATTATCCTATCACACCTATATAAATTATCGACAACGACTTGATTTAGATTAATAAAAAAGCAAGGAAGAATAGACCGATCGCATTACAAATGACCCAATGTAGAAGGGTGTCTAAGCAAAACATTCATAAGTAAAATGAGTCCATGTGAATGTAGGGTGTACCATGCAGGAGCTCGTCTTCTTCCTCCTTTACTATTCTCATGGCCAGTTCCGTAATAGACGTCTGAATTAGGGCAAAATTTGTAGGTAAGAACGAAATCAATTCTCCCCTCCTGCCAACCTTGTAGTACTCGGCCATTCCCCAGCTCTGCCTTTAACTTCAATTCCCATCATATATAAGTTTTGAATCAGGTTTTGGGTTATTATGGGACAGAAGAGTCTTCATAAAAACTGGAATTAAAATTGGTGATGAAGAAGCTACCTGATCGTGTTCTAGCAGCTTATTCCATTCGCTTTGCTCGACAAGAGACCGCGTCATTGCTTCCGGGAGGGAAATCTGGTAATTCAAATCTCCGAGCAGAATTACCCTACTGCGATGAACCCGGTTAGGTTAGAGGATGCATTGCGTAAACTCTAATGCATGGGTCGAGGATAAGGGTCAGTGTCGCATGGGCATTTGATCTTTTGCTCCTATAGATTTACAACTCACCAGCTTACTTAAACAACCACAGGTTGCGAAATTACTATTAGATTATGGTTAACTGTTTTGTTTACGAATTGTATGCGTGGTTCCTAGCGAAAAAGACAGATAGATTTGTGCAGCTGATGCAAAACCTTGGAGTATTATATATTAATGAGATTAACCAGGATTAATTCTAATGAATAACGAGGTACTTACTCGTGATCAAGAATCTTTCTAGACGAATGCAGTGAAGGGCCTCCCGGGAAACTTGTCCTTGACAATATTTTGGCCGCGGTGGAGTTTCTTAATATATGATCTGCTTGTCGATTGCCAGAAGCAAGATGAGTGCACACGAAGCAGAAGCTCGTTCCGTGTAATTAGAATCGAACTGTTACCGAGCCTTGCAAAACCATGTTTTTCAAAACAGAGAGCACGGAGAGATCAATCAGAAAAGATTACCATTTATTTCATGTTACTGCTAGATTCGATCGGCTTTCTCATTATTAAATAACTTTGTATGTGGGTGATGTTCATGACTTATAACTCACTAATCATGTTCATAGATGGAGCAAAACATAGCCCTTGAAAATATTCTTGAAATAATTGCGCATATGGGGCCAGATAATACTTCATTCTTTCTTTTCTATAAGCTTGAGGAACATGTTTAACATTTATTTATGGCCTTAGTTTCCTTAAAGGCCACAATTTGGGAGTGCTGAATCACCATATATATTTTTATAAAAACGGATAACAAGATGATATAAAATAATATTTCTTGAAAGGAAAAAAGTCCATGATGAATAACATGTGGAGGCAAATTGAGGAGAGGCCACCTTATTGCCAAGGTAGCCCATAGCGCCACAGCCTACGCATGAAGCACTTGGATGGCTTATGCACGCGAGCAACTCACTGGGAACCCAAATCGTGACCAATATTCCGACCATCTGCTTGCTCATGATGCAATGAAACTTGCCTTGCTTGTGTCCCGTTCGGTTCAAGGATTTCCCGATCACCGCATTCCATTTTGCTCGAATCGTCGGGTTCTCCGAACCCAGAACAGTGGAAAATTTCAGGGGGACTGCTTCTTGAAACCTGGATAGATCAAACGAAGACATCACATCCATCTATATTCCAAAATGTTTTGAGCTCTCAGTGTGGCTTGTCTCAATGAAGAACGGCCATATATGGCGAGAACAAGATCATTTGCGAGGTTGACTCGGTCTATCGGTGCTGAGGAGCCGAAATATAATGCAAAGTCATTCCGTTAAAGAACACAGCGTTCGTTTCGTTTCTTTTGGGGAGTCCAGCCTAGTTTGGATAATATTTGTAACTATGATTGATGCGGTATATGAGCTTACGCCGGAGACTGGAAACTTACCCTAGAACATAAATATTGCATGGATTGTCACGTATGTCGAGCCAATCTTCAATCGACAAGTCATCTCCTGGTGCAACATCACCAACATTCCAAGTGCTAATGAAGATCCTGGGAGAGATCAAGATGATGCAGAAATAAGCAATAAGCAAAGCTTTATCAATCCGTGTAGTTATGATATCGA
This sequence comes from Syzygium grande, assembly GCA_024733475.1. NCBI lineage: Eukaryota > Viridiplantae > Streptophyta > Magnoliopsida > Myrtales > Myrtaceae > Syzygium > Syzygium grande. Next base: position 10,100,983 of record JAMXDD010000009.1, read on the forward strand.
ATAGAAGTGAAGTGGCTCTTACTTGTAATTATGCGTTTCCTTCCGATGGTCTAAGAGGCTCTTGGTGTCATAATAAGACGATAACTGCTCCAAACCTGTAACTTCCGGCGCCAATGCTGTCTCCATGTCGGCACGCGACAAGTCAGTGACAAAGTTGTTGCTGCCGAATCTCTTTCCAAGGATCTTGCTGACTACCGATTTAGGCCACATGGTAGTTAAAAGAAATTAAACCCAGTGAAAGGTGGTCCTTGGGGTGGTCCACTAATAAGCCATGCGTTTCGAAGACCAACAAGCAAAAGCTTTGGTTGCCACAACGACACACAGTGCATGGTGTCGGTCAGTGCTGGAGAAGATTTTATGGAGAGGAGGTCTCAGCAAGTTGGCAAAAGAGGACTTGAAGGGTGACATAGATGATGATGCACTGGCTAATTTGCTTGTGGCCATTCTCATTGTGTGTGTGCGCGCGCGCACACAAGAGAGAGAGAGAGAGAGAGAGAGAGAGAGAGAGAGAGAGAGAGAGAGAGAGAGAGAGAGAGAGAGAGAGAGAGAGTCTCGGTGCATGCTTGGAAGAGTGGACTAGCTGCTGGTGCTGGATCTGCTCTTGTTAGTTGGTGGAGTTTGGTTTTTGAGGGATATCTTTTGTTTGTGAGATGAAACCGGTGGGAATTGTTTAAGGTTTAAAAGAGCAAGTGGATGGGATTGGGACAAGAGATGCACAAACGTATTCTGAAGGACAAGATACTATATAGCCACAAGATACCCCCCATTCCTTTTCTTTTGGCTTTGCAGCCGTGGCCATATGAAACAAGTTGCTGTAGTTGACAATGGCATGGGACGCATTTGTATTTCTAATATTGAAGATTTAAAGAGGAGCTTTGACATGAATCTGGTTTGAATAGAATAACTGGAAAAATACAAATTTGCAATTGTATGATTTCTATCTCTCCCCTTCATTTTTTAGGGCTGCTGCTCATTATCTGATATGAGTGCTGATCTGGTGAGTTCCATGAGTCCCCATGACGGAGACGCAGTAGTGAGGACATATTGCTCCTTTCAAATTCTTGTTTTTGTCTCTCACAATTTGTCAATCTAGTATAACAGGCATTAATGTCTAAACGTGCTAGCGGTATGATGCAACACAGCTGAAGGATGAAGATCCGCCATCACTTGTTATGTTCCCATATGCTGTCTTGCTCTTTAGATTGCAACTCGGGTCGACTTCATTTATCCTCTCAACACATCCAATCAAATTCCCCATCATCAACCCCCTCTCTCTCCTGCCAATTCGCTGCGTCTCCAGATTGGCACCACCACATGTTATCAACTACATTCCTTCATTCTCTCGACCTCCATCGTGAGCTCCATTGCCGACGACAAGCTCAACAGAGGCACTAGCTTCTCCACTGCAAGAGCTCAGGGATCAACATAGTGATGGCTGAATTGGAGGTCGTTGTTGTCAATATATGGAGGCCTGAGGTGCGAAGCCGATGGCGGTGGGGCCCGGTGTGGTGGTGCATGAGGGAGAGAGAGGGGCAGAGGCTGAGAGGCAGATAGAGGGGTTGGGTCTCGTGGGGTATTCATGATAAAATTGGTCAGATCATGTGCCTGGAACGGGAGTCCAGGCCAGGACGGGATGCGGAACATTAATCTCGCCCCACCCCGCTTCATTGCCATCCTAACTTGTTCTACCTCATGGTCGATTCTCTCCACCGCATCTTAGATTTCCCTCTCTGTGTCAAGAAATCAAGGCAATGTTCGCTAATATTCATGGGCAGGAGAATTTCCAACGGGACACTCTCGATCCGATGACACCTAAAAGAAGAAGTTGATTGCATCAATTGACTGTTAATCATACCTGGTAAATTCATCAATGGTGTCTGTGGTTGCACAGGCCACAGATTGTATCTGTGAATCTAATGGAAGCACGGATGATGATTATGTGTCCTCCTGATCCAAATGAAGAGCCATTGAGAATGTGCCTTATTTTCATCGCGGGCCTTGTCCCCTGTCGAGATCGGGCCATGTACATGCGTTGCGCGGTTACTTTGTGCAGACTCAAAGAGAGCTTGGGTTGATCTGTTATTGGGCTTTCTTCTCTGTTCTTCGTAGGCCATATCCAATTGTTTGACAAAGCGTGAACAAGCTGGTTCATGGAGCAGCAATATTGGCAATATGAGGGTGACATTCTTTAACAGGACAGAAATTCTACGAAGAGATTCCCAAATTTGACGCGACACGAAGATGATGGACTCTGAATCGACCCGATCTAACTATTTCACGATCTTAAATTTAATCGAAACATGTTTAACACAGTTGAATTCGAATTATTGTGATAAGGACAAGAAAGTACATGAAAAATCAGGGGCAATAAGATGACATCACAGGCCTATTTGGCAACACTTTGGGTTTCACAGCCATTAATGTTGACCAGAAAGGTCATGGTCCGCCATACATACAAATCACCCCGACAAGGGTGAACAAGGGCCGCTTTTAACATTTTCCTCGTCAATTAGCATCACTGAAAATATAGAACTTTATGTTTTTCAAGACAAGTGAAAATCAATAAATTACAGAACTTCCACATTTGTTAGGACTTCATATTTGGGAAAATGTATTTGCTTTTTACGTCTTTAAAGAACATTTACTATTTACACGATGTTCTCAATATCACTTATAGTTTTGGACCGCCCGTCCGTAGATGCTACACCAGTCATGTATGATTTGCCGCGCAATCAAGACGTGACGATTTTAATTGTCGGTATTGGTCGCACTTGAATCTCTTTTTCAGCATCCAACGAATCCTCACCTACCGCAACAATCCCCTCATCTCACACACACACAGACACACCAGTTAATTATCAAAGATACGCAGTTGAAAGAATGCATATGCTTGATGATTCGAACTCAAGTCTTGAGCGAGGATGAGGACGAATACACTTACTATTCGAGTAGCCCCATGGCCGTGGGGCTAACTCTACTTGTTATGTTGGTGGGTGTAGGAGCAGCTAACTGTTGGCTCACCTGGCCTTGGTCGTCCATGTACATAGAGAGTAGGGTTTGTCCTTTAGCTGCATTGAACGTGCAGTCAGCAAATGCGTCACACTGACTTAAGGCAACTCTACGATCACCATGAGGGAGAGGGAGAGAGAGAGTTGCTTCTGTACAATTTTCCATGGGGTCTACTGGCAATAAATGGTGGATGTTATCCTGCACTTTCATGAATGAAGTTCATTTGACCTTAATTAGACCTCATCGGGATCATGGATGACTCTGCGAGCATATAAAGAATCGTGCATATTGGGTCAGACCTTGATGCCGGTGAGCCCCTTTTGTCTTGGCATTCAGCTCATCTCGGTAATTTTTCGTTTCATCGATCGGAAGGGAACGGTTTCGAACTTGGATTTATTTTGAGTTCGATTTAGGACGATTTTTATGATTTCGCATGTTCGGACCTCATTTATGAGTCGTAATCTATTTTATGTTGGTCGATTTTTTTCCTATGATTTTCGAGTTCTATGTCGAGTTAATTAGAGGTGAACTGCAATAACATATCATTTTTATCAGAAAACATAGGTAAAAAGAATGCGCGAAACACGCTCTTAACATGGAAATTCTATCGCAATGGTTAACTATGAGATAGGTAAAAACGAAATGGGCAAAGCACGCTCTTGATATGGAAATTCTAACACGATGGCTAAATCGGATTTTATCTTCATCTCTCTCCTCCTCCTCCTCCTCTCTCCCTCTAGCTGGCTCTGCCTCCTATCCGCTTCTTCTTTTTCTTTGCGCAGGCAACGTCTCCTTCCGCATCGATTGCGACTTCACCACCAACTCCACCGACGCCTTCAACACCACATGGCTATCCGATTGCTTCTCCATTGGCGGCTCGTCTTCCATGGTCACTTCACTCATTGATTTTTCTTCTGCGGCTCTAGATCCAGCAAGGGTGACCCTCGCCTATGGCCAGCGAGGGTCGCAACGCCCCGCCGACCCTCGCTTGTGGCTGGTCGCCGACCATGCTGAGTATTTGCCTCAGGTTAAGGGAAAGAAAAGAAAAAAGAGACATGTGGCGAGCGTTGAATAGAGTGTCACACTGCTTACGTGGCAAAACATGCTTACCTAATAGTTTCTCACAGCATCACTGTCCATGCTTACCTAATTTAGTGTTGTTTATAACAGTAATTAATAGAAGGACTTGATTAAATTATGCGAAAAAACGACACTCGGGGAGACAAACAACCATACTTAACCCTCATCACAACTTGATATCGCATTTCATATGTTTTCCAAGAAATAGTAAACGAGTTAAAGGGTCAGCTGATCGCTGAAACACAATCTACTATAAAACAGAAGATATTCCTGCCTCTAAAGTCTGAAGTTCCTTCCATAGAACCAAAATTAAAATGCAGTGGCCACTGTGAAAAGTTCACTAATTCTTTCCCTGCTGACGTGGGAATGCTGTTCGTCCTAGGGCTGGAAATGAGGACTCGAAGGATGATGACAAATTCTTCCTTCCTTGCTTCCTGGACCGTCTATGTTTTTCCTTATGCTTTTCCCCTTTTGCCAGCTGGATTCATATTTGCCTTCGATCATTGCTGTCAATGCGCAGTTCATCAAGTACGGTCGGTCCACCTCCAAAAACGACAAATATTTTTCTCGATAAGTCGAAAACTTCCAAATGAATTTAGCTTTCGGGAGCGTGCGTGTGATTGGTTCGACGAGGAGACAGGGGAGACAGGTGGGTTATGGCCTCCTTTTGGCCGCATGTGCTCGCCGCCAGCTCCGGATGCGGCGACGGCGGCGCTGATGCTCGCGGCGGCGGAATGGCCGACGTGCCCGGCGTCTGTCCACGGCCAGAGTAAATCCATCTGTGCTATCAAAACGAGCCATTCATAAGTGATCGTCTGTTGGCGCACAAATGAAGAAGTCGATATGTATCCAATAAAATTTATCAAATTATTCGGAGAGTGATTCTATGAAACGATTTTATTTTGCTAATTGGCAACTTACATAAGTCAACTTTATGTCGGTACTTTTGAAATGATTTACGTTTCGACCGTAAGTTCATTAAAATCTAAAACTATGACACCCACCTTTTGGGTTAATACTACGAAAAACTTAAAATCGATATACTTGTGATAAATTTATCCCAAATTAATTTTTTGATCACGAAAAACCCCAAACTGGTACATTCGTGATAAATTTACTTCAAACTAACTTTTTAACCATAAAAAACCCCAAACTGGTGCACCCGTAACAAAATTATCCTAAATTAATTTTTTGACCATAAAAAATCCCAAACTGGTAAATCTGCGATAAATTTACCTTCTGTAAGTTTCCGTCAAATTTTATCGTTAAATTTGCTGAAGTGGATGATACATGGTGACGTGATATGGTGATGTGGCAAGTCCGTGTGAAAATCCATAGGGTAAACACAATGAAAAACCCCAAACCAGTCCGTTAATGGAGGGTAAATTTATCACATATGTGCTAATTTAGGATTTTTTGTGATCAAAAAAATTAATTTGGGGTAAATTTATAACAGATGTACCAGTTTGGGTTTTTCATGGTCAAGAAATTAGTTTAGGATAAATTTGTCATGGGTGTACTAGTTCGAGATCTTTCGTTATCAAAAAATTAGCTTGGAGTAAATTTATCACGGGTGTACCAGTTTAATGTTTTTTACTATAAAAAAATTAGTTTAAGATAAATTTATCATAAGTATACTAGTTTGGGATTTTTTCGTGATATTAACCCTACTTTTTTAATGTTCGGTCATAGTGAGTTCTAATATCTACATGACCGTGACGTATTTATTTAATTGAAAACGTAAGTAGCTGAGGGGAAAATGTATGGAATCACATGATCATCCAAAGGACAAGATTGCTAGCTTGGACATAAGTAAATTCGAACTATCAGGAAGAAAATCGAACCACTATCCATGCCATTGCCGTTGAAACTAATTGAATCTCGAGTGGTTTATGTCGGCTGATGAAGTTGATGAAGTATTTGGCCAAAAAAAAAAAGAAATTGATGAAGTCATTAATACGTTTGAGATACGAAAATTACCCGATCAGTCATAAACATATTGTATGTATGCCGATTTAGTCATAAACTTTCTAATTTTATCAATTTAATCATAAACTTTCGTTTGAAATTCTAATTAGTTAATTTTTGCCGATCGATGTAATGTTCCAGTCAGAACAAAAGAGTTTTCCTAATTGCTAGGCCCGAAATAAGCCTAATTGTGTCAAACCGTGGTGTGCCTAGGCTAGCATAGTAACAACCATGATGCTAATCATGACAGCACATGATAGGCCGATGGTAATGGAAGCGCTTGCCAATCCAGGGACCAATAACTCTTGATTTTCCGCCAATGCGAATTTCACAAAATAATGACGCTAATAAATGCTAAAACTCAATGTAATCAATACTTAATAGGGAAAATGAAATAAACGCGATCTCTCAACTTTGGCTCAAAGTGTAATGCGGTCCTTGAACTTTTAGTACATGTTCCATTTAGTCTCTTGACTATATGAAAATGTTTAATGTTGTTCCTGAACTTGAATTAATGGAGGGGCAATATTGAATATCTTTATATAGTTTATAGACTAAATTGAACATACATAAAAAATTTAGGGACCATATTGAATAAATTAAAAGTTCATGGATGATATTGTATATTGAGATAAAGTTCAAGGATCATATTGCACATTAAGTCAAAGTTCATGAACCATTTACGTCATTATCCTTACTTAGTAAAATTAGTGAAAGAAAATAAGGCAAAAAAGCAAGTCAAGAATACAGTTGTGACATCTTGATATTCTGCCCCCGGTTTCTTGCGCATGCGTTGGGACCTTTGATTTGAGGTCTTTCAAGGTGGTTAGCCTCAGACCAACCTTGGGATGAAGGATGTTTCGAGGACATCATCAAATCGACCTCGACCTCGACCTCGACCTTAATTCGAGGTCACGAGGGCTCAACGCCCGCCTTCGTTACTATGCACAAAGGAAAAGTAGAGAGACAAAGAACCGAATGGCAACACTGATGTAGCTATTAGCGTGGGGAGTTATGGCTTTGGCAAAGGCATAGGGTCGAGAGATGTGGCCTACGCCAAAACGCACACATGCACGTACGTACGCACGCACACAAAGTGGCTAGTTTTTTTTACCTTGAGGTTCATTTGCCACGTGGCGCTAAATTAAAGATTCCCTAGGTAGCGACAATAGATGGGGATAGGATCGTCACCCTAACAAATTATTTTAAAATCATTCAAGAAAATAATGTTTTTTTTTTCAAATTTAATCATATATCATCAAAGTTAGGATCAATTGTAACATCCGGCGGTACTTCAAATTTTTCATCCTAAATTTGATTTTCGTTTAATTAACTCATAAATGGTGCATTAATCGGTTGATTTAGAAAAAAAAAAGGAATTTAAAGTATACATCCATACTTAAAAGATAGGTTGAAAATAAAGAAAATATTCATTAATTAGATTTTAAAACTAATAAAATAAAGAGGGATAAAGAAGGGAAAAACTAAGCTATATAAAATCACACGTTTGTTTTGAAATGAAAAAGGAAAGACATAAACTTTTAAAAATGACAATCGACTTAAAAATTAAATAACAGAGGCTTCGGAATTGGAGTAGAACCTCAAACTAGCATTTAGAAGTTTGTGCCACAATCATTAGGATGCTGATGCCTCTTCTACCATTCTAATCAAAGTTTATATAACATACGAGTTCATAAACTGGATAGTTAATCGATGCTTGACACGTGAATTTTGTCATATACGTTCGGGAGCTTCTCTTTTGATACATCCATAGTGTTTTTCCAGATATATATATTTTTTAACTTACCAATTTATTCTTAAATGCTACATTGGATTACTATTTGGAGCACTTCCAGTGGGTCAATCACAACTTGCACTTCTGAAGTGACTGAACAAAGATATGTGTGGACCTCATCATTAAAATATGGTACTTTTTTCCCCTTGGTATATCACGGAGGACCTTCCAATTTTTTGCCCTCTTTTTCCCCCCAGCTTTCAATCGTACGTGGGAAGGAACGGATCGTGCTTCAATCATTTGTCAGTTACCATGGTACCAAATCCTACTGCTGCCAGATTCCTACTGTCGAGAGAAAAGGAAGGACGAGGCCAATTATGATAAGAGCGTGTCGCGTGAGGAACAACTTCATGAGGAATGAAAGGATTTTTTCCAGGTACATGACGGAGGCAGTTGAGCTTTTTAATCGGAAGTTGGATGAATGTGTGCAATCAATTGACAATGAAAATGTCAGTTTGTTTGGTAAGATGTCCTGCTTTTATCGTTAAGGTAAATGAGTTCGCTGATGTTGCCTTGAAATGGAATCCACGTATCTACTTTAAACAAGCGATGCCATGCTTATTATGTTCGTGTCTCACACAAGTGCAATAAAGAAAAGGGTTAATATCACGAAAAATCCTAAACTGATATACCTATTATAAATTTACCCCAAACTATTTTTACCACAAAAAACCCTAAACTGGTACATCTGTGATAAATTTACCCCAAATTATTTTTTTGACCACAAAAAACTCTAAATCGATACACCTATGACAATTTTACCCCGAACTATTTTTTTAACCATAAAAAACCCCACACTAATGTACCTGTGACAATTTTACCTCCGAACTAATTTTTTTACCATAAAAAATCTCAAACTGGTACACCTATGACAAATTTACCCTCCGTTAGTTTCCGTTAAATTTTACTGTTAAATTGCTAAGTTTAATGACACGTGGTAATTGACATGTGTATCGGTTTTGGGTTTTATCACTCTGTTTGTCACAAGTTTACCAATTTGTGATTTTTCGTGATATTAATATAATTTAACGGACACTAACAGATGGTAAATTTGTCACAAATGTACCAGTTTGGGATTTTTAGTGGTTAAAAAATTAGTTCAAGGATAAAATTGTCACAGGTGTACCAGTTTGAGATTTTTTGTGGTAAAAAAAATAGTTCAGGGTAAAATTGTCACAAGTGTATCAGTTTGGGATTTTTGGTGGTCAAAAAAATAGTTCCGGGTAAATTTGTCACAGGTGTACCAGTTTGAGGTTTTTTGTGGTTAAAAAAATAGTTCGAGGTAAAATTATCACAAGGTGTACCAGTTTAGGGTTTTTCGTGGTATTAACCCTAAAGAAAATGATTATGGGTGCTTTCAAAGTGCATATGTATATAGATGTATGACAAGAGGAACCTTTTGTAAGGATGTACGGCAATAACCAGATACCTTATCAAGGAACAGATCCGAAAAAGAGTTTAAGTCCGAATCCATTAGCATACTGAGGTTAACTTAATTTGATTTTACTCAAAAACTTTAGTCCTAAAAGTTATGACCGACCATTCAATTAGCAGACTCCACGTGGGTTCATGTAATTTACACGCCCAAATTCAGTGGAGTCACATAAATTATTTTTATCAAATATCGATTTTAATAATTATATGTGTTGTTACCTCGTTTTGTGTCCATCAAAGATGTTTGTGCACTTTGATGGTTTGTCCACGGCTTTTTTTCCGGACTATCTTTTCAATGAAATGGAGAGATTGTGTGTGAGAAGTACAAGAGAGAAATGTTGAGATTCAGGCTAAGTTGTGGCAAAATAGTCCTACATCGGGGAATTGTTTTGATGTGGAATAGTGAGTACTTTCAATTGGCTTATGACTCATTGAATTAACATTTTGAGTGAGGATGGTCCAATCGGATATGTCGACAAGTTCGAATTTGACCTCTTCCTCGTGTTCTTTCAAAGTTAAGAAATCGGATTTTTGCTGCGAGTCTTAATAGGAAAGGGAAACCTTTTTTTTAATATGAAAGTAAACAAGTGAAAAGTGTTTGAGTTATGTTAGAAAGTAAACATGTGAGTTGTGCTAGAAAGTCTTACATCGAAAAATTGGTGTTGTATGAAGTAGTTAATACATTTTACTTTATTTATAACTCATTGACTTAAAATTTTAAACGAATGTAGGTCCAGCTAGATTTGTTAATGGTTCAAATATGGGCTCCCTTTTGACAATCTCCCCATGTGAAGGTAGAGGTTTTTGCTGCGCCCTTCCAACAATAAGAACATAAAATGGCTAGATAGATTTGGGAGTGCCGATCACATAGCTACCGCAATGTTTGCTAAATACACAAATTTACATACTAAAACTATACTCTAACTCCACGTTATCATCGAAAAATAAACTTAATAGCTTGGTAAAATAACTTAATAGACAAGCCTACACGCTGTGAGAGAGGTTGGATCTTTGGCCTAGGAGAAAAATTCATTAGTTTGCAAGCACCACGTCAACAGTTGACGTGGCGTGTTCTTATTTGCTCTTAATCAATTACAAATTGACACATATACGTTGACGTGGAAATAAAGAATTATATTAAAAATTTCCCAATCCAACTAGGTTTCTCCCTTCCTCCTCTTCCATCTCCAGCCATGACGACAACTTCCTCACTTCCTTCCGCCATAGCCACCGGCGAAGTCACCGACACCGCAACTGTTCAGCTTGGCTGTCTCCTCCGCCCGGTGCCTCAGTTCCAGATTTGGTGGCAAGGGACTTAATTGGTTCGGAAGAGAATCCACGGCTGAAAATGTGCAGATTTGTTCTGTCATGAGATGCGACCAAAATAGAAAATAATTGTTCACGAGCGACAACAGCTTCTTCACACACAACGAGTCGGCACTCAACGTAGCCAATTCCATCTGTGCCACATGAAGGCTTGGCCACGAGCGATGACGGCCCGTTCACACAAAACGACGGAGGGGGAGATGCAGTGGTCGGTGAACTTCCAAATCTGGAACCGTCATCGCTCCCGGCCAGGGCTCCTTATCTAGAGTCTTGGCCACAAGGGATGATGGGATGTTCGCGACAATTGACGGGGTGGACGCGGAGGTTGGCCTCTTAGATATGTGGACTAGAAGCTGTCCATGGCCAACCACTGCTCTACTTCTCCTTATCTGTGGATGAGTGCTCGCGGCCAACGCTTAGCTGCTAGGACAACGAAGAGGGTGGATGCGAAGGTCGGCTTGGATGCGACAATCGGCCGTCACTTAACCACCAGATCTGGTTTGCTGCTCAACAGCTTTGACCATGAGTCTTGGCTCGTCCATGGCTGTTGGCGACGAGCTCAGAAACTTTGTCACTGATCATGGTGGCCACAGCAGGGTGGTTGCTCAAGGATGGTGGTAGTAGTGGCATGGGCGACGGACATAGCCAAGTCCAGGCAGAGCAGAGGGTGTAGATGGAGGAGGAAGAGAGAAATATTAGTTTTTTTTTTTTTTAATTTTCAAGTCAATATCTATGTGTCAAGATATAATTGGATATTAGTAAATAAGCACACGTCACGTCCGCCGTTGACATGGCACTTGCAAATCACTGAATTTTCTCCTAACCTTGGACCTGCCTCCATACATCGTTTTATATATTAAAGCAGCTTATGATATTCTTCCCATCGACATTGATCTAAGTCCCATGTAATGTATCTTAATTTGGAAATTTTTAAAAAGAGGGATCAATCTGGTAAAGGGTAATGATGTGAATTAACGTTTAAATCTATAGACAATTTTCAAATGATGAGAGCTTATTCGACAGTCAAGAATCGCATCAGTGTAATTAATGTTGTCATCCGGGAAAATTATTGTTGTCCCAGCATCAATAGGAAAGCTACCCCTCCATCACAAAAAAGGCAATGAATCAATGGACAGGTTTTTTACAAGTCAGAACCCAAGATAATGCCTTTTGAATTTCACAGTGGCGGGTTAGGTAAATCACTATATTCCATAGTCAATTAATTGGAGGAGGCACCATTATCTATCTTCATCGAACGGAGATTTCTAGCACGAACTCGATACATGCCCATCGAATGCGTCAGATACACTTCACGGAGTTCATACCACAGATGTCTCGTTATCAATCCTACTTTTTCGCCAGCTTATCAATGCTTAGTGTTGAAAAGTTCTAGTAATCGCTGTCATTTCCCAAAGCGATTGTGCATCTCCACCTACTATTAGAGAAAGAGACTGTTGACATTTTGGGGTTTGGATTTGATGGGCCAATTAATTTGATGGATCACTGTTTGATTTTCTATTGGAACAACCGCAATGAAGTGCTGTATGGGGACCATTCCAAGGATTTTCTCTGGTGAAATATCATTGGTGTGGTTCAATTTCATATCCATGCGGGTCCATGGCATAGCTTATACTACAGGTCCAGCTACAGTTCCCTTGTCTTTGTCTCGCTCTGCGTTTGTTGCTATATATTTTTCAATATACAATCCTGGGTTGTAACCCAACAACATCTCTCTCTCTCTCTCTCTCTCTCTCTCTCTCTCTCTCTCTCTCTCTCTCTCTCTCTACAATGATATTGCAATTATACCGATTGCGTGATTATTTGGTAGGAATATTTATATGATTAGGATGCTGATAATCTAACGTTCACCTAATCTGCCAAACCAACACTATATAGAATAAATTTATGGAAATGGAGGATCGAGATAAGATGGTATTAATGTGGGATGCATCCAAAAAAGATGTCAACAAAAGGACATACGTAGAGCCAAAATGTGGTTGCATGGCTTTCTAGGGTTGCCTTAGTCTAAGAATATATCCTATGGTGGACCACGAAATTAGGGTTTTTGCTACGTACTAAACACATATTCCTCACGTTAGTAAGCATATTGTTGAATTAAAATCGCAAAACATCTAGGTGTGGTTGAGTCATTGACTCTTGGCTCTTGATGAGTCGTTTGTCCGTGAGCTGGAGTTCGACCATTTAGTGTCTTTCTCACGAATGTTTATGCAATGCAGACAGCGATATACTATATGAGGAAACGAATCATGAGATGAAAGATTACTAGATAAAGAAGGGTATCATCGGCCTACCTTTGGAGTAGTAATGATATCTTTACCAATGATGGATACCGGACTCGTTAAAAGATTGTCTTTTCTAGATGGTAAGCCGAACAGAAGCCTTGTTGCAAACAGAGGTGGGGGCATGGTTGAATTCGCATGAGAAATAAATGCAAGAAAAGCGATCGGTTTGCACAAATTTTAAGAGAGCATTGTTGACCCAGTTTATATCCTTTGAAAAGCTCGTTTCTGTTGGCCGAAACACTTGAGAGAGTATGTACAAGTGTAGTGATTGAGGTGAGATAACGAAGTCTCACATCGAGCATTGAGCATTTATGTATGAGTTAAGTTCTCTATAACCTCCATTAAGGTGCATGTGTGAAGGAATTAGACGAAAGAGGTCTCACATCGAGGATGTATTGTAACGTAACACACTAGTTGATATGTAACTTATTGGCTTCAGTTTTTAAGTGAATGTGAGTCCAACTGAATTTATTGGCTTGGTAGGACTTGACCTCCGTCTTGGTGATCCCCTAGGTAAAAGTGTCGAGTTTTTGATGTGTTTTCAACAAGTGATATTTAAGCCGATGGTGTAATAATCCTGGGCACAATATACGTGGAGGTTGGAGTTGAAATAATGTTGGAGCAAAATGATACTAAGATCAAGGGGGAGTGGGTCTAACATAGGAGACTAACACGTGAGAGAAAGATTTGTAAAATGCACAGTGTGAGGTGAAAGAAGTCTCATTTCAGGAATGTGACATATAATGTAGAGTAGTTAATATATCATGCTTGGCCTATAACCCATTAAACATATTTACAAGCTTGGATTTGAAATCCCTCTTAGTGATCTCTCCAGGCGAATATAACGTATTTATGCGACATATTCCCAACAACCATAATTTCGTGGTTTAAGATTGGTTCTTGTGAAACTAGCGTGTTGGGCTTTGTAAGCACTTGACATATTTTATAACCCCTGGGTGGCTTCTGTCAATAAAAGCCACCAACACCTTTGTCTTTTCTCTCTTCTCCTCGGTAATAATAATAATAATTAATAGCAACAACAACAATAATATTAGAAAGCATTGGGAGACTATTGCTGAATAGCATGTCACGCAGATCAAGAGTACAAATTTCACCATAATTTTAATTTCTGTCAATTAAATAGATGGAAATGGAGTGAGATGAAAAGACATTGAAATATGGCCAATGGACTTTATAAAGGCGGTCTCTATCTTTTGAAAAAAATCAATATTACGTGCCGGGATCTTGATTAATAACACTAACTATAGCTAGCAAGGACATATCGACATTACTATGAAGTTTTTTGTTGGCTGTTAGATGCTATGGAATGAAAATAATAATACCTTTGGCCCCTTAATTGAAAAACCTAAGCAAGCCACAAGCCTACTTCGAACCGACTGACTTGCCCATGTCCTTTATCCTTTTATTTTCCATTTATTATGCCTAGGAAGATAAAACCAAGTCGATAAAAGATCCATAATAGACAATAATGTATCTATCTTTAAGTACTAGAGAGAGAAAGAGAGGGTACTCTATAGATTAAGGCATTGGGAAATGCTAACTATAGTAGAGGTGATCCATAGATTGATGTACCAAGTGATGTCAAGACGATGATGGAGAGTACCTAGGGGATGCTTACCATGGAGTCTTATGTTACCGTTAACTCCATGGATCATTGCCTTGAGAGGTGGAGAGTAAAATCCTTTTGGGCTCTCTCCTGCATGCCTTGTTTTACATATCGACGGCTGGACCCCTCAAGCCCCCATGTTCCCCTATATGTTTGTCTTCCTTAGGAGGAGGGAATACTCCCTATGTTTTACATCCCAAGGATTCAAATGAAGTCTTTTAAAGACATACTTAGATCCTATCTATCTTATGTGCTAGAGAGAGAAAGAGAGGGTACGTACTACATAGATTAAGGCATTGAGAAATGCTAACTATAGTAGAGGTGATCCATAGATTAATGTACCAAGTGATGTCAAGACCATAATGGAGTTTTTAATGAGTATGTTATATTCAATATCCAACAAAATTCTACCGTATCTCTTAGAATGTGGTAGTTAATGCACTATCAAATTCTCTCATTTTCTTTATCAGAAAAAGTTTCCTCTTAGTTAATATCCCTACACTCCAGTCATGCAATCTATTGGGGAAGAAGCTATATTGAAAATTCAGTAAACATTTCTCTTATTATGAAATTCCAACATGAGACCCCAATGTTGCAAGGACAATATCCCAAATCTTAGTAGGAGCTTGTGTCTTGTCAATTTAAAAGGCTCTAATGTGTGTAACTTACCATAATAAAAAACCGTCATATCAAATCTATAACGATCCACCGGATCACGAAATTAAAGGAGACTTACTTTCATACAGTACTATTGCCTTCATGTTACATATTTCTTCACAAAAAGTTATTTTTGATGGTGCTTTGCTGACGGTTATAACATTTTACAAATTCCAGCAATTCCTTGATCTAATTTTTAAAATAAAGTATCACTATGGGTTTCTTAGATCATTGATTGTGACATTGATGTGATTAATACATTAGGGATAGGATCTTATATAATTATTTTTGGTCTTTAGAATCAAATTAGATACGAATGATGTTTTGCATATATATCAATAATCGCCACAAAACTACCAAATGATAATGATGGATGTACATTAGACCATTACAAAAAGAATAATAGTACCTTGAGCTACCACATAATTGAAAAGCTCCTCGTTTTCATGTGACAAGACAAATGAACTCGATGATTATCCAAATGCAACAAACAAAAGCTCAGGAGAAAACCAATTTAATGTTAGGAAGCTAAACCGATTCCCGCATCCACAATATAGTCGGCCTTTGCGGACTTCGACTGGTCCATTGAAAATAAAAAAATAAAAAGAAAATCGTGTAAAATACAGTCACACATGTAGTTTCTGAACGAGAAACACACAGAATCGAACATCATTTTCTTGTATCACCTGCATGCAGGAATCACATTTGAAAATAGAAACTTAAGACAGCTTCCAAACTGACAGATAAGAAAGCGTCTCTCTATCTCTCTCTCTCGTTATTATTTTTTTATTATATTGCTGCTTTGATCTTTCTTTCTTTTTTTCTTTTGCATATGAGTGCTGCAAAATCTTTCCTTAGTGCCAACAGTCCACCCAACTCGAATCCCTTTAATGATGTGCCTGCCCTGTGGGGCCTTGCATTTGGCGCATTAGATTACATAAATCTTATCTAGTCCGGCTTTGTTAAATATATGCTGTCCTAGATGATGCTGAGAATAATCTTTAGCTCGTGTACCTTCGAGGTTCATGAATGAGAATTTCTTTATATACATAAATATAAATATAGTGTCTTTTCGTACACGTACATGTTTGTGTGTGTAGTTTACTTGTCATGTCTTCTTCGCACCAGCCAGTTTGATCGACTTTTAGCTGTTTTTTTTTTTTTTTAATAATAGAGGTGTCCGCACAATCGGTGAGCTATGGCTTAAACCAGCGGTGATGCCCGACTAATCCTTGAGGGGCTAGCGCAGCATCTCACCGCCACGACCCCCCACTTAAATTACGATGAGCGACTTTGAATTCAGGACCTCTCGTAAAAAGAACTGAGTGCAAATCAACGCGATCGTTGATGAGTCAGTGATCGGCTTTCAGCTGTTAATTATTACCATTTCGAAAGAAGAGCATAACTTTTCTTTCTTCCTCCCCTCCCCCCCCCCTGCTGGGACTTTACCCATCATCGGGTTATCTTCCTATTTTGTCCATCGTGCACGTGTCACTAGCATGTTTTGAGAGATAAACTATGAGAGATGTTTACTAAAATGATGCTAAATTACATCACCAAAGGGTAGTATCGAACATATATATCAAGTCTCGGTGCATAATAACTTATTAAGGAAATGAGTAATTTATTTAAATACAAGAATGGCGAAGTTTCATAGAAAAACATTCTTCATTATGACATCATCATTATACGTAGGACAGTTGACGGTGGCTAGACTGCCATGTCAGATAAATCGGGCAGAACTTGGGCGAGAGAAGTGTTGCATTTTTTATTAGAGATTTAGGATTATATTGATTTAATTAAAAAGATAAGACTTGATTGGTTTCTATATAATAGATTTTAGGATTAATTGTGCATTTATTTCATTTGGGAAGCTAGAGAAAAAAGAAGGAATGAATTTTGAAGAAATATTTTAAAATTCCTCTTTCCCCATCTTACGGAAGTTTTTTAGCAAATGTGAGTGCGATGAGTTGTATTAAGAGCTCAAAATTAAGCTCTATCTTGACGATTTCCTCATATTAAGATATTGGACTCGTGTGGTGCACTCTAGTAAATATTACGGATGTTGGAAGTACGCAACAGAAGTTCGATATCTTCAATAGGGGAGATCGCCAAGAAGGAGCGTAAGTCTGAACTTGTCAATATATCCAGTTGGACCTAATTTCACTTAAAATGTATAAGGCAATGAGTTATGGGCCAAATGAAATTATTAAATACTCCACACTAAATCAATATCCGATGTAAGACTTTTTCTAAACAACTCATACATACATCTCAATAATCTCCCTCCTCACATATGTGCTCAGTGTTAGGTCTGCTCCATTTTAATTCAAGAATATTTCTATACCAATATTTCTCAACTTGAATCTCCATTGCTCACCTTCATTCCCGATCTCTTTTTACAAACTGAATTACGAAGGTTGCCATCAGGACAACGTCGCTACTTCACAACGCCCGATTCACTGTAAGTCTCTTCCGCTAGACCAAACCATGAAGGCTGCCTGGGAATTGTGTTGGTTTAATTTATTCCTCGAGATATTCACTAAGCATCATAAGCATTGGAAGTTGCCACCAATCAACAATAAGATCGATCATTTGTTGGGAGTGCACAGCAGAAATCTAATACCTTCAATAGGGGAGATTGCCAAGAGGGAGCTCAAGTTTGAGCTTGTCAAAATATATAATTGGACTCCTTTTTATTTAAAAGTTTAAACTAATGAGTTATAAGCTAACTTAGATATATTAACTATTCTACACCATAATAATTTTTCAACGCGAGACTTTTTCTAACATAACTCACGCATTTATCTCAACAGTCAAAGCCGACGATCAATTGTGTTCCTAATGTCTGTTGATGCCTTTATGAATATCTTGATAAAGAAATCTTCTCGAATCAACACAATTTCCCGATGAGAATTTGCCATCATGACTGATTTTAGCAAGGGGACCCCGAGTGAAAGACATGGCAGCTTGGTGTATTAATGCATCACAACTTAAGGATACTTATTGAGATTCTACTATGCAACATGTTCAAGATCCAGTTGAGGTATTGGATTAAAGGAGCGAAAGCCTAATACAGGAGACTCATATGTTGGGATGGGGGAGGGGTTGTTAAGGTCAACGTGTAAGTGATGGTAGGTGAAACACCGTATTAAAGAATTGATACAGTGCAACACAACTAACATGTATCAATATTTAATAATTCATTAATTTAAATTTTTGAGTGAAAATTAATTTAAATAGATATGTTAACAAAATGTGTTAAGACTTTTGCTATCTTTCAAATGACCTTCCTAAACTGAGGTATCCAGTTTGTATTACACTTCCTAATAAGTCTCCTTTAGAAAAACGATCAAGGCAATAAACTATGAGTTGAAACTCTACCTTAGACGTACAAAATACTTTACTAATTCATAGATTATTTAATATATGTGTAGATGCCAAGGTGGATAGCTGAAACATGAGATTGCTTGTACTCGATATTACGAGAAATCAAGAATGCATTGTGTGCTTAAGTACAACCAAATCTTCTATAATTACCAAGTCAATCCCTCTCATGTTAAGTTTAAGTAAATCAAGATTAGAGCTTCATGTGAAGATGTTTAAGTAGCAATTAGGGTCGGTCGCAACCCAATCATCAATAATGATGCTGTATATGGGCCGGCAAGTCCAAACCAAAGATCATGAGTTTGAACTCTCTTACTGTAGTAATGTGTGCATCATGCCTCGATGCACGAGTTTAAGAACACTAGCTGTCATCTCGATACAGCAATGGCAACAAGACTCGTTCAATCTCGAATAATGGCGACCTCTCCATAGCCCTAAACTCGAATATTCCAAAACAATTACAAAGTCACCCCTGTGATAATTTCAAAGGACTTAATGCGTTGACGGTTCCTCCGGCCTTTTCTTTGTTGAATAACACAAGAAAAGCCGGTAACCTTTTCTTTAAACTCTCCAAGTCAAACCACTGATTTTAGTCAAATTATTTTTGGCCTATATCGATCTATTCGCATGTGAAATTCTTGAACAGAATACAACTTTTCCCTCACATTATGCATCGGACATATAATTCGAAAAATAATTAGGTAGGTGACGTATAATTCCGAGTCACATGTCCGAACTCACCAAACTCACCTTTCCACGATAGAGACAATGCATTTCGATGATTCCACCTTTTTTTTATATATAAATTAAGGAATTATCGAAAAAAAAAAATTAAGTAATTATAAAGAATAATTTTTTTTTTCTTGGTCGAGAATTATAAATGAATAAATGAAAAAGGTAAATGAAAAAACATTTTTTTTGCGGGATTGTAAATAAAAAACATTAGCAAGAGAGGAAAAAGAAAGGGGGGGAAAATAATAGAAAAAGGAAAAATTTCACCGTCCTACGCATGCCTTCGTACGTCAACATCAAAAGCTACTGGAGTCAATGCACGAGCCTCACGCGCAGCGGATATCGCGGGGCCGTACGCGCGCCCGCGGTTGGTCCGTGGGTGGACGCGCTTAAGCTGCGGGTGGGGGGAAATTTTTTTCCCAACCCAATTTTCAGACCCACATTTTCCGAGAAAAAATTTTAGATAATAATGGAGCTCGAGCAATTTCCCACTGCCTGCTCAAAGTTCAGACCAGATCATCGTCGTCTCCGAGCAAGCGAGACAGAGAGAGAGAGAGAGAAGAAGGAGGAGGAGGAAGAACCCTACCAATGGCTAATCTGCGCAGCTCCTTTAGCGGCGCATTCTAGCCTAACCTCCAAACCCTGAAAAGGGACTGACTCGCTCTCCCCGCTTTCTCTCTCCTGTCGGTTGGGGTTGGATGCTTCTTAGCTTCTTGCATTCCTTCTCTCTCTCTCTCTCTCTCTCTAGATTAGCGTTACCTGAAGCTTTTACTCCGCACGGATCAAAGCTCCGTTCTTTAGCTTCTGCCGGGGGTTTCCTCGTTCTGGGTTCGGACCGTTTCGAGGGGTTCTGTTGTAAAGATTCTTGCTTGGCGGAGGTGAGGGAAGCGGGGGAGCAAGGAACGGTAGTGTGTGTGTGCGCGTGTGGGCGTGTGGGCGTGGGTGTTTCGGCTCCAGATCTGGGCAAGAAGAGGTCGTTTCGAGCAATGGAGATAGAGACCGGAGTGTCTTGGCTTCTTGCGGCGTGACTCTCGCTTGAAGTGGAAAGGAGTGGGCTCGTTTTTGGTTTCTTGGAAGCTGCAAGTTTTGGAGTTTTTCGGCGCCCTGTGTTCTCTGTTGGTTTCTTGTGGGCGGGGGGAGTGAAAACCTTGGTGGGTTTCTCATTTTCGCTACTCTGTAGAGATAGAGAGAGAGAGAGAGAGAGGAATTGGTGTGAGAAATGCTGGCGATCGGTAGTCCTTCAAGCAGCTTGTTTTCAAGCTCCAGCTGCAATACTCTGCTCAGGGAACTTCAGGTCTTTCCTTTCACTCCTCTCTATCTTTCCTTCCCAGCGTTTTCTTCTTCTTCTTCTCCTTCGTTGTTTTTACTGTTTTTTTAATTCTTTCAAGATCTTTTTGTGAAGGCCGCTCGCTCTTTGATAGGAAAGGGAAATGTGTTCTCTTTTTGGTGGAAAATCACTTTTTAATGATGGGTAGTTTTTTCCGTGACTTTATGCTTTTTTTACTCTGCTAAAACAAGAAAGCACTGATTTTGCTTTTTGATGAAATCATTGTTTGTTGGTCTATCGGAGCTTGTGTTGTTAGGATCCTTTTTCCTTTAATCCTTAGGCTAAACAGTCGTCTAACTACTTCCTGTTAGTCAAGTAATTCTTCGTGTAGTTCTCTCTGTTCATAAGGATTTCTAACTTCTTTTTAATTTATATACTCCGTACATTTGCTTTAAAGGATTGCTTTGTGGACGTTAGTGACGTGAAATATTTTTCAATGTAATGAATTTTAGAAGTTTGGCACTATATCATTTCTTTGTATGGGGTTAGCTTTTCTTCATTTTATGTGCTGTGACCGTGACTGCAAGTTGATATAGCTGTTTGGATTTCCGAATTGTGAATTAGCTTCTTGTCGAATTACATTTTCTTTTCCTTCGGTGAGCTTGCTTTCCAGTTTCTTCATGTGTTCTGTTTCGGAATCTATTGGACTCTTGGGAAATTCCCCTTCTTATTGGGATAAATGTCGAAAACGAATTTTTGGTGTGTCAGAGTACGGGTCGACCTCAAGTTTCGGATGAAGTGCTTTCGGCTAATATTTTTCTTAATAAGTCCGGCAACACTATCATTCTTCTTTATTGCATCAATGTAAAGAAAAAGAAACTAAAATCAACATATTATTGCAATAGTTTCTGGACTGTTTTTTAATTATCGTTTAAACTGAGGGGAAAGCTGTTAAATTTCTGTTAAACTGAACGGGACCTTCTGTTTAAGTCAATAGTCAAGCAATTCCAGTCAAATCTCAAGCTCATTAGTTTCTGTAGAAAGAGTGGGCGAGTGGACGATACATCATCTTTGATGATACTGAGCCTGTTCTTTGTTGGAGCAGCAATTATGGATTGACATTGGAGAAAGTGAAGCCGATAAAGACCGCATGCTTATAGAATTGGAGGCTGAATGCTTACAAGTTTATAGAAGAAAGGTTGAGGAGGCTGCCAATGCCAAGGCTCGTCTACATCAGTCTGTTGCAGCCAAGGAAGCTGAGCTTGCAACACTTACGGCCGCTCTTGGAGATCTTAATATTCATTCGCCTGTAAGAGGAAATTACACGTAACATGTGATTTTGTTCCACAACGCAATTTCAGTCAAAACCTTTTTCCTGCCATCAGTTGCTGTTTCTCCTCTTTCATGTGTTCTGTGGCATGCTGTGTTGTCACTGTATCATTAACATTGAGAAGATAATCAACACCATAAAAGAATGTCCAAAGCCCATATTTTAAAGTATGTAAGTGACATAAAATATTGGGCACCCTGTCAAGGGCATCCTGTTTGGGAATTTAGGTTGCCTTGTTGAAATTTGGATGCCAGTTGATCTTCAGTTGTTTGGGTTCATGAGGATGGATCAGATTGTCAAAAATAAATCTTATGCTGGATTTCACTGGGTGATTTAAATGAGCTGAACTTACACTTTTCTATTGTGCAAGGATGCTGCTACTGCAGAAATCTTAATAGAAGAAATGGCTGATTGATGGGTTAGTGATAGCACTTTCCTTTACAAAGCTATATGAAGAATTAATGTAACCAAACGCTTTCTTGAACTAACTGAAGTGTATGGAGCATGGTGTGATTGGTGGGTATTATGCTGCTTGATTGCATGGTCCATCAACACCAAATGTCATTGACAAGTATGCTGCAGCATGTAAGATGGAGATAGATATAATTCTCATAAGTATATGAATCTGCACAGACTGTGACTTATAGCCAATTAAACCAATCCAAAGAGAACTTTCTTGTGTTGATTGACAAATTAATAATATATATACCACAGTTTTTTGCTTAGTCTGAACAAAACTGGTGGATATCTTTAGATTTCTCTAGGCAATTTCCAGTTGCTCATGGAGCTGTTAATGCAAAATGTTACAGATTCAAGCTGAGAAGAGGTCAGCATCATTGAAACAGAAACTTGCTTCTGTGACTCCTGTGGTGGAAGATCTGAGGAAAAAGAAAGAGGAAAGGATAAAACAGTTGGCTGACATACGGGCTCAGATTGAGAGGATCAGTGGAGAGATATCGGAGTATGGTTATGCAAATAATGGCGCAAATAGTGGCCTGAGTCTGGATGAAGAAGACTTGTCCCTTAGAAGGCTTTCTGAATATCAAACATGCCTTCGCACTCTTCAGAAGGAGAAGGTATTTTTTGCTTGACAAATTAGCTGATGCTCAAAACTGCTCTATTCTTTTAAATTTTCCCTGGCTTGTTTGAGGCATAAGATGAAATACTTCAGCTTGAATACGCGATTACTTTTGTGATCCTCCGGAGAGTGAGGAAAGATGGACCTCTTCTGAATGCATGTCAGTCCAATATCTTTGAGCATGAAGAATAGTTTTGTCAACCCTATGCTAAGAAGAAGAGTTTTAAAGAATAGGTTGGCTGGTGACATGAAACAGGGGGAGTTGATTTGAAAAGAGAATATTCAGTGAAAGACACGATGCCTAGAAATTTCAGTTTCACTTTCGGCTTCTGTTAAGAGCATGTGAAGAAGCACCTTAATATAGGTTCTTTAAAGAACTCTATATAATTAACAGAATTAAATCCACTAATACAGACTAAAACTTCGATTATGCATATTCTTCCTGGACTACATGTAGTATGAACATGGATGCATGTATGCACTAGGTGTCAGTCTTGTGTAGTGTGTTGCGTATCACGTAATTTCTCTACTGTTCTTGACTAATAGGATGATTATACTTGTTTCTTTGCAGTCTGAACGCCTTCAGAAAGTTCTAGTGTACATAAACGAGGTACATTCTCTCTGTGGCGTGCTTGGATTGGATTTTGGAAAAACTGTCAGTGAGGTGCATCCAAGTCTGCAAGGTACAGGTATTGAGCAATCAACTAACATCAGCAATGGTACCCTGGACGGTCTAGAACATGCCATTCGGAAGTTGAAAGCAGAACGCAAGTCTCGAATCCAAAAAGTAAGCTGAATCCTCAGTGTTATTGTGTCAGATCGGTCATTAATCTTAGTTCTCACATGTTTCAATCTGTATTGTTAATTCACAGGTTAAAGATATTGTTGCATCTTTATTTGAATTATGGAATTTAATGGACTCCTCAAACGAGGAGAGGAGTAATTTTTCAAGGATCACATCCGTCCTCAGGTCTTCAGAAAGTGATATTACAGAACCAGGTGTTCTGTCAATGGAGTTAATTGAACAGGTTCGGAATGTGCCCTGTTTGTTGATGTGTTGTCCTTTTCTGTCATGTTATGTTTTTAATAATAAAAAGGGAAAACTTGCCGCCAGGCATCAGCAGAAGTGGATAGGCTCACTACTTTGAAAGCAAGTAGAATGAAGGAACTTGTCATGAAAAGGAGGTCAGAATTGGAAGATTTTTGCCGACTTGCCCATATTGTACCTGACACTAGCACCTCTGCTGAAAAATCCAATGCACTGATAGATTCTGGTATACTCTCTCAATCCTTGCCTTAGCGATTCCCTTTCTTCCACATATTGTGTTTAACAAGAGAACCTTAAGTCACAAATTCTGCGCATTTCAGGGTTAGTAGATCCCTCGGAGCTTTTGGCAAATATTGAAGCACAGATAGTTAAAGTAAAAGATGAAGCTGAGAGTAGAAAAGAAATAATGGATAGAATTGATCGATGGCTCACTGCCTGTGAGGAGGAAAACTGGCTTGAAGAGTATAACCAAGTAAGCCAATGGTCTTAGAAAATGTGATCCCAAGCCAAGTACTTATAGTGTCTTATTATCATTACCCGGATGAGATATAGCGGAAGTTGGTATTTCATTTAAATGTATCATATTACCAATCTCTGCCTACTAATTATGTGCTTGGTTTTAGGACGAGAACCGATACAATGCTGGAAGAGGAGCTCATGTTAACCTGAAACGAGCTGAACGAGCTCGAGTGGCTGTTAGCAAAATTCCAGGTGGTTGTCTCATCATATAATTTTTTTTACCCCAGTTTGGTGAGCGACTTGTTCCTGTGGCTAAATAGCTGTTCCATGCAGCGATGGTTGACAATCTAATAAACCGAACGCTGGCATGGGAAGATGAGAAAAGGGCTTTATTCCTTTACGACGGAGTGAGTACTTATGCAGTAAATCTTTTAACGTACACATTCTTGTTCTTTCTGGTACTTAATTTTCTTATGATAATGTCTTTAAAGGTACGACTGGTATCCATACTGGATGATTACAAATTGACCAGAAAACAGAAAGAAGAGGAGAAGAGGAGATTCAGGGTAATGTTTTGTGTGTTATATCTGAGCGAAGCTCATGTTGATGATAAAAGTTCCGCTCTAATTTGACACTTCTAAAATTTTCTTGAAGAATTTAAATATCCCTGTCTGAACTGAATCAAGAAAGAAGTTTGAGTGAACACTTTCTGAACATATTGCTTTTACAGGACCAAAAGAAGCTTCAAGATTTGCTTCTAAAGGAGAAGGAAGCCATGTACGGGTCTAAGCCCAGTCCGAGAAAAAGCAACAGCTTCAGGAAGCTAAATGGGTATTCTGCTAACGGGAATGGATCCATGACTCCTACACCACGCCGTAATTCAATGGGAGGTGCAACTCCAGAGCTCCTCACACCAAGATCATATTCTGGACGTCAAAATGGTCATTTCAAAGCAATGAGAAGGTTATCCACCGCTCCATTGAACTTTGTGGCCATATCTAAAGAGGACTCGATGTCAACGTATACATCCGTTTGCGGTTCCCGAACTGGGGTCTCCACCACATCTCTGAAAACCTGCAATGGTACATCTGTCCTATAATATGCAATTCAAAATTCTGCGCATGTGTTCCTTCCCTAGCGAATAGTTTATACTGCAAGTAAGTTAAAAAATATCTGCACCTCTTTTATATGTTGTCTTTGCATTCTCTTTGTTGAAGACACCCTTGCTTTATGTTTTGCACTGTTCTTCACTTATTATCTTCCTTTAGTGCAAATTCATTTAAACTAAGTAGCAGATGGTTCTGGCATTTAACTCGCCTACCATCTTATCTATGTTTTAGAAAACCTAGAAAAGGAGAAGTAAATAGAGGCAATGTTTGTGTGTGTGCTGTGTTTTTTTTAAGTAAAAGATTGGCATTAATTTCATTGGAGTACAGGATGGACTATGATTGTCCTTTCAAGTGGAGCTTATCTATCTTTCCATTCACTTGTATATTCATCAGCTTCGGAATCTGATGACAACTTCGTGACCATTGATACTAATTTTGTTTTGGAGAGAGTTGATTTGTCACGTATTAATTGTTTCTCTGAAGGTTTAGACTCACGGTCCAGAAACATCTTTTCTATATCCAGGGACAGGTTACTTGTGCTGGAGATTCAGCGGCGACCTTGTGAATAGCGAAGGAAGTGTACACAGTAGCTTACCATTGTACTTTCTCAAAGTGACTTATTCAGTGCTGTTAACTGACGGTTGAGGATGTGAATCAGGTGTTTTTCCTTGA
The DNA here is from genome assembly GCA_024733475.1 of Syzygium grande. Classification (NCBI taxonomy): domain Eukaryota; kingdom Viridiplantae; phylum Streptophyta; class Magnoliopsida; order Myrtales; family Myrtaceae; genus Syzygium; species Syzygium grande. The sequence goes on from JAMXDD010000009.1 coordinate 10,127,264, forward strand.
GATTCTAGAAGCGAGTTAGCAATTCTGTGGATACGATGTGGCTTTCTTTTGGCTACTGCAAGTTATTGTTTCATAGATCGTAGGAATATATGGCGCATGAAGTAGTGAAAGTTTATATTTCATTTTGCAGGATTTTTTGTTATTCGGGAGTATCGAATGTACATATATTCATCGTAAGTGTGGTTGATCTTGCTTTCGATTGTTGTCTGTTGCATTCTGCTTATTGTGTTAAGCAACTTGGATGGTTCTCTCCTCTTCTTTTCCCTCATCGATGGAAACAGAAGTTTTTTAGGAACGTCATGAGCAAATCCTTGATCAAATTTTGGCAGTGCAAGGAAAAAGTTGTTGGATTGGATGGTTTGCTGCAGTAGCTTTAATGATATCCTTTGTTTTACTAATATCTTGGTCACTGTAATCAATTCCTATGTCTGCTGGACCACATGATCACAAATATACACTGAAAATGGGGTTCAAGGTTTATACGCACATATCCTGTCTTGAAGATTTGAGTCGTGTTGAAGAAAACTCGGATCTCAAACGCCAAAAGCAAGATTATAAGTTAAAAGCAAGAATGTAAGTTGGTAAGTGAGATAAATTTGATGTAATTGACCACTTTATCAGAACAAAGGCTGGTAATTTACTATCACGATATTCATAAGCCGTAACTTGAGCTGGTAACTTATTGACAGATAATTTGTCAAACACTCCGCTGGTTACAAAACAAATTACTGGCAATGCTTTAAAGTTAACAGCACTTGCCAGTCACAAACAATCTGTATATGTTATACTGCAAGAAACGATGAAATCGTCCTCAACAGATGATGAGCTGATGCGATGATACCTCGATTGTAATTTTTACAGTACTTAGAACTTAAATATACCTTGGCAACTATGCAGTGATGACATGTCTTCTGCTTCAGTGAAGATTGTATCGCTATCTTCCTGAAATTATCATCAATTCACCAATAACATCTGCAATCATCAGGTAAATATTAAACCGAGTATAGTTTTGGAATTATCAAAATCCCATAGGGAGTTTTCCCAATAGTTAGTAATTTATCCAGTCAAAAATTGGTATATCACTTAAAAAAAGGTTGGTAATTTGATGTGATCTTTCATAAATTTAAAATATTTGCAAGAAAAGTAAATATAAGTTTGTGAAGAGATTAAGATAATTTTTGTTGTTAAAGATAAGAAAAGTTGGTAATTTGAATAAGCCAAATACATGACAGTACTTGTTAGGAGAGCCAAGTATGAGCTCGTGATCAAATCCAATAAGATCTACCTTCACTTAAAAGCTTAAACTTATGAGTTATGGACCAACTAGAATATATCAACTATTCCAAACTACACCAATTCTTCGATGTGTGACTTTCTAACAACAACTCAACATGTATCTTAACACTACAAATTAGCTTAAATTAAAGTTGGTAAGGCAAAACTATTTAGTAATTTAATTGGTGAAAAGTTGGTAATCACACTAATTAAGGTGGATAATTTCTAAAAGGAGTTAGGAAATTAACAAGTTGGTAGATAATGCAAATAAAAGTTGGTAAATATTTTTAAAAAATAAATAACATTAGCAGTTAACTCAAATGAGTGTTGGTAAACTCAAATTAGGTAGTAACTTAATCAGTGAAAAGTATTGACCAGAAAAAAATCAGCGAAAAGTTGGTAAGTTCCCTAAGTAAAGGTTGGTAGTTTCATATTATTTATGGTAAATTTAAGGCGTTGATAAGAAAGATAAATAAAAGTTGATAAAAACTAAAAAGTAAAAGAAGTTTTTTTTTTGGTCAGAGATAGGAAAAGTTAATAATTTTAATAAAGTTCAATAAATGTCAATAACCAACTCAAGTACAAGTGGGTAACGCAAAGTTAGTTAACTTATTGGGAGAAAAATTGGTAATCACTCTAATTAAGTTTGATAACTTCTAAGAAGAGCTGGATTTGACGAGTTGGTAGGAAAGCCAAATTAAATTTGGTAAATTTAACTAAAAATTCAAATAAATGTTGATTGGCAACTCAAATGAGAGTTGTTAAACCACAACTAGTAAGTAACCTAATGGAAGAAAACTTGGTAAATTAAACAAGTATAAATCAATAAATTGATATAACAGTTGACAAATTAAAGGCATTTGTAAGAAAGGCAAATAAAAGATGGTATATTAATCAATAACAAAAGTTGATAAATTAAAAAAAAATAAATGTAGATAAGTATGTGAAATTAGAGTTGGTTAACCCAAAAGTAATTGGTAATTTAATTTTTTAAAAAGTAATCACTCAAAAATAGATTAATAAATTAACATAAGAGCTGTAAAATTTAAGGAATTGGTGAGAAAGTCAGATGAAAGTAGGTCATTTGCAAACTGTCTGAAAAGTTGGTAATTTCTAAAAATTAAGACATCTTTTCAAAGTCCTTTTCTCTGATGGCTGGCCACCCGAAGCGACTAAAAAATTCCAGAGTCATGCCTTGCAAGACCCGTCAAATGGTCAACACATCAAGTGCAACCCTTAATGATTGTGTCCATCATGTCGGGAGCGCAAAAGGCAGTCGTAATGCAAATGTACTTCCTTATATTTACAGTGAGATGGATCTTACTGTAGTAGCATTGATATGAGCAAATTGTGTAGATATCCACGATGACAAACTATAAAGAAAGACAAACGAAATTGGCTATTGTGCAGAAATATTGCATGCTCTATAGATCCTGTAGATCAAGTTTTTGTCTGAATAAATAATTACCATAATGATGTCTAAGGGTCCGGATGGATGGGTTGGACACCTGATTTGCAAAGTGATTAGATGTAATGAAGTGAAGTTCTCTCTTGGATGCCTAAGAGATTTCCTTTAAAGTTGTTTGCTCATGTTACTACCGGGAATTTACTTAAGACTGCTAAAAGCTTTCGAATTTTCACCTCCTAGCTTGTTCATGGATTATCCAGGAAGCTAAGCTGCTGGTTGCTTCCCATGATCTCGGCTATGTCAAGGAATACAAGACTAAGAGAAGTGAAATTGAAAAGCAGAGAGTGAGAAATTTGTTGCAGTAGTTGCCAAGATTGCAGAGAAGGAAGCATGTTGATGGAAGTTGACCAATCCTTGGCTTCAAAAGGTCAACACCAGATGGGTACAATTAATTTTAGAGATAATGACACAAATAGTCCCTGAATTTTGATCAAATGTGCAATTTGGTCCCTGAACTTTTAATTTATTTAATGTAGTCCTTGAATTTTAACCTAATATTCAATTTAGTCCATGACCTTTTAATCTGTTCAATGTGATCTTTGGACTTTTAGTACATGTTCAATTTAGTCCCTAAACTATATACAAATGTTTAATGTAGTTTCTGAACTTGAATTAATGGAAGGACTACATTGAATATTGTCAAATAGTTCAGAGACTAAATTGAACATGTACTAAAAGTTTGGGGACCACATTGAACAAATTAAAAGTTCAGAGATTATATTGAATAAATTAAAAGTTCAATGATCAAATTGCACGTTGGATCAAAGTTCAGGAACTGTTTGTGTCATTTTTCCTTAGTTCAAGGAGGTATTCTGATATACATTGGAAGTTGTCAGTTCTTGGATAACTCCAGATAAAATATATTAGTGAGATCCAAGCAGCGTGACTTGGAAAGGTTGCCGAGCTGAGAAATTGTTTCCATGAAAACCTGCAAAGGTTAGGTTGTACTCCAGTCTCTGCAGTAAACAGAGGAATTGGGGGAGCGTTAACTCCCAAGCTGCACTTATACGGAGGATGTTGTACTTGTGTGGTATTTGATAGGAGAAGGTTAGAATCATTGGTTTAAAATTGGGACTGATTATCATGAGTGGAAGTGAACAAGCATAAAAAGTGACTACTGTAAAAAGCGATCACAAGCTTTTCTGAATAGTTTTGTTTTCTACTTAGATAATAACAAATGCACAAATAGAATACACTCTAAAGTTCAAATTCAGTACTAGAATTGCTTTTAAATTTAAAGTGGGCTCATTTAGTTGTTATTAATTGACCAACACATAATGATTTTACTACTATCAAATTCAATTGTAAATTATACACTGCTTTTATTGTTCAATGTTTGCCCGATTAGTTGTTGGTAGAACTGGTCATTGGGCAAGCACAGCCAGGTCCTTAAAGATCAGCCGGAATTTTTACCCAAACTTGCCCATCATTATACATTAATACATAAATCTTCTGGTCGAGTCAAGCCAGCATTCTCACTTAATGCCCTTGTCCAAGCCTATCCAAAAGTCTTCAGGCCCTTGTGGATCGAGCCAGGTTGGACTTTGGCAGGCCCATGTGCAGCCGGCCAATGAATCGGGTCTAGTTTTTAGTAAGTTATCGACGAAATAATGATTTTACCACTATGAACTTCACGGTACAATATTATATACTCATGAATTTTACAAATATGCATAGAAATTTACCATAGAATTCAGTGATTTATATTTGAAATTATAAATGTGGATCAAATTACCAACATGCATGGCAACTCACCAAAGATTGACATGTTTGTAGTGTTGGGACCGACCATATATGGAGTTTACCGATGCGAAAGGTAACTAGCTGGACAACATTGTAGTATGATGTGGATAAATTTTTGGGATTTGTTCACTATAAGTCCTAAAATTTGTTACGAAAGTGGAATTGAGTCCTAAACTTGCAAAAAGTGTAATTAAGTCCTAAAACTTGTTAAATTAGTTCAATTGAGTTCTAAAGTTAACATCGTTCAATTGACTAACGGAAAATGCTGATGTGACTCTCTTTATTATTATTTTATCATATGTGACATGGCTTATTATTATTTTAATATTAATTTTATTTAAAATATATTTAAAAAATAAGCCAAATTTAAAAAAAAAATTGGAGGAGGAGGAGGGAGGGCGTGCCCTTCCCATCGCCCCACCATTGCCAAGAGGGGCCAGTGAGGGTAGGGGGACGGCAGGTGGGGGTCACTGGATCCTGGCCAGGGGCCAGCGACCATTATCGATGCTTGGTTGAGGGGTCATGGCCTCCCCGGATCGGTGAGGGTCGTCGGAGGCCTGCCTGGTTTGGCCAAGGGTTGCCAATGGCGGGGGTTGGTCACTAGTGGCGGCCCTCGGCCAGGTCTCGGCTAGGTTTGGCCAAGGGCCGGTGACCCTTGCCCTATTTAGGGGAGGGCCGAGACCCTTTGCCTAGATTTGGGCAAGGGCCCGTAGTTCCTTGCCTACCGTTGACAAGGGTCACCGACCCCTGGCTAGGGTCCGGCGACCCCCGCCTGCCGTCTTCCCACCCTCGTTGGCCCCTCCCGATGATGCTGGGGTAGCGACGGAGGGGGAGGGCAAGCCCTCCCTCCTCGCCGGTCCTCCTCCCATTCTTTAATTTTTTTTAAAATTTTGTTTATTTTTGTATTTAATTTAAATAAAATTAGTATTAAAAATCAAATTTGGGCCAAAACGACGTTATTTTAGCCATGTAGGAGAGAGAAAATATTAAAATAAGCCACGTCAGCACCAGGTCATCATTTTCTGTTAGTAAATTTAAACCAGTGTTAATTTTAGGACTCATTTGAACTAATTTGATAAGTTTTAAGACTTGATTGCACGTTTTGCAAATTTAAGACTCAATTGCACTTTTTACAAGTTTTAGGACTGCTAGTGAATATATCCCTAAATTTTTTATTGCACGCTTTTAGGCCGAAATAAAGAACAAGGTGTTGAGATCCATTTCTTAAGAATAAAATGTACCTTGACAAAAATCCAGCCGTGATGACAGGCTTCTGAGTCAGTGGGACTGGAATTTCGGTTCATGAAGATGGACCATGCATTGTCCATTGAACATATACTTGATCTTGTAATAGCAAGAGAAGAAAATAGCTGAAGAACAGTCGATACATCTCCTTTGTTAATTACTCGAAGCTTCTAACGGGTAAGTTCATCTTACTATCGGGAGCGAAATGCAAGAACTTGTTGTAATTTCACAACAAGGCCAACGGATGCATCGAAAAGGGAAGAGAATGCGGATCTTTTAGAGAGAGAAATTTACTTACTAAATAAGCTCCAATTTGCATGGTAGAAATCGAAAAGCTCTCGCGAGCCAAAGCATGGTAATCATTTGCGTGCTATCTGTCGCCTGAAAGCAAGAGATCCTCTCAGACAGTTTGAAATGTAGCATGCTGCAAAATCGTATGAATACTACCCCGAAACCCTGTCCCAGTGCCGAGCAGAACTAACAACATTGAAGTCGCCCTCATCTCTCCTTGAATGGTCATCTGGTCTGCCGTTATCATATTGCTCATCTTTAGAACAAATTTTCAAATGACTCCCACAACAGCCATTGTTGCCGCAATAAACAGACTCATCGAGAGAGAATTCGCATGGACGGCAGTACTTCACTCCATTTGAAAACCTCAACCGATTCCCTTATATATCAAGAGTATTTAGCAAATGCAGGGGCAAACGCCAACTTCAAGTGTTTGCTCTATAGAGTTGCCACACCACACTCGGTCTAAGCTCAAAGGCTCAGGATTGGTGGAAATAAAAGCTAGATTCATCAATTAAAAAACTAGGATTCAGTAAATGCAGAGGGTAAAAATTAATTCCAAGTGTTTGCTCTCTAGAGTTACCACGCCACACATGGTCTAAAGTTCAAAGGCACAGGATAGTAGGAATAAAAGCTAGATACATCAGTTAAAAAGCTTCCAGTTAAATTTAGTCTTGCAATGCTCAAGAACTATAAAGATTCTACATCAACCGTATGGATACATTAGAGACTCAAGAACACGAAACTCCCGTTTAAACCAAGTTGATTGAGTCGCAATGGATAATAGTTCTATAGGTTGGATTGCATTTGGACAATTCGTATAAATAACATGTGTTGCTCAGGTCTACCATATTCAACCCACCCGTCCGTCACCTCTACTAATACGATAGAAAATGGCATCAGAGGAGTGCTTATTTTGCTTGATATCAAGACGATAACTGCACCAAGTAAAGCATCAAATATCAAATAGCCACATAATTATGATCCCTCCTCAGACTAGACAGAGCTGAGTGGTCCGAGCACCTCACACCAACAGCAATCCATTATCCCCACGTCCAGACATCAAATTACATCCCCTCGTACATTCATGGCTTAACATCCAGGATCCGAATTTTGAAAAAAGCTACCTCGAGGGTGACACCTCGAAATCATCTAGGCAGAAAATGGTATCCTAATGGCCATTCTTTGAGCAAGCCAAGGATTCTCGGGGTCAGGGTCGATGAAGTTATGCATAAGGAATTGTTCTGCTTCTTCGTCAACCAGTTCTCTGGCCCATGTCACACGTTTTGAGGGACAACTGCCTGGCCCAAAGCACCTGCATTCGATCAGAAACGTACTGAGTCATGGCTATAGTCACATGCGTAGAGAAGACATACAAGAAACTAGAATATAACCATCCAACCTAGCATTTACTTACACTTTCAAGTAGAATAATTAGCGCAAAAAAGTGATTTGTTGACGCACCCCATCAAGAAGCATATACTAAGTATATACTTTGTTTATACTAGACAAAAATTCAATGGATCCAGAATACCTATTACTTGATTTGGTTGTATATCTGTTTTTTTGCATCAAATGTAAAAAAGAGCCACAAACATCAATTCTTTTTGTATGCATCCCACCACATTTCATTGTTCTTTGTCTCAATTAAAAACAGAAGTATCGCAACCCCTCCACTTACCCAGAAGAAAACGCTAATAACCAAATCCAAGAAACCTACCTTTACCCAGAAAAATAACGCTATAACTCAAATCAAGGAAACCTACATCTTTTTTTCATTCTTTAAGTTCATCAATATTTTAGTGGTTCCAGCATATAAGTTCATGAAGTTAGTAGAGTAGGCAAACCAAGTTGCTTAGGAATGCTCAGAACATGCAGGTTTTCCACAAAAATCTCAAGCCACAGCCAGATTATATCACAAAAACAAATTTGAATTTTCCATTTAGCAGTATCCACGCCTCTCCTAGATATGGAATGTGCTCAATGCGAAAATCCCCAGAGTCCAAAAAAAACATACCTGTATTCATAAAAGCAAGCACTTCTTTCATTCTCAGTTTTTCCCCAATTATTCCAGCCCACTTGCTTGATACAAGCATCCATGTATGTGTACGCATATACCACCCTTCCGAAAGGTCCCCATGGTCGTCCCAGATATGTATATGAAGTTCCTCCAGTGCCAGTGATGACACATCTGCATCAGCATTGCAGAATTTCATTGGTAAAAAATGCAGCCATCTAGTGCTCATATCCATTAACACACTTTGAATTTGATGTTATTTCCTCCCACTTGGACGTTATTGTTCTGCTTTACAATTACTATGGGATAAGTGCAGTAGAAGTTTTAAAACTTGTAGTGATAGTGTAATCAAATCCTAAAACTCTCAAAGAGGGTAATCATCCTAAAACTTGTCCAATCAATGCAATCAAGAACTTTGTAGCTTTGTGTGATTCGAGTGACAATGCATTTGTCACATTTTTTCAAGAAATATATAAAAAAGGCTAACTATATTTAAAATGAACAAGGAGAGAGAGAGAGAGAGCGAGACACTTTTGTATGGGCGGCAGCACCTTGACTGACAAGGTCCGTCCACCCCAGCAACCCTTGGCCTGCCACAGGCAATTTGTAAGTGAACACATGTTCTGTACTGGGATTTTAATGGAGAAACCCTCCTCATCACTAACCACAATAAGAGCAGTCTTCTTTCCGGTACATTGATCCAAAAACTTACTGTTCTTCTCAGAACTATTAAATTGAGCAATCAATTCAATATCTTTATCAGCTTTCTTCTTCGAATTGGAACCTCGCCAGCAATATTCAATGTCCTCGCAGATTTCCTAATGCCGTATTGTAGAGGCATGCTTGAATCACCATGACAATGCTGACATGCTTGAATTTTACTAAAAATGGATTCACTTGAATTCGCCAACACCATTACTGGAGAACCGAACAATTCAATCTCCTCTCTGTGAATATACCCAAAAATACCATGGAAATCCTCGGACCAATTCACAAAGAAAAGAAAAACAAACCTGGTTTCTCACAAAATTCGCAGCCTTAAATATACAAAAACTTAATCTTTCAACAATTGAAGCCTCAATTCACTAGATTGCAAGCGTCAACAATCAATTCAATGGTATGTAATTAAACTGTCAACCAAAAAAGAAATGCTACTTGTAGAGTGTGGAATCAAACAGGGTTGACAGACCTCAGTGAAGGCACCGCCAGCCTTCACACTTCCCCTGGTCATGTGATCTCTCTCTCTCTCCAATTTTTTTTCTTTTTAAAAGTTTTTCCCTTTTCTTGATGTGGCACTGATTTGACCACACATCAGAGCCTTATATTCTCAAAAAATATTAAAAAATACCACATCAACATTTTCTGCTATTTAAATTGGATGGAGCTAATGAAAGTCCTTGATTGCACTGCTTGGACAAGATTTGGAATTGATTGCATTTATTTGAGAGTTTTAGGACTTGATGGACCTTGGACGTGATGGCATTTATGCAACAAGTTTCAAGACTTCTAGTGCACTTATCCCATCAATATATATATATATACAGTTTGTGGAATAAAGGGTGTGAATTTTTTCCCCAATGAAGGATGATAATTTATCTTGTCATACAAGTTCTCTGGTTGCATACGCACTGGCTCCACTCACTGCTAGAAAGGTCTAGACATCAGCATGAAATGCAATTAGGTAGCAGAAAACACTAATTCATCTTTGATAGCAGCAATCAAGTGCACCAAGTATAGTCTATGTTGAACGCACAAAAAGAATCAACAGATAAATTTGATTCTACTTTCAAAAAATAAGCAAGATGGGGCTTAAGGACCTTAAGAATATATAACCAGTCAATTCCTGAGAAGACTTTCTGCTTTGTGCTGTTATGAAACCTGCCGACTTGCAATGGATATGACAATGCTCCAAAAGAGCAGTACTATTGCCAAAGATGAAGTCTACACTTCCCTCGATGTAGCAATCTCTTAAATACTGTTTCCCGTAATGCAAGTACAATGTATCCTGCATCATTAACAGAAAAACCGGTGATCCGGTTAGTAAGTTCCCGTTCCACAGTGACTAGTCCACCAGTCACTTTTACTCCATCTACAGAAAACAATAGACCAGAGAGTCACAAGTTTGAAGATAAAATCAATGGAAGAGATTGGACAATTAATTGTGTAATTTCTGTGCTTATTCCTAGTTGGACATAGGATATTCGCAGCAGTCACAAGAATGACTCCTAGGACAATGATTCTTTTGTGTTCTTTTTTGGCCAGTAAGGCCACTAAATCGATTATAGTGATAATTGATCCTCAGAGAAGACCTGATTCTCTCACTTAATACAGATTATCATGCAGAATGGTACAACATAATAGGCAGTGGCTAAGTAGCATCTGCTTTAGGAGCACATTCTCGTATACTGTGCACTTATCGAAGAATGAAGCAAATTTTCTATTGGACAGGGATAAATAATTACGTTCACACTTCTGCCTCGAGGAAACACGTCCATCAAAGAATCAAAGAGAAGTTTACTTTAACCTTTGTCAACTCCTACACATGGTAGGGGTCATGTCTCCATGGACATCATGCAAGTATTACAACGATCATGAAGGAAGGATAAAATTTGGTGGTCATTAGATTGATTAACCATGCTGCTTTTTTTCACTCTAACACATCCTCAGATGACTCCAGGTGTTTTGAATTTTCATGATCACAATAACATGTGCTTCCTCCTCACTAGTGATCAAGACAAAGTGTCTAGCACCATTGCTGACAAAGTTGATCTTGTGGCCTAACTGTGACTACCTTCAGGTAGTCTAGATCAGCTCGTGTTTCATGTGTTACAGTTGAAAAGAGAAGTTGGAAGCGAGGAAGAGGTTTTTGCCTCCTTGCAAAAGCTATCCAATTTGTAGCAGGACCAAAGCTATCGTGGATAGGAGAACTGTTAAAGAAACAAAGAAGCAATCCCTCAAATTTCGAGTCTAGTGATCTGATTCGTCCCCTGAGGAAGTTATTTCAAGGATTATTGTTTCATTTAAGCTTGCTTTCCTTCATTCTTCCTTGAGGAAAAAGAAGTGACCAACCAAGACAGTCTAATAACCTGGACGTTAACGATGATGTAACTTGAAAAACCAAGATGCTGAGGATGTAGAATTAGTTCTACTGTACAGGCTCTACTAGGGGACACAGAGTAATCCCATAAGCTAGTTATGATGAATGAATGTGTAATTTCACCCAAACATTGCTAGTTATGACGCACAAATGTGCAAAGATATCTCCATCAATTTCTCCTCTATCTTCACTCCTTTCTTCCTCGTTTTAAAAGTTTCCCTACAACATCAGCTTCCATTTTTTATTTCTTTTTATTTTTTTCAGGAAGCTTAGGACTCACGTCTCAACAGATTCCAATGACTTGACAATAAAAAAACTCCAAGATTTTGACAACTTCACCTGCCAACCAAGAAATCTGCAGTTGTAGAAGGCACACCTGTCTGCTGTCACCCTAATTGCCACAGCTTGGCCTGAACCCTGCTTTAAAGAAATCCGATTACACACAACAAAATTCAAAAGGAATACATAACAATGTTCACACCTCAAAGCCACAAATTAGCCAAAAATTTCTTGAAATTGCCGAAGATAGAATGTCGCCCATGCCATGTCCCACACCGCCTCAATGTTGCAACCGCTCTCGCAATTCCACCATCTTTCATTTCATTTGTCCCTTTTTACATGCTTTAAGCTCAAGAGAGCCTTTTAACAATATGTCATTACACTACACGGAAGCAAAGGCAAATTGATCAAGAATTTGTTCTGTTAGTATTAGACCCAGCCAGGCACTATAGGTTGACTGACCTATTCCCTTAGGTTTCAATGGATTAAAGAAGATAAATAGTTTGCACTCGAATCTGTGGAAAGTGAAGAATGGTGACACTAATGATGTAACTCCATGTGTCGAACAAGGGGATAATGACTAGGATGCTGACAAGGCAATGCACCAATTGGCAGTCGACAAATGACGTGGTAGGATATCACTAGAATTAGCTGTACTGTTGAAATGGGATTGATATGATGGGCCACTGCATGCTGACGTGAGTGATTTGTCAGATCTGGCCTGTCGTGGTGATGGCATGTTGATGACATCCAGAATGCACACTGATGTGGCAGACAACTTGTTGGATAACTCAATACGAAAAGATATGCTTCATATCATTCTAGTTTGCACACATATTTTGTAATGGTTTCATCCCTAGTTGTCTATTTAGATGATACAGTACTAACGACAATGAAAAAAGATAGCATTTGTCCATAAAGTGCCAACTCAGCAATCATTTTCAAACAGAGGAACTTGGGTTGTTAAGGTACTTTATCAGTATTAGAATAGCGAGATCTAAACGAGGGATCAATCTTTCTCAGAGGAAAGTGCGTCACTAAACTTTTGGAGGAAATGAGACTTTTGGAAGCAAACCATGTACATCTTCCTATGGATCCTAGTGTCAAACTTCAAATATATAATGGTGTCCTGGCATAGCAGGGGAGTGGATAAACTTCACAGTGGCACGACCTGTTATTACGTGTGCAATTGGAGTTCTCAGTCAATTTATAGAGAGCCCTACATAAGGCTGAGAAGGTGTCTGTTGAGTTTTGTGTTATCTAAAAGTGCCCTAGAAAAGGTTGACACGAACCTCCTAATTCTCCAAGAAAAAGTATATTGAGGTAATGATGCTCCAAGAAAGTCCTGGTTCGCCTGAAACCAACTTCATTTCCACCTTCATTTATGCGCCGAGGAGGAGTCTGAGTCACACGGTGAGGTTTAGTTCCCTTACGTATTGGCACAAACCAAATTCCAAGTATACCTTCACAATCCATGCATAGAAGCAGGAACTTCCATTGACTTTTCCACTACCCAAATTCCAGGTTTACTTTCACAATCCATGCTTAGGAGCAGGAGCTTCCATTAACCTTTCCACTACCCTTACTGCCACCTCTAATCCTAACCAATGATATTCCAGGTTTGCCCAGGTCAGGGATGTTGCTGTCCACCATCTGAAGGAGGAGCTGAGCCCACCTGAATATAATTAGTAGCTAAGTTGTCGAGCGAGAGTCATTTGTTAGTTATTAGGTGTCCCGTGAGTAACTTACAGTTAATCTGACAGAGAACTCTGCGACCGAGAGAATTGTTTCACAAACTCTACTTGACAAGTTTAAGAACCCAAGAAACAAATGAAATTACAATCTCCTTTACTATTCTCTCCTTATCTTCTCCGCCGCCCTCCTTCCTCTCTCCCCTTCTCCTCCTCTCTCTACTCTCGGACATTCTAACAAATATCTGTCGGTCCACCACATCAGCAGCAGCAAAAGAACGAGAAAAATACCTCCAAGCCCACCTCATTACCTCAGGAGCCGAATTCTCAAAAGTGATGTTCTCAGCAATGAAATCTTGCCCTTCCACGATCGTGCTCCCACACCCGAACGTCCCCGTCCCGATCACAAGAGGCGCCTGAAGAAGGCAATGCCGACCATCCAGGCATCAGCCACAATCAAAGGGACCCCACGGCAGCTCCGGAAATTCACACGGAACGGAGAAGGGAAGCTCCCCGGGTTTACCTGGTGGTGGTCGATTTTGGAGGCGGTGTTGTGCCAAGTGAGGACGGTGTCCTCGGGCCCGACCCCGGCGAGGGTGATGAAGTTCTTGGTCTTGGGCACGTACACGGGCTGCCCGTACACGCCGGGCGACACCCGGATGACGGTGCGGCGGGCGTTGCCGAGGGGGACCGCGTCGATGGCCTCCTGCACCGTGCCGAAGTCGCCGGTACCGTCCGGCGCCACCGTTATCACCCGAGCAGCCATTGATGAGGGCGGTGGTGGTCGTCGCCGCGTCGGCGCGCGCGCGCTCCCCCGGGTCGAAGTTCAGCGGGTGAAAAAGCTGAGAGGATGGATCTTGGGACAAACAAGAACGGGGGACCTTGCCTGCTATGGAGGGAACGAACCTTCCTTCCTCCGTCGCCCGCGACCTTCTGTTTCGACAGGCTTCTCTCTCGTTTCTTGTCCGTGGTAATACGGGCCCGCGAGACAAATTTATTTCAAATCAACTTTTTGACTATCGAAAATTTCAAGGTGGGATGTCCGGTACAAATTTACCCAAAATCACTAAAAACTTCAAATTGATATATTTTGTGACAATTTACCTTCCCTTAATTTATGTTAAAGTGGATTAATACCAAGAAAAAAAATCATAAACTAGTACATCCGTGACAAATGGAGGGCAAAACTCCAAACTCGTACACCCATCCGCTGACACGTGTTATTTAACTTAGCAATTTGACAATAAAATTTAACGGAAACTAATGGAGGATAAATTTATCATAAGTGTATCAATTTGGAATTTTAGATGGTCAAAAAATTAGTTTGGGGTAAATTTGTCACAGATGTACTAGTTTGGGGTTTCGTGACACTAACCCTTTTTTTTCAACTCGGAAATTGTTCTCTTTTTTTTTTGCCACTTTTTGAAGAATTTATTGCATTTTTTTAGCACATTATTTTGCACACTTTAGCAACACCAGCGTGTGGAAAGGTTTAAAATTATGATTCGTAGTCATAATCTTAAGCTTTGATAATGCGCGTTTCATAACAATCCACGCATAATAATAAGCTTGAAGATATCAAGCTAGCACTATTAATATTCATTAATGTTCAAATTCTAGTGATATTGCCTCAGCATTTTTTTATTAGGGATGGATGATGATGATGGGAATCTGACTTCCCAAAAAACCAAAAAAGAACAAGAAAAAGAAATTCATTGCATTTGACTACATTTACAGCATTTTTCTCTGCATTTCACATTTAGATAAGTCAACCAGGGGTACAGTAGCCGATTAACTTAGCGCTGTGCGACAGGCCAGCACTACAGGAAGTCGAAAACTTCCCTTTGTCATCCCAGACGAGAGAGGCTACTATACTTGCCAGCTCGGAGGTAGCCAGCGGAAGCCAACGTATTGTTTACCTTCACCACCCAAATGCCCCCAATTACTAACCCTATCTCTGTCTTCCCAGAGTAGCGAGGAATACGACCCCTTTTGGGCTCTCCAAGGAGGATACCTTAGAGATACCAATCGGAATCTCACTGCATTTGACTATATTTACAGCATTTCCCCCTTTGCATTTCACATTTAGATACATGACCTAACTAGAGGGGAATTAGGATCCATGGCCCAATACAAGGCCCAGCACGAGTCTAAATGGCCTATGAGCAAAGGTTTGTCCATAGAGTGGCCAAGTCCCAGAAGTGCAAAGAGATACTCACACTGACTCTCTCTCTCTCTCTCTCTCTCAATGGCATTGATACTCTTCTCCTATCCATGCTAGTGACTAGACTAACTTCTGGTTTTGACATGGCACTAGATACGGCGGCAAGTCAAGGAAGGGATGTTCAAGCAAAGGAAAGTGAATAGAAAGAAAAGAAAGGGAGAGAGAGGAGATAAAGAGCTCGAGCAAAAGATGGGAAGAAATAAGAGAGACAAGAGGGATCCGAAATTGGAGATAAGAGAGATAGGACCTTTTGTGTCTCTGTCTTTGGACTCCGCGAAACAAAGTCTATGGTCCCTATGAATGATCTGGAAAGAAAAAGAAGCAATGCTACACATACTAAAATTCGGTTCATTAAAAGGAGTATAGATCTCGATAGCTTTTCAAAGTAACGTAACAATTACATTATTTAAATTAGGTCCCGTTTTCGGATTGAACCGACCGGCCCGGAACCATACCGATCCAGTTCCGATTTCAAACGTCAACAACCAATCCCGAAAGGTAATTTCGACCACCCTGAACCGATGAGCTCCGGACAAGAGCCACAGAGAGTTACGAAAGCTGCTTCGACAACTCCACTCCACTGAAGTACTACTGAACCGATTTATAGATGAAAAAGAAAAGTGAGAAAAGACTGCCCCCTGAATTGAGCTACCCAAGATAGTCTCTCAGGAGAGAAGCATTTTCGCATGGGAAAGATTCAATCTTTTTATGATTCCAAGAACAAATCTGCTGCCAAACGCTCGAAGCCCATGAAAAATCCCGTATTTATTATTACGACACCGACGAAGACGCGATGGGGGTGGTTACATTCGGCATCATAATCGCCGTCATCGTCCTGTTCTTCGCCATCGTCTGCTTCATCACCATTGAAGGCACCTGCAAACGCCGCTCCAGATAGAAACCGCAGGAGAGGAGACCGCACTCGACCCACAAAGTCCGTTTCAGCTCAAACCCAAGACCCACTTCAAGAACCGTCGAGACCCAGTTCGGTTTCGTTCGAATCCGAGCATGGGATTGTGTAGGCTGCGCGGTTTGTTTGCGGTCGCCTGCGTTCTGTGCTTGGATCTGTGTTTGGGGCACGAGGGGAGCTGCCCCCATTCTGGGTTTTCTTCCCCTGCACGGCAGGTGCACAGCTGCGGCGATCACGATCACGACCACGACCACGACGAGGGCCATCATCATCATCATGATCATGGCCATCACCACGAGGAGAAAGGTGGCAACTTGAAGCTGCCCGAGGAGTTGGCTGAGGAAGAGGACCTGAAGCTGTATGGATTTGGTACCCAGTATGGTCATGACCATGACCATGACCACCACCACCACCAACACCACCACCATCATCATGTGGATGGGCAGTCTGGTGAATCGGATCTCTCTGGTCTAGGTAATTTGTTCGACATTGTAACCTTCTTCGGACGACATTCATGCCTTTTGTTTCATTGGTCATTTGTCTCGCGTCGGCTGTTATGCGTCAAACTGAATAGATTGGGTTGTAGTTGCTAAATGGTGAATAGTTCATGCGGCGTAGGGTTGCCAATACTTTGATCGTTGTAGATTGTGCTGTCCGTCATTGGAATCTGATGGTAACTGGTGTAGGCTTTTCTTGAAAATTGAGAGGAGGATTTGGGCATTGGTTGGAGATAGTGATTTTATTGCTGTCCATGGTTACATTGAGCCTTGTGCATTCTGGATTCTGTGTGTAGAATGAATGCGGTGTTGATGTATTCTATGTTTAGGACTATTCTGACATGGAAAAGCATGAAATGAATTCTTTGCAGCGTGGAAATTGACAGCATGTCTCTATAGGTCATTAATGTTGGAACCATCCATGTGATTCTAACAATTGGTGTAACTTTCTTGTTTTATAGGTCTTTGGGTTCATGCCTTGGGCTGCTCATTGTTGGTTAGCATGGCTTCACTCATTTGTTTGATCATATTACCTGTAATGTTTGGTAAGTAGCTCGATCATAGTTGCACCTAGCCTAGTGTCTTTCACTTTCTCGACACGTTGATTGTGTCCTGATTTCAAACTGCCTTAGTGTTTATTGAAACATTTTTCACTAATGAAAAAGTTCTATAAAAAGGTTAGTGCCGATTGAAGATTGAATCTTCTGTGTAATTGCAGTGCAAGGAAAACCGTCAAAGGCGATTGTTGATTCATTGGCATTATTTGGGGTAAGAATTAAGATATCCGAGCCCACTCCATCACATTTGGATTTAGATTCTTGGATGGTACAATATGTGCATTAAGTACTAAAACTCAGTGCATTCTAATTACTAGGGGGCACCTTGTTTGATTTTCATTTCTGATGAAAATCTTCATTATATTTGTTCAAGGAGTTTTTGTTCTTTGCCACATGATATTGGTGTGCGTGTCAAATTTTCCTTATAATCGCTTCCTAGTAATCCAGCGAGTGCATGTGTAACTGTTTATATAAGGTATAAACTCTAAAATACAGACTGCATATCAAACTTTTCATCATTGCTGGTACTTGAGTGTGAGAGATAAAAATGGTTTTCACAAGAGGTCCCCTGTTGTTTCTCAATAAATTGCTAATTCTGTTATGTGCTCTCACAATCTTCTCTTTTTAGATTGCTTTAATTGTTAAATTCTGGCCAGAATGTGGGCTAGAATGTACACATTCTATACAAATTTGCATATGCAAGTTTTGACAAGTGATTTTCTAATTTACATTTCACATACAGTTAAGATGTTAAATAGACTGGCAGTTTTTGAATACTTCTACTGTTTTACTTGTATGAAGTTGATAAGGTTGCAAAAAAAATTTGTCTTCTACAATCTTATTTACCAGCATTATCTGAGAATAAAGTTGTCAAATTGTGTAAGTTTCTATATTGATGATCAAAGGTTTGCTAATTATATTGAGGTGCCTTTTCATACATGAACTAGCTGAAATCCCACTTGTTTCCCATGAATTCTGAGGTTGTGTTCATTCTAATCCACTGTTTTTTCAGGCAGGTGCAATGTTAGGAGATGCTTTTCTGCACCAGCTTCCACATGCTTTCGGTATATTTTGATACTCATTAGATGCTTATTTAAAGGCTTTAGTTGCTCGCTTAACTAGAGCTTCAACTTAGTTAAGTTATAGTTCCATTGAATTAGCATTTGGTTGTGTTTTTGCTTTTAAATATCGGATACCTTGTGCTTGTTGCACATAGTTTCTTAACTTCAAATTTGTTGCTTTAATAGTTTCCACTGAAATACTCACAAAGAAGCTGAATATGTGCCATCATTTATTGGTTCCCTGATCAATTTGCCTCTATGTGAATATAGGATCTTGCATGGGATTTGTTTTTGTGGAAATCCATACCAATTTTAATATCTGCAGTAGATGGTTCATAAGTGAATTCTATAGCTTTCTTGTGGCAATGAAATTTTGTTTGGGAGTTTCGGTTCACTCTGATTGGAGAAAGCTTGGTTTTCTGTTGCTGCTGCTGCTGTTCAGGTTGCTATTTTGTATTTGCAAATTTTAAGGGAAGAGTGTATCTTCTAATGGTGAAAGCTTTATATACTGTTGATTCAAATTTGTCAAATCTTGCTCTTTTTGAGATAGAAGTAACATTATGTAGGTTGTACATTCAGGGGGTGGACACTCACATTCAGATGATCACAGCGTAGACCATTCTCATCTTCCTCAGTCTGGACATGAACATCATCACAGTTTGAAGGATCTCTCTGTGGGAATGTCCATTCTGGGTAATCATTCTCTTCCTCCTGCTCCTTATGCTCTTCTCTCTCTCTCTCTTTGTGCGTGGTTGTGCGCGCGCGTGCATATGCACATGTTTTCCTGATAATGACTTCATTGCCTACTTCCGCACATGCTACTTCCCCATGAACCCTTGACATCATCAACACTGAGCGGAGGCAACATTTTCTCACTTCTCAGTGATCTAATGTCTATTTTATAAAAATTTGATTTATGAGAAAGGTTTTTGTGGTATCAATTGATTTTAAAGAAACTTCGCTAAGCTTTCCACGAACAAATATAGGGTGTGTTTATTTGAATGAAAGAATTTTCCGTGAAATAGTTTTTTGAACTTTCACATGTTTGATTTACTGAAAATGATTAGTCAACCGAAAATCATTTACGATCCAAGAAAATACGCATGCTTAAAGTTAGGAAATTGAATTTCCTAACTAGAAAAGGAGAACAAATTTTCCTGGAAAAGGAATTTCCGGAAAGCATTTTCCATTATAATGAAGTTTTCCCCGAAACAAACACATCTGTAATATGTGATTGTGATCAAATGCTATATTCTCCTGGTACTATCTAAGGTGACTTGAAGATGTTGCATGAACCAACACCCAGAAAAAAGAAGACTAGAAGACTCAAAAGGAAGTTTCCTGATGTAGACCTCCTGGGTTAGGGTTAGGGCTTCATCAGCCCTTCCTAAGAGGCTGACACTCGAACCTCTACCTTGTATTCTTTGGCTGATTAACAAGCTGGATAAATACTGAGCAAAGAGCAGATTTTTCATCGTCCTTTGTCATCAACTGTATTAGTATTGACAAGGAGTCTCTCTTTTCTTTACTGAGATATGTTTGTTTTAAGCCTACTTGACTGTTGATTATTTAAAATTGCTAGTCTTGCATTCTGGCCTTTCATAGAGCTTGGTCATCTATCTTTTGCATTGTTTATGTGCTTCGTTCTCATTGCGTTGATGCATCCCCACTTGTTTTTCTGATTTATTTGAAGTAAAACACGAAGGAGTTTCTCACATCTTAAATAATATGTCCTCGCAGGTGGAATTGTGCTTTTCCTTCTTGTAGAGAAGCTTGTAAGGTATGTCGAGGAAAAGTCTCGAGGGACAAATGTATTCAATCATGGTCATCATCACCATCATCATAAGAGTAGTAAAAGGCTGAATGATGAGAAAGATTCAGATGATAAGTTGCACTACCAGTTGTCGGATGGAAAAAATGAAGGGAAAAAGGTTGAGAAAGTTTCTGATGATTCTTTGGATGGAGATAATATGGGTCAACATGAATCTCTTCGGAAGGTAAGCTGATATCAAATGTCATCACGTGTTGTGAAGTATAAGTGCACCACTTAACTCAATCCACATGTTCTAGAGATGTTTGGTTGATAATGCATGTCAGATATTACCCTGGATAATTTACTGTGCATCATTCTTGCTGTTAAAATCGTGTTCTTTTATGTGATATCGTGACAGCAAAATTTCAACTTTATGGTATATGGCATAGTATCTCTGGAATGGGAATCCTAGTGAGAAATGTAACGCGGTGTGTTATGGTAAAGAAAGAAAAAGAATAAGGAGATCGTTATATATCTTGCTATCATTTTTGGCTTTTTGCAGAGAAAAGCTTCCGTGGCAGATGGTAAACCAGAGGAAAATACGGTTGATGACTCCTCCAATGCTCAAATATTGTTGAAGGAAAAAGATTCAGCTCAATCACCTTCAAATCTTGTCTTTGGTTATCTTAACCTCTTCTCTGATGGTGTTGTAAGTTTGTGTGCGTGTGTTATTAAGCAAAGTGTCTATCTTCAATAAAACTTTTACGTTCTTGTGCTGGGATAGTTTAGCTTGATCTGATCAAGATTGACTGTTGCAGCACAATTTCACTGATGGGATGGCTTTAGGAAGTGCCTTCCTTCTCTACGGTTCTGTTGGTGGATGGTCCAGAACTCTGTTTTTGCTTGCTCATGAGCTTCCTCAAGAGGTTTGTATTTCCTTCGACTGATGCAAGGACACATCACGCTGATTTGAAGCTCACATTAAGATGCAGTGTTTCCTTCCTACTGACTGAGCATTTGATTCTTGCATCAATGTCCTTGTTTGTTCTTTAGAGACACAAACTAAATGTTTTCCCATGAGTCTACTGATGGGACTGTGTCCTTGTAGGCGACACATAATAATGCGTTAAAAGAATATGATCATTGCATTTAAATGTTGTTGTTCTGTACATGATAATAGAGGCAACCAACTCTGATGCTGAAATTAAATGGGTCATCAGCTTCATGCTTTTAGTTTTGCCTCAGTAAACTATGCACTGTTGATAGAAGATGATACTCGGACCTAGTGATAAGTGCACCTACTGCTGTTTCTGTTATGCTCAATAATCTTTAAGTTGAAATTCCAAGTGGGTAGAATCTACTTCTGTCTCAGAGAGTATTTTTTAGCTTACTCTCATAGCATGTAATAGAGCATTTGCGGAGATAATGCAAGTACTTTGATTGTTCTGGAGATCAACTCATTGAAATAGGCTTGCCCATTGGTTATGCTCCTGTGCAGGTTGGTGATTTTGGAATTTTAGTAAGATCGGGTTTTAGTGTAACGAAAGCCCTCTTCTTCAATTTTCTCTCCGCCCTGGTTGCTTTAGGAGGAACTACACTGGTAAGTAAATAAACTTTGACATTGCCAAGAACCTGTTCTTAATGTCCTCGAGCTATACATCAAACCGTTTGCTGCTGTTGCTGTAGGCTTTGCTTTTGGGACAAGAACCGGGGCAGTCATCATTGATTGAGGTAGAAAAAGTTTATGATGGTCGAATTTATTGATATGCGTGGAATTCATGTTTGTCTCATTTGTCTGAAGCTTCTCCATCTTTCCAGGGGTTCACTGCCGGTGGTTTTATATACATTGCAGTAGCTGGAGTACTCGCAGAAATGAATAACGGCAGGCATGTAACGTTGAAGAGTACATTAGTTCAGTTAACTTCGCTAGTAATGGGTATGGGTGCCGCCTTGTTTATTTCCATAGTAGAATGATTATTCTTCCTCTGTAATTGTAATCCATGTGTGTACTATTAACATTAGGATAGTCCTCTCTGCGAATTTTCTCCAGGTTACAATATGTGCATCCTGAAAGTGAAAATGAGAGTCAGGATGGAGAGTACAGTCTCTCTTGTTCTGTTTTGTGCATGGATACGACTTGTTCCTCTATTTTGTGGAAGTTCGCCGAAGAATCATCAATATTCTGAAGCACATATATTCTTGGATCTCAATCAGTAGAGCATTCATGTCTTGAAGCGAAGGTGGTTGGGCCCTCTATTCGTTCTATTTTCATTAAGAGGATTCAGGAGTAGTTTTAGTTGCACCGTCTTCCACAAGTGACGGTAATATCAGGTTGCACGATGAACAAAGAGATACAATTTGAACATATTTCAAAGCTCTGTCATAGCATCAGGCACAAGGCACATCTGGAGGTTCATTACGTGATGCCCGTGAATTTCTGACTGCAATATGCAGCTGATAATGGCGACAATGTAGGGCAAAACAGTATGGAGGAGAAGGGCTTCTCTTGTTTGAAGATATAGTCATCAACGACACGACCACCTATGTTTTCCATGGACGAGCATACTGTCCGCGGTACCGAGAAATGAATTAGATACAAGCCAAATAATCGCATGTATTGCTGCAAATGCGACAAGGGGAGTGTGCTATCGACAGAAATACCTCATCTTTAGCGAGACTATGATTCATTCTTAGACGTGCGACCTTTGTTGCATGGACCCAAGATTATGTTCAAGCTAGTGTTCAGGGCAAAATTTGCTAACCAATCAATCCATCCATCCATTGTTTCCCCTTACATACAGAACGGTGAACAATGTGCAAATATGGACAAGGTCTTTGTAGAATAATTTGTCTGCGAAAGCAAATTATCTCCCCCGCAAAATGTCTCTGTCCTGCGGTGCGAAGAGCTATACAAGCTTGCCTGCGAATCCACTTCTAATATCATCCACTTGACAAAATCATATAGATGGATAAGGAAATGTTCAAGAGATTGCATCAATGCGAAGCGCCTCCTATGCATTTCGAAATGCTATCTTGAAATGCTTTTTTGGTCGATCTAACTATACTTTCGCCCGCTGAGTTCTTAACCATATTTGAAGTGTGGAAATGCCACGCCGCCTGGAGCTAAGCCTGCGACGGTGCAAAGGCCAAACCGAACAACCTAACAACGTATAATCCAAAGATGGCTAACTTTGCCGATTGGACGAATTCCATTGATTAGCTTTGCTACCTGTGTCCACAATCTTCAATCAATACGAAAAGCAAAGATCATGACGGAACAAGTTGACTAGCCTGGTAAGTAGTCTCATGGTTTTGTCCTTTGGCGTGCAGGTGGGCACATTCTCAGGAGGTCACCTATTTTAGGAGTACTCTTACCTGAGCACACTTAACTTTGGAGTTCCGAAGCTACGCATTGTCATTACGTCGAAAAGCACCTCTATTAGTTAATTTCAGTTCACACACACATATACATATATATCTCATAATTTCTCTCTTCCTGTTCAGTACAAATTTCAATTCATTCTTGTCCCCTTCGCCATCTTAAAAGCTTGCCAGAAGCCACTCCTTGTCCAGGCCCTCTGGCCCCGGCGATCACTTCCTGCCCTTGTCGGACCGGGTCATTACAACTCTTACCTCTAATTGTTGTTAAGACAACAAAACAGGCCCAAAATGTCATCAAGCAGAAACCGACTTAAATCCTCTAATTACTCTCTAATGACCTTAAACATCAAATCCTAATATTCTGATTTCATGCGATCAGCAATGTCACGACCCGCTCGGAAAATTAATTTTTATTAATTTGGTGACTTAAACCCGAACGTCCCCATGAAAGATAATGTTAAATAAAACCATTAGTACATCTTCCATTCACCAAGCTAGTTGTAGATACTGATTTATACGTCATATTTGTACAAACTTAAGGTCAAAGCAGGTCCTTGGCATCATGCGTTAATCTTCACTTTTCAGCGTTTCCATTTTCACATCCGAAAATTACGAAAACTCTAACGGAAGATTCCTGGGTTCTTAATAAGACGCCATGCCGAAAATCTGACCAAAATGAGTTGACGGTCGGTGGCCCACGCGCGCCTGGTTCGGCGTGTGGCCGCCTCGCACGGTCCAGCTGACTCGGCGCACAGGGCTGTAGCTCCGCTGTATGGGATCCATTTCGAGTGATCTATATACGGTTAGAAAGCTTATTCGACGAACAGCAATGTAAACACGAATTTGAAGTAGAATGATCGCCGAATGTCTGATTGAATCAAGCCCGAATTGGGCTGATCGCTGGCCGGCGTCCATGCGGCGCAGCTCTTACCTGTGAGGCTGTTTCTCCCTAACCGTTCGGCCAAAATGCACAAAATCGGAGGCTTTAGAACCTTAACGCAATAGGGAACGAAATTTCCTGACGGGGTTGTCGGCGGTTCGCCAGAGAAATCTCAGCTCTCTGGCGAAGCGCTCTGCTAACAGAAAACTCTCCATAGACACGCCAAAACCCAACCACATTGGAGTTTTCTCCTCACATGACCAGTTTCGGCTAGTTCCGACAACGATGATTGCGCCTCACGTATCTAAACCCGTTTTTTTTTACTTGGTTTGTTACAAACACAGCTTATAATTTGTTGTTCCCAGCGATCAGTTAAGTACAAGGCGCAGAATATGTCGTGGTCTGCGCTTGATCATGATACGAAGCTGTGTTCATATACTATAACGACAGATGCAAACCGCGTGCTACCGATAGAGCTCCGCCTTCGATGAGCTAAGTTCTCAACGGAACATTGTATGATACGAAAATGTCTGGCGCAACGGAAAACTTGTACGGAAGTCTGAGAAACAATGCCAAAAACCATATCGGATAGGCTGTGGGATTTTCCAATAGTTATTACGATTGACGTTAAAGGAAGTTGCAGTGAGGATCCGATGTTCCTTAACTACAGAATCAGATACAACGGAGACTCTCTTAACTATGCTATCAGTTCTAAATCTCTTTATCAAAGACTTGGCTAATTATTACTAGTGTTCACCATTGCGCAGTTAGATACATCTGGAGCAGAACGTCAAGAACCATCTATTAAGGGTTTAAATAGTTCATAAACTATGTTTAGAGCCCAAAATCTAATCTAGAAAGAGGTTTAATTAGTCCCCGAAGCTTAACCATATCTTATACCCTTGGGAGCAAGATCTTTACTCTTCAGAATCTCAAATTCGTATCGTGAAGCTGAATTAAACTGACTTTCGCATCCTTTAAACTCGGTGAGGCTAAAAATGGAATTATCTTGACTCGGCGAATCATCCTTAATGCCCGCTATCTGTTTAATCATTTGGCTTTTAATTAAGACGGTTACGAACGGTCGCTACCTGTTCGTCATTTGCCTTTTTATCAAGACAGTTACCGTTATTATCGGTAGAATTTCACTTGATCCGTTAGTCGTTAGCACGGTTTAGGCCTGCCTTATTAGCCGTTGAATTCGTTAGTAGTTACTAGATTGATAGTACAATTATACACTCCGATAATCAACTCAAGTAAATTATTACTTGATTGAGCAACATTCCGTTAATCACATTTCAAGTATAATCACATTTCAGTTGTTCTCCGAAGGAACAAAATTTTACTTTAGGTGCACCTTTTTTCATAATTAAACTGGAGTAGAACAAAAAACAATACAAATTTCAAGTGCTAAGTGTAAATAGTGTGTTTTTTTTGAACTTGTAGGCATGATTACTTTTTAATATCGAGAGTTCAACATTCTATTATCCACCAACAGACTTATATAAAATATCATTTAAACGTGCATTCATGGTTTAAAACAAATCACATCAATACAGACACTTACAACGGATACTTCGAATCCTCTCTCGTAACAATTTCAAAGGCAACCTAATTAATGATACTCCAACCTTTGTCCTTTTTTCCCGTCTCTTACTTTCTGTTTTCCCATTCTTGCATGCAGAAAAGGTTGATTCTAGGGGAGATTTACATTGTTAACTTTTCTGATTTTGTTTCCCTATATTAACATCATATTTAATAGTCAATGCCGTAACTGATCTTAAATTTACGACATTTCACTTTGCTTTGGCTTTATATACCACTCGCGTCTCGCTCACTTCCCTATAATCTCTAGGATCAGAGAGAGAGAGAGAGAGAGAGAGAGAGAGAGAGAGAGAGAGAGAGAGAGAGAGCGAGAAAGAGATGCAGAGAGTGACATACAATGAGTGCCTCCACAACCATGCTGCGAGTCTGGGTAGATACATGGTGGATGGATGCAATGAGTACAGCCCAAAGAACACTAGCGCTGATCTCCTTTGTGCTGCTTGTGGCTGTCACAGAAACTATCACAGGAAAATTACCGTATGCGACCCTGACATTACTGAAGCCAGTGGCAATTACAGCCCTGGCGATCACAACATTATCGCCCCAAAAGAAGAGAGTTTCAACCATGAGGCAGTATTACCGATGCTCGTCACCGGTGGAGAGGGTGACAAGTTGAAGCAACTGGTCGAACCTGCACAACATGAAAGGAAGAAGAGGCCCAAATCCAAATTCACAAAGGAGCAAATCGAGGAGATGCGAGCTTTCGCTGAGAAGTTGGGGTGGTCGACGAGGGGCCGGGGTCTCGTGCCTGAGATTAGCGTCTTTTGCGCCAACCTGGGTATCAGCAAGGTCGTGTTCACGACGTGGCTGTATAACAACAAGAAGCATTATGGTTGTGGATCTAGTTCTAAGAAAAACTGTTCCTTGACGGGGGACAAGATCTGAAGTTTACAGTGTTGAAGGCGTTGGTGATACCCAGTAGGGTTTGAGGCGTTTTGCATGTTGTTTTGTAAAAAATTGTAAATGCGTCTTGGTGGGTCCAGCCTCAGTTAATTGTCATTTTCCATTTCGTGATGTTCCGGCTTACCTTTTCCTGTAGTGGTTCTCATTTCCATCCAAGCGAATAAAGAATCTGAGCTTTTCCTGTAATCAAATGTATATGGCTGTACACAAAACGATTGCAACTTATCAGTGTGCAATCTCAACAAGTTTGTCAGACAACTGCTTTCGCCCCAAAAGTTTAAACTGGTAATGGACGTGTCGTCGTATTTTTAACATATTACTTAACTATTCTCCTCGCAAGTAAGTCGATCCCGTCCATAATCACGTCAACTAGATGATCGCAGAACAAGAAAACAGGCAGAACAACATGAACAATAAGCAGGACATAAAACTCAGAGGAAGTGCCATGATTTATAACCAATGATCTCTATCACGATACCTTGTTAGACAAATCTTTTTCCTCCAAAAGCTTAATATGTTAGGGAACCTGTCAAAATTTGTACCGCTTAACAACTAACTAATCAAATCTATACTACATTAACAACTAACGGTCAAGTGAATGCATAACGATATTAACGTCGATTTATATAATATACGAACAGCCAACGGCAAATTAGGGTCAGTAATTATCGGAGCAATCTGATTTACCATACCAAGATCAGCATTATATCATCGACCAGACTGCATAAATTGTACTTACAATATGCAATTATGACTTAGTGCTAATCATATCAAGACTTAAAGCACACCAAAATCACTTGCATTGAGTATTCAATCCTCAGTAGTAATAATTTCGGTCAGCCTTATTAATGATAATAACTCTATTGTCTTCTTTTCCCTATCCCTCCCGAGGCACGACTTGGAGGAAAGACTAGAAACGTATCTAATCTCTCTTACGAATATTTGACTTATAGTTTGATTAGAAGTCATTGTACTTTGTCTTTGGTTAGTTAATTTGCATATTCAGTAACTGAGTTTAGAATTGATTGCAGATTCTTTTTAATGTTGGGCTTAACTGAGGCTTACAGATAATTAGATTATTACTAGGAAAACTATAGCAACGCTCGCACGCACAAAAAGAAGAGGGAGAGAGACACACACACACAAAGAGAGAGACAGATTGTAAATTGTAAATTTCTCTTTTTATTAGTTTCCATGTGGTAATTGAACTTATAATTGACTATATCACTTCTTATACGGCTTTATATAATGCCTTTTGTATCTTGTTGACTTTGCAATAGCCTCCACTTTAAGTATGCATGCATATGCGTGCGGCGGACGAGATAGAAAACATCAGCGTCTTAAAAACATCATAGTGTATTTAATATTTAGTGTCGTAATTGGACTAGAGAAAGAGAGTAGGTGTCTCTATCATCTTTTGCGCAATATCAATCTTTGATTTACAAAACGAATGATGCAAATATGAACATAACCAGTTATTGCTGTTGCCTGGGATAACCAGGAGATTTCTACATGTTGGGCTAGGTTTACTCCCATGTGGAGGAAACCCAATGGAATGCAAGCTCAAAGGTTTGAGCTCATATGATAATCCATATAGAGAAATAGTTGGAGGCTATAATAAATAAAGTTTCTCTCTATTTTTGTGGTAGCCACTGAAAAAAAAAAAAAAAAAGATTAACGTGAGATAGTAGTAAGAGAGAAAGAGAGAGCTGAAAATTTGGAAACGAGGGTGCTGTATGATTTTCATCAAATTGACAATCAAAGGTCAATTTGTGCTCCCTAGCATTGGGTTTTTCGTGGGTTGAACTGAATCTCGTTTTAGTAAGATTTATCCTTACCAAGAATGGTGTTCTTGATGTTGCTACTGCTATGTACCTCTAGTATTAACTAGAGAAGAGTTTTGTTCACCCAATTTTGTTGGTAGTGAAGATTTTGGGTGGATTCCGGTCTAGTGGTTTTTTCTCTCCTCGCACCACGTAAAAGCTGCTTTGGGTTTGTGGGTGCTTACTATTATATTTTGGCAGCTATATTGCTCTATTGTATTGTTTCCTATTATGTTTGCACAAGAGGGGAGATTGTTTGGCTTTGTTCCACTGAATCCGATATCATTCAGGTTGTCATTGATCTCCTATTAAAGTTATTTTAGAGCACGGTTCTTGCTTGATTTTTCTGCCTTATGTTAAATGATGGAAATGATGGAAATGAATACGAGTAGAATGGTTTAATTAAATAGTTCAAATTATCATGTTTGTAAAGGGAAAATGGAAGTCCTTATTTGTAAGGACCTTGGCCCCACCACGCTTTCGCTGCACCACTTTTTGTGTAATATTGTCCGCTTTGGACACTAAGTCCTCACGGTTTTAAAACACGTTACACAAGGGTTAGGGGCCAAGCCTTATAAACTATCCCAGGACTCCCCCCTAAGCGATGTAGGACAGAGACATGCCCCCCCTTGCCATCCTAGAAGCCTGCCAGGAGCCGCTCCTTGTCTAGGCCCTCTGACCCCGGCGACCACTCCCCGCCCTCGTCGGACCGGGTCGTTACATTATTTATGTGAATGATTATTATTTGCCCATGTTTGCTTATGAAAATAAAAACCAATGCTGAATGGACTATATTTTGTCGTCAAGTGTGTGGTTACATTAAGCAATGGGTGGACGATAAAGTTTTCAACCATATCATTGAGAAAACACGTGCACTCAGTTTGTAGAATAAGGTCGAATAATTGTATGCTCGAAAGACCGAGACTAATAAGTTATTTATGATAAAATAGATGATGCTTTTGAGATATCAAGATGGTACTTCCTTGTCTGATCATTTAAACTCTTTTCAAGGAATTTAAATCAAATGGCTACGATGGGAATCAAGTTTGATGATGAGATACAGGCGTTATGGTTGCTTAGTGCTTTGCCAAATTCGTGGGAGAAGTTTTCCACGTCTTTGTTTAATTCAGCTCCGGATGATAAAATTACCATGGATTTCATCAAAAGTAGTGTTTTAAATGAAGAGATGAGAAGGAGGACATAAGGATCCTCTTCACATTCTGATGCCTTGGTCGTTGAGAAAATGGGAAGAAGTAAGACTCAAGGTTCAAAATATAAAGATAAGAGCTGAGATAAAAGTAAATGCAAATCTAATAAATTTGCAAATGTTGAGTGCCACTATTGCTATCAGAAGGGAGATGCCCCAAAGTGTTGCCGTTAGTTGAAAAGAGAGAAATAGAAAACGAAGAAAGTGACAAGATGACAATCGTATTGCCACACTTTCAGAAGGCTTTCTCATTCTCTTTGGTGGTGATGCAGTGAATGTTGTATATCATGAGACCAGTTGGGTAAATGATAGTTATTCATGCTATATATCGTAGGAATGTCTTTACATCATACAAGTCAGGTGACTTTGGATCTGCGAAGATGGGAAACAATGGACTGGCTAAAGTTGTAGGCATTGGTGATGTGTGCCTAGAGATCAGCAATGACATGAGGTTAGTATTGATTGAATAGTGTTAACCATATATCTGATATTCGTTTGAATTTGATTTTCACATGTAAGCCGGATGATGAAAGGTATTGCAACACATTCAGTGATGGTCAATTGAAGCTCACTAAAGGTTCTATGGTTATGGCTAGAGGCAAAAAAATGTTCTTCATTGTACATTATGCAAGCAAAATTGTCCACAGACAAAATTAATGCAATAAACGGCAAAGAGATAGTTGAGTTGGCATAAGAGGTTCAATCACATTAGTGAGATGGGTTTGTCAGTATTGGCCAAGAAGAAACTCCTTTCAGGAATAAAAAGTTTAGCACTGAAGAAGTGTGCTCACTATTTAGGAGGAAAATAAAATAAAGTTGCATTTAAAACTTTCCCCTTCTTCAAGAAAGTCAGGTTTACTTAATTTAGTGCACTCGGATATTTGTGGTCCTATGTAAACAAAATCACTTGGTGGCTCTCTTTATTTTGTTACTTTCATAGATAATTATTCAAGAAAACTTTGGGTTCATACCTTAAAACCTAAAGATCAAGTATTAGATGCTTTTAAGTAGTTTGGAGCTTTAGTTGAGAGACAGACCGGAACGAAGTTGAAATGCATCATAACTGATAAAGGGGGAGAGTATACTGGACCTTTTGATAAACATTGCAAACAACTAGATATTCGACATCAAAAGACATCTCCCAAAACACCTCAGTTAAATGGCTTAGTTGATAGAATAAACAGAATACTGGTTGTAAGGGTAAGATATTTGCTTTCGCAAACAAAACTGCCTATATCCTTTTGGGGTGAGGCTTTAAGTATAATTGCACATGTGTTAAATCATGTATTAAGTAAGATTTAATACATGTGCAATTGTACTCAAAGACTCACCCCACATGTATTCCTTTAGAGTTTGATGTTCCTAATAAAGTTCGGACAGGAAAAGCCGTTTATTATAATCATTTGCATGTCTTTGGGTGCAATGCATTTGTGCATATTTCCAAAGAAGAAAGGTGTAAACTTGATGTGTACTTACCAAAAAAAAAAAGGGTGTAAACTTGATGTGAAAATACAACAATACATATTCATTGGCTATGGACTATATATGTTTGGCTACAAGTTTTCTAATCCGCTTCAGAAGAAAGTTGTAAGAAGTAGCAGTGTTATGTTTATGGAAGATCAAGCAACATAGGATATTGAGAAATAAAGATACTTCAATTATATAGGTTAGTGATGATTTGATTGACTTGGATCAAGTTCCTCACACACATGTTCCTGCATAGGCTGATGAGGAGCAACTGGAAGTAAATGTTTTAGACAATGCATATGTCCTAGAACACGTTGAGACATATATTATCATTCCTAAACTAGAGGCTCCACTAGACGCTTCACCAAATGTTTCAATCCAGAGATTCGTCAAAGACCAACGACCTTCCACTAGATATTCTGCAGATGAATATGTATTATGAACCGATGCAAGTGAACCTAAGTGTAATGCAAAAGCAATAGAAGATGAGTGCAAAAGCATTGGTTTGATGCCATATAGGATAAAATGCAATCACTTTATGATAATCATACTTTTGAGCTAATGAAGTTGCCCAAAGGCAAAAGAGTTTTGAAGAACAAGTAAGTATACATACTTTACAACCATGATACAGAGTTAGATTGGTTGTTAAGGGATTTATTAGAGAAAGCGCATTAACTTTGATGATATATTTTCTCCGATGGTGAAAATGTCTTATATCCATGTAGGACTAGGCTTGATAGCTAGTCTAGACCTGAAAATTGAGCAGATGGATGTCAAAATAGCCTTTTTACATGGTAACTTGGAGAAATAGATATACATGGAATATCCAAAGGGTTTCAAAGTGAAAGGAAAATAAGACTACATGTACAAGTTAAAAAAGAGTCTCTATAACCTAAGCAAGAACCTAGACAGTGATACAAAAAGTTTATATTAGTTTTAAGGGAACAGGGTTATAAGAAGATTTTATTGGATAACCGTGTATTTGTCCAAAATTTTTTTGATGGTGACTTTATTATTTTCTTGCTTTATGTTGATAATAAGTTGAATGTTGGCAGGAATGCTTCACGAGTTGAGTTGTTGAGGAAAACATTGAGCAAGTCTTTTACCATGAAAGACTTGGGCCCAATAAAGCAGATTATTGGTATTAGAATTAACCGGGATAGAAATGCTAAGAAGTACATTGATAAGGTTCTTCAGAAATTTCACGTGGACAAGGATAAAATTGTTAGCACTCCTCTTATTGCCCACTTTAAGTTGAGTATGAAGCAAAGTCTACGACTGGAAAAGAGAAGAAAGAATATCATGTTTTTCTTGGGTTGAACTAAACCCGCGTTTTAGTAAAATTTATCCTTGATTCTTGTGAAATTCATGTGTATTTGCCAAGAATAGTGTTCTTGGTGTTGTTACTATTATGTACCTCTAGTATTTACTAAAGAAGAACTTTGTTCACCCAATTTCGTTGATAGTGAAGATTTTAGGTGGACTCCAATCCCGTGGTTTTTTATCTCTTCACACCGGAGAGATTTTCCATGTAAAAACCGTTTTGTATTTTTAGGTGCTTGGTATTTATATTTCGGCATATATATTACTCTATTGTGTTGTTTCCTATTAGGTTTGCATAAGAGAGAAGATTGATTTATTCCGCTACGCTAATCTAATAATATTGAGATTGTCATTGATCTACTATTACTACATAGTGAAATATCCCTCTTCCTCTAGCGGAATTCGACAACAGGACTAGGAGTAGTTGCGAATCGAAGGAGATGCCCGTATTAGTCAGGAAATGACTTAATTAGGTCAATGACAGCATATCAAGTTCATCTACTTAGGAAACAAATAGCTAAAATCTCGAGAAGCAAACATCAGTAGCGCCGCCGTTCGTACATCTCTTTGTATTCGATCTCCGAAATCATGTTATTATTTTTATCTACAGCAACTTTCCCCATAGTCATGAGGCACTCTCCCCATCAGCCAACAGGAATTCATTAACAGTTGCAAATGCGGTCCCCAACTAAACTTACAAACAGAAACTTTTGAAAAACAAGAGTACTCGACCTTCCAAAAAGGCCCCATCCCTTTCACCACTATCGTAACTCTATCCCCTCGTGATCTATCCCCTCATGAAGGCATGTTCCCTTCGCATAAGGGGTGATCGGTTCCCAAAATTTGGGAACTAGGGACCGGATCAGTTGGTCCTAGAATCGAGAACCGAACAGGACCGAATTGATCCAGTCGAATGGAGCCGGTCATATTTTTTTTCCTACTACTTGATACCATTTTTTTATGTTAAATTAAGTCATATGTATGCAATGATCCTCAAATTGAAAAAATGAATCAAAAAAGTACTTCATTTAGAGTTTAGTTCTCATTTTGCTAATTTTTTTTAAAGAAATAATAAAATAAAACAAAGTATATACAATCGATCCGGTCCAGTTCCCTTTAGAATCGGGAACCGGACCGCCCAAACACTAATTCCACTTTTAGGAACCGGAAACCGGACTGATACTCCCGGAAACCGGACCAAACCGACCGGTCCAGTCCAGTCCGGGTGGTTCCCGGTGTGGGCGGTTCGTTTTGCACACCCTTAGCTCACGTTATCCTTGACAATGCAAAAACAGAACCCAAGTGACAGATTTGTCAAAGCATAAAGAGACGCATCCCACTGGCCCCATCTCATGCTCTAAAAGCCATATGGACGGGAGAACTGAACCCGAGTCGATCTCTAAATCGTGCTAACATATGAAGGTTTAATCAGCTTTGGCTAGAAGTATACTGTTGAAATGTATTACAGAAAACCATATTAGTGGGTCTCTTGGCAAACGAGTACGGTGAATTTGTGTCTACTAACCGATAGCCAAAAAAGCATGAACTGTGTACAAAAGACTCCGCAGGCATGAATATGTACAGGGCACTCCATTCACGCACAGATTCACATGAAGGGGGAAATGGTTCCCCACATAAGCATAGATTATGGAACAAATATGTCAGCCACCTGACAGGTAGACCCTATGTTTCGAACACAGATGATTTGCAATAATACGAGACAGTATCCAGAAATGAATCGATCGATCATCGAAATTGCATGAGAAAATGGACAAAAACAGAACGTAATAGTTCATCTACTCCACCGTAAGGCTGGTCAGCATGAGATGAATATGAGATAAATAATTTTTTAATGTCTGATCAACATTTTACGGAGAATCGCTGCAAAAATTTACTTGAAATTACAATAGACACCAAACTCATTCACATTGAAATTACATAAGCATTGAAAGTGATTGCGAACAAAGCATGAACTGTGTACAAAAGACTCCGCAGGCATCAATATGCACAGGGCACACTCCATTCAAGCACAGATTGACATGAAAGGGAAATAGTTCCACACAGAAGCATATAATATGGAGAACAAATCTGTCACCCTCCTGACAGGTGGACCCTATGCTTCTAATACAGATGATTTGCAGCAACACTAGAGACAGTATCCAGAAATGAATTGATCGATCATCGAAATTGCAAGAGAAAATGGATAAAAACAGAAAGAAAAAGTTCATCAACTACCAACTGTAAGGTTGGTCAGCATAAGATAAATATGAGATAGATCAATTTCTAATGTCAGATCAACATCTCAGGAAGAATTGCTGCAAAAATTTACTTGAAATTGCAATAGATACCAAACTCATTCACGTTGAAACAGTGGCAACCAGAGTCTACTGGTTCCCCTCGTAAGACAAGCAGGATAGCAAAATTAGCAGTGGCAAAAAATTCTGGATGTCTCAATTTCAAAACATGCATTGTCACAAAAATTCATAAACTATAAAGTACATTAACCTCTCTACAAATGGCCAATGGCGTAAATACAGGTAAGACAGGCCATATGCATCAGAACACGCTCAAGCAGCCCAAACAGTGCAAATCTACCTGATAGTCACAAACTTGTTGGTACCATGTTTGGCCCAATGGGTCCTCAGATCAATTGGGTTAGCAAAATTGTAGCCTTCAGCTACAAGTTTCTCCAGTACCTTCTTAAATGCACCTTGGCTCATTTTCCGTCCAGCTATTCTTGCACCTCGTCGCTTAGTGCTCATTGGCAACGGATAAATTGATACCTGTGTGGTACAACACGCCGATTGCCAACCACCACAACCCCAGCGGTAACATTGCTGAGGAGCACCAGTGCACGAGCAGATTGGTATCGGAATACCGGATATATCCATGTCAATGCCATTGATAACAACGTCCAAGCTCTTCTTTGGTGGCTTTGCACGCTGAATTGGAGGGTTTGTATTGTCCTTCGGCTTCCTGCTCTTTTTGGCTTTGGGGGCCTTAGGAATACCATTGCTCTGCCTCTTCTTCAATTGCGAACTTTCCTTTTTAATCCCCGGGCTTGGCTCTTCAATCCTGCCAATCCTATCATCCCTCAATGAGTCAGGCATCTGTAACATTTGCAGGTTGTGGGCTCCAGAACTTTCCGGGAGCATAGCATAATTATGATTCGGAGGCAACATGTTGAAAAACTTCTCTCTTTGGTTCATCCAACTGTCCCTCCCATAATTGTATTGGAGAGGAGCGTCCGAAACAACAGAATCCCTAGGATGATAAGCTCCATTGGGAGCTAACAGAATGGTCGGATCACGCCCGGGCAGGAAAGGTTTCGTATCTCGCTCAGCCATGGTTGACATGAGCTGAAGATTGAGGTGCCCTTTGCAGGATGGTTCATAATAACCCCAATTACGCATGTTCAGCGCATCGTCATCCATGATAACTATACAGTTCAGAGAAAAAAACAAAGAAAAGTTTCATTTTCGCCACATGTCACGGTGCTCAAGCAACGGATGTAACAGAGAAACACGTAGAAAACTAATAGATATTAAAAGACCCCAGAACAAAACACATGAATATAAGCAGCATCCTCCATACAAGATAGAACTGGTCCTAGGACAAAAAAATGCTCCAAGTTGCTCGTTACCCATTAAATCAAACACCAAGAGAGAACTAGATGTCAAACAGCAAATCTAAAATGCACTACGCGTCTCCCGATCAAACAGATCACCCAACAAAACGCTTCCCAATCTATCCACCGGTCAGGAACGGAGCCAAAAACTGCTTCGATCCAACACAACAGCGGGGGAAATTTTAAGAAATTCTCAAAATCCCCATCCGATCCCATCCCATCTTCTACATTTTTCTCACGATCTCGTCACAGAACAAAGCACCCAACAGCTAAAAGCGGGTAAAAAAGATCGGAGATTCGGAAATTAGGCATTTTGACGCCAGATCTACAAATCCCAACGAAGGAATTAGCAAACCCAGGTGCCCATTTAAGCTCAAACGAGGCGGTCGTGAATGGAGATACATAAGAGGAATAACAGTACAAGGACCCATCTATTGAAAATTATGGAGAGAGAGTGAGGGAGACAGAGACAGAGAGAGAAACAGGAGAGAGGAGAGAGAAAACTTACTTGGGTGGGTGTAAACGGCCCTTTAGGGTTTGCCCTTCTGGAGAGAGAGGGAGGAGAGAGGAGAGAGAAACCAATGAGAGAGGCAGACAGAGAAAGAGAAAGAGATAGAGAAAGAGAAAGAGAAAGAGAGGCGATGGGAGAGAGAAAGCCCTAACAATTCAGGGAGAGAGAAAGAGATGGAGAAAGAGAGAGAAAGAGAGAGACCTAAAATTGGTGTATGTATCTATCAAGAAACAATATTTATTCCTATTTTTAAATTTAGAGTGAGATGGAAAAGGGAGCAAAATCCAATTGGGAGGCAGACGGCCCATGTGACGATCTCAAAGGTTCAAATCTTATCCTCTTGTTGCCCCCATGAGGAGCCCACCTCCCCTGTTTCTTCCTTTTCTCTTTCATATGTAATTTAATACATACAAAACCACTTTATAATATAATAAATCAATGCTTTCCCACTAATTATAATGTTGTCTCTGAGTATTGTCTAGGATGATCGGCTCCCATATTAGAATCGAGAGCAAGGCAATCTGGGCCAATTCCCAATTCGTGGAAAGGAGAACTAGCCCACCTGATCTCGGACTCACCCAAGAATCGAGACCGACTGATCCGATCTAGTTTTCTTATGGGTCCAGGAACTAGCCGTATCTCCTTTTTTTTTTTTTTCCCTATTCTTTGCAAGGCTACAAGTATTATTGCATAATCTAAATTGCTACACGGACAATGTTAATAGGACAAGCTTGTGATAAGCTCACTAAACATGATGATCATCTCCACGAACAAAGCTATAATGATCATTAAGAACTAAGTCCGAGAGGCGTCGAGCCGTGAGGGAGGCATAAGTGTTGTGTGAATGAAATTGAGAGAAGTGAGAGCGAGAGGTATCAGCGACGAGTGTGAGTGACTGAGTATAATCGAGAAAAAAAATGGAAATTAGGGTTTTGGAAATTTGGAATAATAAGAATTTAAAAAAAATTCAGTCCAGTCTAGATGAATGGTTCCACACCTAAAACCAGGAATTAGACCGATGTTCATGGATTCCAAATTTTAGAAATCGTGAACTACCTACAACCAACTAGTTCGGTCCGGTTCTTTTGCTCACCCCAAGTATTGCTACACCAACTTATTCTTAATTGTAATTAGGGTCTTATTTGGATGATTTTAGTGTTCCTAATGCAAAAGAACAGAGCATTTGTCCATGATGGTAATTATAGAAATGTTGGCAAGTTTCAAATAATGTTAGTAACAAAAATGTCACTGGTAGATTACTTCTTCGGTAACATGTAATGAACTGCCAAATCTCATGTTACACCACCATTCTTTATTTATTAAGAAATTATCAACAATTCCATTAAATTTCCAACTGTTATCACCATAGCTCGCCTGCATGTTAAAGTTACCAACTTTTATAGAAATTAGCAACCTTACTTTGAGTGAGTTATCGATTTTTCTCCAATAAAGTTACCAACATTTATTCAATTGATGTTGAACTATTGTCTTTTAATAACTTAACCAATTTTGTCAAAGTTTTTCACTCTTATATGAAATTACCAAGGCTATAAACAATACCATGTTAACAATTTTAGGTGATGGTAACAGTAGGCGACAAAACGACGCGATTTCACAGCAAAAAGGATTAAAGAGGACTTGATTGCACAGATCAAAGAGAGTTTTAGGGAGTTAATAGAACAGGAAAAAGCTTGAAACCTTCTCTCACACTGAAAACACCCCACCAATCCCAAAAAAAACAAAGGGAGCTGGTGGGAACCTATAGATAGAACGCATGATGCGTGTTTATCTCAACTTTGGCTTGCTTAAATTGCTCAAAGAATCAATCCATCAACCCACTCTTGCGTTCCTTTATCCAATGCTGTAAGGATTGGCTTCAAAGCATCCAAGCTGAAATCGTCTCCCTTTCCAAACTCATCAAGCGATCATTATGCTTCCCATCTCTTGTGACACACAAATTATTATGTGACAGATAGCCCCCTATTGAATCACTGTACTCGGTTTATCTAGAATTTTTTATCGGTGCAATCAAGTCGTCTAACTCGCTTATTCTATGAGATTAAGTAACTTGCATACTTTTTTCTCTCGAAGATGCTTAAACTTCAGGCTGACACCTTCATAGGGAAGTAGTAACAAAAGTTGTTCAATATCGTGCATTTTTTTTCTGATCAAGTCGTCGGACTTTTTATTTGTTAAATCGAGTTCTTGAACTTGGATAACTTTCCCGATCAAGTCCTTTTGCCTTTGAATCAAGTTAGTTGGATCTAGCAAAAATCTGATGAAAAGCTCGAGTGTGGTGCTCGTATCGAGAAATCTCACCATTATTTAAGGTATGGTTACAAACTTCATCTTTGAGAATTTTAGTCTTGCACATTAGATGATACTCCCCAATCCATGTTGCTCTAATTAATCAGACTGATCAAGAGAGTTGGCTAAAAGAGTTATGCAATTCAAACTTAATTAGATAAATTAAAAGTTTAAAGATTCAATATAAATTTCACTAACTTAGGGATAAAAAATGAGATTATACTATTTTCTTAGGTAAGATAAAGAAAAACCTTTGGTGGCAAGAAGATCCTAAATTGGGCCTTACCAAGCAACATTGGGCCTAGGAGTTTAGTCCCTCCTACTTTTGGAAAAAACTCTATAAATCTAAACACATGAAAGTTACTTGGTTGGCCAATTCGTTGATCCAAAACGAGGGAGAGTAGAGATGAGATTGTACCCAGATGAGGGCTCTTCTTTGTAGGTTTAACCACAATGATTCTATCCACGAACCATTTTGGATAAAATCAAAGAAAATGTTAAGCGTCTACATATACAAGAAATGTACTCTAAACGGCCATCGTGGACCTCCATTTGCAATTTGTCATGTAAAACCCAAAGCAAAGCATTCTCTCTCATTTCTTTTCGAACTTTCGAGTTCAACTGCTCAACGAAAGAGGACACACAGAAGAAGGTGCTGATCAATTACTCAGATTACTGCATTTCCAAAATCAATGACAAAAGAACACAAATATCTCTACCCCTGTCAACGAGGATGATGAATGATAGCAACAACAAATAAGGCAAGGAAGGAGAAGTTGGGTGAAAATAGGTGAAACCAAGACACTCCATAGGAGAAGATGGATCTATACTTGAAGGTGCTTCGGAAGGTGTGATTGTAGGCGCTTGCCGAGATTCAACCGGTTATCTCTTTCTTTGGGTTTGTAAAATCAGTGAGAGCATCATTTGCGGTTTGTGTCGAAGCCCTAGTCCTAGAAGAAAGTCTTTCGTACTTGAAAACTCGCTTTGATATGAAGAGCGTGACCGATCTATTATTTGAGATATAAACCGATAGGCTATCAGTTTGTTAATACATTTCGGATGCTTGTCAAAGTCCATGGAATGTGCGAGCTGCGATTGAGTACTGTAGAAGAAGCATGGCCCGGTTCAATTTCATTCAAGTGGCCCACTGTCTATAAGAGACTAATCAACTGGCTGATTGGATTGCTAAAGTCTAACGTTAACAAGGGCCTTTCTTGTTATCTAAACCCCCAGCCCCTATGGGATTTTTTATGTTCTAAGGCCGATCACCTATGTTTTAATAGTAGCGTTTAATGAATGAAGTAGATTTTTCGACTATAAAAATAATTCAGCAGCACCATTTGGGAAAGGGAAAAAATTTTCGTCGTTCGACTGGTTAGCTGACCACATTTAACATCTATATAACCTTCGACATGTATGTTCTCGGGCACGTAATGTAACGTAGAGTAGAGGATGATCAATAGACTGGCGGCCCTCCCAGGCCCAAAAGGTAAATGAGTGAGCTTCGGCAGCATCCTTACACAAGAAAGCTCCACTTGCTAAGCTTGGGCCTAGGCCCGGCCCAGTCATGCTCGAACTTTCCTATGTAAGTTTCATGTTACGGCCGGGTATCGATTATACATTAGGTCCACCTTCGGGCTAGGGCCGATTTGATCCCGCTGAATGCTTACCTCTAATGTAAGGATAACCAAATCACAGTTGCCATGACCGTAGCTAGAGGGCCCATAGCAACCTGGGCAAAAGATGTGTCTTACAGCTAAAGCCACTTCTCTCCTCCTAAAAGTTGCAAACTCCATTAGGCCCACTCTCTCTCTCTCTCTCTCTCTCTCTCTCTCATCAGCAGTATTCAGTGTATAGGCTCGTACATTGGACAGGTCTTACGCTTGGGCATATTTGTCTCTGACAAAGCCAAAAACAACACCATATTTCCCCAAATCCTCCTTTGTGCCTGTCCTAAAACCCAACTTATCCTTCTAAGTCCTGGCTCTGTTCTGGACCATTCTCTCATCATTATCGTTATCTCATTATTTCTCTACGATATCTTCGCCCTTCAATTTTTAATTCTTTCGATTCTCCCGTTTCATTCAAACTTTGCATTATGAGGCAATAGGCAACGTACGTTTTGCTTTTCAGAACCTCTGACAGTACCCACCAAACATATTTTGTCAGCTCAACCTCTCCGCTCTCCCCCCCTCTCTCTCTCTCCTCCCTCTCTCTCTCTCTCTCTCTCAAAACTCAATGCCACAAACAAATTCCTCAGGGAAAACGAAAAGAAAAATGAAAGTTCCATGAAAGGAGGGGAATGAAGAAAACAAATAATGAAAGATCTAGGCAAACAGGCAAACAGGCAAACAGACAAAGTCTAATGTAAAAAATGCCCCAAAAAGCGAGTGCAAGAGATTGTGGGTTGCGTCTTTGCATAGGATTCTGGGTCCTACTTTTGGGAGATGATGGTCATGGTCATTGTTTTGCTCGATGCTGTGTCGTTGTTACTCGTATGAAGTGGCCAAGATGTGGCTCACTAGCTTGGCAGTGCAATAGTGCAACCGCAGGGGCCATTGATTTGGCTATGCCCACCATGGAATAATGGAGAGGTTCATCATACAAACGAATTTTCTGGACACAAATGTCTCCCAAGTTTATATAGTAGGAAAAATGACATAAACGGTCCTTGAACTTTAGCTAAATATGTAATGTGGTTTATAAACTTTTAATTTGTTTAATGTTATTCATGATTTTTAATCTAATGTGCAATGTGATTTATGAACTCTTAATTTGTTCAATGTCATCCCCGAACTTTTGGTACATATTCAATTTAGTCCATAAACTATATAAAAATATTCAATGTAGTCATTCCATTAATTCAAGTTCAAGAACTAAATATTATACATTTGACCAAAATTCATGAATTGTTTGTATTATTATCCCTTTATAATATCAGCTTAGTTAAAATGAGGAAGCATTGAATCTTACCGTCATACTATCTTAGCTGTGTAAAGTCAAATCAAATTTTAACAAAGTATTTACATGTAGGTTGTCCTGCAAAAAAAAACAAATTTTATTTTGTAAATTTTACAAATTTCCTTGGTTGTCAATTCTATAGGACCGAAGAGTAACACGAGATATAATTTCTCTGCGAAAACACAAACAAAAAAATATTGCATAATAGCTTGGTGATATGGTAGGACGAGGCAAAGGTCAGCAAAACTTGCAACCTAATTTGGCTACTCTTCTTTATATCCTTTCGAAGAATTAGCTAAGTTCACTTATCACGTCAATCTTCTACCCACCCACCAATATCACAACAAGCCCTCATAAGCTGCGTTTAGTTCAGCATTGTAAATGAGTTTTGGAGAAATATAAATATCTTTGGCTTAAAACCCTTTAGGAAAATGCAAATTGTGTTTGGTAAAACAAACTTTTGTAAAGCTACTTTGACCCAAATAGTATTTGACAAATTTTTTTTTGGTTAATACCATGAAAAACTCCAAACTGGTACACTTGTGACAAATTTACCCCAAATTATTTTTTTAACCACAAAAAATCCTAAACTAGTACACCTGTAACAATTTTGCCTCGAACTATTTTTTTTACCATAAAAAATCCCACACTGGTATACCTGTGACAATTTTACCCCGAACTAATTTTTTGACCACCAAAAACCCCAAACTGGTACACTTGTGACAAATTTACCCTTCGTTAGTTTCCGTTAAATTTTACTGTCAAATTGTGAAGTTTAATGACACGTGGTAATTTACACTTGTGATTTTTTGTGATATTAATATAATTTAACGGACATTAACAGAGGGTAAATTTGTTACAAATGTACCAATTTGAAATTTTTAGTGGTCAAAAAATTAGTTCGGGGGTAAAATTGTCACAGGTGTGCTAGTATAGGGTTTTTAGTGGTTAAAGAAATAGTTCGGGGTAAAATTGTCACAAGTATACCAGTTTAGGATTTTTTGTGGTTTAAAAAATAGTTTAGGGTAAATTTATCACAGGTGTACCAGTTTGAGGTTTTTTTGTGGTCAAA
This sequence comes from Syzygium grande, assembly GCA_024733475.1. NCBI lineage: Eukaryota > Viridiplantae > Streptophyta > Magnoliopsida > Myrtales > Myrtaceae > Syzygium > Syzygium grande. The sequence goes on from JAMXDD010000009.1 coordinate 10,170,440, forward strand.
AAAAGTAGTTCGGGGTAAAATTGTCATAGATGTACCAGTGTAGGGTTTTTCGTGGTATTAATCCTTTTTTTTTTGCAAAGGGCCTTTGGATTTGATTTTTTTTTAAAATCAAACCCTTCGCTAGCTTCGATGAAGGGCTAACGTTGCTGGTGAACCATATTTGGCACCAGTGACAAGGGGTGTGCAAAAGAATCGGGAATAGTCCGGACTGCTCGAAATCGGACCGAAACCGGTCCGATTCCCAATTCCAATTTTTGGGAACCGATGGGTATCGGTCCGAGTTTTCGATTCTAGGTGTGGAACCGTTCGCCCGCCTACCCGGACCGGATCGATAATATAATAATAAATATAATCTATTTTATTTATCTTTTATTTTTTTAAAAAGAAAAATCCTAAATCTCTAAATTAAACTTAACTTGCTTGACGTTTACAACCTCACATTGAGTCGAAAAACACCTTCTTTCGCTTTCACATCACGCTCACTCTCACTCTCTCACTCTTCTTTGTTGATGCTTACTTCACCGTCTCCGACTCTTCATCTCCATTTCCACCTTCGTCTCCATCTTTCTGTATCTGTTCTTGGCTAGTGGGACCAGTTCCATGGAGCCACCTGAGAACCGGACCACTGGTTCCCGGGTGAGTCCATGAAATCAACGGGTGGTTCCTGGTTTCAATTTTTCGAAACCGCCTTTAGTGGGTGGTTCCTAACTCTAGGGTAGGAACCGCTTGCCTAGACTATGCTCACTCCTACCAGAGAACTGTTGCTAAAGGTTGTGCGAACCCCGGCGAGGGTCATGTAACCCCGGCCTCATTGCCTCGGGTTGCACAACCCAGACAACCGTCGCTTGGGTGGTCGCGCGACCTTAGTCGACGATCACTTAGGTAATGCAACCTTGCCGACTCTTCATCAGCCTCTCGCCAATCCTTCTTCGGCTCTTGCTCGCTGCCCTCACGCAAAGAAGATAAATAGAAACAACGAGGGGCAAAATCGAAAAACTAAAGAAGTGATGAGGGTAGTTTTGGAAGAAAAAACTAGTTTTAGCATGTAGCAAAATGCTAAAAGCCCAATGTTGATCTCTACTAGCATTGGGCTTTCAGCTTTCTCAAGGCCAATATTTAGCCGAAAGCCTCTTGGGAACGCTTACCAAACACCTCAACATTTTTCCAATGAGCTTTGGAGGCCAAAAGTTCCTTAGGAAAATTGAACCAAACACATTTGTAATGGCCACAAGGGGTTACCATTTATGAGATCCATACTCATGATTTACACTCTCTGAAAGTGTAGCGTAGCACCAACTCGACAATCTGTCAAAATAGTTCAAGGGAGTTCGTACCAAAACCAAATTTCGGAGAACTAATTTCACTATTTTTCCTGAGATGAAGAATCAAACTGTGAACACCCTCATGTCATCCGAGAGAAACCAAATAATTGCTCCATGTGCAAGGCTCAAGCATTTGTTTTCCTTAAACTCAACATAAAGATTTTAGATGCTTTCATCAACTTCTGAAACTCCCATCTATGTCTTTCAAGTTAGAACTTTCAAAGTAAAGGAGAGAGAGTTTCCATTTGTTTATGGGAGAATTAAGGATTAGGATCTAATGCAGCTAGTCACATCGACTACAACAGCCCCACTCTATATGAAAATTTTCACAAAACCCTGGAAAAGCTCTTGCCTTCGAGCCACATATTCATATTACACGGAAAAAGTGTAAAAAAAGTCATAAACCTTTGGCATTGATGTCAATTTAGTTTTAAACCTTTTTTTTTTGCGCTAATTCAGTCCTAAACTTTTTGCATTAATGCTAATTTAGTTATAAACTTTTTTTTTATGTCAATTCAGTTCTAAACCTTTTACATTGATGTCAATTCAGTCCTAAATCTTTTGTTTTTGTGCCAATTCAGTCCTTCTAGTGTCGGTGTCCATGTCAGCAAAATCTGGCCAAAATTGATCAAAATGACTGAATTGGCACAAAAAATAAAAGGTTTAGGATTGAATTAGCACAAATACAAAAAGTTTAGAACTGAATTGACACCAAAAAAAGATTTAGGACTAAATTGACATCAATACAAAGGGTTTAAGACTTTTTTTATACTTTTTCCCCATATCACACTTATGACATCAGAGTCAAGCCTTGGTCAGTGGCTTTTGTCTAGCAAATTGCGCCAGCACAGGCATGATCTACTTCTCAAGTTCTCAATATTCAGGAACGAGAGATGCCGAAGGGGAACTTCTGTCGTTTAACAATAAGGGCTTAGCTTTGAAGGGTGTCACTCTGGTTGGGCCTCCCCTAGACACAAGGCATCATCAAACTCCATGGATGACGTAGCTTCCTTCGCGTTTCATGTCTCATCTGCTCACATACGATTCCTTGCTCCATTCGTGTCCGAAACTACTGATGACATATGTTGAAATTATCCTGCATTGCTTAAAGGTTTATATGCTCATTATATACATATGATCTCCCTCTACTTGTTAGTTAAAGTTTTTTGTGTAAACTTTTTAATATGATATCAAAGTTAAATTCAGTTCATTTCGCTCAAATTTCATGTAACGCTCTTGATTTGACTTGTGCATGAAAGAAGTGTTGAAAATATCCCACATCGCCTTTGACATTTGGGTTTGTATATTCTTTGTATTTGTATAGTCTCTCTATTTATTAATTTAAGTTTTGGAGCCCAACTTTTCAATTAAATTCAATATTAGTGGCTTGGGGACTATAAAAATTAGAAGACCACGCGGTGCAGCTCTTCTTAATTTTAAAGCAGGGACCATGTGGAGTGGACTTGGACTAAGCAAGGATATCAGTTGTCTCTTGATCCCACATGGAATGCCAGAAGATTGAATTTTTCTATGTTTAAAAAGGTCGAAGATAGCTAGACTTTATTCCAAAGTCAAGCATTATAGAAGAGCAAATAGTGACATATACATATATAATAGTAATTTATCAAGATTTGGAATCCTAAACACTTGGGGAAGATGATGGCAGGTGAGGCTTCCTTCACGTGCCACAGAAACCACGTCTTAATAATTTATTACTCCATCCATTCTTTCCAACTCATTACCACAATGGAATCATCTCTCTCTCTCTCTTAGAGTATCATCATGAATCTTAAATCAAAAAATTGAGGCAAAATTTATTGTGTTCTTGAAGAACCCCAACCCCTAATTTCTTAAATTGGAGCAAAATCACCTTATCAAATTGTGGGTTGAGAAGTTCACAATTCACGGTTGGGAAATGTTCAAAGCTTCTTAATGATGTGATTTCACCGCAAAGCCTTGCCTTTAATCCGCCACTCGCGGCCTCATCGTCATGGCAAGGCTTCCTCTTCCTGCTTCAAGCCCGAAGAACCCGTTTTTTATTTGATCGTTCTTTGGTTTCGCGTCTCCAGCTATGCGAGCGAGAATTGGAGCATCATGAAGGCAAGCGAGAGAGCTCTATTCTTTATCGACAGAACAAAGCTTTGGTCTTTCAGCTCCAGAGAGAGCGCTCTGTTACTTCTCAATGCAAGCATACACAAAAAGCAGGACATGGATAATTCTTTTGCCCTTTTGCTCATCATCGTGGAAAAGCAAACCCCCCCGAACACGCAATTCTTGTTCTCTTCCGAAACTAGACCAAACTCACCTCCCAAATTCTTTGACTTCCTCGTATCCACACCTCCTAGTAAAAGCAAGCTCTTCGTCAGGTTTTCAATCCTACAGTCGTGATTTTTCGCTCGTTTCATTTTGTTTACAGCTGTATATGATTCTTCTTGAATCATAGTTGAACACTGTAAACGACAGAGATGGTTTTCTTTTTTTTTTTTTTTTTTTTTTTTTTTTTCTGAGAGAGAGTTTTCCCCGAGTTTAATGTCGTTTTGCTCACTTTGACACGTTGGGTGACGAATTTTCTATATTGAATCTCAATTTTTTTTTATAATAACCTATGTCAGAGTCATAATTTAATTTGAAATGCTGCATAGGATGAGTTGTTGGAATTTGTTGCTGCATGCACTTAAGTGATTGTTTTTCCTCCAATGTGATGCTAAAGTGATCGATCGAAAAGTTTTAGCAATAAAGTAAACGTCATACGAAAATTATGACATTTCCAGTATCCTTTTCCCATACAATACGAATTGTAAGCTCTGAACAAATTTTGTAAAGGGCATGTCAACTCCCTCATGACACTAGTCGCTATAATATTGGCTACATATGAGATTAGACTTATTGATAGGCCTTGCATTGGGCTGTCTAGATCGAAAGGGCAATGCGTGTGGCTTGAGAATTTGCTCTACATTGAAAGGCACATCTAGCTAGAGTTAATCTGTGGCATGTCTATTTCAATGTCCAAGTTATTTTGTTCAATGTCCAAGCACATAATCAAGATTCACTTGTGGTGATATTGACACCGTCATGTGGCATTAATAGGGGTTTAAAACTAGCGAACAAGAAAGGAGAGGGCACAAGTGAAGGAGAGTGGCCTATTCCATTTGTTTCATCTCGTGCACGGCGACAATTTTACCACATTTATTCAACATAAGAAGGATTTAAGAAAATCAGCTAATGTCAAAGGAGCTAACTAAATTGATTAAGCGTTTAATTTGGATTTCACGATTCCCGTGTTCGAATCAATGCATCTCTAATCACCACGGGGACAATGTGCATCATCTTATGATGGAGATTTACAAGATGGATGCGGACAGAGTGATTTATTCACATCTGTATATATTAGTTGAGCCGAATTGTTCAGATTCTCTTGTGAAAATAAAGAACGAAATAGTTTATGATATTTCTCATAAATCATAATAACCTTTAATGCTTCCATCCATCTTTTAGAAAAGCTGCTTCTGAAACGTTAATATAAAGTTTTGCTAGTTCCATCAACAAACTCCAACAGCTCCTTTAACATCAGTCAATGAAGACAAACATCAATTCAGTTTCTACCCAACCGTTCCTTTTTAAGGGGGGGGGGGGGTGTGAAACAAAATAACAAAGGGGGAGGTGTCACGTGAGGAGGGCGCGGGCTCACGTGCTGGCGGAGGCCCGGCCTGCATTTATTCATGCAAAACGTCTTACGGTGCCATGATGAACAATGACTGTTTGTTTCTTGTGGGAGGGATGTTTTCCTGTTTCTGTCCAAACGCTTGTGTTGTGTATGTGTGGCCATAAGTTTGAAGCAACGTGATTGGGTCAGAGTCAGTTCTCTCTCTCCTCTCTCTCATCTGAACAGGAGCTTGATTAGCAAGTGTTTGGCTCAACCTTACCTGCTGACCTACTGTGGGTGGGGGGGTCAATTGAAAAAGGAAGGAGACAAAAACCCACAAAGCCAAGAAAGCTCTCAGAAAGAAAAAGGCTCAAAAGAAAGCTGGTTTCAGAAAGCAAAGAGCTTTTTTCCTCACGTCCTCTCCCTTCCTCTTTCTCTCTCTCTCTCTGCCCATTATCAGGCTTTGTGTTTCGGTAAAGCTGAGTGAACCCACTATTCAACATAGCTCCACCACCACCACAAGAGCTCTGTGCTGGTGTGTGCGTGTGCGTGTGTGCGTGGGGAATTCCATAGATTTTTTTCTTCTCTCACACCAACACAAGCACAAATACACCGCTCATAAATATAAGCTGAGACCCTCCCATATGTTCCATAACCCTCCTCCTAACTCTCCTCCTTCCAACGCTGCTTCTGCCATCAGCCCCTCAGAGATCAATGCCTTCTCCAACAGCAAAAGAAGGAGAAGACCTGCAGGCACTCCAGGTAAAAGGAGAAGACAACAACGAGAAAAAAAGATCGACCCGAATTTATCATGAAAGCTCTCTCTTCTTTCTCTCATAGACAATTCCAAATCGAATTGAATACCCACTCAAACAATGATCTAGACCTAATCAAGAACTTCCCCTTTTCTTGATTCAACAGATCCAGATGCAGAAGTGGTTTCGCTGTCGCCGAAGACCCTCCTTGAGTCCGACAGGTTCAGAAGTTAAATAATATCCCCGGCCGCTCGCTTAGGCTCCGCCGTCTGTATATGATAGCTTAAGATTTTTGCAGGTATGTGTGCGAGATCTGCAATCAAGGGTTCCAGAGGGATCAGAACCTGCAGATGCACCGGAGGCGGCACAAGGTGCCGTGGAAGCTGCTGAAGCGGGACCGCGGGCCCGCCGATCAGGACCAGGCGCGGAAGAAGCGGGTCTACGTGTGCCCCGAGCCGAGCTGCCTCCACCATGACCCGTGCCACGCGCTCGGCGACCTCGTCGGGATCAAGAAGCACTTCCGCCGGAAGCACAGCAGCCACAAGCAGTGGGTCTGCGAGCGGTGCTCCAAGGGCTACGCCGTCCAGTCTGACTACAAGGCCCACCTCAAGACCTGCGGCACCCGGGGACATTCTTGTGACTGCGGCCGCGTCTTCTCCAGGTATAATTGATCTTCGATTTATTCTTGACTTGAATTTTGTCGCTCTTCTTGTTTTCTTTACAGATTTGAGAAGTTGTGATTGTAATCAATACACGAAATGTACTTTTCGACTATTTGTAACAGCTTAAGCAGATAAAAAGGCTGCGCTCCCCGGCAATCTTGCATGATGCTGTGTGGGGTTTATTTGTCATAAAACCCTAGGGTTATGTTCATGTAGAGGAGGCAAGCATGTTCGAAGCAATTTGGATAACCCTTTTGTTTTGTTTCTTTTCCCCCTTCAAGCTGCTTCTGGCCTATAAAAGCATTTGAACTTGCTGGGTTGTTTTCTGAAGTTATCATCATCATACATTGCTTTTCTTTTTTGTTTAAACAGCAAGAGTTTATTATTAGTTATTCCGAATCCAAGAATGATTTCCAAGGTACAGTTGCCAGGCCAGCCTCGTGTTCCTACTTTTTCTGTTTTATTTTTATAAAGATTCTTAGCCAGCCATTTGACTCATAATGAGCACCCCATCACTTTTTCCGATGGCATTTCTTTTTAGTTGATGACACGGCCTACTCTTTTATAATTGTTTTTTTTAAAGACGCTCCCGTCTTGTTTCTGTTGTTTATTCCTCTAATTAATGTTGCAAACCTAGTCATCTGCGCAGTTTTTTATTGGCTTGTCTCTTGTTAACCATGCATGAACAAGTCTTGATTGTTGTTTCTTGACATGGTTTGCTATAGACATCCAGACAAGACAAAGTCTTATCTTAATTTGGTCTTATGATCTTCATCTTGTTTTGGTCCTTTCAGGGTAGAGAGTTTCATAGAACACCAAGACACGTGCACCCTCCGCCGAGCACAGCCACCGGAGATGGAGGCGGCTCAGCTGGCCTGCTCGTCCCAAACCGCTTCTAGCACTAGCCCCTCGAGCGAAGCCAATTTCGGCGTACCGCCCTCACCGTTTCCCGGATTCCGAATGCCGAAACCAGCGGAGACCATCTTCCTCAACTCAAACATGTACAATCCCTCAACATCTTCTACCCACCACAACCTTGAGCTTCAGCTATCGTCGTCGTCGAGCCTGTGCGTGACGCAGAACTCAAACGAAAAGTTCGCGGACAACTTGAAGCTCTCGATTGGTTCGTCGTCCACCGATGCAAACAAGGACGAATTGGCCATCACCAAGAGCCCTACAATGTGGGAGCATTATTACAGGCGCGAACCTGAGAGGTCGGAGGCGGCGAGCATAAGGGAGTTTGCGAGCGAGCAGATAAAGCTGGCCGTGACCGAGAAGACGTTCGCCGAGGAGGCGAGGCAGCAGGCGAAGAGGCAGGTCGAGATAGCAGAGCTCGAGCTGGCCAACGCCAAGAAGATGAGACTGCAAGCTCAGACCGAGCTCGAACGAGCTCAGGTGTTGAGAGAACAAGCCACCAAGAAGATAAGCTCCACCCTCATGCAGATCACTTGCCCGGCTTGCAAACAACAGTTCCAGACAACGTCTGTCATCGCGGCAGCATGCGACGAGACCTCTCTCGCCATAAGCTACGTGTCTTCAGCTACCACAGAAGGAGAGGGAGAGTGATTATTGCGTTAATAGAGGTCGAGCAATAATTTAGATTTTTCTTTGAGCTCTAAATTATAATGGTTTTATTAAGTTTATTCTGTTTGAGAAGTCCCTCCTTATTTGTGCCTTCTCCTTCCTTTCCCCAACTAATTTCATTGTTCGTCCTCAATTAATATGCTCAGAGGCAGTGCCTGACCAATGTTGTAGTGTCTTTGTTGCTTTTGATGTTTTTCTTCTTGGAGTAATGCGAGATACAGACTAGTGTACAAAATTGATGTTCTAATTGGCCTGGACTGAAAGTGCGTACTTCGATACGTGGGGCAATATTCAATGCTTTGTAAAAATTTTATTGCTACGACTACTATCGAAGCGTGAACAGCAAAACGACTGAAGTAAACCTGAACACAACGGATTTATGTAGTTCATGGTGTGTGTACTCCACGGGGAGAGATCGACGAGTTGGTTCCAATAGAATTGACAAATTCGATATTAAAATCGCTCGATACACTAACACATAAGTGTCTCCCGAGTCTAAATTAACCTTGGACCCACAAGAATTAGTCACAAAAAGTAGTTTTCTCACTCTTAACTCTCTTTAAATGACGGCTCTCAATACTCTGTGTGTCTTTTGCAATTTTTGCATATAATCAAGCACATTCATTATGCAACCAATATCAAACTCAACGACAGAATATTTATTTGCAAAGAACTGAGTCCGTCTCGGACATCAACATAGACTTCAACTGCAATAAGAAAAGGACTTTGCTAAGAGGACGGTACCATTATTTATAATTAATAATGGTACAATTCTGACCATATATATTTGTTGCACAAGTTCATGGCAACCGGTTGGACTTGTGGAGGAATTTAAATATTGATTTTACAAGAAACACATACCTTATTTACTTTCACGATGGAAGCTAAAAAAAAAAAATGAACAATGGCACCCTAATTTTTTTTGTTCGAATTGGTCATTCGTTAAAAAAAGTAAATGAAAATACTTATGTAGTCCACTGATGTGGTGCTGAAGTGGCACCTTACGTGGCTTTCAAACTTTTTAACAAATATAAGAAGTAACAAATGTAGAAAAAACCAACCCCTGATCACTTGACCCATGGTGGCGCTCTAACAGAATTTCAATGATTTTTACTCACTTGGGAAATTGGATCAGACCGGTCACTGTAACTATTCTCAAAATATGATTTGCAATCACGGAAGAAGTGGGCGTTTTCAATTGTTACTAGTACTTATTATTATTTTGTTTTGAAGAAAAATACTTTACTATAAATTGGCTTCTAATCCATTAAAAATATGACGTAGGGTCGGGTGTCACGTGGTCGTGTGAATTTTTTCAATGAACCAAACAATGGAGCTATATCAAGTAAAATTGGTATAGTATTTTATTGAATTATTTTTGTTTTTAACTTTAGCCTTGACTCATGCGACCCTAAAATTGATCTTGTAATTTTTTAGGTCCTGGCCCATCTTCATCTATGAGACTTGAATGAACAAGGTAATTTTTTTGTTACTAATTCATTATTTATATTTTGATCTTTTCTTTATTTAATATGTTATTATACACAACCGATTTCACCGGTCTTATTTCTAGTCAATGGATAGTCCTTCCAAAGCAACTTGATTTGAGCGAAAAGAATGGGCTGTTTGAATTCACAATGATTTCATTATCAGTCTCAAAGCCAATATTTCTTGTCTTTTTTCATCTTTGAACTTGAATGATCTTTCTAATGACATTAACTATTTTTTTTTTGCTAGCGATAATATCGTTCTGGTTGTGATTATCTATATTTTGGTATTTAATTTATTCTAACATTATTGTTTTTTTTAATTTTATATTTTCTTTTCTCATATTATGGACTCTCACGGGATTTGAGGGAAACCAACCGACTAAGATTTTCCAATTTTAATTTTTTTCAAGGAAACCAGTTAAAGTTAACAGGTTTCCTTGAGAAAATTTGAGGTGGAGAACCCATCATTTGGATTTGGAATTTAACAGCGCCGTTACCTACTCTTTTCCCATAAGAAAAGGAAGTCTTGCTTAAAATCGATATCCCTTTTTGCATCATCCATTGCCTTGTTGGCAAGGGCCCAACTTGGACTTTTCCAACAGGGTCGGGTTTTATTTCAATAAAATTGTGGATTGGAATTCAAATCAATCGGAATTAACTTCCAGCCATAATCAACAAATCTCCACCTTGGCAAGGAGTCATCTACATTGATCGTCGTCTCTCCTGAGATCCTCTGGGTTCCTCAACCGTTGGAGATGCTGACAAGTCCAAACAATACATGAACTTTGTCAATGAGATAGGCTTCGTTAACATGTCCCTTGAATGATCTACCCTGTGTACTTTCTCGACGTATGAGGTTCCCTATGATATGATATCACGTATAAAATATTACCTGACATAAATGTGTTTCGTCTGCTTGTAATTCATATTATTTTTGCTTTAAATGTAATGCATCATGATCATAGCAATAAGCCACAATCTTCTCTTGCTATAATCCAAAATCACTGCGCAAATCTCTAAACTAGCTTACTTGATTGTCTCGATTGATGCCATATACTCCATTTCAGTTATCTATAAAGCAATTACAGGCTGAAATTACGCTTCCTGAGTGTTGGCATAACCTGCAAAACTGAATATATAACCTGTCAAGGACTTTCTCCCATCCAAGTCACCGCCAAAATCTAAATTCACATAACCTGTTATACGTCTTTGAGCCTGTCTCTTCTTAGAAGTCAAATCGACGTTAGCTGTACCTCTCATAAGCTTCATAACCCATTTTGCAGCTACCTAGCGTTTCTTTTCAAGATACACATATACTTGCGCACAACATTAATAACATGCGAAATATAAGGGGAAAAGTGTCGAGAAAGTTATAAATCTATTGTATTGGTGTTAATTTAGTCTTAAACCTATTAATTATGTCATTTTAGTGCTAAACCTTTTGATATAGTGTAATTCAATCCTTCCAGCTAATTTTGGCCGAATATAACTAACGTGGACCTTGGCTAGCCTATGTGGCATGACCAGCGCTGACGTAGACATTTTTTAAATAATATTTTAATGATTTCAAAAAAAATTATTTTTTTTTCTTTCTCCTCTTTCTGGTGGTCGGCAAGGCCGCCCTTGCCAGATCTCAGTCTTTAAGCTATCTTGTTTCCGATTTCAGAAAGCATGGTCATGGCGAGCAATTTGGAGAAACCCTGGTACAAATCGAGCAATTTCATCACCTACCCATCACAGATCAAATTCAGAGCATCAAAGACAAACTCAAAAAACCGATGAAAAAGATTCTTTTACCTGCAAGATCGAGCTCATTTTGAATCAACTAACGAATAGAGAGGTGCATGAGAAGGAATAGGGATGATCGGTTCTCGGTCCGGTTCCGGTCTCGTCCAATCGAATCGGTTAATTTTTTTAATTTTTACCACCACAACGAGAGAAAGTGACAAATCTCAATATATTGATGGAAACGATGAAGAGTGAAGCTTCATTGTGGTGTGACGATAAGGAGAAAGCGTTGTACGTGGGCTTAATTCACATTTTACTAATTTTTTAAAGAAAAAAAAAAAAAAAAGTATATGTAATTGGTCTGGTTTCTCTTGGAACCGGAAACCGGACCGCCTGGACACCGGTTCCACTTTAAGGAAGTGGGAACTAGACCGATACTTTCGGAAACCGAACCAAACCGGTTAGTCCTGGTCCGGTCCGGATGGTCCGTTTTGCACACTCCTGATAAGGAAGGCGCGAAGTAATCCTCTAGATACCCTCCCTCTGCAAGAGTCCGAATGACCTTGAGGGGGACGACCCGACAAGCAGCGAAAGAGAGAACGGAGGAGCAAGAAGAGTGGCGTGTATGTCATTTGGCAAGGCCAGATGATCTTCCCCCATGCTAAGTGCGAACCCTGTGTCTCGAGCAACACGCCACGAATTTAAATTATTGCTGCCAGTAAATTTCCCCAGCTCAATCTTTGTAGAAGCTATAGCGATAGGTGCAGGCCAGGAAAAATTCCTGGAACAATCCATCGACAATAACCTTAGGCTCTAATACCAGTCTATTTCATGGATTAACGAAACGTCTCGAGTAAGAAATAAATTATAGAAATAAAACACGAACACGATGGATTTTACGTAGTTCGACAGTGTGCCTACTCCACCAGGAGAGATTGATGCAATGATTCCACTATAATTGGTAAATAAGATATTATAATTGTTTAATTATACTCACTCACAAGTGTTTCGCATTCCTATTTTCAAAATCCAAACCCATAAGAAGCAATCGAAAGAAATGAATTTTCTCATAGCTTATACTCTCTAAGATGACGACTCTTAACGGTCCTTGCGTCTTTCAAATGTTTTTCACATATTAAGTGCACTCACTTAGTCCTAGACCAAAGTCGACAGTGGAATATTTTTATTAAAAAACTTTTTGTTCTTCTATGACGTCAAGTTGGACATCCACTTCAATAAATTAAAGGGAGTCTTATGGGAAATTAATATCCCTCTTTGCATCATCCGTGATCCCGTCGGCAATAGTTTAATTTGGACTTTTCTAATATGGCCTAGGTTTCCTTGCAATTTAATTATGGGTCGGATATCAAATTCATCGGGATTAACTTCGAACCATGATCACCATTTATCGAATCACCTAATTTATCAACTTTATAAATAATCTTGTGCATGATATTTTTTAGTTTCGCGTTTTTCTCTCTTGCTTTTGAATATCTGCATTTGCTTCGTGGGGACGTGGTATTGTTGTGGCAAGTGCCTCATTGAATTTTGTGTAATGATATCCTTAGTTATGAGTGTCTGAAAGAGGCATCACCAAGCAATGCTTTGAACATGATGGCCCCAGAAAACTTATTCGTCTGAGAAATGTGCTTCCTATAGAAGATTGTATGAAAGGGACACCTACTGTCCATTCTTCTTTTTTTCCCAAACACACTCGTTTGAAATGCAGAAGCAAAGAACACACCTATAGCATTTTGAACTCAAGACTTAAATACCAGTAAGAATACATCAAACATTTCCTTCTATGCCAAAAAGCAAACTTGCCATTGCTCTTGATAATCAAGAATGAAAGAATAACGTGACAGATTTTTTATCAAGCATTCGGATGTTATATACTCATCTCATCAAATTGGGACAGAGCACGGAATGCTGAGTCATTGAATTTTTCATGCAAAAGTGGTAAATGTTGCCCAAACGCATCAAAGCAAAGTTAGAATGCATGTACTCTTTGTAAAATGGAATGGGATTAAGTTTGGATGCAGGGGACCATCTTTTGCAGGAATTAATGTTTGGGGCGTTGGACGTGAGTATGTCCTTAAAAAGTTTTATCCGGACCTCAGGATATCAAAATAAGGGGTTATTTCAGACCTCCCCCTAGAAGAAAACTGCACTGGGGAGAGGCAAGGGGTGAACGGGTAGATCGGCCATTCGATAATAAAACAAAGTATTGTAGCCCATTTAGGTGGAAACACTCGTCTTTGGGAAGGTAAACCTTACCAAACACCAAGGATTCTAGGACGTCTCTGGTAAGGTCCCGTACAAGTGGAAACACCCATTTCTGTGAGGTAAATCTACCAAACATCGAGGATCCAAGAACATTCCTTAAGGTAATGTTGCCCAAAAGCATCAAAACAAGTTAAAATGCATGTACTCCCTGTAAAATGGAATGGGATTAAGTTTGGATGCGGGGACCATCTTTTCCAAGAATTAATGTTTGAGGCGTGAACAGTTCAATCAATATCCAAAAGCAAATTGGGACTGATTACCTATCTTTCAGACCAAAATGAAATTCAGCGAGACTGTGTAAGAGGGGGAGAGAGTATCTGGGAAGGAGACACGGAGGGGTCGTTTTCACTGCATTTGATGTTGTTCACTTTTTATTTGAATGACGGGGACTGAGCGAGTGTGAAAATAAAGCCACACAAATACACACACACACCATGTTTTTCAGTGCCACAGTTGTATAGCTGTGTGCACAGTCCTCTCTCTCTCTCGTCCCTCTCAACTCCTTCACAAAAACTCAACTCAGTCCCATCTCTCTCTCTCTCTCTCTCTTCACATTCACGCACAAACACATATAAACACACCCCACATTACTCTTCTCTCACTTTATCTGCAGCAGCAGCGGCAGCGGCGACAGGGGTTGCACAGAGAGAGAGAGAGGAAAAAAAAGGAAAAACCTCTAGCATTGAATGAGACGGAGAGGGCCATGCAGGTCGCTCCAACAGGAAACAGACAAAGACCCATTTGGCATTTTCAGTGAAATCAATTGACTTGTGTTTCGTTTCTTTTGCTGCGGTAGCTGCTCCATCTTTCTCTCTTCCTCGACTACATTTTTTGCCATGTCTTGCACGGTTCAAACCAAAGCAAAAGGGCGAGGTCTCAGAGAGAAGGCGCACCCAAAAATGGCTCCATTGCATTATCAGTGTCGATTGGTGTCATTTCTGGCTTTGTTATTAATTTCTAACCACGTGCACTTGGCATCGGCTTTTCCTTTTTCTATCTCTTTTTTTCCTCTTTTTTACTTTGTTTCGCTCGCCTTTTCAATGCGGCCTCTGCTTTTCTACTCTTTTCCTTTGTCTTTTGGAGAGGTCAGCAGAGGAATGCACGGACGTCTCTGATGTATTCACTGTAAATATTGTCTGACCTTGCGATCAATAAAGGAGGTGTCGGGTTTATCGACAAACTGCAAGACATTAAAAGCATAGATTCGAGGATTCGTGTCGCTCGGCTATTGCTTGATCGAAACGTCGTCGGCACAAAAATCCGAAGATTTAGCTACCACCAGAGGGTTCCTGAGGGTTTGGTTTCACTGTTGCTCGCTCGATAAAGAACTCGAAATTTTCAGTTTAAGGCTCTCTTAGATAGCATGTCCTGTGTGCTCCCGACGGGTTGAGTGATATCAACGGTTGTGGAGAAGAGATAGATCTTGCCCGATGCGTGATACATCGACAAGACCTCACTAAAAACCTTCTTTCACGGGAAGGAAACGGTGCTACCACTACATAGAAGATCATAAGCCGGTTGGCCATGTGCGCGGTTTGATCGCCACATGCCGACACATATCCATCGAGATGGGTGGCCGAAAGGTGTCTGCTGTGATCTAGCTGGTCATGATGTAATATCATTTGTCATGACCGACACTTGTCACAATTTGGCCTCCACCTGTCGACCCAAACCCGACGAGATGGAGTTAGAATAACCTATAATCGTAGATGACCTATAACTACCCATACCGACCAAAAAAAAAAAAAACTATAACTACCCATTTGAAAGCTGAGAAACAAGTTTTAAACTCATTTTCCCTCTTATTGACACCCAAATAATTTCATCTTGAAGTTCGTCATTGGCATTTTAGAAATGGATAAAATCCGCTGGTACCATCGGAATTCAACCCTTAAACAAAAGCATCCATATTCCATACTACATAAGTGTGCATTCTCGTTTGCATTTTTTCGCATATAGAAGTTAGGTCAAGTCTGGGCATCCTACGGCTCGGATTGACTATTTTTCCTTTTTCTTTGTTTTATTTTGTAGATTTATGTGTGTTTGCTTGATCATCTGTCTATGATTCTTGTATATTAAACAATGCATAAACACATCGACGCTTGTTAGGATTAAAATGAACCGAGAACCGCTTGAAAAATGTTTTCCATAAAAAGGAAAAAATTAATCAGCACAATACCATTACCAGGCATAATTAACAGATGAAATAGCCCTATTATTACTAACCTAAAGTGCTGTAGACTACAAAAAATCACTTCCAGTTGCATGCACAAACCTTCAAACAACACATACCAATCACACTTCAGTTTAGGTTGTGAACGATTTGAAATTGAAGTGGCATCTTGAGAGTGGAAAGGGAAAGACATGGGGAAAGGCCCATCTCACTGTCCCAAAAGTAAAAGCCACGAAGCGTTCGAACGAGAAAGTGGATTCGATACTTCACTTCAAGCCCCATTAAAGCTCCGTGAGGTGAATTTAGATGAGTCATTGTGATGAATCTTTGTAGGTGTTCTGTAGTGGAATTGAAAAGCTGTGAATTGCTTGGATTTACATACTTTGGGGAAAAATTTTTTAGCATCCCTCCACTTGCAGCCTCATGATAAGAGGGTGAAACTTTGGCCCAAGAAATGCGACGAGCTATAAATACAACAGTCTGTTCAATTGCAGTAATAGAATAAGATCGTAATGTGATATTTACTACGCTGAAATATAATAGAGTTGAACAATTATTATTTTGTTTAGTTTAAGTACTGTGCTCGGGTTTATGATTAGCATATGTAATAAAGAAGGATTGACATCATAATTTTCTCAAAATATCCATAATATTAGGAACTAGATAGATTTGACAAATATCCCTTTCATTAATAGTCATGATTCATGAGTTTAATATCTTGCATATATTTTCGAATATTTCGAATTTATTATGTTGGAAACTTATTTGAACTTTAATATTTTATTCGTGATTATAATTAATAATAACACGTTTTATAGCAAATAAAATATTCTATTATAGTAATTATCCTTTTATAGCCAATCATGAGTGTAATACCTTTTGAAGTTTGTTCATGGAGAAGTCACTGGTGCTCCAGCTGTTTTTTAAATCCTTGTATGGGTCTCGTTCTCGCGTTTTGATGTCAGAATGCATCGGCACGCAGTCTCCTGCTAGGCAATGATGTGGAGTCACTCTCTTGTTACCCTTTGTGAGAATTTACATCTTAAATTTAACCTCTTGAGAAATTGGCACCTCGTCATGTGTGTAATCCGATGATCTAGGCTGAGCCGCCGCCGCCGCCGCCGCCGCCACCGCTAGCCACGACCCGACCACGACCACCAGCTCACAGTGTGTGTTCCCTCTCTGCATCGTGGATCAGGCTGGGCTCAGGAGGCCGAATAAGCCCAGCCTCTGGCTGTGCTGGAAGCCGGGCGGCAACTCCAGCAGGGTCGTGGCCTCAGTTCTCACGGGTTTGCGGCCACCGGTTCAATGGAGCAGTTGTTCATGAGATGTTGACTTTTGTCGTAAACTCTTGATGAAATTACAAAATATGAATCTCTGGACATTTATCAAAATGACATTGTACTTTGCGTGCTCTCGAATCAAAGCTTGAGCTCAAGATGGACTCAAATGTAAGTCGATCTTAAGGATGGATCTAAGTTGGGTCTGGTTTTTGGAATACATCAAGCACTTTCCATGAGCATCGACCTTCAGCATATGAACAATGAAAAAGTTCAATCTGTCTGGATTCCAGTAATACGGCATCGAATTTGAATCGGTTTTAAATCAGGCAAGATTGGGACTTTTCATTGACTTCGTGCAAGTACGTAGCTCCTCAACAAATGCCATTGTAAATTCTTCACTATGATTAGACCTGTTAAACAGGTGGGTCGGGCTAGATCATAAATGGTCCGACCCAACTTGACTCACGTAACTCGTTTATGACTCATTTATCACAAGGTAAAAATCTTGACCCATACCCGACCCGACCCAACCCGACACGTACCCAACCCATACTTGACCCGACTCATACTCAACCCATACTTGACCCGACCCATTTAAATAAATCTAGGAAAGTTTATTTCTAATAATTATTTAAAAAAATTATATTACTAAAACATCTTCATGTAATACAAATCTTTTAAAAAATATTGAGGCTCTATTTATTTCGTGGAAAATATAACATTTCTGAAAAATGTTTTCAAGAAAATAACAATATTTTCCAATATTTGGCTAAAATCTGAAAATAAACTAGAAAATATTTTCCGCCGTTTGATATGAAAAATCATATTTTCCTCTATGCATTCATTTTAATTTTTTAATATTTTAAATTTAAAAATCATATTTTAATTATTTATTTTCTTTTCCTTTTCCTTTTTCCTTTTCTTTTTTCTTCTTCCCGGTGGTAGGCCACAGGCGAGGGACGAGCTTGCCGGAGGTTGGTGAAGCTCAAGCTCGCTAGCCACTAGTGAGCCTCGATCTGGCGAGACTTGAGCTCGCCGATCTAGCAAGCCTCGAGGCTCGCCAAATCGGCTAGCCCGAGCTTCGACAGCCTCCGACAAGTTCATCCCTCACTTGTGGCTGACCACTAGCGGCAGAAGAAGGAAAAAGAAAAAAAGAAAAAGAATATATAAATTACAAAAATCAGAAAATTAAAAAAACATTGAAAATTTCACTTAAGCTTATTGGGTAACACGATCCATTTAATACTCATTTAAGACCCATTAAGTTAATAAGCAACCCATTAATGACCTATTTAAGTCTATTTTTAAAACTAAACCCAATCCACTTACAACCCACAATCATTAGATATGGGTTAATATACGAGTTCTTGACTCATTTATCACCTCTAACTATGATCAATTTTCAATTCGGCCCATCTTCTTCCTCACGGGCTTCTGTCCCTGAGGCAAATGAACATCAAGCATCATTCTCAAACAGGGCCCAACGAGAACTCTCACTAATTGAAGAGTGCTAAGTAATTAAGGGCTAATCGTTTTGTGTCAGTGGGTCATGTTTTTGTTTGTGGTTCAATGTGAATTCGTGTTTACATCAATTAAAGACATCGTAATTACCATTTTTAGCAAGCCAACAAAATGAGCTACAAAGTATTAAGTGTTGATTTGATGTCGTGCAGAGTCGTACTAAGTTTTGGCTCTTTATTACGTGCTTCGATTTGCGCCGTGGTCAGGGTCACATAAACGGATTGTGTCTCATTGCCGGTCCTCACATCCCATGCGAACATAACTCCGAAGAGTCCTTACGATGCTTTCAAAATAGAATTATTAGGGTGGTCTTGACACAGTGGGCAAATTGATATAGTGTGAAATATTCGAATTGCTGAAACTCAGGTTATCAGCTAATTTATCATCTGATCCATTCAACAAGACCCTAGGAAGCAAGTTTATAGAACAATTCAAACTCCTCGACTTTACCATTGTGAACGGATTGCGCCATGGTTAGGGTCACGTAAACGGATTGCGTCTCATTGCCGATCCTCACATCCCATGCGAACATAACTCCGAAGAATCCTTACGATGCTTTCAAAATAGAATTTATCAGGGAGGTCTTGACACAGTGGGCAAATTGATATAGTGTGAAATATTCGAATTGTTGAAACTCAGGTTATCAGCTAATTTATCATCTGATCCATTCAGCAAGACCCTAGGAAGCAAGTTTATAGAACAATTCGAACTCCTCGACTTTACCATTGTGCTATGCTAATGATAAGAGCAGAGCCTTTTTATAGCAGAAAATATATATAGAACAGTAGTTTTACTTACAGTTAGACTGGACACTAAGAATTTTCAGGCTTAAGGACACGAAGGAAAAAACACTATGCACTCTTTGTTGAGCCAAAAGTTAACAAGGACAAAAATTTCCAAGTAGCTAGATACAAGGATCACTAATCATCAAATCAATACAAATTCACGAATTCTTTGTTTTTTGTTCTTCTTCTTCATCTTGCATTGATCATACTCAAATGAGTGTGGCATCAACTGCTGCTGCTGCTTCCAGCAGCAGATCCGGGGCTGAGCTCTCTGAGCATGGCCACAACCTGCAACATGTTTGGCCTCTTGGAAGGGAAGTCCTCCACGCACTGCATAGATATCTCCATGTACCTCACCATCTCCTTAACCTCCTCCACTTCCGCAGCGTCGTCGCTGCTCCCTCTCACGGCCGCCACCAACTTGGGGTCGATCACCTCCTTCTGTTTCCCCTCCCTCACCTTCATCCTCACCCACCCCACCAAGTTGGTGTCCCCGAAGTCGTCCTTGTCCGTGGGCCGCCTCCCCGTCAGGAGCTCTAGGAGCACGACCCCGAGCGAGTACACGTCCCCCTTGGCAGTGCACCGGAAGCTCTGGTAATACTCGGGCGGCACGTAGCCTGGCGTGCCTGCCAGCGTGCTGACACTCAGGTGCGTGTCGAGTGCACTTATGAGCCTCGCCATACCGAAGTCGGAGATCCGAGCCTCCATGTCTCTGTCCAACAGCACGTTGCTCGACTTCAGGTCGCGGTGGATTATGTGGGGAATGCAATTATGGTGTAGAAAGCAGAGCCCCTTGGCCGCGCCCCTGGCGATCTTTTTCCTTTCGGCCCAAGTTAGTATCTGCCGGTCCTGATGCTCTCGAGTCCTCCCGTGGAGCACCTCCTCAAGGCTCCCAAATTCCATAAACTCGTAGACCAAGAGCCTCTCATCGCCGACCTTGCAATAGCCCAGCAGTGGCACGAGGTTCCGGTGCTTGATCTTCCCAAGAGTCTCCATCTCCGCCATGAACTCACGGTCGCCCTGGCAGCTGAGCCCCACGAGCTTCTTGATCGCGACATGGGACCCGTCCTTGAGTGTCGCCTTGAAGACTTCACCGAACCCACCCGAGCCGATCAGGGTCGAGGTAGAGAAGTGGTCAGTGGCCTCTATCAGTTGGGAGAACTTGAGCTTCCTCAGTTGCCTCTGGAATGTGGCGACATTAATGCTCAGTGGGTCTTTTTCCCTGTCGATTTTCCAGGTCGTGGCGGCGTGTGATGCTTGCAGGTTGCTGAGCATCTTGATCCCCTCGGCCTCTCTTTGCCTTATGCGCATTACCACGGCCCACACAATCAAAATGCATGCGAAGGCAATGGAGACTAATATCCCAAGGACCACGTTGTTAGCCCACATCACCGCTTCATGCTTTTGTCTTCCTCCCATATCATCTGGATTCGGATTGCTCGTCGGTTGGTAGTTCTTGCATTCAGGCAACGGAACCCCACAAAGTCCTGGATTGTTCGCATACTGACTCGCAGGAAGCGTACTAAGCTGCCCTCTCTGTGGAATCTGCCCCGTCAAGTCGTTGTTGGAAAGATCTATCTGCACCAGGAAAGACAAGTTCGAAAAGGAATCGGGAATCTGACCCTGCAATCTGTTGTGCGACGCGTCGAACACACCTAGGTTCTTGAGATTGCCAAGTGACGAGGGAATCTCACCCGAGAGCTGATTATGGGAAATATCAAGGACCTGCAGTGCTATCATTTGACCCATTTCGTCAGGAATTTTCCCGTGCAGCTCGTTGTAAGAAAGGTCTAGATACTCCAGCGTTTGGTACTTCGTGAAGAGACTGAGGATCGGACCAGAATACATTCTCGTGAAATCGCAGCTCTTCAATGTTGGGACCTGCACTAGCTTTTCGGGCCTAATCCCGGCGAATTCTAGCAAACCGCCAATGCCACTGCACGAATTACCAACATTCCTTACAAAGACCAGAGTATTTCCTGAGAGAATCCCGTTCAATGATTTGTCCCCGATCTGCCTGCCGAGCCTAGGCGGAATCTGTCCGGTGAGCTTGTTGCTGTTCAAGTCTAACCAAACCATGCTGCTACAATTCTCTAATTCGGAAGGTATCTCGCCACTGAAACGGTTGTGTCCAAGCTGCAGGACGGCCAACCTCGACAAAAGGCCAAACTCTCGGGGGATTTCGCCGGTGAGTTCATTGCTCGTGAGTGAAACCCATTCCAAATTACTGCACTTGAATAAATCGACAGGGATACTGCCATTGAGGCGGTTATTATTGAGGATCAGATTCTTCAGATTCTTGCAGTTTCCGAGCTCCGGTGGAATTGTCCCATCAAGGCCATTAAACCAAGCAATGAGCTGTTCCAAATCCTGAAGCCTACCGAGTTCTGCTGGAATTGGGCCGACCAAATTGTTCAGGCTGAAGTCGATCTTCTTGAGCTGAGAACACTTCGACAGTTCGGGCGGGATTTTGCCGTTGATGAGGTTATCTGGAACTCTCAGCTCTTCAAGTGATGCAGCTGCAGGACATAAATCCGGCGGGATGATACCGGAGAACTTGTTGGAGCTCAAATCTATCACTCTCAGCTTCTTGCAGTACGAGATTGTAACGGGAAATGGCCCCGTGATGACATTTTTACTCAACAGCAGGCTCTCCAGGGATGTCAGGTTCTGAAGAATCAACTCTGGAAAAGGCCCTGAGATGATGTTGTTGGACAAGTCGAGAGTCTGCAACCACGTGCACGATGAGAATGAGGCCGGGATTGGGCCGGAGATGTTGTTGTTAGAAAGCGTAAGCTCCAGGAGCGACTTGCAAGCACTCCCCAGCTCGAGAGGAATCCAGCCGGTGAGGTTGTTGTGCGAAAGATCCATCGTTTGTAAGTTCCTGAGTTCGCTGAAGGATTTCGGAATTTCCCCGGTAAACAGGTTGAATCCCAAGTTCAAAGTTCGGAGATTAGTGCAATTCGACAAGGAAAAGGGAATTGAACTCGTGAGATGGTTTCCGGACAGATCGAGCTGAAGCAAAGAGCTGCATGAATGCCTCTCGATCCTCAAACCCGAGGCCGACCCGGATAGACCATTATACGAGAGGCCGAGATTTTGAAGCTTATCAGCATTGAAGAGGAAATTTTCAGGCAATGACCCTGTCAGGTTGTTGAAAGAGAGGTTCACATCCACGAGGTTGGGGCACACAGAGAAGAGCCCCTCAGGGACAGGGCCTAGGACACCTGCAAAGGATAGGTCAAGCTGGCTAAGGCCATATGGGAGTTGTAGCAATGAAGTTGAGTTGATTATGAGGGAGTTTGAGGACAGTTTCAGGACAGACAACGTGTCGAGAGACTGAAAAGGGTCCAAAGAGACAGAGCCAACGAGGTTGCTCCCACTGAGATCAAGCTGAGTTGGCCTTCCAGGAGGACTAGAAGAGCATGTGACACCATACCATGTACACGGGTCTTTGGTCAGCTGCCAACTCGATAAGGCTCCATTCGGGTCCTTCTGGATCATGTTCTTAAACGCGATGAGCGCTTCGCCATCGGTCTTGATTGACGAGGCCGCCTGTATGGTTGCTGAAATGAAGAGTATGCTCATGATGAAGAGAAGAGAAGATAGAGGGTGTAGTGGCTGAACTGGGTTGCTCCTCGCCATTGAGGGAATGGACTTTTAGCAGCGGACTGAGCATTCACATTGATTCACTGAATGCGTGTAGCACAAAGTCGAATGAATGCTCAGAGAGAGAGAGAGAGAGAGAGAGAGAGAGAGAGAGAATGAATGAAAGACAGTGAGAAGTTTTGCTACTGCAGAGCAAGAGGGGAGCTTTAGGAAAAGAACCACCTTTCCCTTTAAATGTTTCATGTGAATAAAGAATAACAAGACGTGCCAGGGAATAAGAAAAAGAAGGGATTTGGGGATTGGAGCAATCAAATGCAGATGTTTAGAGAGAGAGAGAGAGAGAGAGAGAGAGAGAGAGAGAGAGAGAGAGAGAATTTAGTAAAAAAGTTTTGAGTTGACTTTGAGTCAAAAGAGACAAGTTCTTGCTGAGAATATGTGCTTTTCCCTTTCAAAAGAAGTTCTTGGATTTTGGGGAGGCTTTTTCTTTCCTTCCCCTTTGTTTCCTTTGGCCAGTTTTGGGTAGCTTTGTTTAGACCTTTCACACGTGAGCGGGCAAAGGCCACAACAAGATAAACCATTTTCATGTCCAAATTGTGTTGCTTTACTGAACATTCAATTGCAAGTAGGGAAGTCACGAGATTCGATGGCATTAGATGTAGGTAGTGCAAATGTTTTCCGAACCATTAGATTATACCGTGTCATTGACAGTGAACGAAACTTTTCTACAATTTTACAGCTGTTTTCATAATTCGTAAGGAATCGATTACAATTATTAATATCATCAATGTATAGTGAGATAGCCGGTGCTTGCATAAAAGAATTTTCTCTGTTACCGGTTTACTAAACTTCATATATTCCTACCTAACTTACACCTTTTAAAGAATGCGCAAAATATACCATTCAGTATAAATATTGGCTTTCTATGAATGACCAAGATGTTTATGGGGATTATGAAACTACAAGTAACAAAATTCAGTAACATAAGCATGAGGACCACCTCCATGGTAACTCATTCGCAAATATCCATCCCCTGTCTAAAATGAATCGGGTACGTATGCACCGTCAGATCATGAGTTTCGAGGGATCTGAGAATTGTGTCGTTGATCGGTTGCATGTGGAATAGTGGCTCACGTCGTACCTGATCTTCCGAGAAAAGAACAGTATAAAGAACATGACAAGTAAGGAGGAAATTTTCAAAGGCAAGATTAAAGTGGGAGATCTCATCCAAATTCTGTGGGCCATTGTCTCGAAATATTTTGGGGGGAGTTTGATGATTCGCGTCGACTACAGCATTGCTTTGATTCTTTGCCCACTAGTATTAAAGTGCTTTATCTGGATTTAGTAGAGTGCACATAGCAAATTTTTCTCCCTTTTCAAGAAGAATAGAGAGAGAGAGAAAAACATAGAGGCCCCCACAATCTTATGATAAATGTCATGATGAAATTCCTTGGCCCCTGTTTCTTCAATGATTCTTTGTGACCTTAGATGGACTAAGCTACTATTTCACTTTTTTTTTTTCACATTTTTACCCTTCAAAGCTTTTTACCCTATTTATTCTTTGAATTTTTATCCTCACTTGAGGATTTTTCTAGCTATGTGGGTTTCTTAGTGGGTCTAGAACATTATCGTGGTTGCTGATACTATCGAATCTAGCCTAGTGATAGGTGTAGCATTCCATGTCACGATATCTAGTTCGTGATATCATGTATCGAATTAGGTCGAGTTTTTAGATTTCATCTTGCGAGGTCCGCTTTGTGGTAGTCGAAAGAACGGACTATCTATTTCAAGGCTTAAGACTTGAAGAAACCTCCAAAGAGTATTTCTAAATAAAAGATTCCGAATACACAACATCTCACAACAGCCGTCCGCCTAGACACGCCAGATTGTCCGCAAGGGACTCGGGCTAAAGCAAAGGAAGTTGTACTGAGAAGAACACAAATGGAAGAGGAAAGAAAACGTCTCCTTTGAAAGCCAATTTGCGCAACGAATGATCTTCAACTAGGACTTACTTCATAAAGATATGAACAGCATATTATTTTGCTCGTCTCTTGCTTAATGTTGGAAGCATTCTCAAATCCTTGCAACCCACAGAAGTGACGTCGATCTCTTCATCATGATTCACAATGTTTTGTTATGAAACCCTAACACAACGAAGTCAACGACGCAATGCACACCGACCTCACTGACCAAAAATAATCATAGCTTCACTCCATCGAGCCACACACCCAATGAGAGAGTGACCGACCTTAGTCTAATGATATCTGCAAATTACAATTTCTCTTTACCATATCACGAGCCTAATTTTTAAAACAAATGTCCATAGTTGCATTTGAAGGAACTCCCATTTGTCTTGGCACCCCCTGTTTTGAAAAGCTGCTCATTTGAACCCCCCAATAAAGAGAAATTGCGAAATTGTGCTTTAACAGTACTCGATATCCTCTAACTTGTCTTTTGGAATTGCTGTGTTCTGAAGCTCGTATTTTGACTATCCAAACTTTTACTTAATGAGAATGCTACAAATGCTTTTTCGACCAAAAAAAAATTCACACATCCCGTTGCATTCAACAATAAAATGGTCGAAATTTAGCCATGGATTATGGCGGTTTTCTAAATTTTAGCGGAATATAGTATGGAAGCATTTGAATTGTTGGAAAAGACATAATAGTGTCTGTTGACACTAAATAACCTCAAAATCTTTCATTGTTGACTCGGTTAAGCAAAGACCGAGTTAGATGCGACAGAGGCAAAATTTGCTGAGTGTTGAAGTCCCTTAGTTGGCAAATTCAGTTTGGTCAACAAGAAAATAAGATTTAGCCAGATAGAGATAATCAGGATAATTCTCTGGGATATTTTTCCATATTTGAGATAATTAGAATATTTCTGTTGTTAAATTCTTCTTCAAGCTAGAGGGGGTCCTCTCAAATTAACCAACCTCAATTTTTGTTTGCTTTGCAGATAGGAACACTGCTTGGAACATGAAGATGTTGCACTTAGAACTTTTACCAGATGACTCTGATGAACTGAAGGATCAGACCTATGTTGCTCCCATTTCTTGCCCCTTACCTCTAGATTTGGACACTGAGGACGGAAGCTTCGGTGAATGGGGTCCGTGAAGGTAAAAGTCTGAGCTCCCGTTTTCCTCAGAAAAATGACAGAAAGTAGATTGTAATTGGCGAGAGGAATATTGGTGGAACAGGTGACTTTCACTGAACCATTCGTCAGCCCTTTCTTGGTCATTATTGCTAACTTCTAACGTGAGATCCACCCACATGGGTGCCTCAATTTCTTCCGGTAAAGACCAGTGATCGCCGACATGGCGATGGATCATCGCTTTGCCTCGACCAGAGAATTATCCTAACTATTTCTAACATAGCCGACCGAGAATGTGAGTGAAAATAACCAAGTCTTCGATCAGAATGAAGAAAAATTGAGATCGACCTAAGCAACAAAAAGACAACTATTGACATTGTCGTCGACAGAATAAGATTGAAATGACTGCCAAAGTGTTGGAGCCGATGATTTTGGATTAAACCGTCAGAAGAGCACTCGTAAAGGAGTATCTCAACACAATAGTCGAGTAGTGGAGCCAAGAAGTCCATGAGCAAATGATAAGGGCAATTGTGGAGAAGTGGAGAAGACGCAACCATCGAAATAGTGAAAAATTCACAATTGTCGAAGTAGTGGAGTTGTTTATTTCTAGGTAACTACCTGTAGATAGAAATTGCTAGTTTATAAGAGTCGCATGCAATGTGTCTAATTTCTCTGTGTCTGTTATTAACCGATGATAGTGGATAAGTTCTTGAATTTCAGTTTGTACAATGCACGTCAATCAATTAAAGAACACCAGTTATTCAATTTTACTTCCAAGTTATCTTTACATTTTTGAACTTTTACATGGCTAGCAATGATTGTTTCCGATCTCAGTACCTTTAATTTTCTTGCCGTTTATATTTTCTGTCCAAGAATCAATAAAAGATCCTATCAAGACCTTTGTTGGTTTACATCGATTCATATTCAAAAGGTATTTTGTCAACACTTCGACGGAAAAAATTACCAAAAAAGTCCTAAACCTATTGTATTTATACTAATTCAGTTATAAACCTTTCAATTTGGCCAATCTAGTCATAAACCTTTTTCATGATTTGCCAATTTAGTTCGAAACCTTTCAATTATGCCAATTTAATCCTAAATTTTTTGACAATTTGTCAATTTAATCCTTAACATTTTTTACGATTTGGCAATTTCTGGCCAATTTTGGTCAAAAATCATTAACGTGACAATCTAGTTAGTGCTGGCGTCTCATGTGGTATGGTCAGTGCTAACGTGAATAATTTTTTGAAATTTTATGAATTTTTTATTTCTTCTTTTCTTTTCTTTTCTTTTCTTAACCCTAGGTCGACAATTTTGGCAGGCCACAAGCGAGGGTCTCAACGCCCTCACGCCCTCGCCTAGATTTAGACAAGAGTTGCGACGCCCTTGCTGGACAATGGGCGAGGGTCATGACCCTCACTTGGATCTGGGTGAGGGCTTGACGCCATCACTGGCCCAGGGTTAGAAATAATGAAAAGAAAAAAGAAAATATAATATAATAATTAAAAAATTTGTAATAAATAAAAAAATAGAAATTTAAAAATTTAGCCATGCCGTGTGGGATTGTTGGTGTTGACTAGACTATTATGTCAATGATTTCCAGCCAAAATAACTAAATTGGCAAATTATTAAAAGGTTTTTGACTTAATTGGTAAATTGTCAAAATGCTTAGGAATTGTTGACACCAAAAATAATTTTGTTGTCAACAGTGAAAGAAGTTACGCGAAGATGAGGAAGTACATGATTTGGGAGCCAAAGATGAAGGCAATGGTGTGCGTATCACATGGGTCATGTCTTGTATACATATATCCATCGATAGGCATTAGGAAGAATAACGCATTCCTTAAATATACTATGTGTCTAGTTATCGAGATACAATGACAGATAGCTAGTAGCCACCAATAGAGGTGCCGTTGGTAAGTTTTAAACATTTGAAACTTAAGATAGCCAAAGTTGCGGAGGGAACAATTATCACTCGAAGACCTCATCGTGGGAAGGTTATCAACAAGAACGGAAAAGTCCATATGTGATGAAAACAGTTACCCAAGAACGTGGGTAGTTCAAGATTGCTGAAATAAAGGACGGAGATAGAATCGATGGAAGCTATTCGAAAAGCACAAACTGCCATACGCTACTGAGGAACAGTGATCCTGCGTTTACTATAAATACCACTCGATAATTAGCGAGAAAGCCCCCGACAAAATCAACCAAAATGTTATCTTTTTATTAGCTTAAAGCTTTATGTATTGTACTTTCAATTTCCCTTAGCTGTAAATTCTTATGGTTTAGTTAGATGTTAGTGTGTATCTATGTATCATGTCATCGACGAGGCTAGGACATGTTATTTCGGTGTAAATCAATATTGTTGTTGACTAGCATTTGATGGAATTGGTTTGTATCTATTGTACTATTTGGGCTTTTCGTCGATCAGACACTGGTACAATTCAAGTTAGTATTATCTGGGTTGAAGCAAGTGGATTCCTTTTCTCATCTAGATATCTCCCGTCCGGAATTGTCACAGAACTTGATCTTTTCCCATTAAAAGCTGAAGAACAACTTTCGGTGAAAGATATTTCATCACGGGAGCAATTATGATGAAATAGGAACAAATTGGCACAATTAAAAGATTTAAGATTGAATTGACAAATCATCAAAAGCTTTGGGCTAAATTGATCAAATTAAAAGGTTCATGACCGAACTAGTACAAGTGCAATAAGTTTAGAACTTTCTTAGTAATTTTTCCTTTTTCGGCCAAACAAAGTCCTAACTCAAAATAAATAAATAAATAAAGAGGCCCAAAAAAGAAAAGGAACAAAATTGTGTCCTTAGCTAATCAGCAAACTAGAATGACATTAACAGGGTAATACAAAAGTGATATCAGATGGATTTTTTTTTTGGTCGAAGATATCTTATAGATTAGACCCGATGATTTCTAACCGAGGCCTAATTATGAAATCTAAATGGACATTTATTGATACAAAAGTCTTTTCACGCATGCATCTCTTATTTGACTTCTCATCATTTTCTTGGCCCTACTGCGGTCAAAGTTCAATGAAATTCGATTCGGTTAAGGATATTTTTTTGGACACCCGGTCGGTCAACTCAAGCCCCTCTTTTTGACAAAGTTTATCATTACATTGCAATTTAAGTAAATTTCTGTAACATTTCAAGAATTTTAGTAGGTGCTTTTTTTTTTAACTATTGATATTTACTTTTTTCTTTTTATGGGTTTGGAATTTGGATTTTATTTGATGGTTTTAAAAGTCTTGTACATAGTGAGAATGTGAAATAGAAGGCTTTGCATTTTTTATCATTTGGAGACGTATCGGTACATGTTTTTTTATTTGAGATGAACGGACGCTTTTTCTTCTAAAGATACATTTTAATTACACGAGCCCTTGTTCATCTGAGACAAGAAAGGTGGCTCGAAGATTTTGAATTGCACCTTCTCTTGGCCTAAGAGAAGGGCTATTCGAATTTGCTGGGTTAAATGACGAGTCACTTGCTAAGACTAAGACAAGCTACCCCAAAGATCCACTGGTTGGACTCCCGAGTTCCGTGCTTAGGCAGAAGAGCAGCAAAGTAGACTTACGAAAGTGGGGATATGTATTTAGAAATACCTTTACATAATGGATCATTCGATAAATATGATGAATCGGACGCCAATCTGAATGGTTCATCAACATTATAAACCATATTTAAATCTTGCACAAGTAGAGATTTGAACCTATATTCTGATGAAAAAGGATTGAATCGACCATGATTAAGTCTTGAAAATCACATCATCTATGATGAAGCCAAGAAATCACATTGGCTGTGATTAAGCCCCAAAAATTATATCGGCTATGATTAAACTGAAAAAAAAGAATCCGTACTCATTATGAATGTCAATTTTAATTCTCATAGTGTGTAATTATGAAATTGGTCAATCAGGAGCATAAATCCAAAAATACAATAATTCAAATAGTTTTTCAATAGTAGTAATTCATATAATAAACAGAATTTTCACCTTGTACACAATGAAAAAACATAGAAGTGATGGAGAGCCACCACATAAATATCTCATAATCTCCAATATAACGATCCAAGTGCAATTTAAATCTATAAAATAGCCCATCATATTACTTTCTAGGAAAAGTTAACTTTCTTCTCAAATCTTTAGCAAAACTTAACTTTCTATTTAGATCTTGCTTCCACAATCATTGAATAATCACCTTTAATTCAACATGGCCAACAACAATTTCAACAGCAATCTCAATAAATAGGAAGATCATTAAGTCAGAGACATTAAAAAATCCAATATATGGAATCCAACCTCATACTTCTTCCCATAGTCCACATAATATTAGAACCTTATAAGAGATCGAAACATTAATTACCATACACACAACTTAGCAACTGTTATCTCAAATAAAAATCCGAGTCATTACTCGCGCTACCTGAAAGTCCTAAATTGGCAAGCCTGTCATGGCAACTTCACCAAAATGTTAATAGTGAAGAAGTCTCTCCAAGTACTTTCTTTTTTTTTTTCTTTCACTGTTTTTCTCTCGATTAAAAGTAAGACTTCTCCGAAAGTGGCAATCATGCTCCTTATTTTGCTCACCAGCAATTACACATGATAACCGGATAAGATCAGCCGCTAGTTTTGCATTCTACCTCACAAGCATGATGATTGCAGGAATTATTATTTAACTTCTATTGATGAAGGAAAAAAGAAAAAGGAAGAGGAAGAGTGTGACTTTTGATGCAACTAGCTATAGGGGTTAAGCTAACCAAGCAATAGGGGAGGAGGCATGGACAAAATGTCATCTTGAGCACGCCAAAGGGTTGGGGGGTCTTCCCACACCCCGTCTCCCACTAACCCTAATGAGAGTATTCTATCTATGCCAAATGATTGGTTATGACCTCGAGAAAGAGTAGTCCTTTTTGCAGTGCGTATGGATTCGTAAAGAAAGAGAAACCCTTTTGTCTCTTCAATCCCAATCTCCCTCTCTCTCTCTCTCTCTCGACCCACACACGAAATCATGGCAATTGAGAGCCTTTTTTGAATGAAATGAAAGGATGATTCCCTCCCTCCTGGCGTGCATGCCTTTGATTGACCGGTAGTACTTTGATCATTGCCCTTTCCATTCTGTTGTAGTCACCTTGGTTGGGAGATAAATATGGTTTGAATGCTTTTACTCTATGGACTTGTTGAATGATTGCAATGGATAGAGTCGCACCCTGTGTGAAAAAAGGATTGTTTTGAAACTTTTATCTTCTGAGATGGATCTTAATTTTGAATTAAAACAATTGAAATCGATACTGAATTGATTTCACTTGCTTGATCGACAAGCTAGCTCTACCCATTTGGTTTCTTTGCTTTTATGATGATCGAGTTGAGTTTGGTTTTGGGAAACCCCTTCAAGAACCAAATTGAAACCACGAATGATCCTAATTATTACCGCAAAATGTAATTAAGTAGTCTTCTTTTTTGGGGGGCAAAAGGTTGGATAGCTAAAACCACCAGAAGCTGCAATTGTAGGTCGGGAGAGGGCTTACGATTTTTCAGCATGAGGCTCTCATGGTGGATCTCCAACATGCCCCACTCTCCATGACAATATAGGAAAGAGGAATCATTACATCTCTGCTTTTAGGACAGGCTCTACTTCCATTCACACTTCTCATTCTCAACGGCTGACTAATAACACCAATCATGACATACAATTAATGCCCATTCACTCAAAATCCACAGACACCAAGAAGCCATCGAGCGAATACTATGTCGACTTATATCGATCTAGTCTGATAACGTCGATAATTAGCTTAGGATGAGCAAGCATCAATTGACATCATTGATTGAAGTCCAATATCTTCAAGCATCAAGAGACTCGCGAAGGAAAGATGTAGAAAATATCACATGATTTTATGGAAGCAAGAGAATTATATATTCAAGAACAAGAAAGGAAAAAGGATGGGAAGGCCACCGGCTAAAGCTAAGAGGATCCATGACCCAATGAACATTGATTGAATCTACCAAGAAAGTAGAAGAAAATGCATGTTCCCTTTTTCTGCCACTCTCTTCTCCAATTTCCTCAGATGGTTATTAATCGATGGAGACTGCTATTATTCTCTTATATATTGGTATATAGATTATGAAAATATTGAAGACCAAATGAACTACAGTCTCTAACTTTTCTCAATTGGATGCTTAATTTTTTTTATTTAATCAACTGGGTACTTGAACTATGTATTTCTTTATCCGAGTCATTATTTCCGTTAAAAAAAAGGACGGAATCAATGACGTGGACTCTTACACCTAACCACATCGGCTCTGACCATGACGTATTGTGGTGACATTGAGTAAGATAAAGGGGGAATAAGGGACAGACCCTTCAAAGAAACCCACGTACACAGCAGGGGGAACGGAAACTGTGGCGGTGTACCTAAGCCACCGACGAAGGTCAGGCATCCCTCGACCAGCCTAAGACAAAGCTGTGGCCGCCACCATTGTTGGTCCTGCGTGTACACATGCACACGAACACTGGCATGCGCACGCAGAGAGAGAGAGAGAGAGAGAGAGAGAGAAAGAGAGCCTTTGACACAAATCCTGACGAAAGCCACAACCCTTGCAACAGTAACCGTCACTGCGGCAGCAGCAACAGCAGTGACGGTTTCTGTGGTGGGGGTCGTCGCCAACCTCCAAATTTGTGGCAAGGGTTTGTTTGTGTTTGTGGGGAAGCAGCGGTGGAGGCATTTCCCCAGACAATCATCCTCAAGAAACCTTAGAAACACCCTAGAGACACTCGAATACCTACCATGTCTTCGATCCACGACCTTAAAGTATGTGTAATTCAAAGTAGATGGCTCTTTTTTCCAACCAGAAATAAGACTAGGAACTACACCAAAATGAACAATGCGTGCCTAACATTTGGAATCTCAACCTCCACAAAAATGAGTGCAAACATGCAGATAAAAGGTTACTTCACACTAGGGCCATTTACGAGGATATAGAAGTCATTTTCAGTAAGGAAAGTTGGGGCATACATAAAAACCAAAGCTTCTCGGCACATAAATGTTGACACAAGTCACATACCAACACGATATCAACAAAAAGATTGGCGCCGCCGGCAGCATCTTGAGGCCTAACTGAATGTGCAAAAGAGATGCCAAGAATACTCCCCTAGCAACGCATGGATTTTACATTTAACCCACTTCATCTGACTATCCAGAATGCCTATCACCTTGTATGAGAAACTGTCCATGGCGGAAATTAGTGGAATTAGGACTAGCCAACCCACTATTCACACTTGATCGACTTGTAAATGTGACGAACAAAGAGCAAAGACGCACGGAATCCCACCATCCCGAGCATAAGAAAGAAGCCATAGCAGATGCAGGCCATGTACCCAAAGAAGAAAGACGTTTGCATAAAACCAGACATGTCTGAACGGGCATAGTAGTAATACAAGCAGTATCCGTAGATAAACAGCCCAGTTGATCCACCACAGAGGAATGACCTGAAAATAAAAACAAGTTGAGCATATTCTCCATGTACATCATCTTGGCATAGTAGATCAATAAATTTACTATACTTTTTGCTTTTTAGGCAGCATGACAAATTTTCAATACACAACTTTGAAAAACACTACCTCTGACAATATCAGATCCTAAACCAATACATTAGCATTTAGGATGTCAGCTATTATTTAACAATAAAAATAAAAGCTAACTTATATAAGAAAATTAATGAGTAATATAGGACAATATGGCAACGCCAGAAGCAAAGTGACCGAAAACGAATCATACCTCCACCACCATTCATGATCTTCTGCAGCAAGCTGGAAGTACGTCAGGGCCACAGTGATGAAAGCAGTCACAATCAGAAGGATTATGAATACGATAAACAGTATGCTGTATATCGTATAAATCCTGTGACCCCAGACACTGGCAAATATATAGTAAAGCTCAATATAGATAGCACTGAAAGGAAGGAAGCCTGCCATTGCCATTTGAGGAACTGTACTCCGATACCAAGGCAGTGGAGGAATCTCCCGAGGATACTTTGTGGTGCGACAAGGAGCTTGAAACTCAGCCTTGCTATTTTTGCCAGCAATCCCACCCAATACAAGCAATGGAGCTGTGACCAGAGTCCATATGAGGAATATGACCACAATAGTACCAAAAGGTAATGCCGCCGTAGAATTGTAGCCAATAGCAACAGTGTTAAGGAAGCAGAAAGTAAGGAAGAGTGGTCCACAGAAAAGGCAACCTGTCAGCAACAGATTCCTCACCTACAAAGCCCAGTTGAAGAGTAAAATCAGCCCACATCATCAGGTCATACAAGAAATTTTTTTACGTAAAAGCTAACATCACACAAGCAAAATGCTGTCAAATACCCAGTTTGGTCCCTCAAGCTGGCAATAGAAAGAGGTAGCTGTATATCCGGCAATCCCCCGAGGTGAGTGCATAGATGACCACCAGTGCAGTGAACAGTGCCCCTCGGTTATAAGGATAAAACACACCAACCAGGGCAAGCATGAATATGAACACCGTTCTGAGCATTAAGACAATTGGATAGAAGTTAAAAGAATTCTAGAAAAAAAGAAAAGCCAATGATTCAAAAGTTCACATTCAAAAAGGTCCTTACAGTGTAAACAGCTGAGTGCCAGAACCAAGGGCTGCAGCAAATAAAGATTTGTGCTTTGGATAACGAAATACATCTCCATGAATGTACTTCCATCCAGTCTCCTCTTGGTCATCAGCTGCTTCCTCATCCTGCGCATACCTACATAAAACAAAACAAAATGAAATTGAAATGATCCTGAAACAAATAAGAATAATGAACTCAAAATAAATCCTTACAATATAGTCAAATGGAAAACTTACTTGACAAAATCATTTTTGAGCACTCGCATGAGAATTGTTGCAAGGAAACCAGTCAAGAGGAGAACCGTTACACATGAATTGATAATTGAGAACCAATGGATTTCCAAGTGATGTGGCAATGATGAAGAATGTGAGTACTTATCCATTCTTTTCTCAAAAGGAGTATCTGTTTCCTTCCATTTCACGGTGTACATAAACTCCACATCAACATCCTTGTCCTCTGTTAGGTCCACCACAGAATGTGGGTCCATCTTAGCGCTAATTTCGATCACCCGATCCTTGTTATAGAGAATATCAAATTGTATGTGTTTGAAGAGGAAGTATTTGTACTCGCTCGGATCAGTTTTCCCTTCCTTATCAACCTTCCCTATGAATCCCCAAATTGGTAAGTCATCATAGTACATCTGGAAGTAGTAGTCCTTTTTAACAGCAGCTCTGAACCTGGCAACATCCTCCTTTGATAGCTTCCTTTTGCAAACAGCTTTGGAGTCATGCTCCTCCTTGAAGTTAAGTTTATAGGGAGCACTGACAAGCCGATCTCCATTGAGTACCTCACCAAGAGCTTCTGGTTTGTCTTTCACATTTTCTGACAAATGATAGCGTTGTTAGCACAAGCGAATTATTCTCAAAAGAAAATATCCTAAGCTGATCAATGGTAGGGAGAGAAAAGGCCTCTCTCCCCAACCCCCCCCTTTTTCTTCCGGTTTCTTTTCTCTAAAATCGTCACCCACCCCCCCCACCCCCTGGAAAAAGGAAGCAAAACCATAAAAATTCTCACCATGCACAATATTACACAAGATAACTACTCCCTTCTTCTCTACGACACATTTAATTTACTTTTAGACTGCATTCATTTCAGAAAGTCAACATCTTAGATATCCATCCAAAATGGCGATGGAACCCACTATAAGACCATATAATCCTTGAACTTCACTAACACTACATTTGGCCGCCATAATGACGAAGGCTAATGGCAGTTATTTTGCTGTTGTGGCTTCAAAGGATCAGAGACCTTAAATTAGGACAATTCAATCACAGTTTCCACTTTCCAGCCCTCGTTAGCTGAACTTGTGACATCTCCCTTTTTTTTCACCGATAAGATTGTTATGACTTGGGCATTTTCTTGACTTCCTTCTTACTATAATGAACTACGGAGCTTCCATAGAGTCAAAAACCCTCTAATATTTAAGGATAATAACAAATTTCATTACAAGCACCACCCTTAAAGTCTCACAGTTTGACATGAACATCGTGAATGATTCATTTCTGTTAATTTCCAGAAGAGGTGTTTCCCATAATTCCTGACAAAAGTGCTTTCCCCGGCACAAACTCCCCGTTCAACACGACCCTATAATTCAGCCCGATCTTCTGCTTCAGGCAAAAGAGGATCCGAAAAAGCTCACACGGTCACAAAGGTAACTTGAAATTAACAGCTAAGCGACTCCACACGGCAGTAATTTGCACAACATAAATTAAACTGAAACACTTGTTTCAGCTCAGTGGTAAGGGAGAATCAAGCGAAAAATTAGTCCTTTCTTCATTTGTCAATGAAAGCATCGCATCACTCACAAATCACTCATCTTACTACAAACGTCAAGTCAAGATAGAACCTAAACCCACTTCGTGAGGAATAAAGAGAGATGCGAGGCGCACCTGGAGAGCAAAACGGCAGATCAAAGAAGCGGTAGGTTTCGCTGCAAATTAAGGAAAAAAAAAACGAGCACATAGCTCAGCATCAGCTTAGGGCGGCGACCAAAAAAAAAAAAAGAAAGCACAATCCGCAAACGCCGCACGGTGCATCGAGCGAACCGAGATGCGAACGAAACAGCCATCGCAGTCCAAAACGAGCTTCACAGCCGCAACAGATCCGACCGACGGAAGATCTATCCAACGCAAACCTAGCAAGCCGAAGAGGAGCCGAACCGATCGACGGGCGAGGACGGGTAGCTTACCTAGGGTTGTGGAAAGGCCCGACCTTGTTGGCGTAGAGCGGGACGGCCTCGCCGTCCTTGTAGCGGTGGTCGGAGGCGCCGGATCTGGCGCCGATCGCGAAGAAGGCGACCGCGAGCGAGATCGCGAGGAGGCCGCCGCCGGACGGCTTCTTCGTCATGCTGCTTTTGCCGGAGATGCGGCGAGACGACGATCCACCTCGGGGTTTTTCGCTGCTCGTCTACGGCGGGCGGAACGTACGGACGAACTCTGAGCAGAGAGAAGTGACGAAACGGGAGAAGATCCGGAGAAGAAGATGAAGAAGACGGAGAAGAAAAAAGCGAAAGATATTAGCGAAAATCGATTTTTTTTTTTGCTTCTTGTGAAAATTGCATCGTGGTCCTTGGAATTTCATAGGCTTCCAGTTTGGTCCCCGATGATATGATAGTATTTTGGGGGAATGACGCAAATGGCCCCGCCCTAAACTGGGGCCTAATATGCAATATCGTCCCTGAACTTTTAATTTATTCATATATGGTTTTTGAACTTTAATCTAAATGTGCAATGTTGTCCCTGATCTTTTATTTTGTTTAATGTGGCAGCTAAATTTTTGGTACGCGTTTAATTTAGTTCTACGAACTTTAATGTTGAATTAATGTTGAATGTTTATTGAACATTTTCATATAATTTAGGGACTTGATTGAATATTGAGGACTATATTAAATTAGTTAAAAGTTCGAGGGCGACATCATTATGTCATTATCCCTATAATTTTTTGAGGATTTTGTGATAGGAATCAAACAGAGATGATTACTGAGCAGGTCCTTCAATTGAACCTAGCCTTTTACTCTTTGGGAAAATGACATAAAAAATTCCTGAAATTTTGCCTAGTATGAAATGTTATCCCTGGACTTTTCATTAGTTTAATTTGATCTTCGAATTATTGATAAATATTCAGTGTAATCCTTCTATTTGCACAAATGACAAATTATAGGTCATTTGATTATGTGAATTATTATCAGCTAAGTTGGAGTATTATAAATGATGAGTCAACATATCTATCTACTTTAGAAATGGAAAAATGAATATTAGAGCGTCAACACGTCTATCATTATTTAACAATGCAGGTTATATGTATCTTGATTCGGGATGAATATCATAATGGGATAATTCATGGGTAACTTTTTTTTTTGTCCACAGTATAAACTTCAGGGATAGGAAGACACATCAACAATGATTAGATTGCATATTTACCAGTAATTCATGAACTAAATTGAACAAATTAAAAATCTACGACGACAATGAACAATAATTCAAAGTTCAAGAATCATTTGTGGCAATTTTCCTTTAATTTTTGGAATCAGCAAACCTAGCCAAGAGTGGAGTGAGCGGGACCCAAATTTTATTACCAGAATGTCATTTCCCAATCTCGTCTGAATTGGCCGTATTTTGCCAGTGGCCCTGGGCGTTTTGTGTAATTAAGCAATACTTTGAAAATCAATATACTCATTATTAGATATGATTAACGAGCATATCACTATATGCTAAAACAAATCTTTCCAATCCTTTAATTATTTTTCTTTCATATATGGTTTTTGTCAGTAGATTTGCATTTGAAATCTTCGGATCGCAATTCTTGTGCATCATATACTAAAATCACAACTTTGATTACCTAATTGACACTAACAGTCAAAGTTGATGGGAGGATAATTACCATTACAAATTCAGCTAATGTGCAAAACCCATGTCATTTTGAATGAAATGCTTACAAGAATCATAGAAAATTGATCAAACGTTAAAAATGCCATGCCACACCTTGTTTCTGTCTTGTTTCTTTCTATTCAGTTTTACTTTTCCCTCAAACATTTTTTCTCTCCTCTTTTTCTTGTTCTTACTTGCTCTTCTGAATGATAAGATATTATTACTTGCATGATTATGAATACATACTCACTAAGGCTCTAACAATTTGGGGTCAATCTGTGGCTGAGAACCCGTAAGAGAAACAGCGATACATGCAACTGGGTATGACTCTTTTCTACGTATAATTAGATGAGAAAAGGATGTCCGCATAAGCTGCGGAGGACGAGAGATCTCTGGCTTCCATGGTATTATGTACATCCGATGGGATTCCGAGTACGAAAACGTGACATGTCCCATGCCGTAAGATGCACTCTCGTGAATGTATTCAAGAGGTTAAAACAGCTTAAACCTGGAGGACAACCAAGGAGAACTTGTCTCAGTACTATAAATACATCACCAGATGATAAAACAGCCCTGAAGACAGGCAACCGAGCCTCCCAAAGGGAAGGGAAATCATTGTGTGTATGCACCGTCACTACGTGCCAGCGTGTATGCTTGTGTCGATGTGACGACAGATGCATTATAATGCACATGGTTGATTAACTCCATTAGTTCTGTCATCGGAAAACCCTGGCAGAATCTATACATATCAGAAAAGGCTAAGATGGAAGATCAAGATGGTATGTCCTGACCCGACATAGTAGACTGCGCCTCATGACATTTCATCCATAGGAAGGAACGCGATGGGACTTTGAAGCTTTGTTGGAGCATAAACACTCTTAGTCGCTCTTGATAGAGCTGTATATGTGCCGGACGTACAGCAGAGATGCGTAGAACCCCACGGACCCACACATGAGGAAGATGCAATAGCAGATCCAGGCCATATACCCGAAGAAGAAAGAGAGTTGCAAGAAGCCGGTAAAGTCTGATCTCCAATAGTAGTAATAAAGGCAGAAACCATAGACATACAGACCAACCGATCCACCACATAGAAAGGACCTACAGTGAGCAAAATAATCGGTTCAGTCCATAGAAAGGAATACAGACCCTTCAATTAAAGGGAAAAGGCTAATCCTGGGATGCTGACAATGTCAAGAAACAGGATCTCATTCAGATAATATGCACATCGTACGTATTAGCTGTGCATTTGCAAACAACAATAAATAGCACAGCTATGACAATTTTGAGAACGGCCAGCTTTCAAGCACCATGATAAAATAACATTTTTAAGGGTTTCTATGCTAATCTCCATATGAATTCAGAGGTCATCCGCGATAAACATCTAAGGGACTCAAGACTTGATAAGGGTCCTTTACATTCCATGACACTACAAGCACTCGAAATTTATGACTAGGAGACTAGGATAACCTGGTTAAAGAATTGCAATCACAATTCAAATTCAAACATTTGTTAAGCGAGCTCCACATTCCAGTCTTGATATGTTAGGACTGAAATTAAACAGATAGTGTAAATCCTACAACTCAAAATTGGTATTAGAGAGAGAGAGAGAGAGAGAGAGAGAGAGAGAGAGAGAGAGAGAGAGAGAGAGAGAGAGAGAGAGATGCACCTCCACCACCATCGATGATCTTCAGCAGCTAGCTGAAAGTGCGTCAGAGCCACGGTGATTAACGAAGTTGTGATGAGCAGAATAATGAAGATGACAAATATTGTGCTATAATAATTATAGACCCTATTACCCCACAAGCTGGCCAATATGTAATACAGCTGAATGTAGATAGTAGAAAAAGGTAATAAACCTGCCAGGACCATTTGTGGAAGAGTGCCCCTGTACCATCGCAGTGATGGGACCTCTCTGGGGCACTTAGAGGTCTCACAAGAAGCTTGAAACTCACCATGGCTCTTTTTCCCCGTTATTCCCCCAAGAAAAAGTAACGGTAATGCAAGTGATATCCAAATGAGCAGTAATATCAAGATTGTTCCTAGAGGAAGTGCTGCATTTGCTTGGTAAGACGCCGCAACAGTATTAAGGAAGCAGAATATAAGAAACAATGGCACAGAAGATAAGGACCCCGTCAGCAGCAAATTTTTGCCCTGTTGTAAAAACTCAGAAGATTAGGCTCAAGTTTCATGATGAAAATGAAAGTGTCCAAATGGAGATGCTAAAGATATAGCCTTTTAGAACATACCCACTTCTTTCCCTCAATCTGACAGTAGAACAAGGCGGCTAAATATCCAGCAAAGCCGGAAGTCATGGTGTACAGTACTATAAATGCTATGAACGAATTTCCTCGGTTGAATGGATAAAATACACCCAGAAGCCCAAGTAGTAAAGTAAATGTGGCTCTGAGAAAAAAGATTGTAAATAATCAGAAGTTTAGAACACAAGAAGTTAGAGGACTGCCGATCGGCCTCTTGAGTAAGATGATCTCGGACACATTGATTGGTTAAGAAACTCACATAATGCACAACTGAGCACCAGAACCGAGGGCTGCAGCAAACAA
Source organism: Syzygium grande (assembly GCA_024733475.1). Taxonomy (NCBI): domain Eukaryota; kingdom Viridiplantae; phylum Streptophyta; class Magnoliopsida; order Myrtales; family Myrtaceae; genus Syzygium; species Syzygium grande. Next base: position 10,211,430 of record JAMXDD010000009.1, read on the forward strand.
AGACCTGTGCTTTGGGTACCGGAAGACATCAGAGCGGATGCACTTCCATCCTGTCTGCTCTCTGTCTACTGCTGCGTCTTCAAGTATGAAACTGCCAACCGATCAAACTTGTGAAAAACACATATTCCATAGCATGAATAGAGAAGACAGAATAAGAACAAGGAAAAGAAGGTGACAAATGCTTGCACTCTTACTCGTAGAAATCCTTCCGGATGACTCTCATATAGTAACTTAAAAGGCATCCAAACAGAATCAGAAACGTCACACATGAATTTATAATTGAAAAAAGGTGTCTTGTGGAATAGCGTGCCGCTGAATACTTCTTCATCCTTTCATGGAAATGTGCGTTTGTTTCTATCCAATGCACACTGTACAGTAGCTTTATGTCCATTTCCCTGCCTTCAGTCAACTCCACTACCTCATTAGGGTGCATCAACAGATGAGTCTCTATTATTTGATCCTTATTGAAAAAGATTTCAAATTCCAAATGCTGGTAAAGCGAATATTTGTAGTCTGAATCATTTATTGATGATCTGTCAACCCTTCCAACAAATCCCCAGATTGGCAAGTCATCACAGTACATCTGAAATAAATAATCCTGCTGGATTGCGGCTTGAATTTGAGAGACTTCTTCACTTGTCAACTTCTTTGCACACGCAACCTCTCGGTCCTTCCGCTGTAGAAATTTAACATTGTATGGAGCAGTTACTAGGCGATCTCCATTCAATATCTCACCAAGAGTCTCCTGCTTTTCCTCCAAATGATCTGTCATCATGAAAGTGCAAAGAATTGAGGAAAGATAGGACATGTATACATAATCGGGGAAAAGGATGAAAGTGAGGCACTTTGAACCTTCAACAAAACTTAGGTACACGTTTCAAAGCTAACCTGGTCGACAAAATGGGAGACTGTAATAGCCATATGTTTCACTGTAACCATCACACGAACAGGAAGTAAGGAAGCATATACAGTCACATCATTAAGAAGAAAGAACTGTATAGATTTGATAAACGTGAAGACAATGTATATATTTCCAGCAGTAGAACATAGAATTGAACCACAAATTGAAGCATTTAAACAAAAATGATCTTAGCTGACTGCAAGCATACAACTCATACTCCATTGGATCCTCTACATACATCATTCTTAGCATGCACTCTACAATTTTCTAGAAAATGAAAAGCTAGCTTCCTGCACCACATAAACCCACCATAATGCGAAGAGTTTATTGACAGGTTGATAATTACCTTGGATTGTGAAAAGGACCAACTTTGTTAATGTAAAGAGGTACTGAATCGTCAACTTTGTACCTATGCTCCAGCAAATCTGATCTCACATGACTTAAGCAACAAATGACAAGAAGAGGAACAGCAAGAAGTACCACAGATTTCTTCATTTCCACGTTATATTAAATGTCAAGACGAAAGTAACTGTGATTTTAGGAGCCCTGAAGCATTAAGAGAAGACCTACACGTTCAAAACAGAACACATGAGGGATGTTCCTTCTGTCTTAATTTAGTGCATCACAGTGATTTAGAACATCAAAAGATCAAGGGTAAAATTCAAGGTTTTAACACCATTTGTCCCTGGACAATGGTTCATACATCTGGACAAGAGATACTTTAATAAACCAAAAAGTAGACCATTATCAAATGGTTGGTTTCCCTGATTGTGGGGTGTAAGAGTAAAATGGCAGAAATTGCTAAAAGAAACGTTGATATAATTAAAGTGATAGGCACAAGTCTATTCAACGTTTAAGGTTGCTACACAATATGGTCATAGTTATCTTTTTCAATCTAATTTTACTAAAGAAATATAGAGCTAAATTTCAACTGTGTGAGAAATAAGGGTGGGGAAAACTAAAGAACCTATCGGATAGCCATTAGGGATTATCTTTATTAATAAGTCTTCATTTATCGAAGCAACCACAAACATGACCTCTAATTGGTGGAAATGTTTACACAATTATTACAGATCAAAGTAATCATTTTAGGCCTGAAATTCCAATTTTAGAGATTAGAATCAAAGCCTTGGCTGGACCACCAATGTCTGATGAACTAGGCACTTCCACCCTCTACAAAGTCGTGATCTTGATGGTCCATGACCTGGAAATTCAGTAGCTTTCCTGACGAACATTTTAGTGCTTCTAGAAATTCACATTTTGTCTTCACATGAAGAAGCTTTGCACGTTGGAAAGCTTTAGAAGCTGAAATAAAAACATCCTCATTCTTACGGAACATAATAAGTGCCAAGCGGTCTAGGATCACCTCTATCGAGGTCCACAATTATTTCTTGCATGTGAAGTTGATGTATTGAATTACCACCAAATCAGTACACAAGAAGGTGATGGTCTCAAAAAAGGTCATTACTTGATGGGTTTTGGCTTGCACCGAGAGATATGTAGTGCCAAACCTACCTCACACTTTACATCAATTTCAGCTCCACTGAGTCATTATCATTTTCAACTGAACTGATACTTCTATGAGAACTGAGAAAAATGTCTAGCCTACACGTATACAGCTGCATTAACTCAAAAAGTGGACATAAATGATCATTAAAGATGAACATGCATCAAGAAGCCCGTGGTTACTAAAAGTTGCTACATATTTTTTGAAATTGCACACCAATATTTGCTTCAACAAGTGAATGAAGCAAAATATCTCTTATTTTACTGTTCTGAGACAAGATGCATCCCTAATTCTTCCTTTTTTTTACCCATGTTATGCAAAACTAAGGAAAAACTAGAAGAGGACCATCTCTAGTGTTTCTCTCGACGCTTCCTCAACGACTTGGTGGTAGCTTTGGATAAAAACTGAAGTTTCGAGAGTGAAGATGGTCTTCTCAACTTGTACGTCTGAATATCCTAAGAGCACACAATCACTTGCCTATGCAACAGAAAAGGCAGACGAAAACAAACTTCTACTACGGGTAAGTTCTATCTATGCTCGTTGTACTTTAATGACTTGCCTATGCAAGAGAAAAGGCAGATGAAAACAAACTTCTACTACAGGTAAGTTCTATCTATGCTCATTGTACTTTAATGAAGCTTGCAAACTGATCGCTAAACTTTGACTTCCAATCACCGAATTCAATTCAATTCAATTTATTTTCAGCAGATGCCTTCAGCCCATCAACATTTTCCAAGTACCCTTCACTCTGCATCACGTATAAAAAAAGCCGGGCGGCCAGCATTCGCCTAACCAGAAAAATGACTAGTTCCGGGAACAAGAACATAGCCTTCAGAGCTTCCCGGCTGGAGTGCAAAATTGGGTAACATCGGTCGAGCATCTACATCTGTATGGCCACAGAACGACCCTAAACCCGTGCCAAACCTACCCACCGCCACCTAATTCAACTGTATCTAGAAACATCAGTAAACTTGATGGACTGACAAGCTCCTGAACCAGAGACAGTTATTTTTAGCCCAAACCCATCAAAGAGACAGCCAAAAAAAAAAAATCCCATTTGAAGCTCGGACCGTCCCCAGTCACACCACTACCAGCAAAAAGCAAACTATGACAGTGCATTCGACACTCAACAAATTCATCCCGAACGCATCCTCCAACTAAGTACGCTAGATAGAGAGAGAGAGGGAGAGAGCGACCTTGCTTTGCCACAGCAGTTGCAGGCGAATGACGGCGCAGCAAACGAGGAGCGGGGCTGTCTGAAGGGGTGATTCACAGGCCGGCACTGTGTCCGACTTGACGAAGATGACGACGGAGCCCGACACAACAGCGCAATCCATGGTGCGTTGACTGCTGGCCGATGCGAGCAAAAGTCAACGGAATTCGCTGACTCGGATCCCGAAGGGGCTCGACTGGCGGATTTTTACTAAATAAACTAACAAACCCTTTTCCGGGCCGAGGAATGAAGACAGTTTGCCCTTCTTTTTTTTTTTTTAATTCTAAGCTTTTTATTTTTTTCATTCTCTTCCTTTTTTTTTTCTTTTATCCTATTTTTCTTTCTTTCTTTTTTAAATTTTTATCATTTTTTATTTTCTCAATTCTTTTAGTTTTTCTGACATGATGCATGGTAGGCACTATGTCGATGCCACATGTCCTAAGAAAGTAATAGAAAGAACTAAATCGTTATTTTTCGTTAGCTAAATTGGATAGAGTTAATATACTTGAATATATCAACTTAACAAGTTTTAATTTAAAGTTTTTGGACTCAATTGTACTTTTGTAACATGTTTTAAAACTTTCGGTACATTTTAAACTTTTTTATTTGTAAATCGGCTTGATGAAAACAATTCGAAATTAGATCAAATTGATAACAAACCAAAGTTATTGGCTTGGTAAAACTAAAAAATTTTATTAGTTTGGTTCGGTTAAGGTTGAAAAAATCTCGAACAATTCGTGCAGTTGCACGGGACAATTACAAAAGCCCAAGGATTTGTGCCTTATGAGGGCGGCCTAGACAAATCGACAGCGATTAGTATTTCCTAAGTGTGATCATTAGCAACCAACGATCAGTCCTATCATAATGGACAAGGACAAAGTCACGCAGAAACGAACAATCGCGCCGGTTGTAATAAATCGACTTTCATGCTCGAGCAAGATCTCCCACGGGTGAATGGCCCAGACATTAGTCCCGTCGACAAGTCCGGCTCGTCTCGTCTTTCAATTTTCCTTACGAGTAGAGTACAAACTCCAAACAAGACCTTTTGTGGAAAAGTGAACCGAAGCCCCCGCCTATCACATTCCCCACTTCACGGTGTGCAACTGTACATGTCCAAAGTGATGATGTTTCGGCAATAACCGCGGCCCATGTTCACTGCGTCCGGACTTTTGGACCTCTCGAGGTCTTGTTTATATTCCTCCCGCGAGTTCACGGCTCGTCGATAACATGTCTTTCGAGTAAATTTTGCCCGGTATTTACGTGTTTCCAATTTGGCTATTTCTCCAAATTTGGAGAGAAGGGAAGAAGAGAAAGCTAAACACACCAGCTACTGAACTGAGGAGAAAGCCCCAACACATATAAAGCCAATGCAGATAGCGTCTCACCAAAAATCCAAACCGGGGGGAAAAGAAAGCCCGCACTGAAAAGGCCCAGGAGCACAACCAGATCTGAACTGATATGAAGACCTTCCTGTACGCTGGCTATGGACCTGGTAGGTCCTTAAATGCTTAATCTCGGTCCTCATCTAGATCTCGAGATTACCGGAATGTAAAACTTCAAGAGGATGTTATTTTTCCTTGGGTTATGCAAAGATATAGGGAAAATTGAGGGTGCGAAGCATGTGGACACCTATACCTTAAAATAAGGAATGCATCCGTAGAATTCGTCTCACATGATGGTGACAGGTTGTGGGGCTTCCTCTAGGGCAATTAGATGTTAGGCCAGCAACAGCATGGCTTCCTAGAAGAAAGGTGTGAGTTCTCATTGCCGTTCGACCAACTTTTGGCCACATCTACCATTTCATTAAGTTAGTTCGGTAAATAGGTCACAAGACCTAGCCAATTGGCTCTTCAAATCAAAATAGGGTTGGACTGTTGTCTACTATCCCAGGGCAAAATGCCAATCCAATTGAGCAACCAGCGCCACTTTGGTGATATTACTTCTTAACTTAATACTAAGGATCCAAGAGAATCCCCTAGTTAAGAACAGAAACAAAAATCTTCCAATGCGCTAGTTAAACTCTTTTCACCTTATACTATTTCTTTCTAAAGGGGCAGTGGCGAAAGGTCCCAAGAACGTGGTTCCACAAATTGAGATGGTCCAACTATTCGATCAGCTAGAGAGGCAATGTAAAAGACACTAAAGTTCCATCATTTATTTGTGAAAAATAATTTATTCGGAAATTTTTTTCGTAAAGATAATTTCTCACGTTACTTGAAATAATTAGTTAATGAAAAAAATCGCATAAATGGGACGAACAAAATTATGCCATCACATACTACAGTCTACTATGTAGCTTACAGCCTTACACGCATAAGTTTCGTTCTCTCAGTTTAGGTCGTTGACTTCGGTAGTTTAAGCAATAGATCAAGTTGTATTCTTTTACTATATGCTTTTATGAGTGTTGTTTTTGTTACATGTAACTAGTTTTTATTTCTATCAAATCATAGATTGTGTTGTGTCGTGTTAGAATCTTTTTCTTGCCCACCATTGTGGCCTATCCCCTACCATAGGGGCGGGCTCTACTCATGCAGATATTGTTTTAACGTACCGGATTTACGAGCCTCAACTTCTCTTGCTGAATTAGAATCTTTTTCTTAACTGATGATACCCAGTTTTATTTTAACGTCCTGTGGTCCAAACGAAATCTTTTAATGACGTGAACATGATCAGGTCGGCTATCTATCAGGTCACGTGTTATGTCGTATTAGAACGGAGTGTTTGGAGCAGGGATTGCACGCTCAACACAAAGTCGACTACAGAGCATACGCTCGGAAGCGTCACTATCTCAGTTTGGGATGTTGACTTCCATGATTTTTTATAACCTTTTATTTATCATGGTGATAGTATTATTGCATCGACTTGCATCCTTTTGCTATATGTTTTCATAAGTGTCTTTTTCTATCTAACAAGCCGTTACATCAATCAACTCATAAAATACGTTGTGTTGTATTAGAATAGTGCTTTTGGAGGAACGATTGCCCACTCAACTTCAAGAAGATACTAGAGCTACGAATCACTCGCTACATTTAATATATTAACGTGCACGCATAAGTTTCGCTCTCTTAGGTTGGGTCGTTGACTTCCATGATTTTTAGCCTTGAATTTGTCATGGTAATGACGGCTAGGAACGCAAATCTTTGGCGAGAAAAAATAGAGAAGAAGACAAGCGAATGTCTACGTGAAAAACCCATTCAGAATCAAAGGGGAAAAACTTACATTAGAGCATTCGGTAGTCTCTTCACTATCGATACCAATATCAAATGTATAAGCTTCAAAGTTATAACTACAAAATATATTGCCCAGATATATAATAGGAGTCTAGGACTTACCTACTTATAATAGATTTCACAATTTCATCAATCTCTCACTTGGAGATTGATCTTCAAAATAACAATAGTCTATCATAATCTTTACTTGTTTTTGTACCCCAACTTGTCCTAGTATGGCGGCGCTCTCATCACTAACTATGGAGACCAACTAAGGCAATGCACAGCCTCAATTTCATATATGTTGGATTTACTATACCACGAATCTTCTTCAATAACAATGTTCCATCATTTATGAGCTGACAAATATGATGATTCTCCAACTAAATATGCTTTGTCCTTGAATGAAATACTTGATTCTTTGCAAGACAAATAACATTTTGACTATCATTGAATAAAATACCGCTATCATGCTCCTTGCCTATCTCCTTGAGAAAATTCTTCAACCAAATCATCTCCTTGTTATTTTTAGAAATAACAACGTACTCTTCTTCAATGGTTAAGAGAGACACCGACTTCTGAAGTCTAGATATCCAATTGCCTGCAGTGTCACCTAAGGTAAAAACATAACTTGATTTGCTCTTCCTACTTTCCAAGTCACTATCAAGATATGTATCAATAAAGTCTTGTAAAGTTACACAGTTTTTCATAAAACATAGCAACATACCTGAAGCGCCTCTTAGGCATCCTAATAGCCACTTTACATTTTTCCAATGTTTTATCCCCAAATGAGCCATGCATCTACTCACAACTTCCATTGTGTGAACTATGTTTAATCCGGTACACACCATAGCTCCGACAATTGACGCATAAGGCACTTTAGCCACATGCTCTTCATCTGTCTTTGATGACTGCTTATTTGAGAGCTTGAAGTGACTTTCTGAAGGAGTGCTTCTGGGTTGTGCATTCTCAATTCCGAATCTGTCTATTATCTTCTTAATGTACTTTTCTTTAAATAACTTTAGAATTCCTTCGGATCATTTTCGCGTGATCCTCATCCTAAGAATATGATTCGCCACTCCTAAGAGCACATTATCCTTTTGTTGTACTGGCTTATGCATCCATCAGGGAAACTGTCCAAGGTCTTTGTTAATCTGGCCTATTTTGTTGCTGCCAAAATGTAGCATTAGGCCGCGCTGTCCTTGCTCCCCTTTGTAGGGCCATACCTAACGCGCAATCAATAACGCTTGAGAAAAACCTTAGAGTCTTCTTCGGTCCCTTCGGGATCAACCATGGTGAGGCCTATTTATATGCCAGGATTCATTTTTCTGGGGAGACATGTCGTCTGACTAGATTGAAAGGGCATAAAAACATCCTATCTTGCCGATTGACACTTGGTCTTCCTAGTCTTTCCTTCATTTTTTTCTGTACTCTTCTCATCGACGGGTTTAACTTTTGTCCAGTAAACGCACCTGGCCTTGTCATTCTCCTTCTAACAGTTCTGCTTGGGCTACAAAAACTTTGGGCTGCAATTTCAACTCCTGGTGATCTTCCCCTTCGGATTTCCACCAAGGGCAAACTTTATTCCGGCTTAGAACTCTATTCTCCTCACTGCTAATGCTAGATAGTTTGGGTACTTTGGGATTGCCTAAGGAGTTCCCATGCGGATTGTCAATCACGTGGAAATTCCATTTTACCAATGATTAATATCACGAAAAACCTCAAAGTAATACACCTGTGATAATTTTATTCGAACTAATTTTTTGACAATAAAAAACATCAAACTGGTATACCTATGATAAATTTACCCCAAATTATTTTTTTGACCACCAAAAACTCCAAATTAATACACTTGTGATAATTTTATCTCGAACTAATTTTTTAACCACCAAAAACTTCAAATCGGTACATCTGTGATAATTTTACCCTAAACTAATTTTTGACCACTAAAAACCCCAAATTGATATATTTGTTATAAATTTATCCTCCGTTAGTGTCTGTTAAATTTGATTAATATAATGAAAAATTACAAATTTGTAAACTTGTGACAAATAGAGAGGTAAAACCCCAAACTGGTGCACCCGTCAATTACCATGTATCATCAAACTTAGCAATTTGACAGTAAAATTTAACGGAAACTAACAGAGAGTAAATTTGTTATAAGTGTATCAGTTTGGAGTTTTTGGTGGTCAAAAAATTAGTTTGGGGTAAAATTATCACAAGTATACCAGTTTGAGGTTTTTGGTGGTCATAAAATTAGTTCGAGGCAAAATTATCACAGGTGTACTGGTTTGAGGTTTTTAGTGATCAAAAAATTAGTTCGGGACAAAATTATCACGGGTATACCGGTTTGAGACTTTTTGTGGTAAAAAAAATAGTTTGAGGTAAATTTATCACATGTGTACTAGTTTGGGGTTTTTCGTAGTATTAACTCTGTTATCAATTCTTCCTTTAATGTTCGAAACCATATATTTAATTACATCTGTCTTAAATATTACACAAGTCATAGTAGCCAATAAATTGTGCCGTAACTTACTACATGCAAAAATAGAAGGACCTACACAACTTCTTGATCGCAAAGTATCTTCTATCCGTCTCGTTTAACATTCGGTTAAGACAATACACGGCTTGTTCTTTGTGCTTTGGATGTTTAATCAGTCACCAACAGATAAAGTTTTAATGGTCTACCTACTCTCTTTTTTGTTGGAATGGTCTACCTACTTTAGGTGGCATATTAGGAGGATAAATCAAATATATTTTTTTATTTAATTGAAGCAAAATTGTTGTTTTTCTCTCAATATAAATTCTTCCTGGTTTTTTAATCCAAGCAGAAGAGAAATAATTTCTATTTTGCTAAATAGATTTGCAATAAATCAACTCAATAAATTAATTTTCCAATCATAATTTGCAATTGTTTCTTAGCTGGCAATTCTAACATGGCTATAGCTTTACTTTTAGGGTTAATATCATGAAAAACCCCAAAACGGTATACATATGATAAATATACTTTAAGCTAATTTTTTTACCACAAAAATTCACAAATTAATACATGTGTGACAAATTTACGTTAAACTAATATTTTGACAACAAAAAACTCTAAACTGGTACATTTGTGACAAATTTACCTTTCGTTATTTTGTTAAATTTAATTAATACCATGAAAAATCCCAAATCAATATACGTGTCAACTTCCATGTGTCATTCAATTCAGTAATTTGATGGCAAAGTCAACGGAAATTAGTGAAGGTGAATTTGTCATAGGTGTGTTAGTTTGAGGTTTTTTATGGTCAAAATATTAGTTTGTGGTAAATTTATCACAGAAGTTTCGGTTTGGAATTTTTCATGGTATTAACCCTTATTTTTATCTACTTTAACACCTTTCATTTGCTAGAAATCCTAAGAAACATGATAAAGGTAGCTAAGATGATTTACCTTGCTATAATTCATAAGAACGTCATCAATACATCCATCCATGAATCTGCCAATCGGAAGATGAAATTCATGGCCCGTCAATAAATGGCTCCATTGTTTTTCAATCCGAAAGGCATCACCACCCGTTTAAATGTACTGATGTCTCTTAGACATTTAAATCTCCTTCAATGATGAATATTTGGTTGTACCTCGAGTGACCATCCATCAATAAGAGTATTTCCATTTTCAAAGGCTAAATCTACCAACATATTAGGAGATAAAGATACCACAAGTGCCATAACTTTTGCACAATGTTAACTTATATGCCATAACTTTTTTTTTCCGATCACTTGAGCGCCATAACTTCTAAAAAAATGTTTACTTTGCTATAACTTTCAATTGATCACTTGAGTGCTATGACTTTTAAAGAACATTAATCCAATTGTCTAAAATTCGACGTGGCATGGCACCTGTAGTGAATATTTTAAAAAAGTTATGGCTCTTAAGTAATTAATTGAAAAGTTATATAACACTCAAGTGATTGGAAAAACAAAAGTTACGGCACACTAGTAAGCGCCGCATGAAAATTATAACATTTAAGTGATCAATAAAAAAATTTTAGCACTCAAGTGAGTGTCGTTTAAAAGTAATGACATTTGTCGTGTCCTTTTCCCAACATATCAGTAGTGATTGCATTTGATATTTGTCTTTTGAAGATGCCAAATCAAAATATCTAAAATCAATATAGACCCTTAACTTTTCATTCTTCTTTTTAATAGGTACAATATTAGACAGTCACGTACCTGCCGTCCTAATGAAGCCTACTTCAACGAGGTCCTCGATCTCTTCCTTTGCTTTTAAGACTACCTCTGAAATAAAATGCCTTTGAGGTGGTTTAGTAGGGGCAAACCCCTTCATGATCAGCAACTTATATTCAACTACATTTCTCCCCAATCTTGGCATCTTATGAATATCCCATGCAAAGTAATCCATAAATTCTTTCGACAGACTGATCAACTTGGTCTTGAAATCTTCTTCCAGGAGTGTAGTGATATGTGTTGATCAATAATGTAGCTTGTCGTCGAGGTTAACTTTTATAAAAGGATCCTCAACTTCTGCCAATTTATCGCCCTCTTGTAAAAGTGATTTATCTATGTCCATAATACAATTGGCAACGCTGAGGGATTGTTGAGTAAATTCTGCCAGGCATGAAGAGCACCTTTTAAGCAAATCTTCATACATTGTATTCTTCCATCCAAATGACTACTTCCCAGGTTGCCAATCACTCCTTTTCAGGATTCATTCAACACTTCTATCAGTTAAATGACAAAAAGCCAGATCCTTGAAATTGCCTTGTGGAAGTTCAGTCAAAAATGATTTTGACATCTTGTGGCATCAACCCAGTCCTATCAACCTAAGTGTCATGAAAGTGCAGTTGAGTTATAAAACTTTAAAAAAATGCAATCAAGCCCTAAAACTTATTACAAAAGTATAATTGAGTCCTAAAACTTTCAAAAATATAATCAAGTCCCAAAACTTGCTAGGTTTGTGCAATTAAGTCCTTCCAGTAATTCTTCTAACTTGACAAATGAAAAACAGTGACAAGTTTTAGGACTTAAATACACCAATTTAACAAATTTTAGGAATTGAATGAACCGACTTGACAAATTTAGGACTTAATTGCACTTTTTAAAAGTTTTTAAACTCAATTACACTTTTGTGACAAGTTTTATAACTTCTAGTGCATTTGTTCCTATTTTCTTTATTTTAGCAGGTCTTAAAGCTTAGCAGATACATGGCTATTGACAAAAAAAAAAGAGATCCGTGGTTTATCAAGCGTCATTTTTGCTACAGCTATTTTAATGTTTTCATCCTATTCAGACTCGAATTATCATTTTTTGTTTTCGACTAAAGCCACATTTCGTTTGAAATCCTTATATGACCTTTCATCTTTTTTCTTTTAACAATTGCTCATACTTTGATGCTCTCATTGCTAATTAAAATAAATCAGCAGAGTCTTGACCTTCCAAAATTTCTCTTAAGTTAAATTTTAGCCCATTAAAAGCCAAATTGGTGAACTCTTTCTCTGCAAGTGAAGTGAGGCATCCCATTCTTGCCTTCTTAAATCAAGCAATAAATGGGTCGATTGACTCATCATTGTATCGATAGAGTTTGACCGGATCAGCTACCTGTTGAATTTTATGTCTCGAGTTTGAATTGTTTACGGAACGTGACTCGCTTGAATAAATTTCATAATTTATCGTGAAGATATATATTTTCTTTTGGAGAAAATATTCAAAATTGCCTATAAAAGAAATCCTTCTTATGGCACGTAAAGTGAAGGATTTCTTCAACAGATAAGGAAAACTGGTGGGCCATGGTCAAAGTTATTCTTTGTTGACTCTTGGAATTAAATAATAAAATAAAAGAGAAAGAAGGGGCACACATATAAAAGGCATGGTATCTTCTGCAAGGGTTTTGTAGCCGCACTCGTACAGAGCCGCACTAGCCGCGAACGTCCAGGAAGGCCTCAGAGAAGAAGCGCCGCTCGAGAACAAAAGAAAAGAACGTACGGTTGTTCTTGGTTTCGATCGTATGAGAGCGTTTCGCTTTGGGCTTCAACACGCGGTGATTTGTGCAGTGAGTTTATTTGTCCAATTAAATTATTTATTCGTAAACACTTTGGGTTTGGGCTTAAATCTAGATGTGGGAAACACTCGAGCGTTTGAGCGATTTGTAACTCTGATTCTCCGATTATAGTGGATTAATTGTTGCTGGCTCTCCCGTGGATGTAGATACCGATATTTGAATCGAACCACGTAAATCTCTAGTGTTCCTTATCGTTTCTCGTTTATTTCTCTGGTATTTTCGCATTGACTTAATTTGCAAGATCCTGTCGTTTCTGCATTATATTTCCAACAATTAGTATCAGAGCTTGAGGGTTGGATTTTCTGGATTGTGATTTGGGGCTTTTGCTTGTCTGATTATTATCTGGAAATTCTGCTATTGCAATTATGTCTGGAGCGAAAGTTGAGATTGAGAAATTTAATGGGAGGAACAACTTTGGGTTATGGAGTGTCAAGATGCGTGCGCTATTGACAACCCAAGGTTTGGCTAAGGCATTAGATGGCGAAGATGAGTTGCCCATTATAATGAAAGCGGCTGATAAAGCAGAGCTAATGGAGAGAGCAAAGAGTATAATTCTGTTGAATTTATCGGATGAAGTGTTAATAGAGGTAGTTGAGGAGAAAGATGCCGCATCATTATGGGCAAAATTACAGGCACTCTATGTAACGAAGGGTTTGAATAATCGCTTGTACATGTTGAAGAGGATGTTTCAATTTCGATATACTGAAGGTACGTCGATCAGATCTCACCTAGATGAATTTAATAAACTCATGATGGATTTGAAGAACGTCGGTAAAATACTTGATGACGAGGAACAGGGCATGATGTTATTGGCTTCTTTACCTGAATTATGGGACACTACAAAAAAACATGGATTTTGCCACGGAAATTTGCGACGGGGATTTTTTCGTCGCAAATTTGCGACGGAATTTGCCACGAAACAAAATCCGTCGCAAAAATTTGCGACGGAAACAAAATCCGTCGCAAATTTGCGACGGAAAAAAAAAATCCGTCGCAAATTTGCGACGGAATAAAAATCCGTCGCAAATTTGCGACGAAAGAAAAATCCGTCGCAAATTTGCGATGGAAACAAAATCCGTCGCAAATTTGCGATGGGAAAACAAATCCGTCGCAAATTTGCGCGAAAAAAAAATCCAACTCAAATTTGCGATGGAAAAAAAAATCCGTCCCGCAAATTTTAACGACGGAAAAAAAAATCCGTCACAAATTTCGTGAAAAAAAAAATCCAACTCAAATTTGGCGACGGAAAAAAAAAATCCGTCGCAAATTTGCGACGGAAGAAAAAAATCCGTCGCAAAAATTTGCGACGGAAGAAAAATCCGTCGCAAAATTTTGCGACGGAAGAAAAAATCCGTCGCAAATTTGCGACGGAAAAAAAAAATCCGTCGCAAATTTGTGGACGGAAGAAAAATCCGTCAAAAAATTTTGCGACGGAAAAAATCCGTCGCAAAAATTTGCGACGGAAAAAAAAATCCGTCGCAAATTTGCGACGAAAAAAAAAAATTCGTCGCAAATTTGCAACGGAATAAAAATCCGTCGCAAATTTGCAACGAAAAAGAGAAATCCGTCGCAAATTTCGAGTTCCCGCCCCCACTCCCAATTAACCCGCCCTCACCCACGCACCCTCTCTCTCTCTGCTGCTGATCAGATGAGATTTGCTTCCGCTTTTCATTCTTTTTCTCCTTCTCTTTCTTCCCTCTCCCCCACACCCCCAATCCTCTCGCGTCGCTAGCTCCCGCGACTCCTCCTCGCCCATGGCCTTCGGAGCCCTAGAGGAAATTGAGCCAGAGAAGGATCTCTAGCGCGAGGAGCATCTGCGATCTTCGATTTTCCTAAGGAAGAAGAATCCGACGTCGACGACGAAGCAGGCTCGTCCCTCTGTCCGATGTTTGTGTCCCGTTTTGGTGTCCGAGCAGAGGTGTTTGATTTCTCTACGTGTTCGTCGTTTTCCCCCCCTCGGATCGGTAGCTGTCGAGCCCTCCTCCTTCGTTCGAGCTCGCTTGCTCGCTCGCTAGCCCCCGCGGCTTGGCTTGAATCGGAGGGGGGGGAATTGCCCCACCGGGGGCGTTTTTCTTCTGGTTTGCCGTGTCGTTCTGGCGTCAGATCTCGCCCCGCCCCTGTTCATTTTAGCGAGGGTTCTGTGGGTCCGTGACTGCCCGTTAGGAACTAGAACTGGGGTTTGTCCGTTTCGTTTTGGGTGCCCTTGAAGCGCGTGAATTTGAGCTATGTGTGGGGGAGATGGTGGGTGTTGAATGGGTCGTTGGGTGGTGCTTGTTGCTGGGAATGCAATTGGGGTCTCCCCGTTTGATGGGTTTTTTTTTTTTTTCTTTTTATTGAAAGAGGCTTGCCGTTCTGTTTCTGTGTCGGTGCAGATTGAAAGAAGCGGATCAACATGCCGTGGATGTTCAGGAACTCGATTCGATCCCTCCTGGAGCTCACCGTCCGTGGTGGTCATCTCCGACTTCGAGGAGGAAGAGGAGAAGCAACCTGAGGCCAAGCCTTCGGCCTCCTCCTCTGCTGCGGCGGAGTTCAGCGTGAGGCTTGATCCGTCCAGCCCGCTGGGGTTCATCGAGGAGGCCTTCGAGTTCGTGGCCGAGAGGAGAAGCTGAGTGGCTTGCTTCAATGATGTTTTGAACTCCGACAAGTTGACCGTTATTTGATCCTCCGAAGACGCAACCCAATGATGGAATCTTGACTGGGTTTTTCAGTGTATGTTTGGTGATCTTTGTGGGTCATTTGCTGTTTTGTTGCGGCCGAACTACTAATTTGAGATACATCAGTTTTTTGAACTTGAAGCTCGAGAGCTCGTGACATTTTGCTGTGTTTTTGCTTTCCTAGTCTCGTGTAATAAACCGATTTTTGCTTCTAGTTTCGTTAGGTCTATTGTCGAGCGTGCATATTAGTTTTCTTTACTTGGGTCATTCTTAATCATTCTCGCTATTTGATGTCTGTATTTTTGTTTTCATTAGGAAAAATGTTCGGAGGCGATCCCAACAATTGTGGGTTTCCTGTGTTCCTTGGAGATAATGGGTTCCAATATGATACTAATGCATTGCCTCAGCTGCAGTTATTTGGAGATTGTAAGTTCAAGCAAGAATCCATCTTTGATAGCTATCCTATTTTCTCGCCTATGAAAATTAGTGGTCTTTTGTCGTTTTTAGTCCATTTACACTATCCTGCTGCGGCTGCTGCAACATCATCATCATCATCATAAAAATTTAGCAGCAGCCAATGGATTGTTATTATGCAGCATTATAGTGAAAAGCCAGGTAAGAAGATAGCCTTTGCATCATCACCATCATCACCGTCACCACCGTCACCATCATTGTCGTCGTCAGTGTTTAGCAGCAGCCAATATTTTGTTGTTTATCATCAAAAACCAGGTAACTCAGAAGCTATTCTCATGGAGTCATGGTACACATGCAATTGGCAGACCTGTGCTTGTGCAAATTTATATCATGCTTATTGATGAGGAGCCTAGTATTTTCTCAGCCATGTCTGATCAGATTCAAGATAATTGAAGTGGAGTAAATTTTGCTTTTGGTTTATAATCTAAGTAACTCCTGGATGCACATTGGTCGTGTTCTGGATTATTCATGCTAGAGAAATTGGTGATCAATATTTCATTTGAGAATTGGTGCTTCTTATGTGTTATTCTTGTATCTGTAGATCAACGTTGCTAATTTCTTCTTTTTGGCGACCTCTCTTGCAGCATCCAGAGATGGACTTCTCAAGAGCAAAGACTGCATGAGGAGGGATGTTCAACTGCTTCTTCTCTAGCTTGATCATACTATGACAAATCCAGAAATCATTGGATGTTTACTTTGGGCGCGGATGACCGAGCTTTTGTTCAATTGTTTTGCCCCATCGGGGGCAAGGAGGAGCTCCCAAGAAATTAGATGTTCAGCTGCTTCTTCTCTAGCTTGATCATACATTTTGGAAAATGTAGATGAATGTACTTTATTTTCATATTTTTATAATATTTTGATGTTATTAAGTGCTTAATCAATGTTAAATATAAATTTCAAAAATTAATTTTTCTTTTAATTAGGTTAAAATTCAAAAAATAAAATAAATTATTTTATAAATACGATCACAAATTACAAAAGTTCTTTGCAAAAAAATAAAATTTCGTCACTAAAGAATTAATAAAAATCATCACTAAATTCGATCATAAATAATGTTGATGGCAAATGTAAAAAAATTTGGCGGCAAATTAGCTTATTTAATTTTGCCACGAATAAGTTCGCTGCAAATTCTTGACCAAAATTTTTTTTTTTTGGCAAATTAGCGATGAATTTTGCGGCGAATATAGTTCACGGCAAATTAGCGGCGAATTTTGCGACTATATTTGCAACAAAAATTTGTGACTTAATTATTTTGCGACGATTTTTGCGACGGATTTTTGCGATTTAATTATTTTGCGACGGATAGTGTTCGTGGCTAATTTGTGGCGATTTTGCGACAAATTTTGCGCGGTTTTGCAACGAACTTGCGGCCGGATAGTGTAAATTGTGGCTAATTTTGCGACGATTTTTGCGACGAAATTTGCGGCCGGATTTTGCAAGCGGAATGTGTTCGTCGCAAATTTGCGGCTTAATTTTTACGTGACATTTTTGCGGCCAATTTTGCGACGGAATTGGTTCGTCGCAAATTTTGGCGACAGTTTTTGCGACGAATTTTTGCGGCGATTTGGTCCGTCGCAAATTTGCGACAATTTTTGCGACGGATTTTGAATTTTCCGTCGCAAAAATTTCTTGACAGCGCCCGATGGCGACGGAATTTTTTTCCGTCGCCAAAATCCGTCGCAAATTCGATTTGCGACGGATTTTTCGAAATTTCCGTCGCAAATTCGTCATAAAAAAACAATTTTTTTTGTAGTGGGAGCACTTTACTGATTCAGTACTCCAAGGGCGTACTACGATTACCTCAGAAGAGGTAAAGTTAGCATTGTTCTCTAAAGAGTGGCAGAGGAAGTTGCGAGATGACAGTCTAGCGTAGGATGTAGCGCGAGGACTAGTGATTCGAGGTAGAGAACAACATCGAGGGTCCAGTAGCAGCAGAGGTAAAAACAGGTCAAAGTCACGCAATAGAAAGTCTAAGGGACGCGTGAAGTGCTTTGAGTGTCACGAGGAGGGACACATCAGGAGAGATTGTCCGAGGCGAAGAAATAGAGGTGACAAGCAGAATGCCACAAGCAGTGTGGCAAATGTTGCCGAGGAGAGCACTACTGATGCAGAGGCCGTCTTGTGTGACTACCGATTCGTTAGGAGACGAATAGGTGCTAGATTCGGGGTGTTCTTATCATATGACGCCTCATAGAAACTGGTTTACTACTTACCAGACTGCAGATGGTGGTAGAGTTCTGATGGGGAATAATGCAACCTACAATGTTGTGGGGATAGGGACAGTTTGGATTCAGATGCACGATGGAGTAGTGCGCTGACAGACGTAAGGCATGTAGCGGAGCTCAAAAAGAACCTTATTTCTCTAGGGACACTCGATGATATCGGGTGTAAGTACACCACTCAAGGTGGAGTGCTGAAGGTCTCTCGAGGTGCTATGACAGTGATGAAGGAGAAGAAAGTGAGTTCTCTCTATCATTTACTGGGAGAGACCATGATCAGAGCTATCGCAGTTTCATCAGGTGACTCAGATTTTGACTTGACTCAGTTATGGCATATGCGTTTGGGGCACATGAGTGAGGCAGGTATGAATGCTAAGTGATAGGGGGTTGTGAAGGGTCAGAAGATAGGGAAACTGGACTTATGTGAGCACTGCATCTTTGGGAAGCAGCATCGGATTAAGTTTATAACAGCTGTTCATTTGACCAAGTGACTGGTTGAGTACATTCATTCAGAGGTCTGGGGCCCATCTCCAGTTCCTTCGAAAGGAGGTGCCCAACATATGTTGACATTTATCGACAACTACTCTAGAAAGGTATGGGTTTACTTTCTAAAGCACAAATATGATGTGTTTGATCGGTTCAAGAAGTTTAAGGCATTGATTGAGAAGCAGTCAGATAAACAGATCAAGTGCTTGAGAACCAATAATGGCATGAAGTTCTGTGGTAAAGATTTTACTGAGTTCTGCGAGAAAAAAGGGATTGTGAGACATCGTACAGTGCCCGGAACACCACAGCAGAATGGACTTGTAGAACGGAAGAACAGAACTTTACTGGAGCGAGCTCAGAGCATACTTTCGCATGCAGGAAGAGGTAAGGAATTTTGGGCCGAAGCAGTGAATATGGCATGTTATTTAATTAATCGATCTCCATCATCTATTATAGAGTGGAAGACTCCCGAGGAAGTATGGTCGGGGAAACATGTTGATTATTTCGGATTACGAGTATTCGGATGTCCTGCATATGCTTATGCGAGTGATGGTAAGCTTGAGGCAAGGGCGAAGAAGTGCATATTTGTGGGTTATGCACATGGGGTGAAAGGCTACCGGCTGTGGTGCACTGATCCCAGATCACCCGGTTTTCTAATCAGTAGAGATGTGATCTTCGACGAGACTGCAATGCTTCAAAGGAGGGGTCTTGAGACACAACCAGCAGAGCAGACATATCATGGTATCAGTAGTGAGGTGGAGATTCAGGTGGAGACTCCGGAGACCTCGAAGGTAACAGAAATTGAGATTGCAGATGAGGCCACAGTTCCTGAAGTCGATGATAATGAACAATCAGTAGAGTCGCAGTACACTATAGTCGCGGGTAGACAGAGAAGGCAAATTAAACCACCGGTACGTTATGGTTATATAGATATTGCTTATGCATTGACTGTAGGTGACGAGGTGGAGACAGATGAGCCTTCATCTTACTCTAAGGCGATGGCTAGTTCTGAATCGTCGCGGTGACCAGGGGCTATGAGTGAAGAGATAGAATCACTTCATCGGAATCAGACATGGGAGTTGGTCAAAGTACCTAAGAGCTAGAAGATTGTTGGTAGCAAGTGGGTCTTTAAACGAAAAGAGAGCATTCCCGGTGTCGAGGGAGCGAGATATAAGGCGAGACTTGTGGCGAAGGGGTATACACAGCGGGAGGGCATTGACTACAACGATATGTTCTCTCCTATGGTAAGACATACTTCTATTCGTGTTTTACTTGCCTTAGTTGCTGCATAGGATCTCGAGCTAGAGCAGCTCGATGTGAAAATAGCGTTTCTTCATGGTGAGTTGGAGGAGCGGATTTACATGAGGCAGCTAGAGGGATTTGCTATTCCGGGTAAAGAAGATCATGTTTGTTTATTGAAGAAATCTTTATATGGGCTGAAATAGTCTCCTAAACAGTGGTATAAGTGTTTTGATTCTTTCATGGTTAGTCAGAACTATTTTAAAAGTCAGATGGATAGCTGTGTTTACTATAGGAGATTGGAGGATGGGTCTTTGATATATCTGTTACTATATGTTGATGATATGTTGATAGCAACCAAGAGCATGTCTGATATTATTGTGCTGAAGAGGCAATTGAGTGTTGAATTTGAGATGAAAGATTTGGGTGATGCAAAGAAAATATTGGGTATGGAGATTTTGCGTGACAGGACTGTAGAAATTTTACGTCTTTCTCAGAAGAAATATATTGAGAAAATTGTTGCACGATTTAATATACAGTCAGCAAAATCTGTAAATACACCTTTGGCGATGCACTTTAAACTTTCAGATAAGTTATCACTGCAAACTGAGGAGGAGGAGGAGGAGCATATGTCCCATGTTCTTTATTCTAGTGCAGTAGGTAGTATTATGTATTCTATTGTATGCACTAGGCCTGATATTTCACAAGTAGTGAGTGTAGTTATCCGTTACATGAAGCGACCTGGTAAAGCTCATTGGGAAGCTGTGAAGTGGATCCTCAGATATTTAAAGGGGACAGCAGACGTTGGAATTGTGTACTAAAGGAACAATAATGGCAGTGAGACCACTGGTTATGTGGATTTGGATCACGCAGGTGACTTGGATGAGCGCAGGTCTTTAGTAGGGTACGTATTTACGCTAGCAAGTGGTGTAGTTAGTTAGAAGGCATCTTTACAGGATCACGTTGCCTTGTCTTCAACTGAGGCAGAGTACATAGCACTGACCTTTATAGCGAAAGAGGCGATATGGCTAAAAGGTTTACTCTCGGACTTTGGGTTAGATCAGAATAGTGTTGATATACACTGTGATAACTAATGTGCGATATATCTGGCATATAATCTGATTTATCACGAGCGAACGAAGCATATCAACATCAGGTACCACTTCATCCGAGATGTCTTAGCGAAGGGTATGGTTGTTGTTAAAACGATTGCGACATCAGAAAACCCAGCGGATATGATGACCAAGCTTGTTCCTTTGGCGAAGCTCAAGCTTTGCTTGAGCACAATTGGCGTCTATGGAGAGTGAGCGCCCGCCGGGGTGTTGGGAGAGCAGCATGGTTGATAAGCACTATAACTTGGCTACAAACATCGAGCCAAGGTGGAGAATTATTGAATTTTATATCTCGAGTTTGAATTGTTTATGGAACGTGACTCGCTTGAATAAATTTCATAATTTATCGTGAAGATATATATCTTCTTTTGGAGAAAATATTCAAAATTGCCTATAAAAGAAGTCCTTCTTATGGCACGCAAAGTGAAGGACTTCTTCAACAGATAAGGAAAACTGGTGGGCCCTGGTCAAAGTTATTCTTTGTTGACTCTTGGAATTAAATAATAAAATAAAAGAGAAAGAAGGGGCACACATATAAAAGGCATGGTATCTTCTGCAAGGGTTTTGTAGCCGCACTCGTACAGAGCCGCACTAGCCGCGAACGTCCAGGAAGGCCTCAGAGAAGAAGCGCCGCTCGAGAACAAAAGAAAAGAACGTACGGTCGTTCTTGGTTTCGATCGTACAAGAGCGTTTCGCTTTGGGCTTCAACGCGCGGTGATTTGTGCAGTGAGTTTATTTGTCCAATTAAATTATTTATTCGTAAACACTTTGAGTTTGGGCTTAAATCTAGATGTGGGAAACACTCAAGCGTTTGAGCGATTTGTAACTCTGATTCTCCGATTATAGTGGATTATTTATTGCTGGCTCTCCTCGTGGATGTAGGTACCAATATTCGGACCAAACCACGTAAATCTCTGGTGTTCCTTATCGTTTCTCATTTATTTCTCTGGTATTTTTGCATTGACTTAATTTGCAAGATCCTGTCGTTTCCGCATTATATTTCCAACACTACCAACGCCTTTGATATCATCAAATAGAAAGGAAAATGGAATGGTCCTTCCATCTCTGCCCAATTATGAATCAAATTGGGTGGTAATTTCGGGTACCGAGTGAAAGTAGTTTTTACCAAAGACAAAGGGAAAAGTCAAAGTCTTGAAAGCTTGCTGGCACCTACTTTACCACATTGAGCTATGAACCGACCAATATATTTAATGGTAGATTTGTCATCCTCACCATTAAAAATGGCAAAATTAGGGATTTTAAAACCTCTAGGAAAATGCTGGTTGTTAACCCTTTCGGGATAAGGTTTCCAATAGGTGGGCTCGTAATCCCCCCCATCTAGCCCCAGTTGATGTCTAATTTCTTTAGCAATCCATGTTGTGCATGGAATTGAATATTCAGTTGGCCATCTTAACCCCTAGGTAGCACACCAACTTTGTGGGGTGATGTATATTAATATTAGCTCCCATGTTAGGCCTACAAGGTATATTTGCCCCGTTGAGCGGCACGGGTAAACCAATTGGCCTTATATTATCGATATTTGTCACTAGTCCATTTTTTCGGCCATTTTGATTGACCAAATTGTTGATTCCATTTTGGCTATTTTAGTCGACATTATTTTGATTATTTCCATTCTTCAGGTGAACCAAGTTTTGCTTATTAGCATTATTTTGACCTTGTTTATAAAAACTTTGGCCTTTGCAATATTCTCATAGTGGGTGAAGCAATATGCTCAGGTTATTGACATCGTTAAACCAACTCTATGAATTAGAAACATACCTGCGAACCATCGGTCATTAACAGTATGTCATCGTGCTACTCCTCGAACAACTTCTTGATAGTTTACACCATGTGAGGTGTCTTGGAATGTCGGCATTTCCTCCTTGATTGTCCTATGCCGTTTCATGTGCGATCGAGGACTTAAAATGGACCCTTTGGTTACCATCCGGTAGCAACAAGATATTATCCGCAGCATTCTCAGTTTCTTGTTAATGCTTAAACTAGTGTTAACAAGTGAAGGTACAAAAGGGAATCTTCAAACATCAACACCATGAAAAGAATCCACCAACTATTTTAATTTCATCCAAAGGAGGAGCTTATTGGATCTTATTCAAAGCCAAATATCATATCGGTACAAACTGGTATAAGCACTAATTTCCCTAGTAAATTTTAGGAGGACCAGCGTTCACAATAAATATTGTAAAGACATGGACCAGTAGGCTGTATAGACCACGGACACATATGATTACATCGGTCACCATCTCTATTGTCATCGTATACGTCAAAATGGTGAAATTGACCAGGCCATTGCATGCTGCAAAAGAATAGGGTTGTACCCCAAATATTGGGCCTAAAACGAAATTCCCACATGCCTCCAGGAGGGATTTGCTGAACACGGAGATCGTTGTTCTTTGATTTGCAATGAACGGTGAGTGTTACTCCTCCAGGTAAGCTGTTCAAGATTTGGACATGGACTTTTCCGGAGCAAGATTGTAGGAGGGCAGGAATGACCATGAATATCACAAAAAGTCTAATGGACGAGTTCATATTTGTAACCTTTGTTTTTCTTTTGAAATATGAATAGAGATGCACGGTAGACCATTCAATTTAAGGAGGAATAGGGAGGCTTCATTTGCTAAGATAATAAGATTGCGCGATATCCATCCCTTATATGACTAAATCCATCCAATTTTTACCAAAAATATAAAATTGCCCTTAATCATTCCATTGTAATTTAAAGTGTTGGCTCCAAATTTATTTACTTTACTTTTTATTTATAGTTTTTCTGATTCTGTGTAGGATTAGTTACCTGAAAGATAAAATGCATTGTTAGTACTTCCATAAAAATTAGTTTTGTTGAAAAGAGAAATTTCCAAGAGCTGAGTTCTTTTCTACGTTGTCGATCAAATTTGTGTATAAATTTCAAAGTAGATTCTAGAAATAATTTAACATAGAATTTTTTTAGCACGATCATTATTTTATAAAGTTTCACTTTTGTTGTTAATATCCACATCAATGACGGCGAGCTTGCATCCCCTACAGTGACCTATTCGCTTTTCTACATAAAGATGAGCCTTACATGACGATCTGTTATCCTGTTTAGCCGTGATCCTCATAATCACTTGTCTCTGCCCAGCTTTAAGTCCTCTGTCTTGCAGATTTTCCAGAGTTTCCTACATCAATGAGACGAAAAACAACAACCTTGGTGGAGAACTACGGCGGTCGAGTCCTACCGAGAGCCCCACTAAGCCACCCCACTGAGCTGAGCAACCCTTTCATCGTCGGCCACATGTCTACCATCGCCAGCCGCCACGAGCATAACTGCCGCGTCCGACAAGCACACCACTGCGAGATAGGCATATCCCAATTAGGAAAATTTCCTAATTTACAATGTGCACATAATCGGTTATTCAATCTTTAAACCCTGAGATAGGATAATAGATTGTACAGAAAATTGATAATTTCGATCTCGAGTTAATACCACGAAAAATCCAAAATTAGTACATCCGTAAAAATTTTACCCCAAACTAATTTTGATAACAAAAAACCTCAAATTAGTACACTTGTTACAAATTTGCCCTTCGTTAAATTCGATTAATACAACAGAAACTATAAATTGGTAAATCTGTGATAAACAGAGGGGCAAAACCCTAAATTAATAATTCGTCAACTGTCAGGTGTCATCTAATACAGTAATCTGATGGTAAAATTCAATGAAAACTAACGGTGGGTAAATTTGTTACGTGTGTATCAGTTGGGAGTTTCGGTGGTCACAAAATTAATTTAAAGTAAATTTATCGCAGGTATACCAGTTTGAGGGGGTTTTGGGGGGTATTAACCCTTTGATCTTAAAGCCCTAAGATCAAGTTGATGATTTTATTTGCTTCCCAATTAGGATTAGATGGATATTCTTTGTTATCTCATGCTTATCTTATTTGATTTGGTGCTTATCTTGCGCAATTGGATGCTTATCTTGTTTGATTTATTTTGTGACACCCCCAGTACGTCACCTTTAGCGCAGTTAATGTATTCTTTCACCTGTTATGCATGAGGAAGCGTATAAAATCAAAGAGCAACCCGAGACATGCAAAATTTAAAGGGAAACACGCGAAAAATATAAACATGGCGATCTCATTTTCATTGCTTATTTATGTATTTAGGCGACATAGGTCGGGGTACATTGGGGGAAACAAAAAGGGTCCTGCCGCCCCTGACTACACCAAAAGCTCCATCAATCATCTCCTCCCAACGTGTAAGCACATATGTGCAACATCACGTGTCCATCACCCACAGTATGACAAAAAATCACTGCCCTCCCAACGTGTAAGCACATATGTGCAACATCACGTGTCCATCACCCACAGTATGACAAAAAATCACTGCCTGTCTCAAAAAATGCTACTCCACCATCCTTTGGGAAATCAAGATCCACAAACTTAGTAATATGACTAGAGAAATCGACAGGGGCAACGTAGCTAATTGAAGTGGAGGTTGGCAGGATCAGCATGATTACTAATATGAAAGAGCATAGTCGACAACCAGTGAGCATAACTCAACAAGTAAAATATTTACCAATCTATACTATATAAACCTATTACTACACATGCGAGGAAAACTCCAAGTATAAAATACATGAAATCACTTTTAAAATCAACTTGTCTAAGAACCTTCTTCAAAATAAAAAAAGTATATTGGTATGAATAGGAAGCATCCCGGGACAAGTAAACCAGAAATGCAAATGCAACATCAAAATACGAACGATCACGTTTGATTAAATAATTCTGGTTACAACATCCTCCGGGAACCCAGTTACCCCCGAGCATTTAGCACCCATCATGACATCACAAGGATATCTAGGGAATCGTGTTACACCCCTAGGCATCCGAGGGAACCCAGTTATCCCCTCAGGCATCTCGCACCCCTCCCAGATTGCAAGGCCATATGAGGATCCCAATTACTCCCTAGGTATCCGAAGGAACCTAGTTACCCCTCCAAGCATCCCAACTCCCGGGACATCGTTGTCATGGGGACTGACAGAACAGTCATATTCATGGTGTAGCAATTCAATATTTTGATTTAAATATCATTCACTTTGCTAATGCAAAGGAAACAACTCAAGTTCAGAACTAATCAACCTTTGTCCACTTATAAATCATAAAAATGGTATAAAACTGGTTAGTCTGCAATACAAATCTTAAAAGACAAGCTACGAAAAGGAATTTCATCCAGAATCCCAAAATTTCCAGAATTTGTCATCACAAAAGTGACCTACTTTGCACCACCTTATGACATCACATTGAGATCAACCACATCTCATTGGAAAGCTCATAATGTATAGATTTTGTCTCCAGAAGGCATCAAATCGAAATTCCAATGTTTTCTTATAGAAAATTATGAATATTTGCAATCGGCAAAACTGGGCAATTTTGCAATGTTCATGAAATCAGACTTAAAAATATAGTAAATGGACTCCGAAAATTCTAAAATTTGAATATGTCATAAAAAAAATCTCAACAAACATTTTCATGTAGAACATGAAGTCTGGATCTTTATGTAAAGACAACTTTTAGTAGTTCAAAGACAGGCCAAAAACAGTTCGCTAGAACATAATCTTTGCTTCTAAAAATCAGCTCTTTTTTGCACACAAATCATCTCCAAAAATTCCAAAATTTTTATGTGTTATAGAGGAAGAAGTCCTCAGGAACTTTTGTTAAGGAAATTTGTTCAAAATAATTCTAGAAAAATTTGTGGAAAATCAAGAATGTGTAAGGTCACAGCAACAACATATTTTGGGCAGTCTAGCACGCGTTGAAAGTAGGCTTTCGTAACCCAAATTAATTCCAAAAATTATAAAATTAAATTATGTTAAAGTTCAAGGTCTTTGGAGCAACTTTTAAGAAGAAGTTTCTTAAAATTCGGTACACAAAATCTCCACAAAAATGACAAACTGAAGATGTACAGTGAACCTGATTCTGGGTTTCAAGAACAAAGTGCAAGAAAGTGAGTCCGAATGAAAACAAATCAATTTACTTCAACAAAACTCATACTCAACATTTTCAAATGAGCATACAACACTCATTACCATCCTCATTCCAACAACTATTACCCATCTGGGTAACATGCCCTCCAAGTTCTTGCCATTGAAATAACATTAAGCCACGGAAATTAGGAGAAAAACAAGCCTTGCCGAGCAATAACGGATCTACGTAGCATAGATTAGAAGACATCCATTTGCCTCAATCGGCAGAAAACAGCATGGCACGGTTCCGGAAAAGAGGAAGAAATTTCAGCGGCGTTCCGGAGCTTCTTGTTGCACTCCTTGAGGTCACGAACGTGGAGGGAATCACCGGCGTGAAGGTTTTAGGGCGATGCTGATGGCGGACGGCACGAAGCAAGAGCTGTGGTGTCGGGGAAAGAGCAGCTGAGCAGAACGAAGAGGAAGGAAAAAGGAGGGGTCGGGCAGAAGAGGAAAATCAGAAGGAGAGGTCTTCATCTTCAACAACCTTCTTGCATGAGAGTCCACGTGTGACTTGGCTGGGATAACAAGTGTCAAGGCATGGATGACACTTGGTATGGTGGCGGCAACATTTGGCGTGGCAGCGGCTGGACAAGTGGCACGGTGGTGACGAGCTAGGTGGCGCCACGCATGCACAAAGGGAAGAAACAAAGGGAATGCCCATAGGAGAGAAATGGTGTCAGGTCACAAAACGTTGGCACTTTCCACGTGCTAGTTTCGTATGTGATCGAACATCGACCCCTTCAATATACTCGCAACTTACGGTGGAAATTCAAACTCGATCGACTAAAGCATTTACTAACCTTGGTTGTCAAGTTTGTCCACGCACGATAAAACTTCATTATTTGTCAATCGAATGACTAAGTATTCAACGGCACATGGGTCTATTGAGTGATGACCGAGATGTCACATATTTCCTATTCGAAAAATACCAAAAAAGATTGCTGGAAGATTATGATATTTATTAGATAAGATTTCTTGGTAGGACAGAATTTTAGATTGGAGTGCATGTTAAATAGTCTCTAGAAGATTAGGATAAAATTCTAAGTTAAAATAAGATTTAATGTTAGATCATATAGTTTCAGTTGCATTATGCCTGCAACATTATTTGCTATGTCATCCTACCAGGTCATCAATAGGCCATCAATGCCACATCATATTGTTATGCCATGCCATGTCATATGCCACATCAATCATATATACCATGTCATCGTGGCATGTCATCAATGCCATGTCATAGCTTGAATGTCATTTAAGGATTGCGTGTTAGATTCATTTAATTATAAATTGCATGTCATATTAGAGTAGTTCATTTAATTGTCATCATAAGTAGGACATTGAGATAAATTACATGTCACATGTCATATTAAATTAGTAGCATGCATTGCAATATAGATTAGTCTTTATTTTCTTTGGATAAATAGAAAATACTAAAAATTTATTAATCAACAATTAGTGATGATTGATATTCACTCTTTCTTGTAATTTATTTTTTCTTTATTTATTAAGTATTAATTTTATTGATTGTGCACCTGCATGATCACCCTTTGCATGTTAGAGACTAGGTTAAAATCAATCCAAGTTGCATGACAAACATTATTTTTAGAATAAAAGAGAAAAAGCACCGAAAATGCATTAGAATAATCTAGCATAATCAAGTTCCCGAATCCATAAATCTCTAGTTTGTAAAAGTAAAGTATTCTCCCACACTATACCTAGGTTTCTAATTGATCTATCAAAAATTAATTAGTGGCGGCTCTAAAATGAAATTGATTTGTATGTTAAAGATTGAGCCTAAGTTGCGAATTAGAATGGGCTTATGTAAACCCGAGCTAAGTGTAAGCTTAGTAATTCATTAGCCAAACCCTAGGTTGTTCACCAGCTCGGGAAGGACGCGATAGCTTAGCGACTCCATTGGGACTTGAATTAATATTCTTAGGCTTTGTTCGTTTGGCGGAAAATATTCTTCTTTTGGAAAATATTTTCCTGGAAGTCATTTTCTTGGAAAATGTTTTCCCGGAACATAATTTTCCGGTGTTCGGCGATCAATATGAAAAAGTTTTGGAAAATATTTTTCACCGGCAGCGACCGGCGGTGGCGGCGGCCGCGTTGGCGACAGCCTAGGGGCGGCGACCGGCGGTGGCCAGCGACCTTAGTGAAGAAGAAGAAGAAGAAGCTCCGGAAAATGATTTCCACTTTTGAAGAAGCGGAAGTCATTTTCCATAGACTTGGGCTATTTTATGAGGAGGGGGAAGGAAAATATTTTCCCACGGAAAACGTTTTCTGCCCCCCGAACACCGGAAAATCTAGAAAATATTTTTCGGAAGAATATTTTCCGCCAAACGAACGTAGCCTTAATGGACTAAGGCCCAACTTTCTCTTTTTCAAAAATAGTTTTTGTTCGGCAACAAGGATACAAGGTACGTCTCTAATATTGAGTGTTCAATGTTTGTGCAAATGGGAGTTATAAGGGGTTGTTTCGCCGGAAATGTTCCCGTGACGAAATATAATTCACCGAAAGTCGTTCTTTGATTTTTAATTAGAGGAGATTGGGTTCTATGACTGATTTCGAACATGAGATATCCAGGCGTGAACAAAGAATTTAATTGTCTTAATCAATAACATAAGTTTCGTACAGTAATGAAATTCGATTTATATTTATAAACAATTCGGATAAATCCGTTAAGTTACTAATTGGCGGCGTCCGGATTTCATTGATGCAACATTACAAAGCTATTGGCTTAGAAAATATACAACTTCAGATATGAAAACTAAAGGTGCGCTACTAGAAAATAAAATAACTGAAAGACAACATTTTGATGTGTATTTGTCAAGGGAGCTTTTTTTGGCTGTCGGGTACTATTTAAAATGTAAGCCTGATAACGCCTTATGAGACCATGTTCAATAATCACCGTTGATCTCATTTTTGCCATTCATCTAGTGATATCTGTCCATCAATTGCCATTGATCTTATTTTTTCGTTCTAACATATGTCCTTCCTAAGGCAATAACTATTGTCGAGCTCTTTTCGTCTTGACACTTGTCCTTTCTAAGGCAATAACCGTCGTCGAGCTTTTTTCATCTTGACACCTATCCTTCTCGAGGTAATAACCATCCTCGAGTTCTTCCCATCTTGACACCTGTCTTTCTCAAGATAGTAACCATCGTCAAGTTCTTTCCATCTTGACACCTAACCTCCTCGAGATAATAATTGTCATCGAGCTCTTTACATCTTGACACTTATCCTCCTCGAGGTAATAACCGTAATTGAGCTCCTTTCGTCTTGACACCTGTCCTCCCCAAGGTAATAACTATCATCAAGCTTTTTTCATCTTGACACCTCTCTTTCCTCCTTTTCTCATTGACAACTTCGATGATTTGGGTTCCGTATGGTGATTTTCATCGACAACTTTCGGTACGAGAGCTCAAGTGGCGCTTACTTCCTCTATGGTTCAAGCTTTCCAATTTTAAATTCATAAATTTCCCACTGAGATATTCCAATGCTTGCCAGTTGTTTGCTTACGTGAGCAATCTTCTATGAGCTATGTCATCCCTTGACGTCCTTTTAAAGTTTATTTCCATTTATTTTTGTTATCGACAACCTACTTAATTATAGATGTCAACAGGGGTGGGATCTTTAATAATACTTGTTTTGCAGAGAGGCAATGAGAATGAATGTTTTATTGTGGCTAATTGAAGTGGTGTTTGATATAAACTGTTGTGGATGCTTTCATTACTTTAGCACTACACTATAGCACACATAATTTGTAACACCCTGAATTTCCATAAAATTACCACTTACTAAAGCCTTCTTAGTCTTTTCACTTATAGCATAAGCGGAAAGCAATCCACAATCAAATTAAACATTTATTGCTCAGTGGACACATTTAGTGCAAAAATACCACATCTTCATTTCGCACTTTTTATTTGTATACAAGGATAATTTGGATGACATCATCATTAAACACCAAAACAAAAGACAATGTCTAGGAGGTCATAAAAGTATCATACTTCCCCTATGCCATCCAAGTGAAACCCACAGTTTTCACCGGTCTCCAATCACCCAGCCTCACAATTACACCAAAAGTGAGTAATAAGCAAGATCGATCCTAGTTTCGTAATATCTTTCAACAAAAGAACATTCATTCTAGTTATTTGAAAAAAGGCAAATCAATAGGATTAAGTTAATGCTCAATAAGAGATAAGACCAGTTTATAAACCGATTGATCTTACTAATTTTCGATTCCTAGGACAAACCTACATGATATGCATTTTAGGCAAACAAGTATGATTAATAATATCTTTGAAGACCATAAATGTCAGGCAATTTTAAATAGGATCATTCACTCAAATGCAAGCATATGGCA
Organism: Syzygium grande; assembly: GCA_024733475.1. Taxonomy (NCBI): domain Eukaryota; kingdom Viridiplantae; phylum Streptophyta; class Magnoliopsida; order Myrtales; family Myrtaceae; genus Syzygium; species Syzygium grande. Next base: position 10,242,887 of record JAMXDD010000009.1, read on the forward strand.
TATTATCTCATAATACCACATCGTATTTCATCAATTTACACACATGAATTCACATTCATCACTGGTCAAGACCATCTCGATTCATGAGGCATCTCAACTAATGAGGCATCTTGACTAATGAGGCATCGTCACCACCAACTCATGGGAGACGGAATCATTCATACCCTTTGCCACACCTCGGCCCATTCATCATGGATGTTATCTTTATTAGTAAGGATAAATACACTACTATACGTCCACGTGACTATGGTCATTTCTTAACATCATACCGTAGCAAAGCCATGTCATGCCATGACTATCATAGGCTTTCATATCATCTCAACCTTGCAAAGAACCTTCTCATACGGTAGAACATCTAGCTAACTCCAGAGTCTTATCCACATACTCATGTAAGGGAATTCGCTTTGTGGCAAAAAAGCCTTGGCAAATGTCTTAATCATGTGGTATCATTCACATACATTTTATAACAATTGCCTCGTACATCTTATCATATTTCATTTCTCATGCATAATCACATTTGTCCCATCATTTGATGTCACATCAAGGAAAATCATATCTCATTAGAAAGCTCATAATGTATAGATTTTATCTCCAGAAGACATCAAGTCCAAATTCCCAAGGTTTCCCATGAGAAATTATGCATTTTTGGAATTGGATAAATATTGGCAGTTTTACACAGTATCGGAAATTCTTTCAAAATAAATAGTAGATGGACTCTGAAAATTCTAGAATTTGAATATGTTATAAAAGATACCTAGATAAACATTTTTCATAAAGAAACCAAAGTACAAACATTTTGTAAGTATCTCATTCACTAACTCAAAAAAAGACTAAAAATTTCTCATTGGAATAGAACCGTTGTTCCACAAAATCAGTTCTTTATCATAGTCAAAACATCTCGAAAAATTCTAAAATTTTTATATGTTGTAGAGGGAGAAGTCTTCAAGAACTTTTGAGGGGAAGTTTGTTCAAACTCAGTCTAGAAAAGCTTGTAGAAAATCGATAAAGTGTAAATATCATAGAAATACCTATTATGAACAGTTTTATATGGTTTAAAAACTAGTCTTTCGTACTACTCATATCAAGTCAAAAAATTATGAAATTAAAATATGTTAAATGTCAAGATATTTGGAACACAATTGAAGAAGGAAATTTTTGGAAATTCAGTCCACAAAATTCTCCACAAAAATAACAAAACAAAGAGGTACAAAGAACTCGAAGCTGGGTTTTCCAGAACAAGAATTGAGCTCGAATGAGAAAATCACCAAATTTGATTCAACAAAACTCATAGCCAACAACTTGAATGGATATGCAACACCCATTTAGAACTCAAAAACACACATGCACTTCATTTTCAAGTCTGGTCATACCCATTTATGCACAATAAATAACAAGAGCCACACAAGCAAGCCACCAAATTACATCTACAACTCAAATCTAGCAAAATCAAGAGTGTAGGAAGATTGGAAGGCTTAGAAATGAGTCTCATCTCCTTGCATTGGTTCCTATGTAATACATGGGTTTCCATGGCATCTGGCTGAGAGTTTCCTTGCAGCAAAATGGTGAATCCAAACTCGTTGATGGCTGGAACTCCATGAGCAAGAAGAAAGCAAGAAGATGAGGCGTGTGGGAGAGTGAAATGGTGAACAACATGAGCGGATGTGGGTCTGGTCGAGAAGAAAGTGGAGAAAAATGGAATATCTTGCGTGGGTAAGAGAAATGAGAGAGAAAATGAGAGAGTGAGGGGGTTTTGGGGTTATGTCGAAATGAAGAAGAGAGGAAGAGATAAAGTGTGTCCAACAAGCTTCATTATTAATCTCAAGGAATGTCATGCAAGCTTCATCATTAATCTTTTTCATGTAAACTTTTATCAGTAATCCTTCGCTTGCAAGTTTTCATTGTTGGACATAAGCAACCTTTTATAATTACTTGGCCTTACTTTCTTTAATTTTGCATGTAAAGATGGGTACTAAATTGCCGGCTATACATGGGGGTAATAAGGGCACAAATTGTGTCTTATAATGTTTAATTCAAGTGCACAAAATGTCCACCTAAGACATACAGTAACGGTCATTGTCCCTAATCATCATTAAATAATCACCATATATATATTTACATATGGTTGAAATAAGGCCCCTCAATTGTCCAATGAATTCTCCAAAATTTTCAAATCAAATATATGCCAAGCGTATATCACCGAAATTCCTTAAATATCTCGACAATTGTATAATCAAACCTTGGTCATCACCAATTTCAATTCACATAACGCCACTAATCAGTTATGTGAAATTTTGGGATGTCACATAATTTTCCATTGGACCTAGGCCGTATAGGATACTTACGATGGTATTAACTTGGACACGATTATGAACTTGAGTCCATGCAATAGAGTTGCCTAACTCAATCTCGAAAGTTCCTTTCTTGGTGTTGAAAGTGATTACTTTTTCCACAAAGCCGACGTCGCAATTGGGTAACACTTTTAGTTGTGTCGGAGTTATGAGGACTTGGCTCAGTATGCGAGATTGTTACTAGTCATTTCATCATTTTTGACTTCACATTGCCAAGCCTTTTTAGTAAAAAATCAAGCCTTTCTTCTTATTTGATTGCCATCATTCTCTAGTGAAGTAAATCTTCCAATCTCACACTCTGCAATTTATTTACTTTATCGGTCCATGAGAAAAGGATCATTGTGGGTTTATTTTCCATGTCAATTTGAAATGGAAATGATGAAATTACCTTGTGGTGCGTGTCTTTCATGCCTACGTAATTGGTGCTTCCGTGAGCAATTTAGCTCATAATCTAAGGCAAAGTTTTGTTCATGGAATTACGTCAAGTATTTAAGTGTTGAAGGTAATAAAAATCTTAGAGTAAGATTTATGTATTTTTTCTATAAGATTGAGAAATTATGAGGCTAAATATTATGTAAGTTATTGGGTATAATTGAGAGTTGGAAACACTTAGAGTGTTTGAGTAATTCAAGTGTGGTTGTAATTTATTGAAGAAACATCTCTAAATAATTTTGATGATATCCAAACTATCCTTGGTATAATATCTATATTGTCTAAGTGTAGATATATTTAAAGGACTGAGTGATAATCATAATATTATTCATTAAATAGAAGATCACAAGACTGTCCTTGAAGGATCGTGTAAACAGCACCATCAATCTCAAAGATTTGCCAAATGACGACAACTTGTTCAAACTGAAGAGATCTAGTAATTAGTGATGTTTAAGTAACGGTTCATTTAATATGACCGTTATGTCACTATAATAGCCGTTGGGACTAAATAGGCACAATAGAAGATTCAGCAAAAAGGAGAAGAGTTGTTTTGATAGGTAATCAATATCACAGCTACAATAAAACACAATAGACGCTATTTTGGGAAAGTCTGCCGAAGTTCAGGAATAGGTTGTATGGGCAATAAGTTCCAAGGACAGCAGCTCTAATGACTCTAACGGTTACTTTGGCTCTCTGGGATATCAACAACGATTAGTTTGAAGATACCTATAAAAGAGAAGGTCTTTGAAGCCAATAAGTTAGAGTAAGAGTGTGTGTGCTTACAAGAATTCTAAAATCTCTTACTTGCTGTATACTGAGCAAAAAGCTCATACTTGTCGATAATACTTGTTGCATTGTAATTGTGCTGAAATTTTAAATGTACCAAGTGATAACAGCATCCACCTCCTGGTAGCATGATCTACAATTTGATAGGAGTGGTGCTTGTTAAAGTGTAACTTGATCGGCAAATTACTAATGTAATCCAACCCAATTTGTGGCTCTTAGTGGTGAGAGTGGATGTAGGATTGGAGATAAAGCCGAACTACTATATATCCTTGTGTGCAGCTGTTTATACTTCTGTTTATCATCTCTAGTATATAAGTGATACTTTGTCTTTCATACATCTAGTGTTTTCCAATATCTCTTTGTTACACGTTGTTTTTCGCAAAAATTATAACATCTTTCAAAGCAACCTATTCACCCCCTTTAGGTTGCATAATTAGTCTCAACAGTAATCTCCATTGTATCACCTAATCAATAGTGAAATTCTTTAGTGTCCTCCCAATAGATTTAGGTCACATCAATCGAACCACGTAAATATGGTGTCTGACTTATTTTCTTATTTTGTTTATTTTATTGTTCGATAACTTGCTTTGCAACAATTGGTATTAGAGGTAGGCTTAATTGAGCCGAAGCAAATTGATAGTGACAGAAAAATGAAAAATAAAAATAGGCAGATTTGATAGAATGATTTTGGTTTTTGGAAGATGTAGATTGAGAATTATCTATATCAGATGAAAGTGCACTTACCCATGTTTGGGTAGAAGTTAGAGTCAATGAAGCGAGCTAAATGGGAATTGATGGATAGATAAGTGTTGGGTGTTATTCAGCTAACTTTAGCTCATAACGTTGTATTCAACATCATGAAAGAGAAGACCAATGTGGGTTTGTTTGATAAAAGTTCTATCAAACTTGTATGAGAAGCTCTTTGCAATTAACAATGTCTATTTAACTTAAAGATGGGCGAATGTGCATTAGCTATTTATTATATCAATGAATTCAATGTGGTTGTTAGTCAATTGAATTCAGTTGAGATCGACTTTGAAGATGAGATACGTGCTTTAATTTTATTATCCTCATTACTTGATAGTTGAAAAACTACTATTACTATTGTAAGTAATTCCTCTGAGTCAATAAGCTTGACTTTTTATGTGGTTCGTGATTTGATTTTAAGTGAGGAAATCCGTGGGAGAGAATTTGGTGAACCTATATCTATTACTTTAGTAGGTGAAAGAAAAGGAAGAGCTATGTTGGTAGAAGTAATAAACATAAATAAATGTAGTCAATTTAGGACCGATGGTGTTGTCTGTTGGAGTTATGATAAGAGAGTGCATCTTAGAAGGGTATGCCTTAAACTGAAGAATGAGAAAGGTAAGGGAATTGGAGTTAAGAGTGCAGATGATGTTGCAGTTATAGTTGATAATAATTTGGATGGTGTTGATTATGTTTTGTCTCTCATTGATGATTCGTTATTTAGCGGATGAATCATGGATTCTGGTTGTTCGCTTCATGCTATACCAAATAGAAAATGGTTTATAACTTATCAATGCATGAATAGTAATAAAGTGTAGCTAGAGAACAATGCTGATTGTGGCATTGTAGGTGATGGTGATGTTAGAATTAGAATTTATAACAGTGTAAGCACATTGACTAGAGTGAGGCATGCTTCAGAGTTGAAGAAGAATATGATTTCCTTGAGTGCCTAGATTTAGCTGGGCGTCGGTGAATTTTGAAGGTTGTTCAAGGTTCAAATCGAACATTTAGCTGTGTATTAGCTTTGAATTGAAACACGACCTTAACCGAGTGTAACTCGAATTGAAGATCTAGTTCGGTTCGGCTAGGTTTGGTTAGGTTCGATTGGATTTTTCGATTTTCTTTTTGTAATATTAAAAAGAAGTTAAGTGAAAAAGGAGAGAGATTATGTAAATTGTAATATTAAGAAGAGGGACTATTTTCAATAAGATTGGTTAACCGAATCAAACCGAAACTATCTAAACTAGAATTAAAAAAAAAAGGTATTTTTCATTATCCGAACTTAAACCTAATCGACAATGCATGAAATTTCGGTTCGGCTCTGGCACCCCTATTAAGCATAGTGACTTTTTCGATCTCCCTGAACAAGTGCACCACGTAGGGTTTGGCTAATGGATTACTAAGTCTAAATTTAGCTCGAGTCCTCTCAAGCCCTTACCAATTTGTGACTTATGATTCAAGTTCTTAACATGCAAATGATTTTCAATTAAGAGTTACCATTAATTAGTTTACGGTGAGTAGATTGAAAGCCCATGAACTAGAGATTATAAGTACGGGGACCTAGTTTTGCTAGATTATTCTAATGCTCTTTCGGTACTTTTCTCTTTTATTTCGATAAAAAAATGTTTACAGTTAGTTTGGATTGATTTTAAACCTATCCACTAACATATGAGGTGATCATGTTGGTAACGAAAGCAACTACAATATTAGTTAGAAAATCACATCATCAACCCTAATATAATTTTTAATTAAAATGTAATTCAACTCAATGTATTTTTAGGAGTTTTCTCTTTTTTAGTTAAAACTAAACTTTAATGCTACTAGTCTAACATGACATGGGACATATGATTTACTTGAATGTCCTAATTCTAATGACAATTGAATGGACTATTCTAATGTGACAGGGTGAATATTTAACTGCATGACCTAATTCTTATGATGGACAAAAATCATTATGAAACTATTCTAATATGACACATAATAAGTTGTGAATGACATGGCAAGATGATATGCAAGCATGATGCAATTAATCTATATGGCATGCACATGTTTATTTTTTTCAATTTAAATTCGAAATAAATAACTAGCCTATTTTAAACATGTGATAATATCTAAGGAAATAATCTAATCTATTCTAAATTGATATTTTTGACTTTTTTTTATTAAATTTGTAATTAAGAAATAGTGAGAATAAACTATCTAAACTAGGATATTACATAATCTAAACTAGGAAATAAACCAAACCAAACCCTAACTTAAACGGGGATATTATTCTAATTTTCTAGAACACTTATCCTATCCTAAGATATACTAATATTAAAATAATCAAAATTTATCCTAAACATGCAATGTATTATCTTAATTGAAATCTACTCAAATTTTATCTGATTTTTTTATATTTTTTTTATGGAAACACAATTAGTTCAATTCAAACAAAAGGTGAAAAAAATAGCAATAAAATCAATACTATACCAAATCACAAGAAATATTATACATATCCATTTAAATTTAGAAATAATAGATTGATGAATTATATCCCTGAGGACCAGATTGGCTAATTTTTAGCGCAACTAGAAATTGTATCTCGGGCTGGAGATCGGTTTGACGCTTTTCCATGTGGTCGCGAATTATATCTCGGGCAGGAGATCGAATTGATGGCCATAGCACGTAGTGAAATTAGGAAAAAATCCTTAATTTAAAGGCTACTCGGGTATTTCATGAATACAATAATATCACTAAGAGAGTCAATCAAAGTTGAAATTTCACGAATTAGACAACAAAATATATGAATTTCAAATTAATGAAAATTATAACCTAATTCGCGATATCACCCAGATAGCGTGGTGGCCTTTGGTGGTGCTCGAATTGTGGGGGCCTTTGGTGGTGCTCGCAGTGGACTCGGCTGTGTAGTGTAACTCCGCTGAGGTGATTGTCGACAAGAGCAGCGGAGGTCGAAGTCTCGGTGGCCAATGAACGATCACAGTGGATGGCCACGATTCTGAATGGTGTCGTGGTGATGCGAGTTTAGCCAAGGACTGATGACAGTGCTCTGTTCAGCGGGGATTATTCTCGGTGTAGCTTGCGGTGTGGCAAGGAGTGTCGTCCATTGGCTGTTGGTCACAAGAACAAGGCAGCTGTAACGACGGGCAAGAAGTTGCTACAAAAATCAGGTGGCCAGCTGTTACGTCGTGGTATGAAGTTACATCAATAAACCTGCAAAAACACAGGATTTCAAAGGGAAAACAGTGCAGCAAGTTAGCTCAATTGGGCTTGTCGTAATGAAGGGTTGAGGTAATGCGGTAACAGCGGGCAGCGGACTGGAAGGTAGCACTGCTGCCGAGTGAGAAATAGCAACGGCTCGCAGGATGGTTCGTCATTGGAGGCTTGCGAAAGAACTCACTAAGGACTGATGCAGGGAGCGGCGTGGCTGAGCAGGAGCGTCGGGAGGAGTTTGTTGGAACTCGTCGGTCATCAGTCACGGGACCACGGGGCTGCGAGTCACTGGGCTCGCTGTTTGGTGGTGTCCGAGATGTCCGTTGCGTTGAACGATGGCTGGAAGCGCCGGGGAAAGCTGTAGAAAGCGTCTGGAATTTGGGTAAAGGACGCTACGTGCCCATGGAGGAGATAGAGAGAGAGAAAAAAATACCGGTTTCTAAGAAATTCTCTCCCTTATTCAATGTGTCCTCAAATTGTGTGTGAACGGAGCCCGCTCTTTTCAATTGTGTGTCGGCTTTCATAGGTGAGAAGAATGGGCTGTCCAAAGATGTCTCAAATCTAGCTTTCCTTCTGTGTCCGAAGAAGATATCCTCCCCAAGCGGTGGATAATTTGCTCCAGGAAAGTACTCCCCCGGTTCAAATCTTTTCACATGTTGACAACTTAGCCCAGTATCCACTTTTCATACTTGGAAAGGAGGAGATGGGAACTTCAACTCGCCACCTTCTCGGGAGGGGCTATGGATGGGGATATTTAATTTCATTTATGGGTTTTCGACTCTCACATTTTGCAAAGAAGTAATGCAAAAGTTTGAAAGTGAGTTGAAAGTTAGAGTATAACAAACTAAAAAAAAACAACAAAAAACAACTCAGCCAAATTTTTTTTTCTTTTTGCTTTATTCACCACGTGTACCCATGAGTCAATGATACATACAAAGATGATATGTATCCTATATACGATTCCTTCCTTTTTCTAGAGAATACAGCCGGATGCAATTAATTTCCTTCCCTCTCGGTCGACTCCTAGAAATGCAATATCCTCTGGATAACATGTGAACTTCGGTCATCAACTTGATTCAAGTCTAATTACTTGAGTTTATCCGCCATTGGTCCAATATAATGAAAACTATATGGGCTTAGTTAATTAATAATGCAAATGCTCCTAAACTATATGCAATTTAGTCTAATTATATTATTTTTTTTAGGGGTTAAATGGCTTAGTTAATTAATAATGCAAATGCTCCTAAACTATATGCGATTTAGTCTAATTATATTATTTTTTGTTTAGGGGTTAAATGTATTAACCCCTAATTTTCTATACAATGTTCCTAAATAAATAGTTAAAATTTAGGTGTTAACAATTGCCTTTATGAGTTTTAAGGTGAGACAGTGCCTCAGAGACATCAAATGCATCTGTTTAAGAGTCTGAATTTTGGCATATGCGTTTAAGGCATATTAGCAAGCAAAGCCTAAATATTCTAAGTGAAGGGAATCTATCGTGTGGTTATATTACTAATGAATTGAATGTGTTTAGGTTCTGTAACTTAGATCAATGGTGGAAAGTGCAGTTCGATTCAATTGTCAAAGAAACCACAAATTGCATAATTGATTTACTTGAATGTTCGCAGGTTATCGCGATTTCCTTTGAGGAAAAGTATTAGATTTATGCTAACAATTGTAGATAACTATTTGAGGAGGACCTGGGTGTTTGTGCTGAGACACAAGTTTGATGTTGTTGTTAAATTTAGATAATTGAGAGCTTTGATAAAAAAATGATATTAGTAAGATGATCAAACACGTACAAACTAACGATAGCATTGAAATCTGCTCAAAGTTGTTATACAAATTTTGCATAGAGGAAGCATAGTGAAACTCCCGCACTAGTGCAAGTGATCCGATTGCGGAGTTGATGAATGAAATATTACTAGAGACGACACACAAAATGATCTCTAGTACTGGTATGGCTAGAAGATCTCTAGCAAATGCTCTTAATACAATGAGCTACATGATGAATAGATTTCTATCACTACAATTGGATGTTGGACTCTTGAAAAAGTGTGGTCACGTAACGTTGTTAATTATTCTACTCTTAGAACATTTCGTTGCCTATGTTATATTTGAGTGAACGATGGTAAACACGATGGAAAGTGCACGTTCCTAGGTTATTCACAATGTGAGCAGCACTATCGATTGTGGTGCCCGAAATTAAATTCGCCTGTTATCAACAGAGAAGTTACATTTGACGAGTGTCCAATACTTTTGGCCAGGGTGTTTATGGCAGTATTCATACAGATTTGAACGATGTTCAACTCAAGGTGGAGATGCAATTAGAAACTCCTGGGGTAGTGAGCACTAGCAAAGTAATCGACATATATGATACTTATAGCAAGGTGGAGCCTGCCAACAGTTGGTCTAACTAATGAGTTTGATAATGTGTGTGTTCGATCTCCCGATAGATATGAATACAATGATGATTTTTTTATCTGTGATTGAAGAGGTCGTGTTTGAAAATCCTTGTGGGACAATTAATGGTGCATGTGGAGTTGGTGTTTGAACGAGATCTATAATTATGGCGAAGTTCAAGTGAGGCTTGGACTTGAAAGATATCTATGGTAGTTAAGCCCTTTGTTGCTATGACAAGTTCAAATTCTAGCGAAACAATTGTGACTAGGCTTAAACGTCGAGTCAATATAAAAATCGTTAAAATATGTCTCGAGTTTAAGCCCATTAAACGAATGCGACCCAAATTGATTTAGCTTGGTAGATCAAAGTTTAAGACTGGATCTTGCATAATGCGAAAATTGCTTACGTATTGAAGTCACAATCAAGAACACAATTGTTTTCCTTTTACAAGTTGGGCCCAGTGAAGAAAGAAGACAAAAAAGGAAGGTAAGATTGTGGACTTTATTGACCAAATTCAATGGGGATTACGTACATGGATTTTCCTTTCTCATGCATGCACATATATCGTGGATGCGTTTTTTTTTTTCATGTTTGCAGAATTGGTGCTTTCGTGAGTGATCAAGGGAGAGTTTTGTTCTCGGAATTACATTAAGTATTCAAGTGTTGAAGCCAATTAAAATCTCAGAGTAAGATTTCAGTAATTTTTTTATAAGATTGAGATATTATTTTGTAAGAAATTATGAGGGCTAAACACTGTATGAGTTATTGGGTATAATTGAGGTTGGAAAACACTAAGAGTATTTGAGTGACTCGAGTGTGGTTGTAATTTCCATTATATCGATTGATTTATAGTTAAATTCTTTATTGCTCTCCCTATGGACGTATGTCATATCGATTGAACCACATAAAAATTGGCACTAGTTTCTTCATGATCAAGAACATCATGATCAATTAGAGGTTCGTTATCAGAACTCATGTCATCATTGACATCCCCACTTATCTATGGAACAACAACTGCCCCATCCACCATTTTTTGACAAGCAGGTAAATTTGAAAATAAAGCTACAGTTAAGGGTTTATTTTAGACTAAAAAAAATCGGAATATAATTGCTATAGGACCTAAAGTTTGATGTATTTTAGAGAATTAACCCTAAAATGACTATGAAATGACCTTAGTTTTTCAATCTGGTACATTGAATTTGGTAAGTGACCAAATATTGAGAGTAAGGGTGTGCTTGGTAATGATTCTGTGCCTGAGAACTTATTCCACTTAGAAATGATTTTTTTTATTATGTGCCCGAGAACTGATTTTGAGCATTTGAAGGCATTTGGTAATTGCCCAAAATTTCTATTCCTTAAATAGAAAAAAAACAGAAATACATTTAGTAACGGCACAAAATTTCTTTTTATTAATAATATTTTAATATTTCTTTCTTTCTTTTTTATTATATATTTTTTCCTTTTGTTCTTCTCCTTTGTCTTGGCCATGGCCGATGATAGGCCACAAACCAGGGCCGATGAGGGCGACCCTCGCCGGCCTTTTTCAACTCTCACCCGAGCCGATGAGAGTCGCCCTTGAGGCTTATGGCTGGGCTGAGGGCCGTTATTGTCAAATATGGCAAGGGCTAGATTTTCACCGTCACTCTTGCCATATTCGACGAGAGTGGCCCTCGCGGCTCAAGGTAGGGCTGGATAAGGTTGGCGAGGGCTACAACGCCCTCGCAGGTGATGGGGAGGGCTGCACCGATCCTCACCTATGTTGTTGGTTGCCAGTGGCCAGCCAGGCAAGAAGAACTGAAGAAGAATAAGAATAGTAAAGAACAGGAAAGAAGAAGAAGGAAAAAAAAATTTCTTTTTCAATTCTGACTTTTGTTTCCATAATCAATAAGCAACTTTTTTTTACTTCTTGATTTTGTTCAAAAACTGATTTTGGGAATAATTTTTTTGCAAATTTGTGCCCGAGAACAAAAAGTTTACCAAATAATTTTTTATTTCAAAAGTGATTCTGAGAATAAAAGAATAGAAATTTTTGCTGTTTTGCAACTTGCCTAATGTGCACTAAGTATCATAAGTGCCCGCTCTCCCAGGTGCTCATGGTCCACAGATTTGATGGGCGTTAGGCGAGTTTTGACTTTTTGTTCTTCTTTTTTGTTTTGTTTTATATAAGGATTCCCTTGAATAAAAACCACTAAAGAGTCCAAACATGAATGGAAAACTATATATTTAAGGTCTTATAGAAAGCTAAAAAATATTTAATTACGGTGGGAGATGATAAAACATATAAATACCATTTACAATATACTATTACAAAAATTGACAATTTAAGGAAAAAAAACCAAGCAAATTCTAGTTACTTTAAAGTTGAAAATATTTAGCATTAATAATTTAGAAATGATGGAACCAAACAATTTTGGATTAATACCGCAAAAAATCTCAAACTGGTACATATGTGACAAATTTATCCTGAACTAATTTTTTAACCATCAAAAACCCAAACCAGTACACTTATTGCAAATTTACCCTAATTGATTTTTTGACTACCAAAAACTTTAAACTGGTACACTTGTGAAAAATTTACTCTTCGTTAAATTAGATTAATACCACGAAAAATCACAAATTGGTAAGCTTGTGACAATGAAGGGGTAAAACCCCAAATCGGTACACTTGTCAATTACCATGTGTCATCCAACTCAGTAATTTAACGGAAACCAGTGGAGGGTAAATTTGTCATGGGTGTACCAGTTTGTGATTTTTCGTAGTATTAACCCAATACTTTTATAAGCCCCCTTAACTAATTAAATTCAACTAAATGAATTTCTTTCCTCCTTACTTAAATGTGCAAATAATAAATGTGCGTGCGTGCATGCGTCCAAGATACAGAACCGAGATAGGAATTAACATGATATATATTTCCTTTTTCACGAGAAGACCTAACTTTACAAAACCATCTTTACATAAAAAGCAAAATATTCAATTAGCGAAAAAGAAGTAGCCGTGCATTGCACATGTTCGACACTTGCCCCTGGTGATTACGCAAAACAGATAAGTTAAACAATAGACCTAACTTTGATTTTGGCCAACCGATGATATCATTATTTTGCTTTACTTTCTTTTTCCTACTCCTCTTGCGCTCATCTGTCTTCCATTTTCATGAGGAACATGACGTGGCGCCGGGGGAGGTCGTACCTAGTGACCCGCTCACCAATCTCCGGCTTTCGAATTACCGGCGGCGCTCGAAAGTTGCGATCTAAACTAAACATTCGCAATGCATTTGCTCGACCCCGATATTCCTTAACCGTTGCGAGACTCTAGGATAACATTCGAGAAGAACCGTTAAGCTCGGTGGGGTTCTCATAAAAACTAGACGGCAACTCGCGGAACAGAAATCAGACAGAAGACCACACGTCGTTATAATATTTGAAAGCTTCATGTTTAAGATGTGCTTTCTTGAATATAATTGTGCCGGGAACACTTGAAATAAAAAGTCGGCGCGTAAATCCACGCCGTGGTAGTGAATCGACGAAAACTTAAAAAAAAACAAGCCGTGGTTTTACGCTTGAATCAAACAGAAATTAAAAGAAGCGAAGAATAAAATCATTCTTAATACGCAACATATTAACTAAAATTAGTTTCCCAAACCACACACTCGATAACATTTAAAAAGCTCCTGGACATTATCACTCGATAACATTTACAAAGAGGAGTACGCATCTGGCGGGGGGGAGTGACGTGGGCTGCGCGTAAAAAGTGAAAGTGCAAAGTTTCGAAAACAAATTAAGTCGATTTTTTTTATTAAAGTGCTCGTGCTTTTTCCCCTTTTTTTTGTTTTTTTTTTTATAAATTTCGTGGGAAAAGGTATGTATATTATAAATTATAATCACTTATACGGAGGAGAAGATCCCGTAATCGGCGCGCGCGACGATAGATAAGATCGACAACTCGCGCGTCCACGTTCCGTGATCGTGCGCCCTGTGCTCGTGTCACCGGGAACCGCCGTATATTAGGCTCGTGCCGATCCTCGCGCCCTTCGGACGCGTTACCCGAGCCGTGCATAAAACGGCGTCGATCCGCGCGGGAGGTTGACCCCGGCCCGGTCATTGACGGCCTTGATACAAACGGTCTCTCGATTTGCTAGGGAATTCGACCGGCCCGGCCATCGACGGCCCCGATGCAGCGAGGAATCAACATCGAAAGGGCTGCCGCTGACGTACCGGGCTTCGATCGGTCGGGGGGAGGCTGCTTTCTTGGACCTTATCAATTTATCATCGATGCCACCAGAACCACGCTTACGTGCCATCCTGATAACTATAAATTATCATCCGAATCTTACCCCCTAACACGTTTTTCGCTCGATTCTTGTTTGGCGCAAGTACTTGGAGAGCCGGATTTCCCCCGGTCCTGTTCGTCTCCGAGCGGAAGCGAGATGTGGCGAACTCGGCCTAGCCGCCGGTTGAAGATCGGCGAGTGTGTTTACGGACATCAAATGGAAGCCAGCGGGTAGATATTTGAGGGTTAATACCGCGTAAAAACCCCAAACTGGTACACCCGCGATAAATTTACCTCAAGCTAATTTTTTTGATCGACAAAACTTCAAACCGGTACGCCCGTGACAAGTTTATTGACTACCAAAAATTCTAAACCGGTATATTTATGATAAATTCGCCTTCCGTTAAGTTGGATCAATACCACGAAAAATCATAAACTGATACACCCCGTGACAAACGGAGGATGAAAAGCCCAAACTGGTGAACCCGCCATCTACCACGTGCCATCAAACTCAGAAATTTGACGGCAAGTTTCCACGGAAACTAACGGAGGGTAAAATTGTTTCACAACGCGTACGAGCTTGGGGTTTTCAAACCAAAAATTAGTTCGATTTAATTTATCGCGCGGGTAATAATTTGAAGGTTTTTTTTTATTTTATATGATATTAACAGCCCATGATCTTAGGAAGCAAACGTTTGGATTTCCAAGAAGCTTCAGTTTACGGCATAAATTAAACGCGCGAACATATATATATACACACACATATTATTTTTATTTGGCCACGCCAAAAATGGTTAAGAATAACGGAATGAACGGAAGTGATGGTTACGAAGCGCCGGCGCGGGGCCGGCCGGCCGCGCACGGGCTGCGGCGGCGGCGGCTGCCAGCCATGGCCGTCGATGGATCCCCCGGGGGGGGGGGTACAAAAGAGATGAAATTTGCGAAAGAATCCAGATCGGCATCGGAAGATTTTGCACGTTTCTCTCTCTCTCTCTCCCTCCCTCTCCCCCAAAGTCCAAAACCACCACCCTTCGCTGTCTCTCTCTCTCTCTTCCCTCAGATACTGATCGGATCTCTCCTCCCTCTCTCTCTCTCCCTCTCTCTCTCTCGGGGTCTTCCTGCGGATGGCGGCTGCTCTCCGGGAGGGGGAGGAGGAGGACGGGGAGCTGCTGCTGCTCCCCTTCCGGATACTGGCCGACGCCGAGGCCGAGAGCTCCTCCTCCTCCTCCTCCTCCTCCAACCCGACGGACGCCGTCCTCTTCGTCGGGGTCTGCCTCGTGCTCGGGATCGCCTGCCGCCACCTCCTCCGCGGCACGCGCGTGCCTTACACCGTCGCTCTCCTCGTCCTCGGCATTGCTCTCGGATCCATCGGTTCGATTCCCGCCCTCCTCCTTCTTCTTCTCTTTTTTTCCCTCCCGCTTTGCGTTTCGAGGTGGCGCGCGCCGGTTGATCGGAGCTTCGCTTCGCTTTCTCCTTTGGTTCCGGGGGTTCTGCTTTTTTTGGGCTGGTTTAGCGGATCGTCGCGACGCTAGGCAGCTTGGAGGGCGGCGGAAAAAAAAAGGAGAAAAAGTCAACGCTGAGCCTAGCGTTGTCGCCCTTCCCCGAGCTTTTGTGAATTTAAACCGCTCTGGATTGACTGTTTTTGTCAGTTGTTAAGTGTCTTCTTTTTTTTTTTTTTATGGAGATTTGGCATCCGCAGCGCTAAATTGGAGAATTAGAAGGTGCAGACTATAGTTTGGGATTCGTTTTCTTATTCAATGTAAAAACTTTTGCTTTCTGGTAAACACCTTTCTGCTAATGTCAGCCAAATTGTTTCGCTTCGTCGAGCCGTGTTTTCGCGAAACATGAATCCAGAAAGGCAAAATGTCGATGATAAACAATAGGTTCTACTGGAATAACTTATGTACATCAGTACATGTGATCGCTGTCATGGATGTTATGGATGAAGCTTTTAGATGTTTGTCCGCTCCTCTCTCTGGTTTGACTAAATTTCGATGCGAGAAGAAAGTGATCAATGGTGTAACGAAAGGAACAAGTTGGCATACTTAGTGCACATGAACATGGGAAGGGATTAGTCTTGCGCCAGCACATGGCTTGTATGTCGACTCTAATTAGCTCGCCGATGCCGAGTGTGTTTCTCTCCGGTTGTTTTCTAGCTATAAAATGACACACGCCTGGGAGGCTCTATGCATTAAAAGAAAAATCTCTGCGTGGAATTATAATATTTCTTAAATGGTAAGAAATGGTGTTCTGGGGCTTCTTGCAGGTGCCTCGCGATTTGATTGCTGTATTCAGATAGCTTTTACTATTAGTTTGCCCTGTACTCTGATGACGGTGCTTGATTTGTAGTCCTCCAACAGCCAATTTCCTTTTGCAAGGATGAATAATTATTCTTAACTTTTTTGAGCAAAATAATTTGCTCTGAAAATCTTCTCTGGAATTTCATGGGCACTTTGTCTAGTTAATCGAATCCTTCTAATACTGCTGGAAGTGCTGATATAGCTACTGTTATATGTTCATCTTCTACTGTTATGCAGAGTTTGGTACGCATCATCACTTTGGGAAGATAGGCGATGGCATTCGTCTTTGTGAGTGCTATTAATTTTTTGGATCAAATTGAAATCCCAAGCATTTACAGATAGGCTTCCGAGAAACTGGTTTTTATGCTTCTAAGAGAGGTGGAATCTTCATTTGTATGAAATTGTTTGAGATATAGCAGTAACATTTTGTCAATATGCGAACTTGCAGGGGCAAATATTGATCCTGACCTTCTCTTGGCTGTTTTTCTGCCGGCCCTTCTTTTCGAAAGTTCATTTTCAATGGAAATACATCAAATAAAGGTTTACTTCGTATTTTGCATCTTCCTGTTCTATTTGAGTTCACCTTGGCATTGTAAAAAACATTGTGGTTTTGTTCCTTTCCCATGACATTGTGGTTTTGGACTTTGTTTTGAAACTAATGGTGCTGGTCTTTACCCTACTCTTGTGAAAAGCATGAGGATTTCCATCTAGTTGTTATAATTAGGTGGGCATTTTACACATTCAAATATCAGGCCGATACCCGTAGGCTAGCCTCATGTTATGACAGCGGTGACTGTACAACTTCTCAGGGCTTATAGTTCTGGAAAAGTATGAGGCAACCTGTGTCCTTTCTACTTAGGACCGCTGTAAATAAACTTATATGGTTGCTGATAATTGGGTGCACCCAAGAGTTCTTGAATTTGATATCATCTTAGTTGAATATTCACCTTTCAATTTGTATCAGAGTGTCACCATGGAGAGGTGAAGGTAGTGGAGAGATTGGAAGGGTGCATGTGGACTTGTGGGGTAGTAGAGTGATGGAGGGGGTGGTATAACAGTTCAGTTGGTGGAATCGGTGCTGCTAGTCGCAACGATGATGCATTGATGGATATGGTGATGGTATAAGAGTCCGATTGGTGGTAGTGAAGGTTTGTGGTGATGGAGTTGGTGAAAGTAGTGGTCCACGGGGGATGGAGTTTGCAGTACTATTACCATTTTGGATCGAATGGCTATCTTGAAACGCATTGGCCTCATAGGAGACAGAGCTTTATAGTCTGTTGATCTGTTTTTAATTTTTGGTAAAAATTTATCTAAGATTTAGGTAACATGAGTTAAAACGTTGGCTCCTTGACCCATAGTATTGCCTCCAGTGTGGAAGAACCACTTCTCAAACAATTTCCTTGTTTGTGCATGGTACTGACTCTTTCTGTCGGAACTAGGTTTTATGTGATTTACATATCCTTCTTGCACTTTCTTGGACATCCAATAAGGCAGTTCTCATTTCTTTCAGTTTTGTTTTAAATGGGCAGAGGTGTATAATGCAAATGATTTTGCTAGCGGGTCCTGGTGTTCTCATATCAACTTTCTGTCTTGGGTCTGCCCTGAAGGTATTCTGCGTGAAGCTATTCTTCGAAATCTGAAATAGAACTTGCAACGGATGTGATCACCTTTTCTGTTTCAAGAACTTAGTTAGCTCTTTCTGTGATCATGCAGCTCACTTTCCCATACGACTGGAATTGGAAAACTTGTCTGCTGCTTGGGGGACTTCTGAGTGCTACTGATCCAGTTGCTGTAGTTGCTCTCTTGAAAGAGCTTGGTGCTAGCAAAAAACTAAGTACCATAATTGAGGGAGAGTCCCTGATGAATGATGGGTATATATTTCGATATGTGCTAGTGAATAGCAATCATGTTTTTAGATGAACTAAGCTTTTTATTCTTTTGATATATGACATCTTTGCTAATGCACTTTGTTCTGAACTTTTCATTATCCATGTTCAGGACAGCGATCGTGGTTTATCAGCTATTTTTTAAGATGGTTCTTGGCAAGAGTTTTAATTGGGCATCCATAGTAAAGTTTCTAACTGAAGTCTCACTTGGCGCGTAGGTATCTCATTAGCATTGGCTACTGAAACTCTAATTGTCTTGGTTATCTGACTCTTTCTCCCATTTAGTGTATGCATAGGTCTTGCCTTTGGAATAATTTCTGTGTTATGGCTCGGGTTTATTTTCAACGATACAGTGATAGAAATTACTTTGACGCTGGCTGTGAGCTACATCGCTTACTTCACGGTATGTACCACACCCTTAACAATTTTCTCAAACTTTATCAACTTTCTATTGCCGAAACAGTTGTAGTGGCTTTCTATATATATGCTGGTACTATTGTATGGTTCTCTTTATCAGGACTTCGACTAATGTGTGGCTAATCTGTTTCTGGACTGCTTGAGACACTAGTGTCCTCTTTCCTTGCTGCTTTATGTCCATTAAACCCAGTCTTCCTGGGTCTCTTGCTATACATTTAAGGTTGTTTTTCGGGGTGTGTTTCTCTGAGTACGTGTGCATAGGTACTGAGATAATCCTTACATTCAGCTGGGGCCTTCACAAATGGAGGGAGCAGGGATTAATGTTTTTGAATGGAGAGCTTTGTTGTTGCATTTCATAAACACTTGATATCTGCAAATTGTTGCATACTCAGCTATAAGTATGTGTTGCTTGTCTTGTATCAAAGAATCAGCATAGCAATGGCCTGAGACTGGTAAATCTGATCATAGGCTCTGCGGTTGGCCATGCTCGGCAGGGCTCGAAATGCAGATGGGTGGGCTTGGGAGAGTGCTTTATGTTGAAAATCCTGGCCAGAATTATTTAGATGTATCTGTTGAAATGGTTGGACTGTGATCAAAGTTAGGCCTGACCTTGGCCCCCAGCCAGGCCTGCCCTGCCATTTGATCAGTTCTCATAACGTTAGGAGATTAAATAATTCTATATGCCAAGGATTGGCCAGTCAATCGATCCATTTTTATCTTAAGCTGTTGCAACGATGATAAGTTACTTTAGCATGAGGTTGGGACCTATATTCTTTGTTTGTTTGTTTGTTGTCCTCTCATCTCCTGTTATATATATTCTATACTTCAGGCAATTATTTCACCTGGTCTTATAAAACTTCTAAATATATTGTCATCTGGTAAGAATTGGATCTTCAGGTCTTGCCAGTATGACTATTTCTTGGTACGCATCTTCAGTTAATTACCATTCTTCAAGTCAAAATTCTGGATATTAGGATTTGTAGTCTACTTAAAAAGCCATGTGAGGATGTATTTCGGTTATTTTCCATAGAATTGCTTTACTATAGGCGTATTTGTCAGATAATTTCGATGTATGGCAGTGGGCAGGTAGATGATTGTAGTTTAAATGAGAGTCCTAGCATCTACTTGGCAGAGAGTTATGTTGCACGCCAGATGCAATGAGGATAGCATTTCTCGTGTACCATGTGATTGCTGAATCATTTACATTAGCTGTACAGCCCGTGTTGTCATCCCTTCATATGATTCATGGATCTGTGACCATTGTTAACTAGTTCTGTCCGTCCTTCCTCCTTTCATTATTGGTCTTATTTGAATGGCCCCAAAGGTGTGACATCAATCACCAATGCCTGGTGCTCAGCTTGAGAACTCTCTTTGTAGGAGTAAATTTTAAAAATATCTCTTGCAATTGCAAGAAGGCTCCTTGTTGTGGGTAATAGCTTAAGACTGATCAGGTCTGAGGGGTTGATATTTTCTGAAAGCTAGAAATTTCTGGTGGGGTTTCTTTTTCATCTTTTCAGTAAGGAAGTTTTCGTTGTTTGTTCATGTGCATCAAGCTTTTAGTTTTCCATAGTTCAAATCATCTCCATTGTCCTGATAAGCCATGTAAATGAAAGGGAAAATTAGTAGTCAAGCAAATTTCCAAGATCTTCATGCTATGCAAAGAAGACTGACAAAAATCAGTTGTTTTTATCAGGCTCAAGAGGGCATCGATGTTTCTGGTGTTTTGACAGTGATGACACTAGGAATGTAAGTCGAATTGCCATGGCAAAGTTTCTTTCTTATGACTTTAGTGAAACATCTCTTCAGATGATCGACTTTGGCAGGTTCTATGCAGCAGTTGCTAAAACAGCCTTTAAGGGTGACGGTCAAGAAAGTTTACATCACTTTTGGTGAGCCTTTTGTTTTGTTTGAGCCGCTTCATCTTAATTGAGTTTTCTTGTGGTAGTTGAAACTGTATCTACTCTTTTAGAAGATATTGCACTGGGACAGAGTGCATCAGATGTAATACCAGGTGCACTCTTGCATAGTCACGCATGGGTTCTTTCTTGTGGAAACTGTATATTTGAGAGCTTGACTGGGTGGAATTGGCAGTGGGACTAGATTGACTTCAATCTTCAGAATTCAATCCTGCACAAAATTAACCAAAGACCATAGATTTCTACTGAAATTTTCTGCCCTCTACTTTCAACGAACATAAAGATCAGGAGATAGTTGCAAAAATTGAAAAGGTTGGAAGATTGCAAGTAATGGAGTATTTAGAAGGTATCTACAGTTTCCCTTAGCTGGTGATAGCAAGTTTGATTGTTGCCATAATCGATTTTGTTTGGCTAATCTCTTGCTGATCATGCTGAATGCCTCAAGAGTACAGTAATTTGCTTCCAAAACAGAGAGTACTGCTGTACTTACTCTTAGAGTTTGTGCTATTAGACTCAACCATGCGAAATTTGGAACACAGATTATCTTGCCTAAAAGCAGGGCATCCTGCCTATCAGCTGTTCGTAGTGTATATTCTATCAAAGGAAAAATGCACCGGTATCGCATTTAGGTTATATAGATTCAGTCATGCTGCATTTAAAAGGTGATATGACTAGTAAACACCTTATTAATCTGAGGTCTAGTCTTTTCGGGAGAAATATGGTCAGATTGTGTATTGTGATTTATTTGTTGAGCTTTCTTTGACATTAGTGCTACCTTTACCATCCAGGGAGATGGTTGCTTACATTGCCAATACATTGATTTTTATCTTAAGGTGAGTCCTTGTTTTACTTGCCAGCGTCTATTCTTGCATATTGACACTACAAAATGAAATTAACGTTCTTATTGCACATCCCTTGTGCATACCCCGCAAAAGGTCATCCTTACGCTGAGCAAGAATGATGGTAGAAGAACATATAAAATGTTTCCACTTTGATCTGCAACTGAAGGTGTAACTAGTCGCGAACTCTTCAATGCTACAAGCTAGTTTTCCTTGTATATTGTAAGACAAGCATTAATTAATGGAATATATGAAGAAAGCATCCCACATAGCCCTGGGATGAACATACTTAATATCAAACTATTCTATTTAGCTGGTTAACCGTGTACCTGTCAACCATCCGGTATGGTCTTTACTACAGTTTTAAAAAAAATGAACTCCAAAAACTATGATAAAGCCATAAGTTAAAAAGTAAAATGCAAAAAGTGCCACCTTGAAGACACTAAAGTTTTAGCACAAATGACCTGCTTTCCATTTGAATTATGTTGACAATAGTGGTAACTATTTATTTGTATTTTGCTCTGCAGTGGAGTTGTAATTGCTGAAGGTGTTCTCGGTGGTGAAGAGATTTTTGAACATGGTAACTGTTGCATCTATTCCTGTTATATTTAGTACTATACTTGAAGTTTATCCTGTGTCTTCTTGAATCAGTAGAAAATAAAATGGTAGGAGTCGACTTTACTTTCTTTTAGCCTGTTGCTTTTTTGAGTTCTTCCACTCTTCACTTTTGTAGTTATTCATTTTCATTTTCTCTTGACACGGAGTTATCATTTAGGCGAATGGATCGTGTTAACCCCCACAATAACGTGGAAGCTGATAATGAAAGTTGTAGCTCCACAGAAGCTCTTCACTAGCATGTGACTGCATTGTACTACTAAAAAGCCTTATACTGACTTTGTTTTCAGATCCAACTCCTGTTTCTTTCACTAGCCCTAATGGCAAGTTATGAGGTGGCTAAATTATCTAGTTAAGATCTTACCTGATCTATAGATTAGCTGGAACTGATTTTTTAAACATCCATTGTCCCCTAGATTGGATGAAACCCATCCACATATATTCTCAATGACTCCATTTTCAATGAAAACTTATTTTGCTTCCCTCCTTTTCATTTTCTTGCCTTTAAGCTTCTTGAGCTATTTACTGACCACTCAATATGATCCTATCCTCATGCTAATTATAAACTACTTCTAGAAACCACCAATCCTCCAGCTTGTTGCATATGCTCACCTTCTGCATGCAGTCTTGAACCTGTTGCTTGAATCCTTTCCACAAGGTTTCTGAGCATGGATGATATCCCCGTCAAGATGATGAAAATTCAGTAATGATTCCTGAGAAGAACGTTACTCTCCACACCTCTGCTTGACAGTTAGATCAACAAAGTCTTTTAACCTGCCAAGTAATGTCATGATAGCCCTGAGGAACATCAGGCATTCAGCCACCCACTCCTCCACGCAATACAAGAAAATTCCTCTCTGTACTGATATATAAGAATATATGGTTCAGCTGCTTCATTTATAAAACTTGTTAAAAGAACTTGTACTGCCTACGATTTTATGCTCCAACACAATTCGAGATCACACTAATACTTGAAGACATGCTTGAAGGCATGAGAAATAGAGACCTTTCTCAAATTTACTGATACATCAAACAGGCAAGCTGTCTTAAAAGAGAAGGGAACGAACTTGTATGCTGAAAACCCTCGAGTAGTCATAGGTTTTAAGTAGGAAATTATAATCTAATAGGACAAAGCGATTAATATCACCTGATATCTGATAAATCTAAAAGGGAAGAAAACTAAATCAAATTCCAATACGGAAAATTATTTGGGCCCACATCACTTAGCCAGTTTCAATTTAGGATTTAAGTAAAATTCAGAATATAATACTTTCAGGAAGAGATGTTGATTTGATATAAAGAATAATCTTGTTGATGCCATTTTATTAGACCTTCTTTTTGCCTCCTTTCCCATGTATAGAATATTCTCATTATTTTATTAAATGTCTCTTTTTTTCTGGTTGAACCTATGTTGAGGGATCTGATTGGATTCTTTTTCCTTTCCTCTCTTTCAGGAACTTCATGGGCATACCTCATTCTTCTTTATGTTTTTGTACAAGCATCACGTCTTGTAGTTGTCACAGTCTTATTTCCATTTCTGCGTTACTTTGGCTACGGTTTGGACTGGAAAGAAGCCACTATTCTTGCTTGGTCTGGATTGCGTGGGGCTGTTGCCTTGTCTCTCTCCCTTTCAGTTAAGGCAAGACTTCATTGCTCAATCTTTAACAAATACATAGATGGCATAGAACTTAAAACATGAATGTTTGTAGTCATGTTTTTCTCAACATAGGTTGTTCTTCTGTGACAATTAAAACATTCCGTCTGATTTTCTGGTCTAATTATGCTCTCATGTCAGTTTCGATAAACTACCCACAGGAAGAATATCAGATAAAAATCTTAAACAGTATTTGGACCTGTGAGCATTGCATTCTTGTATAAGCACTTCTATTTGTAGCCCATGTTGCACATTACCTCATAGGACTTCTATGTGTCCCTTCCTATTAGAAAGGAAACCTGACCACCTAGGGCATCTTGGTCTTTTGTCACACTCAACTAACTACAGTCCTATGTGGAAGTAGGATGCAATGTATTCCAAAACATTTTACTCAACTTTGTTTACTAAGTGATGTACTGGGGATATGAACATGCTCCACTACATCGTATAGAGACGTGTAAAATAAGGTACTAATCAAGTAACATCACATAGAGTGACTCATTGACTTTGTAAAGAACTCTTGAGTTGCTTTTCAGCATCAGTGGAATTAGTTTGCCAGACAGCTGTAGCATGATGATTCAGATTAAATAGTCATCATTTTTGGTTTTACTTCTCTTCGTCCATCCCTTTCCGATATCACACAATACCTCTGTCACGGGTTGGGGGATGAGAGTCCAGCTAAATCATTCATTAACCAAATCATAACACTAATTTTGTCATGTAAGAAGGCCTTTTCTACTTAACCAGGTCTAAACTAAACTTAACTAACCAGTTAGATGAGTAACATACAGGGACCAGAGCATCCTGCTGAATGAATGACTACATACTCCTGTCTGAACTAAACTTAACTAGCCAGTTAGATGAGTAACGTACGGGGACCAGAGCATCCTGCTGAATGAATGACTACATACTCCTGTTGAAAGAACTAAAATCCTTGCACCGACTATCATCAACCAGAGAAGTTTTGGTCAGCATTGCAAGCATTACTGTTGCAATCGATTTCCCATCACTACCCTCTCTTTGTCACTCTGCCACCACCACAGAAAGGATAATGAGGCCAGGGTCTTAACCACCAGAACTGCCATCATCATAATTAGGATCAGCACTACAGTTGCTGCATTAGCCTCAGCCTCACTGGTGTATCAGCTGCTGTGAACACCAGCACAGGCAGAAGCACCAAATACCAGCCATCCGAACTCCAAGATCTTCAGGGTTGCCGACAGTACCTCTATCCATTCCTACCCTGGTGACAGCACTTTTTTTCCTGCATTACCTTATTAGCACCTGCTCTGGCCACACTGACACCTGCAGTACTGGCACTAATGAGAGAGGCAATGATGGTAAAGGAGGTAGCACGGTTGATAGTGGCAAAAAAAAGTTGATTCAGAGACAGTAGTATGCTGGCTGATGCACATTACTATTGATGTCAAATAATTGATGGAAGCGGAGTAACAGGGTAGTTATCCAATTAAGGGGGACAAATGTAGTTTATGTGTGTGTGGGTGGCAGCTTTATGAGGATGAATGCACTAGGTTCACTTGGGTAAGGATAAAAGTTGTACTCAAGGTGACACTGATTATCAGGGACACCACCAGGGATCAATTCCTGGAAGGAGCACCAGGCATACGCTGCTCCATAAATCTTACCAATAAAAGAAAATGGTCAAGTGCCACCTTGAGTTTGCCAAGAAAATATTAAATATGGAGTCATAGATTGTTTTCCAAATAATTAATTGGATAACGGCCTGAAGATTACTCAACACTGCACCTGCAGTTGCCACTTGATAAATTTTATTGAGGTCCACAAAATGCAATCAACTTAGTGTAAAGTTGAATTAGGTCCTTGATTGCTTGAATTGCTTGCCTTGTATCTTTTAAAAGATAAATATGTGACAGTAGGCTGTTATATGGTGGATATAAGTATGCAATGCCTAGATCACAATCAAGTCTCTTCTTTAACATCTAGAATTGTAGTGTCTCAAGTAAAATTCGAGGAAGAGCCCCATTATCCCACATGCAGTTTTTCCTTATATTTTGTTGTTGACCCTTGCATTTTTTGACTGTTAGAAAGTCCAATCCAAAAGCTTAAGCTATTAGATGGAGGGAGATCACATGAATATAAAGAGCATTTAGGACCCTGTTGTCAATCGATGTGGGATAATACTTCAACAACCCCACCACTCACATGCAAGTCGGATTACGAGCAGCACGTGAAATTTTGCGATATATGCAAGCTGGATTATGAGCAGCATGCGAAATTTTGACATCGCACATTTACATGGAATTTTTACCATGCACATTCTCGAAAAGGATAGCATTGGCTTTGATACCATGTTAGAAAGTCCAAATTAAAAGCTTAAGCTATTAGGTAGAGGGAGACCGCATGAATGTAAAGAATATTTAGGACCCATTGTCAATCAATGTGGGATAATACTTCAACATTGACTATTTTATAAGTTATAAAGCCGTTCTCCTGTTCATAACTCTTCTTCTTTTCTGATTATTTAATAGGGCTCTAGTGGCAGCTCAGCATCTCTCAGTACTAAAACAGGGACTCTGGTATGTTACATCAGATATATGATGCGATTAAATAATAAATTCTGAAAAACATGGATATGAACTGTGATTTTTTACTTCTTGCAGTTTGTCTTTTTCACTGGTGGAATTGTCTTCTTAACTCTTATTGTAAATGGATCAACAACACAGTTTGTTTTGCATCTTCTTGGCATGGACAAGCTATCATCGGCTAAGGTGAATTTTAATTTAGTCTGAACAGTTTATTATCTTGAGGCCAAAAACAAAAGGAACATGGTATCTTATCCTCTTTTTTATCATTTCAAACAATAATGACTATGGTTAATGCTTGAAATTTGAGATTACTTTATCGAGCATATGATACTATAATGAATCGACGGTCGGTGGAGATTCCTCCTACTTGTTCTTTTCTTGATGGTTTTCTCATTCAATGTATTTTCAACTAATATATTTTGATTTCCCCCGGTTTTTAGTGAAAAATAGGAAGACGATGTTCTTAGAACTAATAGTCTAATTGAGTCAATGCCTAGTGGTGACATCAAAAGCAAAAAGGACAGCCGTTCAGTCTACTTTGACGAATGAAGATACTGTCTTTAAGGTGGAAGAAAAGGTCTCCGGCATACATAAAAGATGGCAGTAGACCTTAGCTTTAGCTGACCATGGAATTCCTATTAACTTTCATTTCTATGAGTAAATTTGACCTTTCCGTTCCCACAAAGCTTAAATGTCTGTTGTTCCATTATGGTGTACTTATTTTACTGTGGTATCTATGACAGAGACGCATATTGGAGTACACAAAGTATGAAATGCTGAACAAAGCATTGGAGGCTTTTGGTGATCTTGGAGACGATGAAGAACTAGGACCTGCTGACTGGCCTACTGTGAAAAGATATATTACGAGCCTAAGTAACTTGGAAGGGGAACAAGTGCACCCTCATACTGCGTCTGAAAGTGATGCGGATCTTGACCCTCTGAATTTGAAAGACATACGAATTCGTCTCTTGAATGGTATATTTTTCATTTAACATATTTGCTTTTTCCTGCAGCCACCTGAGTCTCACCATTGCATGCTATTATTAATTTTGGACTTCAGAGAGGGAAAATCACCATGCGGATCAGCAATCACTGTTGCTTGTTATGCTTGTTGTGTCTTACACCATTTTTTCATTAAAACATGGATAGGATGGTGACCAAAGAAGAGACTTGTCTGGTTGGCGTTAAATAAACTGATAGAAAATTCTAATGGTTGAACTAGGTGCATGCTGCATTAATAAAATTTCCATTGTGAGATTGAGGGGAGCCAAATAGAATGTTCGCTACACCAAATCTCCGAAATTAGAGTCAACTGGGTACTATATCGTCACAGGCTCTCCTCTTTTTTCAACTCAACAACAGCTGAAAAATGGTTGAGGGGATTGGATATGAAACTTTCTCTTCCTTCAGTAACTCTTACATCTTATGCCAAAGTTCTTTCCCACAGAACCTGCTGCCTGCAACTTCTAACAGCGACAAAGTTCCGACCCATAATTTTAATGCAAGAGCAAAGCAAAAGCAGATGATACACTTTCTTTGTTCACCCTTTACTGCGAAAATATCTGCTGATGACTTCTTCAGCTTTCACCTCTTCGACAGATGGGTTTGATGCTGCAAAGGTCGACATATTTATCCAGTGAAGCTGTTATAGACACCCTGTTTAATATGCCTTAGATAGTGATCAGTAAACTTTTATTGCCGAGCGGCGTATGCATTATGCTTAGTTTATATAGTATTAACAGAACTGGACAGGTTTGGCGGGTTCAATAAGTTGAACCTGAAAATGGTTGGTGGTCCAGTTTTCTTCTTAAATTAATAATTGCATTCCGATTGAAGCTGGTCAAACTGATGAATTGGTCAATTTAGTTTGAGCACATCTTGACCATTTCAAAAATGTAAATTTGGATTTGTTTGGTATGAATTTGAACCCCAATTTCTTGAAGCTTTGGACATGCTTCAACCACTGCACCAAGTACAATATTTCTTTTTACATGTCAGTATTTAATATTGCTAAGTTAACAAGCTTCACATCCATAAAGCATAAAAGCTGCGGGAGGAATGCTGAACATGTTACCTTGAGGATTGAAGGACTGTCCTTGCCATTTTGCTGGGCAAGATTCGTGTTAATGGCTGCATGAGTTTATTTATACTAATATTTACCCGGTGACATTACCTCATGTTGAACCAGCAGGTTTAACTGATCCAACTGTCTACAAGCTTTGTATTGTTTGAATTTTATGGCGGTATTCTTTTTTTAAAATAGGATTGTTAAAGTAATTTTGTGAGAACATGTAATGAATTGGCATATCATCTTTGTAATAGCTCTTTTGTATAATAAAGATTGTTGTCCATTGACATCCTAAGCATAGTCACTGATGAGTACTTTTCTTTTGATTTACTTTCTCAAACCGTAGACCTCCTACCTTAATGAATGCTTCAACTCTTAGTTGAAAATTCTTTTGTTCTTTTGGTTAGTATATATTGCTTGTTTAAGCTCGGCCATTTTTTTTTGGCACTAGTTTTTGGATTACATCATCCTATACAAAAAGCAATTTGCAAATACTCTTCTTTCACTACCACATTTCCTAGATTGTTCTAATGCAATACACTTCACAGATGTTTTTGGGAGCATAGATGTTGATGTTTCCAGTATTGCTAAACAATTCTTAATTTCAGGTGTCCAAGCTGCTTACTGGGGTATGTTAGATGAAGGAAGGATCACACAAACTACTGCAAACATAATGATGCAGTCAGTGGATGAAGCAATTGATATGGTCTCTCACGAGCCTCTGTGTGATTGGAAAGGCTTAAAGTCCCATGTTCATTTCCCAAATTACTACAGATTTCTTCAAAGCATCTGTCCACCGAAATTGGTTACATACTTCACTGTGGAAAGGTTGGAGTCTGCATGTTATATTTGTGCAGCCTTTCTTCGTGCCCATAGAATTGCGCGTCGACAACTACATGACTTTATAGGTATAATCTATATGGGAAATGCTCAACTTTTAGCTGAGAAACGGTTCTCTTTCTCTCATCCATTTCCTGCATATTGTAGAAAGTCTCTGCATCATAGCAAGTAATCTTTTATTTAGGCCATATACGACTGCCCAGCCCATTTTCTTATCTGCTGGTTCAACAGCTGACTAGCTAAATTACAAGTTTAATAATTTTAATTTGTCCTTAGGCTTTGAAGTGAAACTGATTAGTTAATGAAATATTGAAACGGATGGCTTTTTTGTTTTTTCTTAAAGAAGCCTTTAAAGTCTCGGAGAATTTGTGAGAGCAATAATTTTTTTATTCTTTGATAAACGTTGTCATCCTAGTGCGTCTTCAAAATTTGATAAGTTAACCCAAGATTACCATATCAATGAAAACTTACTTTAGTGAGTCATGATCAGAAACAAGTATTTACTATATGTAGTGCATGGAAGTTGGCCTAAGATACCACTTGACTACTACAACCCCCAAATGAAAAATGATAAACTAGTCGCACTCTGTGCATGATAATAAACTATGACAGTCTATGAATGATTGTAATTATTAAAATGGCAAATATCTGTATTCCTTTGATTCTATCAAAGACTGAATGGGGATTGGAACCTCAACTAAATATGAAAAATTGTATATAGTAGTGACTACTGTACTGGGTATAAGATCCAGAATTGGTACGACAGAAAGGGCAGTGCCTGCATCATTGTCGAATACCAATCTGTTTCACATGCACATGCAGATTAATATCGGGATTGAGGACATGGGGAGAGAAAGGTTTTTTTATTTTATTTTGATTGGGTTGGTTGGGGGCGGGGGTGTTGGGTGAGGGGGGAGAACTTCAAGTAAGATGGATATAGAAAAAATAAACAATTAGATGCTTGACATTCAAACTTTTATGAAAAGAAAATATGTTCCATGCAATGGTAAAGTGAAAACTAAGGACTTTGACAAGGGCCTCATGCAGCCTTTTGCTGTAAGTTCTTTCTTCTGTGTTCTCTAAGGGGACAATCAGTCTAGGTCCTTTTCTCTGCTGATGTTTGCTTTTTGCTACTGATTTGTGTTAGTAGATGAAAATGAGCATGATTGAATGTAAACTTGAATAATGTATGAAAAACTGGGGATTCAAGAGCTCTCTTAGTAGGTTCAAGACAGTATATGGAGTGGGATGCATTAATAGATTATAATGAGTATGCGAGGCTAGGAAATACCAACTGGATTATTAAGAAGATGGAGAGAAAGGTAGAGATGCCATTTCCATTATACTAGTGGAACTGATGAAATGGAGAAGTTCATACGGTATGTCATGCCGGATGCTACCTAAACTTAAAGACAATTACGCTTGGAGTGCAAAGAAGGCAAATGTATTTTAATGTCAGATTTTAGAGCAGTAAGCACCAACATGAGCACAAATGAGTGTATGAAATATGATGGAAATTGATGGATATATAGGCATTTCAAAGAATAAATAGAGCTCCAAATGAATATGTGCACAAAAGAAAAGCACCAAAGAAAGTTGGTTTGCGCAATCTAAATGAGATGTCTTGCCTGAGGTAGTCTGGAAGGCTACGTAGTGCATGGTTTGCTACGTGCCTTGTCACGAATGTGTTATGATGGTGCTAAGCTTCGTTTGGTCATCTAGTTCGAATAAGAACAGATAGTAAAGTTATGTTGAAGATAATATAAGTAATGTACACACTTAAATCATGAATAAGACATTGAGATGCATGCCCACATAAAGATTTTGAAATTTATTTTCGAACACGAATTATCATAAAGAACATATTGGTTGAAAGTAACATGGTTTTATATCGGAACATGGGCAATACCCATTTTGGTGTTCCAAATCTCTGATGTAACATTAAAATAGAAAGTTCTATCTGTAGGTATTGATAGAGAAACGTGGTATATTGGTTATGGATTGATAGAGAAATGGGGTATTTTGGTAACCCCTCAGCCCTCAAGTGACAATGACCCTTTAGAGTCTGATTGAGGATATAAAATTTCATGAAGGGCACTCGAGCTAAAGAAGTACGTGGAGACTGAAAAAGGCTTGAACAAACACTTTGGAACGACCATTAGTAATTGGATTTTGCAGAAAAGTTATAGTATTAAACAAAGCACAATGGTGTAAATGCATCAATAAAGCCAACATGACTAGTAGAAACAGGGTTTGTCTCTATAATTTATCATGGAATTTGTTCTTCAACTTGTCCTTATACTTCAATTTGATCATATAAGGAAATTTATTTAGAAAAAGCGGATTCTAACTGTTGAGGTAAAACACAGCAGAAAGCATTTATGACCGTAATGCAGCATACCGGATGCTCTCTTTACTCTACGTATGCTAAAACCCTGGCAGAGAACATGTTACTCTTTCTGTTTGGTATTGCTTCCTAGATATATATAATAGATCTGTTTATGGGGTTTTTCTTCGGAACGAGTTCTAATTTCTTCGGTCTCTGTCCATTAGGTGATAGTGATGTGGCTTCTGCTGTCATCAGTGAAAGCGAGGCAGAAGGAGAAGAAGCCAAAAATTTTCTGGAAGATGTCCGTGTAACATTTCCTCAGGTTAATTAGTGTGAATATCTTGCTCTTCTCTGTCTTTTAGCTTTCCCTTACTAGTCAAACTTATTGGATGTGCATGCATTGACTGCTGATGTGGTAGTCTATGTATCTGATTGATTTTCATATTGGAAACTGTACCAGGTCCTCCGTGTGGTTAAAACGAGACAGGTTACTTATTCCGTGCTGAATCATTTGATTGATTATGTCCAAAATCTTGAGAAGGTTGGGTTATTGGAAGAGAAAGAGATGCTTCATCTCCATGATGCAGTGCAGGTACATTTGAGTGGCCTCCCATTAATTGTGACATCTGATACTCCATAGCTCACAAGAGTACATACTTTTAACACAGACCGACTTGAAGAAACTTCTGAGAAATCCTCCTTTAGTTAAGATGCCCAAAACAAGTGATTTAGTTAGCATGCATCCCTTGCTGGGTGCCCTTCCTTCTGCAGTCAGTGAACCACTCAAAGGCTCAACCAAGGAGACAATAAAACTACGTGGTGTGACACTATACAGAGAGGGCTCCAAGCCAAATGGTATTTGGCTTATATCTAATGGGATAGTCAAGGTAAGTTTATAGAGCATGGGCAAGATGGATTTTCCCACTTATTCAGTTGAAGATCTATTTCTTTTGTTCTAATAGCTTTTTTGTGGATCTTTGGCAGTGGAGTAGTAAGAGCATAAGAAAAAAGCACTCATTGCATCCAACTTTTACATATGGTAGTACACTGGGCCTGTATGAAGTGTTGAGTGGGAAACCATGTATCTGTGACATGATTACAGATTCTGTTGTTCTTTGTTTCTTTCTGGAGTCTGAAAAGATACTTTCGGTGCTTCGGTCAGATCCTTCAGTAGAAGATTTCCTCTGGCAGGTATGACTACTATGTGTTTCCCTTAGCGAGCTTGCAGAAGCGTATGTCTGATGTCTGTTCTAGGGACTTAATGTCTGCATCAATATCTCTGTCATCGAGTAACAGACATCTTTTCATTGTGAATAAGATATTGCTTTTTTCTGGATGATGGTTTGCTTATTTTACTATTTAGTAATAATCCAGGAATGGTATTTAATTTTTCATCGAATGATCAAGGATGTATAGCTTCTATTTACTTGCAGGAAAGTGCCATCATTCTTGCAAAGCTCTTGCTTCCTCAAGTATTTGAGAAAATGGCAATGCAAGAACTGAGAGCTCTTGTTGCCGAAAGGTCAGAAATGACAATATACATTAGAGGAGAAACTATAGAACTACCTCAACATTCCATTGGATTTTTGTTAGAAGGATTTATAAAAACACAAGGTGTTGAGGAAGAACTGATTATATCGCCAGCGGTGCTATGGCCTTCGCACGGGAATTCAAGTTTTCGAAGTCCAGATACATCAGGTAACCTAATCTATTATCTGTTGGGAAGTGTGTCACCAGATCATCGTACTCAATTTTGATTGATTCCAGTATCTTTTGAGCAGAACTCTGACGCCCTTGACTCTTGCAATTTTTTCTTCAATACCTCAGTGATGCGAACTTTCTACTGCTATTTGCAGATTCATGTACTGTAACTCTTAGATATAGCGTACCTTAGCTATGAGGGTAGTGGTAGCCTAGCCAACTTCTTTCTTTTCACAAGAAAGTGATACTCTATTTTAGCTGGATACAGTAAAGAAGGTAATCTGTAATTTAAAGGTTCAGTTAGTTTCTACAACCATATATCAGTTAGGAACAGAGATATGCTTCCCTTAGCTTACCGAGCCATTTTGATGGAGAAGCCAACTCATGAACTTGTTTCCATGGATTTTTGGCAATAGTATATTAATTTCACTTCTGTAAATGGTGTGTTACAATGTCATTGACTGCCAATTTGGTGAGGCCATTGCAAACCAAAGACATAAATAGTTTATCATGGAGAGAAGTACTAATCTGATGGTTTTAGCTACTAAAGCTTTTATTTATGCTAATGGGAAACAGGAATTAGGACGGTCAGTTTCTCCCATCAAGGATCTTCGTATCTTGTGGAGACCAGAGCTAGGGTTATTATTTTTGATGTTGCTGCATTTGAAGCCGACAGTGCTCTTCCAAGATCATCTACATTGGTTCCTCATTCGGTAGATCACCCCCTCAGAACCCACAGTCGAGAACATGGCGGTCTTATGAGCTGGCCAAAACATTTCTACAAGGCTAGGCAACATGGGCAGAGCCATGAAGAAAATAATCACCAAGCAAACAGTATGTCTACCAGA
Organism: Syzygium grande; assembly: GCA_024733475.1. Classification (NCBI taxonomy): domain Eukaryota; kingdom Viridiplantae; phylum Streptophyta; class Magnoliopsida; order Myrtales; family Myrtaceae; genus Syzygium; species Syzygium grande. The sequence continues at coordinate 10,277,062 of JAMXDD010000009.1, forward strand.
GCAATGCAGCTGAGCGTCTATGGCAGTATGGTATGGTCGATTTCTTTCCACCTAGCTTATAATTGCATAGTTCTGGAGACTGTTGACTGGGAAAGTTCTTAATAGTGCAAGCTTTTTAGGATGATGGTATATCGAAGCCTGTGTGGAAGGGGCTAGATTTCCTTTTTTCCTCTGCATTGAGTTCTAATGCTGGGTTAATCGTGAATTCTTTAACTTGAGTCTCAGATCAGCACTAACTATACCTTGTCTGAATTCACAAGGTGGATGTTCGTGTCCGAAATCGAAGTTTCATCAGACCAAGCCACCCGAAGACTTCACATAGCCAGTCGTACCCAAGGGTTCCTTTGAACCACAATCGACCGCTTATCTCAGTCAAATCCGAAGGGGCTGCCACTGCAGGGAAGAGCCTCGAGGTGAGGAAGTTCACTAGACCAGCTCCTCCACCTCAGATGCAGAGCACAGACACGTTGGAAACTCATGCGGATGACTCCAGCGATGACGAATACGGAGCCGAAGAAGTCATCGTGAGAATCGATTCGCCCAGTCGACTTTCATTCCGCCAAGCTTCTTGAAAGAGGAAAGGAAGTTCCTTTTTGACATCGTAATCAACGTTTGTAAACAATTGCTTCCATTGTCTAGTGCATGTAAATTGTGTCGCGCCAACACTCTTACAGATGCTTGCATTGTAAGAAAGATCACACTAAATGATTAACAATATAAAAAAAAGAAAATTAAGGGAATGAAGAAATAAGACATTCGAGGAGATATAAGTGGCAAAGTCGAAGCATTGTTCAGTCTATATCTGTCCTTTTGTTAGTACTATCGTTTCTTCGTTTTCCCTTGTTCATCTTTCATTTGATCGAGCAGTTTGCTTAGTGAGAAGAGCAGCAGAGAGAGCTATAAACACGGTAGAGTCGCACTCGATTTGGAGACGAAAAATCGAGGATCGACAAGAGAAAAAATTAGATGGACAATGCATTGCGAATAACTTAGAGGCTCTGGCATTCGGACATCACCCTTGTGATCTTGGGTAACATTCCGATCAAGATGATCCTGGCAGGTTTACCATCCAAAGAGTACTCCACATTGAACATCCTAACTCCTAACTGTCGTGCCATTTTCTCGTATGCTAAGGAGGTACTTCCATTTTTCACGAATGGGGAACTTTCCAAATGGCTACTAAGGTACGATACGGATATTTCGCCCAAATGTCTTACAGATATCCCATCACTAGATAAACAGAGGTCTCTCCTAGACCATACCTCACGCGACAGCTAATTGTGATTTTTTTATCTTTCTATTTTGTTTAATTTTAATTTGGAGTCGCTACTAGTCATTATTGGTAGGTTGACTAGAAACCTAATCGGGATATAGGAGAAATATCACGATTCTGCGAATCAAAGATTCTAAGTAAGGGGACATGGTTATATTAATAATCTCATATTGAGATCACACATGTCTTTTCGGTATCCAAAATGATATGATGTATGTAACGTGTCACATGACTTTCCAAGCTCTACTCACTAATTTTAACCGTTCTAATCATGAGCTATCAATCAATCAATCAATAATTGGACAATCAATGTCAATCAATCAAAGCAATCATAAGTTATCTCTAAAAGGAAGGCAATTCAAAACATTCAATGCCTAATGAAGCCCTAATGACTTATTTGTTCATTGAATTATGCTGTTTTAGGGTTTTTTAGTGGTTGAGACCCCTTTTTACCCCTAAACTGAGGAGTTCTCAATTATGCCACTTTGATACTTCAAAAAATTCAAATTTCACTTTTGATGGGTGCCCACAATGTTTCTGGGTTATTTCGTGAATTTTTTAGATTTTCTATTTTTTTTTCTTGGAAAATTTTTTTTGAGAATTTTTTTCCCGGAAACTGATTTTTTTTATTTTCTGAAAATTTTTATGGATTTTTCTGGATTTTTCTCGTTTTTATGGATTTTCTAAGAATTTTTTTATGACATTTCGGAAATTTTCTGATTTTTATTAATTTTCTATGAAATTTCTAATTTTCCGAATTTCTAAAATTTTTTATGATTTTCTAAAATTTTTTATTTGATTTTCCAATTTTTTTTAGATTTTATGAATTTTTTCGATTTTTTTATTTTATTATTATTTTATGATTTTTTGAATTTCTGATTTTTTTTTATCTTTTTTTAAATATATTTTTATATTTTTTAAATTTTCCCGCCGAGAAAGCGAACCGGACCGAACCCGTTCCGACCGGTCCGACTTGCCAGCACCGGCGCCGGCCGGCGCTCCGGTGGACACGATGCCAAACGGCGCTCCGATGTACATGACCCCAAACAGCGCCATTTCTTTCTTCTCTTCTCTTCTCTTCAACATTTCACCGAGCATATGGTGGGTGTGAACCAAGTTTTAAGGTTTTCAAGACCGCCTGTTTGAACTGATCTCCGACAACCTTTTGGTGAATTTCCAACGCCAATCTTGAGCTCTACACCAACTAATTATCAAGCTCTAACAACCTAGCCTAGTCAGCTGGCCGCCGGACCACCGCCGGCCGGTGAAAACTGTGCCTAAAAATGCTAATCTGCAACTATTCTAATCCTGTTTTTTTATAATTTTGAGATCACTGATCTAACACCCTAACCGTCTATGTCGATCAAAATGATCATTAAATCATCAAACATAGTCAAGAACGACTAACTTGAGTGACTGTGGACTACGGGAAGCACTCCGGCGAGATTCAGGAGCTCCGGCGAAGTGGTTTAAGGATGGCCGACTCGGTCAAATGCATTTTCAGTCCAAGTTTTGCAATCAAACAATGAGACTTATGGTCATAATCAAGTTTTAAACATCAAGAGACTCGAAAATCATGAAGAAAATAGCACGAACAAGCATGGCCAAGCTTTAAACATAGAATCTGGAATCTTGTAAAACTATGATCGCGAGTTGATTTTGCCTGCTTCGTTGAAGGTGAAAATGACGTTTCCGAGACAATCAGCCACCGTAGAGATTTTCCTCAACGCTTGAGATCCAAGCTGATGGTCTCAGATTCGTCGGGGAGCTCCTGAACACGTCGGCCGAGCTCGATTTTCAGGCGCTGGCGACCAAGCTTGCACCGATCGTCTCATGTGAGGAGGCTCATCGTCTAGGCTGATTCGCCGGCGCTTTTCCAGCCGGAAAAGCGTTGATCGCTCAGTCTTGGGAGCGTCGACTCCCCCTCTCTCTAGAAATCTCTCTTTCTCTCTCTCAGAATTTCCATCGAGCATGTTCTTTGCGCGGGATAATGTTTTTCTTCCTTATTCTAGCTCGATTTCCCGCAAAAAAATTTCTTCCCACCGACCTCCGAGTTTATTACATCGAATCTCCGATGCTAATTGGAGATTCACCTGCGCGTAAAACTGTTTTTCACGTGCTCAAATGGTCTGGGTAAGTCGGCGAAGTAGCGGGTCGGGAAGATATTTTCCAGATTTTTTCATGTGTGGGGTTGAACCGGGTAAAGAAGATGACCGACCAGGGTCGGGTCGGGTCGATCCGTACGACCCGCTATACCCGGGTTGGTCTAAAATTGCACATTAAGCCCGATTTTGACCCAACTTTTCAAATTTAAATTTAACCCCAAAATTGGAATCCTCAGCACATTTTTCATTCAAATAGGAGATTTGTACCAATTTTTATTACAATTAAACCCAAAATCCCAAGATTTTAAATTTGGACAATAGGGATTTTGTTCAATTCAGTATCCAGATGATCTGATTGGGGAAAATTGATACCAAAATTAGATTACCCATGACTGATTAACCCTAGGAATGGTGATGCCTTGGTTCGACAATTTCGAATTGACCAAGATCCCCAATTTGGGCTTAAAATCCCTAATTTTCAATTGATTTTTGGAGTTTTCAATTATTTTGTTAAATTGTAAAATTGGACCAACCAATATGCAATTAAAGGTCCCTAAATCATTTTTTGTTAAGACACTATGGATTAAAAATGACTAGAAATGACTCAATTGAATTTTTGGTTCAATTTGGGTGTGAATTTGCCTAATTTTGGGAAAAACACATTCCCAATTGAATTTTTTCAAAATTGAAGAAGCAGTGATGAAATTGGAATTAAAATAAAGCTAATGACTCTTTTTATGGAATTTTTTTTAACTCCATTTGGTATTTTTCTTGATTTTTCACTTATTTTGGCCAAAAGAAAATAAGAAAAAATTCAGAAAAATTCTATTTTTTTTTTTTTTGGGGGTTTAGAAATAGGTTCCTAAGCATGGCCAAGGTTCCTAATCCTAATTTTGTGAGTTTTAAGAAAATTTGAAAAATTGAGTAAAAATCAGGTGTCAACACTAACTCCTTTTCATTAGGAGATACATCGAAGTACAGAAGGCCATCGTTCGACGTCATCTACAAAGACACCCATTGCATTCCTCATTCTACCAATTGGTAAAAATATGGTTCACCACGTTACAGCTTTCACATCAGCAGCACACTTGATGGACAAACGATTTACGATCCTCAGACTGTCATAAGAGAGATTTTTTTCAAGTTGTCATGCTCAATATTTCTCTCTGAAGTCGATCTAGTTAATTCCATTGTACACCTTTCAATCTCAACTTGGGAAAGAGGTTCAACCTTTATCTGCCACTTGGAAAAAAATCAAAGAAAGTTGCTTTGAACATCCATTTGTGACATCTCTTTTGTCCATTTTATGCAATTAATTTGGCTAATTCAATCCCTAAATGAAGTACCAACTCAACAAGATCAAAAGTGACGAGATCAGTAGATCAACGAAGATCAGCAACAGAGAAAAATAACATATAGATGAGGACCCATGCATAGATTTGAGTACATTAATGCAGGACTTCCTCCATATCCATCTATTGTCTCCCACCATTTCCCATTCCAAAACCAAAATGCCATCTAAAAGAAGTTCCTACTTCATTGGACCGTCCTCGTACAAACTGTACAGCACTAGACTCCATAGGGACAAACTGTTTGATCATCCTAAGAGCAGAACTAGGAGACAGTGTATTGAGACGTATTGTATATCTAAGTAGATAAGAACTTACAGGTCAGTAGTCGCGACTTTATCTAACAAAACTCCACGTTAAGTACCACTTCTTCTCCCTCCAATCCCTGAACCAGAAGCCATCCATATCTGACAGAACTCCACGTTACTGACCAAGTTGGACACATATCTAGCAGCCATCCATATCACCTCTCATGCATCGTAAAGCATTCCGACCTCAATACGCTGTGGCAACGGTACCCCTAAAGCAGGCAGTGCGGACCTGCAATTACTGTGCAAGACCTCATAGAAGCCAAGCAGAATCTTATCGAACCAGCCACAACTATTGCTTAAGTAAAACCTAGCCTTGCCTCGTATGTGTACGACACCAGCAAGCTTCGCCTCTTCTATATAAGCAACTTCTTGATGCACTTCCTCTGGCGAGCCAGGCGATGAGAAACTCGAGCAGGTCCGTATGTGCGCAATCAGTGCATTGGTAACTTGAGTGACTAAGTCGTCTCCTTCATGATTAAGTGAATCTGCATATCCATACTGAATCACACATCCATAAACTCCTTCCAGGGCCAGTTTATTTACAATGATTCTCTCACATGGAGTGACTTTTGGAACCAATAAGTATCTAAGAGTAGTGAAAACAGTGACTTTGTGAAGAGATCTCATGTTCTTTATGTAATGACCAAGAATGGGAGTAAACCCATCTTGAATATTGGTGTAAAAGAAGCATAATCCAGGAACCCTTTGCATACCAGGCTCAGACAATAATGTCTCAAGCCTGTCGAGGTTGATCTTATGTGTCAGCTCATACTCCACCTTTCTCTGCCTTCCATAGAACCAACCAAACATGATAAAGGCGAGAATAATAGATATAGCAAAAGGAATCCATCCACCCTCAGGAATTTTTGTGAAGACAGCGCTGACATAGACACCTTCCATCACAAAGAATACACAGAAATATAGGGCAACCAGCACCGTGGGAGTTCTCCAAATCATGATCATAACCAGGGTTAAGAGTATAGTGGTGATGAGCATGACTAGACTGACAACAACACCTGCAAGAGATGCTTAGTTGTTAGTAAAATCTTTCCATATGATCATCAAATGTATCCAAAGAAAAAAGATATCATTGATACTAGGACAAACTTTTTCACAGAGTGCCAACACCCACTTTCAATAAAGAGACAATGAATGCTTCATTGGGTTAACAGTGTAAAAAGATTTTATTCATTACGCTATTGCACCTCACTTAAGCAAATTTTATACTCAGCGTCTTGCCTTCAAAACCTTTATAGAAAGATTAGAAGTATCAGGGAACCTTTTTTGAGTTTTTATTAAGTAGAAACTACTAATCTAAATTTCCCACCAAAACTCAACTTTTATTTTGTAGTTTGACATATTCTGAAAAAAATTCCATAGTACCTTGGGTGACCTTAAATGTCCATAAGTATATATGTTTAAACAATTGAGGTGTTTAGTACAAAATAAATCTCAAATGCCGAAAGCAAAAGATTGAAAAGCAAAACTCCAAGCAGACCCTCACAATTTATCTTCATTATTCCGGTGGTCACATGCAGAACTTTTGGGGGAATAGAAGATGGCATTAATGCAGCAATGGCATACTAATATAGTTGCTCTATGATATAGAATTCAGGATATCATATACCCACCAAAAGCATTGCCAATATCTTTTCCATCTCCAAAAATAAGAATGACAGCAACACAGAGGATCATGAGGATGTAATTAATTTCTGGAGAGTAAACTTCGCCTTCTTTGTTGGGGGGAAGTATGGACCACCTTTACTCGAGGAAAATAATCAAGTACTACAGATTGCTTAATTACAGAGAAGGTAGCTGATATTAACGACTGGCTTGCAACAATTGCTGCAAGTGTGGCAACAGCAAACATTGGCCAATATATAGATCTTGGAATGAACTTGTAAAACCCATCGTCATAATCATTAGGATGACGAATTAAGTACGCAGTCTGGCCGGCATATGTTAGTACCAGTGATGGATATATCGTACATAGAAATGCTATCTGTTGAGGAAAAGTGGCATTAGACTGGTACCTTGGAAAAAAATCAACACTAAGAGCTTGGGAAAGAAAAGAAAGGTTCACCTGGATAGAAGTCCGATTGAAATGACCAAGATCAGCAAACAGAGCTTCTGAACCTGATATTATAAAAGAGAGTCACATGAATGTACCATGTTTCCCATTGTCAGAAGAGCAGGTTTATTTTAATGCAAATCCGCAACACAAGCTTAGTGCTTTATTAGGCATCAGTGAGTACTGAGAGCAAGTCGAATGCACTATGGCCCAGTCCAATCAGTCCCTTAACTAGAGAGAGAGAGAGAGAGAGAGAGAGAGAGAGAGAGAGAGAGAGAGAGAGAGAGAGCAAATTTGAACTCTAACTACTGGAACACAAACTGAAATAGGTATTTCAGATCGTGTCATGACATAATTCATCCTTGTACATAATATAAAACTATGGCAAAATATAAACGGTAAAGACTAAGGATACTCCAGATACCGTTAAGTAATCCATCAGGGCATGGTATCAGTAAAACTCCTTTTGCCTATCTAAGTTTATAGCTCAAAGTGAATTGCAGGAACAAGCAAATGATTCAGGAATTATTCTGTAAAGCTTGAATCACATTTGATTGTAATACATTTGATCAATGGACATTTAAAATACAGCAGCAAAACCTGACAAAATCTTAAGAATTACAGAAATGCCCTCATATAACCTGACAACCTGGAAGTACCCATAAAAATCATAGTCTAAATTTCCATAATGACTCCTACACGTACCATGTACAACAGTTCAAATGAAAAAGGATCCATACTTCTATCCAAGTCTCAAGAATGCGATCCTGTCAGTCTTGGAGCCCGTGTAATGTGAAATAACAGTAAGCTCACCCGTAATACAAAGCACAGTTCCACCAAGTGACAGCCAACCTTCCTTGCCATTTCTCCAGAAGAACTGGACAATGTAGTGTGGTGACAAGGCCTTGAATATACTTGGATAATGCTTCATGATGCTGTAAATTCCTACAAGTGGAGTGGTCAACGTCCATGCTCCCATGATGGGAGAAAAGAGGAAACTCACTTTAGATGTTCCAAACTTTTGCAGTAGGAACAGAACGATAAGAACTATCGCAGAGAGTGCTTCCACCAGAGCTGAAAAAAAGTGAATATGTGTAAACCTACAAATGCTGGATTCTTTTTTTATTCACTTCAAACTTAACGCGGAACTGATGGTCTTAACAATTTGCCACCTTGAAAAAATAAAATAACATGTATAGTTGTTGATTCTTACATTTGCTGACAGAAGGAAAAGGTGCTCTTACTCCATCCATTGCCGATAAAACTATCAACAATTATAATAAGTCAAAAATTCGAAACCCCAAGCAGAAATCTCAGCAAATGGGGAAAAATGGTATGGTGACCAACCTGAAATTGCAGGGGTAAGAATACCATCACCGATTAGCATACACATCCCCAACATAGCAATAAAAAGTAGTACCCTCCTCGCGACTATGCTCTGTTCAAAGAATTTTCCAAGTGTACTTTGCTTTTCAGTGCGCTCCGGCAAGCCACGCCGGGAAACACCAGAGTTTGATTCTACATGTTTGGAATGGAGGATGCCAACATTCACTTTCCTACATAGCAACGAATACAATGCAAATGTCCCACCTGCAATAGCAGTTGTCTTCATCATTCAAAAACATAACAGCTCATATTATGAGAGAGAAATAAATTTTAATTTCGAAAAAACCATCAGAAAGGTCAAAAGACCAAATTGAAGGAGAACTGAACATCATCAGACACCTCCTAGCTTGTTGATGGTTAACTTAATCTCTGGAGTATACTTGCTTCTAAAACATTAAAAAGTTTTCAAATAGACATTCCAGCAATGTTTCCCCAGTATTGGACAACTTCATGAATTTGCAATAAAATACTTTCAACATGACAATAATAGACACTCTTCATCAAATGGGACCTCCATTGTTTAATGTGCTACCAAGAGAAAGATCCAATACGTTCCCAAACAATAAATGTCTGACTCATGGAGTGGCTCTGAACTACTCAGGATCATTAATGGCTTACACCACAATGCTCTAGGAAACTGTAAGGTCCACTTCTAATAGACATAACCATTTTGCAGGTCATAGAATTTCTAAATTGTTTTATAATTGTTAATTTCAAAAAACCTTCCTTCAGGTGTCACTTCTGCTGCCATTTTCCCGTTCATTCAGCTGGAGTTGTAATTTTCTCTTTAGTAGTGTACTTTTCAGCAAAAACTAAAGTGAAAACCATGAAACAGATGACTCAAAATGCTTTACCTGGCTCTCTCAAAAAACAAAGAACGACTCCTCCACAAATCTAACTCTTCAAGAGAGAGAACTACTCCAAAAGAGCTTTCAAGCCTTCGCAGTTCATGTCACCAATTTTAAATTCTTGAGGCAACAACTGCGTGCAGAACTTTGAATACCACTTTTTCAACTAGACTGGTTTTAGAATTGTAGAATAATGTTCAATGGTGTGTGTAGAAGGAGCTACAGAGTGGACTAGAGTATGTGGGAACCAGAAGAATTAGCAAAGCAACAGCAAGAAATGAATATAATACAAACCAAACTAAATCAAAAAATTTATTGGGGTCTCGTATTGACCTTCACCCTGATCATCAGCTTTGAGAGCTATTCCCGTGTACTTTACAACACCAATGAGGGTGAGCGTCCAAAACATGATACAATAGATCCCTAAGTAGTCTTCTTCTGTTGGAGACTTTAGTGGCATTGATGGGTACACATACAGGGGAGATGTTACTAGGCCTCCAAACACGACCCCAAGTGTCTGGTAGGCAAGTATCAGAGTAGCCCCTCTTCCCTTCCCCTGTTTCAAACACTTTCTTTACTCAGAACATCTGACTGATCTTTAACTTGTCAAGGTATAATTCAAATAGTGCAATAACAAATTCCAAAATGTATAAAAGACGGAAATTGGGAAGGAAACCAGTAAACAAGGTTCAATCGCAGCATTGTTCATGGCCAAAGACATGGTTACATGCTTTTTAGCTGTTAAACAGCAAAGAGTGTCATGATTGATGCACAAACAATTGACATTTTCTGCACAAACCGTTGTTCCACATGATATCTGAGCTTTAAGTCCGAGTTTTTCCAGTTCTTAACAATATCTGAGGTGGATTGCTCCCAAATATGCTTGACGTATACAATGTTTTCTTTCAGAACAAACAGTTGCTAAGACAAACACTTGAAAGCTTTTAATTTTTTAGCCATTCAACTGATATGCATTATTTATTGTAAAGACGCACTTGGAAATCACAATAAAAATGAAAAAAAAAAACACAAAACGAAGCCAAAGCATTCACAATCGACAGTGAACGATGAAAAAGCAGCAAAGACATCGTCTTTTCTCCACGGCAAGCCCACTTAGAATCCGACCCAACTAATCGGACTTTCAGAAACCAAAGCATTCACAATCGACAGTGAACGATGAAAAAGCCGCAAAGACCTCGTCTTTTCTCCACGGCAAGCCCACTTAGAATCCGACCCAACTAATGGGACTTTCAGAAACCAAAGCATTCACAATCGACAGTGAACGATGAAAAAGCCGCAAAGACCTCGACTTTTCTCCACGGCAATCCCACTTAGAATCCGAAAAACTCGAGCTTTCTATTTTCCCACACAGACAAGACAAAGACGGAGACACCCATGTTCAAGAAAAGCGTCTGTACACACACACACACACACACACACACACATGCAGTACCTTGTCCAGACGGTGACGGCCCGGTGGGTCGCGAGAGTCGGGGAGGTGATGGTGGCGGCGGCCGTCGCTGCGGCCGGAACCAACCTCGATCTCCGACGCAGCCACCGCCGCCTCGGGCGGTCCGACCGGTTGATTCGTGGGCATCGCCACCCACACGCACCCACCCAGCGAACAGCAACTCAGCTTTCTCGTGACTCGATTCGTGAACGTGAGAGGGAGCTTTTGAGGCTACTGTCTTTTGCTTTAAATGCGCTCTTCGGTTCTTACAATGGCGTCCGTTTCATGTCATATGATATATATATATATATATGCTTTGGACGACAGTCCACAAGAAGTCTACGCGATCCGAATCAAGTCAACCATACGTTTCCATGAAAGTGCGCGCGTGACATTACAATCGAACCCGTGCCGCATCTATTCAAAATTCTATATAAAGACTCGAAGTCTCATTATTTTCTTAAATAAAATTTCAAAATGAATCTTATGTTAAATAATTATCTGAAATGACCATATCAATATCGAATAAGAGCTTGAAATGGCCATAACCGCTTTAAATAAGGGCCCGATCTCATTGGTTGCGGGCCGGCTAAATATTCCGACCCATCAAGTATATTTTTATCCAAGGACAATTTTATTTTTTTTTCATTTTTATTTTTTTTTTTCCTGATTTGTTGTTTGCCGATGACCAACCACTAGCCAGCAGCGATGCTCAGAAAGGGTTGGGTGAGGCGACCCTCGCCCTAGGTGAGGCAACCCTTGAAAGCCCAGGTGAGGTCTGCGAGGGCGGCCCTTGAACGTCGAGTCGCAAAGCCGGTGGTGGGGGTGGAATACAGACAACAATATATGTCGTCCATAAATAATATATGAGCTGGAATCCCTATCCATTAATGAAGATGGTTAGTAAGTTCTGGGGAAGATGCATAACACTTTGGGTGGGGAGAGTTACTTGATACGCCCCTTTTCTCATTTGTTTAGACAACCACAGGTGACATTGCTTAATTACATTTGCAGAAGCATAAAAATATGTTGGTCTGGTTGTAGCATTTCCTTTTCATAGAGAAAGTTGAAATATTTGATCAGTAATAATAGGCAGACAAAGAGTGATTCATATCATTGATGAGCAAGTTCCGACATCTCGCGAAAAATGAACATGCAAAAACACCTTTTTAAAATCTTCAAAACGCATCAATATGCGCTTTAAAGATAATTGGGAACAAAATCCTATTAGAATTTGTGAATGGAATTGGGGACGAGTTTGTGAGCGAAAACAAGCAATATTATACACTGACCTTAAAAACCATACACTTATTCGACTAGACTCAAATTTTTTCCTCGTGTATATGTTGGATAGTTTGGTGAACATTCCATGCAAATCGATCATACGACACCTGAATGTATGACGTACCATCTTTATATCAATGGTGCACGATAGTTTATTTAATTGCTCATATTCATGGACCTATTAATTAAGCTTATTCTTATTTCATTCCAATTCGAAGCCCGCAATAATTACTTAGCAAGCTGTTTTAGATGTAGATTTAACCTTAAAAATCCTAAAATAAATTCAATAAGAAAGCTAACCTACATACTTTTAACTTTGAAAACGTCGAAATCATTTAAATCAAATAGGAATGTTTATATTTCCATAAATGCTCTAATTGAATCTTATGAAGTGTTCTAATATTGTTCTTTAAAATTTATGAATTAATTGTTGTCAATATAATTAATCTTTGCCGTAAATTAGACCTGTTAAATGGATCTTAAAACCCATATATGACCCATTTAAAAAATAAATGGGTCAATATAACTTTGAAGAGCTCATCTTAAATGGGTCTTAAAGTTTTAAGCTTATCCTAAATCGGTTTTAATGGATTGAGTGTGGAACCTATTTCCAACCCACTCATTAATCCCACCCCATTTTTATAAAAATATTTTTTTTTAAAATCATTTTTTTATTTTAAAATTTTCTTTTCTTCTTTCTTTTTTTTTCTTTTATTTTTTTTCTCTTTCTCTTTTTGGGTGGCCGGCCACAAGGGAGGAACGACCTCGCCACAAGTTGGCGAGGCCTTGGGCTCGCTGGAATTGGGCGAGCTCGGCCTCGCCAGCCTGTGGTAAGGCTCTAGCCTCGCCAATCTGGCGAGATCACCGATTTGGCGAGGTCAAGCTCACTCGAGGCCGGCGAGCTCCAGTCTTGCCACAGGCCGACAAGGCCGAGCTCACCTGAGGGCGGCGAGACCTTGGCCTCGTCAGATCAAGCAAGCTCGAGCTTCGTTGGCCTCCAGCGAGCTCGTCCTCGCCCCCTTGGTCGATGGCTAAACGCGTGTCGTCATGGTCGGCCACTAGCCAAAAATAAAGGAAAAATTAATAATTAATAAAAAAAATAAAATTGGATATTTTAAAAATAAAAAACATTAAAATTAATAAAAATAAAAAATAATTAAAAATTGTATTGTATGAAAATGTTTTAGTAGTATAATTTTTAAAAAAAGTCATAAGAAATAAGTTTTCCTATATTAAGTTAAATATAGAAGTGTTTTAGTAATATGGATTGGGTCGGGTATGGGTCGAGTCGGATATGGGTTGTGATATTTACATTATAAATAAATGGGTCATAAATGGATTAATGGGCCAATTTGGATTGGATCATTTATGACCCGATCAAACCGACCCGACCCACCCGTTTAACAGGTCTACTGTAAATTAAAGATCATATTAAGAGAGGTGATTTATATATAACTCCACACTCGACAGTTCAAGCCACGAAGTGAAAACAGGCCCAAAAATGACAACCTACAAGGCAGCTAAATTTCATTCATTAGTCCTCGTAAAGAAATTTATAATTTGGAAACTACAACTTCAGATCTAATTTGTGCCTAAAGGATAAAGATTACGAGTTACCACTACACTTGCTTTGATGACTAGATCGGGTTCCTTTCTTGGGTCAAATGATATCAGTAGTTGAACATCGTCATTTGGGTAATATTCTTCCTTGACTTTTGTGTGCTTTTGTTAAATAGAAAAAGATGCTTTCGCCTGAATTTACAGATCTAAATTAAGTACTGTTAATCACCTTTTTAATGAATGCAATACCGGTTGGTCGGTCTCTCTGGATCGGAAGGTGACATCATAATGACATGGCCACCTACTCTGGGGCTTAATTCTAATAAAAAAACATAAAATTTACATTGAGTGGCAATTTTAATTCGAGCATTTTTTTGTCTCATAAAAAAATATCAAATTTCACTTAAATCCTAAATCTAATCCGAACAATTTGAAAGTTTCATATCACAGGAGCTAGATTTGGCATCAGAGTAAAAATTTGTGCTTTTTATTAAGACAAAAAAAAGATTTGGGCCAAAATTATTACTCAAGATAAAGTTTGTGCTTTTTTTTTAAAATTAGTCAATTACTCTCATTACAAAGGTTGAAGATGGACGCATTTATTTGTACTAAATGTAAATATATATATTTTTGGCATGCCTACCTTTAACTCTTTCCACTCTATGACTTTTGCTCTCACACTTTTGTGATACTAACGTCTCCAAACCCCCAATTCCTTTACTAGCAAGGCTGCATATCTATTGATAGTTTGTACTAAATATAAATTGTGACAATGCAAGAGATGAATCCTTTTTGCTTCGGGGCACCGAATGTGAACACTTGACTACTAAAAGCGATTAAGCATCGCCCTTAAATTCCCAATCGAGTTTAGGGCAACACTAATTGTGGGATATGAATGTAGTCGCATTTTGGTCACGTCGACATTTTCTTTTCCCGTAGCTTTTGTGACAACACAGACAGTGGAATATGCTATATCCATGATATAGTTTAGTGGTTGGAGCTTTAGCTTTATGCGTGGGAACCCCACTAGGATGCCGATCTAGTTTAGTGTACGTGTTAGGTTCATGGAAAACTTTCTGAAGGGATTGCACTGTCATTATCCTGTCCGGCATAGAAAAGATAAAACCGGACACGCGGCGACACCGGGTCAGTGAAGAGGCGATTGAGATTCGAGTGTGGGATCGGATGATCTTCCTGTTGACTAGCGCTAATGACCGGACATGCCTTTTGGTGCTTACAGTTTGGATAAATCTAAAGCCGAAGTGATCGAGGACCTTGCGAACAAAATCTCAGCCAAGAAATGAACTGTCTTGGTGTTTGTAAATGTGTCATGTGTTGTTGTTGCGGAAATTATAGCATTTCGCATATAGTGTACCACATGATACAATTTCGATAGATGTGTAATCTTTCATTTTTGGAAATTACATATAAGATAGAGAGCTTGTCCTCGCCCTGACCCTCACTCTATCCGTCTTGAATGGTGACGTAGTCGCCATCGCCATTGCCACAGGACTCCTTGGTCACGGTCGCCCAAAGCTGCTGTGACCTCAGGGCGACATCGATCAAGGAGTTTGCGGTGGCAGAGGCCCTCGCTGAGGTCCACTGTGGTCCGAGAGAGAGAGATGGCAAAAGGGCGGCCCAAGCCAAAGGGGTGGTGGCCGGCGAAATGGAGAATGACAGAGTTGGCTTGAGAGATTTACTAGTTGTTGGTGGGGATTTTGAAAAAAAAAAAAGTGGTAGAAACTTATATGAAAAGGTTACAAACTTAAATGTGGACTTGTTTCTATTTGGGTTAATACCACGAAAAACTCTAAACTGGTACACTTGTGACACATTTACCCCAAACTTTTTTTTTTACCATAAAATTTTAAACCGTGGTACACTGTGACAATTTTACCCTGAACTTTTTTTTTTGACCATCAAAAACCCCAAAACTGGTACACTGTGACAATTTTACCCTGAACTTACCACAAAAACCCTAAAACTGGTACACATGTGACAATTTTACCCTGAATTTAAAATTTAATATTATTTATTTTTTTTTTTTTTCGAATTTTTATTTATTTTTATTTTTTCTTTTCTTTTTCATTTTCAAACTTTGACCGATCGCCGGTCCTTTGGCCGGAGGCGAAGCTGGGCCGAGGGCCACCCTCGTTTTGTGGTATGTTCAGGTAAAATTGTCATGTGTAGGTTCTTGGGGTTTTTATGGTAAAAAAAAAGTTTGGGGTAAATGTGTCATAAGTGTACCTGGGTTTAGGGTTTTTCGTGGTATTAACCCTTTCTATTTTTATTTTCTAGGTAAAGCCTTTTTTTTTTCTCTTTTTTCCTTTTTCCCCTCCGAAAAAGCTCCTTTTAGTAAAGAGTGGGGGCATTTAAAATCAAAGGAAGCTTCATCTTGTCCAATCTTCGCTTCCCCCGTGACTCGAAATATTCCACTTTTGTATGAAGATTCAAGCATCCACGAGCACGACCCCACGATGTTTAGGACTTTGAAGGTATTGTGACCTCAGCAAGAAGATTCGTCAAAAGATATCAATAGGTTTATCAAAAGACCAACTTCCTTGTGGATGAGTCCATGGTCCTTTCCGGGGCATCCATGCCCTTACAGTTATTCACCGTTGTATCGAAATATCACAAATTTTAATCGTTTAGCAGATCTCGACGTGTGACTGGCATCACTGATGATGATAGCAATAATAAGATGCATTTAGCGATCTTTTCTGTGGCACTTTGAAATGCCCCCATGAAGTACTCAATTTAGGTAAATTTGTTACGTCATCTCCCTTCATTTCCATTCAATGAGCATGTATACCTAGAACAAATCAAATGTGCGAGCCAAAGTCCCAATAAGTGGTTTCAATACAAAATCGATGATGGCGCAAGATTGCTATAGAAGCTTCAAGTAATTCATAAAGGAGCTGTGCTCGACTGTTCTTCAACTGTTTCCTTCTCTTGCCATTGTCATACAAGATCAAGCATATGTTTGGTGGAAAATGTTGCGTGGTCCATCTTCGTGAGCCGAAATTCCAGTCTGACTGACTCGGAAACCATGTCATCCCAGCTGCATAGTTGTCAAGTTACATTTCATGGCCGAAACTGGCATGCACGTAGGTAATTTAATCTACGATTCTCCAAATTTCAAAGATAAGTCACTAAATTCTATGCAAACGTTTTATACCCCTGGGAAAACTTTAAAGGAGATGATAGCGCACCGTGAAGTTTCATAGCGGTAGAATCATTATTTCATTAACGACTTGCCAACAGTTAAACCAGATCATTGGCCTGTCCGCCCACGGCTCCGCCCACGTCCAGGATCGCTTGAGCCACAAGGGCTTGAAGACCTTTTTGGGCAAGCGTGCACAAGGGCATTTAGTGAGAAAGTCCAGCCTAGCCCAACTTGAAGATTTATGTATAAATATTTGATGGTTTTAAGGCCCTGACCGGGCCTGCCTGATGAATACCTCTAGTAACAACTAATGGATTAAGCATTCTACAATGAGAGTAGTTGATAATTCTACAATTGAATTTGATAGTGGTAAAACCATCATTTGTTGGTGACTTAAAAACAAGTAATTGGGGAAGAACTGTTTGTACAATAAGAGCCATTTGCAGCAATCACAACAAACAAAGTCTTGCCAAATCTTTCTAACTTGGCATCGGTTGATCTCAGATCACGGACACTCGCAATCTTTACAATCTATCTATCAATCTTGGGAAGAACTGTTTGACCGGATGCATTACCTCAACTAAACTATCTCCAGTTCTTAAGCTTTGCAGAGAACAATATATCCGGAAGGATTGTTCACTGACATAAACAACTTCTTGCCCGAATGGCCGAGGGGTGTCGATCATTGGTCAAGTGGGACATACCATTTCTCCTGCTCAGGGCCGTGGTTTTATGCTAACAGAAAAATTATGTGTAGCACTCTGAATGAGCTTCCGGGATTTGTACTACAGCCCATCACTCCTCCCAGATCAATAGTTATTGTCTATTTATCAAGGGTTGCATGTGTCCAGGCCGGCCTCGCCTTCGGATTTCTGTTTGATCACAATTCTCCCAAAAGTCTTCGGAATCGGCATCTGCATCAAGAAGGCTTGACCGTCTATTATTTGTCCATTTCAACATATAGACCAAGAACTCGGCTGTCAAGTCTTCTATCTAAATGGTGCAATTTACGAAAGAAGTCAAGAAAGGAAAGATAAACTCGACACGTTCTAAAATCAATACAATAAGCTCTCAGAAATGTGCAACCAGCAACCCACCGAGGATTCTATTGGCTAAGTCGATTTGGACAATTGAGTTTAGGACTTGGTAGTTTTGATCATGAAGTTTACTTCTCCCCATAATGAAAAGTTTGGTTGATATAAACAGGTAATTTTGAAGCGGGGTTACTTCTTCATTCCGAGTCCAATATTCGGATGAGTTGCAAACTCGAACATCTCGATTTGACTAACAATCGTCTCCAAGGTGACATTCCCCAGTGTCATCGTTGAACATTATGACTGTCTTTGATTCCCTGATGTCTATGGGAATTTGCTAGAAGGCGAATTCTTGCAAAACTTGAGCTGTTTTTGCATTCAGGCCCGGATGAATTTAATTGGCAGAATGTGAAAAGGCTTATGACTCAATTGGTAAAATTAAAAGGTTTAAGATTGAATTGACAAAAGTGCAATAGGTTTAGGACTTTTTAGATAATTTTCTCAAAAAATGTTTGTCCCAATTCTTTCATTGGCTTTTATTGTAAATTGTTCAATAAAATTATAGGAAAAATATATCCAATTCATATTTAATTGTTTTTGTTTAATGTAAAACACATAGCAATCCATTAATTAATAATGTCTACGACAATCGACGAGCTCCAAGACGATCCGACTCTAGACAATTGGAGAGCGATCGAGATCGATTGGAGAGCGATCGAGATCGCTTCGTGGTTCCACACTCAGGCACAAAGTGCGTGAGTGAGGCTTGGACGGAGCGATGAATATACAAATCTAGTGTGATGAAATGTAAATTGCGAGGAAATTAAAGGGTATTGGAATGAAAATACATCGAAAGGAGTTCACAAGGAATTGAAAATACAAGGAAATTGAATGGACGAACTGTCGGTGGAGTGTTGAACGTGCATGTATGTTTGTTTTCTTCCAAAGCCTCAGCCTCTTCCTCTTTCATGTTCTCCTATGCCCACCAGGTTGCTTCAACTGCACTCCAACTTCTTTTTTGCAAATTACTACATGCATTGCATGTCAACCCCTTGTCATCTTGTTTTTTAATTTTTTGTTTCTTCATGCCCATTGCTTTTCTCTTAATCGAGCTTCCTCTTTCTTTTTGTCTACCACATACTAAGTAGTCAGCATATGCTCAGAGACAACATATTCGGAATTATTGAAAAAAAGATGCCACTATTCATGTGAATGTCGTTCCTTTAGAAATAACCTTAGTGATGACAATGCAAATTCATTATGCATGTCAAACAAATTGTATTTTCTTGATCTCTCTTAGAACCAACTGTCTTTGGGAGACTTTCGCAACATTGGTGGAAGTTGCTAGCCTTTTTGAAATGGATTTCTTTGTGAGATGACAAGTTAAATGGGCAGATTCCGGACTTTCAATGACATTCGGAGCAATTAGAAGTTCTAGGCTCAATAGAAGTGGCTAGAACGAAATGCTTCCGAAATGTTTATTGAAGCTAGGTCTGGAAATCCTTGACCTCAATGACAATCAACTTACTGGTACAATGCCTCTGCTTGGATGACACTCTCGATTATTTGAGATTATCGATCTTCGGAGAAATTACTTCATGAGGACATTTCTTGGAGAAATTACTTCTTGCTTATGTCCAGTACTTTAAGCCTAGCACATAGCAACCTCCCTAGAGGCATTTCTCATTGTTTCAACTTCTCCAAGATGTGGACCAATTCACTTTTGCTCCTTATTTGGGATTCTGGTGGGAGTTTTTTTGTTATGGTTAACAAAAAAGGAACAAGCCTAGAATTCGCCAGCATGATTTCATATCTATTTTCCATTGACCTTTCAAGCAATACATTAGCAGGACAAATATCGGAAGGGCAATCTAGACAAGCCTAGACTTCAAAATTTGAGCCTCTCTCAAAATAAGCTAATTGGAAGAATGCCTTCAATTGGCAACTTGAGACATTTTGAATCACTAGATATATCCAATAACAAGCTATCGGGCGAAATCCCTCATAGCATATCCAATTTCCAAATCGCTCATTTTGCACGAAACAATTGCACCCCAAATTTAAGTTCCATAAGCATTCATCGAGTAACTCATTTCGTTTCGGCTAGACTACGAAATTACCAAAACATGGCGATATGGTTTCATTGTGCAATTTTCCCATGTGGTAGGACTAATAGCCGAACCTGGAATTCTCAGCAAGTTTCTCATCCTAAACATTACACATCAAAATGTTTAATTAGTCACAGTAGGTATCGATTGGTTATATGTAACAATGTTGATTGCCGGAATTTCTTAAACTCTTGCATTCTCATAAAATATCAGTTGCAAGGAATATCGAAGAAGATAGGACTCGGTACGTGGATGTAGGGCCGTGTTCGGAGATATCTGACTGCAACAATTTCTGCATCGAATTCTTTCAAGCTTTGGGAGGGTCCTGCTAGCAGGATGGTGGACCAGGACAAAATCGTTGCAGGTGTAAAGTTCCTTAGGCATAACACCGAGCCGAAGTCAAATTGTTTCTTCTCATGGTTCATACCGTTATGAATGAAATTCTACCTTCCATACCAATTCTTCTTATTTCAACTTTTCCTGGGAAAAACTCATGTTGCGTAAGCTCGGGGATAGATGTTCGGTGAGCTCGTGGATTAGGGAAGCTTCCCAATTTATTTTGATTATCTCTCTCTCGTAAGAGAGAAGAATCTTAAATGCAATAGTCATATCATGTGTCCCTAACACGGAGAGAAGCCGATCATAGTGTGGATTTTAATAATGTGGCCCAGCCCCTAGAGCTATGGCTCAAGCCCGGGCCGGCTCGAACTATTAAGAGTATACAGTAGAAGCCTGATACCTTTCATCTGAGGAGATCACCGAGAGGGAGCCTAAGTTCAAGTCTGTAAATATATTTAATTGGACCCACCTTCACTCAAAAGCTTAAGCCAATAAGTTATGGGCCAACTAGGATATATTAACTGCTCTACAACACACGAATTATTCGATATAGGATTTCTTTAACACAACTCACATGTACATCTTAACACAAACATGTCAATATTCATATCGATATATATTGTGAGTGGCCTAGACAACACATTAAGCTCTTTTTTTCAGTCTCGTTTGGGATGAACCTGCTAAACGATGACCTCCAATCGTTTTAATGTAATTTAAGATTTTGACTTTTTACTATATGCCAATCTCGGCGAACTCTCACTATCTCACAAAGTAAGTCGTCACTTTAAATTGGGAGATATATGGAACATTTAAAAACTTATACATGTAAAAGGACCTTGATAATTTTATTTATAATGGTTTCCTATTTAAAGCATGTTCTTTTTTATGGACGACTTTTTTTCCTTCCATTTGTACTCCTTTCCACTATTCTTACAGTTGCTTTGGTAGGTGCAATTGCGGATTTTGAAATTACTGTGGGTAAATTCATAAACATATACTATTAATAAAGGGAACTTTCAAAATTATTGTACAACATCAAATTTCTAAATTGTCCTTCTGATTTATATGATTCTTCCAAAAACTAAGTCTAAAATAACAATAATTGTTTTTTGGTAATGGGTACTTACTCCTGCAGTCATCACATAAACCATAACATTCTAAACTCCTCTTAATGACGAGGTCACTCACCAGCGCTCAAAGAACAAGAAACACCGATTCGGCTAAAGCCGGTTCACAAATCACAAAACATCAAATCTTGTAGTTTATTATACTTTCCGAGCATCCTTTAGTATTCGTGTGTGACGATATGATGATACATAGATCATAGATGTACGTTTAATGAGTGTACGTCTTCATTGATTGTTTCCTACCAACATTTGCTTGGATCAACTGCCATAGAACCGAAAACGAATGCAAATATACAGGAGAATGATGTAGGTAGCACGGGAAAGTTCAAACCTTGAAATCACGCAGCATTCTGATGCTAAACCTACAACACTACCGCAAGCCAGAAAACATAACTCGCCGGGAGCGATCGGATCCTGAAATCAGTAGCTTCACATCAACCGACCTAATCAACTCTGTAGACAAAATAAGAAGAAGAAAAAAACACAACCAATAAAAGGATGGTTGTATAAGTAACAACGACCGTCTTATGTGATGATTGCTGCTCCGTAACTTTTCCGTTGACAACCGGATTCGAAACACACGTAAATGTAAGACAAAAAGCGCCAAACCAATTGATGTCCTTTGAATGTCCTTACAGTTTGCCAACGATGGCTTGTGTTGCAATCCGTGCTCTTCATTTCGAGAATGCATTTATTAGACACGAAAAGTGTTTTCGTTTGAGAGTGGCACAGATTTTTGAACCGGATAACCCATGTAAACATTCTAGATGCGCATGCTAGAACGATTTCAGGTGAAGGGACAAAAAAACTAATAGTTTGCATACCGATGTCAATCCAAAGCATGCCTAATGGGAACTGAATTATCCAATTAGGAACATCTCTCACCCAGTCACTAAGATAATTTAATTGTCCGTCAATTTTAAGCGTAACTTATATGTATAAATGGATTACTTGAAAAGCAACAGCACTTGGGAATGTCCAACCAAACATATCAATTCACTAGTAGAATAACTCTGTTTGGACAACACTCTCGATCATTTGGGATTACCGATCTTGAGAGAAATTACTTCATGGGGACATTCCTTTGCAGCTACGCCATCTTGCTTATGTCTAGTATTTTAGGCCTAAAACATAAAAACCTCCCTAGAGGCATCCCTCATTGTTTTATAACTTCTCCAAGATGTGGACCAAATTTACTTTTGCTCCTTATTTGGGATTCTGGTGGGAGTTTTTTTGTTATGGTAAATAAAAAAAGGAACAAGCCTAGAATTCGCCAGTAAGATTTCATATTTATTTTCCATTGACCTTTCAAGCAATACATTAGCAGGACAAATATCGGAAGGGCTACCTAGGTTTACTCGACTTCAGAATTTGAGCCTCTCAAAATAAGCTAATCGGAAGAATGCCTTCAATTGGCAACTTGAGACATTTTGAATCACTGGATATATCCAATAACAAGCTATTGTGCGATATACCCCCTAGCATATCCAATTTAGACCTTCTAAGTTGTATAGATCTTTCCTTTAACAATTGTCTAGTCTTGTTCAATTGAGCAATCATCTAAGCACTCTTGATGATTAATCTATTTATCGTGGCAATGACCGGCTTGGCACAAGTCCTCCTTAGTTTGGCCTAGAGATGAGCATGATGATATGGACAGACGAGATGGTCATAATTTGAGTTACAATGAGTCTAGTGAAGGAGACTCCGTAGTTGTTTGGTTTTATTCAGGATTGTGATCGGATTTCATGGTGGCATTCTTTGGATTTTGTGGCATATTATATTTCAAGCAAACGTGGAGGATCTCCTCTTTTAGGGCAGTGGATAGGATTATAAAAAAAATGGCGATTGCAAGGATGATTACCATGTTTTGGTTCAAGAGAGCTTTTCAATTCCTATTGATGTAAAAAAGTGCTAGATGAGTTTGAACTCCTCTAGGTTCGAGAATCAATTTAACAAGATAAAATCAACATCAATTTCTCTTCGATTCTTATGTTTGATAATTTTTCTGTCCCTACGTCCACCTTCTTAAACAAACCACTCGCATTTTCCACATCTTCCGAAAAGAAGCCTATTCTTAGTAGGAGTGAATAGTTCCAGATTTCACATAGGTTCCACCTAGAATTTGGAACCTATTTGCTAAAATAGGTTTCTTATTTTTTGGAACGTAGAACTTACCTTACATACTTTGGAACCTACCTTATTACAGGTTCTAAGGTCGATTCCAGAGACTACTCATATTCTTTTTTTTTTATTTGTTGAACAATTAAAATGAATCATTACCTTTAATGATCAACACTTGCAGCTACAATTTAATGACTAAAATTTATATTTAGACATACAAAGAATATGAATCATTAACAAAGTAAAAGTCTCAGTCATAAAAGGAAGCTTATACGAGTGATTTCAAATTATATACTTATCATTGGACGGCATCGAATAACGCAAGATTGGGCAATGACATAGACCAATAAAAATAAAAAAACTTATCCTAGGTTTCAGGTTCCACCTACCTGAAACTTGAAACCTAGGGGTGTCAAAAGAACCCAATCAAACATGACTCGACTCGACCCAATTCGACCCAACCCAATCCGACCTGAAAATTTTCGTATTGGATCGGGTTGGGTCTCAATTTGTTTGGGTAACAGAAAAAATAATTGGGTATTGTTTTGGATCTATTAGGCTCAGATACTCGAGCCCAACCCAAACTATAACCCAAACAATGAAACCCGTGAGATCTCTCTTTCCACATATCTCTCTCACTCCCTCGCCTCTTATGCGGTTTCTATCCTCCATCCAGTTCGAGGGCTTTCGCAGCCTCGCCAAGGGCGAGACCGAGTTCCAGATCGAGTTCGACGGCAACCGTAGTAAGGCCATCAACATGACCGGTCCTGATGGCGCCACGGTGCAGGGGAGCAGCCGCAGTGACGGGGGGACAAGGGCGGGGGTCAAGGTGGCAGAGGAGGGGGCACGACTATGGTGGCAGGTCCTTGTCAGAGGAGGAGCCGAGGAATGGCACCCAGAAGCAACAGCCTCGCTTGGCGAAGGTGGCATCCGCGAGCTACGGTGGCGGACAACGGGGGCAGATTAGAGAGAGTTCCGATCTTCTTCCCTGTTAACACAAAGATATTTCGAGGAAGAAAACAACATTTCTCACTTTTCTGTATATCTTTTTCATTAGTTTATAATAACCTAGAGGCATATATATATACAAAGAAAAGAAAGAATTTTAAAAAAATATCCTATAAACTAGCTAACTATAATCCTTGATTCTAGCTAATTACAGTCATGAATATATTTTATAGCTCATTCTCACATTCCTCCTCTAGCGCCTTCGTCTTCTTTGCGTTTTCGATGGTTTTTGTTTTCTATATTAATGGGCTGGACCCTGCTATCGCCGGTAGGGGCATCCTCCGATCAATCCGAAGCCGACGGGCCTCGAAGGGAGCTCGAGAGCGTGGCGACGAGGCTGGGGCCCTAGGGGTCTCGTTTTGCAGTGATTTGGGGATGAACCACTGCTGGAGGCCTGGCGCCAGTCTTGCGCCGGCTATGGGCGACCGAGGGATGGTTCGACATGGGTTTTTCTGGGCTTTGAATGAGGAGGAATTCGCATGGCAAAGGAGGAGGAGATGATGGGGACTTGGTGATGGAAGAAGATGAGCGTTACGCTTGGGAGAAGTTGAAGAGACTGATGAGAGAGAGAGTCTGCGAGTGATTTTTACCTGGGCAGTCCACGTGAGCGTATGATATTTCTTCCGCAACATATTCCAAAACGTAAAATCTAGAATTTCTAGAATTCATTATTTGAAACACGAAACCCTCACTCGCCCAACCCGACCCGGACAAGCCTAATCGTGTGTCTATATTCTATTCAAGTCTTGTATCGGGTCAGGTCGAACACAGATGTCCAATATTTCGGGTAGGGTCGGGTCGAGTCGGG
This sequence comes from Syzygium grande, assembly GCA_024733475.1. Lineage (NCBI taxonomy): Eukaryota > Viridiplantae > Streptophyta > Magnoliopsida > Myrtales > Myrtaceae > Syzygium > Syzygium grande. The sequence goes on from JAMXDD010000009.1 coordinate 10,302,413, forward strand.
TCGGGTCTGGTCGGGTATAAAGAAAACTTGACTTAACCCCGACCCATTGACATCTCTATTGAAACATATCCGTCGAAATAGGTCTCCCAGTTTTTGAAACTTAGAACTTACCCTGTGTAACATCCCGAATTTCGATCCATTTCCGGGATTCGACGAAGTGGATATTATTTCTCATCTAATTTTAGTACGTCTCGCCCGGAGCTGGCCCCTCGTGGGATACTGATCAATGGGAAAGGCTAACTAGGAAAACAGTACGTAGATCGGGGTCCCGATCGCGAATTGAGTACCGATTCCGGGAAATGGCGGGAAAGTATTTTGGGCCAGTGTGGGCCGATCCTAAGAAGGTAACGGATTTGGTTTGGCTAACGACGTATGATCGGATCGCGGGTGATTCCACTCGACCGAGAGTGCGCGTGACAAATAAATCCCAAACCTGAACCGAACGATCGTGACCCTTGGAATAACCAATAATTCCTTGCGCTATCCCGATAATCGAGACCTTCACGACTCGAGTGACCCTAGGTCGATACGCATAACCTCTAAACAGCCACCCATCAGTTAGAGGCTCTAAAATTTTGAATTGAGCAATTTTGATCGCCAAATTGGACCCGACTTCGATGTCGAAATTCTAAAGGTGTTTGCGACTATTTTGCGATGCCGACGTCATTTTTGAGTGGCCACACATATTTGGGGTCGGTACGGTCGAAAAATAGAATTTCGACTCGGGACCGGAAAATTACCGTTATGCCCCTAGGCCTAATTATGGGTATTCCGAATTTTGGGCAATTTTTGGGGATTTATTTGTGGATAATTATCAAGAAAAATTCAGAATTATTGAAAGACCAAAATGCCCTCAAATAATTGCATTGGGTTGAATCTAGGCCATTGGATCAAGGGCAAAATGGTCATAAGGGCTAAGATCTTGACAAGTGGCACCCACTTTTGACCCATAAGGCTTCTTTGACCCATTCTCTCTCCCCCCATCTTCATTTCAGCCGTGCCTTCCCTTCTTCCTCCTTCGCCACTTCTTCTTCCTCTTCTTCTTTTCTTTCTTTGTTTGGCCGTGAAAGGCCCTCGCCGGAGGACCGTCGCCGCCGCTTGCACCGCCATGGAATCAACTCAGCCCACCCATTTTCCTCACTTGTTCAGCCCACTTTTGGAAGCTTAATCTAGGTGAGTGAAAATCCTAACCTCTAATTAGGATTATGTGCACTTTGGACAAGTTTTAGGGGTTATTAGGGTATTTTAGGGGTAATTAGTGTGGGCTGATTTGGGGCTGAAGTTATGGAGATTTTATTAGCCTAATGTGATGATCTAAGGATGGTATTAAGGCTGTGGAGACTTGGTTTAGAGGTTGTATAAGCTTGATTGGCTTAATGGTGCAAATTTAGTGATTCTCGGATTACCGGATTTTACTGTACCTCTGTGTTTTGTTATTTTTGTTGTGATCATTGTGGGCCGAATTTGAAGAAGTGTTCCTCATAAAAGTTGTTCCCAACATCTTGAAGTATAACATACTTTAATTTTGGAATTTTTGGAAATCATTTGATGCAATTTAGAAGTCCATCTTTGGACCAAAATGGGTTTGCCCGATTTACTGTTCACCCGACCTTTGGGTCTGTTCGAATTTTTATAAATTTTTTCAGGCTTATTTTCAAAATACTTCCTTCATAAATATTATTGGGGACATTTGTGGCTATAACATATAAAAATCTCAGAGGTTTCCAAAATGATTTGGGTACCGAATGAGTTGTATTTTGATGGCCTGAGGGGCTGTCCGAGCAAATCAGATTTTATCCGAAGTTGAGTGTCAAAACGAGGTGTTTAAGGTTAGAACCGGATTTCGAGTTCTCATAAAAAATGTTCATTGAGATGTTTTGTACAACATATCCAAATTTCAGAATTTTCGGAATTGATTTACTATTTATTTCAAATGGATCTCGGTCACCGTGTAACTGTCCAGTTTGGATCCAATTTTGTATATTTTCGGTTTTTCTCTCTCTAGCTGATTAGTGATTTATTGTGCCGATTAGAGCTGAATCGGAAGCCAAGGTTGGGATGAATAGTGGTTGTCCACTTTGGGACTTAGTTGGTTCATTGATTTTAATGACTTGAAATTAGGCAATTTGGGGACTATTTAGAGCTTGTATAAATCCTATTGGGTGTCGCCATGTTCGAGGACTAATCGGTTAAGTTTGATTGGTCATGGCGGGCCTTAGGCGCATTGAGTTGGATTGATATGAATGCGCGGTACAAAGGCCGGACTAATTGGGCTAGAATGGGATTAAATTGAACATGCCAATAATGTGTTGAATTTTGCCTAAATTGTGAATGATTGTTGCTTGTTGAGGCCCAATTGGGGCGTTGCCATGCCGCGTGTTCGCATGATCGATTGAATGCGGTGTGTGATTGGCCAATCATTGGTGTGAATGATTATTACCCAAGTGCGTGAATCATGTTTTGGGCCACATGGTATTAGTTGGTCGAGTGCGTATATTGTGCTATTAAATTGGGCAACTGATTGGCGTTTGAGCACGTGGGCTTGGCATGTTTGTTGAAATGCCACGTTTAAATTGAATGCTTATGTTGCATTGTACGACATTGCATGGCCACGCATTGTGTATGCCGAGAATGGGGCATGAGATGAGATTGTGTGAGAATGCGTGCTTGACATGAGCATGTGTGATCACCTAAATGCCTAATGTGTTTATGCGGGGCTTAGATAAAATTTGGCGGTGTGCCGTGTGATCACTTAAGGCCTTCGAGTCGTGGCCTTCGAGTTGATTCCGTCCGCTGCGTTTATGCGGGACGATGCCCGGTTTGTCCGGATGATCGAGGAGATCGGTGTTGCGCCTGCGGGATAGAGACACCGGGCCATATGTGCTTCGGCGCGGGCCGTGAAGTATTGTGGCCTACGGGTCGGGCCTTCATATTGGTTTATTACTGTGGCCTACGGGTCGGGCCTTCGGGTCGATTTATCATTGTGGCCTTTGGGTCGGGCCTTTGGGTCGGTTTATTACTGTGACCTACGGGTCGGGCCTTCGGGTCGGTTTATAAATTGCAAAATGAGCCGTGTGTCAGCATGCATCATTTGAACTAAATCATGAGCATGGCAATTGTGTGCTGGAGTATGTAACTAATGTACGCACCGGTGATTTGTGTGTGAGATAGGCACTATTGAGCATGAACATGCGTATGGCGTACGTGTGACTAGTGTGTCACGTATGTGCCGTGATTCATATAAAGTGCCTCACCTATAGGGTCAGCAAGGTAAGCGATCCGGGCTCAAGGGCCTAGGTCATTTGATTGACATTATTGTCGATTGTTGTGTTGAATTGCTTGTCAGGAGGTGCATGTTAGCCTAGTTTCGGTTTAGGAGGCCTACTCGCTGAGATTCGTCTCATAGTTGTTTAAACCCCGTTTTTCAGACCCCTGTTAGAGGATAACTGGTGTACCCGATCAATATGAGGATCCGAAGCCCATAGAGCAGGATCCCGATCAGGTTGGCGAGGTTGTGCAGATGGATTCGGAAGATGAGATAATCAAGGTTGAGTTCGAGTCATCAGGATCTGATCCGGATTGATGTTCCTAGGATCAGTCTTAGTCGTAGAGTGGTAGGGCCATTAACCTTTTGAACTTAGTGGCCGCTGATTTATTTATGGTAGGCTGTTTGTATTTGACGTGTAAGATGGATATTGTAAGTATTTTGATGGTAGTTAATAGTGTTGTTTGTTATCCGTTGAGGGATGTCTCTGTTACCCTTGGTCATGTATTGTTTTGTACGGGTGTTTTAATTATTGCTTCTGCATGTGCCTTATGCTCTGTGTTGGGAGTTGGGTTGGCGACGTGGCCTGGGACGTCGCATCAAAATCGACCTTGAAAGTGGGATGTTTGTGCTTCGTGGGGTATGGAGCGTGACACCCCTGCATACCCTAGAACCTGAAACCAAACAGGTTCCCACCAATTCGGTTATCAGGTTCTAGGTTTTATCCTAGAACCATGCTACACCACTAATTCTTAGAGCACAAAGAAATGAAGAACCAAAGGTGCTGGCTTTGGAAAATGGAAATCAACTGTACAAGTTAATTTGTTCACTGCATAATGAATCAAAACTGTAGCATCGGTTTGAAAGACTCCTTTCAAGGCAGCAAATCGTTAAGTCCTGTTGAAATTCAATTAGAAGTGCCCATAAGTCGGGCAAGATCAGTGAGAAAGCCATGCTTTTATTTGGAATTAATTACATGTGGACACATTTTGCCAGAAGAAGACTCTAGTTGTTTATTCATACAAGATCTGCCAGTGTTCTATATGGTATGAGCTCAATTTCCATATAAGATGGTTGCTGTAAGGGTGCTCAGATTGCCCATATATACGTAGAAATCTTGTGTGATTTTTCACAACCAATCGCACCCTCATATTATAGCTTGAAGAAGAGAAAGAAGGGAAGGTCACCAACATGGCTTCCCCAAGAGTTTGTTTATTCATAAGCATTCTTTGCCTGATTTCTCTTTGCTTTACGGGTAAGGGTGTGTTTGTTTGAGTGAAAGGATTTTTGGTGAATTAGATTTCTGGACTTTCACGGGTTTGGTTTGCTCAAAATAATTAGTCAACGGAAAATCATTTATGGTAAAAAAATATGCATGTGCAAAGTTTGGAAAATGAATCCCCTAACTTGAAAAGGAGAATATATTTTATTGCTGGAAAATAATTTCTCGGAAACACTTTCTTTTATCATGAAATTTTCCTCGAAATAAAAAGACCCTCTTTAAGTTTCGTAAGCATTCATCGTATTCATTCCGTTTTAGATGGACTATGAAATTACCAAAACATGACGAGATGGTTTCGTTGTGCAATTTTTCTGTGCGAGAGGACTAATAGCCAAAATTGGAATTCTCAACAAGTTTCTTGACCTAATTTTTCCACATTGAATTGTTTAATTAGTCACAGTAGATATCGATTCGTTACATGTTACTATGTTGATTACTGGATTTCCTGAATTCTTGTATCTCAGAAACATCAGCTGCAAGCGAGGTCAAGAAATACAGGACTCTATATGTGGATGATGTAGGGCCGTGTTCGGGGATATCTGACTTCAACAATTACTGCATCGAAGTCTATGAAGCTTTGGGATGGTCCTGCCAGTAGGACGGAGGATCAGGACAGATTCATTGCTTTTGTAAAGGTCCCGAATGCACAACATTGAGCCAAGTCAAATTGTTTCTTCTCATGGTTCGAATCGTTATGAATGAGATTCTACCTTCCGTGCAAATTGCCCTTTCCTAATTCAACTTTTCCTGCGAAAAGCTCACGTTGCATAGGCTCGTGGATAAATGTCGTTGTATAGGCTCGGGGATCAGTGAAACTTCCCAAGTCGTTTTGATAATAGCCATATCACGTGTCCACAATACGGAGAGAAGCCGATCAAAGTGCGGATTTTGATAATGCGGCCTGCGCCCCCAACTATGAATCGAGCCCGGGCCAGCTCAAACATGTCAATATTCATACCAATATATACTGTGAAAACTGAAGAGGCCTGGACAATAAATTAAATCCGATTTTTTAGTCCGGTTCGAGATGTACCCATTAAATAATTCCTATGAATGATGAGGTTGCTTGCCGACGCTTAAAGAACAAGAAATGCCGATTCAGCTAGAGTCGGTTCACAAATCACAAACATTAACTCTTGTGGTTATCATACTTCCCGAGCATTCTTCAGTGTTGACGTGTGACTATTTCATGAAACATATATGTACATTTAATGAGGGTACATCTTCATTGATTGTTTTGTTTCGTGCCAACATATGCTTAGATTACCAACCCGAAAACGAATGCAAATATACAGGAGAACAATGTAGGTACAACGGGAAACTTCAAACCATGAAATCACGCAGCGTCCTGATGCCAAACCTCTGACACTTACGCAAGCAAGAAACATAACTCGCCGGGAGTGATCGAATCCTGAAATCAATTGCTTCGTATCAACCGACCTAATCAACTATGCAGACAAAAAGAAGAAGAAAAAAAGCACAACCCCAAAAAGGATGGTTGTATAAGTAACAACGGTTGTCTCAAGTGATGAATGCAGCACCGGAACTTTTCCGTTGACAACCAGATTCGAAACACATGTAAATGTAGGATAAAAAGCGCCAAACCAATTGATGTCCTTTGAATGTCCTTACAGTTTGCCAACGATGTCTTGTGTTGCAATCCGTGCTCTTCATTTCGAGAATGCATTTATTAGACATGAAAAAGTGTTTTCGTTGAGAATGGCACAGATTTTTTACCTATTTCTTTTGTTCTAATAGCTTTTTTGCGGATCTTTGGCAGTGGAGTAGTAAAGAGTATAAGAAACAAGCACTCATTGCATCCAACTTTTACATATGGGAGTACGCTGGACCTATATGAGGTGTTGAGTGGGAAACCATGTATCTGTGACATGATTACAGATTCTGTTGTTCTTTGTTTCTTTCTGGATTCTGAAAAGATACTTTCGGTTCTTCGGTCAGATCCTTCAGCAGAAGAATTCCTTTGGCAGGTACGGCTACTATGTATTTCTCTTAGCGAGCTTGCGGAAGCGTATGTCTTATATCTGTTTTAGGGACTCAATGTCTGCATCAAGATCTCCGTCATCGAGTAACAGACATCTTTTCATTGTCAAAAGGATATCGCTTTTTTCTTGATGATGGTTTTCTTATTTTACTGTTCGCTCGTTTTACGACGAGAAATATCCTTCACCGAAACTTCAATTTTCGGTTTTTATTAAAGTAGATTTTGTGGCTTGATTACTAGGAGAGTTGTGATGAAAAACAAAGTGTCACAAGATTGTATGGAATGGATAGAAACCGAATGGACTGGAAATGGGTCTGAGATCAACAAAGTTTCAAGCTACATTACAATACTCCTATGAAAGCTGTAAAGGACTTGAAAGTTAACTAAAGTTACAGGAAGCTGTAAATAGAAGAAGTAAAGGTACATAAGAAACCAAAGTGCAGATAAGCTTGAGTGTTTTTTGCATTGTTGTTGTTTTTTCTTCTTTTTGTTTCCTCTGAGTATTTGTATCTCCCTATCCTGCAACTGCTTGTCGATTATTTCCATGTTTCAAACTTTAAATATTTTGGCACTTCCAATAACTGCCTTTCTAACCACGTTTTTTTAGTTTTATTGTCCGCCAAAATTTGATCTCAACTGCTGAAATGATTTCAAATCTGGACAAGTAACTTCCCATAATATGCTCGTGCTCACTATCCACAATTCTGCTCGTAACTTCTTGCTGTCGTGATTTATGTGGCTAGGCTGTGATTCTCCAATGTATTCTCGAAGTGTGAACCTCCCGAATTTAGAGAAAGGGTCGTTGTCCTGAAACATAAATGTTCCAACGTCCCGAACTATAACTCTCCATATTTCGATATGTATACATATTTTCATCAATTACCGAATTCGGGACACAATGCCATTCACACTTGCTTCTCAACCTATTTCCGAATTTGGTCTAGACGTGCTTCGGAAGATGGTTGATTTCCATTGTACATCATATTCGGCATTAAAGTAGAATCGGCATTTATGCTGATTCTTATTTTGATGTCAACATTTACTATTTAGTAATAATCCAGGAATGGTTTTTAATTCTTCATCAAATGATCAAGGATGTATAGCTGAGTATGTTTACTTGCAGGAAAGTGCTATCATTCTTGCAAAGCTCTTGCTTCCTCAAGTATTTGAGAAAATGGCAATGCGAGAACTGAGAGCTCTTGTTGCTGAAAGGTCAGAAATGACGATATACATTAGAAGAGAAACTATAGAACTACCTCAACATTCCATTGGATTTTTGTTAGAAGGATTTATAAAAACACAAGGTGTTGAGGAAGAACTGATTACATCACCTGTGGCACTATGGCCTTCGCATGGGAATTCAAGTTTCCAAAGTCAAGGTACATTAGGTAACCTAATCTATTATATGTTGGGAAGCGTGTCACCAGATCATTATACTCAATTTTGATTTGCTTCCAGTATCTTTTGAGCAAAACTCTGAAGCCCTCGACTCTTGCAATTTCTTCTTCAATACTTCAGTGATGCGAACTTTCTACTGCTGTTTGCAGATTCATGTGCAGTAACTCTTAGATATAGAGTACCTTAGCTATGAGGGTAGTGGTAGCCTAGCCAACATCTTTCTTTTCACCAGAAAGTGATACTCTATTTTAGCTGGACACAGTAAAGATGGTAATCTGTAATTAAAAGGTTCAGTTAGTTTCTACAACCACATATCAGTTAGGAACAACGATATGCTCCCCCGAGCTTGCTGAGCCGTTTTGTAGGAGAAGCCAAGTCATGAATTTGTTTCCGTTGATTTTAGGCAATAGTATATTAATTTCGCTTCAGTAAATGGTGTGTTACAATGTTATTGACTGCCAATTTAGTGAGGCCGTTGCAAACCAAAGACATGGATAGTGTATCATGTAGACAAGTACTAATATGAAAGCTTTTATTTATGCTAATGGGAAACAGGTATTAGGGCGGTCAGTTTCTCCCATCAAGGATCCCGGTATCTCGTGGAGACTAGAGCTAGGGTTATTATTTTTGATATTGCTGCATTTGAAGCCGACAGCACTCTTCCAAGATCATCTACATTGGTTCCTCATTCGGTAGATCAACCCCCCAGAACCCACAGTCGGGAACATGGCGGTCTTATGAGCTGGCCAAAACATTTCTACAAGGCTAGGCAACATGGACAGAGCCAGGAAGAAAATAATCGCCAAGCAAACAGTACGTCTGGAAGAGCAATGCAGCTGAGCGTCTATGGCAGTATGGTATGGTCGATTTCTTTCCACCTAGCTTATAGTTGCATAGTTCTGGAGACTACTGACTGGGAAAGTTCTTGATAGTGAAAGCTTCTTAGCATGATGGTATATCGAAGTCTGAGTGGAAGGGGCTAAGATTTCCTTTTTAACTGTGCATTAAGTTCTAATGCTGGGTTAATTATGAATTGTTTAACTTAAGTCTCAGCAGCGTGTCTGCACTCAGCCGTCAGCACTAACTATACCTTGTCTGAATTCACAAGGTAGATGTTCGTGTCCGAAATCAAAGCTTCTTCAGAGCAAGCCAGCCGAAGACTGCACATAGCCAGTCGTATCCAAGGGTTCCTTTGAACCACTGTCGACCGCTTATCTCAGTCAAATCCGAAGGGGCTGCTACTGCAGGGAAGAGGCTTGAGGTGAGGAAGTTCAATGGACCAGCTCCCCCACCTCAGATGCAGGGTACAGACACGTTGGAAACTCATGCGGACAATTCCAATGACGATGAATACGGAGCCGAAGAAGTCATCGTGATAATCCATTCGCCCAGTCATCTTTTGTCACGTCCCGTACCCCACGAAGCATGAACATCCGCGTATAGGTCGAAATGAGGTGTGACGCTCCTAGGTTACGTCACCGACCCGAAAACCCAAATCAGAGAAAAACACGCCATATGCGGAAATGACGTATATATAATAAATATATATACACCCAGACAATTTAAAAGCAACCATGAATAGCAAGGACTAATCATTAACAAACGATTAAAAACAATATATACGTTTATTATAACACTTATATACAATATCCATTTAAAAACCAGAGATACAACAAAAGGGCCACTCATACAAAAAGGGATCGGTGGCTTAGGGGGATCGAACTAACAATCATAGGGCTACAGCCAAAAAGTATCGACCCTCGCTCCTAAAACTGAGGTCTGCCCTAGGGTATCCAGTCGGGGTCAGATCCAAACGTCTCGGAAGAACTCTGGGACTGCTCTGGCTCCTCCTTTGAAGTCATAGCTTTAGACTCTATCTAGGGCTCGGGGTCCTGCTCCTCGGCCTCAAAATTCATGGCCGGGGATCTAAAATGTTGGTTTTACCACAACCGTGAGAAAACTCAGCAAGTGCAAACCACTAATCCTAAATTAGGCTAATGTGCACCTCCCAGAAGGGTAAATAAAACACATCAAGCGACGAACCAGTATAACATTAAAACATTCCCGGCTCACAGCCCAATTTACTATCTCAACCCTGAAGGTTAGGCATTTAAATTCATTATGAATTATGCACAATTATAACGACCCGAAGGCCCACAATTGAATATAACGACCCGTAGGTCCGACCCGAATGCCACAATTGATAAAACGACCCGTAGGCCTGACCCGAAGGCCAACAGTTTGATTAAATTGACCTGTAGGCCCGACCCGAAGGTCACAAGAGATAATAGCGACCCGTAGGCCCGACCCGAAAGCCAACATTTGAACAAAACTCATGTATGCACATTATTACACTTAATTTCAACCAATCACAACTTGATATGCAAAACACATGTTCGGGAATTTATAACCATACCCAAGGCGACATGCCGAATACAACTATTCCCCAAATTAATGTATCTAACATGCTCTCAACACAATCAAATTATTCCCGATGTAATCCAACCATTTTAACATTTATTCCGCGCATTTATTACAATTCAATTTAATGCGCCTCGAGCCCGACTTGGACAAATCAATTCAGATAGTCGATCTCACAATCATGGGGTCATCCAATAGGGTTTATTTAAGTCCCAATCAACCCCCAAGAATACCTAAACTCAAGCCGATAGTCAATGAACCAATTAAATCTCAATTTGAACCAAAAAGTGCAATTCGGTTCTGGTGAACAGTACCAAAACCGAATTTCCAGTATGCACTAAACCACCCCTAAACAATTCCATTAAGCCTTAATCACATACTATAATCACCCAACCATCAAATATACATAAATAAGCCTCAAATAAGCTTAATTAACACCTGAATTGCCTAATTCCCAAGTCTTAAAACAATGAACTCAATTAATGTCACACTTAGGCAAAGTAAGCATTTTCGGTACTGATGAACAGTATCAGGGCAGATTATGCCTTAAGCACTAAATCACCCTTAAACAATCACATTAGAGTCTAATCACATACCCTAATCATCCAACCACCAAATACACTTAATTAAGCCTCAATTAAGTCTAAATAACACTTGAATTGCCTAATTTCAAGTCTTGAATTGCCTAATTTCAAGTCTTGAATCATTGAACTCAATTAGTGCAACACTTAGACAAATATGCACATTTCGGTACTGATGAACAATACTAGGTTTTTGCACCAATTAAGCCTTAAATCATATTTAAACCATCTCATAAAGCCCCAATCACAACTACTAATCACCCAACAACCAAATACACTTAATTAAGCTTCAAATAAGCCTAATTAGCCCCTAAAATATCCAATTCAAAGTCATTAGCACTTGAACTTAATTAGTGAAACACTTAGGCAAAATTACACAATTTCGGTACTCAGTGAACAATACTAGAACAGGGGCTATTATGGGCCTTAATCCACCATTAAACTATCTCATTAGGTCCTAATGACCTATACAAAACACCCCACACACAATTAAGCCTAATTAAACCCCAATTAGGCCTAATTAACCCCTAAAAATGCACAATTAAACTAATTAGGGGTTTATACTCGCCTATTGATGACTCCGGACGATGAGAACGGGCAATCGATCACCGACAAGCGGTAAGGATCGACGACGGCGTTCCGGGTGCAAGCCGGCGGTCAAGGCGACGACGGGAACGACGATTCGCGGCTGGTTTGCTTTTGTTCAGGGCCGGAACATGGCTGAGGGTGGCTGAACAGGTGAGAGGGAGGTCCAAGGGTGTTGTGGCGGGTGGTGGTAGGTGGCCAGCAACTCCGGCCGGTACTGTTCCGGCGTGAACAGTACCAGGACGTGCAGAACCGTGAACTGCAGATTCAGAAACGTGAAAATGGGAGAGGATTTTTGGGGGAAATGGCCGAATGGTTCTGAGGAGAGAGAGAGAGGGTTTGGTAAAAAATGAGTCAACATTGTGTGGGTGGATTCCATGTGTCAAAATCTTGGCCATTTGGACAATTTTGCCCTTGATCCAATGGCCAAGATTAATCCATATCCAATAATTTAGGGGTAAAATGGTCATTTGCCCTTAACCATGGTTGACCAGACCTGAGTTAAGCCTAACTAACCTTGGTTAACCCCAAAAAAATTAACTAAATTTCGGAATTAGTGAAAAATGGCCTAGGGGCATTTTCGTAATTTTTCGATCCCGAACCGAAATTTCAATTTGTGTCCATACCGGTCATATATATTCATGGTAGGCATAATCCGGTGTCAGATCCTTAAAATTCATCCTTTAAGCCCTCGAAAATCAGTCCGAAAGTTTGAAGGGGCAAAACCGTAATTTTTCGTTCCGGGGTCGAAATTCTAATTTTTGACCGTATGCACTCCAGACGTGCGTGGTTGCCCCAAAATGACATCGATTCCGAAAAATAATTTCATTTGGGCCTCGAAAACGGGCATCGAGGTCCTCAGGGGCAAAATTATAATTTTCCCCAATTTCTGTTGAAATTTCCGTATTCAACTGTACTAGTCCCAAACGTGTGTGGCCACTCTAAAATAACGTCCGTCTTGTAAAATAGTCGTAATTACCCTTGAAATTTTGATATCGAAGTTCAAGTCCACTATCGCGATTAAAATAGCTCGTTTTGAAGTCTTAGGGTCTCTCACTAACGGGCAGCTGTTTAGGTGTTACGAGTATCGACCTAAGATTGTCCGAATCGTGATGGCCTCGAATTTCGAGAGAACGAGAGGAATTATCACTAGTACTGGGGGTCGCGATCGTTCGGATTAAAATCGAGATTCATTGGTCAGGCGTACTTTCGGTCGTGCGGAATCACCTGCAATCCGATCGTACTTTACTGACTATATAAATCCGTCATTCTCCTAAGATTGGCCCATATTGGTTCAAAATATTTCCTCAGCGTTTCTCGAACTAGGCGCTCAATCGCGATCGGGTCCTCGGTCTACGTACCTGTTCCTATTTAGCCTTTCCCATTTGGTTAGTATCCCGTGATTGATCAAGTCCGGGTGAGACTTACTAAAATCAAACGAGAATTAATGTATACTTTATTGGTCCCGGGAACGGGTCAAAATTCAGGATGTTATAACTTTCATTTCGCCAGGCTTCTTGAAAGGGGAAAGGAAGTTCCTTTTCGACAACGCAATCGATGTTTGTAAGCAATTGCTTCCATTGTCTAGTGCATGTAAATTTTTGAGGCACCGACATTCCTCTTACGAATGTTCGCATTGTAAGAAAGATCACAATAAATGATAAAAAAAGAAAAGAAAATTGAGGGAATGAAGAAGTAAGACATTCGAGGAGGAACAAGTGGCAAAGCCAAAGCATTGTTGTCTCTATAGCTGCCTTTTGTTAGTACTCTTGTTTCTTCGTTTTCCCTGCTTCATCTTTCGTTTGATCGAGCAGTTTGCTTAGTGAGAAGAGCAACAGAGAGAGCTATAAAACACGGTAGAGTCGCACTCGATGTGGAGACAAAAAATCGTCAACTGACGAGAAAAAATTAGATGGTCAATGCTTCGCGAATAACGTAAAGACTCCGGCATCCAGATGTCAGCCTTGGGATGTCGGGTAACGTTCCGATCCGGATGATCCTGGCAGGTTTTACCATCCAAAGATTCCTCCACAATGAACATCCTAACTCCTTTTCATCAGAAGGTCCATCCACGTTGTTCCTTTCCAAACATACGGACCACATTCAAGTACAGAAGGCCATACGTCATCTACAAAGACACCGGTCACAATTCCTCATTTTACCATTTCGGCGCACCAAATTTTCCCTAAGAACTCCGATCGACCAAGGTATAGATGGCCGATTGTCTCATCACACCTCTCGCAGATGGAGTAAAACCTCTCAATGCCAGCAGCACCTCAACAACTCTTCTTCGCTAACTACCAACAAAAGATCTCTCAACCTTGGTTGGCACCGGATAGCGTCACATTGTTGATTCAACTGTAGGTGCTTACGGGCGACGCCCAAGATACGGTGTCGTGAGTGAAGATAACACAACTGTAGTATCTGCATATATACTAAGCTTCTGTTTATGATATAATTATAAGCGAATGTACTCGATCATCAATAGTAGCTGAACCTAAGGCACTTTCGCGTGGGTCTGAGCAGATATATTCATTCTTTCGCTCCGAGCCCTGATTTGGTGCTCCTAAAAAATGCTTTTTTTTTTAACGAAGAAAATTTGATATTCTTTATGTCATAGGGGAGCTTAGAAACGAACTTTTACGCCCGATATCTAATGCACCCGTCTATTGATCAACTCTAGTCAAAGTAACTTTTGAGACTTGCCCGACATGTTTATAGCAACGCCAGTGTTAATCAGTAGAATTCACGTACACTCTACCAATTGGTAATATGCTCCACCACGTTAAACAGCATCCTGATGAACAAACGATTTACGATCCCCAGATTATCACATCTCAATTAGAAAAAGAGGTCTAACCTTTATTTGCCATTTGAGAAAATACAAAGATTGAAGCTTTCAACATCCATTTGTGACGGCTGTTTTTTCCAATTTATGCAATTAATTTGGCTGATTCAACCCCTAAATGAAGCACCAACTTAACAAGATCGAAAGTGATGAGATCAGTAGATCATAGAAGATCAGCAACATAGAAAAATAACATGTAGAGGAGGGCCAATACGAAGATTTGAGTACATTAATGCAGGACTTCCTCCATATCCATTTATTGTCACCACCATTTCCCATTCCAAAACCAAAATGCCATCAACAAGAAGTTCCAACTTCATTAGACCCTCCACGTACAAACTGTACGGCGCTAGACTACACAAACTGTTTGATCATCATAAGAGCAGAACACGGAGACAGAGACCTGAGACGTATTGTATATTTAAGTAGATAAAAACTTATACGTCAGTAGTCATAACTTTATCTAACAGAATTCCAAGTTAAGTACCACGTCTTCTCCCTCCAATTGGAAGTTCCCTGAACCAGAAGCCATCCATATCTGACAGAACTTTACGTTAATGACCAAGTTGGATACATAACTACTAGCAATGACGCATCAACTCTCACGCCTCGTAAAGCATTCCGATCTCAATACGCTGTGGCAATGGCACCCCTAAAGCAGGCAATGCGGACCGGCAATTACTGTGCAAGACTTCATAGAAGCCAAGCAGAATCTTATCAAACCAGCCACAACTATTGCTTATGTAAAACCTAGTCTTCCCTCGTATGTGTACGACACCGGCAAGCTTCGCCTCTTCTATATAAGCAACTTCTTGATGCACTTCCTCCGGTGAGCTAGGCGATGAGAAACTCGAGCAGGTCCGTATGTGCGCAATCAGCGCATTGGTAACTTGAGTGACCAAGTCGTCTCCTTCATGACTAAGTGAATCTGCATATCCATACTGAATCACACATCCACAGACTCCTTTGAGGCCCAGTTTATTTACAACGATTCTCTCATGCGGAGCGACTTTTGGAACCAATAAGTATCTAAGAGTAGTGAAAACAGTGACTTTGTGAAAAGATCTCATGTTCTTTATGTAATGACCCAGAATGGGAGTAATCCCGTCTTGAATATTGGTGTAAAAGAAGCATAAGCCCGGAACCCTTTGTATACCAGGCTCAGACAATAATGTCTCAAGCCTGTCGAGGTTTATCTTATGTGTCAGCTCATACTCCATCTTTCTCTGCCTTCCATAGAACCAACCAAACATTATAAAGGCGAGATTAATAGATATGGCAAAAGGAATCCATCCACCCTCAGGAATTTTTGTGAAAACAGCGCTGACATAGACACCTTCCATCACAAAGAATACACAGAAATAAAGCGCAACCAGCACGATGGGAGTTCTCCAAATCATGACCATAACCAGGGTTAAGAGTATTGTGGTGATGAGCATGACTAGACTGACAACAACACCTGCAAGAGATGCTTAGTTGTTACTAAAGTCTTTCCATATGATTATCAAATGTACCCAAAGAAAAACAATATCATTAAAACTATGATCAACTTTTTCACAGAGTGCCAACACTGACTTTCAAATAAAGAGATCATGAATGCTTGATTCGGTTAACAGTGTAAAGAGATTTTATTCAGGACGCTATTGCAACTCACTTAAGCATATTTTATATTCGGCGTCTTGCCTTCAAAACCTTTATAGAAAGATTAGAAGTATCAGGGCACCTTTTTTGAGCTTTTCTTAAGTAGAAAGTACTAATATAAATTTCCCACCAAAACTAAAATCTTTTATTTTTTATTTGACAGATTCTGAAAAAATTCCATACTACCTTTGGTGACCTTAAATGTCCATAAGTATATATGTTTAAACAATTGAGGTATTTAGTACGAAATAAATCTCAAATCTCAAAAGCTAAAAGCAAAAAGTTGAAAAGCAAAACTCCAAGCAGACCCTCACAATTTATCTTCATTATTCTGGTGGTCACATGCAGAGATTTTGGGGGAAAAGAAGATGAAATTAATGCAGCAATGGCATACTAAAATAGTTGCTCTATGATATAGAATTCAGGATATCATATACCCACCAAAAGCATTGCCAATATCTTTTCCATCTCCAAAAATAAGAATGACGGCAACACAGAGGATCATGAGGATGTAATTAATTTCTGGAGAGTAAACTTCGCCTTCTTTGTCGGGGGAAGTATGAACCACCTTAACTCGAGGAAAATAATCAAGTACTACAGATTGCTTAATTATAGAAAAGGTAGCTGATATTAACGACTGGCTTGCAACAATTGCTGCAAGTGTGGCAACGACAAACATTGGCCAGTATATAGATCCTGGAATGAACTTGTAAAACCCATCATCATGATCATTAGGATGACGAATTAAGTATGCACTCTGGCCGGCATATGTTAGTACCAGTGATGGATATATCGTACATAGAAATGCTATCTGTCAAGGAAAAGCAACATTAGACTGATATGTTGGAAAGGAATCAACACTAAGAGCTTGGGAGAGGAAGGTTCACCTGGATAGAAGTCCGATTGAAATGACCAAGATCAGCAAACAGAGCTTCTGAACCTGATATTATAAAAGAGAGTCACATGTATGTACCATGTTTACCATTGTCAGAAGAGCAGGTTTATTTTAATGCACATCTGCAACACAAGCTTAGTTCATCATTAGGCATCAGTGAGCACTGAGAGCAGGTTTGAATCCACTATGGTCCAGTCCAACTAGTCACTTAACTGGAGAGAGAGAGAGAGAGAGAGAGAGAGAGAGAGAGAGAGAGAGAGAGAGAGAGAGAGAGAGCAAATTTTGACTCTAACTACTGGAACACAAACTGAAATAGGTATTTCAGAATGTGTCATGACATAATTCATCCTTGTACATAATATAAAACTGTGGCAAAATTTAAACGGTAAAGGTATTGGTAAAACTACTTTTGCCTATCAAAGTTTATAGCTCAAAGTAAATTGCAGGAACAAGCAAATGATTCAGGAATTATTCTGTGAAGCTTGAAGCACATTTGTTTGTAATACATCTGACCAATGGACACCTAAAATACAGCAGCAAAACCTGACAAAATCGTAAGAATTACGGAAACGCCCTCACAAAACCTGACAACCTGGAAGTACCCATAAAAATCAGTCTAAATTTCCATAATGACTCCTATACTTACCATGTACGACAGTTCAAATGAAAAAGTATCCATACTTCTATTCAAGTCATAAGAATGCGATCCTGTCAGTCTTGGTGCTCGTGTAATGTGAAATAACAGCAAGCTCACCTGTAATACAAAGCACAGTTCCACCAAGTAATAGCCAACCTTCCTTGCCATTTCTCCAGAAGAAATGGACGATGTAGTGTGGTGACAAGGCCTTGAATATACTCGGATAATGCTTTATGATGCTGTAAATTCCTACAAGTGGAGTGGTCAACGTCCAGGCTCCCATGATGGGAGAAAAGAGGAAACTCACTTTAGATGTACCAAACTTTTGCAGTAGGAACAGAACGATAAGAACTATCGCAGAGAGTGCTTCCACCAAAGCTGAAAAAAACATGAACTAGTGTAAACCCTACGAAGGCCAGATTCTTTTTTTATTCACATCAACCTTAACGGGGAACTAATGGGCTTTCCCACCTTGAAAAAATAAAATAACATGAATAGTTGTTGATTCTTACATTTGGTGACAGAAGGAAAAGGTGCTCTCACTCCATCCATTGCCGACAACACTATCAACAAATATAATAAGTCAAAAACTCGAAACCCCATACAAAAATCCCAGCAAAGGGGGAAAAATGGCATGGTGACTAACCTGAAATTGCAGGGGTAAGAATACCATCGCCGATTAGCATACACATCCCCAACATAGCAATAAAAAGTAGTACCCTCCTTGCAACTATGCTCTGTTCAAAGAATTTTGCAAGCCTACTTTGCTTTTCAGTACCCTCAGGCAAGCCATGCCGTGAAACACCAGAGTTTGATTCTACACGTTTGGAATGGAGGATGCCAACATTCGCTTTCCTACATAGCAACGAGTACAATGCAAATGTCCCACCTGCAATAGCATTTGTCTTCATCATTCAAAACATAACAGCTCATGTTATGAGAGAGAAATCAATTTTAATTTCCAAAAAACCGTCAGAAAGGCCAAAAGACCAAATCGAAGAAGGAGAACTGAACAACATCAGACCCCTCCTAGCTTGCTGACGGTTAACTTAATCTCTGGAGTATACTTGCTTCTAAAACATTAAAAAGTTTTGAAATGACATTCCAGCAATGTTTCCCAAGTGTCGGACAACTTCATAAATTTGCAATGAAGTACTTTCAAAATGACAATAATAGACACTCTTCATCAAAAAGGATCTCCATTGTTTAATGTGCCACCAAGAGAAAGATCCAATATGTTCCCAAACAATAGGTGTCTGACTCATAGAGTGGCTCTGAACTACTCAGCATCGTTAACGGCTTAACCCGCGATTCTCCAGGAAACCGTAAGGTCCACTTCTAATGGACATAACCGTTTTGCAGGTCATAGAATTTCTAAATTGTTTTACTATTTTCAATTTCAAAAGACCTTCCTTAGGTGTCACTCCTGCCCCCATTTTCTCGTTCATTCAGCTGGAGTTGTAATTCTCTCTTTGGTAGCGTACTTTTCAGCAAAAACTAGAGTAGAACTATGAAAGAGAAGACTCCAAATACTTTACCTGGCTCTCTCAAAAAACAAAGAGCGACTACTGTACAAATCTTGCTCTTCAAGAGAGAGAACTACTCCAAAAGAGCTTTCGAGCCTTCGCAGTTCACACCACCAATTTTAAATTTTTGAGGCAACAACTGCGTGCAGAACTCTGAATACCACTTTTTTTCGACTAGAATGATTTTAGAAATGTGGAATAATGTGCAACGGTGTGTGTAGAAGAAGCTACAGAGTGGACTAGAGTCTGTGGGAACCAGTAGAATTAGCAAAGCAACTGTATGGAATGAATATAATACAAACCAAACTAAATAAAAAAAACTTTATTAGGGTCTCGTATTGACCTTCGCCCTGATCATCAGCTTTGAGAGCTATTCCGGCATACTTTACAACACCAATGAGGGTGAGCGTCCAAAACATGATACTGTAGATCCCTAAGTAGTCTTCTTCTGTTGGAGACTTTAGTGGCATTGATGGGTATACATATAGGGGAGATGTTACTAGGCCTCCAAACACGACCCCAAGTGTCTTGTAGGCAAGTATCAGATTAGCCCTCCTTCCCTTCCCCTGTTTCAAACACTTTCTTTACTCAGAACGTCCGACTGATCCGTAAATTGTTAAGGTATAATTCAAATAGTACAATAACAAATTCCAAAATGTATGAAAGATGAAAATCAGGAAGGAAACCAGTAAACAAGGTTCAATCGCAGCAACATTCGTGGCCAAAGACATGGTTACATGCTTATTAGCTGATACATAGCAAACAAAGTCATGATGGATACACGACCAAGTGACATTTTCCGCACAAACAGTTGTTTCAACATGATATCTGAGCTTGAAGTCCGAGTTTTGGTTTCTCAACATTCTCTGATCTGGTTATTCTGCGTGTATTTCTTAGGTTATGAGGTTCTGCTCGGAGTCTCTTTGATGTGCACATCCACATGCAATGCCCGGCTTTCGCAAGAGGAAAATTGCTAATACATATGCTTGGCGTATACAATGCATTCTCTCAGAACAAACAGTTGCCTCGATAAAGAGGCAACTGTTTTTTTTTTTTTCTTTCTTTACCAAAAAAAAAAACAGTTGCCTCGATAAACAGTCAAAAACTTCCCCCTTTTTAACCATTCAACTAATATGCATTATATTTTACAAAAAAAAAAACTAATATGCATTATTCTTTGTGAACACGTCTTCGGAAATTATGATAACTATGAGAACAAAACGAAACTGAGTCCCACCCAAACAACCAGACTTGCGGAAACCAAAGCATTCACGATCGACAATGAACGAGGAAAAATCGCAAAGACCTCCTCTTTTCTCCACGGCGGTCACAACTTAGAATCCGAAAAAACTCGAGCTTTCTCTATTTTTCCACACAGACAGGACAGGGCAAGGACACCCATGTTCAAGAACAGCGTCCGTGCAAACACACCGTACCTTGTTCAGACGATGATGACTCAGCGGGTCGCCAGAGTGAAGGAGGTGATGGTGGTGGTGGCGGCGGCCGTTGCTGCGATCGGAATCAACCACGACCTCCGACAGAGCGGCCGCTGCCGCCTCCGCCTCCGGCAGCCCGACCGGTCGATTCGGGGGCATCGCCACGCCCGTGCACACGCCCACCCCAGCTAACAGCACTCGCTTTCCCGTCAACTTGATCCGTGAATGCGAGAGAGAGTATTTTTCTTTTCTGAGACGACTCTCTTTGCTTTTGATCCCTTTCGGCTCTTATAACGTTGCCCGTTCTTGTGCAATGTCGTATGATTCCGAATCACCTAATGCTTTCCATGCAGTGCCGCATGCGAACCTTGGAATACATCACGTGCGCGAGCCAATGTCGTAAAAATGTGATTTCCCAATGTGAAATTACAATGCGACCTGTGCCGCGAGCCTGAACGAGGGTTGCAATGGGGGCATAATTGAATTGCACTTCCTAAGAACAATCACTTTTTCGACCAAAAAAAAGAAAGTACAATCACTTTATTAACCACACGAGGCAGTCATTACATGATTGTTTGTAATATTCCAGCGTAAATCGGAAAATAATTTCCTCGAAAATCTATCTCTAAACTTTCCAGTCGTATCGTAAATACAAAAGACAAGACATTTGTTTTGATTTGCTTGAAAAAGTAATCTCATATAATTTTCAAAATTCAAAATTTTGGAAAAGATTATGATGAGGTTAAAATGTAATGAAAATATTTTTTTATGTAAATCGGGATATCGATAGCTATATCCACGATATAAAAAAGTCATGTCATAGAACTAGGAGTTCCGAGATTTTGAAAAAAAAAAAAAAAATAATAATAAAGTGATAAAAACTTATTTCAAAAGGTTGCAAACTTAAATGCGAACTTATTTCAGTTTTTATTTTGGGTTAATATCACGAAAAACTCCAAACTGATATATTTGTAATAAATTTACTCCAACTCCCTCCTCCTCTCTTCCCTCAATCTCTCTCTACACCGATTCTCGATTGCGCATCGCCGGCTCAAATTCAATGACGTCTCCAATCGGTCTCTCAAACTTTCTCGCGAAAGTGAGAGAGAAAGTACTGAGAAAGTGGAAGAAAGTAGAGGGCAAAGTAGAGGGCAGTTTTGGGGGGCCCTGCTTTTCGTTCTGCACAGTGGGTTTTGTGAACGCAGCAGTGATGAAGACGATGGTGGCCAAAGGAAAATGGAAATTAACAAATGTTAATGCAGTGACCAAGAAAAAATAACGGTTTTTTCAGCTTTTTTTCTCCTTTGACCATAATTTTTTTTCCAAATCAATATGATAAAAAAAAAGTCACGTTTCGAGAGCACCCAACTGATTTTCACCGCTAGTAGATTTTTCCGGCAGCTACGCGATTTGAGGCGCTCATTAACGTGATCCCCATAGAAAATGCGGGAAGCATTAAGAGAGAGGGACCAGGTTTGCGTGTGGATAATTAAATTTATTTTACAGACCTAATTAATCTGCTAATTTTAACCCAAAAACCTGCTAATTATTAAAATTATGAAATGGAGTACGGTTATCTGCATGGGATGGCGACATTACAGCCTATAATTCGGCCAAATGACAACATAATGAACTAATATGATGGAGGTAAAGAAAAAACAAAAGAAAACAGTCTGTTATATAATATATGCCGTGATACACGACAATTTCATTGATTCTATAACAAAGGGTAAATGTATCATAAGTATACCAGTTTAAGATTTTTTGTGGTCAAAAAATTAGTTTTTGGTAAATTTATCACAAATACACCAGTTTAGAATTTTTCGTGATATTAATCATTTTATTTTTTACTTGAAAACAAATGAAAATACAAGATTTTCTAGGTAAAGCCTTTTCTTTTTGGACGTGAGAATGGGATTCCAATCACGTCGGAGAAAACCTCTGAAACGAGTTGTGGTTGGTGGATAGAGCCCACCAAACAGAATGGGAAAATACGTGTGTTTTGACAATGACTCCACTAGCAAAAAAATTCAATCAGCATAAGCATTATCCACCCGCAAAAGCACGAATAATGAATGGAATGCGAACTGAATAATGAATGGAATGCGAACCCCATTACATTGATCGACAGTTCCGGGACCACCACCCCCCACCACTGTCGCCCCCACCGCATCGTTAATTTTCTTAAACTATATAGAGTCACAACAATGATCTTATGAAGTTTAAATATGCGTATGGATTGACTTTTACTTTTTGCTTGATTTAAAGGTGCAGCCACGCACTTTGACTTTTACTTTTGATCCGAGATCGCTAGAACCTTCACTATATATAGTTGTTTATACTTAGACTAACATATTTTTCATGATTTTTGGAAATTTGGGATAATAATTTAAATCCAAAAAATGGACAAATTTCTTTTCTTAGGAACTTTTTAATGTTGTTTCATGCCAAACAAAGAGGCCCTTCAGTTTCTTATTCTATAATAAGGAAAAGATCACCCTGGGAAAAGGTAGGGATGCTCTCTAAGACAACAAAGAGCAGTGAGATTGCTATATAAATTGACAAATGTATTCAAGATAAATTTATCACAAGTGTACCAGTTTAAGATTTTTAATGGTTAAAAATTAGTTTGGGATAAATTTATTACAAGTGTATTAGTTTAGAGTTTTTCATAGTATTAACTCTTTTATTTTTGACTTGAAAACAAATGAAAATACAAGAGTTTCTAGGTAAAGCCTTTTCCTTTTGGATATGAGAATGGGATTCCAATCACGTTGGAGAAAACCTCGGAAAAGTGTTGCGGGTGGTGGGGCTTCAGAGAATGGGGAAATACGTGTGTTTTGACAATGACTCCACTAGCAAAAAATTCAACCAGCATAAGCATTATCCACCCGCAAAAGCACGAATAATGAATGGAATGCGAACTGAATAATGAATGGAATGCGAACCCCGTTACATTGATCGACAGTTTCGGGACCACCACCCCCCACCACTGTAGCCCCCACCGCATCGTTAATTTTCTTAAACTATACAGAGTCACAACAATGATCTTATGAAGTTTAAATATGCGTATGGATTGACTTTTACTTTTTGCTTGATTTAAAGGTGCAGCCACGCACTTTGACTTTTACTTTTGATCCGAGATCGCTAGAACCTTCACTATATATAGTTGTTTATACTTAGACTAACAAATTTTTCATGATTTTTGGAAATTTGGGATAATAATTTAAATCCAAAAAATGGATAAATTTCTTTTCTTAGGAACTTTTTAATGTTGTTTCATGCCAAACAAAGAGGCCCTTCAGTTTCTTATTCTATAATAAGGAAAAGATCACCCTGGGAAAAGGTAGGGATGCTCTCTAAGACAACAAAGAGCAGTGAGATTGCTATATAAATTGACAAATGTATTCAAGATAAATTTATCACAAGTGTACCAATTTAAGATTTTTAATGGTTAAAAATTAGTTTGGGATAAATTTATTACAAGTGTATTAGTTTAGAGTTTTTCATAGTATTAACTCTTTTATTTTTGACTTGAAAACAAATGAAAATACAAGAGTTTCTAGGTAAAGCCTTTTCCTTTTGGATATGAGAATGGGATTCCAATCACGTTGGAGAAAACCTCGGAAAAGTGTTGCGGGTGGTGGGGCTTCAGAGAATGGGGAAATACGTGTGTTTTGACAATGACTCCACTAGCAAAAAATTCAATCAGCATAAGCATTATCCACCCGCAAAAGCACGAATAATGAATGGAATGCGAACTGAATAATGAATGGAATGCGAACCCCATTACATTGATCGACAGTTTCGGGACCACCACCACCCACCACTGTCACCACCACCGCATCGTTAATTTTTCTTAAACTATACAGAGTCACGGCAATATATAGTTGTTTATACTTAGACTAACATATTTTTCATGATTTTTGGAAATTTGGGATAATAATTTAAACCCGAAAAATGGACAAATTTCTTTTCTAAGGAACTTTTTAATTTCGTTTCATGCCAAACAAAAAGGCCCTTCAGATTCTTATTCTATAATAAGGAAAAGATCACCCTGGGAAAAGGTAGAGATGCTCTCTAGGACAACAAAGAGTGGCGAGACTGCTATATAAATTGAAAAGTGTACTCAATTCTATAACGGAGGATAAATTGTCACAAGTGTATCAGTTTGAGATTTTTGGTAGTCAAAAAATTAGTTTAGGATGAATTTGTCACAAGTGTAACAGTTTAGGATTTTTCGTGGTATTAACGCTTTTATTTTTGACTTGAAATCAAATGAAAATACAAGATTTTCTAGGTTAAGCCTTTTCTTTTTGCCCCCTCCAAAAGCTCCTTTTAGTAAAAGAGTAGGGGCATTTAAATGGTTAATATCTTGAAAAATCCTAAACCGGGTAAACTTATAACAAATTGAGCCAAAACTAATTTTTTGACCATAAAAAATCTCAAACTGGTACACCTATGATAAATTTACCCAAAACTAATTTTTTGACCACCAAAAACCCTAAACTTGTACACTTGTGACAAATTTACCCTCAATTAGTTTCCATTAAATTATATTAATACGGCAAAAAATCATAACCTGGTACATTTGTGACAAATAGAGGGTAAAACATAAAACTAGTACATTATCAATTGCCACGTATTATTTAACAAAGCAATTTCACAGTAAAATTTAACAGAAATAAACTTACGATAAATTTATTACATGTGTACTAGTTTGGGATTTTTCATAGAAAGCTTCATACTTGTCCAAACTTTGCTTCCCCAGTGACTCAAAATATAGTCCACTTTTGTAAGAAGATTCACAGCATCTACTAGCGCAATCCCATGATGCTTGGGACTTCAAAGGTATCATGACCTCAGCAAGAATACTCGTCAAAATAAATCAAAAGGTTTATCAGAGGGATAATGACATGAACAGTCCCTGAACTTTGGCACAATTTATAATGCTGTCCCTTAATCTTTGAATTTTAGCCTAATATTCAATGTGATCCTTGAACTTTTAATTTATTTAATTTGTTTAATATGGTCCTTGGATTATATGAAAATGTTCAAGTTCAAGGACTATATTGAACATTTTCATATAATTCAAGGACTAAATTGAATTTATACCAAAAGTTTATGGACGACATTGAACAAATCAAAAGTTCAGGCATCGCATTGTATATTAGGATAAAGTTCAGAAATTACATTGGACAAATTAAAAATTCATAGATCACTCTCTATATTAGGCAAAATTCGGATACTGCTTGTATTATTTTCCCTTTATCTAACGACCAACTTCGTTGACATGCTATGCAACACCAAAAAGGCCCGTTAAAAGAATCCTCATTACAAAGAAGTGCCCATAAGGCTTCTGGCAGGGAAAAGTGCCATAAAGGTCCTAAACCTTTTGCATTAGTGCCAATTTAGTCCTAAACTTTTTTTTGTGCCAATTCAGTCCTAAACCTTTTGCATTGGTGCCAATTTAGTTCTAATCCTTTTTTTTGATGCCAATTCAGTCTTAAACTTTTTAAATTGGTGCCAATTCAGTCCTAAACCTTTTGTTTTTGTGCCAATTTAGTCATTCCGGTCAATTTTGATCGGAATTTGCCGATGTGGACGCTTGCCGGCCGGTGAGTGGTCACCGGCACCGACATGGAGCTAACGTGGACAATAAAATAAAATTTTATTATTTTTTTGAATTTTTAATATTTTTTGCTTTTTTTGCTTTTTTCACTTTTTTTTTTGGTTTCTCCTCCCTTTGGCCGGTCGCCGGTCTGACGATCGGCCAAAGGCCAGAGGCTGGCTAGCTTGACCTCGCCGGCCACTGGGGAGGGCGGCTTTGCCGCGGCTTTCGGCAAGGGCTTGAGCCTCGCCATGGTTGGAGGAGGCCCTGACCTCGTCGGATCTGGCGAAGTTGAGCCTTGCCCGACCAAGGCGAGGCTCGGCCTCACCGAGCGAGGCCGCCCCTCCCAGTGGCCGGCGAGGTCGAGCTCGCCGACCTTTGGCCTCGGCGGTTGGGAATCCATCGGACCGACTGGTCGGGAGGAAGGAAAACCAAAAAAGTGGAAAAAAAGAAAAAAAAGGAAAAAAATAAAAATTCAAAAAAACATTAAAATATTATTTTATTTGTCCACGTCAGCACCACCGCCCAGAGGAAGGAGAAAACAAAAAAAAAGTGGAAAAAAAAAGAAAAAAGGAAAAAAATAAAAATTCAAAAAAATACTAAAATATTATTTAATTTGTCCACGTCGCCGTGGGTGACCGGCGTCCACGTAGGGAAATTCCGATCAAAATTGACCAGAAGGACTAAATTAGTACAAAATTAAAAAGTTTAGAACTGAATTGGCACTAATTTAAAATGTTTAGGACTGAATTGACACAAAAAAAAATTTAGAATTAAATTGACATTAATGCAAAAAATTTAGGACTGAATTGATATAAAAAAAAAAGTTTAAGATTTTTTTGGCACTTTTATCTGGCGGGTTAGAAAGCCAATCTCATTCGTGAGAGATAGGTTTTTTTCGCTGGGCCCTAGCCAAACCAGTCAGCAGCTTTGTTGGCTTCACAGCTTTCTCTGATAAGCGAATGCACTTCCCATGGAACTTGATCTGTGCACACCAGAGCCGTCAATAGATCAGTACAGTCCATTTCAGCTAAGATATCCTTCGTGTCTCCTATGGTGCGGGAATACGTGGGCTTCGTTGAGGGCAAAGGGCTTCGGCTTGAGAAGCAGAGGCTACTTTCGCAGATCCCGTGAAGCCATCCACGACGTCGATGTTTACTTTCAGAACACCCTTCTTCGGTGGAGTCCAGATCTTAGGTGGGTATCGGCTTCTTCCGACTTGTCTGCTGGTTTTGATTTAAGTTTGGGCTCCATTTGCTGAAATTTGTTCTCGCTACCTGCACTTCCTCCGGTATGCATCTCGGGTCTGGGATTTGACGCCTGAAAACAGAATTGTTTCTCGTTTTCCATATGTGCCAAAGAACAGTAGCCACGTGCTCTAGCGAGGGTAAATTCGCTTTGGTTTCTGTAAATTTAAGCAACCATGTGTCAATTCTAGTTAACTCCATTCTGGAGATTTGCAAATTTAGAGATGGGTCTAACCACACCTGTTTTGTTCTGGGGCAGAGCAGGGAGCTGTGCTCTGTTGTTTCCGCTTCACGCTTGCAGAGAGGGAAATTTTGTTCAGGTATAATCTGCCTCTTCCTCGGTTTTTCTTTTGATGGAATTGCATTCTGGCATAGACTCCATGTGAAAATTTTAATTTTCGTGCTGGTCTGCATTCCCCATAATTGGTTCCGTAATTTGCGAGGGGGATTGAAAGGATGAAGATGACTGCTTTTGCTGCTGCTCTGCTTCTTTCTCGCGCATTGTAATATATCGGCTTTTCACTGTGAATGCGCCCGACTTTGTGCCTGTCCAGACCAATTGGTCTTGTGTTGCTTGTGGCTAGATAGGAATTGTTAGGATTTCCTGGACAGTGTTTTCGTCAAAAAGTTCCTGCAGCTTTGTCTCATTCCATCGATCTTCATTTTCGTGAATCAACCCTACCACTGTCCTCGGTTCGTCTCTAGTGGCAGGACCCCCAATAATTCCCCGTTTCAACCAATTGTCCTCTATAATTCGTATGTGTTCTCCATTACCTACTGACCACATGATTGAATCTTAAATAGCTTCTCTACCTAATAGAAGGCTTTTCCATGCCCAAGACGGCCAGGACCCTCTCTCTGCATGCCAAAAATCTCGCTGAGGATGATATATGCCTTTAAGCATGTTACCCGATGGTGTGTCTGGGGTATTTGCCAATCTCCAAGCTTGTTTACCCAACAAGGCTTTCTTTACAGTAATTAAGTCTCTGAAGCCCAAACCACCATTGTCTTTTCTGAATTTTAATACCTCCCATCTCCTCCAGTGCAGACCAGCCCCTGAGTCACTATTTTTCCAAAAAAAATTTACAATTTTTTGTTCTATGGCTCCACAAACCAATAGTGGGATTTTGAAAACAGACATAGCATACTGTGGCGCAGCTTGAACTACATCTTTTATCAGAACTTCCTTTCTAGCTTTTTGAAATCATTTTTTCCTTCCACCCTTCTAGTTTCATGTTAACTCTTCCCAGAATCCATGCAAACATCTCCTTTTTTGACGCGCCCCACTCAGATGGAATGCCCAAATATTTCCCCATATTGCTAATTTCTGGAACTCTGATCTCTCTGGCCATGTTATCCCTTAAGCTTTTAGGACACCCCCTACTGAAAAGAATTCATGATTTGTTTAGGTTGATAGCCTGTCCTGAAGTAAAGCAATATTGATTGAACACTGCTGCTAAATTCTGGCACTCTTGGATCCTGCCATCAAGGAAAAAAATCGAGTTGTCCGTGAAAACTAAAGAGATAGTAAAGGGCAGAATCTGTTCAGTTTAATACCCCGCAAGCTACCATTTTCCACTGCATTCTTCAATAGGGAGGACAAGCTATTTCCAACAATAATAAACAGGTAGGGAGAAAGAGGATCCCCTTGTCTTAAGCCTCTGGATGGTTGAAAGAAGGGAAGTGGTTCCCCATTAAATTTTTCACTAAAAGAAACTGTGGTTACGCACTGCATTAGCCAATCTACCCACCTCCCACTGAAACCCATCTTGAGCATACATGCTTCTAAGAAGTCCGACTCCCTCGATCATAGGCTTTCTTCATATCTAGCTTTAAAACTGCCTGAAATTTCTTTTTCCTTTGTCTGACTCTCAGCTGATGTAGCACCTCCTGTACTATCAAAATGTTATCTTGAATTTTCCGTCCACTAACAAAAGCACTCTGTTTGGTGGGCTATCACATTTGGCAGCAGAATTTTCAGCCTATTCGCCAACACCTTCGTGAAAATCTTTTACACGAAATTGCAAAGGCTAATGGGACGGAATTGCTCAAGCTTTTCAGGGTTAGGGGTTTTGGGTATAAGGGAGATATAGGGTATGTTGAGTTTTGGATTTAGAGTCCCCGAGAGAAAGAACTTTTGTACCACTGCATACACATCCTCCTTAACATCTTCCCAATTGAGCTAGTAAAATAAGCCATTCAAACCATTTGGTCCCGGAGCCTTCGTAGCTCCCAATTGGAACACTGCAGCTTTCACCTCTCCCATTGTGACTTCTGCTATGAGCATTTGATTCATTTCCTCGTGAACGACCTTGGGGCATTGATTCAAAACAGGGTCGAAGTTTTTGACCGCCTGAGCTAAACAACTCCTGGAAAAAATCCAGAGTCATCCTTTTAAGATGACTTTGGTCCCTGTGCCATACATCATCCACATCTTTCAGCATCGAAATACGGTTCCTTTGTCTTCTCTGAATAGTTGTTGCACGGAAATATTTTGTATTTTTATCCCCCCATTTCA
The DNA here is from genome assembly GCA_024733475.1 of Syzygium grande. Classification (NCBI taxonomy): domain Eukaryota; kingdom Viridiplantae; phylum Streptophyta; class Magnoliopsida; order Myrtales; family Myrtaceae; genus Syzygium; species Syzygium grande. Next base: position 10,332,306 of record JAMXDD010000009.1, read on the forward strand.
GCCAACTAATTCGAGCTCTCATTCCCCAATACATCTCTTCTTGCCTCCACAGATTTTCTCCCCTTTTAGCTTCTGTATTCTTTCTCTGTCAAACTCTTCTCTAGGATTATTGATTATCTCTTGGATTTCCCGTTTAAGCATATTAATTTTTCTGTGACCATTGGAAAATTTCTATTCACTCCATGTGGCCAAAGCTCCCGAGACTGCGGCCAGCTTTTCCAGCAAAATTTCATTTGCCAATGCAGGAGAGTGCCACACTTCTTTCACAATCACCTAACATTCTTTATCCGCCAACCCAAAAGTTTCAAACTTAAACTCCATTGAAAGGCAACAAATCCTAACCGAACCACTATATATCTGCTTGAAATATCTTCTGTCTCTTCACTATCAGCATTACATGTTCAATATCATCACTATCTGTTAAACAGCAGCATGCGCATCTGATTTTTACAATCTGTTTCTACTTGAAGTTGAACTTGTCATGTTCCGTAAATGTTTTTCATAGTTCTTAAACAACCTATTCAACCCCCCCTTAGGTTGTATTGTCAGCCCCAGCGCTATAATCACCGAGACATCAATATCTCAAATTTTCAAGCTTATCCTAGTATGACAAAAGAATCCTAAATTTTGTCATACTAGTACAAGTTTGGGATATCGATGACGCAAAAAAAAGGTTTGGGGTATTTGTGTCACAATGGGCGAAGTTTATGGTAAACAAATGTTATTTTTGTCACACCGGTACAAATTTGGGAGTTTTGGTGATGCAAAAAAAGTTTAGATATTAGTATAACAGCATATAATTCGGAGTTTTTGTTGGTATTTTCTCAAAGAAATAAAATAAAAGGTGCTAAATGTCCATATCAGACACAAACTTAAATCTAGACTCTTTATTTTATTATTATTTTGGACATGAAAACAAATGGAAAACAAGATTGTCTAGCTAAAGCCTTTTCTTTTCATTTTTTCCCCTCCAAAAGCTCATTTTAGTAAAAGAGTGGGGCATTTATAATCACATCAAACATGAGTTTAATAACAACAACACCAGCAAAGCTTCAACCCCGGTGGCTCAAAATATTCGACCACAAGCCATGATATTTACGGCTTAGGAGCTACATATGATGTATGAGATTGTGACCCCAGCAGGAAGACTCGTCAAAAGATATTTATAGGTTTATCAAAAGACCAACTTCATCAAGGGCGAGCCTCTGATTTCCCGTGGGCATCCGTTCCCTCGCAATCTTTCACCGTCGGGTTGAGATGCCACAAATCTTAGTTGTTCTACAGGTCTCAGCGTGGACGGTTGTAATATTTTGCTCTTCGACCCAATAATGAAAATCTATCGAAACACGATGTGCACAAGGGACCGTGGATCACTTTGAAAGAATCGGCCATCCGTGAGATGCGACTGGCATCACCTATGGTAACTGCCACAGTAAGATGTATCCAATGATCTTTTGTGGGCACTTTGAAATGCCCCCATAAAGTACTTAATTTAGGTCATTGTTGCATTATCTCTTGACATTTCTACTTTTATCGCTTCTTTCAACAAAAGTTAAAGACATCTTTTGTCATCATCTTGGCAATTTATTTGTGATGAAGAACTCATCCGTCCAAAGGGTTGTTCCATTCTTCATGATGGAGGAAGATTGCTATAGAATCTTCAAGTAATTAACGAAGGAGTTGTACTAATTGTTTTTCTCGTCCTGCTGTCATGCAAGATCAAGTATATGTTTAATGGAAAATGATGCATGGTCCATCTTGATGAACCCAAATTCCAGTCCGACTGACTCTGAATCCATGTCATCCCGGTTGCATAGTTGTCAAGTTACATTTTGTTGTTAAGAAATGGAACTCAACGGTCAATTCCCTATTCTTTATTTTGGCCAAAAAGATATACCCAATAAAAAAAATTTATTTGCGTCACATTACGGCGTCATCCTGGCTGGTTACCTTTTGCATTGGTAAACTCCATGAATGGTCGATAGCTTACTCTACCATCTGACTGCTACAACACTGCAACACATGCCAACCTTCCGTGAATTGCCATGCATGTTGGTTGGTTATACCACATTTCTATTTTCAAATATAAGTTAATAAATTCTGAGGTTTAAGGTTTTTTATGCCACTTGATAAATTTTATAAGCAGATAGTAACGTATTAGTGATGTTCCGTAGTGGTAGAACCATTATTTCGTTAAAAACTTACCCAAAACTGAACCCAATCATTTGCCTGGCCACCAAGGGGCTCGCCCTGTCTAGCCTGGCCCGAGCCACAAGGGCATGAAGACTTTCTGGTTAGGCTTGCGTAAGGGCATTTGGTGAGAAAGTTTGACCCGTCCCGACCGAAGATTTGTGCATAAATATTTTGTGGTGGGCAGGCTTGGGCAAAAATTTAGGCCTGATTTTAAGATCCTGGCTAGGCCTACCCAATGATCATCTCTACTAACAACTAACTGGGCAAAAACATTGTACAATGAAAGTGGTTCATAATCTACAATTGAATATGGTAGTGGTATAATTTACTTAACACAATGTAACTGGGCCCCACTTTAGATTTTAAAAGCAATTTATAATCTACTGCTGAATTTGATGGTAATAATTTACTAACAACAAACCAAGCGGATGGATCTAACACGTGAAAATGATTGATAATCTACTATTGCTTTTCATAGTGGTAAAATCATTCGCTGGTTGATAAAGTAGCAAGTGATAACCATTATATTTCGGAAATCAATTTCTTGCCAGATTTTTCTATTTCTATTCTGTGGATGAGTTGCTCAACAAAGATAGGCATTTGATAACAAAATAAAATTTTTCTTTCCAGAATAAAAATTTGTTTGATAAAATATCCCTCTCACGATTTTTTCCATTCATCGACGAGCGTTGGCGGTCGGTAGATGGCTGGTGGTGGTGGTGATCGGCAGACAGGGACAGCCGGTGAACGGTGGCGGCGGATTTTGGCGTCCGACGAAGGGCAAGCAGTGGGGGAGGTGAAGGCGAGCGATGAGAAGAGTTTTTACTTCTTATTTTTGTTCCAAACCTATTTCTAGAGTAAAAATTTGTTCCAGAAATAGAAAAATAAAATTGCGTTACTAAACGGATTTCTATTTTAAATCTGCTCCTAGAAATAGAAAATTAGTTTTAGTCAGAATCAGAATGATTATCATGCATACCACAACTTACCACTTATCGATCGAGCCCCTTTTTAAACTTCGAAAGTAGTTTAATCCACTATTGAATTAACCAATGGCCAAATAGTTTGCCAATCCCATTTTTCTTACCAGCACAATTTCAAAGTTACTGACCACCGTTCAAATTGAAGTGCAGCTTGGGAGGTAATACTCCCCAAGTTCCTCTCTGTTATCTCCAAAGACTAGAGACTACAATCTCTCTGCGGGCAGGTTTTCGCGGAAACAATTCCTCAACTCAGCAACCTTTCCAACTCACACTACTTAGATCCCACTAGTATCTTTGATCTGGGTTTATTCAAGAACTGACGACTTGCATGGGCTATCGAAATCGTCCTCCTCGAATTGATTGCACCTTATCTGGTATTGACCATTCGAAAGCCAAGGATCGGTCAGCATCCTTCTCGGCAATGTTGGCAAATACTAGAACAAATTTCTCACTCTCCGTGTTAAATTAATATCTCGAGTTTGAGTCCACGCACGAAACCCGATTCGAATTGGATAATATAATGGGTTAATACCATGAAAAACCCCAAACTGACATATCCGTGATAAATTTACCACAAATTAATTTTTTGACCGTCTAAAACCCCCTAAACTGGATGACAATGACAAATTTATCCTTAATTAGTTTCCGTTAAATTTTACCATCAAATTGCTGAAGCTGGATGACACGTGACAGTTGAGAGGTGTACCGGTTTGGAGTTTTACCCTTCGTTTGTCACAGGTATACCTATTAGTGGTTTTTGGTATTATTAATTCAATTTAACGAAAACTAATGAAGGATTAATTTTTTATAGATATGTCGATTTGGTGTTTTTCATAATATTAATTGTAATATAAATACGGACTATTAACCGATTCCTCTTTTATTACTGAAGAATCGTTGCTGTGGCATTATCAAGTAATAGACGTGTACAGTTGAATTTTCGGTAGGGCCCAAATCAATTGTTGATTTTGTTCCTTCTTTTTTGGCTTTTACCGTACAAGTAAAAGAGGAAAGCGTGTGGGGCCAAGGGGAAGTAAAATCGCGGGGTTTCCTTCAGCATAGGACGAGCCGCACAGCACAGAGAAGAAGGACGCCGCCCTTGTTTTTCGGCCGTACCACGAGACTTCGAACCCGCCGTGATTTGGTGCTGTGAATTTACGTTCAATCGAATTGTTTTATTTGTGAATGTTTGGGATTTTGGTGTAATTTAGATGTAAAAAACGTGTGAATGATTTATAACTTTGATTCTTCGATTATAATATATTATTTGTTTTTAGCTTTTTTTTCTGGACATAGGTATCGATACTCGAATCAAACTGCGTAAATCTTTGACGTTCTTCGTTTATTTCTTTGGTAATTTTATATTGACCTAATTTACAAGATACCGTCTTTTTCGAGTTAATATGTCAACGCTCTACATTTCAATTTCGCTCCTCTTAGTCTTTCATTCCTTAATCTCAAGGGATGATTGATGACATCTGGTAGCTTAGCTTGCTAGATAATCCCTAAATAAGCTAAAAGGGAGAAAATTATCAAAACGGTCCTAAACTTATTGTAATTGTGCTAATTTAGTTTTAAATTTTTTTTAATCAATTTAATCCTAAACCTTTTACTTTTATGCCAATTCAGTTTATCCAACCAATTTTAGCAAGGCGGTGCTAATGTGGACGTTGGCTGGAGTTAGCTATTCGGCCGACCTTGATGCGGCAATTTTTTAATATTTTTTGATTTTTTTCTTTGTCTTTGTCTTTTTTTTTCTTTCCTTCTTCCCTTGGACAGTCATCAGACCGCCCAAAGGCTAGGCTCGGCCCTCGCCATGGCTGTGGGCGAACCTCATGATTCTAAAACCATTTCATAAATCATAATATGTTTCACATACTAATGACATAACTTTTCGTAACTCAGTTCATCCTATAGAAATACTTTTTCGTAAAGCGTTTCTCATATCATTTCATTAACATAATTCATAAATCGATATGTATAATCTTTAATAACATCTTTCATAAAAATGTTTATCAAATCATCTTAAAACTCGTTCCATAAATCAATTTTGCAACATAATATACATATATCCGTTAACAATATTTTTCTTAAAACCATTCTCAAATTGTTTTCAAATATTAAAAGGTAGTAATTGCCTGATCCAGGATTTTATGCAACAAACATGCTTTACTAACTTGTACGATCACTCAAAATCCTTATCATTCAAAACATGAGTTTATAAACTCAAAAAAGAGATAACATTACTCACCTGGAAAAGCCTACGATCAAACGACAAAGATTATTTGATCCGTCGAACTCGCAATCCTAACAAATAAGTGAAAAACAATGTTAAAATCGAGTAAAACTCTACCTCAACTATGACTCAACTAAACTAAGCTTAATCATTAGCAAATGACTCAAAGACGCCCACAAATTGCTCATCCAAATTGATTATCCAAAACCATCCATAACGCAGAGCTTGAATGCAAAATTTGATCGCGCCATAACTCTCTCCACCGAATACTGTTCCAAGCGAGCTTGCATTTAAAATGAAGATCTTTCAAAGTATTAGAAGACCCACCACTTAGCCATCCCAAAATCAAGTTGAAAACCAAAGAAAATTGGCCTAAAAGCCTCTGGTCGCGCATTGTGCGCCACGCGAGCTTAACTTTAAAAATTTCTTTCTGGCAAACGGTAAATCCAAATCAAGTTTCGTAAAATCTCACGGCTCCACGACACCCTATACTACCAATTATATATATATATATATATATATACACACACACACACACACATGCAGCTCAACGATTCAAACATCAAACTTCGCGGCTTGATTTTCACAAAACTCCCGAAAATTGTGCCCTAATCCTGAAAAATACTCCGATTTGATGAACGAGAGACGTGAACACATATAGGACGTCGGGACACGAAGTCGAACCGGCTTGATGAGGTCCCACGACAAGCCCACGTGAAGCCCTCTTCTTGTTTCTTTTTCTTCTTGCCCTTTTTTCCTCTTTCCTTTCCTTTCTCTCTTTTCCTCTCTCGGTAGCTCACCTTCATGCACGCTGCAACTAACCATACGGACAAGACACGCCTTTTTTTTTTTAACCTATATTTTGACTGACCAGATCGGTCACCCCTCAGCCCCCGTCACTTTAAGGCAGAGCTACCCCAACATTTTACCGTTCACAGAAGGTATCCGGCTAGCGAGCGGTGTCGGTAAGCGAAAGAGTTCTCCCTGTCCACTTGGACACCTGCGCTTTTCCCCTTTCTTCCCTTTTATCTCCCGGCAATCTTCTTCTTTTTCTTTTTTCTTGTGGGTCCCACCACTTGCTTTTTGACTTTGGTCAAAACAAGACCCAAATGTTACAGCTTATATCAATCGCTACTGATCATCCGTTACTTTCTTCATTGCTAGGTACTTCCAAACTATGAGCCAACCAACGTCTTGCATTACGTGCAGACCATTGTTGTTCGTATTTTCCCATCGTATAAATGTTGTTTAACGTGGCCGTTCTTCTATGCAACGATCAATCTTTATCATGACATAATCATAAGCTTGCAATTTATAGGAAAAATTATCCAATCAGTCATAACTCTATTGTGCAGATTTCAATTCAGTCCTAAATTTTTCGATTTTGCCAATTTAGTCCTAAACCTTTGTGCGAAATTCTAATATAATCCTTTCGATCTATTTTCGTTGGAAATTACCGACGTGACAATCTAGTCATTATCAGCCGTCCAACGTGGGGCACCGCCATGTTAGCTATTTTTAGGGAAAATTTGACCAAAAGAACTACATTGGAACTTTGCATACAGATTGATGACTCAATTGGCAAAATTAGAATATTTAGAATTGAATTGACATCTATATAATAGGTTCAACACTGATTTGACAAAGTGCTCTCGTTTATGAAGCATAATGATCAGCTTTTGGCATCCCCACAGAAAACTATCGTTCGGTTCTATAGCAAGAGTCAAGACCTCGGAATAATAAATCACTTAACACATATTTGTCTGCAATTCATCTGTCCTTATCGTCATCTGTGACATCCTGAAAAATTAGTCCATTTGGGATTTATGAAATACTTGATTTTATGAATGTACTCATAATCAGTTTTTGCCCGGAACTGATCATTCCTGGGAATGCTAACCATTAGGGAAAGGCTAATAGGGGAAATTAAATTCGCGCGACTAAAGGAAATTCGATCGTGAATGGATTTCGACCATTAAATCGCGGAAGTAATATTTTGAGCCATTGTTGGCCGATCCAAGGATAGTTACGGGTCAGTTCGCCACGTCGTAGTAGTGGATCGCGGGTGATTCTGCTGGACCACGAAATGACTTGACGAATAATCCTGAACCTATATCGAACGATCGTACCCTCGGATCAAGTGATTGATCTTCGTGATTTTAATGACAACCGAGGTCGTCATGTACCGAACAAACTTGTACGTGACTCGATTCAGTATCAGTCATGAGTCGATTCTGTGAATTTTCCCAGCAAGCCGCCCATTAGCTTGAGAAATGCTCGAGTTGCGTTTAATAAAATTTAATTATTGAATTTAGCCCAATTTGGACACCGGAAAATTAGGAAGTCACGACGGAATGTTAGGATGACGTGCAGGAGACACGTGTGATTTTTGGGTGCGCTCAAATCCTTCAGAAAAATTCGATTTGAGCAAGAAACGGAGAAAGTGACCAAAATACCCCTAAGAATTATAAAAGGGTATGTTTTAAGGATAAAAGGCATTTTAGTAATTTTGCCCTAAAATTTTGATTGGACAATTTTACCTTTGGGTTTTTGAGAAATCACAAGAATATCCTTGGATATTTTGGGCAAAATTCGATCTCAGTCGTCGGTTTTAGGATAAGATCGAATCTGAACCGTCGGATCAAAAAGATTAGAGAAAGGGTATTTTGGTAATTAGCCAAGTTGGTCAAGAAATTTGACTATTTAAGTCAAAATTTATCTCTCTCCTCACTCATTTTCTCCTCCCCCACGGCAGCCCCTCTCCACCAAATTCTTCCTCTCTCTCCCTCCCGAACTCTCCCCCACCGTGAAGCCCCCGTCGCCGGATCGCTGCCGCGCCGTCGCCACTTGCTTTCGCCACCACCAAGCCGCGCCGCCGTCCTCGCCGCTCGCTGCTGCGCTGCGTTCTAGCCGCTTTAGTCTAAAACCAAGTAAGTTGTAATCTAAACCTCGCCTAGGATGTCGGGTATTTTTTTCGGACTCGTTTGGGTGCGGTTTATGGGATTTAGAGGTTGATTAAGGCGTTGATAATGGTTATTGGTGGTTATCATGGTTATTGGTGGCTAAGTATGGCTGTTAGTGGTTGTTGTGGGTTGGATTAGACATTGAGAAATGAGTTTTGGCGGTTGGAATTCGGTAGAAATTGGTTCGGGTTTGAATCTGTGAGGTTCGGGTTGAATCGCGGATTCGCGGTTACTGTACCTGCCCAAATTGCTATTTTTGTAGAAAATTTTGTGGGCCGAATTTGAGGAAAGTTTCCTCATGAAAGTTATTCCCAACATCTTGAGGTATAACATACTTTAATTTGGAAATTTTTGGAGATCATTTGAGGCCATTCGGAAGCCCATCTTTGGACCGAAATAAAACTGCCCAATTTACTATTCACCCGACCTTTGGGTATTTTCGAATTTTTATAAATTTTTCCATGCCTATTTTCAAAATACTTCCTTCATGAGAATTGTTGGGGACATTTGTGGCTATAACATATAAAAATTTCAAGGCTTTTCAAGATGATTTGAGTACCGAATGAGTTGTATTTCGATGGCCTGAGGGATTGTTCGAGCGAATCGGACTTTGTCTGACTTCAAGTGACCAAAAGAGGTGTTTCCAGTTGGAACTGAGTTTCGAGTTCTTCACGAAAAATGTTCAGCAAGATGTTTTACGCAAAGTGTCCAAATTTCAGAATTTTCGGAGTTCGTTTACTATTTATTTGGATGGGATTTCGGTCACTGTGTAAACTGCCCAGTTTTTACCCGATTCTTTGGATGTTTGTTTTGATGGGCGGAATGGAGTTGGTGTCGGAATTGAATTGTTGATGCCTCGTGACCAGAATTTAGGCTTGAATGTGTGTTATATGAGGTGATTTGAGGATGAAATGAGGATGTTTCGAGGTTGGAGTGAGATTGATTAGAGTGTCGGATATTGTGAGATGGAATTGACGAGCTTAGGGCTCGATTTAAGGACAAATGGTGTCGGTTTGGTGTGTAGTAGTATGGCTGGATTGTGGTGTTTAATATGCTCGGAAATATCGAAATTTTGCCTATGAACGTGGCTATGTTTGTGGGTCCATGAGTGGCTTTGTGCGTTTATTGAACTGTAATTGATGGATTGAAATGTGTTTGATTATGTGAACGCGTGGGCCAGATTAAATTAATTGTTGAAATTGGCCATGTCGAATGCTGAGTGAGCATGTTTTACGTGTTAATTGATGCGTGCATGGGCCACGTGTGATGGGCCAGTTGGGTGTGGTATATGCGTGTCGAGATGCGCATGAGTAAGAAAGAAATGTGGTGTGGCATGTGATTGTGAAATTTATGTGAAGGTGTGGAATTGCGAGTGTTGGGATCGGGCCGAGTATCATAAGCTCGGGTAGCGATCATGTAGGTCTGTTGCAGTTGGCATAGGCTGAGGCTTGAAAAAGCAAGGTTGAGAATCGGTCCGAGGCACGAACAGCTCGGGTGAGATTGGGATCGGACCGACGTATTATAAGCTCGGGTTTCGATCATGTAGGCCTGTCGCATTTAGTGCGGGCTGAGGAAAGTGTGAATGTGGGATCGGACCGAGGCGTGTGATGCTCGAGGCGCAATCGAGAGGCTTGAGGCGTGTACGGGTACACGGGCCGAAAGTGTGGTGATGAATGGTCGCAGTGTGCCTGAGGCGTGTACTTCAACGCGGGTCACTGGCGAGTGATGTGGAAAAAAAAGGAAATAAGAACGGAATGAGTATGTGGGATGAGAATGGTACATGCGCGTGTTTGCATATGATGTGATGGTGATTGAATGTGGATGTGCGCATGATTTTGCCTGATAATATTATTTGATGTGCCTGTGATGTGATGACTTGATGCGCACGAATGTGCATGTTTGTGTGTTTGTCTAGAGGTACGTGATAGCCTAGGTAGGGTTTAAGTTGCAACTTATTGAGAAGTGTCTTATGGTTGTATAAACTAAAACATTTCAGATAACCCGCCTGAACAAGGAATCAGCCATCACGGCCACCGTCAGAATGTTTTGGTACAGTCATGCACACCGAGGATAATTTCGTGGAGTACACCCTGAATGAATGCCGTACCAAGGACGCAAGGACTAGTGAGGAGGCGATGAGCTAGTATTCGTGTAGTATCGCTTTCGTAGATAAGGAATTTACCTCTTTTTGATGTATGGTTTTTAAGGTAATCGCAGTGGATGTACATGTAAAATTTATGGACCCAGAAACATCGGGAAGGTGTAAGTATGTTCATATGTGGATAATGTAAGGTTTGTAAGTGTTGGCGATTGGGCGTGCAAGTTTAATTCTGGTGTTCTCCAATTTATCGTTCGGGTTTAATTATTTATTTCCGCTACGATTGACTCTGATGCGAGTCCGTTGAGTCGGCGGCGTATTCCTGGGATGTCGCACCGTTCGACTCATGGAAGGGAGGTGTGGAAAGCATTAGATTTGAGTCGGGGGCGTGACAATAATGAATCAAAGTTGTAGCATCGGTTGGAAAGACTCCTTTCAAGGCAGCAAATCTTGAAGTCCCGTTGAACTTCAATTAGAAGTGCCCATAAGTCGAGCAAGATCAGTGAGAAAGCCACGCTTTTATTTGGAATTAATTACATGTGGATACATTTTTCCATGAGTAGACTCTAGTTGTTTATTTATGTTGATTCGTACGAGATCTGCGAGTGTTCTATATGTTGGAGGTTATGGGTTTTGAGAGAGAAAAATAGTGTTTTGCTTAAAGTATTACATTAAGAGACATCAAGTTTGGAATGCTCAACAGTGTTACCTCCAGCGTAGGGAAACCCTAAAGTTTATATGTAAGCTATTGGGCTCCGGCCCATATAGGTCCAAAATAACCATACTTTAAACATATTGGGCTTGTATGTGAACATATTATTTGGACTATATTAATAATATATCCAACAATCTCCTCCTATGTTCACCATACAGCACAATCCAATATGGTGGTCAGTGTAATGTTCAAACAAATATGAATCATCCACATTCAATCCAAGACAATCAACTTGGATCGGTCAAAGAGTTTTAGCACTAAATGTTAAACTCAATCATAATTTGCAATCTAAATAAGTGAATCATCCTTATCATGAATCTGTTTCGAGATCAGTACATAAAATTAAATATGAATAGTTTCAGATTCAATTTAAACTCATCCAAATCCCAAAATCCAAAATAAATCTCAGAAACAGTTCACAACCAAGCACAATAATGTTCACAAAATAGAGATATCAAGATGGAAATCTCAAGTAAATGGACTCCATCAAAATGGGCAATAGTAGGTGACTTGTCAAGTCCCTACATATTCTGAATGATATATTCATTCATCTAGTAGATCATCTTGGTCAGGATCCCACCCAGTAAGCTCTCCTCCATCTCTGCCATCCCCTGTAGAATGTCAAATATGAATTTCATATTATTATGAATTCAATCAGGCAGAGAAGAACATATAGTAATGTCATAAAGCATCATAATATCATGTTCATAAGCATCAAGCCAGTTTCATAAATTATGAACAAGGCCTAAACAGTTTGAATTACAAAGAGCCATCAAGTTCGGTTTATTTATAAGAGAATAACCATTGTCTAGTTTCAAAGAACAGGACCAATAGTCATGTCACTTATAATAACCAACAGACTTCTTATGCAAACAGCTATTTCTGTATTTCAATTTGGAATGTCACAATTACTAATTCCTTAAAGTCAAATAATTTAACATCAAGTTTGGAATGAGATTATTTAACCAAAAGGATAGTCCAACCTAATTGGATTGTATCATCAAGTTTGGAATGACACAAGCTCCCCAGATAGAACCTTTGAATTAGGTTAACGTCATCTTCATCAAGTTTGGAATGAGACAACTCACCCTTTTCAAATTAATTAGCAACCATGAACATTGATGAAACACATAAACTGTGCTTATCATTGTGGCCAACAAAGGAAGATTCGATAATGCAAAACATACAATTAGAAGGTAAGTAAATGGTAATTAAGACATACCTACATAGTCTTTAACCCCATTTCCCGCACTGTTTTGAATAATCGATCTTTAGGCATACCCTTTGTGAAAGCATCAGCCATGTTATCCGTCGATCGCACATCGATCAAGGTGATAACTCCTTGTTCACGCAGATAATTCAACAACGCATGTCTCAGTCTCACATGCCTTCTCTTGGAATTAAAGAGAGCATTCTTGACGACTTGGACAGCAGCTTGATTATCACAGAACAAGTTTAAAGAATTAATCTTTAGCTGAGTCAAAGGAACATCCATAATCAAATTCTTTATCCACTCTGCCTCTTCGCCGGTCGAGGCTAAAGAAAAAAGTTCTGATTCCATAGACGACAATGCAATACAAGTCATCTTTTTGGATTTCCAAGTAAATAGCACTCCACCCAAAGTGAATACATATCCACTAGTGGACTTACTATTTCCAATTTCTGAGCACCAGGAGGCATCAGAATATCCATCCACAGTTGGAGGATAACCAGAATAACATAGAGCATAATCTTTAGTACCTTTAAGGTATCTCATCAGCCTACTGAGGGCATCCCAATGCTCTTTACTACGATTACTAGTGAAACGACTCAACATGTCAACTGTAAAGGCTATGTCAGGTCTAGTGCAACTCATAACATACATGAGACTACCGATTAGTTTTGAGTACTTTAACTGATCGACACTGGTCCCTTCATTAGGACTCAGTCTTTTATTATAATCACATGGTGTCGCACTCGATTTACACTCACTGCATTCCCAGGTAGAAAGTAGTTGCTCTATATAATGAGTCTGGCTAAGGGAGATGATTTGCCTTTCAAAGCTTACTTTCATAACAAGAATGGTATTAGCAATACCAAGATCTTTCATGTTAAATTCTTTAGCTAAAGTAGATTTCACGTCACTCACTACAGAATGATCGGAACCAAGAATTAACATGTCATCAACATACACGCAAATGATGACTATCTTATTTGACATAGAACGATGGTAAAGGCATTTATCTGAATAACTAGAGTGAAAGCCATAACTCTTTACCACTTTGTCAAATTTAAGATGCCACATCTTAGGTGCTTGTTTAAGACCATACAAAGATTTGTTCAGTTTACAAACTTTGTCCTCAAAACCTTTCATGACATATCCTTTCGGTTGTGCCATGTAGATTTCCTCATTTAACTCTCCATTTAGAAAAGCTATTTTTACATCCATTTGATGCACTACAAAGTGTTCAATAGATGCCAAAGCAAGAAGAATTCTTATAGTTGATAAATGACACACAGGTGAATAGACATCAAAATAGTCTATTCCACTCAACTGTTTATAGCCTTTAGCTACTAAACGTGCTTTGTATCTGGCTATTGATCCGTCACTATTCAGTTTCTTCTTCAATACCCACTTATAGCCTATAGCCTTAGCCCCTTTTGGCAAATGGACTAGCTGCCAAGTGTGGTTCTGTAGCAGAGAGCTCATTTCATCATCTATGGCTTCTGCCCACAGTAGAGATTCCCTAGATCTCATTGCTTCCTGATAGAAGAATGGATCATCCTCTAGATGGTAAGTAACAAAATCCTCACCAAAACTTTTTGGAACTTTATCTATTGTAGATACTCTAACTGGAACTTGTTCAACAGTCAGCTGTGGGAAATTAGTGTCAGAAGAGCTTGTTTCAAATTCTACAGGAGACTCTGAAATCATATCTGTAGATCCAGAAACATTCAAGCCATGATCTCTGAGAAACTTGTTCTCAAAAAATTCTGCATCTCTAGATTCTATCACTGTATTGTAGATAGATCTAAAAATCTATTTGCAGCACTATCTTCCGCACAACCTAGATATACACAAGTAATGGTTCTAGGTCCCACTTTAGGTCTTTTAGGATCTTGTATTCTTGCATGAGCAACACAGCCCCAAGTCTTAAGAGTATCATATCTACAAGGACACTTATGCCATATCTCATAAGGTGTCATAGACAACTTAGAGTGCGGCAACCTGTTGAGAATGTGATTAGCAGTTAGAACTGCTTCACCCCAGTAGGAGGAAGGCATGCCAGCTGTAAGTAACATGGAATTTAACATCTCAGTTAACGTTCTATTCTTACGCTCGGCAACACCATTTGATTGGGGTGAGTAAGGAGCAGTGGTTTCAAGTATTATACCCTCTGAAGCACAAAAGTCCTTGAACCCTGTCATTGTATATTCTTCTCCTCTATCACTTCTAAACCTCTTAATTTTCAAGTTGAGTTGATTTTCTACTCTAGACTTGAAAATCTTAAACTTTTCAAAAACCTCATCTTTCGATTTCAACAAATAAACATGACAATATTGAGAAAAATCGTCTATGAATGTTAGTAGATACTTCCGACCACCTCTAGTAACGTAATTTCTGAAGTCACAGAGGTCAGAATGTATTAGCTCAAGAAGTTGTGTGCTTCTAGAAACCGACTTAAAAGGTTTTCTAGTGATTTCAGCCTATGCACACACCTCACATTTGTCAAATCGAATAGAAGTATCAAATGGAATGTTGTGAGTTTTAGCTAGATGTTGCATTTTCCTGTAATTCACATGTCCAAGTCTATTGTGTAACAACTTTGGATCAATCAAAGTAGAATTCATATGGTTGATGCTATCAGTATCTAAACTCAATCTATACATACCATTAACCATGAATGCACAACCGAAATAACATGAGTTAACAGATAAAGTTACTCTACCATTCATAGTTGAAAAGGACATACCAGCTTTATCAAGTAAACTCTTAGATATCAAATTCTTTTTAAGTAAAGGTACTACTCTAACATGTTTGAGTTAGTAACTTACCTGAAGAAAGCACCAAATTTGCGGTTCAAAGATGAGTCACCTCTGTCTCACCACCATTACAATTTTCTACGGTGTCTTTCACTTCTATGACCTCAGTGAGTGAGTTCTTGTCATTTGTAGCATGACAAGTAGCGCCACTATCTAACCACCACTCCGAGGAGACTCTGGCCTTTCCTTTCTTCATCATTCCAATGAAGGCTTGAGGTTCAGATTTACTAATTAACATATTAGTCACGGTTTGTGGTGTGTCATTCTTTGGCTTCTTCTGTAGCTTAAACTCTGCTGCCCAGTGACCCCACTTTCCACAGTTATGGCACTTGCCCTTCTTCTTCTTTTTGAAGATAGTCTTTTTGGCCTCTAACTGTGAAGATGATTCACTTTTTGATGACTTGAACCTTTTCTGAGATTTGTTGGAATGTGAAACTAAGTTGGCAACTGACTTTTGTTGTCCTTCCTGTTCCAAACTCTTCCTAGATATGTTTTGATCTTCAATGTGAATATACCTCTTTAATTCATCCAGTCTCATCTGTTCTTTCTGTTTGTGCATTTCGGTCTTGAAAGAACTCCATTCAAGCAGTAGCTTACGGCCTTATCACTTTAATCCATTTCAGTCTTTAATTCATGTGTATGAACACTTGGATCTTGAGCCGTTGGTCCAAGGTAGTATATGTTGTAATACGGCCTTATCACTTTCAATTCAATAAAAGCATATGCACGTTTTATTAATAGACGTGCGAAAGTATACCAAACCAGCCCTATGATGATGCTTTGAGGCCTGGACTTTTGCACGATCTATAGTTTTCAAAATAGTTTTTTTTTTTGGAACAAGGATGTCCAATGATATGAGGACGAGTTCCCCATGAAATTTTTGAAAATCTGGAATTCAAAAAGTTTTTCATCACATATTCACACATTGCATTTCTTATCTTCATATACTAACCATTTTTTGTTGCATCTCAGGCATGACAATTTGCATAATCATGATAGTCATATGCATAGCCTGGATTCATGTCCAAACAACTCAAACGAATATGATTATTCTGATCCCGAAGATGAAGAAGATTCCCAGGCCTTTAAAAGAGAATGGATCTAACATGAAAAATCTAAACCTCCCACGGAAGAGCAAACTGTTGTTATAAATTTGGGCGATTCTGAAAATCCCAAAGAAACAAAAATTGGAGCAAGTCTCTCTCAAACAGATGCTGATCGACTGATCGAATTATTGAAGGAGTATCGGGATGTCTTTGCTTGGTCTTATGCTGACATGCCGAGTCTGGACCCCAATATTGTAAAACATACGTTGCCTCTTGATCCTGCCATTCCACCTAAGAAACAGAAGCTTAGGAGGACGAAGCCAGAATTATCCAAGAAGATTAAGGAAGAAGTCATGAAACTGTTAAAAGTTGATTTCATTGAAGTTATTTATTATCTTGATTGGATTGCTAATGTTGTCCCAAGTCATGAAGAAAGATGGGCGTAGTTCGGGTATGTGTTGATTATCGCGACTTGAACAAAGCAAGTCCCAAAGATGATTTCCCATTACCACATATTGACGTCTTGGTCGACAGCACCGCAGGATTCGAATTATTTTCTTTCATGGATGGTTTCTCTGGCTATAACCAAATCCGAATGAAGGAAGAAGATAAGACTAAAACATCTTTCATCACCCCATGGGGACATTCATTACAAGGTCATGCCCTTGGATTGAAGAACGCGGGGGCAACTTACCAAAGAGCCATGGTGACACTATTCCATGACATGATGCATAAAGAGATTGAAGTTTACGTCGATGACATGATCGCTAAATCACGACAAGGTGAAGACCACATTGAAGTCTTGAAAAAACTGTTTGATCGACTTAGAAAATTCAAGCTAAGGCTTAACCCCGCTAAATGCATTTTTGGGGCAAAGTCTGGAAAGCTCCTTGGATTTATGGTTAGTAACAAAGGCATCGAGATTGATCCCTCGAAGGTGAAGGCTATTTGCGATTTAAAACTTCCTTCTACTGTTAAGGAAGTTCGAAGCTTGTTGGGAAGATTGAATTATGTTGCAAGATTCATTTTCCAGTTATCAGAAACAGCTAAACCATTCTTCAAGCTATTAAAAAAGAATGCCAAGGTTGAATGGAACGAAGACTGTCAGAAATCCTTTCAACAATTGAAGCAATATCTTTCACAAGCACCAGTTTTGGTACCGCCCACTCCGGGTATACCTTTGATTTTGTATCTCACCATTCATGATGAGTCTTTAGGAGCTATGTTAGCGCAGAAGAGATCAGAGGATGGAATGGAATGCGCTATTTACTACCTCAGCAAAAAATTCACTTCTGGTGAAGCTCAATACCCAAAAGTTGAGAAAGCATGTGCAGCCTTAATTTGGGTATTTACGGATTCTGACAATACACTCTTCACCATCGTATCCTGCTCGTGAATGAAAATGATCCTATCAAGTATCTCTTAGAAAAGCCTGCATTGGTTGGAAGGCTTGCTAAATGGCAAAAATTGCTCTCTGAGTTTGATATCCAGAGCATGTCTCTGAAGTCCATCAAAGGTCGAGCCATAGCTGATATGTTGGCTGAAAATCCCTTAAAGTCATATGATTGGGATGAAATTGATGAAAGAATCCATTTGGTGTCACAAGACAAATGGGTCATGTATTTTGATGGAGCCGTTAACCTCTCCGGTTCAGGTACTGGAGCAGTCCTGATATCCCCATCGGGTCAGCATCACCCAGTAGCTGCAAAGTTGGTATTTCCTTGTACCAATAACATTTCAGAATATGAAACTTGCATCCTCGGTCTCCAATTAGCCATCGATATGAAGGTTAAGAGATTACAAGTTTATGGTGATTTCGCACTTATCATCCTTCAAACAGGAGGTGAATGGCAAACTCGTGATTCAAAACTGATTCCTTATCATGAGTATCTTAAAGATTTGGTGGAAGAATTCGAAGAGATCTCATTTGATTATTTGCCAAGATCTCAGAATCAATTTGCTGATGCTTTGGCAACATTATCCTCAATGTTACAGGTAACTGATGGATTGAACATTGATCCTTTGCAAATCGACGTTTTAAAAGAGTCTGCATATTGCATGGTTATAGAAGAAGAACTCGATGGTCAACCATGGTACTATGACATCATGAATTACCTTCGAGAAGGAAAATTCCCCCAAGGAAGTCAAGCCACGGATCGAAAATACTTGGCTAAGTTAGTTTCAAATTCTTTCTTAGTGGAGGTGCTTTTGTACGAGAGATCTTTCGATTGAGTCCCCTTTGAAGTGCGTAGACACCAAGGAGGCCAATTTATTAATGAAGGAGATACATGAAGGAGAATGTGGTCCTCATATGAATGGCCATCTTCTAGCAAGAAAGATCATGAGGCTAGGTTATTACTGGTTAACCATGGAAGCCGATTGTATTCAACATGTTAGATGTTGTTATCAATGTCAAATTTATGGGAACAAAATCAATGTTCCCCCAAATGAATTACATCAAATGTCCGAGGCATGGCCTTTTTCAATATGGGGGATTGATATTATCGGACCAATTAATCCTAAGGCGTCAAATGGACACCGCTTCATTCTAGTGGCTATTGATTACTTCACCAAATGGATCGAAGCCAATTCTTATGCTCACGTCACTGCGAGAAGTGTGGCAAAATTTATTAAATCGAGACATCATTGCTCGATATGGGGTTCCCAAGCAATTATTACAGATAATGGGTCAAACCTGAATAACAAAGTAATGGATGAGCTACTTAATAAGTTTCACATCCGTCACTTGAATTCTTCTCCTTAGAGCCCACAAATGAATGGAGCTGTAGAGGCTGCAAACAAGAATATAAAGAAGATTTTGTCCAAGACGGCAGAGAATTACCGAGATTGGCACGAGCGATTGCCGTACGCGTTAATGGCTTATCGAACTTCCATTCGCACTTCGACTGGGGCAACACCATTCTCATTGGTATATGGAATGGAAGCAGTTTTACCTGTGGAAGTAGAAATTCCTTCATTAAGGGTACTTTCGCAAATAAAGCTTTCTGAAGCAGAATGGATTCAACAAAGATTTGAACAGCTTAACATGATTGATGAAAAAAGGGTGAAAGCCCTATGCCATGGACAAAGCTATCAAAAGCGAGTGGCTAAGTCATTCAACCGTAAGGTTCGACCCATGCATTTTGAAATCAATGACCTGGTTTTAAGGAAAGTCTTACCCATTATTTCAGATCGTGGAAAGTTTACTCTCAATTATGAAGGACCGTATGTCATCAAGAAAGTGTTACCTGGCGGAGCATTGATTCTTGTAGAAATGGATGGCCGAGAATTGCCAAAACCTGTAAATGCTGATGCTGTCAAGAAATATTTTCCCTGAATAAAAGCTTTGAGCTACTTTTGGATTGAATCCAAGCCACTTTAGAACATTTGCATCATGCATTTCATGCATACATACCATTTTTGCATATTTGTTCATTTTGTAGGTATTCAACTGTTCCCCAGGGAAGCTATTCCAAATCTCAAGGAGTCAAGCTCAAGGAAGTTGTTACATCAAATCAATCTTCTCCCTAGAATTTAGGAAGTAGATCCTATGTGTGAAAACCTTTTCTGTCCAAAAGGTTTTTCAAGTTTGAAATAAAAATCCCCAGAGAAAAAAAAAAAAAAATCAATCAAATGTCTTGATTTATCAAAATTCCTCACAGACGGGAGATTTAACCAGATGATCCTTTGGAAATACAAAGAAGGGGATTTCTCAAAAATGCCGAATGGAAACGCCTAGGATGATAAAAGGCAAACTTTTGATTAAACACATCCCTATACACATTTTGAGAGAATTGAGCGAAAAAACCATGTCGTAGGACGTAGGGTTCGTTCACATTGAATACATGGATTGAAATGATAAAAGGCATTTCATTTCTCTATCCTAAACACTCATGTTATCCTTTGCTAGCCACTTTGAGCCAAATAAGGAGAATTCTCAAAATATCCTTGTCAAGAACCACCCCACATTGGGGCAAAATAAGAAGTTATGGTTAAGAAAGATTTTATTACTTTCACTTGCATCAACCTTCTTGTGATAGTTTCAGATCGATCTTTATGGAAACTCGAAGCATCCCAAAGTGAAGAAGAGCATTCTTTTCCTCTACCCAAACACAGTTTTCCTTTGCTTAGCCAAATTGAGCCTTAAGCATGTTCATTTCAAAGCCCAAAATGTTGATTATCTCCCCACATTGGGGCAATACATATGATTTACCAAGGAAATTGAGAAATTGGTGAATATGTATAAAATGTCTCGAGAGTCCAAAGAACTCAAAAGATAAATATTAGGGGGCATGAAAAAGCAGTGTGCCTGGTAAAAGCAAGGCCGATGCCCATAAAAAAATGTGTCAAAAGCAAAAGCAAAAGTAAGAAAAAAGCAATATGCTTATGATGAAAGCAAAATTCTCATTGCAAAAGATGTTTAGAAAGAGCAAAGCTCTTCTGTTGCAAGAAAAATGGACTCTCGAGACAATTTGATTTTCAAGAATCAAATGATGTCAAATTGGAATGATTTGATAATGATGCCAAGATAATCATCATTCTTCTTTCAAACCCATTCTATCAAATTTGAAGCCTTTTGAGCCTAACCCGAACCGACATTACAACCCTCTTCGGAAGTCTCTTCCGATTGGGATGATTTGAGTTAATATAAAGTTTTCACAAAGAAACTACCGCTAGAAGGAGTGGAAGTAATTCTATCTTGTCTTATCTTCAAGGTTCTTGACTTGTAAACCCGCTGAGGATGTTGATGGTATGTTTCTTTTCATGGCCTCAAAGCAAATACCCTTTGTGTAAGCCCAAGACCAAGCCTATATTACGGTCCTTTTGAAAGACCTTTCTGATCAACCAATTTGTATTCAATGTGAATGTTTCCGAAAGCCTTTGACATAGGTTCGTGAGGCATCACCAGTGAGAATTGAATAGCTTTCCCACATTGATGAATGGGAATCAAAGCCTTTATGAGAGCTAGTGTGAAAGACCTTTTCGATTAGGTTATTTCCAGTTTGGCATTTTTATCTAACCTCTTTAGGTGGTTATTCAAAGATCATTTTGTTAAAATTTTCTCTTAAGGATTTTGATGATTAGTGCTTTTCACCAAAAGTTGAAAAATTCCGTTTGATTTGTTGTTAAACAATCTCGGAACTTTTTTTTCAAAATATCTTTCCCCAGTGGATCGGTTTTTGGTTAATCTAAACCATACCCCCGGTTTTTGGTCATCCTAAACCATACCCACGGTTTTTGGTCATCCTAAACCAACCCCCTATTTTCGGTTTTAGGTTAGCCTAAACCATATCCCCGGTTTTTGGTCATCCTAAACCATACCCCCGGTTTTTGGTCAGCCTAAACCATACCCCCGGTTTTTGGTCAGCTTAAACCATACCCATGGTTTTTGGTCATTCTAAACCAACCCCCCCATTTTCAGTTTTTGGTTAGCCTAAACCATACCTTAGGTTCCTGGTTATCCTTAAACCTTGTCTTAGGTTCCTAGTCATCCTTAAACCTTGTCTTAGGTTCCTGGTCATCCTTAAACCTTACCTTAGGTTCTAGGTTATCCTTAAACCTTGTCCTTAGGTTCTAGGTCATCCTTAAACCTTGTCCTTTGGTTCTTGGTTTTCCTTAAACCATAGATTTCCCATAAAACCATTTCTGTTTCCTTTCTTCCTTCATTCCATCACATGAGAGAGAGAAGAGAAGAACACGTGAATAATCTCACAATCCAACGGTAAAGTAAGTGCTTGTGTAAGACTACGATCAAATGTCTTTGTCTTTATTTCATTTCCCAAATGGAATCGACTAAAATTTGCAGGTGCCAATTGGTCTTTGAGCGAAACCTCTTCGAACTCCCACTCAAAGAGCGGCAGCTGTTGACACCTAATTTTAGCCGATGCGTCATTAAAAATAAAAAATTCAAGATTATGGTTTCCGATCTCGACGGAGCCTGTTTCTTGAGCAAAAAGTCGTTTTTAATTAATTCTGTCTGTTGGCTTTTTTGTAAGCGATTTTCTATTCATTTTATGCAAAAACCCGAAAAGTCAAATGGTTGACTTTGGCGTTGACTTTTTGGTCAACCCTTTGACCAAAAGTCAACCCCAGGTCAAATTGGGGCTTTTTGCATAAAAAGATTTCTTTCAAGTCCAATTTCATTTTAGAAGTGGAAATTTTAGAAAAATTCAAAGATTTGATCATAAAATCAAGCTCCTAGTGAAAAGTCAACTAGGGTTTGACTTTTGGTCAAACCTTTGACCAAAAAAATTGAAAAATACAAAAATCCAAAAATCATTTTATTTTATATTCAATTTACCTTTGGCATTTAAAATTTTACAAAAATCGATTTAGAATCAACTTTTTCCCAAATTGCGGAAGTTGATTCAAATCGGCCAAAAATGAAATTACTTCATTTCTAGTCATTTTTTAGGTTAGTTTCCTTCATGATATTTGATCTATAGGTCATTTTATATCCAATTTTTGAACCAATTTTGCGATTCCAAGCCAAACACAAAAACCCCCAATTTTAGCCCTAATCAGTGATTTTGATCGATTCTTCATGATGTGTGCAATTGAGACACGAATGAGCCTAATTTCTTATATGAAATCCAAATTCAAAATCAATTTTGGAAGAATCACATGAATTTGGGTCAATTTGATCAATTTAGTGATCCAATGATTAGGAAGTCTAAGAGTAATTGGTCTAAATAGTGCAATTCAACTTGACCCACTCTAGACTAATATTCAATTTGATGAATTGGGACTCAATTTGGTTAATTAGACTTCAATTAAACTTGTTAGTCTAGCTCGGTCATGCAATTACCCAAATTCAGAGCTAATTGACTCAAATTGGTTTAATTCAAATTGAACTAATCCGATCCGACTAGTCATTTTCCGGTCGAAAATTTTGATGATCGATAATCCGGTCGGACCAACCAAGGTCAGTCACATCCTCTTGAGTGCAAAAATGACAAAAATGCCCTTAATAAAAAATGACAAAAATGCCCTTAATTGAGAATGACAAAAATGCCCTTCTTCAAGGATTAAGCAAATTAATTAGGGGATTAGCAAATCAATCATGGCCATTTATTTAGAATTGATCATGTCCATCCATGATGCCATGTCACCAATCCTTAGCTATTAAGGAATATTCTTAATCATTAAGGATTCATTTTAGACCATTTGATCAATCTAAGGGCTAAAATTCAAAGTTGGGGAGAGGTATATAGTGTTTTTCCCTCCAAAAATTAGGGGGTTCATTTTCAGATCTAGTTTCTCTCTCCTCTCTCTCTCTCTCTCTCTCTCTCTCTCTCTCTCTCTCTCTCTCTCTCTCTCCCTCCCACGATCATCTCTCACTCTCTCTCGAGCTCCCTCTCGGCGTGGCCAATTCCGGCTCCTTGCCGGCCACTTTCCGGCGAGCTACCACCCCACCGGCGTCCCCCACGGTGGTCCAAGGCCTCCGACTACATTCCTCGGTGTCTTCAAGTCGCTGTGGTGTCCGGCCTCGCATCGAACGGCCACCGGATCACATCCTTAACCTCAACTTTTACTGATTAGTCTATTTGTATGAACAAGAGTTGAATCTCACATTATCTCGTGCAATCCATTGTCGTAGGTTGGCCGAGCTTTCCGAGGCTTCTCCGTGTCATTCCAGATCAGAATACGGAGGCCGGATCGCTCACTTGAGCATTGGATCATTGTGAGACAAGGTAAGAACACTTGAACACAATTCTGCAAATTCGTGTCCAGTGAAACCTGCATGCTTGAGATGCTGATTTAAGCCTGTTAACGCCCAAATCTGGTGAAGTGATAAACTAGAGAGTCGTAAAGCTCGTCTTAAGCTTCGATTTGATATATCATATGCCTCAATCGGACTTGATTTACTATGTCAAAACACTTTTAGAAGTTAGGATCAGAATCTGGAATATGTTGCTCAAGTCTGTTCTGATGATTCCCTGACTGACGTTGTGCTGTTTGATGAATTTTATGATTTTTTACAATCATTTTCTGGAAAAACTTCCTTCATGAGAGTTGTAAAACACATCCTGATCTGTTCACTGTAAAATTTTCATAAAATTCTAAGCATGTTAGCCTAGTACGATTTGCAACGTCATATGCATGAGAATCTAATATCATGCTGATTTCAGTCGACCTTTGTGTGTTCTTCGATTTTCATAAATTCGTGTGTTCGAGATATGAAAAAATTTTCTTCACGAAAGTTCTTCCTGAGATCAAGATCTTTCAATTGATACTAATTTAATCAAAATCGGAGATCATTTGAATTTTCAAAAGGAATTTTCAAAAGGAATTCTCACAATTTGATCAGACTCTGTGTCCAGATCTGATTTTCATTCCTTTGGAGTTCAAAAGATGTTTCTTCGAATTTGATCAAGTTAGGGTCCTTTTTTGCAAAATATCAAAACTTCAAAGTTGCTCATTGGGATCTCATTATGTCAACTGGAAATTTTGAGGACCTAATTGCAATTTTTGAGGGGTCAATTTGCTTGAAAAGTCTTTTCGGGTTAAAATTCCATTTGCAATTGAGTCCCTCGCGAAAATCGAATTTTATAAAAATTTGGAGGGCTTTTTAGCAAAAACTCAAAACATGAAAGTTGTTGCACACAGGGAATCCTAACGGCACAAAAATTTTCGTGCTGTTTTGATAAGTTTTGTTATTTTTCCCGCCATTATTTTGAAATTCATAACTGAACCGAGTCCAGCCTGCCACTGAGATTAATTCGATATTTTCAGGAAAATTGGCTAGGATTTAGAAAAAATGGTCTTCATGACTTTTGATCCTCATGTCATAAGCTTTCTAATGACACCTGAACCACTTCATTTGGACGTCATTAGGATAGTTAATCATTCTTAAACAGAAGCAATCCGAATTAAGCTTTAATTGAATAAGTGATCTTTTTTATAAAGCCCACTTCTCATTGTTTGATTGGATTTGAAACAAGGCCCATGGGCTTGAATGCATGCTCATTTATTATCATGCATGTGTTTGTTAGATGAATGTTAGGCCCGATGCATGTTCGGCGGGTAGCCCATTCATGGTCATTAGAACCCGACCTTAGGGGTTAATTGATATGAGTTATCGTTTTGTGAATACAAATGGTAGCTCATTATCATTAACCATTAATCAAACAATGTTAGGTGATTAGATGGGTGATGAATCGAAACGCATGAAAAAAACAAAGGCCGATCCTGAGGCCCGTGTTTAATTCAATGATTTGTTTGCACCATTGTTTTTTTTCATATGTTGTCTTTTCATGAATGAATGTTATGAATGTAAACACCGACACCCGAGAGGCGGTCCATGGGAGGATAATCCAAAATCGAAAAGACCAAGGTGATTGACCGATGTCCAATCCGGTCTCGATTTGTACTCATTTGATAATGGTGTCAAACCGATGTCCAATCCGGTTTCAATTGGTACTTAATTCATTCATCCTCGATCATGTCTCGGGTTTTTCAATTCGTGTTGTAATAAACACCCGACGAGTTGTGGGTTTATACTTTTTACTTTCTCGCACTTAGAATTAGCTCGTCTTTTCAATACTTCGAATGTTTACTTTAAGAAATGTCTTTCAATATAATTAATTGTTTCTTTCTTTTTTTAGACTAAGATAGGATTAGTTTAGAATCTCAAATGAAAATACAAAAACAAGATGCATGATCACCTAGTGGATTAAGATTTTAGCATGAAAATGGTAAAAAACAAATGCATGACGACTTAGATAACAACCATGTTAAGTTTAGCGGTACCGAAAGGGCGTTAATAGAAATATTAACGTAAACTAGTCCCCGACCCTTTGATCTCTGATTTTCGTAGAAATCGAAACGAAATTCCCGTATTTCGGTTGGGTATTCTAGCCGACCCTCGACCTAGGCTAGTGGCGACTCCTTAAAAAATAATAAAATCAATCCGCTGTCACGCGAGATATGGATTTAGGGAAAATTCACATTCATGATTAATGAGTTATATGGCTAAACAAAAGATTTACACTTCAGTAAAATCATTTTAAAAAGTGCCATATGAACCATCTCATAAACACTTATCTCTAAACCCGCCTCATCCGAGCTCGGCCCTCGAGGGGCAGGTCGCGACATACCTTTTTCTTTCAAAATGGGTAATCTTTTTCTGAATGCCCCCCGACTTTTGTACGAAATGATGTTTTGCTTATCATGGAGTCAAAAATGCTCAACATTCTCTTTGAATCTCTGGGGCTGATATCACCCACTGATAGTAATGAGATTTGCCCCATGTTTCATTTGAAGGTTGGGATGATCTTTGTTCGGACTGTCCCTATTGGATTAGTCGGTCTGCGATCATTATCAGGGTCTGATGTGCTCTTCACTTTATGTCATTTCCAAATATCCCCTTTGTAATAAAGAATAAAAAAGGAGTATGCTCTGAGACACGAAGTGAGCGAGTTAGAAAAACAAACAGGGTTATGAGCATGCACGCTTTTCCACCACCGTTATTTTTTTTGCCTTTTGAAAAATGATAAAATGATTGTTTTATTTTCAAAAGTTTAGAAACAAGGAAGCATGAGGAAGCCCGGGCTTCAGAACACTTTCCTTTACATGGCTGGATATCATCAACGGGCCCGGTTTGGGATACTACCTCATGCCCTCAAAACATTATTTATTTACAATACATGGATTTACAACCTCAAAAGAGGGAGAGTTCAAAAAGATATTTCTTCCGGCAGAAATGACGTCAAAAAACAAAATACAAGGATATCCCCTTTTTCGAGAATTCATGCAGAAGAGAGAAGAGGAATTCCAATCAAGCGGGCTTACGCCCATTCGCTCCACTAGTCAAAATGAGAAAGTCTTGGTGTCCAACAGGTTTTGAATTCAGTGCTTAAGAGTATAGCATCCAATAGTTGAATGCCCCACCTCGCCCATGTGATAATCACACTTTTCAGACGAATTGTAGTTTGAAAAACTCTTAGGATTAGGTCGCTTTGGTTTAGTGGAGAGCAGCCCCTTCTTCCGGAGTATTGCTAGCATTTGAGATGGAGGTCCTGGGTGGGGAGTGAACTGTCTCCGGTTGTTTCGCTTTTGTGATGGAGGGATACTGGGTTTGTATTGTTCATGTTGCATGAACTTTGTGCATAGGGTGCTCAATTCATTAAGATCAGGGGACTCGTGGACATTGTCAACTATGACATCTTTATCATTTTGGTTGACACTGGAGGGCTCCATTTGAATCACCCTTGGTCTTGGATAGTAAAACGGAGTCATGGTGAGTTAGTCTAAGCGGACTGACAAATGTTCCACTTGTTTCGAGAGTTGTTGAAGAAAGGCGAAGACTTGATTCATTTCGATCTCCATGTCCACCACATGAGTTGTCATATCTTTTTCAGCCATTTTTACTTGACAGGTTGGTATAATTCGTAATTACCTGTTAAAAAAAATTGCAACGAATGAATATAAAATCTCATAAATGATCAGTCAATGACTTAGTCTAGTATTGCATCATTTTCTTTATTTGCAAAAAATATTAGAAGCAAAAAAGGTTTTTATTTATATATTCATTAAAAACGGCGTCCCCGGGGTTCAAACCTCGGTCGCCTCGGACCGCCTTCACTCATTCCGGATACCACTGGGCTGAAGGCCACGGTGGTGTCATTAAGGCACAAAAAATTTTATTTATAAAATAAAAAGCTGTCCGAGTTATATTAACATTAGTATAACCCATAAATACTTTTAAAGAAGAAAATCAAAGCCCCTAAACATAAATACTAGGAAATATAAAAGACCGGGGCTTTAAACAAAAAGCCGCCCTTCCTAGATATCATTCTATAAGCGATGGGGAAGCTACAGTCTCTCGGGGCTACTTATTTTCATAGACAAGCTCCACAATAAGCGTATTCCTCTTCTCGTCGGTCCCACCATGCCAGAAACTCTTTCTTAGGAGCGGGGACAATTTGGATATCAGCTTT
Organism: Syzygium grande; assembly: GCA_024733475.1. Taxonomy (NCBI): domain Eukaryota; kingdom Viridiplantae; phylum Streptophyta; class Magnoliopsida; order Myrtales; family Myrtaceae; genus Syzygium; species Syzygium grande. The sequence continues at coordinate 10,360,505 of JAMXDD010000009.1, forward strand.
TCCCATCGTATATAGAATGCAATCAATAGGTGGCCTAATAGTAGCAAATTAATTGAATAAGTAGGCCGTATAAAAAATGAGAAGGGATAAATATATACTTTTCCTTGAACCATGATAATAACAACAACATGCACATGAAGAGTAAGGTTCGATTTCTATCTAGACTGGCTTAGTAAAATGAAATTAAAAGGGTGCTTGACCATCGCATCTCGCGTTGGCGTCAAGTGTTTTTAACCTCGGCCAAATTGAAAGGAATATCTTATAGTCACGCGAATAGCGGCTAAAGATATTTCTTTACGATTTTTAGAAAAAAATTTCGGAGAAAACAAAGGCAACCTCTACATCATGGGCTCGCATTCAAGGTCGTATCTTTCTTAACACCATCTTAAAATGCCCTATTGCGGTCCAGGTCCGGCAGCGTGGCTGTGTGTACAACAGTGTAGTGCTAAATCAGTAAAGCATGCACAACAAATTATAAATAATCAATTTGAATCTGCAAGAACAAATAACACCTTAATGTCAGTATCGTACCTGAAGTCCTTGCTGCCAAACAAAAATTATTTTGAACAGGATAAAAAATTTTTGGCCTAAGTCCACTTTAAAAAAATGCAAGTCCCAAGCGGAGTCGCCAGTTTGTCGCAACTGATCTCCCCGCGCTTTTTTATTGAACATAGCGAAAAAATGGGATTTCTCCTGGTACATGCTAAGTCTAGGTTCAGGAGTTAACTCGGGATCTTCCAAGCCCATACCATATCGTGACTTAGAATTTAAGTTTTTAACATGCAAATGATTTATACCAAGGAGTCGCCATTAATCGATTTGGGGTGAGTCGATTAGAAACCCAAATAAGGTGATGGAAGAATCACTCTATTCTTGCGAACCAGAGATTAACTGAGTTCAGGGACTTAGTTACACTAGTTGGATAACTAATACCCTTTCGGTATCTTTTTACCATGTTCATTTCTAAAAACATTTGTCAGGCAATTTGGATTGATTTTAGGACCTTTCTCCTAACATATAAGGTAATCAAACAAGTGCACAATCACAAACGATTAGCAGTCAAGATAAATATGCAGCCTTAAGTTCTAATCCTAACTAAGTCAAATCACATTAAAAAACACAACAATTCGTGCAATTATATTAAAACATGCATAATAATACAATGGTAATAAAAATAACATGTAAAGTACTATTGCGCAATCCCAGGCTTGTCTAATTTAAACAAGACAAAAACTTACATAATAATACCATAATAAAATAAAAAAACAAATATATCACATAATTTAAAGAAAAAAATGTTGAAATTTTTTTAAAAATAAATAAATAAATAAATACGGAAAGAGAAAAAGAGAAAAATAAAAAATAAAAATTTTTAATTTTTTAAATAATTTTTTAATTACTTTTTTTGAATAAATTAAAATAATATAATAATATAATAATAAACCGGGTCGGGTCAATGGATCCGGGTCGGTCGGATCCGACCTGGGTCAATCCAAGTCATTGACCCAGGTCCCGAACCAGGTCTGAGACCATTCTTGCTTGCCTGTGCACATGAGAATGCCAGCTGGGCGAGATTCGGTGATTAGCTGGTTATTTTGCCCGGTCACCGACCTTGGCTACCTCGGATGGGGCTGAGGTGGCCCTCCTTTCCGGCCGACCAAGACGACCGATCACAGTGGTCGCCGGTCTAGCTCCGGCCAGAGCTCCTCGAGCTCAAATGGTGGCCGGAGCTCAGCCTGCGGACCCAGATCGGTTTTTGGTTGCCTCTGGACTCCCACTATCGCCATAAAGCCACCTATGAGGATCGTAGCTCATCGGATGTTCACCTATTCACCGGCGAAGCCCAGAAACAAATCAGCCTCATTGAGGCATTTCCTCGAACACCTAGGGTGCATTGACAAAAACAGGGGTCTTTGACCTTTCTTGGGGCTCCGGTGAACTCCGGCGACTACTGCTCACTCCCGACGGTGACTATGGGCCGGGAGGAGGATCGGTATGAGCCGGGATTCGCACCTAACGGCCGGCGCGAGTCTCGGCTGACCGGTGCACAAAAACAGGGGAAAACAGGGCATAAAAAAGGCCAAGAAAAACTTACTTGTTAGGGGTGCTTTCAGGGGTCGCCGATCGGTTTGCTGGCGACGGTGAGATCGGCTGGCTTCCCTATTCAACCTGCGAACACTCAGCTCTCGCAATTTCTCTCAATTTCTCGCTCTCTCTCTCTCTCTCTCTCTCTCTCTCTCTCTCTCTCTCTCTCCTCTGGTGCGTTGTTTTGGCCGAGAATGACCAAACGGTCGAGGACGTCGGCTAAGTGGATCGTCGGCGGCTCGGCTTCTTAGGGAGGGGTTCCCTCTGGTGTGCTCTTCTGCCTCGTCCCGGTTTCTCTCCATTTATCCCTTTCCCCCTCCCGTTTTCTCTCAGTCTCTCTGTTTTTTCTCCCTACAACCGAACCACCCCCCTCTTCTCTCTCTCCTCTCATTGGCCTCTGTATCCGACAACGATGACGCCACCCTCTGCTCCCTTCAATGCTATGCACCGGCCTGCCTACTGGCTTGACTTTGTGGCCATCTAGGCCGGTCGAGGGGGGGAGTTCTACTCCTCTACCTCTCGGTGTCCATGGCGGTGGGGGAGGAGAAGAGCTGAGCTAGGCCCACCTTGTTTGGGGAGGAAGGTTGGGCCCAGGTTAAATTTGGGCCAGTTAAAGCTGATCTTCTTCTTCTTCTTTTTTTAAATTATTTTTTAATATATTTTTTGAATTTTTTTTTGAAAATTAATTAAGAAAATATGCTTTAATAGGCCCCATTAATGCAAATATGCCTAATGTCTATATGCAATGTTATTATAAACTAAATAATTTTTTTCTTAGGAATTAAGAACATTAATTCCTAAATTTTTGTGTAATTAATTTTGGACAATTAAAACTAGGTGTCAACAACGAGGAGTTCTATACACTCTTTATTAGACTTTTTATCACAACTTACTATTGTCGTAGTTAGATTGTTGAAAGATTTAAATTACAAAATAATAAACGACATAAAGACTTTGCAGTCTCGTTGTATTTGATGGCTTGACTAGACGGGTCCCGGAGGGCATTGACTTGGAAATATTGAATTATGCTTTAGGATATGGAAACGATTTTAGTGCCTTTTCCTTGTGAATCAAACCAAGGGATCTGTTTGACCCAAACCTAACACTTACGTATTCATCGAAACCCTAGCTGGGAAATTGCGAAGAACTATGGCATCCTATACTAGCTTTTGGGAAAATGTTTAAAAAGTTTTAAACCTATTGTATGAATGTCAATTTAGTCCCAAGTCTTTTGATTTGGTCATTTAGTCTAAAACCTTTTGATGATTTGACAATGTAGATTTCCGGCCAATTTTAGTCGGAAATTGCTAGCGTGGACGATGGTTGTCCAATGAGGTACAGCAGACGCTGACATGAACAATTTTTACATGTTTTTTAATTTTTTTTCTTTTTTCCTTTAATTTTCTTTCCTTTTTCTTTGTGTTTCTATCCACGGCCTCAGTGGTGGCCAGTGGAGGTCGTCGGCCCTTGTCGGATCTGGGCGAGGAGCTGCGGGCCCTCGCCTAGTGGCCGATGAGGGTCACTCGCCCACGTTTATGGCTAGAGAGGGTAGGCTAGCGAGGTTGCTAGGCCACAGTAAAAGGAAAAAAAGAAACATGAAAGAAAAAGTGAAAAAAATGATTGAGAAAAATTATTAAAAGATTGCAAAAATTGTCCACCTTAGCGTCGGCCGTGTCGTGTCCGCAGCCGACTTCCACCTTAGCAAATTCTAACATGGTATCAAAGTCAACTTCTGCCTTAGCTTATTTCGTATGTGTGTCTACCCTGTTTGTCAAATTCCACGAGCTTGTGCGCTATTTATTTACATTAAAGCAGCTTAAGTTTTTTTTTTTTTGGTAAAGTTAAAGCAGCTTAAGTTTTGGGTTGAGCTTTCTAAAAAAATAATGAATGGCTTAAATTCCTTGATGTCTCCGACAATTATTGGCAGGAAGGTGAAGTTTCGAAAAACTTGAGACACCGGCAATCTTTTTGAGTTGTAACCAATTTAGAAAATGAACATCACATAGGCCTCAATGAATTATGACAGCTTTTTAATTGTAAAACTTCAGAAAATTTTGCTGAAAAGGAATCGAGGATAGCTTTGGCGTAGGCCGAAGTTTGCTTTGATGGCTCATTGCCTCCTCATATGACATTTTTGTAGCCCCCCAAGTTCCATTTCAAAGAGAAAGAGCTCATAACCATTCATGGACAGGTACCCACTTCAATTTACAGAGCTTTGATCATGAGAACACAATCTGAAACTGTTGCCTCCATATCAAGACTCTCGCGCATTTCAGGGTCCCATATTACCCAAGTGGAGTGCTTCTTTTCACGCAAGAAAGTATCCTTTTATTGATTGATCACTCCAGCAATCAAACAAAGAACAATCACAGTTAGTGGCTTCTGATTTGTGGTGGAAAAGGAAACAAAAAATTGATGCCGATTCATTCTTATAAGGGTGCGATAATTTCTCAAAATAAAATGAAATATTAGTGTCCTTTTATTTCACGAAAAACAAATAATTTGAAAAATATTTTCATAAAAATAATCATCTGTATCGCTGAAAAAAAAGAGTGAACAATTAATATTTCATCATCCATGAAAATATTTAGATATAAATTGTTATCAATAATGAAAATATTTTCTATTAGCTAATTATTGCAGCGCAAATAGGAAAAGGAACATAGAAAAAAAAATTATGACCGACGGGACACTCTTTTTTCTTTTTTCACTCACAACATTTCTTTTCAAAGGCTAAAACCATTTCAACGGTTTCCTTCTTTTTTCTTACTTTATTATGGACGCAATCATTATTGGTTGCATTTGATGTCTTGACCATTTAACGGGTCTTGCAACGCACGACTTGGAATCTTTAAGTCGCTTTAGGTTTATGATGGACTTTGAAAAGATGTTAATTTCCTCCTTATATTCTTTCAACATTTTTATGAATAAAAAATATAATATTTCTTGAAGGAAGCATCGTTTTGCCATTATAAAAGGAAGTTCTCAGGTTCATTTTAAACAACAACGGCGTCCTACTTGTACACTAACCTCGTGCCTACACTCTTGCATGCACTCTTTGTCATTCAAGCCTTGGAATTCAGTCACTACAATGCCTTAACAAATGTAAGCTGCATTGGCACCGAGAGGGAAGCTCTTTTGAAATTCAAGCAGGATCTCATTGATCCTTTGAAAAATTTGTCGTCGTGGACCGGTGAGCGTTGCTGCGAGTGGGAAGGAGTCGAATGGAGCAATGAGACTGGTCATGTCTCGAAGCTTGATCTTGAGTATCGCGATCTAGGAGGTAACATACATCCTGCTCTTAGCAAATTGAAGAATCTGAAGTATCTAGACCTTAGCTTCAACAATTTTAGTGGTTACCTACCCAATCAAATTGGGAATTTCAAAAATCTCGAATTCCTCGATCTTTCAGATAACTCGATTTCAGGCCCTATTTCCGCTACTATGGATTAATTATCACTTCTGAGATATTTGGCTCTCTCTTATAATAATTTGAGTAGGAACATTCTAGAAAGTTTTGGACAACTATCCAATCTAAAAGTGATCGACTTCGGTAATAATCGATTGGATGGAGTTGTTAGTATACTTCACTTGGCAAATCTTGCCAACTTGACCTGGTTTAGATTATGGTCAAACAATCTCGTTATAAATGTTAGCGCATCTTGGATTCCTCTCCAAATAAATTCTATTTTCTTGTCAAATTGCAAAGTGGGACCGGAATTCCCAAAATGGCTACGAACTCAGAGGAACAATTGGCAGTTGCTCACGTCAAATGTTAGCATCTCAGGTGAAGTTCCCCATTGTCTTCCTGATGTATTATCTAACATTAGTGAGTTAGATCTCTTAAGCAATATGCTCAGAGGCAACATACTCAGAATTATTGGAAAAAAGACACCGCGATTATGGAGAGTGTCACTTTCCCGAAATAACCTTAGTGGTGACATTTCAAATTCATTATGCATGTCACCTTATTTGTATTTTCTTGATCTCTCTAAGAACCAACTACCTGGAAGACTTCCGCAATGTTGGGGGAAGTCACTAAATTGCTTGGTATGGATTCCATCGGGACACAAACATGTTAACTGGTCAGATTCCAAACTCTTTGTACGATTTGGTGCCATTAGGGGTTCTAGGCCTACATAAAAATCGCTTGAATGGAGTGCTTCCAGAATGTTTATTAAAGCTAGATTTGGTAACTCTTGATCTCGGTGACAATCTATTCACCGGTAGAATACCTCCGTTTAGCTCTCCAGTACTAAGCGTATTTGATCTTGGGAGAAATTACTTTACTAGGGACATTCCTTTGCAGCTATGTCAACTTTGTTCTCTCCAATATTTAAGCCTAGTGCATAACAACCTTTCTAGAGTCACTCCTCCTTGTCTTAGCAACATCTTGATGATGTGGGCCAATTCTAGCTTTACTACACTTTTGGATTATGAGGGGTGGAGGTTGCCCATTATGGTTAATATAAGAGGAACCAGCCTAGAATTCACAAGCACACTCCGATATTTGTTTTCCATTGACCTTTCAAGCAACGCATTAAAAGGACAACTACTGGAAGGGCTGACTAAGCTTGCTCGACTTCAAAATTTGAACCTCCCACAAAATAAGTTGATCGGAAAAATCCCTTTAGATATTTTCAACTTGAGATATTTGAAATCACTTGATCTATCCAATAACGATATATCGGGCAAAATCCCTCTTAGCATATCCAATTTAGACTTTCTAAGTTATTTGGATCTTTCCTTCAACAATTTATCTGGTCCAGTTCCATCAGGCTATCAACTGAGGCCCATTTGGTAACTTGCCAAATAGTAAAAATTTCTGTTTTTTCGTTCCCAGAATTAGTTTGGAAACAGAAATTCGTTTATTAAATTTTTTGTGCTTGGGCACAATTTTGCAAAAAATTGTTCCTAAAATCAATTTTGAAACAATTTCTCCATTTCTGATTCTTCTTGGTTTTCTTTTTTTTCTTCTTCTTCCAAGCCTGCCGCCGGTCACAGGCTAGGGCCAGCAAGGGCTGCTTAGGGCCAGCAAGGACGGCATGGCCTCGCCCAGCCAAGGCGAGGCCGACCTCACCGTCGCCACCTAGGTCCGTCACCTTGGTGGCGATAGCGAGGCCGACCTTGCCTTGGCTGGGTGAGGCCGACGTCGCCATTGCCAATTGAGGCGACAGGTTGGCCTCGCCATCGCCAACCCAGATCTAGGCGAGGTCGCCCTTGCCATTGCCACCTAGGTGGTGACGGCAAGGTTGGCCTCGCCTTGGTTGGGCGAGGTTGACCCTTGCCCAATCAAGGCCAGGTCGACCTCGCCATCGCGATCGGTGAGGGCGGCGGCAAGGGCCTCGATGCCCTCGCCGACCATGGCCAAGGAAGGGAAGAGAAAGAAAGGAAAAAAAAAGAAAAAAAGGAAAAAGAAAGAAAGAAATATTAACAAATTCAAAATATTATTAAAATATTATTAATAAAATGAAAATTTTTTATAGTTACCAAACGTATTTATGTTCTTTTTCTATTCTAAGAATAGAAATTTTGGACAGTTACCAAACGCCTTCAAATGCTTAGAAATTATTTTCGAGTATGAAATAAAAAAGAATCATTTCTGAACAGAATCAGTTCCCGGGCACAGTATCATTGCCATGTGCACCTTAAGCACTCTAGACGATCAATCTGTTTATTGCAGCAACGATCGACTTTTTTTTTTTGGTCGTAAACTGATTAACTTTTATTTAATATGAAAACGCAAAGCCCATAAACTGGGCTTCCTTACAAAGTAAATCCAACAAGATTTGGGGAGGGGAAGAAATCCAGTCCCTCGACAGAGTTTTATGGCGCTGAGCTTTTGCGGCCCAATCCGCTATGGAGTTGGCTTCACGATGGCAATGGGTGATACGCAACTGTGAGAAGCTAGAGGACAGATCAAGGCATTGGGGGATAAGTGCGCATGCATCCCATGGAATAAGGTCTGAGTTTTCCATAGCTTTAACCAAAGTCAGATTGTTTGACTCTAACTCAAGGGGATAGTGTCTTCGAGGGACTACGAACTTTAGGGTTTCCAAGAGAGCCACAAATTCCGCTTGAGAGGTTGAGGAGACATGGATTTGTTTTGCAAAGCCATCCACAAGTGTCCCCTTTGAGTTTCGAATGATGCAAGCGATTGTGCCTTCCTTGAGCTTCGACGAAGGATCCAGCAATGATGGACTTTACGAAGCTCCTCTTTTGAAAATTTTTCTGGGAGATGAGCATAATGATATGGACAAACAATATGGTCACAATTCAAGTGAAGATGAATCTAATGAAGGTGACTCTATTGTTAATTGGTTTTACTTAGGATTGGGATCGGGTTTCGCGGTGGCACTTATGGGATTTTGCGACATATTACATGTCAATCAATCTTGGGGGATCTCCTATTTTCGGACAGTGGATAGGATTATCAAAAAAATTATCGATTGGGAGGATGATTACCATGCTTTGGTTCAAGAGATCTTTTGAGTTCCAACTACCCAAATAAGAAGTTATTTAGTACGTTGAATATACATATATATACATACCTATATATGTTGCAACCAAGATAAGGATTAAAGGCTGGCCAAATTCGATAAACATTGAAGAGGGCGGGTCAAGATCTGTACACAAAGTTCACGGCCAAGATCTTCTCAAGGCTTGGTCAAAGATGAAAATATAAGGATTGGGTGAGATAATAAACAGTGCTCTTAAATAGAACAGGGCAGCCTGCATAGTTGCTCGAAAACGGCGAGTACGCACTCGTTGTTTGTCCTTTACATCTGAAATTTGAAGGAGAATACGCAAACACATCAATATAGATTTTCGTAAAACGGTAGAGTAAAACAATATCAGGAAGTCCATTTTGGGTAGCTGAAACGGAGCAATTCGAACCGCCCTGCCAATTCAGGGTATCAGTCAACATCCTCTCAAAAAAGCGTTGATAAGAGAAGCCACACTTAGAATCAGAATGCAAGGGATATACCGTTCAGATTCGAAGACGATGGTTGTGGTGCCTGACACTTGGTCTTTTGGCTTCGTATCAAACTCGAAACAAGCGAGAGAATTTAGGCCAAAATTCGAGGAGTGGGGACATCTCGTGCCTCTTAAGTTTATTGTATGCTCGGGCCCTCACCTCGAGCTTGAAAGCCCTCGCAGTACTAATTTGGTTGAAACAGGTAAGGCTCTTCTATTCCTTCCCTTTCTAATACATGTCTTGGTTTCATCTTGATCCGATTCCATGTTTGTCTCCCTAGATTTATTTTGCAAAGTTCAAAAGTCATGCATGTATGGACCATACGGTGTTCATATGAATAAGGGGAAAAGTACTAAAAAAGTCATAAACTTATTTTATATGTATCAATTCAGTTTTAAACCTTTCAATTGGACAAATTTAGTCCTAAACCTTTTCATATTGGTACCAATTTAGTCCATCCGGCCAATTTAAGCATGAAATCACTGATGTAGATGCCGACCGTCCTACGTGGCATTGCCGGCAATAACATGGACAAATTTTATAATTTTATATTTTTTTTTTCAGATTTTTAATGTCTTTTTTTTTCTCTTTTTTTTTCTTTTCCCAGAACTGGTGGGGCGGTGAGGTTTTTGGCTGACCATTGCTGGCCATAGGAGAGGGCCAGCCACCTTCGCCTGGTCTGGGCAACGATTGTCGTGCCCTCGTCCAGATCCAAGTGAGGGTCGAAACCGTCGTCTGTTGGGCAGCGAGGGTGGCGACGTCCTCACCCAAACTAGGCATGCGCATCACGGCCCACACTAGCCACAAGCGAGGGCCTGGGCGGGCCGATGCCCTCACCCATGGCCAATGAGGGCACGGTGGCCCTCCCCCCGGGCTGGCGAGGGCGCAGGGGCCCTCACCCAGACCAAGTGAGGGTCGCCGACCAACCAGTTTTGGGAAAAGAAAAAAAAAGAGAAAAAAAGAAAAAAATATTAAAAATCTGAAAAAAATTATTAAAAATTATAAATTTTGTCCACATTAGCGTTGGCGGTGCTACGTAGGACCGCCGGCGTCCATATCATCGATTTCCGACCTAAATTGACCGGATGGCCTAAATTGATATCAATATAAAAAGATTTAGCACTAAATTGATCTAATTAAAAAGTTTATCACTGAATTGGTACCAATACAATAGGTTTAGGGCTTTTTTGGTACTTTTCCGTACGAATAAGCACGAATTAGGAATTTTTATGCTCCTTTCTAGATTCTAGGATTCATTTTTAATGTTATTTTGATCTGAAATTCATTATGTTTTTAATCCCCTTTTGCATGAATTTGTCTAGAGATGAATTATGTTGTCTTGGCATGTTAATATTGGACTGAGAATGTCTTGCCATGTTCAACCTACTTGTGTTGCGACTAGAGATGGCCACGGTTCGGAACCGACCGGTTCCGGTTCGTGGCCAAGAATGAACCGGAACCGGAACAGCAGGCGGCTTCGTTCCGATTTGAATCGTCGGTTCGGTTCAACCGGAACCGCCCGATTTGAACCGGTTCGAATCGGCTGGCCCTCGCCAAACGAGGGCGAGCCTCGCCGGCGTCGGGCGAGGCTCGCCCTCGCCTTGGCGGCGATGGCGTGGCCGTGGCGAGCCTCGCCCAGTCGCCCGACGCCGGCGAGGCTCGCTGAGGCCGGCGACCTCCGCCGGCCCTAGCCGGCGCCGGCGGAGGAAGACAAAAAAAAAAAAAAAAAAAAAAAAAAAAAAACAGAAAAGAAAAAAAAATTAAATATAAATTGTAATTAAAATGTAAATTGTAATTAAATTTTGGGATAAAAAGACATGACTTGAACTTAATAAATTATCATTAAGCACATTACAATTCGTTACAACGATCTATAAAAAAAAAGGAGCATAATATATATGCCCTAAAATGATCCTAAAACCTAAATATTCCGTGCACACTGCAGAGGGGATCAGAGGTCACATGTTGTCGGATTATACTTGGGTTTCCCTAAGCTCATGTGGGCGTACCCGATATGAGAAACAAGGGTTCCCAAAATATTTGCCAACTCCAATAGTTCTTTTATCTTCAATCGTCACTACCCGTTCCAGTACCGGTAGCGGTAGTATCTCCATCGTTAAAGAATTCGGATTCAGTATTGCGATCTATCTCTTGTTGCCGGTATTGAGCCTTCGTCCAATCAGCAACACAAGCTTGCATCTGCACTGATTCTGGATTTAATCTTGAACGATGTTCATCCAAAATATTACCTCCGGCACTAAATGCTTGTTCGACCGCAACCGTGGAACAAGGGGTTGAAAAAATCTATTTTGCAATAAGAGAAAGGATTGGGTATCGGCTTGCGTGCCCCTTCCATCAATCCAAAATTAAAAAATCTGTACCACATTCAGTAATCTCAAATGAAACGCTTAGATAACTCTCTAATTCAGAAATATTTCCTATTACTCCCTTTTGTTTTTTTTGTCTACGTAATAAAAGTTGGTACCCTCTACTAATTTTACCTGTACCGTCATTTTGTATTTCCGTAGATTGAGAGGATCCAGTATCACCTAAATTATATTTAGTATAAAATTCATTATATAATTTTATTACTACGTTTTTAATATTACGTACTAAAGTTGTAACATTTATCTCATCACAATGTAAACATTGATAATATACACGCAAAAAATCATTTAAGCCATCCAATTTGCAACGCGGATCAAAAACACAAGCAACTAAATAAATAATGAGACTTTTCCTATAATAATGTAGTCACTTCATTTTCATTGCAAGTATAGTATGTTGTAATTCAACATCATTTTCACATTCATCAAAAATTCCGACAATATTAATACACTCTACTAAAAATAAATGTGTAGTAGGATAATAAACACCGGACAAAGTATAAATTGCATCATTAAAAACCTTTAAAACATCTAAAATTTTTTGGCAAATATCCCACTCTTGTGGGTATAAATTAATCTGAGGTACATTATCAGAAATGAATGCACATAATAAATCTTTATATGCTAAAGATTCAGTAAGCAAGTGGAAAGTAGAATTTCAACGAGTTGGAACATCTTTTGGAAATCTTTTTGGCCTTCTGCCATTTTTCTACAAAATTTACCCCATTCTCTCATTTTGGGGGGATGTTTCCATAAAAATTGAATCGCCATTTTTATTGGTTGAAAAAAATATCGAGAGTTTTCAAACCATCTTGTACACATAAATTTAAAACATGACAAACACATCTAACGTGAAAAAATTTTCCTCCAAAAGCGGGTTTACAAATATTTTCTAACTCGACAATTGAAGCGGTATTTGCTCCAGCATTATCAAAACCAATTGAAAAAATTTTGTTAAGAAAATAATATTCTTCTAAAATTTGCCTAATTAATCTATAAATATTATTTGCCGTATGATTATCATCGAAAACTCTAAATGTAATGACTCTTTTTTGAATATTCCACTCGTCATCTATCCAATGACATGTTATGCCCATGTAAGAATGACTTTGCCAAGGATCACTCCAAATGTCACTACCTATATGCACACATCCATTAAATTGCATAAAAAAGTTTTATAAATCTTTTTTTCCTTTTTTGTAAAGATCTTTAATTGCTCGTTTAACTGAATTTCTAGAAACACGTTTTGCTTGTGGAGCACATGCATTTTGTACAAATTCATTAAAACCAAATCTTTCTCCAAAATTAAATGCTAAATGCTCAACGGAAATAAATTTGCCTAATTCTTCCTTATAAGTTTTGTCATTAAAACGAAATAAAGGGGAAGTGTTAGGATTGACGTACCCGGAAATTTGTTGTTGCCCGATATCGATTCCCGTTTCGGTTGGATGTTTGCTTCTAAGATGTCGTTTAAATGTTCCATATCCTTGTCCACCTATATATTTATATATTTTCCCACAATATTTACAAATTATATCATACCTTTTTTCACCAATATCAAACCTTTCCGTTTTCGTGAAGTGATTCCAAATGTCAGATGTAAATTCTCGTTCCGCTTCCTTTGTTGTAGATATTTCTCCAGGAGGATTAAAACTTTCTTGAGTTAGGACGCGCTCCATATCGGGAAAAATGTTGATTTCATCATCTTGAAAATCTGCATATTCACGAGGATCAAAAGAATGATGGGATTCCGTCGCGATATTCTTACCTTTGCGGATATTTTCGACTTCCACTTGCCATTTTTCGAGTGGATTAAGAGAATTGAGCGGATTAATTGGGAGAATTAAGAAAGAATTGCGTGGATTGAGAATTGGAAGAATTTAAGAGAATTGGCAATTGGAGAGAATTTCGAGTATTGAGAAAATTTAAGACTTGAGAGAAGAGAATTTGAGAGAATTGTGTGAGTATTGAGAATTGTGTGAAAAAATTGAGAAGTATTGAGAAGAATTGTGTGCAAAGTTATTATTTTTATTTATAAGCAAAAGTGAAAAAAATTGAGAAGAAAATTTTTCACGGGCGCTGGCGCCGAGGACGGCGAGGCCGAGGAGTCGCTTTGCCGCTTTACCAGACGACCGAGGTCGGCCACGACACGGCCGGCGTAGGGGCCGGTTTCGGGCGAGGCCGGCTTGGTTTCTCCTAAACCCTATCAATCCGTGACATTTGGTTAACTCAGTTCATTATGATTAATTTGTTTTAGCACTTTCGAGTTGCCACGAACCTATTCTAGGTCGGCTCTGAGCCAAGAGAAATGCAGGTGGACATTTTCCTTTTTCACAAAAACAGAGATCCTTGGAACAAGGATTTGGTTATGCTAAACCTAATTAGCACTTTTTTGGTACCGATTCTCAATATTTTTGAAAACATCGCATGCAATTTACACCAATTTTTACTATCCTAAGGCACTAAAATGTGACCATGCGGGATGCGAAAACATGTAAATTCAAAGCAAAGCCTTATTGTTACGCCTCGGAATGAGACCCCCATGAGCGGATACCCAAAGCCAAACCTAAATCAAATTCTAGACTATGAGATAAAACCCACCACCTAGAAGTAAGGACAAGGAACTAAAATGAAGGACTTAAATGACCACCAAATGCGATGCATGAGTACATAATAATAATGATGCACGAGAGCTAAACATGTAACATATGGATGAAACCTACGTGAATGTTGCTAGGTATGGTGACGTACATGTTAAATGACGTATTTATCCGAATATCCCTAGATGATGTCATGCCCTAGAATTAACTAAGTGGGGGATGGTGATGACATGCTAATAAATGGCACATGATCGACAACGCGTGATAGATGACGCGAGTATGCAATGTGTGCATGGCACAGATGACGGGTAATGAGTGATGATATTCGTGACAAATGATAGATTAAAAAGACCTAAAATGAACTACTTGAAGGAGGATGCATGGCATAAGAATAAACACACGTAAAGGAGACTTGGAAAAGAATGATACGTAATGAATGATGAATTGTTAGCGACATATGATGCATGGCGCGCACTAAAAATGAAATGTTGTGAATGACATGAACGACCAATAGATTGACATTTAATGAACGACACGTTGTAAATAGCGTGTGACGGATGAATGACGCATTAGAGATGGCGCGCAAGAAATGGCATATAACGGATGACACGAAATGGATGACATGAAGCAAATGATGCTAAAATTCTAGGCTACTTTTACCTAGAAGGTATATAATCTATCGTTCTTAATCTCCTAACAATCCCCAATCGGCGGCGCACATTGGGCCTAAAGTTAAATTCACACAAGTAATTAACAATTAATTGAGTAACGAGGTCCTCAAATCATCAAATGATCAATCTAAGATCACCTTCAAGAGATAAAACGAGTGAGCAAAACATGAGTCAAAAAGAGAGGCAACACTTAGCAAATATTTTCAGAATATCAAATCGGTTTTGCGCTGTTTTTGCCTAACTCTTGGACCAAAATTGTCCAGCTTCCCGAACCCCGATCGAGACGAAACACTCGTGGTTAGAAAGCCCCTGGAAGTCTAGCAAAACTCTTTAGTTTATGACTTTTTCCAATTCGGCCCACAAAATTACAGATTTGGCAATCTAGCCCAAAAGTTCGCTCAGGCCCTGAGACTGGGCCCATACGAAAGACGGTATATTCAAGACCCAAATGACCAACCAAACAACGTCCGGAATGTAACGATCACCCACCAAATTGAAGCTACGAAAGTCCTCTACAACTTTGTAGTTTATGATTTTTCCAAATTTCAACCTTAAGACCTCAAAACCCTAAAAAATGTCGCTATACACAATCTGGATTTTTCCCAACCACGGGACCAGCAGAGGACACCCAAATTCCAAGGGGCTTCATTTGTAGCAACGATCTCCGTTCGGAACATGGGACCCATCAAAACGAAGCTCGTTTCATCCTCCACATATGACCATTGTAATAAGTAATTTTACATTATCAACGAAAACCTTGAATTGAAAATATCAAGGTAATTTATGTGCAATCTACGTAGTCTCCACATTCAAAATTTGAATTTAACTAACATTGTGCATTTGATGATAATGTGAATTTATGTTCTAAAGTTCCTCAAAACCGTAAATGTAGTACCTGTTGAGGAAAACTCCTACTGATTTTGAAGTTGACAAAACCTTCCATAATGTTTGTAAATCTGATACTTATTCTGAACCTTCTCATTTCAGGAATATATGTTCTGGAAGCTAAGAATGAAGTTTTTCAGATTCTGTATATTAAGAAGAATTATTTAAGTTCTGAGATAATTTCCAGACGCAGAAATAATTCAGACTTTACAAGTTCTTGAGGACCCACAAAAGCTAAAGTTCTGAGATTCAGAAAATTCAGAAGCAGATGCGTAAGATGAAATTTTTCAGAAGCAGACGCAGAAGCCGGAATTTTCGTATAGACAAAGACTTGATAATTCTTGAAGCAAAACTCGTAAGCGAAGAATAACAACTAGTGATCCGCATGGATTTCCACGAGGAAGGAAAGTATTGATTAGATCAATCTTATTCAAATTGATTGACAATCAAATACTAAGACAAGAATGCTTTCCAACGGACAAAACTCTACTTATGGAAACCAAGATTCATTTTGTATGGGCGACGAGAATCAATGGAATTCAGAATCTGTCAACTAACGGCTACTCAATCCTTAGTTTACAAATCTGTCCAAGGTGAAGATTGGAAGATAATCCTCTGCGAGTTGTCCAACGGCTAGTGTGGATGAAGAGGAGTATTTAAGGAGAACATGAGCAAAAGGAAAGAAGAGAGATTCAAGAATCAACAAGTCTAAAGTTTGAGCATACTCCATCAATTCTCTTGTCGTTCTGAACTTAAGATCAAGATCTTGAGGTTTACATTGTAAAGAGTGATTGTGTGAGATAGAGAGTCCTATCATACACAATAGTTACGAGACTCAAAGTCTGTAAATTCCTCTTGATTACATAGTGAAATCCAGCGGTAGGCTGTGAGCGTGGGAGAGTGGACGTAGGCTTATCATAAGCCGAACCACTATAAACCTGTGTGCAAATTCTCTTTTCCTAAACTCTTACTTTATAGTCTGCACATCAAATCGTTGTTTGATTCTGAATATTATTCAGACTCTTCTTTTATCTGTTACATTTTCCATAATTTTTTTTAATCTCATTTTAGGATCACCTATTCACCCCCCTCTAGGTGACCCGTGCTAGCTATTTCAATTGGTATCGAGCAGGTTGCTCATTTGGTGAAGTGTTTTACTTGAGCTAATGATCTATATGGCTAGCTATGGTGCTCAGGGCTCATTGAAGGACAAAGCAACAATGGACCACCATTTTTCGATGGCAAAGAATACAGCATCTGGAAAAACAAGATGAAGGCATTCATCAAATCATTCGATCACATGCAATGGGATGTTATCATCGAGAGGAGTCAACCCAAAATCCTCGATTCAAAAGAAAAGGCAGGCGCTAGCAAACCAGCAGATCCTCCTCTATCTCAAGTGAGATAGCTAAAGAGACTTTAGATTCAAAAGCAATTTATTCTCTCTATTGTGGATTATCTCCTGTTGAGTATAAGAAAATTGCTGCTTGTGAATCTGCAAAAAGAAATGGGATACTCTCTATGTCACGTATGAAGGAACGAGATCGTGCCAAGGAAAGCATAAATCAATATTTTGCTTGGCCAATATGAAGCTTTCAAAATGAAGCACGGAGAACTAATTGCTGATTTTTATAACAGGTTTCTTGACATAGTAAGCGGTCTTGCTTATCAAGAACGACCAATTCGGATGCATTGAAAGTCAACAAACTTCTGAGAGGTCTGACTGATCAGTGGGATAATATCAAAACATCACTTCGAGAAACACAAATGATCAAGCCTCTATCAGTGAATGAGTTGATTGGAACTCTCCAATCATATGAAACTGAGAAACGGAATGAGCAAAACGAGTCCAAAGGTAATAAGTCAATTGCTTTGAAAACTAACGATGATTCTGATGCAGAGACACTGAAGATGTAGATGTTGATGATGAAGAACTAGCTCTCTTCATAAAGAAGTACAAGAAAATGAAAATCAGAGGAAGAAATCTCAAAGGGAAGAAGCCTTTTGAGAACAAGAGGTCTATCGAAGAAACAGAGAGATCAAAGGAAATAATATGCTTTCACTGTAGAAAACGTGGACACATCAAGCCAAATTGTCCACTTCTGAAAAAGAAGACCAATTTCGAGAAAGCAAAGAAGGCCTTAAAGGCAGAAACCTGGAGTGACACAGAATGTGAAGATAGTGATGAAGATATCTGTCTGATGGCAAAATCAGATTCAGACTCAGATTCTGATTCTGATCCTAAAGTGGAAATCGAGGTAAAACCTTCTGAAATGTCTGTCGAAGTGTCAAATTATATTGATGATTTGTGCTTTGAATTTAAGACTGCTCTTAAAAGAATCTCTTCTTTGAAAAAGGAAAATTCTTCACTACGGCAACAGGATGTTTCTCAAAAAGAAAGGATCGATTTTCTTCAAAAAGAGTTTCATCAAATCAAGGAAAGTCGAGATTCTCTTTCCAAAGAAAATGATGTTTTAAAAAAGGAAATTTCAAAAATTACTTCAAACTTTTCAAAGGGTTTAGAAACCTTGAAGCATATCCTTTCCATTCAAATTCCTTACTATAACAAATCTGGTCTTGGATTTGTTAAGGAAAGTGATAGCTTGATTGATTTTCCAAAAGTCAAGGAGAGATTGAAACAAAGACCTCCTCGACAAGCTTACAAAAATCATTTCAAAAGGAATTTTGTAAAACCTGTTGGCCGGAGTGCACTAAGGTGCTCAAAATGTGGAGATCCTGACATTTTGAGAATGAATGTCCTAAGGTCCGGAGACACATTTCAAGAGATTTTGTTAAGACAGCCTATACTAATACTCAAGGACCCAAGCAAATTTGGGTACCAAAGAAAACTTGAGATGATGTGATTTTTGCAGATTACCACAAAGAGAAAAAGAAAGTGGTATCTAGATAGTGGATGCTCCAGACATATGACAGGAGATCCAAGCATATTCGCTAATCTTCAAAGTCTGAAGGGAGGAAAAGTTTCCTTTGGAGGAAATACCAAAGGACAAATCATCGGCAAAGGAACAGTTGATATTGGAGGACTCAGAATCAATGATGTTTCATTGGTAAAAGGACTCAACTACAATCTGATTAGCATAAGCCAGCTCTGTGATACTGGTTTCGTAATCAACTTTCAAGAAGATACATACTCGGGGAACAAGCAAAGACTCTTCTCAAACATTCACGGGGAAGAAGACATGGCAATATTTATCTTCCGGATGTTAATCCAAATTCGATCATTGCCTAATCTCAATCAAAGAGGATGAAGAACTTTGGCACGAGAAGGTTGGGACATATCAGTATGAAACAAATCTCAAAAATCTCAAACAAGAAGCTAGTTCGAGGTTTGTCAGATTTGAAATTCAAGAAAACAGACTTATGCAATGCTTGCATATTAGGAAAACAAGTAAGAAGTTCTTTCAAATCTATACATCATGTTTCTACTTGATCGTGCCTTTGCTGACTTCTTCATATGGATCTATTTGGACCAACCGAACACAAAGCATTGGTGGTAAAAAAATATTGTTTAGTTATTGTTGATGATTTTACAAGATTTACATGGGTATTCTTTCTTGCACACAAAAATGAAGCTTTTTCATATTTTACAAAATTTGCAAAGAGAGTTCAAAATGAAAAGGGCTATACCATTTCCTGCATTAAAACTGATCATGGGGGAGAATTTGAAAATCAAAGTTTTTCAGACTTTTGTGAGGAAAATGGCTTTCAACATAATTTTTCTACTCCATACACACTAGAACAAAATGGTGTTGTGGAAAGGAAAAATCGTTCCTTGCAAGAAATGGCAAGAACTTTGTTGATTGAAAGCAGGATTCCTTTTCATTTTTGGGCGATGCGGTTTTACAAAGATGTTATGTTATCAACAGAGTTTTTCTCAGACCCATTCTTGAGAAAACCCCCTATGAGCTTTACAAAGGTAGAAAGCCCAATATTTCTCATTTTCGAGTGTTTGGATGTAAATGTTTTATTCTCAAAAACTCAAATGATCGTCCTGGGAAGTTCGATGATAGAGCAGATGAAGGTTTCCTACTTGGATACTCTTCTACAAGCAAAGCATATAGAGTATTCAACAAAAATTCTCAGACTGTGGAAGAAACAATGAATGTAAGGTTTGAAGAAAACTTTCGGACTCACCAAGATGAATCTGAATCTCCTCCACACATTCAAGTATCTTCAAAAGGTCATCTAGAATCTCAAAAGATCGAAAAATCTGAGGAAGAAAGAAAAGAAGACAATATACAGACTCAACCAGAAAATTTAGAGTTTGCAAATATTCGAAGGAAAGGTATGACAAGAACCTGGAAACATAAGTCCAGTCATCCAAGAACCTTATCATTGGAGAAATAGAAGATGGTATCAAGACCAGATCCAAACAAAGGGAGAACATCAACAACGGCATTGATATCCGAAATAGAACCTAAAGATGTTGAAGAAGCTTTATCGGATGAAAGCTGGATAGAAGCTATGCAAGAAGAACCGCAATTCTCGTAATTAATGAAGTATGGGAGCTTGTGCCCAAAACCCAAAAACCATCCCTGTAATTGGAACAAAATGGGTGTTCGTAAACAAACCGGACGACAAAGGAAAGGTCACAAGAAACAAGGCAAGACTGGTTGCAAAAAGGCTATTCTCAAGAAGAAGGCATTGACTATGATGAAACATATGCACCGGTTGTAAGGTTAGAAGCCATACGGCTATTATTAGCATATGCCTGTTTTCATAACTTTAAACTTTTCAGATGGACGTGAAAAGTGCTTTCTGAATGGATACATTAAGGAAGAAGTATATGTGGAACAACCACCTGGTTTTGAAGAACCAAGAAAAACCGATTATGTTTACAGACTTAAAAAGGCCCTTTACGATGCGAAGCAGGGCACCCGGAGCTTGGTACGAAAGGTTAAGTAGTTTCCTACGCAAAAATGATTTCACAAAAGGTAAGGTAGATACAACTCTGTTTATTAAAAGGAAGGGTAAGGATTTTCTACTTGTTCAAATCTATGTTGATGACATTATCTTTGGATCTTCTAATGAATTGCTTTGCAAGGAATTCTCTAAAAATATGCAGAACGAGTTCGAGATGAGCATGATGGGAGAACTAACATTCTTTCTTGGATTACAAGTGAAACAAATGAAAGATGGTACTTTCATTTGTCAAGAAAAATATGCCAAGGAGATTGTCAAGAAGTTTGGTGCAGAATTGCAAGAAAAACAGACACTCCAATGCCTCATTCATCCAAGCTAGACAAAGATGTAAATGGTAAAAGGTTGATCAAAAGGTATATAGAAGCATGATAGGTTCTCTATTATATCTTCGCATCTAGACGACATATTGTTTAGTGTCTGTGATGTGTGTAGATTTCAATCGGATCCAAAGGAATCGCATCTTTCTGCAAAGAAAAAGGATAATCAAATACATTGGAACTTTTCAATGCTAGGTCTTTGGTATTCCAAAATCTTGATTTTACTCTTCTTGGTTATTCGGATCTTGATTTAATTTGGATGTAAAGTGGACAGGAAAAGTACTACGGTACATGCCAATTGCTTGGAAATATGTTAGTATCTGGTATTCAAAGAAGCGAGAATCTGGTTGCACTATCAACAGCCAGGAAGCGAATACGTAGCCTTGGGTAGTTCTTTGTGCCTGATTACGTGGATGAAGCGGCGATTCGAGATTTTGCTGTTGAAGACTCAAATGTTGCAATCAGATGTGACAATACCAGTGCCATCAATCTCACTAAGAATCCCATTCTTCATTCTCGAGCTAAGCATATTGAGATCAAACATCATTTTATTAGAGATCATGTGCAAAATGGTGATGTGAATATTCAATTTATTGATTCTAAGAATCAATTAGCTGACATATTCACAAAACCCCTTGATAAATCATCTTTCGAATTTATTAGAAACAAACTGTGCATTACTTATCCTTCTTGAAGTGTTTGACAGACAGGGAAATTCTTCAGACTCAAGTGGTTTCGGTCTGAACATTTTTTTTTCAGACTCTCATGAACGGTACGTACACAGTTTAAATTTTGGCAGGAATATTTTAGGCAGGATATTTTCACATTTGTTATATTTGGAAGCAAATCAGGTACGTATCTAAACTTATCTGGTTAATTGAGCTTAAAATATTATCTGATAATATTCTGATCTTTTGCGCTTCAGAAAATATATTTCCTTTCTATTTACTTTGGCTTATTTCTTACTTTCTAAAATAACCCTTTATTCCCAAAAATCCGTCTTTCAAATTTATAAACCTTTTCGTCGCTTTCCAAAACCCTCATTCGTACAATTTTCTGCTCAAACCTTTTTCGGCTCTAGGAGACTCTCCTCGCCTTCCCTCTCCAAAGATCAAAACTTTTTGATCAAGAAGACTTAGAATGCCTTTCAAGAGAAGATCCTCACGTATCTTGAATCAAGAATCTAAATCTTACGCTCCGGAGTTTATGGAGGTATCGGACCACGAATCGGATCATCTCGAAGAAAGTGCTCATACTACGCCACCGCCTCGATCGTCTTCATCAAACCAGAAGGTGACAAAGATTTTAGTTTGTAAAAACATCAAACTCTTATGGAGAAATTATCAAAGGTTGAAGAGGGGTAATCTTCTTCTTTGAGACTCTTCTAAAATGTCTCAAAGACAACGATTTTGGTCGAGAAACTCATCTCGTTCAAGAGTATTCTAAGCTTTCACTTTGGACCGATCCAACCCACAGCTTCCAAACCCTTCTTTGCATCGCTCGAGAAAAGGGGAAAGAAAAAGTTGGAGAATCCTACACTCAAATGCAGAACCAAGTCGTGACAAAGCCTATGGTAAGCCCTAAATCCTCCTCAAAGTTTGTCGTTCTGAAGATGACTTTCGTCTTTTCGAGCTTTTGAAAAGCTGGGGATAGCATCTAGGAGAATGCCCGACAAGGCGGATTGTTTAGAAGTCCTGAACACCATACCTATTATCAGCTTTTACTTGCTCGAGGTGTTATAAATCACAGGACTGTGGACTTCACCTGTCTAGACAAGGCTGGTTTTCTGTTAGACATCTTTTTTTTTTTTGAAAGAATAGGCATTTTCGAGTTTTGCCTTAAATTTGACTTGAAGGGCGATATGTTGGGAAAATAATTGGAGTAAAATACTCCAAGTTCCTCCGTTGGATGTAAGTTTTGAGATGCCTCGAGGTTGCATCCGAAAATCCAAATTTTACTAAGATAAACAGGCATCTCTCTACTACATTTTGTCCTCGAAAATCAATTATTACGCACAAGATTATCATAAAGCGCTTGAAACAAGGCTGCCTCAAAAGCGACCTCTCGAATCCGAAATTAAGCTCATACAGGCTATCTTGAAAGGTCAGCCTTTCTCTCTTTCCATATCATTATCTTTCACATGTATGAGCTTTGTGAGGAAGACAAGGACAATTGCCTATGGGGCTCTCATCACTTGAATTTTCATGTTCCTCAATATATCAATTCTGTTGAATTGCGCCAAAACTCTATACCACTGTATGTTTGTTGGGGGGAAAATGCTCTCCAAAATGAAGCAATTTGGTGATATAAGGGAAAGAATAAAGGAAATGAGGCCGGTCGGCTGAACCAAAAACCACGAAAAGTCAAGCTTCAAAAGGTCGGTCAAAGAAAAGATCTCAGGGTCAAGAAGGGGGAAAGAATCTCGGCCCACTAAAGATGTACAAGAAAGAAAAATCCACCCAAGATGAAAATGATGAAGCGGAAGAAGAACACCTTTAATCTGCAGACATGCTAATGTTCCAACATGATCGTAACCAGTTCCAATTGTTTGAACCAACTTTCACAGATCATGTTTCGGCGAACAAGCACCGCTCGGGGGAGAATTCTCGTAAAAAGACACAGGGGTTCGAGCATATGACTTCAAAATAATGTCCAAAAACGGTTTTCATCGATCGTAACATCCTCACATTTTCGCTTGAAATCAAAAAACAAAAAGTTTCGAAAAAACAAACAAGTTTACTTTTTGCTGAACAAGAAGCCATTACTCATTTATCGATGGAGAAGGCCAAATTGATTGATTGTCTCTATCTTGGAAAAAAACTCATGTTTACTCCTTCAAAAACATTAGCTTGTTTTTACAAACAATTTCTCCAAATTCCTATTTCGTTCTTTTGGGTAATATTCACTAACATTTATTGTTAGTCTTTTTGATTCGAAGGCTTTATAGGCCATTACTCAATGCAATACGAGGTTATAAACAAAGAAAGAGGAAAGAAAAGAAGCCTGATTTCAACAACATCAATACTTCCATAATGTTTGAAAAATCGATACTTATTACGAACCTTCTCATTTCAGGAATATATGTTCGGAAGCTAAGAATGAAGTTTTTCAGATTACGTATATTAAGAAGAATTATTTAAGTTACGAGATAATTTCAGGGCCGAAATAATTCAGACTTTACAAGTTCTTGAGGACCCACAAAAGCTAAAGTTAAAGATTGAGAAAAATCAAGCGGATCGTAAGATGAAATTTTTCGAAGGCACGCAGGTCGGAATTTTCGTAAGCGGACAAAGACGCAGTAATTCTTGAAGCAAAACTCGAGCGAAGAATAACGACTAGTGATCCGCATGGATTTCACGCGGAAGGAAAGTATTGATTAGATCAATCTTATTCAAATTGATTGACAATCAAATACTAAGACAAGAATGCTTTCCAACGGACAAAACTCTACTTATGGAAACCAAGATTACATTTTGTATGGGCGACCGAGAATCAATGGGATTCAGAATCATCAACTAACGGCTACTCAATCCTTAGTTTACAAATCTGTCCAAGGTGAAGATTGGAAGATAATCCTCTGCGAGTTGTCCAACGGCTAGTGTGGATGAAGAGGAGTATTTAAGGAGAACATGAGCAGCGAAGAAAGAAGATAGATTCAAGAATCAACAAGTCAAAGTTTGAGCATACTCCATCAATTCTCTTGTCGTTCTCGAACTTAAGATCAAGATCTTGAGGTTTACATTGTAAAAGAGTGATTGTGTGAGATAGAGAGTCCTATCATACACAATAGTTTCGAGACTCAAAGTCTGTAAATTCCTCTTGATTACATAGTGAAATCCAGCCGGTAGGCTGTGAGCGTGGGAGAGTGGACGTAGGCTTATCATAAGCCGAACCACTATAAACCTGTGTGCAAATTCTCTTTTCCTAAACTCTTACTTTATAGTCTGCACATCAAATCGTTGTTTGATTCTGAATATTATTCAGACTCTTCTTTTATCTATTACATTTCCGCATAATTTTTTTAATCTGTTTAGGATCACCTATTCACCCCCCTCTAGGTGACCCGTGCTAGCTATTTCAATTGGTATCAGAGCAGGTTGCTCATTTGAGTGAAGTGTTTTACTTCTGAGCTAACGATCTATATGGCTAGCTATGGTGCTCCAGGGCTCATTGAAGGACAAAGCAACAACAGACCACCATTTTTCGATGGCAAAGAATACAGCATCTGGAAAAACAAGATGAAGGCATTCATCAAATCATTCGATCACATGCAATGGGATGTTATCATCAGAGGAGTCAACCCAAAATCCTCAGATTCAAAAGAAAAGGCAGACGCTAGCAAACCAGCAGATCCTCCTCTATCTCAAGCTGAGATAGCTAAAAGAGAGACTTTAGATTCAAAAGCAATTTATTCTCTCTATTGTGGATTATCTCTGTTGAGTATAAGAAAATTGCTGCTTGTGAATCTGCAAAAAGAAATCTGGGATACTCTCTATGTCACGTATGAAGGAACAGATCGTGCCAAGGAAGCATAAATCAATATTTTGCTTGGCCAATATGAAGCTTTCAAAATGAAGCCTGGAGAACTAATTGCTGATTTTTTATAACAGGTTTCTTGACATAGTAAGCGGTCTTGCTTATCAAGAACAGCCAATTCGGATGCATTGAAAGTCAACAAACTTCGAGAGGTCCGGACGGATTAGTGGGATAATATCAAAACATCTCTTGAGAAACACAAAGGATCAAGCCTCTATCGGTGAATGAGTTGATTGGAACTCTCCAATCATATGATGGCTGAGAAAGCGGAATGAGCAAAAGCGAGTCCAAAGGTAATAAGTCAATTGCTTTGAAAACTAACGATGATTAAGTCACGGACCATAACGAAGATGTAGATGTTGATGATGAAGAACTAGCTCTCTTCATAAAAAGTACAAGAAAATGAAAATCAGAGGAAGAAATCTCAAAGGGAAGAAGCCTTTTTGAGAACAAGAGGTCTATCGAGAAAGCAGAGAGATCAAAGGAAATAATATGCTTTCCTTTGTAGGAAGCGTGGACACATCAAGCCAAATTATCCACTTCTGAAAAAAGAAGACAAATTTCGAGAAAGCAAAGAAGGCCTTAAAAGGCGAGAAACACGGGTGACAGAATGTGAAGATAGTGATGAAGATATACATCGATGGCAAAATCAGATTCGGACTCGATTTCGATTCGATCCTAAAGTGGAAATGGAGGTAAAACCTTCGAAATGTGCGTCGAAGTGTCAAATTATATTGATGATTTGTGCTTTGAATTTAAGACTGCTCTTAAAAGAATCTCTTCTTTGAAAAAGGAAAATTCTTCACTACGACAGCAGGATGTTTCTCAAAAAGAAAGGATCGATTTTCTTCAAAAGAGTTTCATCAAATCAAGGAAAGTCGAGATTCTCTTTCCAAAGAAAATGATGTTTTGAAAAAGGAAATTTCAAAAATTACTTCAAACTTTTCAAAGGGTTCAGAAACCTTGAAGCATATCCTTTCCATTCAAATTCCTTACTATAACAAATCTGGTCTTGGATTTGTTAAGGAAAGTGATAGCTTGATTGATTTTCCAAAAGTCAAGGAGAGATTGAAACAAAGACCTCCTCGACAAGCTTACAAAAATCATTTCAAAAGGAATTTTGTAAAAAAACACATTGGCGGAGTGCACTAAGGTGCTCAAAATGTGGAGATCCACAACATTTTGAGAATGAATGTCCTAAGGTGCGGAGACACATTCAAGAGATTTTGTTAAGACAGCCTATACTAATACTCAAGGACCCAAGCAAATTTGGGTACCAAAGAAAACTTGAGATGATGTGATTTTTGCAGATTACCCAAAGAGAAAAAGAAAGTGGTATCTAGATAGTGGATGCTCCGGACATATGACGGAGATCAAGCATATTCGCTAATCTTCAAAGTCGAAGGGAGGAAAAGTTTCCTTTGGAGGAAATACCAAAGGACAAATCATCGGCAAAGGAACAGTTGATATTGGAGGACTTAGAATCAATGATGTTTCATTGGTAAAAGGACTCAACTACAATCTGATTAGCATAAGCCAGCTTTGTGATCTTGGTTTCGTAGAATCAACTTTCAAGAAGATACATGCTCGGGAACAAGCAAAGACTCTTCTCAAACATTCACGGGGAAGAAGACATGGCAATATTTATCTTCTGGATGTTAATCCAAATTCAATCATTGCCTAATCTCAATCAAAGAGGATGAAGAACTTTGGTACGAGAAGGTTGGGACATATCAAGTATGAAACAAATCTCAAAAATCTCAAACAAGAAGCTAGTTCGAGGTTTGCAGATTTGAAATTCAAAAACAGACTTATGCAATGCTTGCATATTAGGAAAACAAGTAAGAAGTTCTTTCAAATCTATACATCATGTTTCTCTTGATCGTGCCTTGCGACTTCTTCATATGGATCTATTTGGACCAACCGAACACAAAGCATTGGTGGTAAGAAATCTTTGTTTAGTTATTGTTGATGATTTTACAAGATTTACATGGGTATTCTTTCTTGCACACAAAAATGAAGCTTTTTCATATTTTACAAAATTTGCAAAGAGAGTTCAAAATGAAAAGGGCTATACCATTTCCTGCATTAAAACTGATCATGGGGGAGAATTTGAAAATCAAAGTTTTTCAGACTTTTGTGAGGAAAATGGCTTTCAACATAATTTTTCTACTCCATACACACTAGAACAAAATGGTGTTGTGGAAAGGAAAAATCGTTCCTTGCAAGAAATGGCAAGAACTTTGTTGATTGAAAGCAGGATTCCTTTTCATTTTTGGGCGGATGCAGTTTTACTGACATGTTATGTTATCAACAGAGTTTTT
This sequence comes from Syzygium grande, assembly GCA_024733475.1. NCBI lineage: Eukaryota > Viridiplantae > Streptophyta > Magnoliopsida > Myrtales > Myrtaceae > Syzygium > Syzygium grande. The sequence goes on from JAMXDD010000009.1 coordinate 10,388,233, forward strand.
CTCAGACCCATTCTTGAGAAAACCCCCTATGAGCTTTACAAAGGTAGAAAGCCCAGTATTTCTTATTTTCGAGTGTTTGGATGTAAATGTTTTATTCTCAAAAACTCAAATGATCGTCCTGGGAAGTTTGATGATAGAGCAGATGAAGGTTTCCTACTTGGATACTCTTCTACAAGCAAAGCATATAGAGTATTCAACAAAAATTCTCAGGCTGTGGAAGAAACAATGAATGTAAGGTTTGAAGAAAACTTTCGGACTCACCAAGATGAATCTGAATCTCCTCCACACATTCAAGTATCTTCAGAAGGTCATCTAGAATCTCAAAAGATCGAAAAATCTGAGGAAGAAAGAAAAGAAGACAATATAGAGACTCAACCAGAAAATTTAGAGTTTGCAAATATTCAGAAGGAAAGGTATGACAAGAACTGGAAACATAAGTCCAGTCATCCGAAGAACCTTATCATTGGAGAAATAGAAGATGGTATCAAGACCAGATCCAAACAAAGGGAGAACATCAACAACTGGCATTGATACGAAATAGAACCTAAAGATGTTGAAGAAGCTTTATCGGATGAAAGCTGGATAGAAGCCATGCAAGAAGAACTGCAGCAGTTCAGAATTAATGAAGTATGGGAGCTTGTGCCAAAACCCAAAAACCATCCTGTAATTGGAACAAAATGGGTGTTCAGAAACAAACTGGACGACAAAGGAAAGGTCACAAGAAACAAGGCAAGACTGGTTGCAAAAGGCTATTCTCAAGAAGAAGGCATTGACTATGATGAAACATATGCACCGGTTGCAAGGTTAGAAGCCATACGGCTATTATTAGCATATACTGTTTTCATAACTTTAAACTTTTTCAGATGGACGTGAAAAGTGCTTTCTGAATGGATACATTAAGGAAGAAGTATATAATGGAACAACCGCCTGGTTTTGAAGAACCAAGAAAAAGCGATTATGTTTCTGAGACTTAAAAAGGCCCTTTACGGATTGAAACAGGCACCCGAGCTTGGTACGAAAGGTTAAGTAGTTTCCTTCGCAAAATGATTTCACAAAAGGTAAAGGTAGATACAACTCTGTTTATTAAAAGGAAGGGTAAGGATTTTCTACTTGTTCAAATCTATGTTGATGACATTATCTTTGGATCTTCTAACGAATTGCTTTGCAAGGAATTCTCTAAAAATATGCAGAACGAGTTCGAGATGAGCATGATGGGAGAACTAACATTCTTTCTTGGATTACAAGTGAAACAAATGAAAGATGGTACTTTCATTTGTCAAGAAAAATATGCCAAGGAGATTGTCAAGAAGTTTGGTCTGCAAAATTGCAAGAAAAGAGACACTCAATGCCTCATTCATCCAAGCTAGACAAAGATGTAAATGGTAAAAGGTTGATCAAAAGGTATATAGAAGCATGATAGGTTCTCTATTATATCTTACTGCATCTAGACCTGACATATTGTTTAGTGTCTGTATGTGAGCGAGATTTCAATCGGATCAAAGGAATCGCATCTTTCTGCGAAAAAGGATAATCAAATACATTGGAACTTTTCCAATGCTAGGTCTTTGGTATTCCAAAGATTTGATTTTACTCTTCTTTGGTTATTGAGGATCTTGACTTAGCTGGATGTAAAGTGGACGGGAAAAGTACTACGGTACATGCCAATTGCTTGGAAATATGTTAGTATCTGGTATTCAAAAAGCGTAATCTGGTTGCATTATCAACAGCAGGAAGCGAGTACGTAGCCTTGGGTAGTTCTTTGTGCGCAGATTACGTGGATGAAGCGGCGATTCTGCGAGATTTTGCTGTTGAAGACTCAAATGTTGCAATCGGATGTGACAATACCGGTGCCATCAATCTCACTAAGAATCCCATTCTTCATTCTCGAGCTAAGCACATTGAGATCAAACATCATTTTATTAGAGATCATGTGCAAAATGGTGATGTGAATATTCAATTTATTGATTCTAAGAATCAATTAGCTGACATATTCACAAAACCCTTGATAAATCATCTTTCGAATTTATTAGAAACAAAATTTGTGCATTACTTATCCTTCTTGAAGTGTTTGTGAGACAGGGAAAATTCTTGAGACTCAAGTGGTTTCGGTCTGAACATTTTTTTTTTCAGACTCTCATGAGCAATGCGTATACAGTTTAAATTTTGGCGGGGGGAATATTTTAGGCAGGATATTTTCACATTTGTTATATTTGGAAGCAAATCAGTGCACGTATCTAAACTTATACGGTTAATTGAGCTTAAAATATTATCGATAATATTCTCGATCTTTTGCGCTTCAGAAAATATATTTCCTTTCTATTTACTTTGGCTTATTTCTTACTTTCTAAAATAATCCTTTATTCCCAAAAATCCGTCTTTCAAATTTATAAACCTTTTCGTCGCTTTCCAAAACCCTCATTCGTACAATTTTCTGCTCAAACCTTTTTCGACTCTCAGAGACTCTCCTCGCCTTCCCTCTCCAAAGATCAAAACTTTTTGATCAAGAAGACTTCAGAATGCCTTTCAAGAGAAGATCCTCACGTATCTTGAATCAAGAATCTAAATCTTCTGCTCCACAGAGTTTATGGAGGTATCAGACACAGAATCGGATCATCTCGAAGAAAGTGCTCATACTACGCCACCGCCTCGATCGTCTTCATCCAAACCAGAAGGTGACAAAGATTTTAGCTGTAAAAACATCAAACTCTTATGGAGAAATTATCAAAGGTTGAAGAGGGGTAATGCTGCTGCTGAGACTCTTCTAAAATGTCTCAAAGACAACGATTTTCGGTCAGAAACTCATCTCGTTCAAGAGTATTCTAAGCTTTCTGCTGGGACTGATCCAACCCCTGCTTCCAAAACCCCTTCTTTGCATCGCTCCAGAAAGGGGAAAGAAAAAGTTGGAGAATCCTACACTCCGTCTGTAACCAAGTCTGTGACAAAGCCTATGGTAAGCCCTAAATCCTCCTCAAAGTTTGTCGTTCCTGAAGATGACGCTCGTCTTTTCGAGCTTTTTGAAAAGAAACTGGGGATAGCATCTCGAATGCCTGGGACAGGCGGATTGTTTAGAAGTCCTGAACACCATACCTATTATCAGCTTTTACTTGCTCGAGGTGTTATAAATCACAGGACTGTGGACTTCACCTGTCTAGACAAGGCTGGTTTTCCTGTTAGACATCTTTTTGAAAGAATAGGCATTTTCGAGTTTTGCCTTGATCTGCGAGATGTTTATCTTTGATTTGTTGCATACTTCTATTCAATCTCTCCATTCTGTCACCAAACTGGCTCCAGTTCTCTGTCGGTGACAAGAAATTTGACTTGAAGGCTGATATGTTGGGGAAAATAATTGGAGCAAAATACTCCAAGTTCACTCCGTTGGATGTAAGTTTGGCAGATGCCTCAAGGTTGCATCGAAAATCCAAATTTTACTCAAGATACAAGCAGGCATCTCTCCTACTCGACTGTCTCGAAAATCAATTATTCGCACAAGATTATCATAAATTGCTTGAAACCCAAAGGCTGCCTCAAAAAACCGACCTCTCAAATCCGAAATTAAGCTCATATGGGCTATCTTGAAAGGTCAGCCTTTCTCTCTTTCCCATATCATTATCTTTCACATGTACGAGCTTTCTGAGAAAGACAAGGGACAATTGCCCTATGGGGCTCTCATCACTTGAATTTTCATGTTCCTCAATATATCAATTCTGTTGAATTGCGCCAAAACTCTATACCCTGTATGTTTGTTGGGAGAAAATGCTCTCAAAATGAAGCAATTTGGTGATATAAGGGAAAGAATAAAAGGAACAGAGGCGGTCGGCTGAACCAAAAACTTACGAAAAGTCAAGCTTCAAAAGGTCGGTGCAAAGAAAAGATACGTGGTCAAACAAGCGGAAAGAATCTCCAGCCCCACTAAAGATGTACAAGAAAAGAAAAATCATACGCAAGATGAAAATGATGAAGCGGAAGAAGAACACCTTAATGCGAGGACATGCTAATGTTCCGAACATGATGCGAGAACCGGTTCAATTGTTTGAGAACCAACTTTCACAGATCATGTCTCGGCGAACAACAAGCACTGGGGGAGAATTCTCGAGAAAAGACACGGGGGTTTGAGCAGATCGAGCGAAATAATGTCCAAGAACAGTCTTCTACTGATCAGAACATCCTCACACTTCTGCTTGAAATCAAAAACAAACAAGTTTCACTGGAACAAGAAGTCAAGAATCTGCAGAAATTGGTTGAGGAAAACTCTCACTCTCAACAACTTCAAGCAGCTGCAGACAAAGCAGAACTGAAGGAGGCCATTACTCAATGCTCATCCGACATGGAGAAGGCAGTGGGTCAATGTAGTTCGAAGATTGATGAAGCTGTCTCTATCTTGGAAAATTTTCAACTCATTCGTACTCCTTCAAAACATTAGCTTGTTTTTTTTACAAACAATTTCTCTCCAAATTCCTATTTCGTTCTTTTGGTCTGTAATATTCACTAACATTTATTGTTAGTCTTTTTGATTGCTCAGATATCGTTGCTTTATATTTTCTATATTTATCTTTTTGCTGATGATAAAAAGGGGGAGAATTTATTTGCAGATTCAATACAGGTTATAAACAAAGGAAGAAAAGAAGCACAGATTTCAACAACAAAGTTTGATCTTTCAATCTGTGATTTAATGCGCTGAATATGATTGCTTACTTCCAGTTTATTTTAAATTGATTCAATCTGCAGGAAAGTTTTGTCACCATCAAAAAGGGGGAGATTGTTGAGGAAAACTCCCTACTGATTTTGAAGTTGACAAAACCTTCCATAATGTTTGTAAATCGATACTTATTACGAACCTTCTCATTTCGGGAACATATGTTGGAAGCTAAGAATGAAGTTTTTCAGATTCTGTATATTAAGAAGAATTATTTAAGTTCGAGATAATTTCAGACGCAGAAATAATTCAGACTTTACAAGTTCTTGAGGACCCACAAAAGCTAAAGTTCGAGATTCAGAAAATTCGAAGCGGATCGTAAGATGAAATTTTTCAAGCGAGCCGAGAGCGGAATTTTCAGAAGCAGACAAAGACGCAGTAATTCTTCAGAAGCAAAACTCAGAACGAAGAATAACAGCTAGTGATCTGGCATGGATTTCACAGAAGGAAAGTATTGATTAGATCAATCTTATTCAAATTGATTGACAATCAAATACTAAGACAAGAATGCTTTCCAACGGACAAAACTCTACTTATGGAAACCAAGATTCTGTTTGTATGGGCGACCAGAATCAATGGGATTCAGAATCTGTCAACTAACGGCTACTCAATCCTTAGTTTACAAATCTGTCCAAGGTGAAGATTGGAAGATAATCCTCTGCGAGTTGTCCAACGGCTAGTGTGGATGAAGAGGAGTATTTAAGGAGAACATGAGCAGCAGAAAGAAGAGAGATTCAAGAATCAACAAGTCCAAAGTTTGAGCATACTCCATCAATTCTCTTGTCGTTCTGAACTTAAGATCAAGATCTTGAGGTTTACATTGTAAAGAGTGATTGTGTGAGATAGAGAGTCCTATCATACACAATAGTTCTGAGACTCAAAGTCTGTAAATTCCTCTTGATTACATAGTGAAATCCAGCCGGTAGGCTGTGAGCGTGGGAGAGTGGACGTAGGCTTATCATAAGCCGAACCACTATAAACTTGTGTGCAGATTCTCTTCTCCTTCACTCTTACTTTATAGTCTGCACATCAAATCGTTGTTTGATTCTGAATATTATTCAGACTCTTCTTTTATCTGTTACATTTCCGCATAATTTTTTTAATCTGTTTAGGATCACCTATTCACCCCCCTCTAGGTGACCCGTGCTAGCTATTTCAGTACCTTCTTTACATGATTTAAGTTTTGTTCTTTTTTCACGCGCATGGTGTGCACTCTTTTGTCATTAGTATAGAGAAAGACCTCGAGAGTAATTTATGAGGTCCCTACCTGGAAAAGGTTTTCTCGCACAAGCTCCACATATCGTGTGATGCCTTGACCTTTTGACGGGTCTTGCAAGGCACGACTTGGAATTTTTGAGTCGCTTTGGGTGGGGGTGGCCAGCTATCGGAGAAAAGGACTTTGATCCATGACACTTCTTGCATTGCGTGTCCAACACTAGTCATCTTGGATTCTATTGCTTTTAGTCTTTTACAATTTCCAAAACGTGAATGCCTGCACGTGCTTCTCAGACTCTCTTTGACAACTTCCCCAGTTCTCTTGTAGACTTGTAAATTTGATGCCTCGACCTCCATCTCGACCTATACTCCTTTATCATCTTTCTTTCTATTCGACCTACCTTTGCATTTCTTAAGTGCAATTTTGCTTTGCTCAATCTTCAATTTATTTTATTTTAATATGAAGTTGTGAGTTTAGATGATAAATCTATTACAAGTCACACACGTTTACATCCACCACCTTTTAAGATGACACGTGATAAAATGGAGTACTGACATTCTCATTCTGGGTTATTCAATACCGGAGACATGCACCAATGCAGCTGTTTTGAAATTATAGTTCCTCCTTTCTTCATGACGATGTAAGATTGCTATTAAAGTTTCAGGTAATAAAGAACCTGTGCTCATTACCCTCCCACTTTTTTCTTTCTTTTTATTTGGTTCTCAGAAAAGAAATTCTTTTGCTTTTTTTGTGACATTCCCGAATTTCGACCCATTTTGGGATTTATAAAATGTGTAATTCATCAGTGTGCTTATAATAAAATCTTGCCTGGAACCGATCACTCTTGGGATATTATTTTTAATCTAGAGATTTCGCTAGAATCGCACTCGATTGAATTTAGCCGCTATTTAGAGCCCAAACTTTAGTGTCAAATTTCTCAAAGTTCCGGGATGAATTTAATTGGACGGTGTCGATATTATTGTGGCCAGCGTCGATATTGCCTGGAATATGTGAAAAGTGAATTTTTGATTGGATGCAGATTTAGACTAGTAGACCTCCCTCGTAATGTGTTTTAAGTTATTTCTTTTGGCCATTTTTCCTAAATTATTAATTAGGATTTTTGTGGACCGTTGGATCATTTATGGATTTGAACGAGAGCCATTGGATCGCGATCATTACTTAGGATATTCTCTCTCTCTCTCTCTCTCTCTCTCTCTCTCTCTCTCCCCTCTGCGCTGCGTGCCCTCCCATTGCCCACGCATCCCCTCCCCCTACCCGCGCGTCCCCTCCCCCCTCTGCCCCATGCAACATTCTCTCTCTCTCTCTCTTCTCTCTCCTTCTTTCTCTTTTTCTTCTTCCTTCTCCCTTCCCCGGCCCCGATTGGTTCAGCTCCGCCTCTGCCCTTCTACCTTCGCCAACTGGATACATACCGCGCGCGCCTCGCGCTGCTCGGCGTCGGGCCATCACGTTGTCATCGAGCTTACGGCGGCCGTCGCGCTTTCATCAAGTAGCTGCTTCCGCCCCTGGCGCCGCTGCCTCGCCGAGCCTCCCCTCCGCCGACCAGCCCCCTCGCGCCGTGTCCACCCGACTCGGTGCTGCTTAGTTCACCGACCAGCCCAACTCCACCCGTCCAGCTCGCCGCCAGCTGCTGCCAATCGCCGTCACCTAACCCGGCGGCCCGAGCTTGCGTTGCCGTCGCCTCGCCTTCTTAACTGCTGCTTTCGCATAACGCCACCTTCGCGGTGCTGCTCAACCCCTTCGACAGCCTGCCCAGCGTCGCCCGATCCTCCTTATGCACGCCCCAACCACCGCCGGTCCGCGCCCCCTCAGCTGCCACCTCCCTCTCCCTCTCGCTCTCACCACCTCGGTCGACTTTCCCTCCCCTCCACGCCATCGCCTTCACGTCGCCCGTCGCCCGTTGCCGCCCGCAACTCACCATTAAGCCCGGCCCGCGGTAGCTTCTTGACCCGCCCAGCAAAGAGGCCTGAAGCCGTGGCAGTGCGTTGCCCCTCAGCCTGGAAGGCGTGCCCGGCCTCAACTTACATCCAGCCAGCCCGTGTGCCCCAGGCACGCCGTTCGGCCACTGTGCTCGTGTTGGCCGGTCAGTGCACCCGTTTGACCCGCGCCCGTGCCTAGTCTAGCACTGTTCACCCAGGCCATTTTAGGCTTGAGTCGATTTTATCCGGGCCAAAACCTAGTAAGTGACCTCCTAAACCCTACTTAGTATAATGGGTAATTGTAGACTTATTTAGGGTGTGATTAACACCGGATTAGTTGGGTAAATTTGGGTTTGGGCCAATTTATAAATGTGATTGATTGGTGGATTGGATTATGGTGATTTGTGGCATGTTTAGTAGCTAATTAACGTGGGTGCGATAATCGAATTGTCGTGGCGCTTGTGGGTGAAATTAACGTGTGATTGGATCAACTTGAATGTCAGATTAGTGGGCTAGTATGATGAGTTCGTGATTGAATTGTGGGGCTTGTGTGCGTGTGAGGTCGGACTTGAGACGTGTTGGCGGTGGTCCGTGAAAGGAAAGTTTGACTTGGGACGTGTTGACGGCGGCCATTGGAATTGATTGAATTGTGTGGCTTGTGTGCTTGTGAGACCGAACTTGAGACATGTTGACGGTGGTCCGTGAAAAGAAAGTTTGGCTTGGGACGTGTTGACGGCAGCCATTGGAATTGATTGAATTGTGTGGCTTGTGTGCCTGTGAGATCGGACTTGAGACGTGTTGATGGTGGTCCGTGAAAGGAAAGTTTGGCTTGGGACGTGTTGGCGGCCATTGGAATTGATTGAATTGTGTAGCTTGTGTGCCTGTGAAACCAGACTTGAGACGTGTTGACGGTGGTCCGTAAAAAGAAAGTTTGGCTTGGGACGTATTGACGGCGGCCATTGAAATTGATCGAATTGTGTGGCTTGTGTGCCTGTGAGACCGGACTTAAGACGTGTTGACGGTAGTATGTGAAAGGAAAGTTTGGCTTAGGACGTGTTGACGGCGGCCATTGGAATTGATTGAATTGTGTGGCTTGTATGCCTGTGAGACCGGACTTAAGACGTGTTGACGGTAGTATGTGAAAGGAAAGTTTGGCTTGGGACTTGTTGACGGTGGTCATTGGAATTGATTAAATTGTGTGGCTTGGATGCCCGTGAGAATGGACTTGATTCAAGTTGACGCGAGTCGTGAGAAGGTTGGTTAGATACGTGTGTGCAATGTGATTGATTGGTTTGGCTGAATGCGAGTAGGCGTGCACCCGAGTGATCGTGATATGGTTGTAAACTATTGTTGCATTATCACGTTTAGACTAATATGCAGGGTTGGCATGTGGTTCGAGGCGAAGTAAGCATGTCGTGTGAAATTGGTTGTGTTGGCTGGTGATTCGCATGTTAGACTTGTCTAGTACACATTATCATAGTATAGGTTGTCTGCTTATTGAGATTTATTCTCATTACTGTAGTGCAGATATTTTTTTCAAATCGCCAACCTTGATTTTGTCGCCGCCTAGGTGTTTTGGGGTTCCCATGCATACGGTGCATAAGGAGAACGAGTACCCGGGTCTGAACCCGGATGAGACATATATTAGGCATCATACCACGGTCTGGGTACATGTGGGACTAGAGGAGCTAGAACGCCATACTTATTTGGCTTGATCCCATAGGGTCGGGTTGGTGAAGTTTGGGCCAATCTGAGGTTTTGAGGGGTTGCAGCACACCAACGAGGGTGCGGTCAATTAGGAGCCCTAGGACAAGTTCACTCCCGATGGCGAGGTATCAGATCCCAACAACCCACCGGAGAACCCTGGTCCAAGACCTGCACCCGTTCCAGAGCCTGAACCCAAGCCCGTGCCCGAGCCCGAGCCCGAGCCCGAGCCCGAGCCCGAAAAGGAGCCCATGGCGGCCGAGCATGAGGAGAGGAGGAGGAGGAGCCGATCGAGATTGACTCGAACTCAGAGTCAGAACCCTCAGGGTCCGATTCGAATTGGGCGCCGTAGGGATGTTTATAGGGTCTAGAAACCTTTTGGTAGAGTTCGTTTTTGTGCAGACAGTAATCTACCTGGCCACCTGTTCCTTTTTTATGACGAAGGTGGCTATTAACCCTAGAGGCCTAATGTACGAATATTTGTGATTTCAAGTAATGTTATGTGTCTATTAAATTGTGTTTGTTCTACCCCGTTGTCATTATTAATTGTCTGGGTTGTTTTTAAATTTCGCTTCCACTTGCGTACGACTTTGGGTGATTCGTTTGGGGTCGGCGACGCATCCTGGGACATCGCGATCAATGCGACCTCGTGGAAAGGGGTGTCGTGAGCCCGTTGGAGTTCGAGACGTGACATTTTTCCTATAAAATAAGATGCATTTATTTAACGTGGAATGATGAATGGTCCAATTTGTATGAGCCGAAAGTTGGGATAACTGTCCAAAAATTCCTAAACCTGTTGTATGATGGCTAATTCGATCCTAAACTTTTCAATTTCGATCAATTTAGTCCTAAACCTTTTGTTAATTTTCCAATTAAGTCAATCCTATCAATTTTCGTTAAAATCACTGACCTAGGCATCGATTGTCTTGTGTGGTATAGCTAGTGGATGGCCAACGCTGACGTGGATAATTTTTGTAATTTTTTAAAAATAAATGAATTTTTTTTCCTTTTTTTTTCTTTTTTCCTATTTCCCTCCGCCAGGGCCTCGGCAACGGCCGGGACTCTCTCGCTGGCCACAAGGGCACCCGGCGACCGGGGAAGGGAAATAGGAACAAAATAAAAAAGAAAAAGGAAACAAAAGAAAAGGGAAAAAAATCATAAAATTTAAAAAAATTGCAAAAATTGTCCATATTAGTATTGGTGGTACCACATAAGCTGGCCATCGTTAATCAGATCACCACTTCAGCAATTTCAGACCAAAATTAGACAAATGTACTACGGTGGAAAGTTGTCAAAAGTTTTAGGATTAAATTGGTTAAATTGAAAATTTTAGGATTAAAATGGCCGCCGTACAATAGATTTAGGACTTTTTGGATAATTTTTACGCAAAATGTTCTGGCCGATATTGGCTAAGGAGTCATGTCACGCACTGCATTGGTCTCAATTGTGAACCCACAATTGACCGCCCGCTCTCCTCATTAGAGAATTTATTAGATAAGATATAGATCATGTAGATCAAGTCCATCTGGACCATCGACCATCATTGTGAGATCCACGTAATAACTGACTTAGATAAATTTAAGTTACGTGATCTATATGATACGCAATGCTTTCGCGCATTAGCACATATCGTTGTCTTTCTTTATAATTTGTCATCGTATGTGTCTACCCAATTTGCTGCGATGGCATGTCATCATATTCAAACAAGTCATCACATTAGAGAGCAGTAAGAATTCCTTACTCTCGTCCCTTGAACAGAAGATTTTAATTTTTAAACCATACGTGTTCATTAGGTTGGATGTTGACTTATAGTTTACCCATAAGAAGCAGAGGAAGAGAGTCTAATAGAAATATGAAAACTAAGTTCTCTGTGACCACTAATATGAGACTGCGGGCGTCAATATTGAAGAGAAATCGGTTAGAAGGCAGCACTTTGATCCGTTAGCTGGAGCAAAATAACGAGCAATACAGGCAAAAGCAAACTGTAGAAATGAAGAAAGAAGAATCATTTTTGCAGAAGAAAATAGAACCCAAAACAGTTCCTCGTCGAAGATTCTGTTCCATATTAAAGAGAAAGAGCTTGAGGGTCGGCCGATGTTTACTTTCAGGCTCATTGCTCCCATATAACATGTTCTTGTCCCCCGAGTAATATATCAAACAGAGAGGGCTCGTAAAACTTTCATAGACTCATCTCAAATGGTCACTACTTGGAGATCCTTTTGCCTTGAAGGAGGCGATGAAATGCATGTGTCAGGTTTATTCGAAATTAGCCTCACGATAAGATATTGGTTGATGAAATGAATGAATGGAACATCTGTACAGATGAATAGACAAATACCCATCTTAGTTTACCCAGTTTTTATCATGAGAGCAAAAAAGGGGAGGAAAAAAAAAGTGAACACATGAAAAGCTGAGAGTGTTGCCTCCGTATCATTTCATGGTCCCATATTACCGAAGTGGAGTGCTTCTTGGAATTTGATGTCTTGACCATCTGACGGGCATAGCAAGGCAAGACTTGGAATTTTTCAGACGCTTAAGGTGACCGGCGATCAGAGAAGAGACTTTGCAAAGATGTTGATGTCCTCTTTTTCTTTTTTCTTTTTGTGAATCAATACGAAGATCCCTGTAACTAAAAGAAAGAAAATGATATCTTCCTTAAGGGAAGTGTTTCTTTTGGCCTATATAAACGGAAGTTCTCAGATTCATTTTAATCAACAATGGCGTCCTACTTCTGCACTAGCTTTGCGCCCACACTCTTGTGTGCACTCTTTGTCATTCAAGCCTTGGAATTCAGTCATTCCAAAGCCTTAACAAATATAAGCTGCATTGACACTGAGAGGGAAGCTCTTTTGAAGATCAAGCAGCATCTGACGGATCCTTCAAGACATCTGTGGTCATGGACCGGCGAGGATTGTTGCAAGTGGGAAGGAATCGAATGCAGCAAGAAGACTGGTCACATGTCGAAGCTTGAACTTCGTAATCCCTGTGATGGCTTAGAAAATTGCAGCATGGGAGGTAAGATACATCTTGCTCTAAATGAACTAAAGCATTTGAAGTATCTCGATCTTAGTTTCAACAACTTTTCAACCCAAAAAATCTGGGGGAAGAACAGCATTGGTGCCAAAACCTGTGTACGGAGGCCACTTTGGTGCCAAAACTTCCATTTGGATCACTTTAGTGCCAAATCGGAGGAAAAATGATTACTTTGGTGCCAACGGCTAGAAATTCCGGCCAAATTAATACGTTGCAATTATAATTAAATTTTTAATCTTAGTTAGATTTTTTTAAAAAAAATTAAAAATATATATTTCGATTTTTAAATACTTTTCTAAATTTTTTCTTCTTTTCTTTTTTTTTTCCTTCTCTTTTTAAATACTGGCCTTTCTAAGACGAGGCCCGGCCGACCCTCACCTGGGCTACGGCGGGCAAGCCCTGGCGAGGGCTCCCTTCAATCCGGCGGGCGGCGGGTTTTGGGTACTAAACAGGCTACGGCCCGGGCAATCCGAGAAATCGCAAAAGGGCTCCCTCGCCCGGTTTTCGGCACGGCGCCCCGCCCGGACGCCGTGGGGCCTCGGGCGATGGCGGCCGCCGGGATCGGGCAGGGGAGTTTTGGCACCGCCGGGGTTTGCTGTTCTTGGCCCCCAAAGCGGGCGGCGGCGGCCTCCCTAAAGTTCTTAAAGGGAGAAGAAAGAAAAGAAAAAAAGAAAAGAAGGAAAAAAGAAAGAAAAGAAATAAAAAGGAAAAAAGAAAAAAATTATTTAAGATAAAAACTTTTGTACATGTTATTTGTATTTCAACGGCTCTCAAATACTAATAAAAATTGCCCACGTCAGATTTCCGACCAATCATATGGAGATAAAAGATTTTTTTTTTTCAAAATTTTTGGTACTAAAGTGATCAAATAAAAACAAGTTTTGGCACCAATGCTGTTCTTACCCCCAAAAAATCCCAAAGTTCTTACCTTCTCTTTAGAAACTTGAGTATCTCAACCTCTCAAACGTAGGCTTCTATGGAGATATTTCTCATCAACTTAGTAACCTTTCCAAGTTACGGTACTTGGATCTTAATAGTGAGTGGCTTTCTTTACAAACAGAGAACCTTCGATGGCTATCGACATTCTCTAACTTGAAGTACTTGGATTTGTCTAATGTCCACCTTCTTAACCCCAAAGAATGGTTAAGTCCTATCAACATGCTTTCCTCCCTAGAGTTTTTAATATTGAGTGGATGTTATTTGGAAGATGAATCAGCCTCTGTACGTGTCAATTTCACTTCTCTTAGATTCCTTGATCTTAGTTATAACTTCATGAATTCATCTATTCCTCCCTGGTTTCAAAACTTCAGCAAACTCGAACATCTTGATATAAGTTCTAATAATCTCCAAGGCATATTCCCCGCTATCATCCTTGAAAACAATCCACGGCTTAGATTCCTTTATGTCGATGGAAATGAGCTGGAAGGTGAACTTTTGAAAAACTTGAGCATTTTCTGCAATCTACAAGTACTAAGGTTGAGTTATAACAAATTTAGTGGGGAGATTTCCGACACCAAAGACGGTGCTTTGATATGTGGACAAAGTAACATGAAAATTATTGAGGTTTCAGGCAACAATTTCAGTGGCCACCTACTCAATCAATTTGGGAAGTTCAAAAATCTCGAAACCCTTGATCTTTCATGGAACTCGATTTCAGGTCCTATTCTTGCTACAATGGGTAAGCTGTCATCTCTGAGATCGTTGTACCTCTATTCGAACAAATTGAGTGGGAAGATTCCAGAAAGTATCAGGAGACTATCCAATCTAGAGTTTATAGACATTGATGATAATCAATTGGATGGAATTGTCAGCGAACTTCACTTTGCAAATCTCACAAGCTTGACTTGGCTGTTCTTTACTTTGAATGAGCTTGTTATAAATATTAGTGCATCTTGGGTTCGTCTTTTCCAAATTCAATCTGTTGACATGTCAAGTTGCAAAGTGGGACCGAAATTCCCAAACTGGCTTCGAACACAGAGGGACATTATGTGGTTGCTAATGTCAAATGCTAGCATCTCAGATGAAATTACCCATTGGCTACCTGACATTTTATCTAACATTGAATATTTGGATCTCTCGAGCAATATGCTCAGAGGCAACATATTTGGGATTATTGGAAAAAAGATGCCATAATTATGGATGGTGTCACTTTCTGTAGATAACCTCAGCGGCGGCATTCCAAATTCATTATGCATGTCGAATGAATTGTCTTTTCTTGATCTTTCTAAGAACCAACTCTCTGGGAGACTTCCGCGATGTTGGAGGAAGTCGTAAGCAAATTTGGCATGGATTTCATTGGGAGACAACAAGTTAAATGGTCAGGTTCCAGACTCTCTATGTCATATGGAACAATTAGGATTTCTAGGCCTACATGGAAATGGCTTGAACGGAGTGCTTCCAAAATGTTTACTAAAGTTAGATTTGGTAATGATCGATCTCAGTGACAATCGATTCACTAGTAGAATACCTCCGTTTGGACGACACTCTCGATCATTTAGGATAATTGATCTAAAGAGAAATTACTTCACCGGGGACATTCCTTTGCTATTGTGCCATCTTGCTAAACTACAGTATTTAAGCCTGGCGCATAACAAGCTCTCTGGGGGCATTCCTCGTTGTTTCAACAACTTCTCGCGGATGTGGGCCAATTCCACTTCGAATATCACGTCCATACGGGTGTTTCCTCTAATGGTTACTATAAAAGGAAAAAGCCTAGAATTCACCAAAACGCTCCCATATTTATTTTCCATTGACCTCTCAAGCAATGTGTTAGACGGACAAATACCGGAAGGGCTAACTGGGCTTGCTCAACTTCAGAATTTGAACCTCTCTCAAAATATGTTGATCGGAAAAATCCCTTCAGATATTGGCAACCTGAGATACTTAGAATCACTCGATCTATCCAATAACAAGCTTTCGGGTGAAATCCCTCCTAGCATATCCAATTTAGACTTTCTAAGTTTTTTGGATCTTTCCTTCAACAATTTATCTGGTTGTGTTCCATCGGGCAATCATCTAAGCACTCTGGGTGATCAATTTGTTTATCGTGGCAACGTTGGACTTTGCGGAGCTCTTCTTTTGAAAGTTTGTCCTGGAGATGAGCATAATGATAGGGACAGACGTGATTGTCACAATTCGAGCGAAGATGAGTCCAATGAAGGCAATTCCGTTGTTGTTTGGTTTTACTCAGGATTGGGACCGGGATTCGCAGTGGCAATTTTGGGATTTTGTGGCATTCTACTTTTCAAGAAATCTTGGAGGATCTCCTATTTTCGGACGGTGGATAGGATTATTGAAAAATTGCTGATCATGAGGATGATTACCATGCTTCAATTCAAGAGATCTTTTCAATCCTAACTACGCAAATAAGAGGTCATTTGGTAAGCAAAATCTTCTCTCTCTCATGATTTGTATTTTCTTTTCCTGGTACTCATTTAATTTGTTGATAGATATTGTTAATTGTTTCTAGCATTTTCCCTCGCATTTGTGAGCTGCAGGTAACACCCTGCATGAAGTACAGCACTTGTCCAATTCCGGAGACACGCATCCCTGTAACTGCTAGGAAACTAATAGGCCCTTTCTTCATGATGGAAGATCTCTATTGAAGTTTCAAGTAATAAAGATGTGATCATTATTCTCCAACATTTCTCTCTTTCTTTCCATTTGTTTATATAAAAAAAAATCTCTTGCTTTTGCTCAAGAAAATGTATATGTTTTATGTAAATTAAGCCCGACTATGTGAGTCCAAGTCGAACGAGTCTACCATTCTAGTAGGGTAAAAGTTCGAACAATGTTTGTAAGGACCTTGGCCCCGCCACGCTTCCACTGCGCCACTCCTTGTGTGATATTGTCCACTTTGGATACAAGTCCTCACGGCTTTAAAACGCGTTACACAAGGGTTAGGGGCTAAGTCTTATAAACTCACCAAGATCTCCCTCCCTAGGCGATGTGGGACAAGAGACATGCCCCCCTTGCCATCCTAGAGCCTGCCAGGAGCCGCTCCTTGTCCAGGCCCTCTCGCCCCGGCGACCACTCCCCGCCCTCATTGGACCGAGTCGTTACATTCTCCCCTCCTTCAAGCACAGCATCCTCGCTGTGGCCCCATACGCGGTCCGGAGTCGACTCTGATACCATTTGTAAGGACCTTGGCCCCGCCACGCTTCCACTGCGCCACTCCTTGTGTAATATTATCCGCTTTGGACACTAAGTGTAACGACCCAGTTCGACGAGGGCGGGGAGTGGTCGACGGGGCCAGAGGGCCTGGACAAGGAGCGGCTCCTGGTAGGCTTCTAGGATGGCAAAGGGGGGGCATGTCTCTTGTCCCACATCGCCTAAGGAGAGAAATCTTGATGAGTTTATAAGACTTGGCCCCTAACCCTTGTGTAACGCGTTTTAAAGCCGTGAGGATTTAGTGTCCAAAGCGGACAATATTACATAAGGAGTGTGCAGTGGAAGTGTGGCGGGGCCAAGGTCCTTACAAATGGTATCAGAGCCGACTCGCGATCGCATGTGGGGCCACAGCAAGGACGCTGTGCTCGAAGAAGGGCAGAATGTAACGACCCAGTCCGATGAGGGCGGGGAGTGGTCGCCGGGACCAGAGGGCCTGGAAAAGGAGCGGCTCCTGACAGACTTCTAGGATGGCAAAGGGGGGCATGTCTCTTGTCCCACATCGCCTAGGGAAGGAGATCTTGGTGAGTTTATAAGACTTGGCCCCTAACGCTTATGTAACGCGTTTTAAAGCCGTGAGGACTTAGTGTCCAAAGCGGACAATATTACACAAGGAGTGGCGCAGTAAAAGCGTGGCGGGGCCAAGGTCCTTATAATGTTTCATGTTGGTAACATGTGAAAAGCACGATAACTAGCCAAACATGTTAGCAATCAAATTTTCACCGGCAACTTGTTCAATTGACAACACGTTAGTAAGCTACTAACACTTTTTGGAAAGTACCAACAGTTACTAGATTGTCTTAAATTGCTTATTTCAATAATTTACTAACATTATTTACATAATGACAATCTACTTCTATGTGTTTGGTACGTTCATGAATTGGATTTGGTGCAATATGTAAAACTGCCTGATTTATCACAAAACATTTTTGTAGCAGGCAATGTTTTTGTCCCTTGATTCCTTGAATGTATAAGCTAGCCACCGGTGATTGTTTCTTACTTCTCCATGAGATGACACTTTCTTCGATGAATACACAATATCCGGTAATTGGTCTTCTTGTATTTGGATATGATGCCCCATTCGAGTCAAAATAAATTTCTAGTTTTAAATCACTATTTGATTATAGAAAAATTCATCGATCAATGGTAAATTTTAAAAATGTTAACACTCTTAATGTTGCTTTCAAATGTTCCTTCTTTAGATTTCCTATAATTTGACTCAGAGACTCAGAGTGTTCACGGAGAAAGTGATGTGTAGTCGAGTAATTATTAAACATAATATTCTACCCACCAATCTTCTATATTGGATGGTGCGTCCTCACTTGTCATGACAATTGTCTCATCCTCAAATGCAAGTTTAGTATTTTGCCTCGATTGCCAAAGTCATGGCTCTAATTCCAGCTGAATAGTTCTCTTGACCAATTAATAGTTGAGAGATTAATTTTATACCTGGATTATCAGTTGGATGCATATAGAATCGATCATTATCATCATCTGGCCATGTGACGTCCGACTTCTTGATTGATTATTTGTTATTTTGGATTAATTTGAAGGAAGCCATGACGATCTATGACGGACAATGAAATACGAGTTTGTGAATAATGTGGTGAAATGATTTAGTGATCTAATGCCTTATAAAATTTTAAAGAAGTCTTGGTTTGGGCTTAGGTTGTACTTGGTGTTTGAAAAGTTATACATATACTTACCTTACCAAAAAAAAAATTTTAAAGAAGTCAAATTTCAATGTGAAAGCTAAAAATTTTCATCGTGTCTCTCCATTTTTTATGTATAAGAATACAAGAGATGTGAGTATCTATCGATAAGCAAGAGCAATACTTTCACAATTCAAACTCAAACGTCTTGACAAGTATATTAAATAAGTTCAAGAAAAAAATACGAAATACTAGGAAATAGTGAAAGAGTTGAATAGATCGATCTTCACGACATAAGTGAACATCAATTTTGCTTTTCTGTCCAAGATATTTTGCTATTCATCTTATATTAATCAAATTGCTGCTTGTTATTCAACTTAACATACTCTAGCTCTAATTCATAACAAAATGGATTTGATCATCCCGATTTATAGGGAAAAATTGGTAATCGTCAATTTAGGGACAAGAAGAAGATTAAACAAAGTAACAAAAACGTGTTAAGTCAAATCTATCCCGGCGTGGAGAAACGTTGCGAAACGTCAAATTTCATGCAGAGACGAATTTCGAGAAAATTACCAAAAAAGTCCAAACCTTTTTCCTTTTTTTTTGCCAATTGAGTCATAAACACTTTGCATTTGTGCAAATTCAGTCCATCCAGTCAATTTTGGCCAGCCGACACTAACGTGAACAATTCTAACGATATTTTTTCGAATTATTTTTTTTTCTCTCTTTCTTTTTTGTTTTCTTTTCTTCTTCCTCTGGATGGTCGCTAGACCTCCGCAATCAGCGAGAGGCAAGGGCCAGCAAGGTCGACCTCACGAGCCACTGGCGAGGGTGACCTCGTGGGCCAGTACGGGTGTGACACATATATTCTCTTTGTTACGTGGTCAATGGACAATGAATTGCCCTTCTAATTACTATATTTGGATGGCATGTACCTGAATTCATCTCATTGTATGTAAAGCAAATTCACCGGGAGATTTCAATAACACACTTTTGCCTAATAATTTCATAAACAACAATGCTTTGCCATATGTATCGTAATAAGTAATTTTACATTATCAACGAAAACCTTGACTTGAAAATATCTAGGTAATTTACGTGCAATCCGCATAGTCTCCGCATTCAAAATTTGAATTTAATTAGAATTTTGCATTTGATGCTAATGTGAAATTATGTTCTAAAGTTACTCAAAACTGTAAATATAGTACCTTCGTTTTATGATTGAAGTTTCGTTCGTTTTTTCACACGCATGGTGTGCACTCTTTTGTAATTAGTATAAAGAAAGACCTCGAGTGCAATTCATGCGGTCCCTGTCTGAAAAAGGTTTTCTTGCACAAGCTTCACAAATCGTGTGATACTTGTGAGATCAAGTTAAGTCCTGGAATGACTATGGGATTGATTTACCCAGCAACATGTACAAAAACATGATATGCGCAATGGTAAGAATAACCTAGTCAAATATTATCTTACATCACTCAATAATGGGGTCATGTACGTCCTTTATATTCATGTGATCACATTCAACCTAATAGTTATTATAGAATCCTAGCCACTGCTATCCCCTTCACATATGTGTGTCCACCCCACATCAGTCAAGTGGAATACAAAATAATAATCGACATAAAGACTTTGAAGTCATCCTTGTACATGATGGCTTGACTGGACGGGTCTTGTAGGGCATTGACTTGGAAATATTGAATCATGCTTTAGGATATGTGTAACATTCTGAATTTTCGATCCTTATCCTGAGATTTATGAAATGAATATTTTGGCCAAGGCACTTATAGTGAGATCTCACCCGGAACAGCGCATTCACGGGATGCTAACCTTAAGGGTAGGGCTATTACGGGATTGAGTTCGTACAACCAAAGAACTCGACCTGGGTTCGATCTTCAACCATATGGATTGACGAGGGAATGTTTTGAGCCAACCGAGACCGGTCTATTTGATTGATCGTGTCCGAAGGGAACTAGCACAGACCCTCATAATTATATGACAATCGAGATCGTCCTGGATAGAGTAAACTTAAACGTGATTTGACTTAGTGTCGGTCATGGGTCGAGAGCGTGTAATCCCAACGAGCCATCCGTTAATCAGAAACAAGTTAAAGTTGCGATTGTTCAATTTTAATCATTTCTTGGAATTTGGGCCCGGGAATCAAGAATTTTGAAAGTGACAATTTTGAGCGGCCGATGACGTTTTTGGCTTGGCCAACCTTGGGGCCACCCATTTCTGCAAAAAATGGATTTCGGTTTGGGATCGGGAAAATTACGATTTTGTCCCTCTAGACCTTGATGTCGATTTTGAGGCCGTATGAGATTATTTTTCGCGACCGATGTCATTTTGGGGTGGCCACGCATATTTAGAGTTGTTACGGTCAAAAATTGGAATTTTGGCTCGAAAGTGAAAAATAATATTATTTTGTTCCTCAGGACTTTGCAGTCAATTTTCGAGGGCTTAAGGAACTATTTTCATGATTCTGACGTCATATTATGTTGGCCACACCCATTTGGGGTTGGTTTAGCCAAAAGTTGGAATTTCGACTGGGGACCCGGAAAAATGACCATTTTGCCCCTAGGCTAATTTTGGGGTTCCGAATTTTGGGCTATTTTGGGGATTAATTTAAGGTTATATTTCAGCCCAATAATTCAACCTAGTAAATTACAAGAATGCCCCTAAATTATTGGATAAGAATTAATGTGAGCCAAGTATTTGAGGGCATTTTGGGCATTTAGGAAAAGTTGGTCCAACTTAGTCAAATATCTCTCTCTCTCCTCCCATTCTTGTTCCCCAAGCCAGTCACTCGCTCCCCCTCACTCTCCCATGTTCACTCTCTCTCTCTCTCCCGTCCTCCTCCTTGCTCGGCCGTGGACTCGTCGGAACCGCCGCATGCCGCCGCCGCGCCGCCGTTCGTTGACTGGCCGCCGATGACGATGCTGCTACTTCTGCTGGGCCGGCTGCTCCAGCCCGTTCGTCTCGCCTTTCTTAGATAAGTGACCTCCCCAAATGTCGCCTAGAACCTCGAGTATTGCTAGGTTTGTTTAGGACTCGGTTTAGGGTGAATTAAGTGGTTGTTTTGGATTTCAGATAGGGGCTAGAAATTGGTTGTTGTGGACTAATTTGGAGACTGAAAATATGAGGTTTGGGAGGTTCGGATAGGGCCGTGATGATACGGAACGATTACGGTTTGAATTTGCGTGATTTGGTGTGATTTTCGGATTTGTGACTATTGTATCCGTCCGGTTTTCTATTTTTGTGAAGAGTTTTGGGGGCCGAATTTGAGGAAGTTTTCTTTATGAAAGTTGCTCCCAACATCTTGAAGTATAATATACTTTAATTTGGAAATTTTTTGAAATCATTTAAGGCCATTCGGAAGTCCATCTTTGGACCGAAACAAAACTGCCCGATTTATTGTCCACCCGACCTTCTGGTTTGTTCGAATTTTTATAAATTTTTTCAGGCCTATTTTCAAAATACTTCCTTCACAAGAATTGTTGGGAACATTTGTGGCTATAACATAAAAAAATTTCAAAATTTTTTAAGGTGATTTGGGTGTTGAAAGAAATGTATTTTGAGGATAAAATAGTCTGTTAGAGCGAACTGATTTTGGTCTAATTTCGAGGGACAAAAAGGCATGGTTGTAGATTGAACCGGATTTCGTGCTCTTCATAAGAAATATTGATCAAGATGTGTTTTTATGATATATCCAAATTTTATAATTTTTGGAGTTCTTTTACTATTTATTTTGGTGGGATTTCGGTCACTGTGTAAACTGCCAAGATTTACCCTGATGCTATGGATGTTTATTTTTATGAGTGAGAAATTGTGTGTGACCACGTGCCAAGCATGTGTGGCCGTGTAACGTGATTGTGTGATGGTAATGTGTGTTGGCGTAAGGCATGTGTGGCGTGGGATTGTGTATGGCCGTGTGGTACGTGTGGAACGAAGGTACGGAAAGGTAGGATTGGTTGGAAAAGGGGATCCGTCCTTAGGCATGTATGTTTACGCGGGACGATGCCGTCCCTGACGAGTTGACGATACTCGGCCCGACGCGGTATCGATGCCTGACGAGGTCAAAAGACCGTTGGTCTGATGCGATTTTACGCGGGCACGGTAATTAAGGAAAGGGAGGGTAGGATTCCGTCCTGAGGCGTGTTCGTTTACGCAGGACGATGCCGTCCCTGACGAGGTGACGATGTCCGGCCCGACGAGGTGATGATGCCTGACGAGGTCAGAAGACCATTGGCCTGATGCGTTTTATGAGAACACGATAGTGATAGAAGAGTTGAGAATGAGCAGGAATTGGCTTGAGATGCGAGATTTGAGAAAGTGATGCGTGGTGTGGGTCAGTGTGCGAGTGTGTTTGTATCGATTGCTATGGTGCTCGATTATGGGGTAAAATACTGCTAGGCACGGTATGGGACGTGTCCAAGTAAGTTTTGCTTTATAATCGAGGCACATGCGTGACTGTGATTCATCGCTGTGGTGTATTGGCTGTGTTATTTTCTAACGTGCAGGAACGTGCATGATGGATTCTAGGTAGAGTCGTGTGTGATTGTTAGTTTAGTTGATTATGTGTGTTCTGCGTGTTTTCGTTTGGCGGTACGTGAGTGCCTATGTGAGGTTTGGGGTTGTACACTTATTGAGATTCGTCTCATAGTTGTATAATTCACAATTTCAAACCCCCAGCCGTAAATCTAGGGAACCGCCTCCTCTTTTTGAAGTGCAAAGAGTCGCTCTTAGTGCCCGGTGGAAATGCAAGTGAGTTTCCGAAAACTTAAACCCGAAGAATCAGGAGCAGAATGGAAAGGAAGATGACCAGTAGGCTTTTCCTAGGGTATTTTAGGGGTTGTTTAACTTGGCTTATCCGATAGTGAAGTCAAGATAACCAAACCCATGATATTTTGTTATGACGGTGATTTCGGATGCTAGTTTGCTGCATATGTTTGTAATATAATATTAGTTTTTGTGGTGCAGTAATATTGTATGAAATGCTATTATTATTGTTTGTCTGTTCTGTTGTTCTACCCCGTTGTCATCATCTTTTTGTCCGAGGTTTTGTTTTATATATTTCACTTCCGCATGTGGCTCTGATGTTTGGGTTGGGTCGGCGACGTTTCTGGGACGTCGCAATATTTCGACCGAAGCGGGATGTCACGAGCTCAATGGGGGTTCGAGGCGTGACAATATGGAAAAGATTTTGTTCCTTTTCATTGTGAATCAAATCAAGAGATCCGTTTGACCCAAACCTAGCACTTATGGATTCATCGCCACCCTAGTTGGGAAATTGCGAAGAAAGATGGCATCCTACACTAGCTTTTGGGGAAATTATTAATAAAAACATTAAATCTATTATATGAATGCCAATTCAAACTCAAACATTTCGATTTGGCTAATTCAGTCATAAACCTTTTATCTAAAAAAAGGCAACTGGCCGCGAGCCCTCGCCCAATGGCCATTGAGGGTCAGCGACCCTTGCCATAAAAAATTAAAAAAAAAAGGAAAGAAAATAAAAAATGAAAAAAATTCAGGAAAATTACTTTAAAAAATTACAAAAATTATCCATGTTAGCGTTATTGATCCTCTATTATTTGATTGCCCAGTGGCTAGTGAGGATTGTTTTAAATGAGCAAAGGTGTTTGATTCTTGATCTCAATGTATAATTGTTGAGATGATTTCCATTACATAAAGATATTACAAATGTTATACTTCGTAATGAATTAATACAATAATGGAAAATATTAAATGAAGATATCATTATATTATAAGAGTTGTCAATCATTTGATTCTAGTATCCCCAAGAATCATCTTGTGATTTTGATTAGTATCTCCAGAACTCCAAAAATAAACGGATTCTTCTCTAGTTTTGGCATGGAGCGGGCACTATTTTTTAAATTCGAACAAGTAAAGTGTTACCATCATAACTTTAGAGCTTGATGTGCACCACATTAACATCAGGACGGAACTTCTTCAGGTTGTATTTTTTATGGTTTTGTTAAAAAGTGCTCTTATTGCGTTTGTTTCACGAAAAATAAATGATTTAAAAAATATTTTCTTAAAAATGATCATTGGTATCGCTTATGAAAATGATTAAATGAAAAATATTGTAATCATCTACGAAAATTTTAAGACATAATTTGTTGTCGATAATAAAAATATTTTTCATTAACAGATTATTTTAAGCAATACATTTGTTATTATTTATACATGTTTATTATGTTATATTGTATAGTATTTATATGCATGACAAACTCACTATGCACCTGAATATCAGTATTTTAGATTGAATTTATAATATTTAGGCACTTTTCAAAGATCATTACACGTGTCTTGGCGGTAGGTTTTTTCAATGCACAAACTGTGTGTATGGAGGCAAGTCCAAGTTCGGTAACATATTCGGTTGGATTAGTTTTACCAATGAACTCATGTTATTGAGTTTTTTTTATTTAACTAGACATATATATTATATTAATTGCTTCATAATATACGAACCAAATTACTTCACACAACATCTTCAAACTCGAGTCCTTGACTCTCTAATTGACATGACTCCCGTGGTGATGATGATTCCGCAATGGAATTAGATATTTGTCACGTTCAGTACGAGAAACCCTATTTACCAAGGGGTCGCAATTGATGCCTTGACCTTTTGACGGGTCTTGCAAGGCACGACTAGGAATTTTTGAGTCGCTTTGGGTGGCCAGCTATCGGAGAAAAGGACTTTGATCCATGACACTTCTTGCATTGGTTCTCCACCACTAGTCATCTTGGATTCTATTGCTTTTAGTCTTTTACAATTTCCAAAACGTCAATGCCTGCACGTGCTTCACATAGTCCCTCCTGACAACTTCCCCAATTATATTGTGGGCTTGTAAATTTGTTGTGCCGACCTCGACCTATACTCCTTTTTCAATTTTCTTTTTATGATTAATACCATGAAAAATCCTAAATTGATTCACTTATAATAATTTTACCTTGAATTATTTTTTAACCATCAAAAATCCCAACCCGACACACATGTGATAAATTTACCTCAATTATTGTTTTAACCACCACAAAGCCCACACTGACACACTTATGACAATTTTACCCAGAACTAATTTTTTGATCACAAAAAACCTCAAACCGATACACCTATGATAATTTTACTTTAAACTAATTTTTTGACCACTAAAAAACCCTAAATTTGTACATTAGTGATAAATTTACCCTCCGTTAGTGTCCGTAAAATTGGATTAATATCACGAAAAATCACAAATTGGTATATTTGTAGGGTGAAACCCCAAACTGGCACACCCGTCAAGTAACACATGTCATTAAACTTAGCAATTTGACAGTAAAATTTAACGAAAATTAACGTAGGATAAATTTATCATAGGTGTACCAGTTTGGGGTTTTTTATGGTCAAAAAATTATTTCAGGGTAAAATTATCACAGGTATATCAGTGTAGGATTTTTTATAGTAAAAAAATAGTTCGAACTAAAATTATTATAGGTATATCAATTTGGGGTTTTTAGTGGTTAAAAAAATAATTTTGGATAAATTTGCCACAGATGTACCAGTTTTGAATTTTTCATGGTATTAACCCTTCTTTCTATTTGACCTACCTTTGCATTTCATAAGTGCAATTGCTTTGCCCAATCTTCAATTTATTTTATTTTAATATGAGATCGTGAGTTTAGACGATAAACCTATTAAAAGTCACGTATGATTACGTTTACCACCTCTTAAGACGGCACGTGATAAAAAGGGGTACATTCTCATCATGGATCATTCAATTTTGGAGACATGCATCAATGCAACTGTTATGAAATTATAGTTCCTCCTTTTTTCATGACAATGGAAGATTGCTATTAAAGCTTCGAGTAATAAAGAAGTTGTGCTCATTACCCTCCCACTTTTTTCTTTCTTTTTATTTGGTTCTCAAAAAGGAAATTCTCTTGCTCTTCTCCTATAAAATAAGAAGTATTTGTTTAAGGTAGAATGATGAATGGTCCCAATTTTATGAGCCAAAAGTAGGGATAACTTTCCAAAAAGTCCTAAACATGTTATATGACGGTTAATTTGTTCATAAATTTTTCTATTTTGGTCAATTTAGTCCTAAATCTTTTGTCAATTTTTCAATTAAGTCATTCCTATCAATTTTCATGAAAATCGATGACCTAGGCATCGGTTGTCCTATGTGGTATGGCTAGTGGATGGCTAATGCTGACGTGGACAATTTTTGTAATTTTTTTTTAAAAAAATTGATTTTTTATTTTATTTTCTTTCTTTTGTTTATTTTCATATTTCCCTCTGCTTGAGCCTCAACGACGATTAGGACTCTCTCACCGGTCACAAGGGCCCTCGACGACCGGGGGAGGGAAATAGAAACAAAACAAAAAAAAGAAAAAGGAAACAAAATAAAAGTGAAAAAAATCATAAAATTTAAAAAATTACAAAAATCATCCGTATTAGCACTAGTGGTGCCATGTAAGCTGGGGAAAAAGTGTCAAAAAAAGTCCTAAACCTTTTATATTTGTGCCAATTGAGTCACAAACATTTGTTTTGTGCCACTTGAGTCCTAAACCTTTTGTTTTTATGCCAATTCAATCTTTCCGACTAATTTTGGCCAGATTTTGCTAACGTGGACGTTGGCCGGCCAACAATCGACCACTGATACTGATGTGTACAGCTTTTAATAATATTTTAATATTTTATTGAATTTTTTCTTCTTTTTATCTTTTTATCTTTTCTTTTTCTTTGTTTTTTCCCTCCCCTCCCACTTCTCGATCACTGGCAAGGCTCGCCCTCCCCAGTGACAGTGAAGGCGAGCCTCGCCATGGCTGGGCAAGGCCTAACCTCGCTAGGGTTTTTGTCCCAACCGTTGGCGAGGCTTATCTGGCGGCTGGGCGAGGCATGACCTCGTCGGATCTGGAGAGGCTCGCCCGGCCCTTACTAGAGGCCACGAGGTCCCAACTTGTAACAGTCTGAATTTTCGATCTTTTTCCCGGGATTTAAGAAATAAATTTTGGCCAATGCACTTATAGTGAGATCTTATCTGGAAATGCCCATTCACGGAATGCTAACCTTAGGGGTAAGGCCATTATAAGATTGAGTTCGCACAACCAAAGAACTTGGCCTGGGCTCGACTTTCGACCATAAGGATTGACAAGGGAATGTTTTGGGCCAATAAAGACCAATCTAATTGATTGATCGTGTCCGAAGGGAACTAGTGACAGACCCTCGCAATTATATGACAATCGAGCTTGTCCTGGGTAGAGTAAACTTAAACGTGATTTGACTTAGTGTCGGTCACAGGTCGAGAGCGCATAATTCCAATGAGCCACCCGTTAGTTAGAGATAAGCTAAAGTCGCGATTGTTCAATTTTAGTCATTTCTTGGAAATCGGGCCAGGGAATCGAGAATTTTGAAAGTGACAATTTTGAGCGGCTGATGACGTTTTTGGCTTGGCCAACCTTGGGGCCACCCATTTCTACAAAAAATGGATTTTGGTTCGGGACCGGAAAAATTAAGATTTTGCCTCTCAGGACCTCGATGTTGATTTTGAGCCCGTATGAGATTATTTTTCGAGGCCGATGACATTTTAGGGTGGTCATGCACATTTAGAGTCGTTACGGTCAAAAATTGAAATTTTGGCTCATAAGTGAAAAATAATATTATTTTATTCCTAGGACCTTGCAGTCGATTTTCGAGGGCTTAAGAAGCTATTTTCACGATTCCAATGCCATATTATGTTGGCCACACATATTTAGAGTTGATTTGGACAAAAATTGAAATTTCGCCCGGGACTGAAAAAATGACCATTTTGCCCCTGGGCCAGTTTCAATTTTGAATTTTTGAGAAAATATTTGGGATAATTAAAATATATTTCAGCTGCATTATTGGTCCTAAAGACACTTTTACCCCTCAATTATTTAGATAAGATCAACCAAGACCGTTGGATTAAGGGCGTTTTAATCAAATCTCCCAGATCGGCGACACGTGTCTCCCACCAGCCCACTTTTTTGACCAATATTGACTCTCTCTCTCTCTCTCTCTCTCTCTCTCTCTCTCTCTCTCTCTCCCCTCCACCTCCTCATTCGGCCACTTCCCCAACCAGAACTCCCCTTCCTCTCTCTCTCTCTCCACAATTTCTCTTCTTTGTCGATTCTCCCTTCGCCGATCGTGAGCTCGCCATCATCGAAGCTGCTGGGCCGGCTGTTCCAGCCCCTTGTCCAGCCCATTTGTCCACCTTTTCAAAGTAAGTGACTTCCCCAATCAACACCTAAGACCTCAGGTATTGTTAGGCTCGTTTAGGGTTTGGTTTAGGTGATTTTTGTGGCTGTTTTGGATTGATATGGTGGCTGGTTGTTCGGGTCGTTGTGGACTGATTTGGAGACTGAAAATATGAGGTTTGGTAGGTTCGGATAGGGTCGTGAGGATACAGAACGATTACGGTTTGAATTCGTGTGATTTGGTGTAATTTTCGGATTTGTGACTACTGTACCCGTCCGGTTTGCTATTTTTGTGGAGAATTTTGGGGGCCGAATTTGAAGAAGTGTTCTTCATGAAAGTTGTTTCCAACATCTTGAAGTATAACATATTTTAATTTGAGAATTTTTGGAAATCATTTGAGGTCATTCGGAAGTCCATCTTTGGACTGAAATAAAACTGTCCGATTTACTGTTCACCCGACCTTCGGGTCTGTTTGAATTTTTATAAATTTTTTCAGGCCTATTTTCAAAATACTTCCTTCACAAAAATTGTTGGGGACATTTGTGGCCATAACATATAAAAATTTCAAGGCTTTCCAAAATGATTTGGATACTGAATGAGTTGTATTTTGATGGCTTGAGAGGCTGTCCGAGCGAATTGGATTTTGTCCAACTTTGAGTGTCAAAACGAGGTGCTTACGATTTGAACTGGGTTTCTAGTTCTGCACAGCAAATGTTCATTGAGATGTTTTGTACAACATATTCAAATTTCATAATTTTTGGAGTTGGTTTACTATTTATTTCAAATGGATTTCTGTCACTATGCAACTGCTCATTTTGGATCCGATTTTATATATTCTCGGTTTTTCTCTCTCTCAAGAATTATTCAGTGTTATCGTGGCATTTTGACGGGTAGTTTGATGCTTGAATGAGCTTGTATGTGTGATTGTGTGATTGTGAGGCGTGGTGGCGTGATTGCGCATTGAGTTCGCGTGCCAAGCTTGGGTGTTTGTGTGATGTTCGCGTGATGAGGATGGGTAATTGTGAAAAGTGTGTGCCAGATGTGAATTTGTGTGTGACCGTGTGTATGTGTGGCCATGTGGTACATGTGGAGAGTATGGAACGAAGGTACGGAAATGTAGGATTGATGGGAAAAGTAATACCTTGAGGTGTGTTCGTTTTACGCGGGGTAAGGTCCGTCCTGAAGCGTGTTCGTTTACGCAGGGTAATGCCATCCCTGACGAGGTGACAATACCCGGCCCGACGGGGTGACGATATCTAACGAGATCAAAAGACCGTTGGCCTGATGCGTTTTACGCGGGCGCGATAGAAGGAAAGTGTGTGTAAGATTCCGTCCTAAGACGTGTTCGTTTACGCGGGACAATGCCGTCCCTGACAAGGTGACGATGCCCGGCCCGACGAGGTGTCGATGCTTGACGAGGTCAGAAGACCGTTGGTCTGATGCATTTTACGCGGACGCGGTAGTGGTGGAAGAATTGAGAATAAGCGGGAATTGGCTTGAGGTGCGAGGTTTGAGAAAGTGACGCATGGTGTGAGTAGTGTGCGAGTGTGTTTGTATCGCGTGATGTAATGCTTAATTATGGGGTAAAAACTACTAGGCACGGTATGGGATGTGCCCAAGTGGGTTTTATCTTATAATTGAGGCACGTGGGCGTCTGTGAATTATTGCTGCGATATGTTGGCTGTGTTATTGTCTAACGTGCAGGGATGTGTATGATGGATTCCAAGTAGGGTTATGTGTGGTTGTTAGTTTGATTGATTGTCATGTGTCATGCATGTTTTCGTTTGGCGGTACGTGAGTGCCTACATGGGGTTTGGGGTTGTACACTTATTGAGATTCGTCTCATAGTTGTATAATCTACAATTTCAGATCCCCAGCTGTAAATCCGGGAAGTGTGCCTTTTCTTTTTGGAAATTCAGGGAAATAATTTTGGTGCCCGGTGGAACTGCAGGCGAGTGTCCGAAGGCTGAAGCCCGAAGAATCAGGAGTAGAACGAAAGGCGATCCTTAGGTTTTCCCTAGGGTGTTTTAGGGATTGTATAAATCGGGTGGACCCATATGGAAATTAAGTTAACCAGACCCTGATCTTTTGTTATGATGGTGATTTCAGATGCTATTTTGCTGCATATGTTTGTAATATAATGTTAGTTTTTGTGGTGCAGTAATATTGTATGAAATGCTGTTATTGTTGTTTGTCTGTTCTGTTGTTCTACCCCGTTGTTGTCATCTTTTTGTCCGAGGCTTTATTTTATATATTTTGCTTCCGCATGTGGCTCTGATGTTTGGGTTGGGTCGGCGACGTTCCTCGGACGTCACATCATTTCGACCGAAGCGGAATGTTGCGAGCTCGATGGGGTTCCGGGTGTGACACAGCCTTCGCCCTCGCCACCTCTGGCGAAGGCTAGAGCCTCGCTGGCTACTAAGCGAGGCTCGATCCTCATTGGATCTCACGAGGCTTGACCCTCGCCGAATCCGGCGAGGTGGCCTCACGCTAAACCGTGCCAACCTAGCGCGAATCTACCCTCATGGCCATCCAACGAGGGCAAGCCTTGCCCGTAGCCGGCGTGGCTCGCTAGAGGCTGGCTAGTTTGCCTCACCAGCCTCTAGCCTCTGGCTAGACGCCGATCCGATGACCAGTTGAAGGAAGAGGGAGGGGAGGAAAAAAAGGGAAAAAAAGTAAAAATTCAAAAAATATTAAAATATTATTAAAAGTTATCCACGTCAGTGTCGATGGTACTACATAGGCCGAGTGGCATCCACATTGGCAAAATCTGGCCAAAACTAGCCAAAATGATTGAATTGATACAAAGACAAAAGGTTTAGGACTCAATTGGCACCAATGTAAAAGATTTAGGACTTTTCTGACACTTTTCCCCGTAAGTTAGCCATCGCTAATTAGACCAACACTTGAGCAATTTCATGCCAAAATTGGCCAAAAGTATTACAATGGAAAGTTGTTAAAAGCCTTAGGATTAAATTAGCTAAATTGAAAAGTTTAGGACTAAATTAGCTGCCGTACAATTGATTTAGGACTTTTTTGACAATTTTCACACCAAATGTTCCGGCCCACATTGGCTAAGGAGTCATGTCACCTAAGCATTGTTCTCGATTGTGAACCCATAAATGACCGCTCTCCTCATTAGAGAATTTATCGGATAAGATATAGATCATATAGACCAAGTCCATCTGGACCATCGGGCATCACTGTGAGATCCACATAATAATTGATTCAAATAAATTTAATCTACATGATCTATATAACATGTAATGCTTTCGCACATTAGCAAATATCGTTATCTTTCTTTATAATTTGTAATCGTGCATATCTAATCAATTTGCTGCAATGGCGTGTCATCAGATTCAAACCACTCATCACATTAGAGAACAGTAAGAATTCGTTATTCTCGTCCCTTGAACAGAGAAAATTTAAATTTTCAAACCATATGTGTTCATTATGTTGGATTTTTACTCCTAGTTTACCCATAACAAGCAGAGTAACAGAGTCTTATAGAAAAATGAAAACAAAGTTCTCTGTGACCACTAATATGAGACAGTGGGCGTCAATATTGAAGAGAAATCGGTTAGAAGGCAGCACTTTGATCCGTTATCTGAAGCCAAAAAAAGAGCAATACCGGCAAACGCAAATCTTAGAAATGAAGAAAGAAGAATCATTTTCTCAAATGAAAATAGATCCCAAAACAGTTCCTTGTCGAAGATCCTATTCCAAATCAAAGAGAAAGAGCTCGTAAAACTTTCATAGACTCATCTCAAATGGTCACTACCTCGAGATCCTTTTGCCTTGAAGGAGGCGATGAAATGAATCTGTCAGGTTTATTCGAAATTAGCTTCACGATAAGATCTTGGCTGATGAAATGAATGAATGGAACATCTGTACAAATGAATAGACAAATACCCAACTTAGTTTACCCAGTTTTTATCGTGAGAGCAAAAAAGGGGAGGAAAAAAAAGGGGGAACACATGAAAATCTGAGAGTGTTGCCTCCATATGATGACTTACGCATTTCATGGTCCCATATTACCGAAGTGGAGTGCTTCGTGGAATTTGATGTCTTAACCATCTGACGGGCATAGCAAGGCAAGACTCGGAATTTTTCAGACGCCTAAGGTGACCGACGATCAGAGAAAAAGACTTTGCAAAGATGTTGATGTCCTCTTTTTCTTTTTTCTTTTTGTGAATCAATACGAAGATCCCTGTAACTCAAAGAAAGAAAATGATATCTTCCTTAAGGGAAGTGTTTCTTTTGGCCTATATAAATGGAAGTTCTCAGATTCATTTTAATCAACAATGGCGTCCTACTTCTGCACTAGCGTTGCGCCCACACTCTTGTGTGCACTCTTTGTCATTCAAGCCTTGGAATTCAGTCATTCCAAAGCCTTAACAAATATAAGCTGCATTGACACTGAGAGGGAAGCTCTTTTGAAGATCAAGCAGCATCTCACGGATCCTTCAAGACGTCTGTGGTCATGGACCGGCGAGGAGTGTTGCAAGTGGGAAGGAATCAAATGCAGCGAGAAGACTGGTCACGTGTCAAAGCTCGACCTTCATAATCCCTGTGATGGCTTAGAAAATTGCAGCATGGGAGGTAAGATACATCCTGCTCTAAATGAACTGAAGCATTTGAAGTATCTCGATCTCAGTTTCAACAACTTTTCAACCCAAAAAATCCCGGAGTTCTTATCTTCTCTTCAGAAACTTGAGTATCTCAACCTCTCAAACGTGGGTTTCTATGGAGATATTTCTCATCAACTTAGTAACCTTTCCGAGTTACGGTACTTGGATCTTAATAGTGAGTGGAGGATGGCTTTACAAACAGAGAACCTCCGATGGCTGTCGACATTCTCTAACTTGAAGTACTTGGATTTGTCTTATCTCTACCTTCTTAACCGCAAAGAATGGTTAAGTCCTATCAACATGCTTTCCTCCCTAGAGTTTTTAATATTGAGTGGATGTTATTTGGAAGATGAATCAGCCTCTGTACGTGTCAATTTCACTTCTCTTAGATTCCTTGATCTTAGTTATAACTTCATGAATTCATCTATTCCTCCTTGGTTTCAAAACTTCAGCAAACTCGAACATCTTGATATAAGTTCTAATAATCTCCAAGGCATATTCCCCGCTGTCATCCTTGAAAACAATCCGCGGCTTAGATTCCTTTATGTCGATGGAAATGAGCTGGAAGGTGAACTTTTGAAAAACTTGAGCATTTTCTGCAATCTACAAGTACTAAGGTTGAGTTATAACAAATTTAGTGGGGAGATTCCGACACCAAAGACGGTGCTTTGATTTGTGGACAAAGTAACCTGAAAATTATTGACGTTTCAAGCAACAATTTCAGTGGCCACCTACCCAATCAATTTGGGAAGTTCAAAAATCTCGAAACCCTTGATCTTTCGTGGAACTCGATTTCAGGTCCTATTCCTGCTACAGTGGGTCAGCTGTCATCTCTGAGATCGTTGGACCTCTATTCGAACAAATTGAGTGGGAACATTCCAAAAAGTATCAGCAGACTATCCAATCTAGAGTCTATAGATATTACCGATAATCAATTGGATGGAATTGTCAGTGAACTTCACTTGGCAAATCTCACAAGCTTGACTCGACTGTACTTTGCTTTGAACGAGCTTGTTATAAATATTAGCGCATCTTGGGTTCCTCCTTTCCAAATTCAATCTGTTGACATGTCAAGTTGCAAAGTGGGACCGGAATTCCCGAACTGGCTTCAAACACAGAGGGACATTATGGGGTTGCTAATGTCAAATGCTAGCATCTCAGATGAAATTCCCCATTGGCTACCTGACGTTTTATCTAACATTGAATATTTGGATCTCTCGAGCAATATGCTCAGAGGCAACATATCCGGAATTATTGGAAAAAATATGCCACAATTACGGGTGGTGTCACTTTCTGTAAATAACCTCAGCGGTGGCATTCCAAATTCATTATGCATGTTGAATGAATTGTCTTTTCTTGATCTCTCTAAGAACCAACTCTCTGGGAGACTTCCGCATTGTTGGAGGAAGTCGCGAGCAAATTTGGCATGGATTTCATTGGGAGACAACAAGTTAAATGGTCAGGTTCCAGACTCTCTATGCCATTTGGAGCAATTAGGATATCTAGGCCTACATGGGAATGGTTTGAACGGAGTGCTTCCAAAATGTTTACTAAAGTTAGATTTGGTAATGATTGATCTCAGTGACAATCGATTCACTGGTAGAATACCTCCGTTTGGACGACACTCCCGATCATTTAGGATAATCGATCTAGAGAGAAATTACTTCACCGGCGACATTCCTTTGCTACTGTGCCATCTTACTGAACTCCAGTATTTAAGCCTAGCGCATAACAACCTCTCTGGAGGCATTCCTCGTTGTTTCAACAACTTTTCCCGGATGTGGGCCAATTCCACTTCGGAAATCACGTCCATACAGGTGTTCCCTCTAATGGTTAATATAAAAGGAATAAGCCTAGAATTCACCAGCACACTCCCATATTTATTTTCCATTGACCTCTCAAGCAACGTGTTAGACGGACAAATACCGGAAGGGCTAACTGGGCTTGCTCAACTTCAGAATTTGAACCTCTCTCAAAATATGTTGATCGGAA
Source organism: Syzygium grande (assembly GCA_024733475.1). NCBI lineage: Eukaryota > Viridiplantae > Streptophyta > Magnoliopsida > Myrtales > Myrtaceae > Syzygium > Syzygium grande. The sequence continues at coordinate 10,423,480 of JAMXDD010000009.1, forward strand.
AAATACCTTCAGATATTGGCAACCTGAGATACTTAGAATCACTCGATCTATCCAATAACAAGCTTTCGGGTGAAATCCCTCCTAGCATATCCAATTTAGACTTTCTAAGTTTTTTGGATCTTTCCTTCAACAATTTATCTGGTCGTGTTCCATTGGGCAATCATCTAAGCACTTTAGGTGATCAATCTGTTTATCGTGGCAACGTTGGACTTTGCGGAGCTCCTCTTTTGAAAGTTTGTCCTGGAGATGAGCATAATGATAGGGACAGACGTGATTGTCACAATTCGAGCGAAGATGAGTCCAATGAAGGCAATTCCGTTGTTGTTTGGTTTTACTCAGGATTGGGATCGGGATTCGCAGTGGCATTTTTTGGGATTTTGTGGCATTCTACTTTTCAAGAAATCTTGGAGGATCTCTATTTTCGGACGGTGGATAGGATTATTGAAAAATTGCTGATCATGAGGATGATTACCATGCTTCAATTCAAGAGATCTTTTCAATCCTAACTACGCAAATAAGAGGTCATTTGGTAAGCAAAATCTTCTCTCTCTCATGATTTGTATTTTCTTTTCCTGGTACTCATTTAATTTGTTGATAGATATTGTTAATTGTTTCTAGCATTTTCCCTCGCATTTGTGAGCTGCAGGTAACACCCTGCATGAAGTACAGCACTTGTCCAATTCCGGAGACACGCATCCCTGTAACTGCTAGGAAACTAATAGGCCCTTTCTTCATGATGGAAGATCTCTATTGAAGTTTCAAGTAATAAAGATGTGATCATTATTCTCCAACATTTCTCTCTTTCTTTCCATTTGTTTATATAAAAAAAAATCTCTTGCTTTTGCTCAAGAAAATGTATATGTTTTATGTAAATTAAGCCCGACTATGTGAGTCCAAGTCGAACGAGTCTACCATTCTAGTAGGGTAAAAGTTCGAACAATGTTTGTAAGGACCTTGGCCCCGCCACGCTTCCACTGCGCCACTCCTTGTGTGATATTGTCCACTTTGGATACAAGTCCTCCACGGCTTTAAAAGCGCGTTACACAAGGGTTAGGGGCTAAGTCTTATAAACTCACCAAGATCTCCCTCCCTAGGCGATGTGGGACAAGAGACATGCCCCCCTTGCCATCCTAGAGCCTGCCAGGAGCCGCTCCTTGTCCAGGCCCTCTGGCCCCGGCGACCACTCCCCGCCCTCATTGGACCGAGTCGTTACATTCTCCCCTCCTTCAAGCACAGCATCCTCGCTGTGGCCTCATACGCGGTCCGGAGTCGACTCTGATACCATTTGTAAGGACCTTGGCCCCGCCACGCTTCCACTGCGCCACTCCTTGTGTAATATTATCCGCTTTGGACACTAAGTGTATGCGACCCGGTTCGGCAGGCGGGGGGTGGTCGGGGGGCCGGAAGGGCACGGACAAGGAGCGGCTCCTGGTAGGCTTCTAGGATGGCCAAAGGGGGGGCATGTCTCTTGTCCCACATCGCCTAAGGAGAGAAATCTTGATGAGTTTATAAGACTTGGCCCCTAACCCTTGTGTAACGCGTTTTAAAGCCGTGAGGATTTAGTGTCCAAAGCGGACAATATTACATAAGGAGTGTGCAGTGGAAGTGTGGCGGGGCCAAGGTCCTTACAAATGGTATCAGAGCCGACTCGCGATCGCATGTGGGGCCACAGCAAGGACGCTGTGCTCGAAGAAGGGCAGAATGTAACGACCCAGTCCGATGAGGGCGGGGAGTGGTCGCCGGGACCAGAGGGCCTGGAAAAGGAGCGGCTCCTGACAGACTTCTAGGATGGCAAAGGGGGGCATGTCTCTTGTCCCACATCGCCTAGGGAAGGAGATCTTGGTGAGTTTATAAGACTTGGCCCCTAACGCTTATGTAACGCGTTTTAAAGCCGTGAGGACTTAGTGTCCAAAGCGGACAATATTATTACACAAGGGTGGCGCAGTAAAAGCGTGGCGGGGCCAAGGTCCTTATAATGTTTCATGTTGGTAACATGTGAAAAGCACGATAACTAGCCAAACATGTTAGCAATCAAATTTTCACCGGCAACTTGTTCAATTGACAACACGTTAGTAAGCTACTAACACTTTTTGGAAAGTACCAACAGTTACTAGATTGTCTTAAATTGCTTATTTCAATAATTTACTAACATTATTTACATAATGACAATCTACTTCTATGTGTTTGGTACGTTCATGAATTGGATTTGGTGCAATATGTAAAACTGCCTGATTTATCACAAAACATTTTTGTAGCAGGCAATGTTTTTGTCCCTTGATTCCTTGAATGTATAAGCTAGCCACCGGTGATTGTTTCTTACTTCTCCATGAGATGACACTTTCTTCGATGAATACACAATATCCGGTAATTGGTCTTCTTGTATTTGGATATGATGCCCCATTCGAGTCAAAATAAATTTCTAGTTTTAAATCACTATTTGATTATAGAAAAATTCATCGATCAATGGTAAATTTTAAAAATGTTAACACTCTTAATGTTGCTTTCAAATGTTCCTTCTTTAGATTTCCTATAATTTGACTCAGAGACTCAGAGTGTTCACGGAGAAAGTGATGTGTAGTCGAGTAATTATTAAACATAATATTCTACCCACCAATCTTCTATATTGGATGGTGCGTCCTCACTTGTCATGACAATTGTCTCATCCTCAAATGCAAGTTTAGTATTTTGCCTCGATTGCCAAAGTCATGGCTCTAATTCCAGCTGAATAGTTCTCTTGACCAATTAATAGTTGAGAGATTAATTTTATACCTGGATTATCAGTTCGAGGCGTATAGAATCGATCATTATCATCATCTGGCCATGTGACGTCCGACTTCTTGATTGATTATTTGTTAGTTTGGATTAATCTGAAGGAAGCCATGAGGATCTATGACGGACAATGAAATGCGAGTTTGTGAATAATGTGGTGAAATGATTTAGTGATCTAATGCCTTATAAAATTTGAAAGAAGTCAAATTTCAATGTGAAAGCTAAAAATTTTCATCGTGTCTATCCATTTTTTATGTATAAGAATACAAGAGATGTGAGAGTATCTATCGATAAGCAAGAGCAATACTTTCACAATTCAAACTCAAACGTCTTGACAAGTATCTTAAATAAGTTCAAGAAAAAAATACGAAATACTAGGAAATAGTGAAAGAGTTGAATAGATCGATCTTCATGACATAAGTGAACATCAATTTTGCTTTTTTGTCCAAGATATTTTGCTAGTCATCTTCTACTAATCGAATTGCTGCTTGTTATTCAACTTAACAAACTCTAGCTCTAATTCGTAACAAAATGGATTTGATCATCCCGATTTATAGGGAAAAATTGGCAATCGTCAGTTTAGGGACAAGAAGAAGATTAAACAAAGTAACAAAAACGTGTTAAGTCAAATCTATCCTGGTGCGGAGAAACGTTGCGAAACGTCATATTTCATGCAGAGACGAATTTCGAGAAAATTACCAAAAAAGTCCTAAACCTTTTTTTTTTTTTTTTTTTTGCCAATTGAGTCATAAACACTTTGCATTTGTGCCAATTCAGTCCATCCAGCCAATTTTGGCCAACCGGCACTAACATGAACAATTTTAACAATATTTTTTCTAATTATTTTTTTTCTTTCTCTTTCTTTTTTGTTTTCTTTTCTTTTTCCTCTGGCTGGTCGCTGGACCTCCGCAATCGGCCAGAGGCAAGGGCCAACGAGGTCGACCTCACAAGCCACTGGCGAGCGTGACCTCGTGGGCCAATACGGGTGTGACACATATATTCTCTTTGTTACGTGGTCAATGGACAGTGAATTGCCCTTCTAATTACTATATTTGGATGGCACGTACCTAAATTCATCTCATTGTATGTAAAGCAAATTCACTGGGAGATTTCAATATCACACTTTTGCCTAATAATTTCATAAACAACAATGCTTTGCCATATGTATTGTAATAAGTAATTTTACACTATCAATGAAAACCTTGACTTGAAAATATTGAGGTAATTACGTGCAATCCGCATAGTCTCCGCATTCAAAATTTGAATTTAATTAGAATTTTGCATTTGATGCTAATGTGAAATTATGTTCTAAAGTTACTCAAAACCGTAAATATAGTACCTTCGTTTTATGATTGAAGTTTTGTTCTTTTTTCACGCGCATGGTGTGCACTCTTTTGTAATTAGTATAAAGAAAGACCTCGAGAGCAATTTATGGGGTCCCTGTCTGAAAAAGGTTTTCTTGCACAAGCTTCACAAATCGTGTGATACTTGTGAGATCAAGTTAAGTCCTGGAATGACTATGGGATTGCTTTACCAAGCAACATGTACAAAAACATGATATGTGCAATAGTAAGAACAACATAATAAAATATTATCTCACATCGCTCAATAATGGGTCTTGTACATTCTCTATATTCATGTGATCACATTCAACCCAATAGTTATTATAGTATCATAGCCACTCCCCTTTACATATGTGTCCACCCCACATCAGTCAAGTGGAATACAAAATAATAATCGACGTAAAGACTTTAAAGTCATCCTTGTATATGATGGCTTGACCAGACAGGTCTTGCAGGGCATTGAGCTGGAAATATTGAATCATGCTTTAGGATATGGAAAAGATTTTGCGCCTTTTCCTTGGGAATCAAATCAAGAGATCCGTTTGACCCAAACCTAGCACTTATGGAGTCATCGCCACCCTAGTTGGGAAATTGCGAAGAACCATTGCGTCCGACACTAGCTTTTGGGAAATTATTAATAAAAACATTAAACCTATTGCACGGATGCCAATTCAATCTCAAACTTTTCGATTTGGCTAATTCAGTCATAAACCTTTTATCTAAAAAAAGGCAACTGGCCGCAAGCCCTCGCCCAATGGCCAATGAGGGTCAGCGGCCCTCACCATAAAAAAAACCAAAAAAGGAAAGAAAAGAAAAAATGAAAAAAAATCAGGAAAATTACTTTAAAAAATTACAAAAATTATCCATGTTAGCATTATTGATCCTCTATTATTTGATTGCCCAGTGGTTAGTGGGATTTTTGATAACCAAAAATTCTAAACTGATACACCTGTGATAATTTTATCTCAAACTAATTTTTTGACCGCTAAAAACCCCAAGCTTGTATATTTATAACAAATTTACTCTCCGTTAGTGTCTGTTAAATTTGATTAACATCACAAGAAATCACAAATTGATAAAATTTATGGGATAAAATCCCAAACTGGTACACCCGTCAATTGCCACATGTCATCAAACTTAGCAATTTGATAGTAAAATTTAACGAAAACTAACAGAGGGTAAATTTGTCACAGGTGTATCAGTTCGAGATTTTTTGCAGTAAAAAAATTAGATCGAGATAAAATTGTCACAGGTGTATCAGTGTGAGGTTTTTTATGATAAAAAACATAGTTTGAGGTAAAATTGCCACAAGTATACCAGTTTAGGGTTTTTTGTGGTAAAAAAATAGTTTTGGATAAATTTACCACAGGAGTACCAGTTTTGGGTTTTTCATGATACTAACCCTTCATTTTATTTGACCTACCTTTGCATTTCGTAAGTGCAAATTTTCTTTGCTCAATCTTCAATTTATTTTATTTTAATATGAGGTTGTGAGTTTAGACGAGAAACCTATTAAAAGTCACGCACGTTTACGTTTACCACCGCTTAAGACGGCACGTGATAAAAAGGGGTATTGACATTCTCATCATGGATTATTCAATTCCGGAGACATGCATCAATGCAACTGTTATGAAATTATAATTCGTCCTTTTTTCATGACAATGGAAGATTGCTATTAAAGCTTCGAGTAATAAAGAAGTTGTGCTCATTACCCTCCCATTTTTTTCTTTCTTTTTATTTGGTTCTCAAAAAAGAAATTCTCTTGCTCTTCTCCTATAAAATAAGAAGTACTTGTTTAAGGTAGAATGATGAATGGTCCCAATTTTATGAGCCAAAAGTAAGGATAACTTTCCAAAAAGTCTTAAACATGTTGTATGATGGCTAATTCATTCATAAACTTTTCAATTTTGATCAATTTAGTCCTAAATCTTTTGTTGATCTTTCAATTAAGTCATTCCTATCAATTTTCGTAAAAATCGATGACCTAGGCATCGGTCGTCCTATGTGGTATGGCTAGTGGATGGCTAATGCTGATGTGAATAATTTTTGTAATTTTTTTTTAAAATTTGATTGTTTCTTTTATTTTCTTTCTTTTGTCTATTTTCATATTTCCCTCCGCCCGGGCCTCTGTGACGGTCGGGACTCTCTCGCCGGTCACAAGGGCACCCGACAACCGAGGGAGGGAAATAGGAACAAAATAAAAAAGAAAAGGAAACAAAATAAAAGTGAAAAAATCATAAAATTTAAAAAATTAGAAAAATCATCCATATTAGCATTAGTGGTGCCATGTAAGCTGGGGAAAAGGTGTTAGAAAAATCTTAAATCTTTTGCATTAGTGTCAATTGAGTTCTAAACCTTTGTTTGATGTCAATTGAGTCTTAAACCTTTTGTTTTTATGCCAATTCAATCTTTTCCGACTAATTTTGGCCTGATTTTGCTGACGTGGACGCTGATAGGCCGGCAATCGGCCGCCAGCGTTGACATGTACAGCTTTTAATAATATTTTAAAGTTTAATTGAATTTTTACTTCTTTTTCTCTTTTTTTTCTTTTCTTTTTCTTTGTTTTTTACCTCCCCTCCCTCTTCTCGGCCACTGGCGAGGCTCACCCTTGCCAGCGACGGTGAAGGTGAACCTCACCATGGCTGGGCGAGGCTCGACCTCGCTAGATGTAACGTCCTGAAATTCGTTCACTTCCGGGACTAATGAAATAGATTATTATTTCTCATTTGTTTTAGTGAGTCTCGCCCGGAACTGATCATTCTCGGGATACTAACCATTAGGGAATGGCTCACTAGGAAAACGGTACGTGGACCCAAGAACTCGACCGTAAATCGAGTCCGATTCCGAGAAGCGACGAGGGAATATTTTGTGTCAATGTGGACCGGTCCAAGGAGAGCGACGGATTTGGTTTGGCCGACGACATTCGATCGGATAACAGGTGATTCCGCACGACTGAGAGCACGCGCGGCGAACGATCCCGAACTTATTCTAGACGACCGCGACCCCTGGGACTAGCGATAAATCCTCGTGTTCTCTGGGAAATCGACATCGTCACGACTCGAGTGCCCTAGGTCGATACGCGTAACCTCTAAACAACCGCCCGTTAGTGAGAAACGCTAAAATTGCAAATTGAGCAAAATCAATCGTGGAATTGAGTCCGGACTTCGGTGTCGAATTTCGTGAGCGTTACGCGACTATTTTTGGAAGGACGACATCATTTTTATGTGGCCAATCATATTTGGGATCAATTGGGTCGAAAATTGGAAATTTGACCCGGGACCGGAAAATTACCGTTTTGCCCCTAGACTTAATTATGGAGTTCCAAATTTTGGGAAGAATTGGAGATAATTTTGGGGTTTTATATTATTGTATTTCAGCCCAATAATGCTGCAAACATTAGTCCATAATGTCCTTGGATATTTTGTTTAGATTGAACCCCAACCCTTGGATTAAGGGCAAGATTGGCATTTTTGCAAGTTGGTCACCAACCCCACTATCTCACTCAAGCCTATACACTCTCTAGTCTGTCTCTCTCCTCTCATTTTTCACCATCACCAGCCAGCACCCCCCTCCTCTCTCCCTCTCCCGTGAGCTCCCTCTCCCTCTCTTCCTCTCCTTGCTCAACCGCATGAGGCCGCTTGCCGGAGAGCCACCGTCGCCACTCGCCGCCACTGTTCCAACGCGCGGAACTGCCGTTGTCGAGCCGCCCTTGCCGCGTGTTCAGCTTAGTTTAGAGCTTAAGAATTCGGGTGAGTACAACCCTAAACCCTAATTAGGCTAATTTACACTTCTAAATGGGTTTAAGGGATTATTAGGGTATTTTAGGGGTTTATTAGTGCGGGATGATTTGGGCTGAAGTTATGGTGATTTTAAAGGCCTAATGTGATGATTTAGGGATGATTTAAGGGCTGTGGATAATTGGATTAGTGGCTTATTATGCTTGGTTTGCTTGGTGGTGCAAGTTGGTTGATTTCCGGTAAGATTACTATTACGTCGCTGGATTTTGCTATTTTTGGTGTGACTTGTGTGGGTTGAATTTGAAGAAGTGTTCTTCCTGAAAGTTGTTTCCAACATCTTTAAGTATAACATATTTTAATTTGGAAAGTTTTAGAAATCATTTGATACCATTCGGAAGTCCATCTTTGGACTGAAATAAAACTGCCCGATTTACTGTTCACCCGACCTTTGGGTTTGTTCGAATTTTTATAAATTTTTCTAGACCTATTTTTAAAATACTTCCTTCACAAAAATTGTTGGGGACATTTGTGAATATAACATATAAAAATTTCAAGATTTTCCAAAATGATTTGGGTACTGAATGAGTTGTATTTTGATGGCCTGAGGGGTTGTCCGAGCGAACCGGACTTTGAGTGTCAAAACCAGGTATTTACGGTTAGAACTGGATTTCAAGTTCTCCATGAAAAATGTTCATTGAGATGTTTTGTACAACATATCCAAATTTTATAATTTTTAGAGTTGAATTACTATTTATTTAAAAATGGATTCCAGAACTGTGCGCTGGCTCAGAATTGCTCCGAATCTGTGTATTCGATTTTCCCTTGCTCTTAGTAACTGATCATTGTGGTCTTGATTTGGGCTATTATGTGAATTGAGTATAGGCGCCTTGATTTGGGCAAAAATGTGAATTTGGCGGGTGAAATTTGTGGACCGAGTGGTGACTGTTTCCATAGTGACTTTTGTGCTCTAATGTGATGATTTGGATGTGATTTAGTGGTCTAAAGTGATCTGGTTGGTGATCGATTAAGGTAGGTTCGATCGGATCATTAGGTGGATTAATCACGGTCTAAATGCGGAATGTAATGGGCTCAACAATCGGGCCACGTAGTGGCTGTTTATGTGGTGGATTTGGGAGCCTAATGTGATGATTTGGAGGTGGATTAGAGGCCTAGAGGGGACTGATTAGTGGCTGGCCATAGTGGAATTTATCGGGCCTTGTTCGGCGAAATTGAGGATTAATTGTGATTGGCTGTGTGTGCTTGATTGTCCATTAAGTGGCTGATTGTTTATGGCTTGGTAGTGGTTACATGATGCCAGGATTGAGTACTTATGTGGCTGAGAAAGAATAGGCTTTGTGGACCTTAGACTTGTGCAAGTTTAATGGCTTAATTGCGTGATTTTCGCGTGCTAATGATGTACCATTGCTGATTTGGATTAATTGATTGATTAGACATATTGATTCATTAAATTGAACATGTGTGGTGTAAATTGAGCATGTTGCATCGTAAATTGAATAAGTGGTATTGTGCAAGTGAATGCTTATTGTGAAATTCGTGAATGCCCAAGTGTGAACGTTATAGCCATGAGTGTGCATCTCAAGTATTGGCACGGCATGCACATATACAAGTGTGCACGAATGACATGTGCATTGTGATCACCTAAAATGCCCTGATGCGTTTTACGCGGAGTTCAGATAATAATTGGTGACTGTAAATGTGTGATCACAATAATCCTTGATGCGTTTTACGCGGGGTAGTGAACCCATCCTGAGGCGTGTTACGCGGGACGATGCCCGGTTTACAGGAAGATGACCAACCTGATGCGTTTTATGCGGGTTATGTGTCATGAGCCTGATACGTTTAACGCGGGCCAGAGATTGATCTCGAAGTGATAGACCTGATGCGTTTTACGGGGGTCGGACCTGATGCGTTTAACGCGGGTTGGAGGAGAAATTGATAAATGGCAAGGGTGCTAGCATACAAGTGTGCGACGATGCATCAATGAGGCATGAGCATGAGTGCAAGCACGAGCATAAGCATGACATGCGTCGTGACGAAGTGATATGCATATATGTACCGTGATTAAATTCTGTGGCATGATTGTGATTATATATCAATTGTTTAACCTGCAGGGTCAAGTAAGTTTTGGATTTGGACCCGAGGGCCTAAGTCATTTATGGTTTAGACCGTGTGTTGTTTGGTTGGTGCTCGTCAGGAGGTGCATGTTAGCCTAGTTTAAGTTTAGGGGGCCTACTCGTTGAGATTTATTCTCACTATTGTTTAAACCCAACTTTTCAGACCCCCCGACCTCGAGATGGATTCCGACCTCGAGGAGGAAGAGCCGATGGAGTGGGAGTCTATTCTTGAGCCATTTGCCCTTTCGTTGCTAGTAGCCGTTGACCCTTTTTTATTTAAGTGCTTATGCTGTAATGGATATTGTATATCTTCATAGCTTATGCAAGTTGTAATTATTGTTTGTGTCGCTATCCTTGGTCATGTGTTTTATTGTCCGGGTGTTGTGTTGCTTCCGCGTGTTCTTGTTCTCTGTTTTGGGCTTTGGGTCGGCGACGCGTATTGAGACGTCACACTTGTAATCGACCGCGGTAGGGATGTGGCGCGCCGTAGGGTGCGGGGCGTGACATCCCCCGTTGAAATGGTATCAGAGCAAGGTCAGCTCGATTCAAGTCGTTCGGAGCTTGGAGTGATAGGGAGCGATGACCATGGGTAGATAATAGGGTGACTTTGTGTGCTAAGTGTACCTCCTGACTATCTATGTCTTGGTTGCTTGATGTGATTTGACCCGTGAAATGCAGGTACGGCAGGACCTGAGGTGAGTGCGTGTACCTCTTTGATTGAGGTCTTGTGTTGTTTGTGCTAGATCGCATGCCGATTGCTTGACTGCTATCGTGATACCTGCCTAGGACCTTAGACCTGTTATATTGGTTTAGGTCTATGATCCCTTAGGGGAGTTATAACAGGTAGCTGAATAGTGAGGCAGTATGAATGACAGTATAAAGGGTAAGGAAACCCAAGAGCGGTCAAGTGTAATAGGCCATGAGGCCCGAGGCCTGAGATTAGAGGTTGTGACTCGGACCCTATAAGAAATAAGGAATGTATGGGCAGGCCAACTCGGGAAAGGGGCCGCCGTTATTGCCCAGGCTGCTGAGATTGGAGTGATTACTACTATGAGTGGGAATAATGCCAGTTAGGCCAAACTCAGATAGTGGTCAATAGGTGAGTGCATCAATTAAAGGAACAATTTCTCGAGTTGAACTTTCTTAAGTTCAATAATAGGGGTGACCCCGAGGCTGCACCGAGATTGGTAACAAAAGTTGAGAAAGCCTTTGACATATTGGGATACACTAAGGCTAAGAAAGTAACATTGGCAGTGTATTAACTGCAGAAGGACGCAAAGAATGGGTGGAAGATCGCCAGGAATAGGATATTCCCGATGAGTACAGTTCGGACTTGGGCCATGTTTATTCAGAATTTTTATGGGAAGTGTTTTCCCGGCAAATGCCCAAGGAAGGAAATTAGCGGAATGTATACCACTTCGCCGAGGGCAGATAACTATGGAACAATTTGAAACGAAGTCTGTTAGGTTGGCTAAGAATCCATAGGACAAGGTTCCAAGATTTCGAGATAGACTAAAGCCAGATCTCCGAAGCCCAATGATTTCATTGAACATCAAGAATGATGGGAAAGTGTATGAATGAGCTCAAGTGATGGAGCAAGATCAGTGGGAAAGAGCAGTCACTTCTAGATCGTGGTATGCTCAGAATATGGATAACCGCCGCTTCAAGAAGGAGTAGATGGCGGGGAAATAGGCAATTCGTCCCACCAGTTCGGAAGAAGATTAGAAAGCCGAACCATTAACTGAACCGTTTTGAGATTCGCAGTAAGTGTGGGAACTTGGAGAATTTGTTCGACTGGTTGGGATTAAGCCTGTTGTGCTAGCATCTACGCTTTGTGTGATGACCCATTTTTAATGATAAGGTGTTGATATCGTTGGGGCGTCTTAACTATGAGATAGTGATCGGGAACAGAGGAAAGAGTGTCGACTTGACAGTGTTGGTCAGGTATGATTTTGATTTGAGAATTGAAATGGATTGGCTAGTAAGGTAGAAAGATATTATGGATTGTAGCAATGAGACGATCTAGTTTAGCCCGGATGGACATCCTAAGTTTGGATTTCAGGAAAGTCGAGGAGGAATCTCAATTCCTTGGATGCCCTTGCTTGAGGTGATTAGGTGTCAGATAAAGGTTGTGAAGGACACTTAGTGGGCGTAGTGACCCGATCATGACGGAACTAAAGTTAGAAGAATTAACCAGATGTGTAACCTTCCGAGGTCTTTCCTTAGAAATTTCTGGGTTGCCACTAGAACGGAAAGTGAAACTGTTAAAAGAATTGGCCCCGGAATTGAGTTGATTTCGAGAGTGTGGTATTGATTGTCCTTATTGGGAATTAAAGGAATTGAAAGTCCAGATGTAAGGACTTATGGATAAATTTTATCCGCCCTAGTATTCCTCCGTGGGGAGTCCTTGTATTGTGTATGATGAAAAAGGGTAGTACATCGAGGTTGTATATGATTTACTGGCAGCAGAACTAGGCGACGGGAAGAAGTGACCGCCGAGGATCGACAATCTATTTGATCAATTGTAAGGAACCTCAGTGTACTCTGAGATGGAAGTACGGATCGGATATTATTTGTTTAGAATACGGAAAGAGGGTATAACTACGACTATTTAACGGAAGAGGAATGGGCCTTGTAAGTTTATAGTGATGCCCTCGATATAAGGAATATCCCTTGCTATTTCGGTGGACTTAAAGAATAGGGTATTCAAGAAAAATTTTTGGGCCGATTCGTCGTGATGGTTGTCGATGCTATTTTAGCATATTCGACGAGCTTTGAGGAGCATGAGCTACAATCGACAGAGATACTACATATCCTAAGAGAACACGCACTTTACGGCAAGTGTGGTGATGTTGACACCTAAATTCTGCTTAATCAATTAGGGTTTTATCGCATAGAAAATTAGAGATTAATTTTTAACCCCTAAACAAAAATATGTTCATTAAATTAATTGGCATATAGACTTTAGGTGCATTTACATTGATAAGGCATATTAGAGCATGCTTTCCTTGTTTATTTTTAAAAAAAAATCGATCGGACCAATTTAATCCGGCTTGGTAGGACCGGCCCCTTTTTATAATTATTTTAACTATTTGAGCCCAATCCATTTGTTTATTTTGCTTTCTTTTGGGTTTACACTTTTCGGCCCACTATTGGCCAATTTTTGACTCAGCTGCTTCAGCCCAACCCCTTAGCCATTTCTCCCCCTCATGTTCAGCCAAACGGAGACAAACAGGAGCGACAAAACGCTCTGCTCGAGGAGGATGTCCGTCGCGGTTTCAGAAGGAGAAGGAAAGGGATGGCTCGTCGCTGCATCCTACGCAGGACAAAAACCCAAGAAGAATTGCAGTCGTTTTAGCCAAAAACAAGTTTGATTCAATCCCAAGAGGAGGACTGGCTGCTGGCATATACAAAAACAGAGAAAGCACACTGATCTATGGTGCCTCTGAGCTCGAAATGGAAGGGGAAGGTAGCTGGCTTGGTTGACCAGCGAAGGCTTCTAGTGGTTGAGACAAAAAAGGCCTACGTCAATTTCAAAAAAGAAAGAAGAGGCAGCATCAAAAAGGGGAGAAAGGCGAAGGACCAGAGGGGGGGGAGGAGAACAAAAAGGGGAGAGGAATAAAAAAAGGAGACGGAGCTGGTTTGGGGAAGAACAGGAGTGAAGAGAAAAAGAGAAAGGAACAGAGAGTAGGAACGAGAGAATAGAGAGTGGGGAGAGGGACCAAGAAAAGAAGAGAGAAAAGGGAGAACAAAGGGCAGATTCGAAAGGAGGAAGCTTGGTTCGTGCCACGATCGTCCACCCTAGTCGTTGACAGTCCCGTCGAGCCTCCGGTCACCGCTCTTCAACTCGGTTATTCACGAAACAGGTAACTCGCCGTTGCATATTTTGCTCTATTTTAGCGCCATCTTCCCCTGCCTCTCGGGTGCCGGGCACACCGCGTTCATTCGATGGTCGCCCGGCCCCGTCGATGGAGGCAAACATTTTTTTGGCACCCAATGAAGTTGTTCTAAGTGTTATATATTGAAAATCAACCGTAAACTTCGTCGAAATCGGATCTGGGATCCCACCTTTCAAACGCTCCTCGCATGTCTAACGAAATGCCCCAGTGAGGACCGAAGCTGAGAAAACACGAAAACAGTCCGTAGAACCTTTGAATTATGCTTTATTCGTTGGAGATTGATGTTTGGTCACTGCCTCCTTGATTTCGTGTGATTCTATGGCATGTTAACTCTGGTACGAGTCGACCATGTGTACATTTCGTACCCGCCAGAAAGCTTTTCGTTGCTGGAGCGAGGTCCACGGTTGAGGCCGCCCCCCGTTAGTTTTCGATCTTTGCTGCTCGTTTGCATGTTGGGTTGTTTGGTTTTAGCGCGTTTCTTTGGGGCCGAACTTTGGACGATTGGAAAGCGTATTTTGAGTCGCCGGCGAGAAAATGTGGTTTTCTCCAAGTCGCCGGTGCGGGTGCTGAAACGTCGACCATCGGCGACGGCGTAAGGCCAGCGCCTGCCATTGACGTTGGCGGCTCGAGTTGATGGCTGGCGGTGGGCTTCCTCGGCGATGGTTTTCTTCGGTGATGTCTCGGTGAGTTCTTGGTTGAAGAAGCTAAGGAGAAAACGTTCTGGGGAAGACGTGCGTGGGCAAGACACGAAGGGGATGAAGAAAAGTAATAAACAATTAAAAAAGAAAAAGAAACAAAAGAAAAAAAGAAAAGAGGAAAATCAAAAGAAAAGAATAAAAAAATAGAAAAGAAGTGGGAATGAGGGTCATGTGTCGGACAGATTGCGTCAGGGGACTAGTCCAGAGTTATTATATTATTAAAAATATTAAAACACTAAAAATATATTAAAAATCCCAAAACAAATTTGAAAATGTTAAAAAAACCCAAAAATCTAAAAAAAAATCTAAAAAATATTATAAAAAATTAAAAAATTAAAAAAAATTCCGAAAAAAAAGTCAGAAGTTTTATTTGGGTTTTGAAATTGGGTTTTCTTGCCCTATTATATGATCAGTGTCATTTTTTATCGCACGCTGCTTTCGGTTCACTCACTTTGAATTGCACGTTTAATTTAACCTCGCATGTATTTGATTATACATGTCTAGGTTTAGATATTAATCGTTGCTTTCCTTGGCTTAGTTAGGAATGGAATTTTGAGACCTCCGACTAGCGAGAACATATTAGGTGGTGAATTGAACCAGATCAGATACCGAAAGAGCACTAGTTTGTCAATTAGTGTAATCAAGTCCCCAAACCCATTGAATCTCTGGTTCGTAGAAGTGAAGTATTTCTCTCGCGCTTCACTTGGGTGTCTAATCGACCCACCAAAAATCGATTAGTGGCGACTCCTAAATGAAATCAATTTGCATGTCAATGATTTAAATTTAATTCGCGAATTGGTATGGGCTTGGGAGAGCTCGAGCTAGGTTCAGTCTAATAATCCATTAGCCAAACCCCGTAGGCAGCGGGGCCGTTTCGGGGAGGTCGCGACAGGTGAGTGCGAATTCTGGCTTAATTGATTAATGTACCTTGGATACATCATCTCAGGAGATGGAACTTCTGTGGAACCTGACTAAGGTCGAGGTGATAGCTAAGTGGCAAAGATGAATGCCAATAACTGAGGCTCACATTATTGTAGATTTTGCTAACAATCATCGACGTTTGGTAGAAGAATTCTTGTCGATAGCTGTGCTGTTGACACGGCTATTTAAGAAAGAAAACCAAGTTTGAATGGAATGATAAATATGAACGGAGTTCCAAGAACTGAAGTACAGGCTGATAATTGCCCCGGTATTGAATATTCAACTGGACCGGAAGAATTCAAGGTCTATAGTAACGCTTCATTAAGAAGACTTGGGAGTGTGCATTGACGTAACACAGTAAAGTTGTAGCATATATGTCGCGCCAGTTGAGACCGTACAAGATGATTTATCTAATGCACGACAGAGAATTGATTGCGATGACCGGTATCGCCATGGAAGGGCTAGACGAGTAATAGATGTGTTAAGTCATGAGTCAGTGATGGCACGTATGATGGTTAGAGAGTGAGCCTTGTCGGACAGGCTCAGGGATTCGAGATTTTAAATTTAAAGTGAGCCGAGTGTCAAACTTGTTAGTTGCACTGAGGATCAAGTTGGAGATCCAGGCCAAAACCAAGGAATGGCAATTTATGGGCCAAGAGATTTAAAAGAGTCATTGAGATGGATGCCAATAAGAGGAAGTTGAACTTCAGTGTATTTGGGGATAGAAATTTTGAGTTCTAAGAATGATTGTGTATACCCGATGAGGCGAAACTCGAAGAGGAAAATTTTGCGTGGAAATTTTCGTAATAAGCATAAGGTTCACCCGAGCAGCACAAAGGTATGTCCAACGACGTAGGGAGTAAGAAAGAAATCTTATTTGAGACCCATGAGAGTAATTACGACGTTCACACGGGCAGTATGAAATGTCCCAGGATTTATGGCGACACTGCCGGAAAAATGGGGTGAAAGTAAATATGGCCAAGTGTTTGAAGTGCCCATAAGTGAAGGCACAAAACTGTAAGCCTGGAGGGCTAATGTAACCGTTGGAAAATTCCAGAACGAAAAGGGGAGCATGTCCCAATAGATTTTGTAACGAGATTAATGTAAAGCCAGAGAAGACCCGATTCCATCAGAATAGCAGTTGATAGACTGATTAAGTTAGTGCACTTCCTGGCAATGCAAACGGACTTTGAGTTAGACAGATAAGTAGAGTCGTCGAAAAGGTCACACAATCGGAGATGACGACTTTTAGAGCTTGAGATTGGGAACCAAGTGTCGGTCCAAGTGTTCCTCAATGAAAAGATTGCCCTAATACGGCAAGAAAAAAAAGGTTGAGCCGAGGTATGTCGGATTGTTTGATACTCTGGAAAAGATTAGAAGTCTAACCTATCGATCTACCTCGCCACTTAATCTGTCCTAAATATATGATGTATCTCACGTGTCGATATTGAAGAAGTACGAACCAAATATGACCCACGTTAAGAGAAGACAGATGTGGACGACGAAGCGTCGTACGTGGAGAGGCTAGTGCAGCTTGAGGACAGAAAGGATCATGGGCCACATAATAAGACAGTCCCAGTGGTCAAAGTGTAAGAGAGCACCAACGGACAGAAGGTGTCGTTTCAGAAAAGCAAAGAGACCATATGACGTCAAACTCCCAATTGTTGAGGAGATAAGTTTATAATACAAATTTCGAGGACGAAATTTTTGTAAGGGGGGAAGAATTGTAACGTCCTAAAATTCGCCCACCTCCGGGACTAATGAAATAGATGATTATTTCTCATTTCGTTTTAGTGAGTCTAGCCCGAAGCTAATCATTCTCGGGATACTGACCATTGGGGAATGGCTAACTAGGAAAACAGTACGTGGACACAAGAATTCGACCGTGAATCGAGTCTGATTCCGAGAAGCGACGAGGGAATATTTTGTGCCGATATGGGCCGGTCCAAGGAGAGTGACAGATTTGGTTTGGCCGACGACGTTCGATCGGATAGCGGGTGATTCCGCACGACCGAGAGTACGCGTGGCGAACGATCCCGAACTTATTCCGGAGGACCGCGACCCCTGGGACTAGCGATAAATTCTCGTGATCTCTAGGAAATCGACATCGTTACGACTCGAGTACCCTAGGTCGATAGACGTAACCCCTAAATAGCCGCCCGTTAGTGAGAGATGTTAAAACTGCAAACTGAGCGAAATTGATCGTGGAATTGAGTCCGGACTTCGGTGTCGAATTTTGTGAGGGTACGCGACTATTTTTGCAAGGACGACGTCATTTTTACGTGACCAATCATATTTGGGATCAATGGAGTCGAAAATTGGAAATTTGACCCGAGATCGAAAAATTACCGTTTTACCCCTAGGCCTAATTATGGAATTCCGAATTTTGGAAAGATTTGGAGATTATTTTAGGATTTTATATTATTGTATTTCAGCCCAATAATGCTGAAAACATTGGTCCCTAATTCCCTTGGATATTTTGTTTAGATTGAACCCCAACCCTTAGATTAAGGTCAAGATTGGCATTTTTGCAAGTTGGTCACCAACCCTACTATCTCACTCAAGCCTATACACTCTCTAGTCTCTCTCTCTCCTCTCATTTTCCCCCATCACCAGCCAGCACCCCCTCCTCTCTCCCTCTCCCGTGAGCTCCCTCTCCCTCTCTTCCTCTCCTTGCTCAGCCGCGTGAGGCCGCTCGCCGGAGAGCCACCGTCGCCGCTTGCCGCCATTATTCTAGCGCTGAACCGCCGCTGTCGAGCCGCCCTTGCCGCGTGTTCAGCTTAGTTTGGAGCTTAGAAATTTGGGTGAGTACAACCCTAAACCCTAATTAGGCTAATTTACACTTCTAGATGGGTTTTAGGAGTTATTAGGGTATTTTAGGAGTTTTTTAGTGTGGGCTGATTTGAGTTGAAGTTATGGTAATTTTAAGGGCCTAATGTGATGATTTAGGGATGGTTTAAGGGCTGTGGATAATTGGATTCGTGGCTGATTGTGCTTGGTTTGCTTGGTGATGCAAGTTGGTTGATTTCCCGGTAAGGTTACTATTACGTCGCCAGATTTTGCTATTTTTGGTATGACTTGTGTGGGTCGAATTTGAAGAAGTGTTCTTCGTGAAAGTTGTTTCTAACATCTTTAAGTATAACATATTTTAATTTGGGAATTTTTGAAAATCATTTGATGCCATTCGGAAGTCCATCTTTGGACCGAAATAAAACTGCCCGATTTACTATTCACCAGACCTTCGGGTCTGTTCAAATTTTTATAAATTTTTCTAAGCCTATTTTCAAAATACTTCCTTCACAAAACTTGTTGGGGACATTTGTGGCTATAACATATAAAAATTTCAAGGTTTTCCAAAATGATTTGGGTACTGAATGAGTTGTATTTTGATGGCCTGAGGGGCTGTCCGAGCGAACCGGATTTTGTCCGAATTTGAGTGTCAAAACGAGGTGTTTACGGTTAGAAATGGATTTCGAGTTCTTCACAGAAAATGTTCATTGAGATGTTTTGTACAACATATCCAAATTTTATAATTTTTGGAGTTGAATTACTATTTATTTAAAAATGGATTCCAGAACTGTGCGCTGGCTCAGAATTGCTCCGAATCTGTGTATTCGGTTTTCCCTTTTTCTTAGTAGCTGATTATTGTGGTCTTGATTTGGGCTATTATGTGAATTGAGCATAGGCGCCTTAATTTGGGCAAAAATGTGAATTTGGCGGGTGAAATTTATGGACCGAGTGGTGACTGTTTCCATGGTGACTTTTGTACTCCAATGTGATGATTTGGAAGTGATTTAGTGGTCTAAGGTGATATGATTGGTGATCGATTAAGGTAGGTTCGATCGGATCATTAGGTAGATTAATCACGGTCTAAATGCAGAATGTAATGGGCGCAACAATCGGGCCGCGTAGTGGCTGTTTATGTGGTGGATTTAGGAGCCTAATGTGATGATTTGGAGGTAGATTAGAGGCCTAGAAGGGGCTGATTAGTGGCTGGCTGTAATGGAATTTATCGGGCCTTGTTAGGCGAAATTGAGGATTAATTGTGAATGGTCGTGTGTGCTTGATTGTCCATTAAGTGGGTGATTGTTTATGGCTTGGTAGTGGTTACATGACGCCAGGATTGAGTACTTATGTGGCCGTGAAAGAATAGGCTTTGTGGACCTTAGACTTGTGCAAGTTTAATGGCTTAATTGCGTGATTTTCGCGTGCTAATGATATACCATTGCTGATTTGGATTAATTGATTGATTGAGCATATTGATTCATTAAATTGAATATGTGTGGTGTAAATTGAGCATGTTGCATCGTAAATTGAATAAGTGGTATTGTGCAAGTGAATGCTTATTGTGAAATTCGTGAATGCCCAAGTGTGAACGTTATAGCCATGAGTGTGCATCTCAAGTATTTGCACGGCATGCGCATATACGAATGTGCACGAATGACATGTGCATTGTGATCACCTAAAATGCCCTGATGCGTTTTACGCGGAGTTCAGATAATAATTGGTGACTGTAAATGTGTGATCACAATAAGCCCTGATGCGTTTTTACGCGGGGTAGTGAACCCGTCCTGAGGCGTGTTACGCGGGACGATGCCCGGTTTACAGGAAGATGACCAACCTGATGCGTTTTATGCGGGTTATGTGTCATGAGCCTGATACGTTTAACGCGGGCCAGAGATTGATCTCGAAGTGATAGACCTGATGCGTTTTACGGGGGTCGGACCTGATGCGTTTAACGCGGGTTGGAGGAGAAATTGATAAATGGCAAGGGTGCTAGCATACAAGTGTGCGACGATGCATCAATGAGGCATGAGCATGAGTGCAAGCACGAGCATAAGCATGACATGCGTCGTGACGAAGTGATATGCATATATGTACCGTGATTAAATTCTGTGGCATGATTGTGATTATATATCAATTGTTTAACCTGCAGGGTCAAGTAAGTTTTGGATTTGGACCCGAGGGCCTAAGTCATTTATGGTTTAGACCGTGTGTTGTTTGGTTGGTGCTCGTCAGGAGATGCATGTTAGCCTAGTTTAGGTTTAGGGGGCCTACTCGCTGAGATTTATTCTCACTGTTGTTTAAACCCAACTTTTCAGACCCCCGACGTTGAGATGGATTCCGACCCCGAGGAGGAAGAGCCGATGGAGTGAGAGTCTAATCCTGAGCCACTTACCCTTTCGTTGCTAGTGGCCGTTGACCCTTTTTTATTTAAATGCTTATGCTGTAATGGATATTGTATATCTTCGTAGCTTATGCAAGTTGTAATTATTGTTTGTGTCGCTATCCTTGGTCATGTGTTTTATTGTCCGGGTGTTGTGTTGCTTCCGTGTGTGTTTGTTGTCTGTTTTGGGCTTTGGATCGGCGACGTGTCCTGGGACGTTACACTTGTAATTGACCGCTGTAGGGATGTGGTGCGCCGTAGGGTGCGGGGCGTGACACTAGATCCTAGCCGCTGGCGAGGCTCGCTCGGCTACTGGCCGAGGCACGACCTTGCCGGATCTTGCGAGGCTCGCCCAGCCTTGCGAGAAGCCTTGAAGTCGCGGTCTCTGGTGAAGGCTGGAGCCTTGCCGGCGATTGAGGGAGCCATGATTTCGTCGGATCGGGCAAGGCTCAACCCTCGTTGAATCCTGCAAGGGCGGCCTTGCGTTGAACCTCGCCAGCCAGCACAAAGCAGCCCTCGCGGCCATCCAGCGAGAGCGAGCCTTGCCCGTGGCCAGCGTGGCTCGCCAGCCTCTGGCCTCTGGCTTCTGGCTAGTCACCGTTCCAGCGACCAACTGGAGGAAGAGGGAGGGGAGGAAAAAAGTAAAAATTCAAAAAATTATTAAAATATTATGAAAAGTTATTTACGTCAGTACCGATGGTACCACGTAGGCCGACCGGCATCCAAGTCAGCAAAATCCGGCCAAAATTAGCCGGAATGATTGAATTGGCATAAATACAAAATGTTTAGGACTCAATTGGTACTAAAAAAAAAGTTTATGACTCAATTGGCGCCAAAGTAAAAGATGTAGAACCTTTCTGACACTTTTCCCCGTAAGTTGACCATCGTTAATTGGACCAACACTTCCGCAATTTTATGCCAAAATTGACCGGAAGTACTATAATGGAAAGTTATCAAAAGCTTTAGGATTAAATTGGCTAAATTGAAAAATTTAAGATTAAATTGGCCGCCGTACAATAAGTTTTGAACTTTTTTGACAATCTTCACACCAAATGTTCCGGCCCATACCGGCTAAGGAGTCATGTCACCTACCGCATTGTTCTCAATTGTGAACCCATAAATGACCGCTCTCCTCATTAGAGAATTTATCATATAAGATATAGATCATATAGACCAAGTCCACATGGACCATCGGGCATCATTGTGAGACCCACATAATAAATGATTGATAAATTTAATCTACATGATCTATAAAACATGCAATGCTTTTGCACATTAGCATATATCGTTGTCTTTTTTTATAATTTGTAATCGTGCATATCTAATCAATTTGCTGCAATGGCGTGTTCAGATTCAAACAACTCATCACATTAGAGAATAGTAAGAATTCGTTATTCTCGTCCCTTAACCAGAGAAAATAAATTTTTAAACCATATGTGTTCATTATGTTGGATTTTTACTTATAGTTTACCCATAACAAGCAGAGTAACAGAGTCTTATAGAAAAATGAAAACAAAGTTGTCTGTGACCACTAATATGAGACAGTGGGCGTCAATATTGAAGAGAAATCGGTTAGAAGGCGGCACTTTGATCCGTTAGCTGAAGCCAAAAAAAAGAGCAATACAGGCAAATGCAAATCTTAGAAATGAAGAAAGAAGAATCATTTTCGCAAATGAAAATAGACCCCAAAACAGTTCCTTGTCGAAGATCCTATTCCAAATCAAAGAGAAAGAGCTTCAGGGTTGGCCGATGTTTACTTTCAAGCTCATTGCTCCCATATAACATGTTCTAGGCCCCCAAGTTCCATATCAAAGAGAAAGAGCTCGTAAAACTTTCATAGACTCATCTCAAATGGTCACTACTTGGAGATCCTTTTGCCTTGAAGGAGGCGATGAAATGAATCTATCAGGTTTATTCGAAATTAGCTTCACGATAAGATTTTGGTTGATGAAATGAATGAATGGAACATCTGTACAGATGAATAAACAAATACCCAACTTAGTTTACCCAGTTTTTATCATGAGAGCAAAAAAGGGGAGGAAAAAAAAAGGGAACACATGAAAATCTGAGCGTGTTGCCTCCGTATCATGACCTACGCATTTCAGGGTCCCATATTACCGAAGTGGAGTGCTTCTTGGAATTTGACGTCTTGACCATTTGACGGGTATCGCGAGGCAAGACTTGGAATTTCTCAAACACTTAAGGTGACCGGCGATCAGGGAAAAAGACTTTGCAAAGATGTCGATGTCCTCTTTTTCTTTTTTCTTTTTTCTTTTTTCTTTTTTCTTTTTGTGAATCAATGCGAAGATCCGTGTAACTAAAAGAAAGAAAATTATATCTTCCTTGAGGGAAGTGTTTCTTTGGGCCTATATAAACGGAAGTTCTTGAATTCATTTAAATCAACAATGGCGTCCTACTTCTGCACTAGCTTCGTGCCCACACTCTTGTGTGCGCTCTTCTTCATTCAGGCCTTGGAATTCAGTCATTCCAAAGCCTTAACAAATGTAAACTGCATTGACACTGAGAGGGTAGCTCTTTTGAAGATCAAACAGCATCTCACGGATCCTTCAAGACGTCTGTGGTTGTGGACTGGCGAGGGTTGTTGCGAAAGGGAAGGAGTCGAATGCAGCAAGAAGACCGTCACAAGTCGAAGCTCGATCTTCGTAATCCCTGTGATGGCTTAGAAAATTGCAGCCGAGGAGGTAAGATACATTCTACTCTAAATGAACTGAAGCATTTGAAGTATCTAGATCTCAGCTTCAACAATTTTTCAACCCAAAAAATCCCGGAGGTCTTACCTTCTCTTCAGAAACTTGAGTATCTCCAACCCCTCAAACGTGGGCTTCTATGGAGATATTTCTCATCAACTTAGTAACCTTTCCAGCTTAGCGTACTTGGATCTTAATAGTGAGTGGAGGTGTCTTTACAAACAGAGAACCTCCGATGGCTATCGACATTCTCTAACTTAAAGTACTTGGATCTGTATAATGTCCGCCTTCTCAACCCTAAAGAATGGTTAAGTCCTATCAACATGCTGTCCTCCCAAGAGTTTTTAATATTGAGTGGATGTGATTCGCTAGATACTTCAACCTCTGTACATGTCAATTTCACTTCTCTTAGATTCCTTGATCTGAGTTTTAACTCCATGAGTTCATCTATTCCTATTTGGTTTCGAAACTTCGGCAAACTCGAACATCTTGATTTAAGTTCTAATAATCTCCAAGGCATATTCCCCGTTGTCATCCATGAAAACAATCCGTGGCTTAGATTCCTTTATGTCAATGAAAATAAGCTGGAAGGTGAACTTTTGAAAAACTTGCGCATTTTCTGCAATGCGCGATAAATAAGCTTTAGTGTTAACAAATTTAATGGGGAGATTTCCAACACCAAAGATGGTGCTTTGATTTGCGGTCAAAGTAACCTGAAAATTATTGAGGTTTCAAGCAACAATTTCAATGGCCACCTACCCAATCAATTTGAGAATTTCAAAAATCTCGAAACCCATGATCTTTCATGAAGCTCGATCTCAAGTCCTATTCCTACTACTGTTGATCAACTGTCATCTCTAAGAGCGTTGCACCTCTATTCTAAAAAATTGAGTGGGAACATTCTAGAAAGGGCAAAAGTACACCAGAAGTGCCATAACTTGTGTCGGAGATCATTTTGGTACCATAACTTTTTTTCAGATCACTTTGGTGCCAAGTCGGAGGAAAATAGATCACTTTAGTGACTCCGGCCAAAACCTGACCTGGCATTTATATTAAAAAAAATGATTTGACTTGTACGTGAAAATTATGTGGCTTTTTTTCGAATTTTTTAATTTTTAGAAAAATAACAATAATATTTAAAAAAAAAAAAAAAAAGGTTGCAGCAACGGCGGGGGAGCCCTTGTCGCTATTGCCGCCAACCCACCACCGTCCGGGAAAGGCCAGCGGTGGTGGGAGCAGTGGTCCGTGAGGGTCGCTGGCCCTTGGCCGGGGCCCGGTAACCCTCTCCTCGCCCAGCGAGGGTCGCTGGCCCCTGGTCGGGGCCCGGCAACCCTCACCTCGCCCAGCAAGGGTCGGATCCGACGAGGCAATCTCGTCAAATCCAGCCCTTGCTGGGTGAGGCGAGGGTCTCGAGCCCCGACCAAGGGTCAGCGATCCTCGCCGACCACTGCGCCCACCACCACCGGCCCTTCCCGACGGTGGTGAGTTGGCGGCAGCAGTGGTAAGAGCTCCCTCACCGTTGTTGCAGGCTTTTTTTTAATTATTTTAATTATTTATTTATTTATTTTAAAAAGTACATGTCAGCGGGCTAAACGGCATCGTTTTTTATTTTTAATGCTGACTGGACCTCTCCGGCAAGCCGTGTCAGTGCCACATCAGCTTTTCGGTGAACCACGTCAGCATTGGCACTAAAATGATTATTTTTCAAAAAAGTTGACACCAAAGTGATCCGAAAAAAAGTTATGACATCAAAGTGATCTCCATACACAAGTTGTGGAACTTCTAGTGTATTTTTGCTTTCCAGAAAGTATCGGGAGACTATCCAATCTAGAGTTTATAGATATTGCCGATAATCAATTGGATGGAATTGTCAGTGAACTTCACTTTGCAAATCTTACAAGCTTGACTTGGCTGTTCTTTGCTTTGAACGAGCTTGTTATAAATATTAGCACATCTTCGGTTCCTCCTTTCCAAATTAAAAATGTTGACACGTCAAGTTGCAAAGTGGGACCGAAATTCCCAAACTGGCTTCGAACACAGAGGGACATTACGTGGTTGCTAATGTCAAATGCTAGCATCTCAGATGAAGTTCCCCATTGGCTACCTGATGTTTTATCTAATATTAATGTGTTAGATCTCTCGGGCAATATGCTCAGAGGCAACATATCCGAAATTATTGGAAAAGGATTCCACAATTACGGACAGTGTCACTTTCTGCAAATAACCTCAACGGTGGCATTCTAAATTCATTATGCATGCCGGATGAATTGTCTTTTCTTAATCTCTCTAAGAACCAACTCTCTGGGAGACTTCCGCAATGTTGGAGGAATTCGCAAGCAAATTTGGCATGGATTTCATTGGGAGACAAGTTAAATGGTCAGGTTCCAGACTCTCTATGCCATTTGGAACAATTAGGATTTCTAGGCCTACATGGAAATGACTTGAACGGGGTGCTTCCAAAATGTTTACTAAAGCTAGATTTGGAAATCATCGATCTTAGTGACAATCGATTCATTGGTAGAATACCTCCATTTGGACGACGCTTTCAATCATTTAGGGTAATTGAGCTTGAGAGAAATTACTTTACTGGGGATATTCCTTTGCCGCTGTGCCATGTTGCTAAACTCCAGTATTTAAGCCTAGCGCATAACAACCTCTCTGGAGGCATTCTTCGTTGTTTCAAAAACTTCTCGCGAACGTGGGCCAATGCCACTTCAAATAGCGTGTCCATTGGGGTGGGGGGGGTGGTGGTGGTTTTCCTATAATGGTTAATATAAAAGGAATAAGCATAGAATTCACCAACACACTCCCATATTTATTTTCCATGGACCTCTCAAGCAATGTATTAGACGGACAAATACCGGAAGGGCTAACTGGGCCTACTCAACTTCAGAATTTGAACCTCTTTCAAAATATGTTGATCGGAAAAATCCCTTCAGATATTGGCAACTTGAGATATTTAGAATCACTCGATCTATCCAATAACAAGCTTTCATGTGAAATCCCTCGTAGCATATCCTATTTAGACTTTCTAAGTTTTTTTGGATCTTTCCTTCAACAATTTATCTGGTCGTGTTCCATCGGGCAATCATCTAAGCAGTCTGGGTGATCAATCTATTTGTCGTGGCAACGTTGGACTTTGCGGAGCTCCTCTTTTGAAAGTTTGTCCTAGAGATGAGCATAATGATAGGGACAGACGTGATTGTCACAATTCGAGCGAAGATAAGTCTAATGAAGGAGATTCCGTTGTTGTTTGGTTTTACTCAAGATTGGGACCGGGATTCGCAGTGGCATTCTTGGGATTTTGGGACTTACTACATTTCAAGCAATCTTGGAGGATCTCCTATTCTCAAACGGTGGATAGGATTATTGAAAAATTGTCAATCGTGAGGATGATTACCATGCTTTGGTTCAAGAGTGCTTTTCAATTCCAACTACGCAAATAAGAGGTTATTTTTAAGCAAAATCATCCCCCCCCCCCCTCTCTCTCTCATTATTCATATTTTCTTGTGCTTATACTCCTTTAATTTGTTGATACATGTTGCTAATTGTTTCTAGCATTTCTCCTCTCATTTGTGAGCTGCAGGGAACACTCTGCATGAAGTATAGAACTTATCCAAATCCGGAGACATGCGTCCCTGCAACTGCTAGGAAACTAATAGGTCATTTCTTCATGATGGAAGATTGCTATTGATGTTTCAAGTGATAAAGATGTTGTGCTCATTATTCTCCAACATTTCTCTCTTTCTTTCCATTTGGGTTATATAAAAAAAAAAAAATCTCTTGCTTTTGCCCAAGAAAATGTAGATGATGAGCCCGACTATGTGAGCCAAAGTCGAACCAGTCTACCGTTCTGGTAGGGTGAAAAGCATGATAACTAGCCAAAGCAATAAAATTTTGATCGGCAACTTGCTCAATTGAAAACACGTTAGTAAGCTACTAACACAATTTCGAAAGTACCAACAGTTACTAGATTATCTTAAATTGCTTATTTCAATAATTTACTAACATTATTTACATAAAGACAATCTACTTCTCTGTGTTTGGTACATACATGAATTGGATTTGGTGCAATATGTAAAACTGCTTGATTTATCACGAAACATTTTTGTAGCAGGCAACGTTTTAATCCCCCGATTCCTTGAATATGTAAGCTAGCCACTGGTGACTGTTTCTTACTTCTCCATGAGATGACACTTTCTTTGATGAATATAGAATATCCGGTAATTGGTCTTCTTGTATTTGGATATGACGCCCTATCCGAATCATAATAAACTACTAATTTTAAATCACTATTTGATAATAGAAAAAATCATCGACCAGTAGTAAATATTAAAATTGTTAACACTCTTAATGTTGCTTTCGAACGCTCCTTTGGATTTCCCATAAATTGACTCAGAGTGTTCACAGAGAAAGTCATGTCTAGTCGAGTAATTATTTAACATAAGATTCTACCCACCAATCTTCTATAGTGGATGGTGCATCCTCATTTGACACGGGAATTGTCTTATCCACAAGGGCTAAGTTTTAGTATTTTGCCTAGATTGCCAAAGTCATGGCTCTAATTCAAGTTCAATAGTTCTCTTGACCAAATAATAGTTGAGATTAAACTTATACCTGGATTATCAGTTGGATGAATATAGAATCAATCATTTTCATCATCAGGCCATGTGATGTCGGGCTGATTGATTATTTGTTACTTTGGATTCATCGAAAGGAAGCCATGAGGATCTATGGCAGACAATGAAATATGAGTTTGTGAATTATGTGGTGAAATGATTTAGTGCTCTATTACCTTATAAAATTTGAAATAAGTCAAATTTCAATGTGCAACCTAAAAATTTTCATCATCTCTCTATTTTTTATATATAAGAATACAAGAGATGTGATAGTATCTATCGATAAGCAAAAGCAATACTTTCACAATTCAAACTCAAACATCTTGACAAGTATATTAAATAAGTTCAAGAAAAAAAATGAAATACTAGGGAATAGAGAGAATTGGGAGTGATAGAATCCACACAACAAAAGGGCTGGACACTAAGTGCCGGCCCACATGTTAAGCCCGAGCCTGGTTTTTTCAAAAAGTTAATTTATAATTATTCAATGAAAAGAAAATCAACAAAATGAGACTATTTTTTCAAATATTCAAAATAACAAAAATAATTAAGGAAAATTACTGAAAAAACCCATTCAATTAAACCAAATTGAAATACAAGTGCAACTTCACATAATTTGAAAAAGAAAATTACACATAATGTTGATCTAACAACGATTACACCCGAAAGGGAATGTGTAATTAATATGGTGTCTTCGATGCTACGTCCTTCACTATGATTCAGATGATACGGTGTCGTCATTGTCTTCTTGTTCATGTTGGGCACATTCCTCTAGCAATCAAGCCCGACCACAGCCAATCCTAAATTTTTCATAGATAAGCTGGATCTATTGATCTTCGATGATCCATTGGCTTGTACTAAACTTGGACTCCAATGGTACCATAGACACTAGTAGGGTCAATAAATCAAGAGCCATGGTGGAAAAAATCAAAAATTCGGTGGCTCTTCTCTTCCAGCATTTCAAAACGGCAATGTTGTCTTCTCCAACTCTATCGATGTATTTGTAGATGAAGACCAAGACCTAACAAAGGGTTGTGGGTGTTCTTCTTCTTACGTACCAAGGACTATACAAGTTTCTAGGCATTGCTTGATGAGGGTGCCATCTCTACCTGTAAAACCCGTCGTATCGAATTGGCGTGCATGTTGTATACATATTCCGGAGGCTACTCATCGCCGTCGTCAATATCCGTTCCACTTATACCTCCTCAGCTAATCCCAAATTTTCGTGATATTGAACAAGGAAAGTATTGAGCCCCGCCAACTTGAACCTCAGACCCAAAAATGTCCCCCCCCTAAAAAAAAAAAAACAGGCGCAAATATCTTTCTAATATTTTGAGGAATTTCGCCTTCAAGGCAACTTACCGGTGTGACCCCAGTGCTCCTTGCGGAGCATATATTTTCTTGTTGTTCTCTTTGTTACGGAGTCATCGGACGGTCAATTTCTCTTTTAATTAAAGTATTTAAAAGGCACGTACCTGAACTTATCTCTGTTATATGTGAAGCAAATTCAGTGGGGGATTTCAATAATATATTTTTGCACAAGAATTTCATGAATACCAATGCTTGCTATATGTATCGTAATAAGGAATCTTACATTATCGTAATAAAGTTACTCAAATCCGTAAGCAATAGTACCTTCTTTACATAATTGAAATTTTGCTCTTTTTTCACGCACATGGTGTGCGCTCCTTGGTTATTAGTATACAAAAAAACCTCGACAGCAATTTATGAGGTCCCCTGTAAAAAGGTTTTCATCCACAATCTCCGCAAATCGTGTGATGCATGTGAGATTCAAGTTATGATGACGCATTAGGATATGCCACAGAAGGCATCAGTCCTAGCATGACTACGGGACTGCTTTACCAACCAGCATGTACAAAAACATAATATGCACAATAGTAAAAATAATTTGTTGAAATATTATTCCACGTCGCTTGATAATAGGTCATGTATGCTCTTTACATTCATATAATCTCATTCAACCTAAATACGGGTCCCTTCACGTATGTGTGGTCCACCCCTTATCAGTCAAGTATTGAAATATTGTTTCACATCGTTTGAGAGGATATGTCCTCTTTGTTGGACTTTTTTAACACAACTTACAATTTGGTTGCAAATAGAAACTTTCTACATTGGTAGACAAATCTTAGTTGTAGTTACATTGTTGAAAGGTTTAAAGTACAAAATAATAAACAACATAAAAGACTTTGAAAGTCTCGCTGTATATGATGGCTTGGTCGGACGGGTCTTTGAGGGCACTGACTTGGAAATATTGAATCACACTTTAAGATATGGAAAAGATTTGGTGCCTTTTCCATGTGAATCAAACCAAGAGATCCGTTTGGACCCAATCCTAGCACTCATGTATTCATCGAAACCCTAGTTGGGAAATTGAGAAGAACTATGGCGTCCTACACTAGCTTTTGCAAAAATTATTTTTAAAAAAACTTTAAATTTATTATACGGTTACCAATTCAATCACAAATCTTTTGATTTGGTTAATTCAGTCATAATCCTTTTTATGATTTACCAATATAGTCCTTCGATCAATTTTGACTGGAAATTACTGACGTGAACGATGGCAGTCCTATGTGGTATGTCCAGAGCCGACGTGAACAATTTTTACAACTTTTTAAATTTCTTTCTTTTTTTATTTTTTCTTTATTTTTTTTTATTTTTTTTCCTCCACCTATCCGCTGCCTCAACAGTGACTAGTGGAGGTCGTCGGCCCTTGCCAAAATAGAGCAAGGGCGTCATGGCCCTTGCTAGATCTACGCAATAGGTTGCGAGCCCTCGCCCGGTGGCCAACGAGAGTCACTGGCTATTGCCTGTGGCCACAGAGGCCACAGTAAAAAGAACAAAAAAGAAAGGAAGAAAAAAAAAGAAAAAAAAAATCAAACAAATTATTTTTGAAAAATTATAAAAATTGTTCATGTTAGTATTAGGTGTGCTGTAACAAGCTTATTATAAATGTTAGAGCGTCTTGGGTTTTTTTTTTTTAAAACATTTCATTTCAAAGGCTTCCATTGTCCACGACAGCTTTCAGCCAAAGTTTTATTTGGTGGGGCCCCGACCCAATGTTTCTCTTTGCTGATGCTATTTCAACGGTTCCCTTGATGTCTTGACCATTTGACTCGTCTTGCAACGCAAAACTTGGAATCCTTAAGTCGCTTTAGGGGGCCAGCGATCAGAGGATGGACTTAAAACAGATGTTAATTTCCTCCGCTCTTTATTTTTTCCCTATATTTCTTGAGAATAAAAAAGATAATTTTTCTTGAAGGAATAATTTTTCTTGAAGGATGCGTCGTTTTGCCATTATAAATGGAAGTTCTCAGATTCATTTTAAACAACAATGGCTTCCCACTTCCACACTAACTCCGTGCATGCGCTCTTGCATGCACTCTTTGTCATTCAAACCTTTGAATTCAGTCACTCCAATGCCTTAACAAATGTAAGCTGCATGGGCGCTGAGAGGGAAGCTCTTCTCAAGTTCAAGCAGGATCTCACCGATCCTTCGAAATGTATATTGTCATGGACTGGCGAGCATTGTTGCGAGTGGGAAGGAGTTGAATGCAGCAATAAAACTAGTCACGTCTCGAAGCTCGATCTCGAGAATCACAGTCTAGGAGGTAAGATACATCCTGCTCTTAGCGAATTGAAGCATTTGAAGTATTTAGACCTTGGCATCAACAATTTCATTGGCCATATACCCAATCAATTTGAAAATTTCAAAGATCTTGAATTCCTTTATCTTTCAAAAAACTCGATTTCAGGTCCTATTCCTACTATTATCGGTCAATTATCATCTTTGAGATGTTTGGCCCTCTATGGCAACAATTTGAGTGGGAACATTCCAGAAAGTATTGGGCGACTATCCAATCTAAAGATACTAGACTTGAGTAATAATCGATTGAATGGAGTTGTCAGTGAACTTCACTTGGCAAATCTCACTAGCTTGACCTGGTTTAGTTTATGGTCGGACGAGCTTGTTATTAATATTAGCGCATCTTGGGTTCCTCCTTTCCAAATAAAGTCCATTTTCTTGTCAAGTTGCAAAGCGGGACCAGAATCCCCAAACTGGCTTCGAACTCAAAGGAACATTTTGCAGTTACTCATGTCAAATGCTAGCATCTCAGGTGAAGTTTTCCATTGGCGACCTGATATTTTATCTAACACTCGACATTTAGATCTCTCGGGCAATATGCTTAGAGGCAACATATCTAGAATTATTGGAAATAGGACACCACGATTAGGGCGAGCGTTAATTTCTCAATATAATCTTAGTGGTGACATTTCAAATTTGTTATGCATGTTACATGAATTGTATATTCTTAATCTCTCTGATAATCAACTATTTGGGAGACTTCCGCAATGTTGGAGGAAATCACTACTTTCTTTGAGATGGATGTCATTGGGAGACAACAAGTTAAATGGTCAAATTCCAAACTCTCTATGCTGTTTGGTGCATTTGGAAGTTCTAGTTCTACACAAAAATGGCTTGAATGGAGTGCTTCCAGAATGTTTAGTACAGACAGAATTGGTAATTCTTGATCTTAGTGAGAATCTATTCACCGGTAGAATACCTCTGTTTGGCTATCGGGTTGGGGTAATCAATCTTAAGAGAAATTACTTCACCGGGGACATTCCTTTGCAACTGTGTCAACATCATAATCTCCAATATCTAAGCCTAGCGCATAATGTTGACACCTATTTTTAATTTGCCCATAATTAATTACATAAAATTTAGGAGTTAATTCTTATTAATTCCTAAAGCAAAAAATATATTTCCATGCATTGCATATAGAAATTAGGCATATTTGTGTTAATAGGGTCTATTAAAATGTTAATTAAAATTTAAAAAATAATAATAATAAATAATATAATAATCTATTTTAAATTAATTAATTAAAAAAAAATGAAATCGATTCGGGCACAGTGGGGAGGCGCCGACCGAGCCCGTCTCTCCCCCCCCCATGCGGGCCTCGGCCCTTTCTTTTCTTTCTCCTTTTCCCCCCAGCGTGGGCTTCCTCCTCGACCCCTCTTCTCTTTTCTTTCTTTTTTCCCCCGCCCGGCCCGGCCCGCTTCTTCTCTTCTTCTTCCTCCCTCGCGCGCTGGCCCAGCCCGGCCCAGCTTCTCCTTCTCCTCCGCCCGTTGCTGTTCTCCTTTCATTTCTCCCCCATGTGACCGAAGCAATGGCGCCGCGGTGGCGCCTCCTTATCGTCGTCATCCGGTCGAGGCGAGGCCGAGAGACAACACGCCCGCAGGCCCAGCCATTAAGGCCGATCATCTCTCTCTCCTTTTGGCGAGACTCTCCTTATCCTCTTCTCTCTCTCGAGTCCTCCCATTGGGATTCTGCGTCCCGGAACTACTCCTCCTGGCGGCCTCTGCGAGTCCTTGGTAAACGCCATCATCGTCTTGTAGACGCCTACTGAGAGAGGGAGAGCCAACATCATGCCGGCCTATAAAAGGCCAGAGAGAGAGAGTGAGAAGGGGGTCGGCCATTTTCAAAAAAAAACAGAGACAGAGGGACCGAGAGAGAAAAGAGAGAGTAGAGAGAGAATAGAGAGAGAAAGAGAGGAGAGTCGTGAGCCAGTGTGTCCTCGCCCGCCGCTGCTGCCCTCGAGCAGCCGGAAGCCTCCAGACACGCCGTCGACGGTGAGACTTCCCCCCGGGCCTGATCCGCCTCCTCGCTCTCCCCGTTGTTCCGATTTGGCCTGACCGCGCCGCCTTGTGGCGCGATTCCCGGCCCATACCGCCGTCCCCCGCCGTCCGTGTGTCATCGTCATAGGCAAGGTAAGTCCCCGGAGCCGACCGTCTTGTCGGAGGAGGTCAGAATCTGTAGTTTTTCACCGCGCCCCCACCTGTTCGACTATATTCCTCAATGAAGCCGGTTTTTATGTTGGTCGCTACGGGCGTAACGTTCTGTCGGACGAGACAGTAGGAGGGTGGAGAGGATGGTCATGGGTGTCGGGGAGTCGGCTGAGGGGAGCCGCCGGTCTGGGTCGGCCGGCGATCGGCCAATTTTGGCGTTCGCCGGCGCCCCCCCCGCGGGTCTGTTGGTCGGGTCAGATCTGACCCGAATCAACAGATCCGACTTGGGTCAACGCCCGAGTCGGATCCGTTGACTCGGGTCGGTCCCGACCGACCCGGATCGATGGATCCGAGCCGGGTCAACGCCCGGATCGGATCCGTTGACCCGGGTCGGACCGGTCCGACCCAGATCCGACCCGGCCCGATCGGATTTTCTTTTTTCTTTTTTATTTTCTTTTATTTTATAAAAAAATTTAAAAAATTTTAAAAAAAAAAATTACAAAAACTCTTAAAAAATGGTTTTTATTTTTTTTTTTATTTTATTTTTTTATAAAAAAATTTTAAATTTTTTTTTTTCTTTTCTTTTATTTCCTTTTCCGCTTTTTTTTTTAAAAAAAATTAAAAATTTAAAAAAAAAAAAAAAAAAAAATTAAAAAAATTCTTAAAATGTTTATTTTTTTTTTTCATCTTTTTTTTTTTTTTTTTCCCAAAAAAAAAAAATATTAAAAAATTAAAAAAAAAATTTTAAAAAAAAAAATTATGACTTATTTGAATGTTATAATCTTTTATAATTATGCATGTTGTGGTTTTATTTAAATTAAATAAGTTTGAATTGCACGATAGCATATTGCATGTTTTTAATTACCGTAGTGTAGTTAGTATGCATGTTTTAATACAATTGCATGGATGCCAGATTTTGAATGTCATCCGGCTTAGTTAGAATTAGAACCCTAGGGTCGCATGACTTGTGTTCCCGATCGCGATCATTTCGATTATGCACTCGCTCGATCACCTCACATGTTAGGAGAAAGGTCCTAAAATCAATCCAAACCGCCTCGATAAATGTTTTCAAAAAATGAACAGGGTAAAATGGTACCGAAAAGGGCATTAGTTATTCAACTAATGTAACCAAGTCCCCAATTCAGTTAATCTCTCGGTTCAGAGGAATAGGGTGATTCTCCGTCACCCTATTTGGGTTTCTAATCAACCTACCCAAAACTTATTAGTGGCGACTCCTCGCATGCAAATCACCTATATGTTAAAAAACTTAAACCTTAAGTCGCGATATGGTATGGGCTTGGGAGAGCCCGAGTTAAGTCCCGAACCTAGACTTAGCATGTACCAAAGTAGCCCCCTTGCTTTAGCACGTTATTCAAAAAAGGCTCGGGAGGTCGATCGCGACAGACTGGCGACTCCGCTGGGGACTTGTTTTTTTTAAAAAGTGGACTTAAGCCAAATTTTATACCCTGTTCAAAATAATTTTTGTTTGGCAGCAAGGACTTTAGGTATGAGCCTGACAGCAAGGTGTTATTTGTTTTTGCAGGTTCCAATTGATTGTTTATAATTTTTTGCGCATGTTAACGATTTAGCACTACACTATTGCACACACAACCACGCTTTGCCGACCCGGCCGCGATAGGGCATTTTAGGATGGTGTTAAGAAAGATACGACCTCGAACGCGAGTCCGCGATGTAGAGGTTGCCTTTCTTTTCCCCGAAATTTATTTCTAAAAATCATAAAGAAATATCTTTAGCCGCTATTCACGTGACTATAAGATATTCCTTTCGATTTGACCGAGGTTAAAAGGACTTGACACCAACGCGAGATTGCGACGGTCAGGCACCCTTTTAATTTCACTTTGCTAAGCCAGTCTAGATAGAAATTGAGCTTCACTCCTCATGCGTATGTCATTGTGATTACCATGGTTCAAGGAAAGGTATATATTCTATCCCCTTTTATTTTATTATTATGCAGTCTACTAATTCAATTGATTTGTTATTATTAGGTCACTCCGTTGATTGCATTCTATACACGATGGGAAGAGCTGATGTCCAATTCGTCCCCACTCCTAAAGAAGAGCTTTTGGCATGGTGGGACCGACTCGATCAAAATGCCCAAGAAGTATGTCAAATCAAGGATTGGTCGCCTACTTCCCTTGCTCAAAATCAACATCCATTCCGGCATGAGGCATTAGGACATTTTCGGTGCCCACAAACATCCACTTTCATATTCGTAAATTTGAAATGACCCCGACCTTGGAAGAATATAGCGTTGTCATTGGGAAGCCTTTGGGATCCGACCTCATCAAACCGCTTTTGGGTGTACCCCCTCTGTCTGAACTATCTCAGTTTTTGCGAACTGATAGTAACACCGTGAAAAGAGTTGTCAAAGCTCATTGCAATGCCTGCCCCTGGTTTTTCCTAAATGAACGTTTTGAAAGTCAACCCATGATCCAAAAAGCTAAGATTTTTATCCTTGCTTTTGTCGGGTGTGTTATTTTTCCCCATCGCAGAAATTCAATAAATCCCTCGATTGCATACGTGGACAAACAAATTTGCAATCGGCTTGAGCTATGTTAACTCGATTTTTGGCGTAAACATTTCTATCTCTAAACCGCTTTAAACAAAATGATGATAAAATCATGCGGGCCGCCCCAGAAATTTTGCAGATTTGGTTTTTATCTCATTTGAGGGGATTTGGGCATCTCATGCAGCTTTTTGAAATAGATGACTTTACGCATCCGATTCAAAGGTTTGAAGTTTTAAAAAATAATACCCCTCATAAAGATTATTCTACTTTGATAAACTTTTTGAAAAACCCCGATCCCGAGGCTTTCTTATGGCATGCTAAGTGGTTCCATGAGGGTCAGCCCCTTTCGCCCACCGGGCCATAACCCCCGTTCACCGCTTGGTCTATCCGGTATTACTTCATACTACCCCTACCGGTAGCCCGCCAAGACAGGTCCTTCAGAGACCCCACCGCCCCCTCAAGATAGACATGTTTCGAGTTCGACGACCCGCCGAACTACAACTATGCCGAGGAAATTCGTGATATCCAGAGAAAATGGACTCAAGTACAACCCGAGAGCATTCTTGTACCCAAGCTATTGAAGGGGACAGAAAAGGCTCACCATGCCTCTTTATACTACATCGACATCACCAAATCCCCGCCAATCTCCAGCCAAAAGTCCCGGATGTGACCAACAAGCCCAAAGAGTCAAACACAAATCGACCAGCTCGAAAGGACAATGGGGACAAAAGATACGCTTTTTATCATGGAGCTTGTCCGCGAAAATAAGCGGCTTCGGAGACCGTAGCTTCCCCATCGTTTATAGAATGAACAGCCGGGAGGACCGCCTTTTTTGTAAAAAGCCCTTGTATTTTATTTTATTAGTAGTTATGTTAGGGATTTTGGTTTTTGTCTGTAAAAACGTTTTGGGTTGTACTAATGTTAATATAGCCCGCGCTCTTTTTTTTAAGCTTTAAATGAATTTCCCGTGTCTTCGTGGACACCACCGCTGCCTTTGGCCCAAAGTGGTATCCGGAATGGGGAAAGCGGTCCGAAGGCGACGGGGTTCGAACCAGGGGACGCCGCTTTGTAATATATATAAATAAAAATCTTTTTATCTCGTTCTTTTTCTCTTTTTTTTATTTGTAAATAAATACATTATGCAATAATAATATCCCTAGGTTGTAGAATGATTCTTAATTGAACATTATACTCATTTATTTTAAACGTTTTCTCAGGTAGCTATAAAAAAATGGTCAAGAAAACGTCCGGCCTTAATGCCATGGAGGACTAAATGAAGCTGGTTCTCAATGCAATTCAAAATCTCACAAAGCAAGTGGAATCCATTCAGTGGCAAGCTCACGCCCATCGCAAATTGCTGAGGTGGTGTTCCCACCACCATCTATCGGAAAAGATAAAGCCTCCGCTAGTGACAAGCAAAATGCCTCGCTAGAGGACGCATCCACTTCCCCCTTGCCGCCGAAGCCCGAATCAAGTTGCACCAAGAATGTAATATGACAAACGCCTTGCAAAAGTCGAAGAGATGCTGAAACAGCTCCAAGGTCCGCAAAATGCTGTCCCACTCGACCTGTCTATATATAAACGGGTCAAAGTACCAGAGAAGTTCAAGATGCCGGAATTCGAAAAGTATGATGGGACCACATGCCCCAGACACCATTTGCACATGTATCATGTGCGGATGACGCAGTACGTTGATAATGAACCCCTCATGATTCAGACTTTTCAGGCAAGTTTAACGGGACCAGCCCTGACATGGTATATGTCAAAGGATATTGATGCTTTCAAATCCTGGGACGATGTTGCTGATGCATTTTTCAAGCAAAGATCAATTTAACCTCGATGTCACCTTTACTCGGGATGATTTGGAACGACCGAAAAGAAGAAGAGTGAATCTTTCAAGGAATATGCTACTAGATGGAGAAACTTGACCGCCCAGGGTTACTCCACAACTCACTGATCATGAACAAGTGAAGTTGTTCATAAAGTCGCCCCATATGAATATAGACACCGCTTGGTTGGTGCCATCGCTGAATCTCTTAATCGCCTTGTTCCCGTGGGAACGAATTGAAATGGGATTGCGTGATGGATGGTTTACGGACCCCTCGCCTACAAGCAAAAGACCGAATACACGAAAAGAGAAGGAGCCCCTTACGGAAGGGAACGTTTCAGACACTCAAACCGCTCATCCTCCCCGGACAACCCAAGTAAACACCGAGCGCAAGTCTACCTCAAGTCGCCAACCTCCAAGGCAAAGATAGGAAAAGACAATTCACTCCGCTGTTCGGATCCCCTTCACAAGTCCCGCCATACTCCGGAAGAAGAATCGCTTTTATCGAACCAAACGCCCAACTCGTAAAGTTTTTCGAATTATGATCCGTCCAAAAATGTGACTATCATATGGGTGAAGTAGGGCATTCGACGGATGACTGTTATACTCTCAAACATCGAATCCAAAATTTGCTTGACACCAAAGCCTTTTCCTTTCAGACATCTAAACCGAATGTTCAAAGCAACCCGCTACCCGAACATGAAAACAGAATCAATGTCATATCCATTTTTCATGCTGTTCGAATCAGAAGTGAAAGGGTATACACCATTGATGTTTACAATGCTCCGTGAGAGTGGTATTATCTCACGCTAAGTCCTACCCTTGTCCCTAATGAAAGAAAGAGTTGCCAAAGATGGCGGAAGCAGTGATTGATTGTGTATACCGGGGCCGTATTTCGGCATAGTGGCCACCATCTCCGAGGTCATCATTGATCGATAAAGAACCTCAAGACCGAATGCCGAGGCAAGTGAATCTACCCCCACGCCAGAACGAACCTCCGTCCGATAGCCCGACGTGGAGAAGGAGCCGATAATTGAGGTACCTCTACCAAATGGAGCAAGTAGTGATCGAAATACCTCAGCCCCTACCGGTATGAAAATGACAATAGCAGCCCCGTGGTCCTACGAATTGGATGTAGACCTAATCACCAGGTCGGGACGAACGTATGCCCAAGCAGACGCTCAACCTCCGAAGCCTGTCTCTGATGAGGAAGCCAAAGAATTCCTGGCCATTATTAAGGCCAGTGAATATAACGTCGTGGATCAGCTACGAAAGTTGCTGCCCAGATTTCGTTAGAACTGCTTCAAACGTCCGTGAAACATCAGAAAGCCCTGATGAAAGTACTCAGTGAAGTAAATGTGACGGAGACAATTGAGCATGACAAACTGGAAGCATTTGTGGGGTCTATCCTTTTGAAGGATCAGATAACTTTCTCAAAAGACGAATTTCCGTATGAAGGAAGGGGACATACCAAGGGTCTTTACATTTCCGTCAAATGTAAAAATGCTCATGTAGCTCGGGTTCGTAGATAATGGGTCCCAAGACTAAATATCTCGCCTCACCGCAACCTTACATCGCCTTAATGTGGACACATCTAAGCTTCGCACCTCCAAAACATCTTTCCGAGCTTTTGACGGAATGAAAAAGGACACCGTGGGAGAAATCGACTTGGATGTCCAAATTGGCCCAATAGTATTCAAAGATCCTGTTTCAAGTAATGGACATCCCCACCGCTTTTAGTTTCTGTTGGGCCGTCCCCTCGGATTCACTCACCGGAGCTATACCTTCTAGCCTTCACCAAAGTGTAAAGTTTGTAGCCCAAGGAAAGCTGATCACTGTCCTTGGAGAGGAAGACCATCGAGTTTACCAGGAAACCGCCATCCCGTATGTTGAACCAAGCGGCAAGGTGGAATCTAGTTATCAATCTATTGAGCTCGTTTCAACTGTTCATTGTAATCGGGGAACTTCTCCTTTTGTCCCCGATATGTCAAAAGCTTCCGTCATGGTAGGAAAAGTCATGGTTGGAAATGGTTTCACCCCTGTGTCGTGGACCGGCAGAGGAGGCCGGGGCATTCGAGAACCTATCCAAGTCACCAAACATCACTGCATCGCTGGTCCGGGGTATCGCTGGAGGAAATCCACAAACCAAAGAAGGGGCATATGATGTGTCGTCGGTTTGTTACCTCCCCATATCCGGAAACCTTCCCGCCACCGCTAAATTGTTACAGAGGAAAAAATTTATCTTAATCCCTCAGAACGATTTAATGAGGGATCCAAGCGTCAGGCCGAATGTTCAAACCAGCAGAGTTCCTCTAAACTTCCCTTAACTGTTGTTGTTAATCAACATCAGAACCCAGACAAGCTACCAATTGAAGAAGATTGTGGATTTAGAAGAAGTGCTGGATAAGGTGGTCACCTATTTGACGACATTTTTATAGGAGCCATACACGAGGACTCAACCTTTAAGCGAGTACAAACCCACCGATTTACTTCACGTTTGCGCTTGGGATTAGACGAGCTAGTAGAATTACTTGCGTCGCTAACAGATACTGTTCGCCAAATCTCTGACGTGTCACTTCCGGTTTCCGATCAGGAGCAGGTGATTAAGATAAATCGTCCTAAAGACAGTTCATCGTCAGAAACTTTTCCCGATTTAAACTTGGCGAGACCTTCAACTCCTACAGTGGCAGGGCAATGTACGACGATATTCGCCAGCTCCCAAATCCTTGGATGTCATATTCCCTATCCTTTTGCGAAAAGGACTGATCACAAGGAGGCCAAGCCATCCTACTCCTGAGTACTTCATTAATTATGATCCCTCCAGGTCTTGTGACTTTCACTCAGGAGAGGTTGGGCACTCGCTGGATGATTGCGATGCTCTGAAAAATAAGGTTCAGACCTACTGGATGCCAGGGCATTTACTTTTCGTGCTCCGTGGCTGTGTCATAGTGAAGATGACCTTTTGGTGGTGCCCAGCCTTCGCACCGCTGCCCCTGAGTTTTCTGATAAGGCACGCAAAGGAAAAGCTGTTATGGATACCCTGGGCCAACCCAGTGGTAAATTCGACTATTACGTTGACTACCAGATGCCATCCAGTTTTTATGAAGACGATCAGAATGGTAATCCTAGCGGATGGAACGACTTGGAAAAGCTGACACCAATGAAGAGAGGGGTCGATGAACTAGATTCCTGGAACGATGATTTGGAAGATTTCTTCGTGGGCGCAATAGGCGAAGGACCAGTGGAGGGATTGGGCGCAAGCCCGCTTGAGTAGAATTCCTCTTCCTCTTCCTACATGAACCCCCGGAAAAGGGGCTATCCTTGTGTTTTGTTTCTTTTTATGTTGTTTATGTTGAAAGAAGTGTCTTTTCAAACTTTCCCTCTTTTGAGGTTGTAAATTTTTGTATTATAAATAAATGATGTTTTGAGGGCATGAGGTAGTACACTAAACCGGCCCGTTGATGATATCCAGCCACGAAAAAGGAAAGTATTCTGAGGCCCGGTCTACCCCATGCTTCCTCGTAAAAAAAAAAAAAAAATCTTATAAGGTTTTCAAAGAAATGTTTCAAGAGGAAAAGAACAAAAAAAAATTTTATCCCCTGCTTTGTTTGTCTGATCGATTTACCTTGTGTTTCAGGCATGATCCTGCGGCTTGCAAGGGAGTTAGTACAGTCCAGCCTGACGAGGTAAATGCTGACAGTAGTGATTCTGACGATTCAAGCGATGACCCTACTGAAATCCAAAGAAGTTGGGAGCAATATGAACGGATCAAACCCCTTACAATCGAAGATACCATTACCATCAATTTGGGTGATACTCAGGATCCAAAAGAAGTAAAAATTGGGGCCGGCCTTCCCAAGAGAAAGCCATATGACTAATAACTCTTCTTAAGGAATACCGGACATCTTCGCATGGTCTTATTCGATATGCCGGGATTAGATCCCGAATTGTCGAGCACAACCTGCCTACTAATCTCGACATGCCGCCCAAAAAGCAAAGGCTACGAAGGACCAAGCCCGAGCTCAATAAAAAGATCAAGAAGAAGTGATGAAGTTATCGAAAGTTGGGTTCATCGAGGTTTCACAATATCCTCGATTGATAGCTTAATATCGCATCAGTTGAAGAAGAAGGACGGTCGAATTCGAGTTTGTGTGGATTACCGCGACTTGAACAAGGCCAGTCCGAAAGATGACTTTCCACTTCCCCACATAGATGTCCTTGTAGATAGCATTGCCGGTTCGAAATATTTTCTTTCATGGATGGATTCTCTAGGTACAATCAAATAAGGATGAATGATCAGGACAAGGAGAAAACGGCGTTCATCACTCCTTGGGGGACCTTTCATTACAGAAAGTTATGCCTTTTGATTGAAGAATGCCGGGCAACATACCAACGTGCTATGGTCACTCTCTTTCATGACCTAATGCACAAAGAAATTGAGGTTTATGTCGATGACATGATCGCCAAGACCAGGTGTGGAGAAGATCATATTGAAGCCTTGAAGAAACTATTTAGCCGGTTGCGCGAGTTCAAATTACGCCTGAACCCTGCAAAGTGCATTTTTGGAGCAACCTCTCGTAAGTTACTTGGATTTATCGTGAGTAGCAAAGGAATTGAGGTTGAACCTTCGAAAGTCAAAGCAATATGTGAATTGCAACCCCCGTCCACGGTAAAAGAGGTCAGAAGTCTGTTGGGAAGGTTGAACTATATTGCTCGGTTCATCTCCCAACTCTCTGAAACTGCACGACCTTTCTTCAAACTTCTCAGAAAGGCGCCCAAATCAATTGGGATGAAGACCGGCCGGAAGTATTTGAAAAGTCAAGCAATATTTAATGAGTCCCCTGCAGATTAGTTCCACCCAGTTGCGGTGGCATCCTCTAACTCTCTATTTAACGATTCATAGTGAATCGCTGGGAGCCCTATTGGCCCCAGAGCCACCCCGATGATGGAAAAGAACGAGCCATCTATTATCCGAGTAAGAAATTCACCATTTCGGAACAAAATTATTCCGAATCAGAAAAAAACATGTGTCGATTGGTGTGGGTTTTTGCATAGGCTTCGACAATATACTTTGCACCATCGACGCTCGTGGATCAAAAATGACCCTATCCGTATTTGCTTAATCGACCAGCATTAGTGGGAAAATTAGCTAAATGGCAAATTCTAATTTCTGAATTTGACATTCGGGGATGTCATCACAAAAATCAGAAAAGGTCGAGTGATCGCCGATATGTCGGGCTGAATGCCCCGGAGAAATACATGAAGATAATCTTCCGTGATGATCGATTTTATCAACGGAGGAACACACATGGACCATGTTTTTCGATGGAGCAAAGAAACTGTCTGGTTCGCATCGGGCGCCTTGATATCCCCGGATGGGCAGCATTATCCCAGAGTCATAAAAATTGGTATTCCCTTGTACCAATAATATAGCCGAGTATGAAGCATGTATCCTCGGCTTACAAACAGCAATTGATATGAAAATCGCCAAATTAAAA
Organism: Syzygium grande; assembly: GCA_024733475.1. Taxonomy (NCBI): domain Eukaryota; kingdom Viridiplantae; phylum Streptophyta; class Magnoliopsida; order Myrtales; family Myrtaceae; genus Syzygium; species Syzygium grande. The sequence goes on from JAMXDD010000009.1 coordinate 10,467,143, forward strand.
GTGTTTGGTGATTCTCGCTTTAATCATACTCCGCATGGCTTCGGAGAATGGAAGACTAGGGATGCTAAACTAATACCCTATCATGACTATCCGAACGAGTTGGTTTCGAATTCGATGAGATCTCGCTTGATTACTTATCTAGATCTCATAATCAATTTGTTGATGCATTGGCTACGCTTATCATCCATGCTACAAAGTTACCAATGGTTTGAAGTAGAACCTTTGAAGATTGATGTCCCCGACTAAACCGCCCACGCATGACCGTGACCAGAGAACCCGATGGTAAACCTTGGTACCATGACATCATGAACTACATCGGGAACAACAATTCCCTAAAGGAATTACCTCCGCATGTGGAAATATATAATGAAGATGGCAACGAAGTTTTTGTCGACGGGAGAAATTGTACAAGAGATCCCATGACTCTATTTTGCTAAGATGCGTGGATGCAATTGAAGCGACGCAAATCATGCGAGAATTGCATGAAGGAGTATGCGGTCCACACATGAATGGACACATGTTGGCTAGGAAAATAACCAGATTGGGTTATTACTGGCTTTCTTTAGAAGGTGATTGCATCCGACACGCTTGAAATTGTCATCATTGCCGATCCATGGAAACAAGATAAACGCCCACCCATCGAGCTACATCGCTTGTTTAATCGCGGGCCATTTTCAATGTGGGGCATTGATGTGATTGGCCCAATTAATCCCAAAGCATCAAATGGTCATCGCTTTATCTTGGTCGCAATTGATTATTTTTCTAAATGGATCGAGGCCAAGGCCATATGCTAATGTCATCGCCGGAACGTGATGAAATTCATCAAGCGAGATATAATCGCCTGCTATGGTATCCCTCAAGCCATCGTTATGTATAATGGGACAAATCAATAACAAGTTTGTTGATGATTTGCTCAATGAATTCAAAGTGCGCCATTTGAACTCGCCCCCTATCGCCCCCAAATGAATGGAGCTGCTGAGGCCGCTAACAAAAACATTAAGAAAATCTTAGCCAAGACGGCCGAGAACTACCGAGATTGGCACGTAAAGATTGCCTTTTGCATTGATGGCATACCGAACATCCATCCGGACATCCACCGGAGTAACCCTTTTTCTCTCAGATATGGCATGGAAGTAGTTTTGCCTGGGCTTGAAGTAGAGATTCCTCGCCCAAGTTTTATCCTGTGAAATTGTCTCGAGGCGGAATGGAAGCAAAGAAAGATTCGAGCAGCTAAATATGATTGATGAAAACGGTTGAAAGCTATTTGTCACGGACAATGTTATCAATAGAGAATAGCCGATCGCTTAACAAAAAGTACGCCCAAGACACTTCAAGCAGTGACCTTGTCTTGAGGAAAGTACTACCACTACCTCCTAAACTTGGAGGCAAATTTGTTCGAACTATAAGGGTCCCTATGTCGTGAAAAAGACACCCCGGAGGAGACTTGATTCTCGATCGAAATGGATGGACGCCAATTCTCCAATCCGTCAACTCGGATGTCGTGGAAGAAGTACTACCCTTGAAATAATTGCTATGCCCCGATTGATAACAAGGGAATTGGCGTAAAAGTTATTAATAAGAATCCTTGTTGGAGAATTTAACCGAAACAGTTTTGTACATGGCGGAATTATGCCAAAGCTGATCCCCGACAACCATTGACGCCTTAACAAAGAGTCACGCGACATCGGTCAAAGAGCTTTAAAGTAGAGATTAGCTTTGCTGCTTAAGATCCCCATGCAAGCAATTGCACATACCCCGTGCATGTCCGGAATTGTGCCAAAGCTGATCCCGACAACCATTGACGCCTTAACAAAGAGTCACGCTGCACATCGGGTCAAAGACCTTTAAAGTAGAGATTAGCTTTGCTGCCAAGATCCCCATGCAAGCAATTGCACATACCCCGTGACATGTCCGGAATTGTGCCAAAGCTGATCCCGACAACCATTGACGCCTTAACAAAGAGTCACGCTGTGACATCGGTCAAAGACCTTTAAAGTAGAGATTAGCTTTGTGCCAAGATCCCCATGCAAGCAATTGCACATACCCCCGGGCGTGTCGTGAATCAAAGCATTTACAAGAAACTCCTCAAAGATGCTGTAACCACGTTGGCACAACATGCGCCAACAATAGCACTTTCCAGTTGGAGGCACCCCTAATTATAAAGGATCTCATTCGAGCTTCGAGCTCAAGTTTAGGGAGGAGCAGACTGAGGCAAAGAAGGCTGAATAAAGCAAAGAGGAGAAAAGACTCTACTAGCTTTGAAGGCAAAATGGAAGAAGGGTAATCTGTAACGTTCTCAATTTACTCTCAATCATCTCACTTCTAATATAAGCTCATGTTTTATCAAAATGAAATCACTGACATCCGAGGAAACTCAAGCGAGTTGTCAGTCAAATCTCCAACGAAGGGAATCATGAAGGGTAATGTTGTATCGTTTCCAATTCCTTCCCTTTAAAAAGCCCATTCATTAACGCGATCTTTCTTATTACCTTGTAGGTATGCCCCGTTGTCCCAAAGATAGGTAAGTATATCTTTTTCTAAAAGAAACTTTTCTCATAAGAGTAAAAAGAAACAAGAAGGAAGAAATAATTAAAGAAAATGGATATTATTTCCTTCCTCGAGTGCATTACACGAAAGGGACTCTGGCATGGTAATTTTGCCTATTTAATTCACCAATTCCATGTGAAAATCTTGACAATTCGATAAATGGTGTTGAACTGCTCTGGTGTATTGAACGAGGTGTGTCAGGATGATGAGAGGCAACCCTTGGTCTATACACATTCTCACGTACCAAACTCTTGCAAGAGGAGTGAAAGAGTTTCATTTCTACAAGGTGAAGGGATTTCTTGCATAAGGTACGGTAGCCAAAGTGACGAGAGGCAGTTCATTTCTCTGCCCTATACACTACCATTGATCCTTTGCTTGACCATTTTTGAGCCCATACACTCAGAGATTTCTTTCAAATTACCCCTGTCAAGAACCACCCCACATTGGGGCAGCTTGAGGCAAATTAGCCTCACGGGATGAATTCAAACTCAGAGGAAACAAGAAAAACATCCCTTCCTTTCGGTCACCGCCCCCTGGCTTCGACCTCGCTATTTTCATGGAACCCGTGGTCCTCGACGGAGTCCTCCAAGACAAACACACCATCGATGGTTGGACAGTCGAGACTAAGAGGGCTTTGTCAGGAGAGAAGCAGCAAACTAATGCTTGCCCGGAATGCCAATGATATTATTGATAACAGTTGATGTTTTCACTGAGCAAGATAAGAAGGATGAAGAGTTTGTAATATCTAAAATTTTCTATGATCATCTGCTGCAACAGCTTGCACAAGGCGAAAAGATGTATAGAAATTTTCTTGCTTTCACTTGCATTCTTTGAGTGTTTTTATTGCAGATGAACTCTCGCGATAATTTAAGTGCCTTAGGATGATGAAGAGCAATTCTTTTTTCTATCCCATACACTCATATCCTTTGCTAGCCCAATTGAGCCATCAATTTCATTTCATATGAACCCAGTTGGTGATCATCCTCCACGCCGGGGCAAGACAAAAGTCACCACAGTTTGAGCATCACGGTCTCAAGTACCGAATGAAGATGAAGACTCCAAGAGCCTAAAAACATTGTTCTGTTCAATCTTGTTCAGGCTAGTCCTGACAACACCGAAAGAGCAGCATTAAAAAATGCTGAAAAACAGGGGCATAAAAAAAAGCAGTGTGCCTGGTAAAAGCAAGGCCAATGCCCATGAAAAAAAAAAAAAAAGAAATGGAGAAGAAGAAAAACGATGAAAAAGATGAAGAGAAAGGAGTCCCTAATTTCCAAAAAAACTCCTCCAGAAGAAGTTGTCGGAGATGCTAAAACACAGGATTACCCACGAAGTCTTCCAAAACGATCCTGATGGTGGAAAAGAAGACTGGTGACAATGCCAAGAGGATCACCAATTCTCACCCTTACATACATTTTTGAGCCTAACGATCATTTCGTTTCTCATCCCAAAAACCAAACCCACGTTACATCCCTCATGAAGTCCCTTTTGACTGGGGCATTTGAATTAATGCGGGATTTCAAATGTTTATAAACAACGCCGAGGAGGTGCGAGCAAGACTATTTTTATCTTTTGCGTGGTTCTTGACTTGTAAACCCGGAGATAATTGCAGAATATTTTCTTTCATGGCATTGACTTGAATAAGTCACCTTTGTTAAGCCATTGACCAAGCCTACATTACGACCCTAAAGAAGACCTCTCAGATTGGCAAAGTTGTCGCATCGCTTATGAGAAAACTCGACTTGCGTTGATGTGATAGCGGTCGATTGAGTGTTTTTGATGTTCCTGCATTAATGGACGGGACAAATAGCCCTTTTCAATGAGAGCGAGTGGAAAGTCCTCTCTGACTGAAAGTCACTCGTTCATCATCTCGAGAAAGTCCACCTTGCGAAAAAAATTGTCTTGATTAACCCTCGGTGGATTTTTGGCGATGCAAACATGGTAAAATCATCATGCATGAACCTTCAAATGCACACTCTGGAACAGCCCAGCTTGTCTATCCCTGATGAATGCATGTATGTTTGTGCTAATCATCTTTGACAACTCTGAATTTTAATCCCCAGTGATGGAGTACAAAATTCGGGCACTGGAAAAGCCCTCACTATCATCCCAAAAGAGATACCTTGAAAAAGGTTGGTTATTCAGCAGATGATACATCAAACCTCCAGGAACATGTCAAGGCGAGGACCCCGAAGTGCTCATCGTTTGAGCTTTCCAAGACCTATCTGCGAGGGCCCTTAGGTACTTTGGCAAAAAAGACAAACGTCAAGGCGATCAAGAAAGGTTGGTCCTAGACAAAATCCGCATATCAAAGGCGATCAAGAAAAGTTCGGGTCCTAGACAAAATCCAGACAATCAAAGGCGATCAAGAAAAGTTCGGGTCCTAGACAAAATCCAGATAAGTCAAGGCGATCAAGAAAGGTTCGGATCCTAGACAAAATCCAGATAATCAAGGCGATCAAGAAAGGTTCGGTAACTAGACGAACGAAACCAACCTGGCGATCAAGAAAAGTTCGGTCCCGTGTAAGTGATTTCTCCCAACCACGGCAAATCAAGGTAGATTCGAGTCCCGATTTAATGAAATCCAGTCAAGGCGACCGAAGAAAGATTCGGGTCCTGTGCAAGCGATTTCTCCCAGTCAAGGCGACCGAAGAAAGGTTCGGGTCCTCGACAAACGAAATCCACCCAAGGCGACCGAAGAAAGGTTCGGGGCCTATGCAAGTGGTTTCCCCAGTCAAGGCGACCGAAGAAAGGTTCGGGTCCTAGACAAACAATCCCGTCAAAGGCGATCAAGAAAGGTTCGGATCCTAGACAAACCATTTCTCCTGTCAAGGTGATGGAAGAAGAAAGGTTCGGGTCCTCGACCCCAACATCAACTATCCGAGTTACTCTACCCTTCGGCAAGGTAAGTAGCCCTAGGTATGTTTTTATTTGCTTTAGCATGCATCATCTTATTGCATCATAAAAATGAGACTCACAATTTCCCAAAAATAACATTCATTGAACATGCATGGGTCAAATTTAGGTGTCATTTTATCTTTGAACGTAACCTCTGCGAACTCAATCTCTGCGAGCTCACCTTCAAAGAGGGGCAGCTGTTGACACCTATTTTTAATTTGCCCATAATTAATTACATAAAATTTAGGAGTTAATTCTTATTAATTCCTAAAGCAAAAAATATATTTCCATGCATTGCATATAGAAATTAGGCATATTTGTGTTAATAGGGTCTATTAAAATGTTAATTAAAATTTAAAAAATAATAATAAAAATAATAATAATAAATAATATAATAATCTATTTTAAATTAATTAATTAAAAAAAAAATCGAAATCGATTCGGGCCTGGTCGGGGCCGCGCCGACCAGGCCCGTCTCTCCTTTTTCCCCCCCGCACGGGCCTCGGCCCTTTCTAGAAAATCTCTAATCTTACTACATATTAAATATATTTCCTAAACTGGTTCTTAGATGCATTTATTTCCTCCCCACGAACTTAAAAAAAATATTTTTTCCTTTTTCTTCTATTTAAATATATGCATGCGCTTAGGGGTGTCAATGGATCGGGTCGGGTCGGACTTTCCTAATACCCGACCCGACCCGAAACGTAGAGGGTCGCGCTTGACCCGCCCCGCCCCTACCCAAGACCCTATTTAGCATTTAGCTCGGGAGATGGGTCGGGTAGGGTTGGGTCAGTGCCGGTGTCACATCGCCAAAACATACTCCCGCTCAGTCTTTGTCCGGTGCCGACACCCCTTTCTCTCGCTTGAAGGGTCTATGGACGGGGCGGCTCCCCTCCACCGCCCTCCGCTTCTCCAAGTAGGACCTCCCCGACGAGGCCCTCTACTACTATGTCTACTACGGCGTCGACTCCCGCCTCCGCTCCTCCATGTCCCCCCTTCCCTCGCCGGCATCGACACCTCCGTCGTTGCCACCATCCACCCCGCCTCCGACGGGTTCCCTTCAAAGAACAAGAATCTAGAAAACCCATTTAAAAAAAAAAAAAAAAAAAAAAGAAGACAAAACCCAACCCGCGAAGAATGAATGAATAAAAACGCAAAAAACCGATCGATTACTCAAACGGCGGGACATCTGAATTCCGGAAAATCGATCAAGAAAACCGACTCATCGACGATCCGCAACCCCTCGCAGAAGGGCCGCTGGGAGCCCCGGACATCCTCCTCGACGATGTAGAGCGGGAAGACGACGCCGCCGCGCCCGGCCCGCCCGCCGACGAAGTCTCGGTGGCGCCTGTGGGGCTGCCGGTGACGACGGCACGGTCCCGGGCTGGGCGCACGGAGGAAGCGGCGGACGTTGTCGCGAAAGGGGCCGAAGAAGTCCACGGAGAACGCAGCTCAACCAAGCACATGGCCGCCGGGAAGCTCGCCTAGTTGCCGGAGATGGGCCTCCGTCGTCGGCAACTTTTGTCTAGATCTAGGGTTTGTATGAAGAGAGAGAGAGAGAGGAGAGAGAAAACGGAGAGAGAGGGATTTTTACGTGGAGAGAGAGAGAGAGGAGAGAGAAAAGGGAGAGAAAAGGGGTTCTGAAGTGTCAATGGGTCGGGCTTGATCCTACCCTAATTTTAATAATACCCATATCTAAAAGCTCTACCCTAAAAAGTTAAGATCTAATCTCAAAATACCCCAAATTTTAGGATCGAGCCGGGCCGACACGGGTCGGGCCGGGCCGGCTCGGGTCTTTTTGACACTCCTACATGTGCTCTCTCTTTTACTAGTACTAATTTCATCAGTCTAATTTGAGGACAATGTCAAAATTTGTTCTTATACTCTTATACAATGCTCCAGCTCAATTTGGTTCTTGAATTTTGATCGTGGCCAGAATTGGTCCTTATGCCCTTTTAATGAAATCAATTTAATCCTTGAAATTAATTTGATCCGATTGGTATCTGACACGACAACCCAAGTCAGCCATGCGTGTGACTCACATTTGCTGCTGTGGCTGTACGCGCCATTACCCACATCATTAAAACTTGAACAAAAGAAATAAAAGCAAAAACAGGGGAAAAAAATGACACAACGTGAAAAGAGAAAAGATGCATATATTGCACAATTTTCAGAGAAAGGCGGCAGGGGCCGCCCCAGCTTCGCCGGTGAGCCCTCGCCAAGAGCCGGCGATGGAGTGCCATTGCGTGGTGTGTTGATCGGCCCTCATAAGGGTCAACCAACTCTTGCTGCCTGGTCGTGTACAAATATACGCTTGCTCTCTTATTAATACTAATTCAACACGTGTAAAATATTATGTCTTGATCTCAAATGGTACCAATAAATGTATGACATACAATCTTTTCTTCAAACTCCCTTCAAATTTCGGCATGTGACATACAAAGTTGGAAATGTTTACTGAGTGTTAGGAAATCTCATGGTTAGGTAGCTAATTAAGTGATTAGATAGGGAGTTAGATACATGCTATTAAAAATGAAAACGAGCAACTTCTTGGACAAAAATAGGAGAAAACAAATTTGCTATAGAAAAGATTATTTAGCAACTTTAATTAGAAAAGATTCGACAAGAAAAAATTAAATTAGAAAAGTATATTTAGCAAATTCCTAGCTTTCTCAAGCCATTACTTTGATTAACGTCCTCCTGCTATCTTGGGCCGGGCTCAGCATTTGTTGCTCAGGGTATACAGTACATCCTGCAGTTATTAAACGAACGAAAATAAAAAAGACAAAAAGAAACATTATTAAATTTGGCTGATTTTCAATTATTATAAGTAGCTACTTAGTGGATTGTTAGGTATAGGATAATTATACTGACTCCCGCGTATCATTCCGGCGGGCCTGTTCCTAATGTTGCACCTCTTCGAGATCGAGATAGCCGTGGCCGGCTTAATCCAGGCCTGCTTTGCTGGAGGAGGGAGCAAGACGGCACAGAGGCAGCGAGGAGTGGTGTGGATGAGCGCGTTGCCTTCGGCGCAGCAAGCAGGCGGGACCTTAGCCCGAGCGTCTCTAGCTGCCCCTAGGCAAGGACTCAAGCTAGCGGCAGCCGACCGGATGGTGGTACCCCCGCACTCTCCGGCCACGTTCGCTTCCCAAACTTAGCTGTTCGAAATCGCCAATACCATCAAGATGGACAAGGGCACAAACATGGCAACATGAGAGTTGTGAGCCATTCTTGTATATATTTGGGGATTGCGGGTGGCAATTTTCTCTATTTGCTCTTATAAGTTGGTGCGTGCGTGGAGCCAAGTCAGGAATATGACTCAATATGTATACACATCACAAGCCATGAAGAAGGAAGGGAACTGAACAAAGGTGATGGGTTTTGGAATAGTGGGGTGGTTCACAGAATATTAGCAGAAAAGTTGGTGAAGCAACTTTGGGTAAATCCAGATCGCGAAGGGCCCCCGCTAACCTCACGAGCTAGGTGATGCACGTCGCACAAGCCAATTTCGAGTAATAAGTGGCTTCAACGTTGGTTCAGTGCACTTGGTGACGTGAGAAATTGAACTGTATCTTTTGACATTGGTCCATTATTTAGTCACCGCATCAATCTTTTAGGGCTTTCTCTTTTCAAAGGAAAAATTACCAAAAAAGTCTTAAACATATTATAATTATGCCAATTTAGTCCTTAATCCTTTTTTTTCCAACTAAGTTTTAAACTTTTTCGTATTTAGTACTAAATTAGTATAATTGCTATAGATTTACGACTTTTTAGATAATTCTTTCCTTTTTAGATAATGAGTTGATTCTTCAATGGTTGAACATATTTAGTAGAGGTGCACGCTGTAAGTATTTGAACTGTTACTTATTATCCAATTAAATATCGAAGCTTTTCAAATACGACTTGACGTGAGGTCTTTGTTAAACACACAAATGAAAAATGTTGATGTGGACATTAACGCTGTTGGGAAAACTTCAAATGTACACATTGGCATCCAAGTCTCTCCCTCTCTCAGTATCTAAATCTCTAACTTTGTTAAATATTCTGTTTAAAAAATGCCCTTGGTAAGCAGAACATTTCCTATTAAGTACTCCTAACAAGTGCCCTAAGGGAACTCATTAACAAGATACTTTTACGTGGAAAACTTTCCTAGGTACCCCCGCCCCCCATCTCCACCAACGACCGCTACCGCTCTCGAGCAACACACTACCAATATGGACCCAAAAAACCACCAACACCTTCCGACGCCACTACCACTACCTGACTCGGCCTCACCACCGCCGGTAGTACTTAGTCCTGCCTCCAACCACACTCGGCTTCACCATAACAAACCACAACCACCAATCGAGAGATCGAGAGAAAAGCTCTGGTGAGGCGGCAAGGCACTGGGTCGGTAGCCATGGACGGAGGCACCAGTCAGAGGCGAACAGAGGAAGAAGAAGGACGAGAACAAAAGAAAGAACAGAGGAACGACAACGAAGGGCGAAAGAAATTTCTATGTGCTGAGTTGGAAGAGTGGATGATGTGACTGGCTACAATTTATTGGAAGCCTAATATCGAGCCCAATTTTGAAAGTTGAGATACTTAATTGAATAACATAAAAACTTAAGTTTTGAATTATAAAATAATGAAAAGTTTAGGCGAGCCCTTACGATATCACTTTCCCTACAAAATGAAAAAAAAAACATAGTCGACTTTTCCGAACATTGATCACATATCGTAAGAATATTAAGTCTTGTAATTTATTCATTTAAAAAGTACCCCGAGAGTACTTTTTTTTTAACAAATCCTACATCTTTTTCTCAATATGGAATATTCGAACATTTTGGTTTAATTAAGCCCCAAGGGCAATGCGTAAATCATCTCATTCATGTGTATCGGGCATGGATTAAGGTGACGAGTTTGGGTTCCAATGTTACTCCGAAGGAAAAATGATAGAATATTGAATATGAGATATACCACATTCAAATCAAGCAATTAAACCTTAACCACCTAACTTTACAGAATCCAAGATCATAAGAAGAACCCACATTAATATTGTCGATTTCTATAAGCTTAAGTGATAGAATGGACCCAACATGTAGGCCTGGGCCAATCGAACCTGGCCCTCACTGGTCGAGAATATGGGCCTAATACACGTAAGTGCTGTCATAAGGCTCTCATATCATAATGCAACCAATGAAGGACAGTACAGCTACACGTCGTGTTGGTAGTATTGGCCGCACTGTGCCACCTCAATTTCCTAGGATTTTCAGATTGGTAAAGATCGGTTTCATGGAGACCAAATTGGAACACCCTTTCCTTGAAGGTTGCAAGAATTTGACAGTAAAACAATAGTGGGATTTCTTTTTCTCCTTTCACGACAAGTTTATTGTCTAATGAGATACAAAATCCAATCATGTGAGCTTTAGTTGCTCTGACCTTTATCCAAAGTGGAGTCATATAAAATGTTTTGGAGTTAAGACTCCCCCTCAAGTAGGCGTCTGGAATTCTGTTATGGCCGGTTTGTTTGTAATACTTTTCAAAAGTCTCTTTTGCCAATTCCTTCGTGAAGATGTCTGCCAATTGTAATCCTGTAGTTGTCGAAAATGTCCCCTTGCTTGACAAAGGCATTCATATGCTTTTTATATAAATTCCACCTATCAAGGTTAGATTCTACCCTTTTCACGTATACGCTCACCTTTGTCAATCAAATTTCGCATATCACCCCTATGTAAAAGAGAGTGTCAAAATATCTTGTATCACTTGACAATGGATGGGTTCATATACTCCTTATATACATTTCATTTATACACTTTTAAGCTTTTAGGTTGAATTTTCTAATAGTAGTCGCGTAATTTGGCTTCACAAGTCCTTGTTGTGTGTTTTCTCTTAAGATTTTATATTGGATTTGCTGTAATATGTGGAGCCATTTGACTATTAGAAAACATTTTTTGAGCAAACAAACCTGTAAATCCCCAATTCCTTGAATAAATAAGTTAGACATTGAACTTCACAACATGCATTTACCATGGAATCATCATATATGTACAACTTTTGCATATGATCTTAACTCAATTGATTGTCTGGTACCTCTCTGTGAGATAATACTTTCTCACAGGAATGCCCAGTATTCGATAATTAATCTTCTCATATTTGGACAAGATGCCTGATCCAATCCGAGTTCAGAGGTTGATTCGTCTGAAGCCACGAGGATCGATGATGGGCCATGGAACGGAGTTTGCAAATTAATGTGGTCCAATAACCTAGTTGCAATGCCTTACAAAATTTGGAATAAGAAAGTCGAATTTCAATGCGAAAGCTTAAGCTTTTCATTCTATATATATCGATATATACAAGTATACAATGGATGTGATAGTATCTATCTATAAGTAAAATCAAATCTTCCAAAATTAATGCAAAAACCTACCTATCTATTCAAAGTAGAAGTTAGGTTATTAGATATCCAGTCTCATACAATCACTCAATCTGATTGTGAATTACCTTCTAACTTCACGCAAATGCCAAACCCAAACATCTTGACAATTATGATGATTAAGTTGGAGAAAAAGATGAAATAATAGGAAATAGTGAAAGAGTTGAATAGACCAATCTTCATCCCATTTTGCTTCTCCGGTCCAAGATATTTTGCTAGCCATCTTCTACTAATCTAATTGCTGCTTGTTATTCAACTTAATAAAATCGAATTTGTAACAAAATTGAAAGTTAACTTTGATCATTCCCATTTCTAAGAGGAAAAACGGGCAATTTCATCAAATTTCACAAGAAGATATTTCCAACCTCCTGCGGAGAAAAGTTGCAAACGACAAATTTCATGAGGAGACGAAGTTCATTAAGGAAAGATGCTATGAAGATGTGTACTTCTGTAAGACACGTCAAAATATAAAGTTCGTCATTGATTGCGTGATAAAGAGAAAAAGATGACATAATTGACTAAAGAAAACTCAAGTGAAGCACCTTCTTGGTTCCGTAACTCTTCTGAAAAGTGTGCAATTCAGTGTTTGAATTGTTAAGTACTATCCCGTTCAATAACTATTTTTATTTCTATAATTAGGTCATCTTACTCTTTTACTCGAACTCTTTTACTCCGTGCAATCGAGTCGTTTTGTCACGTACTATTACTATCATCATAAAAATGTTGTTTTAGTATTGGTTTTGTGACAAAACTTTTGTATGTGATGTTGATCTGGTGCCTAGCGCCATATTGATAAGATAAACAAAATTTTGAATGTGTTTGTATAATGGAAAATCAATAATTTGGAGACATTTTCTTATAATAATTAGTTATATTGCTTAGAAATTAACCAATGAAAAATAATTTTCACTATCGATAATAATCTATCCCTAAACATTTTTGTTATTAATAAAAATGTTTTTCATGATTCAATTTTATAAGCGATATAAGCCGTCGCTTTTAAATGTGAAGGCATCTAGATAAGATTAAAGGGTATTGCGGCGTAATCTTGGTCCTCTAAATCAACTCCCTAACGCTAAATTCGTTAGTTCCGATATAATAAGAAAATGGATTCAATTAAATTACAAGAGAAAACAAAAGGAAATGAAACGAGGGATTTAAGTTATAAATTTGGATGCTAGGAAAAGAGAGAAAGGAATGAACAATAACACATCACGAGATAAAATGCCCCTCTTTATCTATAATTTAAAAAAAAATGAAGGGGGAATTAGGGAAAAAGCATAATCCAGTGTTTGATACAAAGCCAGATCCCTCCCTTTTTTTTTTTTTTTTCCCCTTCTCCGTCTCCTTTCCTCGTTCCCATAAAAGGAAAAAGAAAATCAAGAAAAGAATCTCATTACTTTTTCCCAAAGTAAAGATAAACTCGAGAACTTTCAAACGAGTATAAGTGTCGCAGTCACAACTTTAGAGCTCGAAGCGCAATAAATTAGCAATTCTTAACGTTACTTTTATGTTTTCTGGAGTGATATCATGTCGCGATAATTCTTTTCAAAATCTGAAGTATCTTCAATTAAGTATATTCGATAAGCACCAGATCGTGATTTATTAAAAAAAAAAAGGAAAAAAAATTGGGAGCGGCAAAGAAAACTCAACCATAAATTCTCTCTCACAATTTTGCTTCACACTTCAGAGTTAGGCCAACCTCGAAACTACACACGAAGTTTATCGGACATAAAAGGGAAAATGACACAAGCAATTTCTGAACTTCGACTCAATGTGCAATTTGATTCACGGACTTTTAATTTGTTTAACGTAGTCCCTAAACTTTAACTCAATATTTAATGTGGTCTCTGAACTTTCACTTTATTCAATGCAATGCCTAAACTTTTGATACACGTTCAATATAGTCTCTGAACTTTATAAAAATATTCAATATTATCCATGAACTTGAATTAATAAAAGGACTATATTGAATATTTTGTAAAGTTCAGGACTATATTGTACATATATCAAAAGTTCAGGGACCACATTGAACAAATTAAAAGTTCGCGACTACATTAAATACTTTGGACTAAAGTTTAAAGATTATATAGAAAAATTAAAAGTTCATGGATTAAATTACATATCGAGTCAAAATTTAGAAAGTGTTTGTGTAACTATCCCGACATAAAAATTCAATCTTTGCAAAAACCCGCGGCGGCGACCTCCTCTGCCTTGTCTACCTCGACGCCACCAACCCAACCGATCCCCCGCCAGCGACCATTCTTCCCACTCTTCGCTGTTCCCAAAAAAATTTTCCGGGTCAAGTTTTGTTGTTGGCGATTCGCTGATAATTCGGTCGCCGACGTCACCCGCGCCAGGGGGAAGGAGATGTGAATCCTTTTCTTTGCCCATACTCCATTTTCGCTCATTTATACCGTCCCGTCCAAGCGCCCCATCCCATCTCCTCTCCTCCCTCCCGTTCCTCCTCACCTTGCTGTCCTCCTTCGCTGTTGTGTTGGGATTAGGAGCCTCTCGCCTTGATAATTTGAAAGGAGAGATGGGTTCTCAGGAAGAGGAGAGATTGCTCTTGGAAGACGGCCTTTCGGAGGTTCTTGATTGCTTTCTCTTTTCTCTTCTCCGTTTTCCGTTTCTTGGTTTGACTTTTAATGACCCATCTGTTTGTGTGCTCTCTGCGTCCATTTTCTTTCGTAAAGGTTGGATTTTGTTAGTTTTGTAATAGTGGGTGTGTTCCCAATTTGCTGATGTTGAAGCTGGGAATTCGCTCGATTCTTGCTTTCCGGAGTTGGTTTTGTTTATGAGCCTCAAGAGCGTAACTTGATCATGAAAATTCAGCTGGGACGGCTGAAATCGGTCACATGTGTATCCCCAAAGTTATCGATTCTGTTGATCAGCAATGAGCTTCTTGCTTTCCTTTTGTGTCCTGGGAACTTTTTGGATAGATGTCGATACATATTGCCGAGTCTGCATTTTCTGCTCGTCGAGAGGATCTGCTTTGCTAGTAGCTGCCATGATGAGTTTCGAACTTGTTTCAGCAGCGTCATTGCAAAATGATTTGGGAATTAAGTTTATGGTTGGGTTAATTCTTTCTCAAATACCGTGTGATGTGATTGATTGCGGATTGAGCTTTGAAGTCGAAAGCAATAGAGTGGAGATCCTATTATGGCTCTTGGATTGCTGCTAACCGCCAGTTTGTGAGCAGCACTAGGAGGTTTTGGTTTGTATATGTTCCTGCAGTGAGGACCTGGTGACAAGTAGAAGACTTAAGTTGTAGGAATTTAATATGTTGTTGTTCTGTGTCTAGAAAAATGCTATCTTGCCGTGAAGGAGTATGGTCGTCGCAAAATGGTTGCAGTTCAGTTTAAATGGGATGAATTGCAGAATTTTCTCTTCTTGCTCACTATTACTGACTTTCTTGATTCTGTAATCGTGAAAATAACTTTTTTCTCACCAATTCTGGTACATCTTAGCATCTGAGGTGGATCTAGTGGCGGACTTTGATTCTCTTTTAACTTGATGATGTAATCATTGCAATGTACTTGTTACCATGATTCACATGCCTTGCCATCGGAGAGGCACCTTGAATAGGGGCTTGTCCAAGACAAAGAGAGGAGATGAGATTTTTTTATTTGCTTTGTAGTATCAGTTGTTCCATGATGATGAGTAAGTTTACTCACAGCATGTAAAATGTAAGGAGCAGCCTCCCTAAAGTGTAAAGCAAAAAAAAAAAAAAAGAAGAGGCTTTAATAGTGCTAACTGATGACGACAAGCTTACTGCACCTCATTCTTTTTGATTTTGGACATATTACCTCCTCATCTATTAAGATATCAAAAGTATAAATACTCTTGAAATTTTGGTCATATGAATATCAGAACTGTCGATGCTATTTTATTTATGACATTGGAATTGTGTAACAGAAAAAGCAGAATGGACTGTACACTGGAGATAGCTCTGTTGACATCAACGGAAATCCGGTTTTGAAGAGCAATACCGGGAATTGGAGAGCTTGTCCTTTCATCCTAGGTAATGGAAAGATGATATTTGTTGATCTTTCATGAACTTTATTTTAGCGAATTCATTATGTATTAATATCTGGAACGGCGAAACCCAGGCACCGAATGTTGTGAACGTTTGGCCTTCTATGGGATTGCTACGAATCTTGTTAGTTATCTGACCAAAAAAATGCACGAGGGAAATGTCTCTGCTGCAAGAAGTGTTACCACTTGGGCAGGCACTTGCTATCTTGCACCTCTTATTGGAGCTGTGGTAGCGGATGCTTATTGGGGAAGATATTGGACGATTGCTGCTTTCTCCACTATGTACTTCTTTGTAAGTACTCGAACTAATTCGTCAACTAGAAGCAGATAACGTGAGTAAACGAATAGGGTTGATTCACCATAAGAGATTCTATCCTCTTCGATATAATATCAGATAAATAGAAATATTCACAAAGCTTACATACTCTTCATATTGTCATCAACTTGTGAAAAAGTAGTCGGCCTTTGTTTGGATGTTATCTGCTAAAGTTAGAGGGCAACTCCAAAACCTAAATTTAGTCACTGGTGCATCATAATGCCTCTTAACTTCTGCTAGATTAGAATTATCAAAAAGTTTAGCTTTGTCGCTAATAACAATTTGAATGAATTGCAGGACGTTGTTTGCACACAGATTAAAACCGTGATACTCAGATATCACACCTGGATTACAAAACAGTAACTTTGCATTTCTGTACTAAAGTTTGCTTTCAATAGCATAACTATAGCTTTTGGCGAATGTGTGTTCTCTTGGCATCACATCAATGTGGAAATATGCTGCAAAAGTTATAGGAATACAATATTGTCGAGGATTCAAGCACTAAGTTAGCTAGTTGGCGATGTATGTGTCAAGTAATGACCATTGGATATTAAAAATGGGTTTCCAAAATGCACTTCAATAGTGCAGTATTGTTTACTAGAGCAATCATCATCTCCTAAAAAAGTCATCATGAATCATGATTGCAACAAAACTATCCTCAATATCAACACTAATTGGGGCACTTTTCTTCTTCTTAGTGCTATATGGGAAGGCATTAAAAATCACGTCATGATTATCCATAGGTTCTGTCTTCTTTTAGCAGTGGCTTGGGTCTTGAACTGATAGAATTGCAACGCTTCTAGTTAAATGAAACAGAGTCATAAGAGATTTCTTTGGATTGAAGCAAACACGATGTCAAAAGGCATGACTGAAGTCATAAGTATTTTGACGAGGGGGCAAACTATAGCTTATTTGTCTAAAATGTTGTGTGTTTACGTAAATTGGCTATAGTGCCTAGGATAGCATTTTGGCTCAATAAGAGCAAGAAACAATAGTGTGGCAAGACATGAGTAAATGATCAAGTGATGGAGTGATCTGCTCGTATCTTGTACTTGTACTTGTTTTCTGTTACCACGACCCATTCTTCATGTGCATGTGCATGGCCTATGTGCTTGCATGAGGAGAAGTGAGAGTTTTGTTCATGCAAAACTGTCTGCTTGAAATCGATCTGTATTCCTGTACAGGGAATGTGTACCTTGACTCTCTCTGCAACCATTCCAGCGTTGAAGCCTGCAGAATGTGTTGGTTCTTTATGCCCTTCAGCTACCCCAGCACAGTACGCAATGTTTTTCTTCGGACTCTATCTGATTGCTCTGGGAACTGGTGGGATCAAACCATGCGTGTCGTCTTTTGGAGCAGACCAATTTGACGACACTGATCCTAAAGAGAGGATGAAGAAAGGATCCTTTTTTAACTGGTTTTACTTTTCCATTAATATCGGTGCTCTTATTTCCAGTAGCTTTTTGGTTTGGATTCAAGAAAATGCTGGCTGGGGCTGGGGATTTGGTATTCCTGCATTATTTATGGGGATCGCTATTGCCTGTTTCTTCTCAGGGACGCCCCTTTATCGTTTCCAGAGACCCGGGGGGAGTCCCATCACAAGGATGTGCCAGGTTTTAGTTGCCTCGTTCCGAAAGTGGAACATCAAGGTACCTGAAGATGATAGTCTCCTTTATGAAACGCAAAACTCGGTGATTGAAGGAAGTCGTAAATTGGAGCACACTGATGAACTGAAGTATGTTTTACTCCTCCAAACCTCATCTTGGAACCTCTGAATTAGTCTATGGATGATTGGGTCTGCATTTTAAAGTAAAAGAGAACGGCATCAAGTTTGGCTTTTTTTTTCATTAGCCATTTCTTAAAGCTAAAGAGTTCAGATTTATTTCATTTTAACTTTGCGTAGGTTTGTCTTTTAGAGTTTTGTGATTTCATAATTTGTGAAGCGTATATGAAAAAACATCTTGATCATATGTAGCTTGGGCTATTATGGTCTCCCTAGCTTGTCCAAGAAGCTAATTGAAGTTTGTGCTACCAAACATGTACTACTAATAGACCTAGGGACAACTCCTGAAGTGACCTTGATTATATGGATTGTGCAAAGGACATATCTCTAGACGAGTTCCAATAATATAACAAAACCCATGTAAGCAATGCTGTTGTCTTCCTGTTGCCACTGTTGTAAACGTGTGCTATGAATGATTCCACAGTTGATTCATGTGTTGTACATACATTATCTCATAGAGACGAATTTAAGATTGCTAGGATAAGATGAGTCTCCTTGTCTATCAACTCTGTTGGTGCTGCCTGAGTAGATAATGAAGACACTTGAGCATTTACTTTTTGTGGCTGCCGCTAGTATTATGAGCTATGCATGATTTGTCCTTGTAAACTTTTGCATGCTCCTGTTGATTTCAGACCACTATGCTCGCTATTTGACCGTGTTCAACTTGAATACAAGAATGGGGATGATTCACAAACTTGATGGTTGTTTACAGATGTCTCGACAAAGCTGCTGTACTCTCAGATGCTGAGGCAAAAAGTGGGGAACACAACTCGTGGAGTCTGTGTACTGTGACACAAGTGGAGGAGCTCAAGATTCTGATCCGCATGTTCCCCATTTGGGCCACTGGAATCGTGTTCTCAGCTGTCTATGTGCAGATGTCCACAATGTTCGTGGAGCAAGGCATGATGATGGACACCACTGTTGGTTCCTTCACCATCCCTCCGGCGTCCCTCTCCACATGTGATGTTATCAGCGTGATCTTCTGGGTCCCGGTATATGACAGCGTCATTGTGCCCATTGCCCCGAAAATTCACTGGAAAGGAACGTGGATTTTCGGAATTGCAGCGAATGGGAATTGGCCTCTTCATCTCTATCGTCGCCATGACAGCAGCTGCTGTGGTGGAGATAAAGAGGCTGCAACTGGCTCAGGAGCTCGGTTTGGGCCACCAGGATGTGGCGGTCCCACTCAGCATCTTGTGGCAAATACCCCAATACTTTCTTGTGGGCGCAGCTGAGGTTTGTACCTTCATTGGACAGCTCGAGTTTTTCTACGATCAGTCTCCTGATGCCATGCGGAGCCTGTGCAGCGCGCTCGCACTCCTGACAACTGCGCTAGGTAGTTACTTGAGCTCTTTTATTTTGACAATGGTGACGTATTTAACGACTTTGGGCGGCAAGGCCGGGTGGATTCCGGATAACTTGAACGAGGGGCATCTTGATTATTATTTCTGGCTTCTGGCTGGACTCAGCTTCTTGAACATGTTGGTCTACGTCGTTTGTGCCAAAAAGTACAAGAAGAAAAGGGCCTCTTGAGGCTTGCTGCAAGTCCTTTACACGATGAATCCGCCGTGATGCTTTGGTTGCCCTTATTGTATATAGGAATTAAGCGGGTCGTTTGGTTATGTACTCTTGTCAGACAAACAATGACCGCTGCAATTTCATCTGATTTATTTCTCTTTTTCTCACCATGCTATGTATTCATGTGTACCGAATGCGCTTAGAGATTTGCGCACGGCAGATCTAAGATCCCGAAATAAATTTCACTGCTGTTTTTAGGGTCCATTTGTCTGAAATCTCATACATTTCCCATGTTTACCATTGGTGGTCTAGTCCAAAAAGCTGCTCAAGCAAAAATATTTTGCCTGTAAGAATTAGGAGCAGTCGCTGGTTTTAGGGAACATAACAGCTGAATGGAGGAGGGTAATGATACTCAAATCGAGCATTGGTATGAACTTATGCTGCTCTGTCCAACTGCACCGGTTCGGATTTCACCCACATTTTACTTT
This sequence comes from Syzygium grande, assembly GCA_024733475.1. Taxonomy (NCBI): domain Eukaryota; kingdom Viridiplantae; phylum Streptophyta; class Magnoliopsida; order Myrtales; family Myrtaceae; genus Syzygium; species Syzygium grande. The sequence goes on from JAMXDD010000009.1 coordinate 10,487,143, forward strand.
GTTAGCTAAGGGTTGGTTTCATTGTCGCCGATGCTTGTCCAAAATCGGCCTGGTTTTGACACTTAGGGCCCCTTCGGTAACGTGTCAAACAGTGAAAATTTATGTTCTTTTGTTCCTAGAAATAGTTTGGGAAGAGAAATGCTTTTGGTAAACTTTTTGTTCCCGTGCACATTTTCGCAAAAATTTGTGTCCAGAAATAGTTTTGGAAGAGAAAAGAAGTAAAAAAAAGTTGCTTCTTGTTTCTCGGCACAATTTTGAGAATAAGTTTTTTTTTTTTTTTTTTGTTTCTTCTTTTTGTATTGTTCTTCTTGGGTTGTGGCAGTCGCTGGCGACCGGAAACAGGAGCGTCACGGCCCTGCTTGATGCCTAAGGGTCCCCTTGCGGCAGAGGGCGGACCCTCGCCCGCCTAAGCAGCCGGTCACGTCGGTCATGGCGGCGATTTATGAGGCTTGGCCTCGCCCGATCTAGGCGAGGTTGACCTCGCCATGACCGACGGCAAGCCGCCTCGCTTAGGCGACGAGGGTCCAGCCCTCGCCCTCGGCCGGGCGGGGGACCCCTCACCTCCACTGCGACCGGCAGAGGGCCATGGCGCCTTCTGCCGACCACAGGTTGTGGCGGTCACGGCGGCTTTGATAGCCGGCGACCGGCCATGGCCAAGGAAGAAAATGGGTAGGAAGAAAAAAAAATTAAACAATTCAAAATATTATTAAAATATTATTAATAAAAAGAAATTTTTGTGGTACCAAAGCATTTCTATTCTTTTTTTCTATTTGGGAATAAAAATTTTTAGACGATTCGATTAAACCAAACTTTAAAATCTTTCGAGAAATTATTTACAGGCACAAAATAAAAAAAAATCATTTCTGTTCAGAAATAGTTTTCGGACACAGAATGGTTGTCATGTGTACCTTTAGAATCGATATTTCTAGTGCATTCGAACGCAGCGGTGGTGAACAAGAACAAAACCGGAAAATTCTGCTATCGAGAGGATTGATTCGTCCAACAAATTCCCACCATCAGGTCAAGGTTGAAATGAGGAATGAGGAATGAGTCCGAAGGACTTGAATACATGAACTAAACTTCAACACCTACAGACATTGGGCCAATTAGCTAGAGTAAAATACACAAGCTTTTGGCATTGTTGCGAAATCAACACGAACTTTCAATTATCTCAGAAAAACACGCAACCTTTTACCATTGCTGTAAATCGAACGCCGGACTTTATATGTTTCGAAAGAAGACGTAAGTCTTCAGTCGTGAAATCAACCCAAAAAAAAAAACCGACGCTGCGACTCGATTACCTTATTTAACAGATGCCGGTCACTTATCGCATCACAACTGATCATCCATACTCTCTTCGTTGCTAAATAATTGCTAGCTACTTCCAAACTATGAGCCAACCAACATCTTGCATTATGTGCGTCCCATTGTTGTTCATCTTGTTGCATCGTCTAAATGTTGTTTAATGTGGCTGTTCTGCTATGCAACCATCAATTTTTATCATGACATAATCATAAGCTTGTAATTTATAGGAAAAATTATTCAACTAGTCTTAAACATATTGTACATATGTCAATTCAGTCTTAAAAATTTCAATTTTATCAATTGAGTGCTAAACCTTTATGCAAAACTCCAATGTAGCCCTTCCGGTCAATTTTAATTGGAAATCGCTGATGGTAGTCCAATCATTGTCAACCTTCCTATAGGCACATCAACACGTCAGCAAATTCTAACGAAAATTTATCAAAAGGACTATATTGAAATTTTGAGCAAATATTTAAGACTTAATTGGTAAAATTGAATGTTCAGGATTGAATTGACATTCATTTAACATTGATAGGACAATTCCCCTGAATTTTTGAAGCACAATTATTTACGGGCTTATCACATCACGTGATCCCCTTTGGTATCCCCACGGCAAACTCTTTTTTAGTTCCGTGGCAAGAGTCAAGACCTTGAAATAATACATCACCTAACACATATTATCCTTAATTTATCTATCATCATCTTCATATAATGCCTGGATTTAGTCAAACTTGGGCATGCCATAATACATCCAAAAAGAGAAAAGATTATTAAATTTTCTTGCTTTGACAACTTGGCCCTCATTCCAAATTCTCATTCCATGGAATTCTCTTCGTTTGTCTTTCGTCAAATTTTCCACAAGAGCCGTCACATTCGTGCAAAGAAAATGAGATTAGGAAGGGTGCGGAAAACAGCTTAAGACCAAATCAAATTAGCCAGATGATAACGCAATTAGGTCATCTATTTTTTTTTCAGTGTTAAGGCTCCAAACAGAACAAGGCATCTATTTAAGATTTAATTAAGGAATTTGCGGAAATTATAACTTTCTTGCGACTTAATTTAAGACGTCATTTTGGATAAAAAGAACATAAAATCTATGATCTCATCTTTATATTGATGTAAGAAACCTTCGTAACAAGGAGATCAAAAGGAGCTACTTCAAAATTTGTCTCCACTGACATATCATATCTAATAAGACTCGGCTTCACTTAGAAATTTAATCTTATCAATTATACATGAACCAACTCGGATATATTGATAATTCTTTTTATCAGCTCAGGCCATCAACTGCATGAGATTCCTCCTTGTTGCAGATCAAATCCATCACTGTCTCTCTTGTTGTACTTGCGAAATGTGTCGGTTCATGATCACCTCTCGTGTTGAAAATATCCAAACTACACACAGATTGTCAAATACACACATGCATACATGAATCAAAACAAGACTTTAGAGAAACAGACGGTGACGATTCAAATATATAGAGCCCTACCTAATTCCTTGCCTTTGATTATCAAGCACGAAAGTCAAGGCTTGCGGGGACCCACTGCATGAATAAACTTTCTCGCATATTGCCTGGATCAACAAGTGGCCACGGCCACTTTAGTCAAAGGCGAAAATTGATGTCGCAGCCTATTAAAGGTTCGACAGGAAAACGTGGGGCTACACCACAAGGAACAAGGTCAATGTGTGCTTGTATTTTCATGCCTTGATTTACGGTCTCTTTCGAGGGATTATTCGAAGTTGGTGCAAGAGAGCTGGAACTTGGGAAAAACCCAGAAAAGAACAAAGAAATGGAGGGCGTCTTGAAGAGGAACTTATACTTGGGACTACAAGCCAGTGTGAATGAAATGTCAAACCTCCAATGTTTTTTTCCTTTTAATGGAATTCAATGTGGCATGGAAAAAGCTCGCGTGGATGGATGTTTTTCCTCGATATGATTGCATGGAACCGAACCAGCTGTATCATGTGGCCTGTGCGTACCAAAAAGCAATACATAAAACATGCATATAAAGCTTATATATGGGTACCACTGTAACGCCAGTGCCTCTGCGTAGTTAAATTTCTCATTCTGGAATGGTTATATCTATTTTCGGAGTTTTTTTAATTAATGCAGGGGATCACACGAGATGGAAGATCAGCTGGTACAAAGTTCAGAAATGATTCTTAGTGTGACACCTCCTGAGTTCATATGTCCCTTTCTTTAACTTCCCCAAATAGGATCCATTCGTTTAGCGCTTTGATTGTAATCGTCATTAGCAGAGGTTGATCTCGCGTTAATGGGCAGTTCATAAACTTATGATGATTTTTATTCGTGGGCATGATGCAAGTAAACGTTTCTCTTTACGTTGAACTAGAAAGTTAGAATGAAATGGGCCGCTCCAACGTCTATCTTTGAACGGACCTCTCAGAGGAGCAGGTTGAGAGCTGTAAGGTCGCTTTTTTTGTTGAAAAGTAACAGAACGACTCCCTCTTCACGGACTTCATTTCATCAGGAGATTTCAACAGCACATTATAGGGAGATTAATCTTTTATTAGGTCATTTAAGAGTATCACGTGACAGTATTCCTGTAATCACAAGAATTACCATTCTTGGGAAGAATACATCATCCTGTTCCTTCCTTTCTCTACTCAGTTACCGGTGCATGCGTACGGCATCGCGTGATACTACCAGCGGACTCGACAATTGCTCGTTAAGATCGGATGCATGTCTACTTCTCCTTGCGGAATTGGTGACATCTTGAAAACCCTAGCTCTTCAATGGATCATATCCTTTCCTGTCAAAGTGCAACCATAAAAAGGTCAACTATACACGCAAAGGGGTCTGTGGATCTTTAGCGTCGGCTCTGTGGCGTCGAAATTATGTGCACGTTTGTTGTGATAAACACCAAGAAGGTTGTATTTAGAATAACGTTGGACAATTTTAATTCGGTCAAACCAGTTTGTAATGTAAAAGGTTCTTTTGTTGGCAGTAGCGTCTTCTACGTGGAGACGGTGTCTACTCTTGAAAAGCATTGTACGGGTACAATCTTGTTTGTGTGGGATTCTACTTTCTTGAAATGATTAGATGCGTTGAATTTGCCTACTGAAGCCATCATTTCAATAGTTTTTGCATGGTGTTATTTGTGTCTACCGGTTTGAATTTCAAGTCAGTATTAGCTCATGCAAAACATGCACGAATAGTCATTCAACAAGACTAATCTAGACTCGTTTTACTACACTAGATTAATTACAATACTTCAAGAAAACAATAGCCTCCATTGAGCCGGAAAAAAAATGCACGTCCTAAATAATTTTGGCCTACCAAACATTGTGAATGAAACTTTAGGAATTTAGAAAAAAAATGAGAACATTTTAACATTTTCAAGTAATACTGATGGACCTTTTTGACAGCAAATGAGGCCAGTAGGCTTTGGTAAACGAAAAAGATGAAGAAAGAAAGGGAAAAATTTACCAACCTAATATATAAAGGGCTTTCGTTATTTTGACGACTTTGGCACTCCACAGAGAGAGAGAGAGAGAGAGAGAGAGAGGGTAAAGGTCAAAGCGGAGCAGGTGCAGCTATCAGTGTGTGTTTACAGATTGGGCAATGGTGGCAATACTCTGTGTCTTAGACCCTTTTATAATAGTCTCTTCTCATGAATGCAATAACTTTTGACCTTTCGCAGATGCAACAGCGGATCAGAAACAGAGATTTTATATCTTCCATTATAAGAGTCTCTCTCTCAGACACACAGACGCACAAGTTCAGGTATGACCTTTTTCTTTACCAGCCAGTGAATTATTGCTTTTGAAACGCATCCAACGACAGAGTTTCAAAACAAGTACACACATCCTAAGTCCAACCCTCTCTCTGCATCTCTTGTGGATCCATCCGTAGAAGCAAAGAAAAGCAAGCTTCAAGTGGAGTGCCATATGTTATAACTTATAACTCCACATTCATGTAACAAGGTGAGTGTGTCAAGTTTGTGGGTGTTTATAAGAGAGGTACCTCCTTTGGGAGATGACGACACTAATATAAAGACAGAATATCGCAGCAAAGAGACAGGTTGATTATAGCCACTGATGGGGGGAGTGAGGCAGTACACAAGATCAAAGGTGCCACGGCTGAGATGGACTCCGGAGCTTCACCACTGCTTTATGCACGCTGTCCACCTTCTCGGTGGTCATCACAGTTACTTATTACTTAACTATCCTCTCTTCTTTATGATATTGATAATTTGTTTTTACTTTTAATGCTTGTATGATTTGTGATTCCAATCTTTATATGCATCTCAGAGGCCACACCCAAGATGGTTCTTCAGCTCATGGACGTGAGGGGACTGACCATTTCCCATGTCAAGAGCCATCTCCAGGTCAATAGGTTTTGTTAGCTTTCCAGGATTTCCTAGTGATGATTTGGACAAAATCTTTGCGAAGTGTTTGAATAAATTGGACAACTTTCGATGCTACTTGATCTTCTTACTAATTCAGAGTCATGTACTCAGAATTCTTCCCAACACTTTAAAAGACATTCTTAGTAGACTTCTTACTAAGTATCTCTATTTCTCCGATCTCTGTCTCCCGCAGATGTACAGGAGCGTGAGAAATGATTTGGGCAGACAACAAGGTAACTTAGCTACAACAATAAGCCCCCAGGGCGTGTCTTGGTGTTGATTTCAAAGTTTCAAATGTTGTATAGGGCATGCCCTAACTAATGGCAGATTTTCTACTTCAGTGATGGTGTTGCATTTGAACATCTCTCAGTGGCCTCCCGTCATCATTTAATCTATTGACTTCTGCCACAAACAAAAGTTGCATACAAAATTTCATAAGTTAGAGCTAATCACTAAGCGGCCAGCGAGGGCAACAGTCCCCGCCAGCCCTCCTCTCGGTTGTAGGTCACATAGAATTTTGGATACGGATACTCATAAATACCTTTGTATGTATGCCTAGAATTACAGACATCTCTTTTTGAATCTTTTTATATATTGACCTGTGTAAACACCATATTTCGTGCGATTACAGGTAGAAGTCACAGCAGTGCTGGACAAAAAAGACCATCTCTTTCAGATGATGAACCTGATGGGTGCATATTAGTCGAACAGCCCGAACCCAGTAACAGAAACATACTTCACACATCCTCGAAACCCAATAAAGAAGACTCATCTAAATCAGATTATCAGTCGTTCATGCACTGCGTCTGTGATTCACTCCGGTGTAGAGTGGAGAGGACGACAAGAAGTTTGGTGGAAACTTCTTGCGCTGATCTGCAGATGATGATCAAGCCTGAGTACTATGCAGTGGCAGAATCTGATTTTCTCCAGGTACGCGCACAAAAGTCCTCCTGCCTAGACTTATGCTTGTATATCACGGTTTGGTGTGGTATTGATTTTTGGCTTGCTACTTTTCTTTTCCTTTTATTCGTGGTTTTGTAATTATATGTAATGTTAAATATGTCGACCTTGGAATCATAATACTGGGAAAAGAGCGCACATATCACGCATGAAGCGAAATAGTGAACAATCAAATTAATCATAACAGTTATATGTAAACATTTTGATCCAATTTTTTAATATAATTAATCGCAATTTCTGGTAAAAATGAGAGATGGGTGATTTATGAAATACTTGAGAATAATTTAGAATTCAAATTTAGAGGCAAGAGATTCATTGATTACATGCCAAAAAACTTGGGTTTTCGCGGAAATTTTTTGGCAAAATTTTGAGGTTGAGGTGGCCTTTGGGTTTGCTTAATTAACAGTATGGACAAATAATAGAATTCAAAGTCATAACATGTTTCTAAATTTTTAGGCTAGACAGTTTTTCAGTTTTGAGTGGAAATTGGAAAAGTGCATGCTAATTGACTATAACCACTTAATATTTGTCGGGTTTCCGAGGAGTTGGCTCCTTATCTAGATCTAATTTATCAAGAAACAGTGAAATCACATTCAGCCGTGTTAAAAATGTTAACGAACAAAATTGGCTTGGTCTCATTGAAAATATTAATAGGTTAACCTTAATGACTTAAAAATGTTAAATTCCAACTGTATATATACTTTAAGTTCATGTAAAGGATATTAAATAAACTCATCTTAACACAATTGCGAAGGGTTGATATTGCACATAATTTGAGTGAGGTCGAATGCACTTTTGACTGCCTCTCAAATGTTACTGGCTTGGTATGTTGAGTAAGTTTGGTCATGTTACATCTTTTCTAACTACTATGGTTGTGGGATTTCTTCCATAATTGCAGTTCCATGAGTAGCTTAATTAAAAGGCCAATGTATAATTCCAACTCAATACTCCCTGATTTCAAATTCAATGTTTTAATAATAGCTATGATATTGTTCGCACCTGTGCATTGGCATGCATACGAGGGTGGATCACAGTGTTCTTTTCCCATCAAACATATTCAAAATCACTTGGTTTTATATTTTTGCATTGTCCCTATCGATTAATTCGACGTTCATCTTATTCAAACAGATAGCACAAGCAGAAGAAGTTCAAGAGCACGTGCCACGAAAGAAGACGAAACAAACGGGCGTGAGAAGTGAAGTCGGAGAACTCAAGGACATCGACGGCTGTGGCTGCGAGTTGTCATTGTCGCTGTCACTTCCGATGAATATTCAACCTTCCTTGCAGGGAAGTAACGTGTCCTCAGAAAGCGGGATCAGCGAAGCAATATCGTCAACCTCGTCCCCGAAGCTCTCCTCATTCTCATCCTATGAAGAGCCTTGTGTCAACTTAGATCTATCCATTGCTCTTTGCGGCGCATAATTCATCTGATCATGTTTTCTTCCTTCAATTCTTGCTGTGTTTAGTTCCTTCCCTGAAGCATTTGTTCTGTAGGTACTAACTTGTTGGCTTCCGAAAAGTTAAATTTTGACTAGATTTTCTTGTCCCCAGAAGAGCAGCATCGTCACCGTGTTAATGGGCTCATCACAGTCGCCCTAGTTTATGTTTTCGCGCTAGGGGAAGTAAGCATTGTTTGTCAATACACTGAGTTCCACATCCTGTGCGCTCCTCTGGTTACCTGTTTATTCATGTTGCAGAATATAATATGCTTGACTCGGCGATTCACGTTGCAGAATACTAATATGCTTGACCTGCGGATTCATGTTGTACATGAATAAGCAAGGGCCGGTTATAATCAGCCTTGACGTAGCAATCCTTCCCAAAGTCTCACAGGACAAAGGGCACACATCTTCAACAATGAATGTCAGAACTATTCTCTGATCAGGGAGCTTTTAAAATGAGGATATCAGATGATCCTTCAAAGTAAATTTTGACGATTGCTACCATCTATGATTCAATATGAAATGCACTCTTGTTCAGGGAAAATTTTGAAAGAACAATTACAAAAGCATAGTTGAGCTACATATCCAACACCAACACTGCATTTAACAAATTGTTCATGGAGAGATATCTTTCAACTCTAGAGGAGTAAAAGGAAATTAGATATATTGTAGTCTCGGTTAAACATGAGAGAACCGAGACAGTAAAAGATGTAAAGAAAGATCAATATTTCTCCCCAAATCCCAATATGTTTCTAAATGATCAAGAAATTTTTATTGTCTTCTACTCCTTACGGAGGCCGAGCTTTAGACTGAAACAAGTTACACTGGAAGTTTTCGTTGATGTGACTATATGAACCTGTTGTGTCTGCTGAAAGCCGACTCGTACGAATGTATTGCAGTTGGATTCTGTTGTTTCATCTTTTCATGGTTCTTTGGAATCCAAGGCCATAATCACAAGCATCTTCCATTGAAAGATTGCACAGCCGTGAGTTGCTCCTATAGTCCGCCAACTTACTTATTCTTTGACTTAGCCTGTGGAGCCAAAGCCTTGACACACAGCCGTGGCTTTGTAGTGACCAGTTTTTGTGGAAGAACTGATACCGCAGCCACCAATGAGCCACTCGGAACAGCCGAAAGGGGTAGCAGCTCAACCAGAACAGAAATCTGCAATAAAAGATGTCAGATAAACATGAGAGAGAGAGAGAGAGAGAGAGAGAGAGAGAGAGAGAGAGAGAGAGAGAGAGAGAGAGAGAGAGAGAGTGGGGGTGGGAGGGTGGAAAGCTCTACCTCGGGGTTTTTAAGATCTACAACTGAATCTGATATAGCATCCTTAACTGCTGCAGCTACAACTTCAAAGCATTTGTGGCGGTCCAACAAAGGTAGTAGATCAGAACCATTGGATTTATCTTTTGAACTCTTCAGCTCCGTCTCTTCAAGTCCTCTTCTATTAAATCCAACTGCAAACTAGAGGCCAATGGAAGAGTTGTTCAATTTGTGAGCAGACAGATTCACAAGATTGGACCAATTTAAAAGGATGCACAACGAGATTGTAACAGCACTGATTCGATTGAAGGGAGAGGAGAAGACTTCGTGCAACGAGGTAAGAAGCAACAGTTGAAACAGATTAAGAAATGAAATCCCCAAAGTGTCATACTTAAAAAGAACACAGAAGGGGGAAGGAACTAAAGCGATAAATAGATAACTTGATCTTCTTATGATACAGATAGAACATGTACCTTTATAGGTAATGCAAGTCTGCTTGGCTCATCCTTTATAAACTTGAGAACAAGCTTTTGAACAACAGTCCTTAGGTCTGGTTCATTCATACTGCATGTAGCTTGGATAGGAAAAATTCGATGACACCAACTGCACCAGAAAAACTGACTTCTTTAATTGGCATTTGAACAAATAAATCCTAAAATGTAGTCTGAACCAAAAGTTAAATCAAATAAAGTCAGAGTTCAGTGAGAAAACATTCAGCAAAGTTCAAAATAATAACTTTTTAGAGAGATCCCTTCAAGCTAAAATTCTTACAATTTGCAAAACAGTGGTCAGTTTAATCAAATGCTAGCAACGAATACATAAGAAGAAATGTTCGCAAACTACAAGTTTCTGGGAATGGGGAAACTTTTGGTGCATTTTCCACAGCCAAAGATCCACAGAAAACCTTCCCTTTTTTTTCTTTTTTCTGAGAAATAAATATCAGCAAAGATGTCTCCTTCAAGAAAAATGCTTTCATTATTGTCCTTCCACACCAGCCAAAAAACACGTTTGCCATACTTCAAGTTATTTGCAATGCACGCTTAACTGCAATTGTAGGATGCACTAATGGGCTACTAGATGGCCCTTAATAAATGAAAATTATATTTTAATAGACAAAAATTACAATAAATTTTGAGGCAACTTTAAATGCTGCATATATAAATATGGGCATTTATTGTTAACAAAGTCACCAAAATACCTAAAGTAATCAAAAGCAAATCAACCAAACCAAACACTCACATAACTTCTCCTGTCATAAGTAGCATAAACAAGCAGCAATCCTATTATACTACAGTGGGTAGAGTTTAAGTTGATCAAGTAAAACAGATATTCCTCATTGAGGCTTAGTTGCACATCTATTTTTTCTTTCCTTTAACTTTCCACTTAGAGGACTCATCCATCAATGCCAAGTTTCTCTGTCATGTGCGGTGCAAGAAAGTCTATGCATCAGTAATGACTCCTAGCACATTGCCAATCCTAAAGTAACAAGCCAGGGTAGGAAAATGATCATATCAACTAGGGAGCCATTTCAGTGTCTAATGTCAAGGAAGGAAAAGAAAAACTCACTTTGGGGAACTCAAATCTCCAGATCCCAGGGAATCAATAATATCAGACACAATTTGAATGGTGTCGGCTGAATCCTCATCGGGGAATGTAAAGAGAAGCAAACCACTCCCTGTCAACTTGACTAATGAAAGAGCTGAAGATTTATTTGCACTGATGTCTCCCTTCGTTTGAGAAGACACATCTTCTGAAAGCTTACCTGCCAGTCGAATAGCGAAGTTGGAGGTTGGAGGCAGTTAGACTGCGTTTTACAGATATCTAAGTACGTAGTGGTTGGGTTTTGACCAGAAGAGTACCATCCTCGTTACAATACTGATCGGTTAAATGCCCACACCCAGCACCATTGGCACCTTCCCTATCCAATTCCTCAGGACAGACTTTCCTTCTCTTAGCAGTTAACTTCGCATCGGCCACCTCCAAGCTATTACTCTCCCTAGCAGCAAATGCCCCACAATACTGCAAAAGCATTCGCTACAATACTAAGGACGATGAAATTTCGCTATCCAATATAGGAAGAGGAAGACCCATTTCATTGAGCTACTTCAAATCACTACTTCCACACATGAACCAGTCTATGATCATGATATCATTAATCAATGCAATTACACGTACTCAACGGTGACCCAGTTCTTCAACTTCTAAGCTCCAAGCATAAACGAACCATGCTCAAAACACATTGCGTAAAATTAACCAGCAGCATCTCGTTCAGTCACGCTTAAAAGGGCTCAACTTTAAGAAGGCAATCAGAACCTTTTCGAGGAGGCGCATGGCTTCTTTGGTGGCGCTCTTCTCCCTCCCTGATGAAAGGAAGGAGAAAGGGAACGGGAAAAAGACAAAGACCCATCAACCCAAAGTTCCGATCATGGAATCGACAGCTAGAGAAGGGCGAAGGAGAGATGGTACACTGATGGTGCAGGTGACGAGGAAGCCGGAGCGGGAGCCGCGAAGGAGGGAAGAGGGGGCGCCGTAGTCGAAGCGAGGGATGCTGATGACGGCCGAGTGCTGCTCCCACGGCGTCATCGCCGTCGTCTCCTCCGTCGTCGCCGTCGCTTCTTCATCGCCGTCGCCTTTCTCTTCTCCTCCTCCTCCTTCCATTTCGCTCTTCTCGCTGCTCCGAGTCTGTTCCATCGTCGACTTCAATCTCCCCCGTCTCTGCCCCGACAAAATGGCGCAAACTCGGGCGGTTTTCCATTTTCGGGTGCGGGTCCGACCCGACCCGTTTACCCAGATGATTTCCAAACTTCCTTTTCAAGAAAAGATTGGATTTATACCTTTTTTTCTATAAAAGGGCGAGATTTCTAATGCGATTATTTAGTCTTTATACTTTACTCTCTTTCGTGGAAAACGGTAGGGAGGACCTGAAATTGACCAGAAAGATGACTGATCTTGCTAACCTGTTGCTGATCGACTCTCCACCGAAATTCTCGATATGTATTATGGGCAAGCAATATGCAGCAGCTCAATTCTTGCGATTTTCGACCCAAAAAAAAAAAATTTCTTGCAAAAGACGCATAATTTTCATGTTTCTATCTTTCTAGATATAATGGATAACTGTCCAAAAAGTTATAAACTTATTGTACGACAGTCAATTTAGTTTTGAACTTTTCAATTTGACCAATTTAGTTTTAAGATTATTGTGCCATTTACCCCCTTTTTTTTTTATACAGAGTGATCTTCGTATAATTTGCTCACTTTAGAGTGAAGTTGTTGATGAAATAAAGTTACGTTTATGCGTACGGTCTTTTTGCCCCTTCCATTTCGTCTATGTTACACGTTTGTCGTTATTGTAGGAGAATTTGTTGTGCGAATTTGGGGTCTATGTTGCCATGCTGACGAACCAAATCAAATTCATTAACGAGCATTTTCATGATGCTCGCTCGTCTTTATGGGTTGTTCTAGTTCTTTCTACTTACCATTTAGGCAGATTTAAGGGAAAATCTGCAGCAATTGTAGGCATATCACCTCGCAATCCTGGCAGAGGACACGAGGTTGATCGGCCTTCGAAAGTTTGAGTCCAGCGAGGGAAAAATTCTTTGATGATTCCGGCATATGCGAGTCCAATGTGTGTGAACCCATAATTTTTATGAGTTCCATAATTCGAGAACTGAGATTTATTGAGCTCGCATGTCCCCGATCCACAGAAAAATATCTCCTAAAAGAGCGTGAATGTGAGACCAGAGTAAAGCAAATTGACCCCGAACAAATGTCATTTTCACAATTATTTGAAGGATCCAAAAATAATTTCTGCAAAAGAATGGTGGAGTTTCCATTCACAAAAACAAATATAAGCACAATCGGACAGGGACTTTTGGTCTTGCGTTTACCTTGCACCTTGGCCTTGGATTATTCCGTGAATGCTGTTAACTTTCGATCTTGCACCTTTGGTCTTGGACTCCTGATGCTGTTAATCTTTAGATCTTGCAACTTTGGTGGTCTTGGACTCCCGATGCTGTTAACTTCAGATCTTGCACCTCTAAAGTTAACAGCATTCATGGAATAGTCCATGCGAGAATCTGTCGACATCAGTAGTCCAAGACCAAAGGTGCAAGATCTAAAGTTAACAGCATTCATGGAATAGACCAATACCAAATTTGGGACAGTCTGTCGACATCAGTCCCAGACCAAGGTGCAAGACTCTCTGTCGAGTGCATCAATGACCTGGTGAAAATCTGAAGTTGCGAGAGTTTGTCAACATCAATCAATCCAAGACCCATCATCCAAGACCAAGGTGCGAGAATCTGCTAAACATCAATCCAGCTAACACAGACTCGTTATAAATTGACTTGTGCGAGAATCTGCTAAACATCAATCCAGCTAACACAGACTCGTTATAAATTGACTTTGCTCCGTTTCTCCACAATCGCTCTGCGGTTGCTCCTCGTCCTCTTTCCTCTTTCTCAACATTCGCTCTGCGGTTGCTCCTCGTCCTCTTTCCTCTTTCTCAACATTCGCTCTGCTGTTGCTCCTCATCCACTTCCTGTTTCTCCACATTTGTACAAATCCAAAAATGCCTAATCTTGGTCACCATGAATGGAGGAACATGTATGCCATACTTAGCATCATCATTCCAGCTCTGCTCAACTTCATTACCGTGAAGTACCAAGGAAGGCCCAATTCTCCATTTGAAACCCACCCCATCACCACGTTCTTCTCCATCTTTGCTCTCCTTGTCTATTGCTCTTTATCCCTTGTCGCTCATCTATCGGCCTTTAATACTGTTTGCGGTGCCCGCATCTTTCGCTTCCTCACAATCATTTCCTTTTCCCTCTCCATTGCTTTGCCTACGTCGTTGTTGTTCCCAGGCCTATCCTTCCTCCTCCTCTATTTACCATTGTTGATACTGCTCTCTACACCTTATTTGTGCGGTCTTGTTCAAAAACTCATACATTTGGTAAGGCACAAGATTCTAATATTCCTCAATTTGTTCGCCCGTCGACTACACGGAGGAAGAGTGCCACCGCTTCTGCCAATTAGGGTTGCCGATATGCATTTCATGTTAGAATTGTAGTACCTGCCGGAGTTCAACGAGTCATCCTTAGAAGCACGAGAAGAAATAAAGGAAACAGTTGTAGGCAGGGAAAAAGGTATGAGTAATGCCACCTGTATGAGATGTTTACTTATGTCTTGTATGCTAAGAAAGTCCCTGTGACAATAAACAAGGGATTTTATTTGTGTTAGAATTATTGCACGTTGAATTAAGTTTAAGGTTTCCAAATTGAATCTCTCCCAAATAAAAAAAACGTGAACGCTGATGGTGTTGAAATCATTAGAATTTGTGCTATCGATGATTGATTGGGAAGTAAAAAAAGAAGAAGATAAAAGCAAAAAGTTGGTTGATTTAAAAAATTCAAAAGCAAACAAAAACTGATGAATCAAGGAGTAAACCTTTCTACACGAACCTACTCATAGTTGATGTTTGTATGAGATCAGTTCACACACTGGGGATATTAGATGAATCGATAAAATTAAAAGGGTAACTTCTGAGTTTTTACAAGTGAAAATTTAAAACCCCAATTTGGTTTTGAAGTACCTTAAAAAAAAATCGACGTTGTTTTGAGTGTCCATGCATTGTGTACCTCAACTTTGGATGCGACACGTGTTGTCTAGTAGATAAATTACCAGTGCTTTGTCGATTGAAACCCAAATCGATGTCTATTATGTCCGACGGGCCGAAGATTGTGCTCTAAGGCCATATTTTTTCTATGAGCGAAAGGTTATACTTGCTTCGGGGGTAAGTCTATGGCCATTTTATTCTCCATTTGATACACCATAGGTCGCAATGATTGATTCATGTATATGGAAAAATCCGTATTTAGTACCATGGGCATCGAAGCAACTATGCGATGTATTCAACACATGAACGTAGAAGCGAGGACAATTGTAAAATGAATACTAACGCCGCCTTTTCTAATGGGTAGAGAATAAATTTATGTTTCTAATCTTGTTGTCTGTTCATTTCATCATTGCCCCCTTTGGCAAATTGTCGAGGCTCCGATCCTGCAAATAATCACGGCCAATTTATTTCTGGAAACCTAAAGTTAAAATTTGGCTTAGGAAAACCTTGAAAAGCAATGCTGTTTTGGGTGTGCGCAACATCGCGTAAAGGACGGTATGCGTTGGTTTGTTTGTTGACAAGTAAGCCACGCGAACGATGCTTGTTAATGAAAAACCTTAAAAAGGTCAATTTTGTTCCACGGTCACGAGTCATGGATGGCGTCTTTTCTTATGATAATCGTCAAGTGGGGCCAAAAAATTGGCCACGACAAAAAGTTACACTTTTTTAGATACTCGGCCTATGATCGATTCGTGACCGAATTACGCACAGAGAGTGTACGAGTGTGAGTGAGCCATGCGAGGTCACGGCCCTTGCCCTTCATCACTTGCCGGATGAGGCTAGGTTGACAAGGGCCACCGCCACACTAGCCCCGGCTCAAGTTTTGTAGCCCTTGCTGTCATGGCCTTTCGTTTGTGCGCAAGACATGTAAAGGCGGCGACTGGCGGGCCCAAACACCGGCAACACTGTTGAACAGTCGACAATAGCCGAAAGTGCCACTATCGCCATTGCCTCCGGCTTTGTTTCTTTCCTTAAGCCGCTCGCTCTCTCTCTCTGTCTCTTGTAAGTTTCCGACCTCATCCTATCTAATAAAAAAATTAGCATTTTGTGATATGAAAAATTCGCATTTTCGTTAAGCAATTAAGCATCACCCTTAAATTCCCGAGTTTAGGGCAACACTGATTGTGGGATAGGAATGTAGTCGCATTTTGGTCACGTCGACATTTTCTTTTCCCGTAGCTTTTGTGACAACAAAGACAGTGGAATATGCTATATCCATGATATGGTTTAGTGGTTGGAGCTATAGCTTTATGCGTGGGAATCTCACCAGGATGCCGATCTAGTTTAGTGTATGTGTTAGGTTCATGGAATACTTTCTGAAGGGATTGCGCTGTCATTATCCTGTCCGGCATAGAAAAGATAAAACCGGACACGCGGCGACACCAGATCAGTGAAGAGGCGATTGAGATTCGAGCGTCGGATCGGATGATCCTCCTGTTGACTAGCGCTAATGACCGGACATGCCTTTTGGTGCTTACAGTTTGGATAAATCTAAAGCCGAAGTGATCGAGGACCTTGCGAACAAAATCTCAGCCAAGAAATGAACTGTCTTGGTGTTTGTAAATGTGTCATGTGTTGTTGATGCGGAAATTATAGCATTTTCGCATATAGTGTACTACATGATACAATTTCGATAGATGTGTAATCTTTCATCTTTGGAAATTACATATAAGATAGAGAGCTTGTCCTCGCCCTGACCCTCACTCTATCCGTCTTGAATGGTGACGTAGTCGCCATTGCCACAGACTCCTTGGTCACGGTCGCCCAAAGCTGCTGTGACCTCAGGGCGACATCGATCAAGGAGTTTGCGGTGGCAGAGGCCCTTGCTGAGGTCCACTGTGGCCCGAGAGAGAGAGATGGCAAAAGGGCGGCCCAAGCCAAAGGGATGGTGGCGGCGAAATGGAGAATGACAGAGATGGTTTGAGAGATTTACTAGTTGCTGGTGGGGATTTTGAAAAAAAAAGTGATAGAAACTTATATGAAAAGGGGCCTAATTCCTAAAAACCACAAACTTTACTCCTTGTCCCAATTATATCCCCAACTTTTTTTTTGTCTCGTAAAAAACCCCAAACTTTTGCTTTTGTCCCAAATCTACCCAGGTTTACTATTCATCTAGTTTTTAATATTATTTTATATTTTAAATTGAAAAAATATAAAATAATATTAAAAAATTAGATGAATAGTAAACGGGTAGATTTGGGACAAAAGTAAAAGTTTGGGGTTTTTATGAGACAAAAAAAAAAGTTGGGGATATAATTGGGACAAGGAGTAAAGTTTAGGGTTTTTAGGGAATTAGGCCTATGAAAAGGTTACAAACTTAAATGTGGACTTGTTTCTATTTTTATTTTCTAGGTAAAGCCTTTTTCTTTTCTCTCTTTTTTCCTTTTTCCCCTCCGAAAAAGCTCCTTTTAGTAAAAGAGTGGGGGCATTTAAAATCAAAGGAAGCTTCATCTTGTCCAATCTTCGCTTCCCCCGTGACTCGAAATATTCCACTTTTGTATGAAGATTCAAGCATCCACGAGCACGACCCCACGATGTTTAGGACTTTGAAGGTATTGTGACCTCAGCAAGAAGATTCGTCAAAAGATATCAATAGGTTTATCAAAAGACCAACTTCCTTGTGGATGAGTCCATGGTCCTTCCGGGGCATCCATGCCCTTACAATTTTTCACCGTTATATTGAAATATCACAAATTTTAATCGTTTAGCAGATCTCGACATGTGACTGGCATCACTGATGATGATAGCAATAATAAGATGCATTTAGCGATCTTTTCTATGGCACTTTGAAATGCCCCCATGAAGTACTCAATTTAGGTAAATTTGTTACGTCATCTCCCTTTGTTTCCATTCAATGAGCATGTATACCTATGTCGCGACCTAAATTTTTGCTCAGGCTAATGGATTATTAAGACTAAGCTTAACTCGGGCCCTCCCAAACCCTACCAATTCGCAACTCAGGGTTTAAGTTTTTAACATGCAAAAGTTTTTATGCTTGGAGTCGCCACTAATCTATTTGTGGTAGGTCGATTAGAAACCTAAATAAAACATAGAGAGATATGTTTTATTCCTACGAACCAAGATTTTAAGCTCGGGGACTTGGTTACGCTTAGATCTAATTTAACGCCCTTTCGGTACCTTTTCTTTTCAAAAACGTTTATGCATGCAGTCTGGATCCATTTTAACTTAGCCACTAGCATGTGAGGTGATCATGCGACTGACTCAAAAACCATGTCATCCCAGCTGCATAGTTGTCAAGTTACATTTCATGGCCGAAACTGGCATGCACGTAGGTAATTTAATCTACGATTCTCCAAATTTCAAAGATAAGTCACTAAATTCTATGCAAACGTTTTATACCCTGGGGAAACTTTAAAGGAGATGATAGCGCACCGTGAAGTTTCATAGCGGTAGAATCATTATTTCATTAACGACTTGCCAACAGTTAAACCGGATCATTGGCCTGTCCGCCCACGTCCAGGATCGCTTGAGCCACAAGGGCTTGAAGACCTTTTTGGGCAAGCGTGCACAAGGGCATTTAGTGAGAAAGTCCAGCCTAGCCCAACTTGAAGATTTATGTATAAATATTTGATGGTTTTAAGGCCCTGACCGGGCCTGCCTGATGAATACCTCTAGTAACAACTAATGGATTAAGCATTCTACAATGAGAGTAGTTGATAATTCTACAATTGAATTTGATAGTGGTAAAACCATCATTTGTTGGTGACTTAAAAACAAGTAATTGGGGAAGAACTGTTTGTACAATAAGAGCCATTTGCAGCAATCACAACAAACAAAGTCTTGCCAAATCTTTCTAACTTGGCATCGGTTGATCTCAGATCACGGACACTCGCAATCTTTACAATCTATCTATCAATCTTGGGAAGAACTGTTTGACCGGATGCATTACCTCAACTAAACTATCTCCGGTTGTCACGCCCGCACTTCTCGACGCGCCACATCCCTCGCAGAGGTCAATATGTGTGCGACGTCCCAGGACGCGTCGCCGACCCAACACCCAACACAGAGATTTAAAGCACATGCGGAAGCAACTCACCACCCGTACATTAAATAAACATACCACCAAGGATAGCCACAGAAATTAACACTTGTACTAGTATTGGAAATCATATACAATATCCAAGTACAACCCGAACACCAAAAATCAAAAGCAAGTTAAGGCCACTACTGACAAAAAGGGGTAAGTGGCTCGGAGTTCAGGCACTACAACTAGCCGGGGACTTCACCCAAAAATGCATCGGTATGCCTGCCATCCTCAAGGATGGGGGTCTGAAAAAGTGGTTTTAAACAATAATGAGAATAATCTCAGTGAGTAATTCCCTAAACCTAAACTAGGCTAACGTGCACTTTCGACAAGCGCTAACAACACATAATACACACATAATCGACTAAGGCTCTCGGCCTAAATCTAATCTTACTTGACCCTGCGCAGGTTAGGCATTTCATAAACAATAGTAGTCACGCGACAAGATTTAATCACGGCACATATACATCCATTTCTATGTCACAACGCATTTTATGCATATGCCAATGCTCGCACTCATGCTCAAACTTATCAATGCATTATCGCACACTTGCATACTAGCATTCTGCCATTTACCAATTTCTCCTCCGACCCGCGTTAAACGATCGGGCTCATGACACATTACCAGCGTGTCGCCTCGGGTTGGTCATCTTCCGGTAAACGGGTATCGTCCAGCGTAACACGCCTCGGGGACGGGTTCACTACCCCTGCATAAAACGCATCAGGATTTATTGTGATCACACATTCACAAGCATCAATTTTCATCCGAACCCGCGTAAGACGCATCAGGGCATTTTAGGTGATCACAATGCACATGTCACTCGGATACACTCGTATATGCACATGCCGTGTCAATGTTTGAGATGCACACCCATGGCCATGAAATTCACACTTGGGCACTCACAAATTTCACAATGAGCAATCAATTGCGCAACGCCACATATTCAATTTACCACGCAATAAGCTCAATCCACATTTCAATATGCCCAACCAATATACTAGCATGACCATGAAAGCAATTCAAGGCATTTTTGCACGGCGATAAATCACACATATAATTCACACAATTGGCATTCAATTCAATTAATCACGAGCCCAATTAACCAAATCATCCAGCAAAGTCATGGCACAAATTCGACACATAATTTATACATATAAATCACCCAATTGGATAAGTATGAAATTTATGCACTAAAAACCCGTAAGCTAATCCATTTCTAGTCCCACTAGAAATTCGACATGGCACCATCAACTTAACCACAACCAAGGCTAAACTAGCCAGTCAATTACACAAATCTATCATTCCCGGTAATTATGCGTTTTAGACCTCAATTTAATCGCGTCGCGCCCAAATTTAATCCCGTCGTGGGCGACCATTATACCGTAATTTCTAGGCTAATAATTATCGTCAAAATGCTCCATTATACTCCCCAAATATCATTCTAATCAGCCACCACAAAACCAAAATATGGGGCGTACTATAATCCCCACATCAAACCCGAACTTTCCCGAACTCGGGCCGATTTAATCCAAACTGTCCAGCCCATTTATCGCGCCTCTCGGGCCACTAATCCTCCATTAATTCATCATACTAATCCACCAAATCGACCACAATCACAATCCCTAATTACTTTTCACAATTTAACCCTTAAATTACCCTAATTAACCCCTAAACCCGTCTAGAAATGTAAATTAGCCTAATTAGGATTTAGGGTCAAACTCACCGGGTGTCCTAAGCTTCAAACCGAGCCGAACACGTGGCGATGGCGGCTGGACAGCGGGCTTGGCGAGTTCGGCCATGGCCCGGGATGTTCGGGCGACGACGGCGACAACAACGATTGAGCTAACCCGACAAACTCAGAGACTGCGAGTGGCTGGGCAAGGTCGCCGTGGGCTAGACAAATGGTGGACGGAGTGCCGATTGTCGCGATCTCCCGAAAACGGCTCCGAGGCCCACGGGGTTTGCTAATGGATTACTAGGGTGAACCTAGTTCGAGCTCTCCCAAGCCCATACCAATTCGCGACTTAAATTTAAATCAGCGATATGCAAATCGATTTCATCTAGGAGTCGCCACTAATCGATTTTTTGGTAGGTCGATTAGACACCTAAGTAAAGCACGGGAGAAAAGCTTTACTTCTACGAACCAAAGATTCGATGGGTTGGGGACTTGATTACACTAATTGACAAACTAGTGCCCTTTCGGTACCTGATCTTGTTCAATTCATTACCTAACGTGTTCTCGATAATCAGGGGTCTCAAAATTCTGTTCCTAACTAGGCTAAGGGAAGTGACAATTGATATCTAAGTCTAGACACACCTAATTAACTGCATGCGAGGTTAAATTAAATGTGCAACTCGAAGTGTGTGAATCGAGCGACGTGGCATTAAATATAGCGCTAAACATGCGAAAAGGGCGAGAAAACTCAAATTAAACTTCTGATTTTTTTTTGAATTTTTTTTAAAAAAAAATTTTAAATTTTTTTTCGGAATTTCTGAAATCTTTTCGAATTTTTTTTAAAATTTTTTTTGAAATTTTTTTTTGAAATTTTTTTGGAATTTTTTTGAAAATTTTTTTGAAAAAAAATAAAATAAAATAAAATAAATAATAATAATAATAAACTAAAATTCGAGCTTTTTTAAAAAAAAAATTATATTAATTTTTATATTAAAATAATAGAATATTAAAATAAAATAAAATCGGATCCGGGTCGGATCTCCACATTCGACCCGGATCGGGGGGACCGAAGCGCCGGCTACCCCGGTCATTTGTTGAGCCGGTCGAGCCAAAAAAAAAACCACAAGGGCTCATTTGTTGAGGAAAACTAACGGTCAAATTGTTTTTAAAAAATGGCCCAAATCCTAAAAAAACCACAAGGGCCCAATAGCCCTAAGACCGTAAAACTAACAAGAAAGACAAATTGGCCCCAAGCGAAATGGCCCAAATCCTAAAAATTACCCCGATTTTAAACTAAGCCCCAAGCCTATTTGAAAGCTAACAACCGTGCCGGACGTCTACCCGGGCCTCCCGGACCGGCGTTCAAGCCCCCGGATCCGGCTCCTCTCCCTCTCTCTTTCATGAAAGGCAAGAAGCAGCTAATCTGACCTTAAACGCGAAGAAAGAGTGATATCCGATTTGAGATTCAAGAGATTCTGATTCTTAGTTATTGAATTTTGCAGTTATAGGAATTGCTGTTTTTGATTCACTGTGTCACCGAGGGGGTCGAAGAGTGGGAAGCTAGATAAATTTCTTTTTTAAAAAAAAAATAATTAATAATTTTTGTTTAATTTTTTTTAATAATTTTCTTGAAAATAAACATGGAAAATATGTTCTAATAGGTCCTATTAATGCAAATGTACCTAATAACTATATGCCATGCAATTTTAATGAAAATATTTTGGTTTAGGGGAAAAAAATTAAACCCTAATTTTTAGACAATAAAACCTTAAATGATTTGGGCAAAATTTAGGTGTCACCCACCTGCCCCTCTTTGAAGGGAGTTCAAGAAATTTCATTCAAAGATAAAAGACACTTAAATTTTGTTCACAGAGGGCACGGGAGATGCATGAGAGATGATTTTGATTTTTTTTTAAGAAATAAGCTTTGGGCTCACAGAAGCTAGCCTGGTCAATGAAGTGCTTGGGCTATGAAAGCTATCGGAGGAGCTAGAAGCCTTAAGGGCTAGGCCTGACCTATTCCCTTCCTCGCTCAGGAAATTCAGAAGGAAAGGCATAAAGCAAGTACTGCGAACCCTTTTAAGCACGAGATTGGACAGTTGTGATTGGATTTGATTTGCCAGTTGTAATTGCGCTTTCACCCATGATGGGATTCTTTGGGGCTAGGATCTAAAGAGATGGCTATGAGACTCATTCGGCTCACAATCAGTTTTCCTTACCTTTGAACGCCAAAGATTCCGCCTAGGGGCTAAAAACCCTATTAAACGGCAAAGGGAATAAAACCCGGAAGGAACGCCTAGGGACTAAAACCCTATGAACGCTTAAAGATTCCTGAGGGGCTAAAACCTTATCGAATGGCAAAGGGAATAAAACCCAGAAGGAACGCTTAGGGACTAAAACCCTATGAACGCCAAAGATTCCGCCTAGGGGCTAAAACCCTATTGAACGGCAAATTGCACTCAAGATTTTGAGATACCTAATGTTTTTCACTCAGGATTTTAAAATGCTCAAGATTTCCACTTAGGATTTTAAATTGCACTCAAGATTTTCAGGGTTTTAAGGAGAGACCCGAAACCTTTTGAAATCGGGGTTTAAGGATAGACCCGGAACCTTTTGAAATCGGGGTTTAAGGATAGACCCGTAACCTTTTGAAATCAGGGTTTAAGGATGACCCGAAACCTTTTGAACTCAGGGTTTAAGGATGACCCGTAACCTTTTGAAATCAGGGTTTAAGGATGACCCGAAACCTTTTGAAATCAGGGTTTAAGGATGACCCGTAACCTTTTGAAATCAGGGTTTAAGGATGACCCGAAACCTTTTTTGAAAAGCGTGGTTTAAGGTTGGACCACAAACCCTTTTTGAAAAGCGTGGTTTAAGGTTGAACCACAAACCTTTTGAAAAGTGTAGTTTAAGGTTGGACCATGAACATTTTTGAAAAGCGTGGTTTAAGGTTGGACCACAAACCTTTTTGAAAAGCGTGGTTTAAGGTTGGACCACAAACCTTTTTGAAAAGAGTGGCGAGGTGTACGTACCTATAGGTCAGATTGGATTGCTTAAAAGCCCTCCTGTCGTGACGAGGCTTAAAAAGACTCAAACACTTAGGGGTCCTTGTTCGAGGGTTTGATAGATCGCCTATTGTGTCCTTGCCAACAGGGTCTTGGGAATTCATGAATGCTTGGATGCATCGTAGCATTTTCGAGATCAGCATGAAGGTTGGTGTTTGAGGAAACATCACCTGTCTTCTGAGGATTAGTAATAACAGGTACGTGTTATAACAAGTGCTCTAGTAGCGAGTGCGTACTAGGCAAGATAACATCACAATAGGCCATATCAAAATGGTATCATCAATGAAAAAGCATTGATTGCATGGGTAATTTAGGATAGACTCAATTGTCTGGAAAGCATTCAACATCCTTCAATATTGCAAAATCGCCTTTATGCATGAAAGACGTCATTAATCATCAAATTCCCTTAGGAGAAATTTTTTTATCGAAATGATGTTAACCTGTGAAGAGAGCCCATTAAGCATGCCAAACAAGAATTCCTTAGTCTGAAAGGACTTCTCACATACTCTCAAAAAGGCAGTTTGATCCCATCCATTGATGTGGGAAGTAAACATGATCTCTCTATATACCTCACACTACCAGTGTCAAAGGCTTCAAGAATCATTCGCAATAAGTACACGTTGACCAATCCAAGAGGTCTTTTAAAGGGTCGCAATGAAGGTTTGGTCACGGTTTCAACAATGGATGAGCATTATTGGCTAAGGAATGAAATAATTATCAATCAGCATCTCCATCAAGTTTACAAGTCAAGAAACCTTAAGATGAGATAAGACAACTTTGCCCCCACTTCTTCAAGCGGTAGCTTCTTTGGACATCCAAATTTCTACTTAAACCATCCCAATCAGAAGAGACTTTGGAGAAGGTTGTAACATTGGTTTTGGTAAAGGCTCGAAAGGCTCAGAAATTCACAAAAGGGGTTTAAGAGTTAGTGATCATCACGGCATCATTACCATATCATCCAATCTTTTGAAGGCACTCGACTTCTGAAATTCAACTTGTCTTGAAAGTCCATTGACTAATCATTTTAATGTAAGAGCTTTGCTCTTTTCTCTAATGACTTTTGCTTTTGCAATGATTTTTTCTTTGCAAGCATTTTGCTTTTGACATTCCCCCTTTTTTTTCATGAGAATTTTTCTCTTGATGCAACTTTTTTTTTTTTGCTTTTTTCTTTTTTTTTTTTTTTTTTTTACAAAGGGCATTGGCCTTGCTTTTACCAGGCACACTTTGCTTTTTCAAGCCCCTAGTTTTCATTTGACTTTTTCTCTTTTCATTTTTTTTCGAGCTTTTAAAACTTTCGAGATGTCTTTCACACATTGTCTCATGAGTACCGGCTGTCTTGATAAATCACGTGCTTTGCCCCGGTGTAGGGAGATAATCACCATTCGGGCTTTAGAAATGAATATTCAGGCTCAACTTGGCTAAGCAAATGGTATGAGTATTTGGATAGAGAAATGAATGCTCTTCTTCATTTTGGGATGTTTCAAGCTTTCATAAAAACTCATCTGAAGTTACCACAAAAAAGATTAATGCAAGTAAGGGCAAAGAAGTCTTTTTCATCTTTTCCTCCAAAGCATGTCAACCAAAACATCCAAATTTACCCCGTTGTAAGGTGGTTCTTGACAGGGGTATTTTGCAAACCCTTCACATTTAATAGTTCAAATAGGCTAACTCTGGTCAATTTGTAGTGTATAGGATAGAAGAAGGATATGCCTCCTTTCATTTCGATCCATGTACTACTTGCAAATGAATCTCTTGCTTTTAAACAACACTAATTTTCTCTTCCACTCAACTCTCCAAGTGTTTGTGGGACGTGTTTAGAAATGGCCTGCCTTTCCTCATTCTAAGTATTTCTCCTTTGGGCATTATTAACATCTCCCTTTCATTTTGTTGAGATCATCACGAATTGATTAATCTCCATGAGGGAATTTTGATTCAAAATGAATGATCCGTCAAGCACAAAGACAATTTTTAATAAGGATGATATTCAAAATTTTTGTGAAGAGCTTGCTTTTTTCAGTCTCCACTTTAATGCTTGTTTTTTTTTTTTTTTTTCAAAACCATCAAAGACTTTTTATTTGTGATGAAAATTATCCATTTGAATTTTGGGAGAAGGGTATTTACTTGCGTCATGGCGACTTGGTAAACCTATAAAGAATAAAAAAGAATGTGTTAGTTAAAGACCCTTTAAGGATTGAAAAATTGGGAACGATACAACATTACCCCTCGTTTGCATTTGTCCTTTGAGTCTTTGATGCTTCCTATCAATCAAAAAAAGAATCGTGTAAAAAATTGTATTAAAATGGACAACTGGAAACGATACGATTTACCCTTCATTTGAATTTGCCTTCTTAGGTTTTCGACAACTCCTTTCATTTGAACTTACTTCCTTGTATGATTGGCAACTCCCTTCATCCGCTTTTTTTTTTATCTTGACTTTTCGGCACTGTTTCGATATTTGATGGCATTGTCCCTTGGATGCTTTGCCCCATCTATTACATGTTTTCTTGGTAGGAGGTGTCGCCTCCGCGGTCAATGTGTGCCTTTGTTTTATCGTGCATCATGGGTGAGAGTTATTGCCCTTTGAGTGACTTGCCCTATTTACCACCCTGAAAAAGGAAATGGAGCATGTTATCTCCTCTCTCGACTGAACTTAATTTAGGGACGATACATCCTTTTGTGCTAAATTGGATGTCTTATCATGACTTGTTGGTGAGAGGCCTTATTCTATACATGTTGCCCCATCATGCTTGCTTGATGGGGGGAAGGAAAGACTTTGCCCTCTAGTCAAATGCTTCACATCGAGTTAAATGAAGTTTGGCATCCGGTCCTCAATCCATCTCTATTGTCGTTCCATCGTGCTTTGTTTGGGAATTTCTTGAAACATTGTGCCCCTCTAATCTCATCTCCATTTTGGCCACATTATCTCCTATTAAGTGCTCTCTTTTTGTAGGGGTAAATTGGCATTGCAATGACTTGTCATGTTTACTTGTAGAACTCCGCTCATTTTTCATTATTCCTTCTTGAAGGTCAGTTGCACCATTAGAGTCCTTCAATTGTCATCTTACGCCGGTATTACCCACTTTGCAATTATCTGTTTTGACAAAAATGGATGAATGAGTCAGTTGTTGCACAAAGAGTTCTTATTGGAACGATTACAAAGTTACCATCTCACGATGTCCTTTTGTAAATCAACCTGCAAATTTGGCCAAGTGAAGAGATAAAATTTTATGTGAGTTATTCTTGAAACTCAATTTCAAAACATTTTGAAGGTAAGGCATAAAAGCTTAACTCAATGACTCAATTGAAAATACTACAATTACTTTAAAAGGACGATGACCTAAATTAGAACCTCATTACTCAAAGATGCGAGTCATGTGATTTACAACATCAATTGGATTCACAACTAAAACCTAAATCGGAAAACATTATTCCCAGTGAGAATAAAAACAAGGACATAGTACAAAACTCTTGCATAAAGGAATGCAATAAATAATTCTTGTCCTAGCTTTAAAGTCTACTTCTTGACGTGGTCAAGCGAGAGAATTCCAAAGAATGGCCATTGCGCATAACCTGCGAAAGAAAGACAATGTTAGTATGTGAATGAAAAAGTGATCTTTCACTGATGCCGCCTCTTATGAAGAAAGCGAGGCGACAATACATACCCCCATGGTTCCTATTTGTGGGCATTTAGTATTTCACCAAGATTTCATCGTAAGTGGAGATATCTTTAAAAGATCAAATCGCGGCTATCAATCGAGCGCCCTTTTTATTCCAAAAGTTTCATCGCAAAATGCGGCATCAATTTTGAAGGACTGATTTGTGATTTTACTTTTGCAAAAATGAGGTGATTCTTATTTTTTAAAAAATTAATACACAAAAAGTGATTTGAATTTTGATTTCGAAATGTGAACAAAAAAGAATTTTATTGAAAATTTGATTTCAATTTTATGCCCCAAAATGCAATCCTGACTTGAAAGAATTTCTGCACAAAAAATGCGATTTTAAGCCCATAACCGAAAGTTTAGACAAAATCATCTATTTTGGTGGGGCCAAATCACAGGTGTTTGAGATTTATGCTCAAGGTTCACTGTAAAAAATGATTGTCTAAAATTTTCTATTATAAGCTCAAATCACTTAGGACACTTGATTGATTTCCATGAATTTCAAAAAATAAAAATTTCAATTCAAAGTAAGCTAATAATGAGAGGGATCATACTTACAAAGTGAGTGGCGATCGCTTTTTTTCTTTTTCTTTCTTAAAAAAAACGCAAAGACACGCATATGCACTTGTGAGGTTCGTTTTCTATCTAGACAGTTTAACAAGGTGAAGCTAAGAGGGTGATCTGACCGTCGCAGTCTCGCGTTGGTGTCAGGTCCTCTTAACTCCGGCTCAATCGAAAGAGATACCCTATAGTCACGCAGTCTCGCAGACAAGGATAAACACTTACGATACCAGGAAAAAACTTTCGGGGAAAAGAAAGGCAACCTCTACATCGCGGTCTCGCGTTCGAGGTTGTATCTTTCTTAACACCATCCTACAGCGTTCTATCACGGCCGGGTTCGGCGGTATGGTTGTGTGTGCCATAATATAGTGCTAAAACATCCGACGATGCACAACAATTTATAAGCAAACAACACTTCAAGCGCTCGAAAAAATAAACATTTATTCCCCAAATCTCAAACCTGCAAAATAAGGGGTCAGTGCCAAGAACATTCACGTTAGGGATGTATTCGAACAAGATAAACGGCCTAAGTCCCACGAAGTCCCCAGTGGAGTCGCCAAGCTATCGTGACCTCCTCGAAACTTGACCCCGAGGCCTCACGGGGTTTGCTAATGGATTACTAGGCTGAACCTAGCTCGAGCTCTCCCAAGCCCATACCAATTCGCGACTTAAATTTAAATCACTGACATGCAAATCGATTTCATCTAGGAGTCGCCACTAATCGGTTTTTGGTAGGTCGATTAGACACCTAAGTAAAGCACGGGAGAAAAGCTTTACTTCTACGAACCAGAGATTCGATGGGTTCGGGGACTTGATTACACTAATTGACAAACTAGTGCCCTTTCGGTACCTGATCTTGTTCAATTCATCACCTAACGTGTTCTCGATAATCAGGGGTCTCAAAATTCTGTTCCTAACTAGGCTAAGGGAATTGACAATTGATATCTAAGTTTAGACACACCTAATTAACCGCATGCAAGGTTAAATTAAATGTGCAACTTGAAGTGTGTGAACCGAGCGACGTGGGATTAAATATAACGCCAAACATGCAAAAAAAGGGTAGAAAACTCAAATTAAACTTCTGATTTTTTTTGAATTTTTTAAAAAAAAATTTAATTTTTTTTTTTCGAATTTTGAAGTCTTTTTGAAAATTTTTTAAATTTTTTTTGAATTTTTTGGAATTTTTTTTGAAAAAAAAAATAAAATAAAATAAATAATAATAATATAATAAACTAAAATTTGAGCTTTTTTAAAAAAAATTATATTAATTTTTTTTATATTAAAATAATAGAATATTAAAATAAAAAAATCGGATCCGGTCGGATCTCCACATCCGACCCGATCGGGACTTGTCCCGGCATGCCGGCCGGGTCCATGACGAACCGGGCTCATTTGTTGAGCCCGGTCTAGTTTTTAAAAAAAAAACAACAAGGGCCCAATAGCCCGACCGAAAACTAACAAGAAAAGACAAATCGGCCCACGCGCGAAATGGCCCAAATCCTAAAAAAACTACCCTGATTTTAAACTAAGCCCAAGCCCTATTGGACCCACCCTTTGGAAGAACAAAGTGAATAAAAGCGGGAGGCGTAATACGGTCCCCTACCCGACTGGTGGTGACATATGGAAGGCGCATGCTGTAAATCGAAAGTTAAACCCTCGCGCCTCAGACATCCACAAGCCGGGATCCTGGGAAAACATCCCAATCAAAGCAAACAAAAACAAACCCGACAAAGCTCGGGACCTACTGTGAAAGGGGAGGCCTGCCGACCTCGGGCGAGGAGCGGTGGTCACCAACCGGGATGCTCGCCCTCGATCTCACTCTTGAGGCTCTCTCTCTGCTCTCTCTCTCTCTCTCTCGAACTCCCTCCCGGTCTCTCTTCCTCTCTTTTCTTCCTTCCGGCTTCTCCCCTCACGAGCTCTCCCTCCCTGTGTTTTTCTCTCCCTTGCCCCATGTCACCGTAGGGGGAGGAAAGGAAGTGGGCCAGCGTTGACCCGATTCAACGCTGGCTTCTTCCTCTTTTTTTTTTTTTTAAATAATTAATAATTTTTGTTTAATTTTTTTTTAATAATTTTTTAAAATTTAATTTTCTTGAAAATAAACATGGAAAATATGTTCTATTAGGTCCTATTAATGCAAATGTACCTAATAACTATATGCCATGCAATTTTAATAAAAATATTTTGGTTTAGGGGTTGAAAATTAAACCTTAATTTTTATGCGATAAAACCCTAAATGATTTGGGCAAAATTTAGGTGTCAACACCGACGACGGCGGGGCGGGCGGCGGAAGGGGCGGCGGCGGGAAGGGCCACGCGGAAGGGAGTCCGGTATTAGGGGAGGGCTTCGGGCGAAGAGAAAAATAGGGGAAACATGGGTCGCCGGCCGTTCGGGGGGAAGAGAAATGGCGGTGACCGGCGGCACGGCGGCGACTGGCGACGCTGGGGCCAACCGGGCGAAAGGGCTGGGTAGCCCCGGGCGAAGCTGCGGTTGCGGGTCGCGGACTGGCTCGCGGGCGGCGCCGGGGCTCCGGGCGACAGAAGAGGCGACGGCACGGACGACGCGTGGTGGCGACGGGTGGGAGCGGCCGGGCGGAGGCGGAGGGCGGCCGAGCGCGGACGGGAGGAGGCCGGGCCGAGTATGGGCGGAACCAGTCGGGGGTGGGGAAAGAAGACCAAAGGGAAAAAAAAAAAGAAAGGAAGAAGAAAGAGAAGAAGAAGGAAGGAGAAGAGAGAGAGGAGAGAGAGTGTCGAGGAGGGAGGGGGAGAATGGGCGTGAGGACGTTGCTTGGGGAGAGGTCGAGAGGGGGGAAGAGAAAGGAGAGAAGAGAAAAGAAAGAGAGAGAGGGGACGACGCGGGTCGAAGGGAGCTGAGGAGGGAGGAGAGAGGAGAGAGGAGAAAGGAGAGAAAAATATAAAAAATTAACTTCATTCAAATATTAAACGCAAATCAAAATTCCAAATTCAAAATCGAAAATGGTTTCTTCGGGTCCAAAATAGACCTTGCACATAAAAAGGGATAAAGGCCAAATTAATTAAACCAAATTTTAACGAGAGAGGCCTACTAGTCTAAATTCACACTTGGTCAAAAACTCCCCTTTTTCCATCATTCCCAATAATCTCAACATTGGCTACCATAATATTGACACCGTCCAATTTATTTAAATCCCCCGAAACTCCCGAAAATCATTCGCCAAGTTCAGGGGTCTAAATAACGATCAAATTTGATCGAAAAGCGATTTTTAGCGAAATCTCTAATTTAAAATGATAACCGAGAGTGATCAGTTCGGTCGAGATTTTACTATAAGCACACCGACAAATTACGCTTTTATAAATCTCAAAAATGGACGAAATTCGGGACGTCACACCAATTCTTAAGCTTTGCAGAGAACAATATATCCGGAAGGATACCACCCGCCTGGGTGGCGCTGCTGGAGCGCACTCTTCCTCTCGCAAAAGGTTGAGTGTTCGAATCCCGGCGCCCGCAGGTGACTTAACTGGTGGCACGTGTGTGGTGGCTAGCACGTGTCGCCCTCAGGGTTTACTCCCCTGCTATCGGCCGTGCAGGGGTTCCTTGGGTTACCAAAAAAAAAAAATATATATATCCGGAAGGATTGTTCACCGATATTAACAACTTCTTGCCCGAATGGCCGAGGGGTGTCGATCATTGGTCAAGTGGGACATACCATTTCTCCTGCACAGGGCCGTGGTTTTACGCTAACAGAAAAATTTTGTGTAGCACTCTGAATGAGCTTCTGGGATTTGTACTACAGCCCGTCACTCCTCCCAGATCAATAGTTATCGTGTATTTATCACGGGTTGCATGTGTCCATGCCGGCCTTGCCTTCGGATTTCTGTTTGATCACAATTCTCCCAAAAGTCTTCGGAATCGGCATCTGCATTAAGAAGGCTTGACCGTCTATTATTCGTCCGTTTCAACATATAGACCAAGAACTCGGCTGTCAAGTCTTCTATCTAAATGGTGCAATTTACGAAAGAAGTCAAGAAAGGAAAGATAAACTCGACACGTTCTAAAATCAATACAATAAGCTCTCAGAAATGTGCAACCAGCAACCCACGGAGGATTCTATTGGTTAAGTCGATTTGGACAATTGAGTTTAGGACTTGGTAGTTTTGATCATGAAGTTTACTTCTCCCCATAATGAAAAGTTTGGTTGATATAAACAGGTAATTTTGAAGCGGGGTTACTTCTTCATTCCGAGTCCAATATTCGGATGCGTTGCAAACTCGAACATCTCAATTTGACTAACAATCGTCTCCAAGGTGACATTCCCCAGTGTCATCGTTGAACATTATGACTGTCTTTGATTCCTTGATGTCTATGGGAATTCGCTAGAAGGCGAATTCTTGCAAAACTTGAGCTGTTTTTGCATTCAGGCCAAAATTGCCCGGATGTATTTAATTGGCAGAATGTCAAAACGCTTATGACTCAATTGGCAAAATTAAAAGGTTTATGACTGAATTGGCAAAAGTGCAATAGGTTTAGGACTTTTTGGGACAATTTTCCCAAAAAAATGTCTGTACCAATTCTTTCATTGGCTTTTATTGTAAATTGTTCAATAAAATTATAGGAAAAATATATCCAATTCATATTTAATTGTTTTTGTTTAATGTAAAACACATAGCAATCCATTAATTAATAATGTCTACGACAATCGACGAGCTCCAAGACGATCCGACTCTAGACAATTGGAGAGCGATCGAGATCGGCCGTGGTTCCACACTCGGGCACAAAGTGCGTGAGTGAGGCTTGATGGAGTGATGAATATACAAATCTAGTGTGATGAAATGTAAATTGCGAGGAAATTAAAGGGTATTGGAATGAAAATACATCGAAAGGAGTTCACAAGGAATTGAAAATACAAGGAAATTGAATGGACGAACTGTCGGTGGAGTGTTGAACGTGCATGTATGTTTGTTTTCTTCCAAAGCCTCAGCCCCTTCCTCTTTCATGTTCTCCTATGCCCACCAGGTTGCTTCAACTGCACTCCAACTTCTTTTTTGCAAATTACTACATGCATTGCATGTCAACCCCTTGTCATCTTCTTTTTTTAATTTTTGTTTCTTCATGCCCATTGCTTTTCTCTTAATCGAGCTTCCACTTTCTTTTTTTGTCTACCACATACAAAGTAGTCAGCATATGCTCAGAGACAACATATTCGGAATTATTGAAAAAAAAGATGCCACTATTTATGTGAATGTCGTTCTTTTAGAAATAACCTTAGTGATGACAATGCAAATTCATTATGCATGTCAAACGAATTGTATTTTCTTGATCTCTCTTAGAACCAACTGTCTTTGGGAGACTTTCGCAACATTGGTGGAAGTTGCTAGCCTTTTTGAAATGGATTTCTTTGTGAGATGACAAGTTAAATAGGCAGATTCTGGACTTTCAATGACATTCAGAGCAATTAGAAGTTCTAGGCTCAATAAAAGTGGCTAGAACGAAATGCTTCCGAAATGTTTATTGAAGCTAGGTCTGGAAATCCTTGACCTCAATGACAATCAACTTACTGGTACAATGCCTCTGCTTGGATGACACTCTCGATTATTTGAGATTATCGATCTTCGGAGAAATTACTTCATGAGGACATTTCTTGGAGAAATTACTTCTTGCTTATGTCCAGTACTTTAAGCCTAGCACATAACAACCTCCCTAGAGGCATTTCTCATTGTTTCAACTTCTCCAAGATGTGGACCAATTCACTTTTGCTCCTTATTTGGGATTCTGGTGGGAGTTTTTTTGTTATGGTTAACAAAAAAGGAACAAGCCTAGAATTCGCCAGCATGATTTCATATCTATTTTCCATTGACCTTTCAAGCAATAGATTAGCAGGACAAATATCGGAAGGGCAATCTAGACAAGCCTAGACTTCAAAATTTGAGCCTCTCTCAAAATAAGCTAATTGGAAGAATGCCTTCAATTGGCAACTTGAGACATTTTTTGAATCACTAGACATATCCAATAACAAGCTATCGGGCAAAATCCCTCATAGCATATCCAATTTCCAAGTCGCTCATTTTGCACGAAACAATTGCACCCCAAATTTAAGTTCCATAAGCATTCATCGAGTAATTCATTTCGTTTTGGCTAGACTACGAAATTACCAAAACATGGCGATATGGTTTCATTGTGCAATTTTCCCATGTGGTAGGACTAATAGCCGAACCTGAAATTCTCAGCAAGTTTCTCATCCTAAACATTACAGATCAAAATGTTTAATTAGTCACAGTAGGTATCGATTGGTTATATGTAACAATGTTGATTGCTGGAATTTCTTGAACTCTTGCATTCTCATAAAATATCAGTTGCAAGGAATATCGAGGAAGATAGGACTCGGTACGTGGATGTAGGGCCGTGTTCGGAGATATCTGACTGCAACAATTTCTGCATCGAATTCTTTCAAGCTTTGGGAGGGTCCTGCTAGCAGGATGGTGGACCAGGACAAAATCGTTGCAGGTGTAAAGTTCCTTAGGCATAACACCGAGCCGAAGTCAAATTGTTTCTTCTCATGATTCATATCGTTATCAATGAAATTCTACCTTCCATACCAATTCTTCTTATTTCAACTTTTCCTGGGAAAAACTCATGTGGCGTAAGCTCGGGGATAGATGTTCGGTGAGCTCGTGGATTAGGAAACTTCCCAATTTATTTTGATTATCTCTCTGGTAAGAGAGAAGAATCTTAAATGCAATAGTCATATCATGTGTCCCTAACACGGAGAGAAGCCGATCATAGTGCGGGATTTTAATAATGTGGCCCAGCCCCCAGAGCTATGGCTCAAGCCCGGCCGGCTCGAACTGTTTAAGAGTACACAGCAGAAGCCCGATACCTTCACCCGTGGAGAACGCCAAGAGGGAGCCTAAGTTCGAGTCTATAAACATATTCAATTGGACCCACCTTCACTCAAAAGCTTAAGCCAATAAGTTATGGGCCAACTAGAATATATTAACTGCTCTACAACACATGAATTATTCAATATGGGATTTCTTTAACACAACTCACATATACATCTTAACACAAATATGTCAATATTCATATCGATATATCTTTGTGAGAGGCCTGGACAACACATTAAGCTTGTTTTTTCAGTCTCGTTTGGGATGAACCTGCTAAACGATGACCTCCAATCGTTTTAATGTAATTTAAGATTTTGACTTTTTACTATATGCTAATCTCGGCGAACTCTCACTATCTCACAAAGTAAGTCGTTACTTTAAATTGGGAGATATATGGAACATTTAAAAACTTATACATGTAAAAGGACCTTGATAATTTTATTTATAATGGTTTCCTATTTAAAGCATATCTTTTTTATGGACGACTTTTTTTTTTCTTCCATTTGTACTCCTTTCCACTATTCTTACAGTTGCTTTGGTGGGTGCAATTGCGGATTTTGAAATTACTGTGGGTAAATTCATAAACATATACTGTTTTTTTTTTTTTGGTACATATACTGTTAATAAAGGGAACTTTCAAAATTATTGTACAACATCAAATTTCTAAATTGTCCTTCTGATTTATATGATTCTTCCAAAAACTAAGTCTAAAACAACAATATTTGTTTTTTTTGGTAATGGGTACTTACTCCGGCAGTCATCACATAAACCATAACATTCTAAACTCCTCTTAACGACGAGGTCACTCACCAGCGCTCAAAGAACAAGAAACACCGACTCAGCTAAGGCCGGTTCACGAATCACAAAACATCAAATCTTGTAGTTATTGTACTTTCCTAGCATCCTTTAGTATTCGTGTGTGACGATATGATGATACATAGATCATAGATGTACGTTTAATGAGTGTACATCTTCATTGATTGTTTCCTACCAACATTTGCTTGGATCAATTGCCATAGAACCGAAAACAAATGCAAATATACAGGAGAATGATGTAGGTAGCACGGGAAAGTTCAAACCTTGACATCACGCAGCATTCTGATGCTAAACCTACAACACTTCCGCAAGCCAGAAAACATAACTCGCCGGGAGCGATCAGATCCTGAAATCAGTAGCTTCACATCAACCGACCTAATCAACTGTGTAGACAAAAAAAAGAAGAAAAAAAACACAACCAATAAAAGGATGGTTGTATAAGTAACAACGACCGTCTTATGTGATGATTGCTGCTCCGTAACTTTTCCGTTGACAACCGGATTCGAAACACACGTAAATGTAAGACAAAAAGCGCCAAACCAATTGATGTCCTTTGAATGTCCTTACAGTTTGCCAACGATGGCTTGTGTTGCAATCCGTGCTCTTCATTTCGAGAATGCATTTATTAGACACGAAAAGTGTTTTCGTTTGAGAGTGGCACAGATTTTTGAACCGGATAACCCATGTAAACATTCTAGACGCGCATGCCAGAACGATTTCAGGTGAAGGGACAAAAAAAACTAATCAGTTTGCATACCGATGTCAATCCAAAGCATGCCTAATGGGAACTGAATTATCCAATTAGAAACATCTCTCACCCAGTCATTAAGATAATTTAATTGTCCGGCAATTTTAAGCGTAACTTCTATGTATAAATGGATTACTTGAAAAGCAACAGCACTTGGGAATGTCCAACCAAACATATCGATTCGCTAGTAGAGTAACTCTGTTTGGACGACAATCTCGATCATTTGGGATTACCGATCTTGAGAGAAATTACTTCATGGGGACATTCCTTTGCAGCTACGCCATCTTGCTTATGTCTAGTATTTTAGGCCTAGAACACAACAACCTCCCTAGAGGCATCCCTCATTGTTTTACAACTTCTCCAAGATGTGGACCAAATTTACTTTTGCTCCTTATTTGGGATTCTGGTGGGAGTTTTTGTTATGGTAAATAAAAAAAGGAACAAGCCTAGAATTCACCAGTAAGATTTCATATTTTTTTTCCATTGACCTTTCAAGCAATACATTAGCAGGACAAATATCGAAAGGGCTACCTAGGTTTACTAGACTTCAGAATTTGAGCCTCTCTCAAAATAAGTTAATTGGAAGAATGCCTTCAATTGGCAACTTGAGACATTTTGAATCACTAGATATATCCAATAACAAGCTATCGTAAAATCCCCCCTAGCATATCCAATTTAGACCTTCTAAGTTGTATGGATCTTTCCTTTAACAATTGTCCAGCCTTGTTCAATTGAGCAATCATTTAAGCACTCTTGATGATTGTCGCGACCTAAAATTCATCTCAGGCTAATGGATTATTAAGACTAAGCTTAACTCGGGCCCTCCCAAGCCCTACCAATTCGCAACTTAGGGTTTAAGTTCTTAACGTGCAAAAGTTTTCATGCTTGGAGTCGCCACTAATCTATTTGTGGTAGGTCGATTAGAAACCTAAATAAAACATAGGGAGATATGTTTTATTCCTGCGAACCAGAGATTCTAAGCTCGGGGACTTGATTACGCTAGATTTAATCTAACGCCCTTTCGGTACCTTTTCTTTTCAAAAATATTTTGGCAGACAGTTTGGATTCATTTTATTACTTAATCACTAGCATGTGAAATGATCATGCGGGTGCGCAAACCACCAAAATAACACTCAATAATCAAAACATTAAATAAATTGCAAGATTAGAAGAATTACTTACCTCGGCTAACGTAAGCATCTGCATGGTTAACTAGAAAATCACATCAACAATCCTAATATGATTTCTAATTAACAAGCAGTTCACTCAATATTTTTTTAGGATTTTCACTTATTAAATGAAAGCTAACCTATATGTAATGACGTGCAAAAAATTAACATGCAATTAATGCAGCCTAACATGCAAACTATATGTCATGCGACGACGTGACCTAATTCTAATGACGGATAAATGATTTGTTTTTGGTATTTTCAAGAATTTCGGAATTAAAAAAATGCCTAAATTAACATGCAATCTATTCTAAAAAAAAAAATGATTTGATCTATCCTAAAGTGATTCTTTTTTGGAATTTTTATTAAAATTCGAAATTATTAAATGTCCTAAATAATCCACTAAGATTAAAATAATCTTTAATTTAAACTAGGAAATATGCAACCCTAAATCCCAATTTAAATCAAATAATTATCTTATTCTTTTGGATATACTTAAGATTCCCTAAGCATGCAAAATTTCTAATTTAAATCCTAACTAACATATTTTTTGGTTTTCTTTATTTAAAAAGGAAAACAATTAAACAAAGATAACAACCACGTTCAAACAATCCACGCAATTCGCAAGATTATTCGAATTCGAGGATAAGGCAAAAAAAAATCAAACTAACGGTCATATCTATATAGTTATAGATATCGACAGAAAGTTGATTGTTTAAATTTGGAAAGCAAATAAAATCTATTATCGTATCCAAGTGATTATGGATAAGATAATGATTTTCCGTGATCGCCGCGTATCGCACCTTAGGGATAAGGTCGGATAGTCGCCCGACATCGTTGCCAAATTAGGAATGATTTCTAATTTTGGGTATTTTCGAATCTTGCGGATATAGCACAAATCATCCTAAGATATCTAGCTATCCACCGAAATATTCATTTAAATATTCAAACACCAAAAACTAGGAAATTAAATATTTAAAAGAAATATTCGGATAATCTTACCTAATTGGCGGATAATTCCAAATTTGAACTCGCGGATCGGGATTGCGGATCGGGATGACCGACAGCGGGTGGACCGGCAACGGATGACCGACGGCGGGCGACAAGCAATCGGCGGCGGATGTGATGGCAATGATGAGAGGCGGCGGCGATGGACTGGCTCGCGACCACGAGTCGGCCGCGAGAGTGACGCAACAGCAGGGGCGTGACTCAACAGTGGGCTCCCGGTCAACTTGGAAGCAGCAAATGCATCTTCGTCCTTCAGCTTTTCACCGAATTTGGCTGGTCTTGTAATGGTCTCTTCTAATTGTCAAACTTTGACTACTTAAGCCCACACAATTGAGCTTTTCACTTGTCTGTTTCAATGCATCCGTGTGTATCAAACAAAAGCTGATCTAGTCATGTAGGGACGTCAACCAATTGCTGGATGTTGTGGTCTCGCGTTAGCAAGAGAAAGAGATCGGTGAGGTCGTGAGCGTTGAACTTGGAGCAGTAAGTGACGTTCGATGGCTTCGTCGTCAGAGGAATGGAAGGACTTCTCGCTGGTACAGGCTTGAACGGGGCACAAGCAGCAGAGGTGCGGGCTCAGCAGAGATTGGAGCGAGGAGGGTCACGACTCACGGCCACAGGTCTGGCCGTGAGAGAAGCAACGACGAGCGCTGGCTCCGAAATCAGCAGTGGGGATGGCGAAATCACGGAACAGCAGCAGCAGCAG
Source organism: Syzygium grande (assembly GCA_024733475.1). Taxonomy (NCBI): domain Eukaryota; kingdom Viridiplantae; phylum Streptophyta; class Magnoliopsida; order Myrtales; family Myrtaceae; genus Syzygium; species Syzygium grande. The sequence goes on from JAMXDD010000009.1 coordinate 10,526,475, forward strand.
TCCGCGCGGCGTGGATGACAGCGTCGGTATGGATGCTAGACGGCCTGGGCACAAGGTGGTGTGGACGCAAGGCAGCGCGGCGTTCGGGCACGCACGCACAACCAGTTCTCTCTTTTTTTTTTTTTTTTTTTTCGCTCCCCGTCAACTCCCTCGCTTCCTTGCTTTTCTTGCTCTCCTTCGTGTATGACTAGGTCCTCTCCCAAAGACCCCTCCAGAATGTCCTCTTCTGGAATATATTTTTTTTTGCCTTTCTATTCACGCCAGATTCCACTTTCCCCTTTTTTTGTATTTAATTGTTTCTTTTGCAATCTTCTCTTTTGGTCTCTGATCCCTCTTCCCTTTCTCGTGCAGGGACGACGTGGGACTTCAAAGAAAAAATCCTTGGAGTCAATCTTCTTTCCTCTCTTAGAAACATGTTATCTTTTGTTCTTTCCTATCCTTCCTCCACATATGGACACGTGAAGCTCCTTCAGTATACTCTTTCTTGTTTTGAGAAAGATATATGGCTCAAATAATATATGCCCGAACGTGGATATTTCTTTCCTAGCTAGTTCTCGCGGGCTTAGTTCAATTAGCCTGATTTAAGCTCTGGTCCCATTCGCTCGGGTCCATTCGCCGTCGGTCCGATAAATATGCAAACTATATGGGCCTAATTAACTATTAAATGCTCCTAATATCTATATGCAATTTAACTAAATAATTTTTTTCTAGGGACCGAGATCGATCCCTAATTTTTATGCAATTAAGCACTAAATGATGTGTCAAAATTTAGGTGTCAACAATGATTAATCTATTTATCGTGGCAATGACAGGCTTGGCACAAGTCCTCCTTAGTTTGGCCTAGAGATGCGCATGATGATATGGACAGACGAGATGGTCATAATTTGAGTTACAATGAGTCTAGTGAAGGAGACTCCGTAGTTGTTTGGTTTTATTCAGGATTGTGATCGGATTTCATGGTGGCATTCTTTGGATTTTGTGGCATATTATATTTCAAGCAAACGTGGAGGATCTCCTCTTTTAGGGCAGTGGATAGGATTATAAAAAAAATGGCGATTGCAAGGATGATTACCATGTTTTGGTTCAAGAGAGCTTTTCAATTCCTATTGATGTAAAAAAGTGCTAGATGAGTTTGAACTCCTCTAGGTTCGAGAATCAATTTAACAAGATAAAATCAACATCAATTTCTCTTCGATTCTTATGTTTGATAATTTTTCTGTCCCTACGTCCACCTTCTTAAACAAACCACTCGCATTTTCCACATCTTCCGAAAAGAAGCCTATTCTTAGTAGGAGTGAACAGTTCCATATTTCACATAGGTTCCACCTAGGACTTGGAACCTATTTGCTAGAATAGGTTTCTTACTTTTTGGAACGCCGAAACCTACATTATATACTTTGGAACCTACCTTGTCACAGGTTTTAAGGTCGATTCTAGAGACTACTCATATTCTTTTTTTTTTTTATTTGCTGAACGATTGCAATGAATCATTACCTTTAATAACCAACACTTGTAGCTACAATTTGATGACCAAAATTTATATTTAGACACAAAAATATGAATCATTAACAAAATAAAAGTCTCAGTCATAAAAGGAAGCTTATACGAGTGATTTCAAATTATATACTTGTCATTGACGGCATAATTCAAGAATTATGATTCATAATTTTGAGTCCAATGTGCGTGAACCCATAATTTTGAGGGGTTACATAATTCGAGAATTAGATTTACAGAGCTCGCATGTCCCCAATCCATGGAAGAATATCTCCTAAAAGAGTATGAATGTGAGAACAGAGCAAAGCAAATTGACCCCAAACAAATGTCATTTTCACAATTATTTGAAGGATCCAAAAATAATTTCTGCAAAAGAATCGTGGAGTTTCCATTCACAAAAGCAAATATAAGCACAATCGGACAGGGACTTTTGGTCTTTCATTTACCTTGCACCTTGGTCTTGGATTATTCCATGAATGCTGTTAACTTTAGATCTTGCACCTTTGGTCTTGGACTCCTGATGCTGTAATCCTTAAATCTTGCGCCTTTGGTGGTCTTGGACTAATGATGCTTTTAACTTTAGATCTTGCACCTTTGTTCTTCCACACTACTGAGGTGCAAGATCTAAAGTTGACAGCGCCGGGGGTCCAAGACCAAAGGTGCAAGATCTGAAGTTAACATCATTCATGGAATAGTCCATGCGAGAATCTTTCAACATCAGTAGTCCAAGACCAAAGGTGCAAGATCTAAAGTTAACAGCATTCATGCAATAGTCCGAGACCAAAGGTGCAAGATCTATAGTTAACAGCATTCATGGAAAAGTACAATACCAAATTTGGGAGAGTCTGTCAACATCAGTCCAAGACCAAGGTGCAAGACTCCCTGTCGAGTGCATCAATGACCTGGTGAAAATCTGAAGTTGCGAGAGTCTGTCAACATCAATCAATCCAAGACCCATCATCCAAGACCAAGGTGCGAGAATCTGCTAAACATCAATCCAGCTAACACAGACTCGTTATAAATTGACTTTGCTCCGTTTCTCCACAATCGCCCCATGGTTGCTCCTCGTCCTCTTTCCTCTTTCTCAACATTCACTCTCCTGCTGCTCCTCGTCCTCTTCTGCTTTCTTGACATTTGTACACATCCAAAAATGCCTGTTCTTGGTCACGATCAACTGAGGAACATGTCTGCCATACTTACCTTCATCATTCCGGCTCTGCTCAACTTCATTACTATGAAGTACCAAGGAAGGCCCGATTCTCCATTCGAAACCCACCCCATCACCATGTTCTTCTCCATCTCTGCTCTCCTTCTCCATTGCTTCTTCTCCCTTCCACTTGTCGCTCATCTACCGGCCTTTAATACTGCTTGTGGTGCCCACATCTTTCCTTCCTCATGATCCTTTCATTTTCCCTCTCCATTGCTTTGCCTCCTCTATTTGCCGTTACTGATGCTGCTCTCTACAACTTACTTGTGCGGTCTTGCTCAAAAACTCATACATCTGGTAAGGGACAAGATTCTTTTATTCCTCAATTTGTTCGCCCGCCGACTATGCCGGGAAGAGCGCCCCGCTTCTGCCACGTGGGGTTGCTGATACACATTTCATGTTAGAACTGTAGTACCTGCCAAAGTTCAGCGAGTCATCCTTAGAAGCACAAGAAGAAATAAAGGAACAGTTGTAGGCAGGGGGAAAGGTATGAGTAATGCTACCCGTACGTGATGTTTACTTATGTCTTGTATGTTTAAAAAGTCAATGTGACAATAAACAGGAGATTTTATTTGTGTCGAAGTATCGCACATCGATTTGAGTTTAAGGTTTCAAAATCGAATCTCTCCTAAACAGAGAATGCGATCGCTGATGGTGTTGAATGCATTAGTGTTTGTTCTATCCGTAATTGATCGGAGGAAACGAAGAAGATAAAAGCCAAATGTTGGCTGATTGAAGAAATTCCAAGCAAATAAAAACTGATCAATCAAGAAGTAAACCTTTTTACACGAAGCTACTCATAGTTGATAATTGTATGAGATGGAAGAATCAGTCCTCACACAAAGGGATATTAGATGAATCGATAAGCTTAAAAAGTCACTTTCGTGTTTTTTCAATGTGAAAACTTAAAAGCCCTAATTTGATTATGAAATCCCTTTAAAAAGCACATCATTTTGAGTGTCCGTGCATTACGTACCTCAACTTTGGACATGACACTTATTGTCAAGTAGACAACTCAACAGTACCTTGGGAATCGAAACCAAATTGATGTCTATTATGTCCAACGGGCCAAAGATTGTGCCAAAAGGCCATAATTTTTCTACAAACGAAAGGTTATTCTTGCTTTTGGGTAGGTATATAATGCCATTTTATGCTCCATTTGATATAGCCTAAGTCGCAAATGATTGATTCATGAACGATTGTTCAATCACTTATATGGAGAAATATGCATTTAGTACCATAGAAAATGAAGCAATTATGCGATTTATTGAACACATGAATGCACATGCGAGGACTATTGTAAAAGGAATGGTAATGCCACCTTTTTAATGGGTAGAGAATTAATTTATGAGAATTAATTTATGTTTCTAATCTTTTGTCTGTTTATTTCATTATTGCCCCCCCCCACTGGCAAAATGGTCGAGGCTCCGATCCTGGATATGAACCCCAGTCAAAAAATAATGACGACCAATTTATTTGTGGAACCCGAATTTAATTTGGCGTAGGAAAACCTTGAAAAAGAAAATGTTGTTTTGGGTGTTTTGCAGCATATTGCGTAAAGCACGATATGCGTTGGCTTTGGGTGCCATGTTCGTTGACAAGAAAGCCACGGAAACGATGCTTGTTAATGAAGAACCTAGGAAATGTCAATTTTGTTCCATGGTGTTGGGTGGGAAAGGTCAACAATTTACTGCTTAAACCAGTTCGAGATCAATAACTTCTCCAAAAACTCAACAACTAACATCAAATTAACTCAAGTGACAGCCAGTCACCATATTACAGCAATATCAACCACAAGCCAATAAATATAGTGCTGAAAAAATTAAAGCAGGGCAGAAAAAACACCTCAGAATATTACCTTGGAATATCCAAGGTAGGAAAAATCACGAGACGCTCAAAAACTTTCACTAATTACCAAGATTGATCGCTTTGAAAGTCCAACCGACTCACGTTGAACTAGTGTGGAAGTGGGATTCCGACTATACAACTGGTGGAGAGTGACGCTTCGTGCGACCTTTTTTCCACATTGGATTGCAATTGTGATGTCAAAAGCCGATGACATTAGCCACACTCAACACTTGCATCTCTTTGGCGTTGCAAAGTTCATAATTGGCCTCGTGGACTAGTAAGCGATCATCGCTTTCAACGCGAGTCTTTTGGACTTACATTTGACAGACTTTATAAAATCACTTTCTCCCTTTCCCAACAATTGCTCTGCTATTGCACCTCTTTCTCAACATTCACTCTGCTGCTGCTCCTCGTCCTCTTTCTCTTTCTCCAAATATATACAAATTCAAAAATGACTATTATTGATCATGATCAATGAAGAAACATGCATGCCATACTTACTTTCATCATTCCAGCTGTGCTCAACTTCATTACGGTGAAGTATCAAGGAGTTCTAATTCTCATTTTGAAACCATCTTCGCTCTCCTTCTCTATTGCTCCTTATCCCTTCCACTTATCGCTCATCTACCGCCTTTATTACTACTTGCGGCGCCTACATCTTTCGCCCCCTCACCATCCTTTCCTTTTTCCTCTCCATTGCTTTGCCAACGTCGTTGTTGCTGCCGAGCCTCTCCTTCTTTCTCCTCTATTTGCTATTGTTGATACTGCTCTTTGCAGCTCACTTATGCGGTCCCGTTCAGAAACTTATTCATCTGGTAAAGCAAAAGATTCAAGTATTCATTTTCATCCACTTGTTCCACCGCCAGCTCCTTAGAGGAAGAGTGCCCTGATTCGGCCACGTATGGTTGCTGATACGCATTTCGTGTTAGAATTATAATACCTGCTAAAGTTCATCTGGTTATTGTTAGTAGCCCAAGAAGAAAAAAAGGAAACGGCAAGCAGGAGAAAACACATGAGTAATGTTACATGTATAAGATGTTTACTTAGATTCGTATGCTAAGAAAGTCACCATGACAACAAATAAGAATTTTCATTTGTGTTGAAATATCGTGCACCTATTTGAGTTCAAGATTATCTCTCCTAAACGGGGATTGCGATGGCTGATGGTGTTAAAATGCATCAGAATTTGTGCTATCGGTGATTGATTGGGGGAAAAGACGAAGATAAAAGCCAAATGTTGGCTGATTGAAAGGAATTCAAGCAAATAAAAATTGATAGATCAAGGATTAAAACTTTTCATACAAAGCTACTCATAGTTGATGTTTGCATGAGATAGAATCATCATCTATGGAAATATCATATAAATTGATAAGTTTATTAGGCGACTTGTTGGGTTTGTACACATGAAAACTTAATCCCCAATTTTCAATCCTTCAACCCCAGATCCCTTGATATCCGAGGCAAATTTGACATGAAACCTCAATTGGATTTTCAAATAACTTAAAAATACAAGGTCGTTTTGAGTCTTTGTGCATGATGTACCTCAACTTTGATGCCACGCTTGTTGTCAAGTAGACAACTTAATAGTGTGCTTTGTAATGTATAGTACGTCCAACGGGCCAAAGATTGTGCTGGGAGGCCATTACTTTTCCATGAGCGAAAGGATACACTTATTTTTGGCTAAGTATATGGCCATTTCATGCTCGGTTTGAGAAGCACTTTTAAGGTCGAAATTGATTTGATTCATGAATAGTTGTTTAGTCACCCATATTGAGAAATACGTAATTAGTACCGTAGACAATGAAGGATTACGCAATGTTTTCAACACATGAAAACACGGCCTAAACAATTGTAAAATGAATAGTGATGTAACTTTTTTAAATGAGTAGGGATTTGATTTATGTTTTTAATATTTTCTCTGTTTATTTCATTATTGCCCCCAATAGCAAATGACCAAGGCTCCGATCCTAGATATGAACCCGCAGACAGAGACAGTCACGGCCAATTTGGCTTAGGAAGACCATAAAAAAAAAAATGTTGTTTTCGGTGACTCGCTAAAAGAAAGAACTCATTCATTTCATCTTTATTCTCTTATTCTTCTTCTTCTTATCTCTCTCGCTCTGAATTTTAGACTCCTGCAATTCGCGTTGATTTTTTCTGTACGCTTTACATCGCTTCTTGGCTCCATTTCTCAGGCTTTCACTTTTATCTGTGGCCACTGCCGAGCTATTTCTTTCTCTGCGGGTGATTATCTTCTTTCGAATTGATGTCTCTTCACTCTTTTACAAGGCAATTATCTGAGTTTTCGATCCATCCACGGCTGCTGAGAAACAACGGTCCACGAAAGCGACGTCAATTAATCTCATTGGACGTCCGAATTCGTCTCTGTCTTCTTTCGATTCCTCAGCAGCATCCAAACAACCACATTGAATTCTTTCTTTCGATTGAAGATCGTATATATGTATGCATGTCGTCAATGTGAGCCGCATTAACGGAGTTCTTATGCGATTTTGCGCTTGTCTCTCTTTTAGGGCACTGTCGAAATCCTTATCCGGCGTTTAAAGTCGGTTCGCCAATCGTGAGTCGTGCCACTTTTGAGCATTCAGTGTCAGAACATAAACCCATTTGTGAGGATGCATTACAAATTGTAACAGCCCTGATTCAACTGAAGGGAGAGGAAAAGACTTCCTGCGACAGGGTAAGAAGCAACTGTCAAAACAGAAATAGGAAATCCAATCCCCAAAGTACCACACAAAAAGAAAAGACAGAAGGGGAAGCGCCTGAAGATATCAGTAGATAACTTGATCTTCTTATGTTAGAGTACCTTTACCGGCTGTGCAAGTCTACTTGGGTTATCCTTCATAAACTTGAGAACAAGCTTTTGAACAACAGTCCTGCATCTGGCTCCTTCAACCTGCATGTAGCTCGGATAGGAACAATTCGATGACGCCAACTGCACCAAAAAAAACCGACTCGCAATTTGCAAAACGGTGGTCAGATTAAATCAAATGCTAGCAAAGAATAAATAAGAACTTAGTCTACAAGCTACAATTTCAAGAATGGAGAAAATTCAATGTTGATATTCCACAGCCAAAGATATACTAAAAACCTCTCTCTCTCTCTCTCTCTCTCTCTCTCTCTCTCTCTCTCTCTCTCTCTCTCTCTGTTTTTGGAGAAAAGGATCAGCAATGATGTCTCCTTCAAGAAAAATCTCGTTATCATCGTCCTTCCACGCTAGCCAGAATGCACATTCGCATTATTTGCAATGCATGGCTAACTGCAATTGTAGGGGTGTGTGCTGGTGGGCTATTTGATGGCCTTCAATTTATAAATAAAATAATTTAATCGACTTTAAATGTTATCATATATAGTGATTATGGGCATTTATGTGAAAAAAAGTCACTAAAAAATTGAAAGTAAAAATCAAAAGCATACTATGCAGCAGTCCCATTATACTCTAGAGGGCAGAGAAAAATTTTAAGCTGATCAAGTAAAGCATATATGCCTCATTGAGGCTTAGTTGCCCATCTGTTTTTTTTTTTCTTTCCTTTAACTTTTAATTGAGGGTACTCATCCATCAGTGCCAAAATGTTCTCTCACATGCGGTGCAAGAAGGTTTACGCATCAGTAGTGACTCCTAGCACATCACCTAATCCTAAAGTGACAAGCCAGGGTAGGAAATGCATGAAATCAATTAGGGAGCCGTTTTAGTGTCTAATGTCAAGGGAGAAAGGAAAAACTCCCTTTGGGGAACTGGAATTTCCAGATCCCAGGGAATCGATAATATGAGACAATTTGAATGGCGTCGGCTGAATCCCCGTGGGGAATGTAAAGAGAAGCAAACCACTCCCTGTAAACTAAACTAATGAAAGAGCTGGAAAATGATTCGCACGCGTGTCTTCCTTTGTTTGGGAAGATACATCATCTGAAAGCTTACCTGCTTTCAGTTGAATAGCAAAGTTGGGGGCAGTTAGACTAAGTTTTGCAGACAACACGTAGTAATTGGGTTTTGACCAGAAGAGTACCATCCTCGTTCCGATACTCATTGGTTGAATGCCCACACTCGGCCCCATCGGCACCATCCTGATCCAATTCCTCAGGACATACTTTCCATCTCCTAGCAGTTAACTTTGCATCAGCCACCTCCAAGTTATTACTCCCACTGCAAAAGCATCCACCCCAATGCTAAGGACGATGAAATTGCACAATCCTAAGTAGAAAAAGGAAGACCCTTTTGATTGAGCTATTTGAAATTGCTTCCCCATGAACCAGTCAGTGATAAGGATACCACTAACAAATGCAATTACACTTACGCAAAGGAGACCCAATTCTTCACTTTTAAGCTCCAAGCCACAAAAGAACCGTACACTCGCTCATACACATTCTGTAATCACTAGCATCTCATTCAGTCACGCAAAAAGGTTCAACTTCAAGAAGGCAATGAAACCTTTTCGAGGAGGCACATGGCTTCTTTAGTGGCGCTCTCCTCCCTCTCTGATATAAGTAAAAACGGAAAATATCACAAAAATCCTGTTTATATTACTCGTGATAAATTTACCCCGAACTTTTTTTTGTAATATGAAAAATCCTAAATTATATCACTTATGGCATATTTTATTTTCACAATACTTTGGCCCATGAGTATTTTTATCTTTTCCTTTTTCTATTTTTTTTTTTCCTTTTATTTTTTTTCTCTCTTCCCTCCGCCCAACCATGGCAAAGGGAAGCCAGTGAGGGCTGCCTTCGCTTCGGATCCGGGTGAGGGTTGCCCTCGCAAGGTCCGATGAGGGCAGCCCCTCCTAAGTCAGCGGTCGCCTTGCCGGATCCGGCGTTGGGCGGTCCCTCGCTGGGCGGGCGAGGGCAGCCCTCACCAATGCCCGAGGGTCGCCCTCATTAGCTTCCCTTCGCTATAGCCACGAGGGAAGAGAGAGAGAAAAAAAAAAAAAAAAAAAAAAAAGGAAGAAAATGCTCATGGGTCAAAGTATTATAGGGTAAATGTGTTATAAGTGATATAGTTTGAGATTTTTTCATGTCAAAAAAAAGTTAAGGATAAATTTATCACAAGTAGTATAGTTTAAGACTTTTGATGGTATTTTTCCCAAAGTAAAAGGAAAAAGGAAACAAGAAAAAGAAAAAGCATGAACCCAAGTTTCAACCACCGAATTGACAGCTAAGAAAGCGAAGGAGCGAAGAGGGAGCGTTGTAGTCGAAGCGAGGGATGCTGATGACAGCTGGGTGCTGCTCCATCTACTTCGTCTTCTTCTTCATCTTCGCTCTTCTTCATTTTCTTCTTCCATTTCTGTTTTTCTCTCTGCTCCGAGTCTGCTCTTTAAACTCTGTCTCTGCTCTAACAAATGATGAAACTCCCGCGGTATTCATTTTCAGTTGAAGTTCGACCCGCCCGCCCGGTTCGTTTTCCAAAAATGACTCCACAGTTTTATTTTAAAATTTTCCATTCTTGCTCTAAAAAAGATAGGATCACGCTTTTTCTATAAAAGCACAAGATTTCTAATTCGATTACTTAGTCTTTAGTTAACCGAATTTCGAGTTTTCATTTGTTCAGCGTGATCTTTTAACATTTCTAAATCTTCGATCTAGTCCCTCTACTTTTGACTTGTTCAATTTATTCATTCTACTTTTCAAAACAAAGTCAAATCAGCCTTTTTTGTTACTATTTGAAAGTTTTCATTATTACACAATTACCCAAATTTTAGAATATATTTTAATTTCAATCCATTTCCTAAATCAACAAAAAAAATGCTATCTTTTTTATTATTGTTTCACATTTTTTAGTATTTATACATAGGGTTAATACCACGAAAAACCCTAAACTGGTACACTTGTGACACATTTACCCCAAACTTTTTTTTTTTTTTACCATAAAAACCCCAAATCGGTACACTTGTGACAATTTTACCTGAACTATTTTTTTTTGACCATCAAAAACCCCCAAACCGGTACATCTGTGACAATTTTACCCACTGAACTTACCACAAAAAATCCTGGCCCTGGTACACATGTGACAATTTTACCCTGAATTTAAAATTTAATATTATTTTTTTTATTTTTTCGAATTTTTATTTATTTTTATTCTTTTCTTTTCTTTTTTCATTTTCAAACTTTGGCCGATCGGCCCCGGGCGACCGGCCAGAGGCGAAGCCGGGCCGAGGGCCGCCTCACGGTTGCCGGGCAAGGGCGGCCCACCACCGCTTGAGCGAGGGTGAGCCGGCTACACCGCCTGGCCGGGGCGAGGGTGAGCCGGCGAGGGGCGACCCGCACGCTGGCCGGGAGAGGGTGAGCCGGCGAGGGCGCCGGGCGGGGCACCGCCGCCTGCTAGGTGAGGCCCTCGCCTGAGTCGGGCGAGGGTCACCCTTGCCCCGGCAGCGAGGATGGCCCTTGCCGGCTTCCGCCTTCGGGTCGCCGGATCGACGACCGCCGAGTTTGAAAATGAAAAAAAAAAAAAAAAAAAAAAAGAAAAATTCAAAAAATAAAAAATAATAATATTAAAAATTAGTTCGGGGTAAAATTGTCACATGTGTACCCGCTTTGGGGTTTTTGTGGTATGTTCAGTGGTAAAATTGTCATTGTGTACTATTGGGGTTTTTATGGTAAAAAAAAAAAAAGGTTTGGGGTAAATGTGTCACAAGTGTACCAGTTTAGGGTTTTTCGTGGTATTAACCCTTATACATATTATTTAAAGTTTCATTTAAACCACATTTTGAGTGATATTATATTGATATTCCTACAATGATGTGGAGGGCGATTTGGTTTAGGGGTACCGATTTGAGATATTTCGTGAGATGGAAATTAGTTTGAAGTAAATGTGTCACGAGACATTAATTTAAGATTTTCTATGAGACGGAAATTAGTTTGGATATGTCATGTGGGTACTAGTTTGAAATTTTTAATGATATTATCCCTTTTAAGAAAAAAATGTTTACATAAGAATATTTGAAACTGATATTAGTTTATCTATAGATAATTGTATCTATATTCATCTAAAGCTCGTTTCTATTTTTTAGATGGATAAATGTCCAAGCTTTTGTGTTTCATGTTTCTTTCTAATAAATCTAGTTAAATATGTAAATTAGGAAATTAAAATAACAAGAATATCAACTTGATACTACTCTAAGTAAGATTTTACTTTAACTATTACAGATAAGCTAAGATATACTTTTATAAAATTAATGTAATATTTATAAAGACCAAAAAGATAAAAATGTAATAATAAGATATCATTTTTTTTTGTTGATTTAAGAAAAGAATCAACGTGAAAAGATATTCAAAGACTTGGGCAATGATAGAATTAAGAAATTTTGTAAAGAGTACCAAAGAACTTATTTGACTTTGCTATGGAAAGTTGAGGGACTAGATAGAAAAAAAAAAAAATTGTAAGTCTATAAACTAGATTGAATCTTTAGGAATAGTCCAAAGACTATATTGAACAAATTAAAAGTTTAAGGATAGTATTGCACATATAGCTAAAGTTTATAGACTATTCTATCATTTTCACTTTTCCTTTTTTGATGCGCAGTTATCTTCATATAGTTTGCTCGATATATAGTGAGGCAGATGAAATAGAGCTACATTTATGCATGATCCGGTCCCCCCTCCCCAATTTCTTCTATTTGTAAGTTTGTAATTACGGAAAAGTGTTAAAAAGTCATAAACCTATTGCATTGGTATTAATTTAGTCCGGCAGGGCGAGCTGCCCTCGCTTGGGTGAAGGTCGCCATCACTGGCCAAGCAGGGCAGGAGCCGACCCTCGCCCGAGCCATGGCGGCCTCGCCCGAGCATTGCTTTGGCATATCGGCCTAGGTCAGGTCGGCAAGCTTACGTGCGAGGGCTTGAGCCTCGCGTTCGTCGCGGGCAAGGGAGAGCCTCCAAAGAATCGGTTGGAAGAAGAAGAAGAAAAAAAAAATTTTTAAAAATCGAAAAATATTAAAATATTATTAAATGTTGTTCACGTCATCACCGGCGGTGCCACATAGGTCGACCAGCGTTGCCACATAGGCCAACCGACATCTACATCAGCAATATTTGGCCAAAATTAGCCGAAAATACTGAATTGGCACAAAAACAAAAGGTTTATGACTGAATTGATACCAAAAAATTTTTAGAACTAAATTGGTGTTGAGGAAAACTCCTACTGATTTTGAAGTTGACAAAACCTTCCATAATGTTTGTAAATCTGATACTTATTCTAAACCTTCTCATTTCAGGAATATATGTTCTGGAAGCTTAGAATGAAGTCTTTCAGATTTTACAAGTTAGAAGAATTATCTATGTTCTGAGATATTCAGACTTTATAAGTTCTTGAAGACCCACATAGATAAAGTTATGAGATTCAGAAAATTCAGAAGCAGACGCGTAAGCTGAAATTTTTCAGAAGCAGATTCTTCAGAAGCAAACGCAGAAGCTGGAATTTTCAGAAGCAGACGAAGACGCAGATTTCTTCGGAAGCAAAACTCAGAACGAAGAAAAACAGCTAGTGATCTGGCAATGGATTTCTCAGAAGGAAAGTATTGATTAGATCAATCTTATTCAAATTGATTGACAATCAAATACTAAGACAAGAATGCTTTACAACGGACAAAACTCTACTTATGGAAACTAAGATTCTGATTGTATGGGCGACAGAATCAGCGGGATTCAGAATCAGTCATCCAACGGCTACTCAATCCTTAGTTTACAAATCTGTCCAAGGTGAAGATTGGAAGATGATCCTCTGCAAGATGTCCAACGGCTAGTGTGGATGAAGAGGAGTATTTAAGGAGAACATGAGCAGCAGAAGGATGAGAGATTCAAGAATCAACAAGTCCAAAGTCTGAGTTTACTCCAATCGTCCTCTTGTCGATTCTGAACTTAAGATCAAGATCTTGAGGATTACTTTGTAAAGAGTGATTGTGTGAGATAGAGAGTCCTATCATACACAATAGTTCTGAGACTCAAAGTCTGTAAATTCCTCTTGATTACATAGTGAAATCCAGCTAGTAGGTCAGAAGCGTGGAAGAGTGGACGTAGACTTGCTATATAAGTCGAATCACTATAAACACGTGTGCAGATTCTCTTCTCCTTATCTTTTACTTTATATTCTGCACTTCAGAACTTCTCCCATTTGATCTAACTTGAATCTGAATTTTATTCAGACTCTTTTTGTTATTTGTTTCATTTCGCGCAAATATCAAAGATTTGTTTAGGATCACCTATTCACCCCCTCTAGGTGACCCGTGCTAGCCATTTCAATTGGCACAAATACAAATGGTTTAGAACTTTTCTGATACTTTTCCCTTGTAATTACGGGAGGAAATTATGTTGGGCAAATTTGGGGTTTACTTGCTTAACTAGGTGCTCTATTAGAGTCTATTTCATGTTGCCATGCAGACGAAGGAAATCAAACTCATCATTAAGCATATGCTTGCTTGTTTAATGGGATGTTCTAGTCCTTTCTACTTTCCCATTTAGGCAGATTTAACAGGGGAGAATCCGCTCCGAACATACACATGGTTTGCCAGCCTTATAGTCCAGCTGGGGAAAAATTCTTAAATGATTTGAATACATGTGAGTTTTCATTTTTATTAAAAACGAAAAATTCTTGAAGTTCGACCCGACCACTTGGTTCGTTTTCCAAAAACGACTTGTCCGTCTTATCCAAATATATTGCATTCTTCCTTTAGGAAAGATTGGATTATCCTTTTCTATAAACGCACAAGATTTGTAATTCAATTACTTAGTCTTTAGTTAACTCTTTTATAGAAAATACTAGGAATGAGCTAAAACTTGACAAGAAAGATGACTGATCTTGCTAATCTGTGCTGTTAAAATTCACACAGAGTTTCTGGATATCTATTACTAGCAAGTAATATGCAGCAACTCAACTCCCACGAAAAGACACCTAATTTTCATGTTTCATCTTCTGCATATAGGGAGCAATTATACTGACATTCCTACTGCAGGGGTGTTGAATTATTCTTATTTTCCATTTCGTCTTCGGTACAAGTTTGCCATTATAGTAGGAGAATATGTTGTGCGAATTTGGGGTTCGATTGCTTAACTAGGTGCTCTATTTTATGTTGCCATGCTGAGGAACGAAATCAAATTCATTACGGAGCATTTTCATAATGCATGCTTGTCTAAGGGGTTGTTCTAGTTCTTTCTACTTACCATCTAGGCAGATTTGCAGCAATTGTGGGCATATCACCTCACAATCCAAGGAGGACACGAGGTTGATCGACCTTTGAGTTCAGTAAGGGAAAAATTCTTTAATTATTTCGGTAGATGTAACTAAATTGAACATGTATTAAAAGTTTATCGACCTTTGAGTTCAGTAAGGGAAAATTTCTTTAATGATTCTGGTACAACAATTTTGATAAATGTTCAATTTAATCTCTAAATTAATACATCTCTAGATTCAATTAAGTCTCTGGATTATCTAGTCAAGGGACTAAATTGAACATATATCAAAATTTCAAAGACCGCATTACATATTAGGTTAAAGTTGAAGGATCATATTGAATCAATTAAAAGTTCATAAATCACATTGCATATTTGGACAAAGTTTCAAAAACTATTTGTGTCATTTCCTTCTAGAATTGAGATACACCGAGCTCATATGTTCCCGATCCACGCAAGAATATCTCCTGAAAGATTGTGAATGAGAGAATGGAGTGAAGCAAATTCACCCAAACAAATGTCATTTTACAGAAATTTGAAGGATCGAAAAATAATTTCTGCACATGAATCGTGGAGAGTGTCGATTCACAAAGACATATATACGCACAGTTGCACAGGTACTCTTGGGTTTACAATAGTGATGCACCAAGTCATTGAAGCACTTGACAGGACTCTCGGTGTGCACTTAGAAGTCCCAGTCAAAGAACTTTGACACTCGATTCACAAAAGAAAATCTAAGTCATTAAGCATCCCTGTCAAACAGGGACTTTGTGTCGACCTTTCCCGTTCGAGTCATTAAGCATCCCTGTCAAACAGGGACTTTGTTTCGACCTTTCCCGTTCGATATTCGAACGGGAAAGGTCGAAACAAAGTCCCTGTTTGACAGGGATGCTTAATGACTTAGATTTTTTTTTGTGAATCAAGTGCGTATACAATTTGTTCATGTATAAATTGACCGCAGCTCAATCTCTTGCTCTTTCTCAACATTCGCTCTGCTGTTGCTCCTCATCCACTTCCTGTTTCTCCACATTTGTACAAATCCAAAAATGCCTAATCTTGGTCACCATGAATGGAGGAACATGTATGCCATACTTAGCATCATCATTCCAGCTCTGCTCAACTTCATTACCGTGAAGTACCAAGGAAGGCCCAATTCTCCATTTGAAACCCACCCCATCACCACGTTCTTCTCCATCTTTGCTCTCCTTGTCTATTGCTCTTTATCCCTTGTCGCTCATCTATCGGCCTTTAATACTGTTTGCGGTGCCCGCATCTTTCGCTTCCTCACAATCATTTCCTTTTCCCTCTCCATTGCTTTGCCTACGTCGTTGTTGTTCCCAGGCCTATCCTTCCTCCTCCTCTATTTACCATTGTTGATACTGCTCTCTACACCTTATTTGTGCGGTCTTGTTCAAAAACTCATACATTTGGTAAGGCACAAGATTCTAATATTCCTCAATTTGTTCGCCCGTCGACTACACGGAGGAAGAGTGCCACCGCTTCTGCCAATTAGGGTTGCCGATATGCATTTCATGTTAGAATTGTAGTACCTGCCGGAGTTCAACGAGTCATCCTCACAAGAAGAAATAAAGGAAACAGTTGTAGGCAGGGAAAAAGGTATGAGTAATGCCACCTGTATGAGATGTTTACTTATGTCTTGTATGCTAAGAAAGTCCCTGTGACAATAAACAAGGGATTTTATTTGTGTTAGAATTATTGCACGTTGAATTAAGTTTAAGGTTTCCAAATTGAATCTCTCCCAAATAAAAAAAACGTGAACGCTGATGGTGTTGAAATCATTAGAATTTGTGCTATCGATGATTGATTGGGAAGTAAAAAAGATGAAGATAAAAGCAAAAAGTTGGTTGATTTAAAAATTCAAAGCAAACAAAAGCTGATGGATCAAGGAGTAAACCTTTCTACACGAACCTACTCATAGTTGATGTTTGTATGAGATCAGTTCACACACTGGGGATATTAGATGAATCGATAAAATTAAAAGGGTAACTTCTGAGTTTTTACAAGTGAAAATTTAAAACCCCAATTTGGTTTTGAAGTACCTTAAAAAAATCGACGTTGTTTTGAGTGTCCATGCATTGTGTACCTCAACTTTGGATGCGACACGTGTTGTCTAGTAGATAAATTACCAGTGCTTTGTCGATTGAAACCCAAATCGATGTCTATTATGTCCGACGGGCCGAAGATTGTGCTCTAAGGCCATATTTTTTTCTATGAGCGAAAGGTTATACTTGCTTTGGGGTAAGTATATGGCCATTTTATTCTCCATTTGATACACCATAGGTCGCAATGATTGATTCATGTATATGGAAAAATCCGTATTTAGTACCATGGGCATCGAAGCAACTATGCGATGTATTCAACACATGAACGTAGAAGCGAGGACAATTGTAAAATGAATACTAACGCCGCCTTTTCTAATGGGTAGAGAATAAATTTATGTTTCTAATCTTGTTGTCTGTTCATTTCATCATTGTCCCCTTTGGCAAATTGTCGAGGCTCCGATCCTGCAAATAATCACGGCCAATTTATTTCTCGAAACCTAATTAAAATTTGGCTTCGGAAAACCTTGAAAAGCAATGCTGTTTTGGGTGTGCGCAACATCGCGTAAAGGACGGTATGCGTTGGTTTGTTTGTTGACAAGTAAGCCACGCGAACGATGCTTGTTGATGAAAAACCTAAAAAATGTCAATCTTGTTCCACGGTCACGAGTCAAGGATTGCGTCTTTTCTTATGATAATCGCCAAGTGGGGCCAAAAAAATTTGCCACGACAAAAAGTTACACATTTTTAGATACTCGGCCTATGATCGATTCGTGACCGAATTACGCACAGAGAGTGTACGAGTGTGAGTGAGCCATGCGAGGTCACGGCCCTTGCCCTTCATCACTTGCCGGATGAGGCTAGGTTGACAAGGGCCACCGCCACACTAGCCCCGGCTCGAGTTTTGTAGCCCTTGCCGCCATGGCCTTTTGTTTGTGCGTGCATGTGAAGGCGGCGACTCAGGCGGGCCCAAACACCAGCGACACTGTTGAACGGTCGACGATAGCCGAGCACCACTATCGCCATTGCCTCCATCTTTGTTTCTTTCGTTAAGCCTGCTCGCGCTCTCTCTCCGTCCCTTGTAAGTTTCCGACCTCATCCTATCTAATAAAAAAATTCGGACAACCAAATGGTATGGGATAATGTTTTTTCTTTTTATTTTTTTCTCCTGTTTTCTTTCTTGGCCTTGCGAGTTATGATCTTCCCGGAAAAAATTCCTTTTTTCCTGTGGAGAAAAAAAAACAAAAAAGAAGGCACTTCCGTCCCGAAAAAGGGGGAAAAAACGAAAAAGAAAAGGTATCGACACCGAAGAAGGTGACCGACCACGTCAGCATGTCTTGTCCAATGACTCGGCCACGTCAGCGCCCGATCCACTTCATCTCCCTCGTCGACCATCATCGCTTCGCTAGTCCCACCTGCATCGCGCTCCGCTCCTGTCTGTCGGATATCTCTCGTAGGAGACGAGAAGACCCATGAGAGAGGCCGCAAGAAGACTTTTTTCTCTGCGGGTGTGAGAGGCAGACCCTCAGTTCCCACTCCCACTCGACCGGCTCCTCCTCGCTGGTGTAACCTCCGCAAATTGCTAATTGCGCAGTTCCATTGAAGTGGGTGCTTCCAGAATCTTGCTCATCTCCAAATTCTGGGAACTGGGTTTCTCGCAGTGTTCTCCTGGGCCTTCTGTTTCTTTGATCATCGACAGTCATAGTACTGTAGAGCCCCCTGTAGGTCAAAATGTGGCCTTTGCTCTGCATGAGCTAGTTTAAGAATTGGTCATCGCTTTTGCCACTAGAGTCTTCTCTGCTTGCTCTCTGATGTTGTGTTTTTCTTGTGGGATTCTTACGGTATTTAAGCGAATTAAGTTGCCTTGTTAAATTTACACCCATTTCAGGGCCTATTCGACAACCTTGCAATCTTAAGCTTACTCGCCGGAGTGTCGGCAGGTGTGGATGATTAGAATGGCGTACTCAGTGTCCTTCACATCCCCCATTTGCTGCCACAATGCAAACAACGCCAGGACTGCGCGGAATCCTAGCCCAATCAAGATCATGAAGGCGACACTGAGGTCGAGAACATTAACCCAGTTCGCGATTCCACCCCTGTCCACTGCAGCGGCCGACTTTGCTTCCGTGGACAGCACGACCATCGCCGTCATTGGTGGCAGCTCGGTGGCTGCATTGGCCTTTAACATATAAAAATTACAATAAACTTTGGGGAGACTTTAAATGATAGGTGTATATTTTTCAAGAGAACATGACCATTTATTGTTAAAAAGAGTCACCAAAAAATCTAAAGTTAAAGTCACATAACTTCCCCGGTCATAAGTAGCATAAATATGCAGCAATCCTATTATACTATAGTGGGTAGAGTTTAAGCTGATCGAGTAAAACGTATATGCCTCATGGAGGCTTAGTTGCACATCTGCTTTTTTCTTTCCTTTAACTTTCAACTTAGAGGACTCGTCCATCAATGCCAAGTTTCTGGGTCACATGCGGTGCAAGGTGGTCTTATGGATCAGTAGTGACTCCTAGCACATTGCCCACTCCTAAAGTAACAAGCCAGGGTAGGAAATGCATGTTATCAACTAGGGAGCCATTTCAGCGTCTAATGTCAAGGAAGGAAAAGAGAGACTCGCTGTGGGGAACTCGAACCCCAGATCCCAGGGAATAGATAATATCAGACACGATTTGAATGGTGTCATGGGGCAATGTAAAGAGAAGGAAACCACTCCCTGTCAACTTGACTAATGAAAGAGCTGGAGATTTATTCGCACTGACGTCTTCCTCTGTTTGAGAAGATACATCTTCTGAAAGCTTACCTGCCAGTTGAATAGCAAAGTTGGAGGCAATTAGACAACATTTTGCAGATATTTAAGTATGTTGTGATTGGGTTTTGACCAGGAGTACCATCCTCCTTATGATACTGATGAGTTAAATGCCCACACTCGGCACCATTGGCACCTTCCTGATCCAATTCTGCAGGACATACTTTCCTTTATTTAGCAGTTGAATTTGCATCAGCCACCTCCAGGTTATTACTCCCCCCTAGCAGCAAATGCCCCACAATACTGCAAAAGCATTCATTACAAAGTTAAGGACGATGAAATTGCACTATCCCATATAGGAAAAGTAAGACCCGTCTCATTGAGCTACTTCAAATTACTTCCACATGAACCAGTCTATGATCATGATATCAGTAATCAATGCAATTACGCTTACTCAAAGGAGACAAGTTCCATGCATAAATAAACCATACTCAAAAAACACATTATGTAGAATTAATCAGTAGCATCTCATTCAGTCACGCTTAAGAGGTTCAGCTTTAAGAAGGCAATCAAAACCTTTTCAAGGAGCCACATGGCTTCTTTGGTGGAGCTCTTCTCCTCTCTGATGAAAGCCAGGAAAAGGAACAAAAAGACAAAAGCCGTCAACCCAAGTTCCAATCATCGAATTGACAACTAAAGAAGGCGAAGGAGAGATGGTACACTGATGATGCAGGTGACGAGGAAGCCAGAGTGCGAGCGCCGAAGGAGGGAAGATGGGGCGTAGTCGTCAAAGCTAGGGATGCTGATGGCGGCTCAGTGCTGCGCCCGTGGCGTCATCGTCATCTTCTTCTTCGTCTTCGCTTCTTCATCGCTGTCGCCTTTTTCTTCTTCTTCTTCCCTTTCTCTTTTCTCTCCGCTCTGTGTCTGTTCCATAGTGCAGTTCAAGCACTGTCTTCTGCCCTCAAAATGGCGAAACTCCGGCAATTTTCATTTCGAGTTGAAGTTCGACCCGACCGTCTCATCCGAACAATTTTTTTCCATTCTTCTTTTTAAGAAAAGATTGGATTATACCTTCTTCTTCTTTTTTTTTTTTTTTTTTATAAAAGCACAAGATTTCTAATTCAATTAACAACTCTTTCGTGGAAGATACCAGAAGGAGCTGAAACTTGACCAAAAAGACGACTTTAGAAAGCAATCTACTTTTCACTGAATTTCTTGATATGCATTAATAGTAACCACCAAGCAATACCAGCAACTTAACTCCCACAAAAGATATGGACCAAAAAAAACTCCCACGAAAGATGCCTAATTTTCATGGTTCTATCTTTCTAAATGTAAATTATGATTACATCGACATTCCTATTGTACAGGCGTTCGATTATTCTTTTTTTTTTTTTTTCTTTTAAGGGAATATGACGATAATAGTTTTCAAACTTTGACCCGATATGTAATGTCATCCTTGAACTTTTTCGTATGTTAAATGTGTCCTTAAACTATTTATAAATGTTTAATCTAATCCATAAACTTTTAATTTGTTCAATTTAATCCATCAACTTTCTATAACAAAGTTAAATCATTCATTCGATACCACTAATAATTTGTCATTATTATTCTATTGTAGATTTTGGAATATCTTTTCATTTCTAAAACCAACAAAAATAAGCTATTTTTTATTACCTTTTTATTTTTTGGTCTTTATAAATATTGCAATAGTTCCACATAAATTTATTTTAGTTATGATATTTATAACAGTAAAGGTAGAATATTATTTACAGCAGCACTGAGTTGATATTCGGCAATATTCACTTTATATTAAAAAATTTAATTAAGAAAATGTGAACACAAAAACTTGAAAATTCCATCTATCTAAAAATTAGGAATGAAATTCAGATTAATATAAATACAATAATCTATAGATAAATTAATATCGATTTTAGATATCCTTATGAAACACTTATTCTTAAAAGGGATAATAATATTAAAAATTTCAAACTAGTACCTGCATCACACATTTACCCCAAATTAAGTTTCGTCTTACAAAAATTCCCAAGCTAATACCCCCGTCACACATTTACCCTAAATTAAATTTTTTCCTCATGAAAAATCCCAGATTAATACTCGTGACCCAAATCTACCCTCAACATCATAGTAGAAATATCAACCCGATATAACTCTATACGAGGTTTTACTTTTACCGTTACAGAGACCATAAACTAAAATATGCTCAAATGGACCTATTATAATATTCATAAAAACCAAAGAGGTAAAAAAAAAAATCAAAAGATAGCATTTTTTTATTTAGAAAATGGATTAAAATGAAAACATATTTAAAAATTTTGTGCAATGGTGTAGAATATTATCGAAGGACTGATTTGACATTTTTATGGAAAGTTGATGGACTAAATTGAATAAATTGAAAGTTTAGGAACTAGATTGAATATTTAGTAATAATTCAAAGAACATATTGAACAAATTAAAAGTCCAAAAAAAAATGTGGTACATTGGGTGAATGTTTAATGACTGAATCCCCCCCTTCCCCTTTTTATAGAGAGTGATCTTCATATAGTTTGCTCGCTATGTAGTAAAAAGCAAAGTCGTAGATGAGATAGACCTACAATTTTGAATACGGTCTTATTCCCCTCCATTTCTTCTATGTTGCACGTTTGTGACTACAGCAGGAGATTATGTTGTGCGAATTTGGGGTTTACTTGCTTAACGAGGTGCTCTATTTTATGTTGTCATGCACATGAACGAAATCAAACTCATGATCTAGCATTTTATTAATGTTTGGTGGTCTTATGGGGTGTTTCTACTTCTTTCTACTTTCCACATAAGCAGATTTAACGGGAAGAATCCGCAGCAATTGTGGGCGTATCATCTCACATACCTAAGAGTACACAAGGTTGACCAGCCTTGGAATCCAGAGGGGAAATTTCATAAATAATTTCGGTACACGTGTGTCCAATTCATTGAGAGTTCCTTGATTTTAGGGCTGAAATGCAGCGGGCTCATATGTTTATAGTGCATCCAAGAATATCTATGAGGAGAGTGCGAACGTGAGAACAAAGTAAGGCAAATTCACACAAACATATGTCATTTTTACAAAAATCTGAAAATCCAAAAATTCATTTAAGTAAAAAAAGAATAATTTGTGGGAGTAAGGGCATTAGAATTACCATAATTTTTGTGCAGTAATCATTTTAGTGCTAAAAATTCACACGGGTCACTTCAATGTCACTTTGGTGAACAAAAAGATCACTAAATTACTATTGCCGATTTGGGATACTAAAAAATTGACGGGGTAATATTTCAACATTTTTTCTTACCAAAGCATGACTTGCTAGATATCCGACATGACAATATTTGAGAATAAATGCCCTAAACAACGGAGCTACACATGTTTGCCCCAATTTATTGGAGACAAATCGATCCAATTTTCCCATAGTCTTCAAACCCTAAATCACATCGAGGCATTTTGGGGCAAACATTAAGAGCTACTGCAATGGAGAACAAAAGGAGGACAAGGGGCTCAAATTCGTGTTGATAAAACCAAGAGGAAGGTGAATATTACTGCTATTGTGGGGTCCTACATTTGATGCAGCTGGAGTCGAAGGCCCAACTTTTGATGCTTGATGTATTGAGGGAAGGGGCCAAATAGCTTGTTGATTTCCCGTGTGGCTTTTGGTGGGAACGGGAAAAGAGTCGATTCTTGTTTTCACTGGACTTGCCTGAGTAAAGCTGCTGATTGCATAATCAACATTCAAAGGCTTAGTTTCAATTGGGTTGGGCAGTTGTGATTCTGTCAGAGGCACTCTCGAACTACTGGACGTAATGGGTCGTCTTGTAATTGATCGACTTGGATGTGATTCTCCAGGGCACGCCTAGGCCCAAGCACATGGCCAAAGCAATCTTTTGCGCGATTCTTAGCATTTTCTTGGTGAAATTGGATTTCTGGAACTTCTCCTTAAGAATAAGATCACAGGGTAATATTATCAAATGTTGTGGATTTAGTTTCCTGCTCTAGTGGAGTGAGTGAGTCACTGATTCACGTATTGGATTTCTCAGTGATTATAGTCCCTCTGGCGTTGATTTCATTGCTTTTGGAGAACAACGTGAGAGCAAACGAGAGAGAGAATTATAGAGAGTTTGAACTTTGATGTGAGTGGCGTCATTTCATCGTGAAGGGCCATATGATTGTCTATGTTGGACTTTTTTTTTTTTTTTAAGTCACATAGGAATTTATAAGATTTTGTGGGACTACTATCAACTATTTCTAAAAGTTTTTAGTTTATTAGATGAAGGCATGATATATCATTTAAATATTTTAACACTCCTCTTCACGTGTAAGTTGTTACGATACCTTTGTGGGACCACTACCAATTGTTTTAAAAGCTTATTAGATGAAAACGTGATTTATATAATAGAATCAGCATTTTATTAAAAAGCTATGTAAAACTTTTTGTCGGAATTTGTCACGAAAGTATTTAAGTAATCATTTTCCCTCCGATGTGGTGCTAAAAGTAACGCTCGAAAAGTTTTGATACTAAAGTAAGCACTTATAACACTTCTAGTGTCCTTACAGGATTATTGGACTCGGGATGAATTTTGAGTGAATTGATATAGCACGATTTTCTTGAAGAAATCAAATTTTGAATTTTTTGTAAGTCCAAAAAGTTACGCGTAATGTGATTGTCTTAGGCTCAGGGAAAGTTACGGCGTAATGTGATTGTCTTAGGCTCGGGGCCTCACGCATTTGATTATAAGTCCAAATGCATGATGCTTTTGAGGCGATCAAGTTCTTACATGGACTGATTATTATAAGTCCAAAGAAGTTTATGCGGAATTAACCATGAGAATGGCCATGTAAAAAGTTTCTGCGGAACCAACCGTGAGAATGGCCATGTAAGAACTTTTAAAAGTATCTGCGGAATCAAAATTTTGGTTATGAGCACTTCAAAGTTTCTAAGAATGGCCATGTAAGAACTTTTAAAAGTTTCTGCGGAATCAAAATTTTGGTTCTGAGCACTAACTTTTATGAGAATGGCCATGTAAGAACTCTTAAAAGTTAGTGCTTGGTTTGAGCACTAACTTTTAAGAGTTCTTACATGGCCGTGAGATTTGGTTCTGAGCACTAACTTTTAAGAGTTCTTACATGGCCATTCTCACAGTTGGCTCCGCAGAAACTTTTTACATGGCCATTCTCATGGTTGGTCCCACAGAAACTTTTTGGACTTATAATAATCAGTCCATGTAAGACAGACTCATTATAAATTGACTTTGCTCCCTCTCTCAACGATTGCACTGCTATTGCACTTCGTTCTCTTCCTCTTTCTCTAACTTTCGCTCTGCTGCTGCTCCTTTTCCTCTTCCTCTTTCTCCCAATATATACGATTCCAAAAATGACTATTATTGATCATGATCATTGGAGAAATATGCAAGCCGTACTTGCCCTCATCCTTCCGACTCTGCTCAATTTCATTACGGTGAAGTACCAGGGAGGCCCAATTCTCCATTTGAAACCCACCCCATCATCATCTTCTTCTCCATCTTCGCTCTCCTTCTCTATTGCTCCTTATCCCTTCCACTTGTTGCTCATCTACAGGCCTTTACTACTGCTTGCGGTGCTCGCATCTTTCGCCTCCTTGTGATCCTTTCTTTTTCCCTCTCCATTGCTTTGCCTACATTGTTGTTGTTCCTGGGCCGCCCCTTCTTTCTCCTCTATCTGCCATTGTTGATATTGCTCTTTGCAGCTCACTTATGTGGTCTCGTTCAGAAAGTCATTCGTCTGGTAAAGCAAAAGATTCTAGCATTCGTTTTCGTCTACTTGTTCTACCATCGTCTACTTGGAGGAAGAGCACCCCCGATTCTGCCACATATACAGTTGCCGATACGCATTTCGTGTTAGAATTGTAGTTCCTGCCGGTGTTCAATTGGTCATTGTTAGTAGCCCAAGAAGAAACAAAGAAAACATATGAGTAATGTTACATGCATGAGATGTTTATTAGATTTGTATACTATGAAAGTCACTGTGACAATAAATAATAAATTTTATTTGTGTTGAAATATCATACATCGATTTGAGTTTAAGATTATCTCTCCTAAACAAAGAATGTGATCGCTGATGGTGTTGAATGCATTATAATTTGTGCTATTGGTGATTGATTGGGGAAAAAAAAAGAAGATAAAAGCCAAGGTTGGCTGATTGAAGAAATTCAAGCAAATAAAAATTGATAGATCAAGAAGTAAACCTGTTCACACTAAGCTACTCATAGTTGATGTTAGCATGAGATAGAAAATCATTATCTCTGGAGATATTACATAAATCGATAAGCTTAACAGGTGACTTTTGGGTTTTTACATGTGAAAACTTGAGTCCCAATTTTCAATCCTTCAATCCCAAATCCCTTGATATTCAAGGCAAACTTGAAATGAAACCCCAATTTGATTTTGAAATAAAAAAACATCGTTTTGAGTGTTCATGCATTATGCACCTTAACTTTGGATGCAAACACTCGTTGTCAAATAGACAGCTTAACAGTGATACGTGGATTGAACACCAAATTGGTATATATTATGTCCAACGAGCCAAAGATTGCGCTGTGAGGCCATAATTTGTGCATGACCGAAAGGTCATACTTGTTTTTGGATAGTATTTGGCCATTTCATGCTCGTTTCTTATATAGCACAGACCGCAAATGTATAGTAATGTATTAATGTCACCTTTTGAATGAGTAGAGAATCGATTTACGTGTCTAATCTTTTGTCCGTTTATTTCATTATTGCCCCCACTGGTAAATGGTCAAGGCTCCGATCCTGGATATGAACCGCAGTCAAGGATAATCACCGCCAATTTAATTTTGGAACCCTCTAATTTAATCACTTCGGGGTCCTGCAATTCGTACTGAATTTGGGTACGCACTGCATCGCTTCTTGGCTCCATTTCTTAGGCTTTCACTTTTAGCTGTGGCCATTGTCGAGCTCTCTCTTTTTCTGCAGGTGATTATCTGCTTTCGAATTGATGTCGCTTTACTCTTTTTCAAGGCATTTATATGAGTTTTCGATTCATCCGTGGCTGCCCAGAAACGCTGGAACACAAAAACGATGTTAACTGTCTTGTTTCTATTCCTCAGCAGCATCCAAACAACCGCATAAAATTCTTTCTTTCGATTGACGATCGTATATACGTATGCGTGTCGTCACCGTGAGCCACATTAATGGAGTTCTTATGCGATTTTGCACTTGTCTCTCTTTGAAGGCACTGTCGAATTCTCTTATCCGGCGTTTAAAGACAGCTCACCAATCGTGAGTCGTGCCCCTTTGAGCATACAAAGTCACAAGATAGACCAATTAGTGAGGATGCATAGCAAGATTGTAACAGCTCTGATTCCATTGAAGGGAGAGGAAGAGACTCCCTGCAACAGGGTAAGAAGCAACTGTTGAAACAGAATTAAGAAATACAATCCCCAAAGTGCCGCACAAAAGAAAAGACAGAAGGGCGAAGCGCCTGAAGATATCAGTAGATAACTAGATCTTCTTGTGATACGGCACCTTTATCGGTTGTGCAACTCTGCTTGTGTTATCCTCTATAAACTTAAGAACAAGCTTTTTGAACAACAGTCCTTAGGTCTGGGTCGGTCAACCTGCATGTAGCTCAAATAGGAAAAATTCGATGACGCCAGCCACACCAGAAAAACCGACTCGCAATTTGCAAAACAGTGGAGAGTCAAATCAAATGCTAGCAAAGAATAAATAAGAAGTCAGTCTACACGCTAGAGTTCCCAGAATGGAGAAAATTCAAGGTGCTTATTCCACAGCCAAAGATCTACTGAAAACCTTCCCTTTTTTTTTTTTTTTTTTTTTTTTTTTAGTTTTTGAAGAAAAGGGTCGGCAAAGATGTCTCCTTCAAGAAAAATGGTTTCATCATCGTCCTTCCATGCTAGCTAGAATGCACATTCGCAGTATTTCCAATGCATGCTTAACTGCAATTGTAGGTGAGCTGATGGGCTATTAGATGGCCTCTAATTTATAAAAGCAAGATTTTAATCGACTTTAAATGTTAACATTATATATAAATTTCTAGCGATTATGGGCATTTATTTGAAAAAAAGTCACCAAAACATTGAAAGTCAAATTCCAAAGCATCCTATGCAGCAATCCAAATATACTGTAGAGGGCAGAGTAGAATTTTAAGCTGATCAAGTAATCCAGATATGCTTCATTGAGGCTTAGTTGCACATCTGTTTTCTCGTTCCTGTGAGTTTCAATTTAGAGTACTCATCCACCGATGCCAAAATGTTCTGTCACATGCGATGCAACAAGGTTTATGCATCAGTAGTGACTCCTAGCACATTACCCAATCCTACAATAACAAGCCAGGGTGGAAATGCATGAAATCAATTAGGGAGCCGTTTTAGTGTCTAATGTCAGGGGAGAAAAGGAAAAACTCCCTATGGCGAACTTGAATTTCCAGATCCCTGGGAATCGATAATATGAGACAATTTGAATGGCGGCGGCTGAATCCTCGTAGGGGAATGTAAAGAGAAGCAAACCTTTCCCTGTCCACCAAACTAATGAAAGAGCTGGAAAATGATTCACACGCGTGTCTTCCTTTGTTTGGGAAGATACATCATCTGAAAGCTTACCTGCTTTCAGTTGAATAGCAAAGTTGGGGCAGTTGGACCAAGTTTTGCAGACATATAAGTAAATAGTAATTGGGTTTTGACCAGAAGAGTATCATCCTCGTTCCAATACTTATTAGTTGAATGCCCACACTCAGCACCATTGGCACCATCCTGATCCAATTCCTCAGGACATACTTTCCTTCTCTTTTAGCAGTTAACTTAGCATCAGCCACCCCCAAGTTAGTACTCTCCCTAGCAGCAAATGTCCCACAATACCGCAAAAGCATCCATAACAATGCTAATGATGACGAAATTCCATTATCCTAAGCAGGAAAAGGAAGCCCCATTTGATTGAGCTATTTCAAACAACTTCCACATGAATTACCCTATGATCAGGATATCACTCATCAAAGCAATAACACTTACTCAAAGGAGACATAATTCTTCACTGTTAAGGTCCGAGCATAAATGAACCATAATCAAACACATAATGTAGAATTGATCAGTAGCATCTAATTCAGTCACGCTTAAAACGTTCAACTTTAAGAAGGCGGTCAAAACCTTTTCAAGGAGGCACATGGCTTCTTTGGTGGCGCTCTTCTCCCTCTCTGATGAAACGGCAAAAAGGAAGGAAAAAGACAAAAGCCATTAACCCAAGTTCCAATCATCGAATTGACAGCTAAAGAAGGCGAAGGAGAGATGGTACACTGATGGTGCAGGTGACGAGGAAGCCGGACTGCGAGCGGCGAAGGAAGGAAGAGAGGGCGTTGTAGTCGAAGCGAGGGATGCTGATGACGGCTCAGTGCTGTTCCCATGGCGTCATCGTCGTCTTCTTCTTCGTCTTCGCTTCTTCATCGCTGTCTTCTTCTTCTTCTTCTTCTTCTTCTTCCATTTCTCGTTTCTCTCCGCTCTGCGTCTGTTCCACGGTCCAGTTCAAGCTCTGTCGCCGCCCTCAAAAATGGCGAAACTCCGGCGGTTTTTCATTTCGAGTTGAAGTTCGGCCCGACCGCCCGGTTCGTTTTCCAAAACGACCCGACCGTTTTGTCCAAACATTTTTCCATTCTTCTTTTCAAGAAAAGGGTGGATTCTACTTTTTCTCTATAAAAGCGCAAGAAACTGCACATGACAACGATTTTTCCCGAGAACAAATTCTGCTCGGAAATAATTTTTTTTTTTCTTCCGTGCCCGGGAATAATTTCTGAACATTTGAAGGCGTTTGGTAATTGGCCAAAATTTCTATTCCTGAAATAGAAAAAAAACAGAAATGCGTTTGGTAACTGCAGAATTGATTCTATTCCAAAACTGATTCTTTTTCAAATGCTTTTTAGAACTTGGTATTTACAATTCTCATGGAGCACTTATCAATTATTTTTTTCTTGTAAGTGAAGGAAGCATGGTGAACATGATGATATGAATATACCAAGTATATACATGGTGATGTCCTCATCAGGTCAAAGTGTCCATCAACACAAAGTAGCATAAATTCTTGAGAAATAGAATCTTCGCAGTGTATAGAAAAGAAATGAGAAAAGAAAAATCAGGACCATGATGCTGGCAAAGTCAATTTGCCAAAAATTCCCTTCTATCAATTCTTAGGGGGTGGGGCTACTTCTACCCCCATTTTAGATGGAACCACACGTTTTTGTTTTAAGTGAATTTTAATAATGTTTGAGAATTGTCTTACCAAAAAAAATAATGTTTGAGAATTGTCTATGAATGAAATCAGGCTCCTTGGTTTAAACAAAAAACTCCAATTGTTTTATCGATTCACACTTTTTGTACAGGACTTAGAATGGTCAATAATCAAGGAAAGAATATTCTGAGGTCATTTCGACCCTTAACTTTGAATGGAAAGTAAGTGAATTTTAATAACGTTATTAATATTTAACTGAGTATCAATGGCATAAGGGTGTTACTGTCACTTTATATAAAAAGGTGGTTTCATCCAAAATGGGGGGTGGCAATAGTCCAGCCCTTCTTAGGGAGCTCAAGTTGATTCAATGCTTTGAAAAGAAAACCTCTAAGTAACGCAAGCACTCAACCGCACAAAAGGAAGCTTGAGGTGCAGCTTGCTTGGCGAAATACGACAGTTGTGGTGCAGAGATTCAACTTCGTGCATAAGTGTACAACCTAAAGTTGTTGTGCTCAGGTGATATGTATAAACATATCACTATATATAAAAGAAACGCTATTGAAATTCATCACTTCATGCATAAAGTGTACAGCCTAAGGGTCATACTTAAAATAGTCAACAAACAAGAGAGGCACACAAAAACTCAAAACACATAAGGATCCTCTCCCGTCGTCATATAGTATTTAAAAACAATATTACAAAAGTCGGAAATACAATATCATGGAATCTCGGGCATATTGTTATCCCTTGCCATTTTATTTGCAATACTTTTCCTAAGCATGTTTATCTCAGCTGCTTGCTCATGTGATGTATCATCTCTAACCTCCACTTCTGTAGCTCCAAATGGATACTCCGGATCTCCATAATGGGAAAAGTTTTTGTCCATCCTGTCTTGGTCACGAATGTAATTATGGAGAGCACAACATGCAATTACAATAAGTGCTTGCTTTTTAATTGTAAATGGAGGCATATGTCTCAAAATGGTGAAGCGATTCTTTAATGCCCCAAATGACCTCTCAATGACATTCCTTAGTGAAGAGTGCCTATAGTTAAACAATTCTCTTGCTGTTGTTGGCCGTCTCTGGCGCCCCCTATAATCGTTCAAATGATACCGTTCACCTTTAAACGGAGTTAAAAATCCCGGAAGTGATGCATAACCAGAATCTACCACGTAGTATTTGCCTATAACATGGTATATATAAATTTGTTATGATATGCAACCATAATACAATCATAAAGAAAGTTTCTTCTTATAGACAAAGCAAATACCTAGTGGTGGTCGAGGAAATTGTAGTCGAGGAGTCTCGAGTGCTGCCGAAAGCACCTGACAATCGTTGGCAGATCCTTCCCACCCATAATACACAAAAGTGAGCTTCATATCAAATGAACAAACACACATCACATTCTGGGTGGTAGTCCCTTTTCTGCCTCTAAATGCGACCTGTTGAGACACAGGGATGGAAGCATTGATATGGGTGCCATCAATAGCACTTACACAGCCCTGTACATTTATGAAAATCTAATGTTATACAAGATTATCAACTACATGTATTTGATAGTGTAAACTCTAAAAATAAAAATCATACCTTGAAGTATCGTTCATGATTAGGATTCATAAGAATTTCTTGTGGGACAACATCAAAGGACGGTGGTTTGATAACCTCCTTTGACAGTTTGATAATTGCTTTCAACACTATTTTGAAATACTTGCTAATTGTTTGTCCTGAATGTTGGAATTTCTCACATAGATCTCTATTGGAGCTATTGTGACAAATCATGGATAAGAAGATCCCAACTTGTTCATCTATCCTAATAAACCGACTATCTGTCAACCAACCTTTTTCCCTCATTAATTCACATAGGTTCATAAAAACATGTCTCTCCATCCCTGAAGGCTTCATATATTATATCTGAATGTCTATAAACAATCTTCCTTATCCATTCAGCTCCCCGATAGTTTATTGTCCCTAATAGGTTCTCTCGTATACATGGACATGTCCTCCGCAATTATGCATAACCATCCTATCAATATGTGAATACCATCATCTTCCAAAAATTGTTCATCTGGATCTACTCACCCATTAGACACACTATTTGATCCCCCTTCCATAGTACCTATATCATCACACAAATACAATGTAAATTAAAAAATCCAATGACAACCAATAACATAAGTCGTAGAATGATAGCAAACCAAATATATAAATAGTAGCCAAGCAGTTTGTCGTACCCATGGCACCACAAAAGTACAAGAGTCTCCATATCAATATCTCTAAAAATCAAATATCAAGTACTAACATAAGTCATACAATCAAATAAAACCCCATGCAATCCACATAACATTTCCCAACATCTACTAAAGAGACTGAAGAAGTGCATTTTTCCATTCAGCTGGGGTTTTGATGAAAGCCTCCCTCCATGTGGCACTAACACATGCTCGTTCCACTGCTTTGCTGTATAGATCTGGTCCCAAGTCAGGAATACTAAGCAGGGCATCAATAACAGCGGATACAGAGAAGGGGTCCACAGGTGGTTGTGTGACCCGTGAGGTGGTAGGGCCACTAACAGATTGACTTGTCTTAGTTTTGATCAGTTCCTGTATAGCTTTGCAAGTGTCAACAATGGAAACTGAGGTATTGTTTCTTCTCCTCTTGGCATTTGGAGTCCTATCAAATTTGTGCTTTTCATGAACTGGATCAGCACTATTGTCGGATGTAAACACTGTCTCATCAATGTGGTAATCACTTAAGTCCTCTGGATCACCGTTTGCATCGCCATCACCATTGTCCCTTTCCTCAGACACCGTCAAATCTTCAGCATTTCCTATGGCATGATCCCCAGTAGCATATGTACCACCAAATACAATACACAGCTCAGGATACTGGGGAAATCCATCCTTCTTGAATTTTCTCCGTTCACTATTATCCTGCAATTTTCAGAATAATGACATGTCAACAACATAATCAAACATTCTAAAACTTACATCTACAATGACATCAAAATAATCAAAAGTTAAAAGATACCTTGATATGAGATTTCCAAATACTTGGATCGTCGACAACTACAGTTTTGTTCACATTATCCCAGCCAAATCCGGATTGCGAAATAAGCTTCTTAAAACTACTATACTGTTTTCTCAGTTTGTTCACCTTGTTCTTCAACTGAAGTAGGGTATATTGATATACTGACTGTTTGATGAATTCAGCCCGTATATTATTCCACCCAGCTTTGTTGTAAGTACAAGAGGTGCGATTTCCCTTTTTGACCTCCCCAACCAACAAACTTACAAACATGTTGGTTAAAGGCTCGGTCCACTTTGCATTAAATGTCTCTTTCGAGATACCATGTAACCTTGATAGATTAAGAATCATATGAGTCATGCATTAAATCAATAACATAGGCATGTAGAAGTTACAAGCAATACACGCGACCAATGTCAAGAGAAGAAGCATCTATATTGTTCTTCTGAGAATGAAAGAGAACCTGCTGAGGGCCCAATTTACACTAAAAAAAAAGAATTTAGCAAACAAAACTCATTGGCTAAAAGTGTGACATCCCGGATTTTGACTCAATTTTTGGGATTTAATAAACGTGTAATTCGTCAAAGTGTGCTTATAGTAAAATCTCTCGCTCGAAAAACTGATCACTCTCTATTATTGTTTTAAATTTTGAGATTTCGCTAGAATCGCTTTTCGATCGAATTTGGCCGTTATTTAGACCCCTGAACTTGGCGATCGATTTTGGGATTTCGGGGGAATGAAATAAATTGGACGGTGTCCATATTATTATGTTGTCGAAATTATCGGGAATAGTGAAAAAGTGAATTTTTGACCGGGTGCAATTTGGACTAGTAGACCTCCCTCGTAGTGTGTCTTGAGTTATTTTATCTTGGCCATTGGCCTTATATTATTATTAGGATTTTCTGTGGACTGTTAGATTACTTTCCGAATTTGAATCGGGGACCGTTAGGTCGATTTTTAGTTCGAACCGTGTCCATCGGATCGCGCTCGAAGATAAAATTTAAACTTTTTCTCTCTTTCTCTCTCCTCTCTCCTCTGCCGACTCCCCTTCTCCCATGCGTCTCTTCCTCTCTCTCTTCTCTCTCTCTCTCTCTCTCTCTCTCTCTCTCTCTCTCTCTCTCTCCCCTCTGCCGTGCACGTTTCCCCTTCCCCATGCACGTCCCGTCCCCTCCTCTGCATGCACACCCACCCCCCTTTCTCTGACACCCTCTCTCTCTCCTCTCTCCTCCTCCTTCCCTCTCTTCTTCTTCTTCTTCTTTTCTTCTTCTTCTTCTGGTTTTGGCTTCGCGCGTCTGGCCCTGCTTCGTTCTGCTTCGCCCAACCAGCCGACCGCCGCCCGAGCCCGCTGCGCGTCGTGCCGCCCGCCGCCATCTCCAACGAGCTCCACCGCCCGTCGCCAGCAAGCTCCACTAGCCCCCCGACCACCCCGTCGCTGGCCTACCCGCGAGGGGCGCATAGCCGCGAGCTTGCCGCGCCTGTCGTCGCCCCAGCCGCGCCCGACCGTCACCGCCGTCGCCCCTGCCGCGTCGACCGTCGCCATCGCCGCCGCGAGACCAGCCCCCTGCCTCTCCCTTCCCCGGCCTCCTCCCGGTCCGGTTCCGCCCGAGCCCAGGCCAAAACTTGGTAAGTGACTTCCCTAAACTCTACCTAGTGCATTGGGTATTATTAGACTTGTCTAGTGGATAATTAGTTTGGTTCGGGGGCTTAACGTGGATTGTGGGCAATTTTAGTACGTGCATAATTGAGGGATTAAATTGTGAGAGTTGTGGGGCCTTAATTAATGACTAATTATGGTGGGCTAATTGATAATTGGCTTATTGTGACATTCGTGGATGGGCTTGATATTCGTATGTGGTAGGCGTGAATGGCGAATTTGTGGGCAAGTGGGATGGGCTGTGATGTGAATTTGATTTGTACGTGGGTACTTATACACTTGTATCGATTAGAACAGCTGGGACGTGATTTAATTTGAGCATATTATGTTTAATTGCGCTATTTGAATTGGATTAATGGTATGCTTGACTTGGGTAATTGAGCGTGGCCGACTTGAACGTCGGGTTTGTGAATTGAGGTGGCGAATTGTGAATTGGACTGAGTTGTGATGATGGGTTTATTGATGCAATTGGTGTGGAATTGATTTAATTGAATGGCGTGTGCTTGCCTGTCGATTCTAAGCCCGGATTGATCGGAGGGCTACGGACTTGGGACGTGTTGACGGCGGTCCGTGTGAAGGCATGAATGGCCGGTGTGCCAAATGGACGCGGGCTTGAGACGTGTTGACGGTGGCCCGTTAAAGGTGTGTTGGACCGGGACGTGTTTACGTCGGTCATTGGAATTGTTTGAATATCGTGGCTTGGGACGTGTTGACGGCAGCCACTGGAATTGATTGAATAGTGTGGCTTGGGACGTGTTGACGGCGGCCACTGGAATTGATTGAACGGTATGGCTTGGGACGTGTTGACGGCGGCCATTGGAATTGATCGAATTGTGTGGCTTATGAGCCTATGAGAATGAACTTGAAGCGTGGCGGCGCAGTCATGAGAAAGATGTTCGGTCACGATGCGATTTGAGTGTGATTGGAATTGGCTGGTTGAGCGTGTGACTGAATTGGCTAGTTGAGCGTATGACTGAATTGGCTGGTTGAGCGTGTGACTGAATTGGCTGGTTGAGCGTATGACTGAATTGGCTGGTTGAGCGTGTGATTGAATTGACTGGTTGAATTGGTTGGATTGATTGAGTGCGAGTGTGGATGGCACTTGAATGATTGTGTTATATTACTGGGATATTATTTTATTATCCTGATTAACTAATGTGCAGAGTGGGCAGGTGATTGGATGGCGAGGTAAGTCCATTGATGTGAATTATATATATATGTTATCGGTTGGATTGCATGTACGACTTGTGCTGGGGCACGCATTGGCCACGTGGGGTTTAGGGGTTGCTTATTGAGACTCGTTCTCACGGTTATTATATAACCATTTCAGATCCACGACCATGAGTGATTGGAGACGTTACAAGAGTATCTCGGAGATCGAGGACAGTTCAAGTACTCGGTATTTGAGTCCCCTTTGTAGAGGAGTTAAATTTGCGAACATTTGCCCCTTTTGAGGAATCTAGTTCCGTTGTTGTGGCCTAACTTAGGGATTGTCTTTTGTGGACGTCATATGTATTTGCTAAGTGTATGAATTGCAGTTATTGTTTCATGCTATCACTATCCCCCTTGTCATTATTAATTGTCCGGTGGTTTCTATATGTTTCCGCGTGTGCTTAATCTCCGATGTTTTGGTTGGGTCGGCGACGTATCCGGGACGTCAGATTCAATGTTCGACCATCGAGGGATGATCGCGCTCAGAGGGTGCGGGCGTGACAAAAAGAGTAAAATACAAGCTACCCAATGTATTTTAAAACATTTATCAGTTGTAGTGGATGTCCCATGTAAACCCGAGACTCAAATCTTAATTCTTAAGAGCATTTCTTATGCTGCTATTGGACTTGAGCCATTGGGTACTAAGGACTTGAATGCTGACGATATCTGGAAGAAATCAGCAGTTGTTGGGACTGTGAACAAAGAAAAAGCAAAAGAGAGGACCCGGAACAAAAACATAAGAAGTATCATCCTCTACTCTCCCCTGTCCAGCCTAAAAGTAGCCACGGTAAGAATCACAAGGAATTGCCTAAGTTTTTATGCTCTTTCTTTCTTTTGGTGTACTAAATCTGCAGTTATCTATACAGGTAGGAGCTCCAAGTTAATATTAAATAAAACTTCAAGTCCTCAACCTATAAAGGCCAAAGCAGAGAAGTTGCTTCTCCAAACTGTCCCCAGAAAAGTTTTGACCTGAACTGTTCTTGGAATTAAGTGAAAACACAAATAATAAGCCAAAATTATATTATAAATTATGACATACTTGTGTGCATATGTTCATCTTTTCACGAAAGTCACAATAATAACAATTGCAAGAATCCATATTACCACTAAGTTGAGGCTACTACTAAAGGCTTGGGCTGAAGTTCCTAAAAGAAAGCTGTTTGTTTCAACTAAGTAAAGAGCATAACGCCCAACAAATGGCTCCATGAATCTCCAACTGATAATAATCAGAACTAGAACAATGAAGAGAGAAAGCATTTCAATAACGGGTGAGGATTTTACCTTTGTGAATCAACTTGGACAAATTACAGAAAGCAATCGACAGAAGCGTGGAGCTAAATCCAGGCGAAACAAACTTCTACTCAAATTGATTAATCACCAATTAGCCTGTGCAATCTGATGAAGAAAAACAGCAGAACCATTTAACAAATGAAAATCACCACCCCCAACGCAAAAAGGATTGCCGTTGTGAAAAGTAACACAAGATAAATAGCACCAATGACCAATACCATATCACCATAGTTGCATGAAATAACCTCACAAGTTAGAAAAAGAAAAATCTGGGAATGGAACCAATTGTGCAGTCGATGAGGAAAGTTCAGGTTTTGAGGGAAACCCACGATTACAACACACAAACGTGAAGTGGGCAGGCGTCAAAAAATGGGAATTTGAGGCCGCACAATGAATTTGCGGAGATTCTGAGCCACGCAAAATAAGCAGAGGCAGGGAGACGATGGTGTTCTCACCAATTTGGTGGAGGGATTAGAGTTCACACAAAGGAACAAAATGGTTGAGATGTGACCGGGAGAGGCTAACGCAGGTGAGGATAGTGTTGGCTCGCAAGCCCCTCCACCCTAGATTAGCCGCCGCCAAGATGGGCCTTGGCGGAACTAGCTCAGCGAGCCTTGCCCGAGATCCAAGCAGCGCTCAAGCAACCGTCGCCAATCGGGGCAAGGGCTCGCGTGAGTGAGCGCCGCCGCGCTCGCCCATCTTTGCGACGGCCGAGGCTTGAGCGAGCGCCGCCCTCGCCCAGGTCGGCGACGGCTCTCTCAAGTGAGCGCCGCCGCGCGAGCCCTTGCCCAGATCGGCGACGGCTGCCCGAGGGCCACCGCCTCGACGGCGTCCCTCCATAGTTGCAACTCATCACCAAGAACTCACCTCGAACGAGAAGGAGCAGCCTCGTTGGTGAAGGAGCAGCAACCGTGAACTCCACGAGTAAAATGAGTTCTGGGCAGGAGAAGAAAACGAGGTTGTTGTTTTTATTCTTTTTTTGTTTCGAGAATCAAGAAGTACTTTTTTTTTTATTCTTGATTCTATTTCGAAATTGATTCGGGAACTATTTTTGCAAAAATGTGTCCAGAATCAAAAAAATTAAACAAACGATTTCTATTCCCAAATTGATTAGGGGAACAAAAGAACAGAATCAAACACTATTTGGCACGCCATCGCGCACTAACTCGATTATTAGTTAATTCTTTTGCAGAAATTACTAGGAAGGAGCTAAAACTTGACTAGAAAGATGACTGATCTTGCTAACCTGCTGTTGATAAACGATCCCTTGAAATTGTTGATACGTATTAATGGCGTTATCCAAAAAACTCTCGCGAAAGATGCCTAATTTTCATGTTTCTATCTTTCTAGATATAGAGGATAATTGTCCGAAAAGTCATAAATCTATTTACGGTAGCCAATGTAGTTTTAAACTTTTTAATTTGGCCAAACTTTTGACAATTCGCCACCACTCGTTTAGGCTATTTTTGATTGAAAATTGTTGACGTTGACGCTAACCATAATACATGATAGGGCGGTGCTAATGTGGATGATTTTGCCAACAAAAAAGAATAAGGAAAGGAAAGGAAAAAAAAAAAAAATTAAAAACTTGCAAAAGTCATCCATGTTAGCATCAGTTTCTCCATATAGGACAATTAATGTTAACTGGATCGTCCAAAGGTTTAGAATTAAATTAAATAATGTTGGATTGAATTAGCTGCCATACAATAAGTTTATAACTTGTTGGTCAATTTTCCCTAAATATAGAGAACGGTTATATCAACATTCCTCCTTGGTGATGTTCAATTATTATTTTTTTTTTTTTTTGGAAAATGACACTTGCAATTATTAAAATTTGGCTCACTATGTAAGGAAAAATTATCGAATGTCCTAAATCTAATGAAGCGATGCCAATTCAATTATAAACTTTCAACTTGACTAATTTAGTTTTAAACATTTTAATAATTTGTCAATGTAATTTTTTCGCCAAAATTTTCAAGCTAATTTTTGCTGGAAATCGTTGACATTGTGGTCTAAGTCAAGATTAGCCATCCTATGTGGTATTTGGTGCTTAACGTGGACAATTTTTGTAATTTTTAATTTTTTCTTTTTTTTTTTTTTTTTTTTTTTTCTTTTTCCCTATTTCCCTATCTTTGGCTAGCGTGTAGGTGACGGCCGCCTTAGTGGGGTTTGGCAAGTGTCCTCCTCGCCCGATCCAGGTCTGGCCCTCGCTAGTGCCGGCCCTCACCTATGACCGACGAAGGTCGCTGGCTATCGCCAAAGTCTTAAAGGCGGCAGATGAAAATAGAAAAGAAAAGGAAAAAAAAGAAAAAAAAAAAAAAAAAATCAGAACAATTGTTTTTAAAAAATTACAAAAATTGTCAATGTTAGAGTCAATCATGTCACGTGACGTCCAAATAGGACGACTAGTGTCTATGTTAGCGATTTTTTTTTATCAAAATTGGCCAAATTGACTACATTGAAAAATTATCAATATATTTAGGACTAGATTGACCAAATCGAAAAGTTTGAGACTTATTTGGCATCCATATAATAGTTTTATGATTTTTTAGTAATTTTCCCCAATATATATATGTCATTTTTGAATTTTTATTTTGTTGAGTATAATCCTTGAACTAAACTTTCAATTTGCTCTATCTAATTCCCAACTTCCTATAACAAAGTGAAATCAGTCCTTTGATACTATTCATAAGTTTTCTTACTTACAATAATGCCCAAATTGTTAAATATATTTTCATTTCAATCCATTTCTTAAATCAATAAAATAATATGTTATCTTATTATTACTTTTTACCTTTTTGGCCTTTAAAAATATTACGATATTTCCACATAAATTCATTAGAAATAGTTCAAGGATAATATTAAATAAATTAAAAGTCCAAGGATGAGATTGCATATTGAATCAATGTTTAAAGACTATCTTATCATTTTCCTTTTTTTTTTAATAGAGAGTGATTGTCAAAAAGTTTGTTCACTATGCTGTGAAGTTGTAGACGAGATAGAGCTTCAAAAAGTTTCATGTTTGTCATTACAGTTTGTGCGAATTTTGGGTATACTTGCTTAAGTTGGTGCTATATTTTTTGTTGCCATGGAGACGAACGAAATCAAACTCATTATCGAGCATTTTCATAATGTTTGCTTGTCTTATGGGGTGTTCTATTTATTTCTACTTTCCATTTAGGCAGATTTAACAGAGGAAAATCCGTAGCAACTGTGGGCATATCACCCTACATACCTAAGAGGACATAAGTTTGGCCAGCCTCGTAGTCCTAAGGAAAAATTTTCCTAAATGACTTCGATACACGGGAGTCCAATTCATTTGAGCCATTGATTTTGATGGGTTTTCTAATTCAAGAATTAAGATGCATTGGACTCACATGTTTTTGGTACATCCAAGAGTATTTCCGAGGAGAGTATGAATGTGAGAACAAAGTAAAGTAAATTCACTCAAGCAAATATCACTTTTACATAACTTTGATAGAAAAAAACAATCATTTCCACAAAAAGAATCATGAAATGTTGATTAACCAAAACAAATGCGATTATGGGGTTAAGGCAGTGAGAACTGTCATGACTTTCATGATACTACTCACTTTAATGCTAAACTTTTTTGTCTGGTCATTTCAATCCCGCTTTGGTAAAATATAAGTAGAAAAATTCGATGATTTGGGATGAAAAAAAAAAGAGAAAGTTGTCCAAAAAGCCATAAACCTAATCACAAATTCAGTCATAAACTTTTTAATTGTGTCAATTGTATCCTAAACATTTTCATGTTTTGTCAATCCAGTCAATTTTGGTCGGAAATTGTTGGCGTGGACGCCGGCTATCCTAATGGCAGCACAGCCGACCGGCGACACAAATAATTTTTGTAATATTTTAATAATCTTTTTTAAAATTTTCTTTTTTCTTTTTTTTTTTCTTTTATTTTCTTTTCTTTGCTTTTGTTACAACTCTGGCCAATAAGGTTGTTAGTTGACCATTTCCCGCCACAGGTAAGGGCCTAGTCTATGTGAGGGCATCACAACCCTCGCCGCCCACAGGCGAGGGCGCCGGGCCCTCAAGCCCCTCGATTAGGAAAAAAAAAGAAAGAAAGAAAAGAAGAAAAAAATAATAAAATAATAAAATCAGAAAAATATTAAAAATTGTCTATGTAGGACGGCTAGCGTCTACATCATTGATTTTCACCAAAATTAGCCGGATGGACTTAATTGGCAAAACGTAAAAGGTTTAGGACTCAATTGACACGCTTTTAAAAGGTTCATGATTAAATTGACAAAAGTACAATAGGTTTATGACTTTTTGGATAATTTTCCCACATAAAAACAATCCTACTTTCAGCTAATCACTTCAATTGCAGATTTGGGATGCCAAAAATTCGACATTGTAATATTTTAACATTTTTTTTGCCGACCAACATGGCTTGCCGGAGATCTAACATGGCAATATTTCAGCATAAATGCCATAAACAATGTTGCTATACATGTTTGCCCCAAGTCATTGGGAACAAATCGAGCCAATTTTCCCCTCTTCTTCAAACCCTCGTTCAGATTAAAGCATTTTGGGGCAAAAATTAAGAGCTGCTGCAATGAAAAGCGAGAGCGGGATAACTGGCTCAAGTTCGTGTCAAGAAAGCCAAGACGATGGTGAATATTATTATTATTGTGGGCTGAGACTTTCAATGCAGCTCGAGTCAAAGCCTTGACTTTTAATGCTTGATGTGTTTGATGGAAGGGGCCGAATTGATTGATTTACCATGTGGCTTTTGGTGGGAACGGGAAAAGAGTCGATTCTTGTTTTCACTGGACTTGCCTGAGTAAAGCTGTAAATTAGATAATCAACATTCAAAGGCTTAGTTTCAATTGGGTTGGGCAGTTGTGATTCTGTCAGAGGCACTCTCGAACTAATGGACATAATGGGTTGTAGTTGATCGACTTGGTAGTGATTCTGCAGGGCAAGCAAACGCACAGGCACAAGGCCAAAGCAATCTTCTGGTTGATTCCCAGCATTTTCTTGGTGAAATTGGATTTCTGGAACTTCTCTCCAAGAGTACGATCATGGGTTAATATTATCAAATGCTGTGGATTTGGTTTCTTGCTCTAGCGGAGGGAGTGAGCCACCTATTTATGTACTGGATTTCTCGGTGGAATAGTCCCTTTGGGGTCGATTTCACCGGCGGTTCGAGGGGCCAACCAAAGGGCATGAAGGCCCCGATATGGCCGGGCAGAGAAAGTTCGGTTCGAATTCATGCTTGGCCATGCTTGGCTACTTAAGGAACTGTAACCGGGTTCCAAACCGTGGCCATGACTATAGTTTTGGAGGACTACGAGAGAGAGAGTTTAAATTTTGAAATGAGCGGCAACATTTTGGCATGAAGAGCCACCTCATTGTCTACATTAAACTTTTTTTTTCTTAAAAGAAATCATATAGGAATTAACATTTTATTATAAAGGTTCGTAAACTTTTTTGCTGGAATGTGTTTGCGAATGCACTTAAGTAATCGTTTTCCTTCTATAAGGTCTTGAAGCGACCGCTCGTTTAACTCTAAAGTGAGCACTTACGACACTTCTAGCGTCTTTACAGGGACTTTTCGACTTAGAATGAAATTTTGATGAATCAACGTAACACGATTCTCTTGAAGAAATCATTTTTTTCGGATTTTTGTAAGTCCAAAAGTATACGCATAAGGTGATTGTCTTAGGCCCAGGGATCACCTTATGCGTTTTATTATAAGCCCAAAAAGTTAATGCACCGACGCTTTTACGGCGATTTAAGTTCTTGCATGGACTGATTACTACTACAAGTGCAAAAAGTTTATGCGAAGGTTTTCGTCAACGCGGAGAGGGGAACCTCCGCACGCTCGTCAACGCCAAAAGTTTATACGGCAATCCGCATTGACGAAAGCCTTCTGACGAAAACCTCCGCACGATCGTCAATGCGGATTGCGGAGGTTCCCTCTCCGCATTGACGAGAACCTCCGCACAATCGTCAATGCGGAGCAATGCGGATTGCGGATGTTGCCTCCGCGTGAACGCTTTTTGGGCTTGCAAATGAACCAGTCCATGTAAGACAGACCATTATACTATATATTGACTTACCACCCTTTCTCAGCAATCGCTCTGCCGTTTGCACCTCTTTCTCAGCATTCGCTCCGCTGCTGCTCCTCTTCCTCTTCCTCTTCCTCTTCCTCTTTCTCCAAATACACACGAATCCCAAAATGCCTATCACTGATCACGATCACCGGAGGAGCATGCACGCCGTACTTACCCTCATCCTTCCGGCCCTGCTCAACTTCATTTCGGTGAAGTATCAAGGGAGCTCCGATTCTCCATTTGGAACCCACTCCGTCACCGTGTTCTTCTCCATCTTCGCTCTCCTTCTCT
Source organism: Syzygium grande (assembly GCA_024733475.1). Taxonomy (NCBI): domain Eukaryota; kingdom Viridiplantae; phylum Streptophyta; class Magnoliopsida; order Myrtales; family Myrtaceae; genus Syzygium; species Syzygium grande. The sequence goes on from JAMXDD010000009.1 coordinate 10,569,828, forward strand.
ATTCCTCCCTGTCCCTTCCGCTCGTTGCTCATCTGCCGGCCTTTACTACTGCTTGCAGTGCCCGCATATTTAGCCTCCTCACGATCCTTTCCTTTTCCCTCTCCATTGTTTTGCCTACGTTATTGTTGTTCCGGGCCTCCCCTTCTTTCTCCTCTATCTGCTGTTGCTGATATTGCTCTTTGCAGCTCACTTATGCAATCTTGGTCAGAAACTCATTCGTTTGGTAAAGCAAAAGACTCTAATATTCGTTTTCGTCCACCTGTTCTGCTGTCGACTACTTGGAGGAAGAGCTCCCCTGATTCTGCCACGTACGGTTTCCGATACGCATTTCGTGTTAGAATTCTAGTGCCCACCAGAGTTCAACGGGTCATTGTTAGTAGCCCAAGAAGAAACGAGTGTTACATGTATGAGATGTTTACTTAGATTTGAATTCTAAGAAAGTCTCTGTGACTATGAATAAGAAATTTTATTTGTGTCGAAAAAATCGTATATCGATTTGAGTTTAAGATTATCTCTTCTAAAAAAAAGAATGCGATCAATAATGGTGTGGAATGCATTAGAATTTGTGCTATCGATGATTGATTGGGAAAAAAAGAAGAAGATAAAAGCCAAAGGTTTGGCTGATTGAAGATATTCCAAGCAAATAAAAATTGATAGATTAAGGTGTAAATCTTTTCACACAAAGCCATTCATAGTTGATGTTAGCATGAGATAGAAGAATCATTATCCATGGAGATATTAGATAGATCGATAAGCTTATTAGTTGACTTTTGGGTTTTTACATGAGAAAACTTAAGCCCCAATTTTCGATCCTTCAATCCCAAATCCCTTTATGTCCAAGGCAAACTTGAAATGAAACCACAATTTAATTTTACAATTGAGTGTTTGTGCATTATGTATCTTTGCTTTGTATGCAGACACTTGTTGTCAAGTATACAGCTTAACAGTGCTTGGTGGATTGAAAACCAAATTGAATTACACGAATGCAAGTAGAGAGTGCGCGGGTGAGTGAGCCTGACGAGGTTGCAACCCTTGCCGATGAAGGCTGGGTTGCCAAGGGCCGCCATTGGCCAAGCTCAAATTTGTTGCCCTCACCTAGAGCCATGGCAAGGCTAGCTCCTATCTCTCGCTCTCTCGCTCTATCTCTCGCTCTCTCGCTCTCTCTCTCTCTCTCTCACTATCTCTCCCTCTCTGTGCGCGCACACGCATTGAAGGTGACAACTGAGGCGAGCCCAAATGCCGACGAGATTGTTGAGCAATTGTCGGTAAATGAGTGCCACCCTTGCATTTGCCTTTGCCTTCATCATTGTCTCATTCGTTAGGCTCGTTTGCTCACTCTCTCTCTCTCTCGTAATTTATCACTTCCTTAGTACATTGGGTTGCAATGGTATTATACATATGGTAGCCTGGTAGGTAAGGCACCCTCATATCGAGTTTTTCTTTTATTTTTTCCCTCTCTTGTCCTTATGAATTATGATCTTCCCGAAAACATTGTTTTGTTTTCCATCTCTGAAAAAAAAAAAGAAGAAAAACACTTGACTCCCGAAGAAGTGGGGAAAACGAGTATAAACACCGAAGAAGGTGACCCGTCCACGTCAACATGTCTTGTCCAATGACTCGGCCACGTCAGCGCCCTATCCACTTCATCTCCCTCCTCGACCACCATCACTTCGCTCCCACCTCCATCGCGTTCCACTCCCGAGTCCTGACTGTCTGATATCTCTCGTTGGAGACAAGAAGACCCATGAGAGAGGCCGCAAGAAGAGACTTCTCTCTGCGGGTTTGAGAGGCACACCCTGAGTTCCCGCTCCCGCCCGATTGGTGTAACCTCCTCAAATTGCTAATTGCGCGGTTCCATCGAAGCTGGTGCTTCCATAATCTTGCTCGTCTCCAAATTCTGGTAACTGGGTTCCGCGCAGCGTTCTTTATCTCTTTCTGGGTCTTCTGTTTCTTTGATCATCGAGAGTCGTAGTACTGTAGAGCCCCCTGTAGCTCAGAATGTAGCCCTTGCTCTGCATAAGCTAGTTCAAGAATAGTCAATGCTTTGCCACTAGAGCCTTCTCTGCTTGCGCTTTGATTTTGTGTTTTTCTTGTGGGATTCTTACGGTTTTTTTTAAGAGAATTAAGCTCTCTGTCTTGTTGATTGGCACCCATTTCAGGGCCTCATCGACCGGAGTGTCGGTGGGTGTACATAATCAGAATGGCTTGCTCAGTGTCCTTAACATCCCCCATTTGCTACCGCAATGCAAACAACGCCAAGACTGCGCTGAATGCTAGCCCAATCAAGATCATGAAGGCGATACCGAGGTCGAGGACATTTACCCAGTTTGCGATTCCACCGCTGTCCACTGCGGCAGCCGACTTTGCTTCCGTGGACAGCACGACCATCGCCGTCATTGGTGGCAGCTCGGTGGCTGCATTGGCCGCTGTGCTCACATTGACAGATCCAGAGAGGAGGCGGCAGCTCCAGGCGGAGGAGGTGGGCGGTGGGGACAAGGAGGTGGTTAGGGAGTACTTCAACAACTCAGGGTTCCAGAGATGGAAGAAGATATACGGCGAGACAGATGATGTCAATAAAGTCCAGCGTGACATAAGGCTTGGGCACTCCAAGACTGTGGAGAATGTGATGAAGATGTTGACTGATGAGGGGTCTCTTCGAGGGGTCACCGTCTGTGACGCCGGGTGTGGCACGGGGTGCCTCGCTATTCCGCTGGCAAAGGAAGGCGCTGTTGTGTATGCCAGTGATATCTCCGCTGCTATGGTTTCCGAGGCTGAGAGACAGGTGAATTTTCAGTCGACTGCCTTTCTCAGAGCTATTGCAGGCACATATGATTCCTGAATGATAGATTACTAACTCTATGCGCATGCTTTGCCATTCATTCACTGCTTCTGTTAGAAAACTTCTAGATTTCGAATTGTGTATACAGTGACAAGTGCATGATCAGATGTTTCCATGGCAGTACTTCAAACCTTGGGCTGCTTTCAATTGACTCTACATGAATGATTAAGCTTGTCTCTTTTGTCTCATCGCCATTTAGAAGGCAGCTGTTATTAACTCGGGATTGTTTTTGGCAATCAGGCGAAAGAACAGCTTCAAATCACCAACGATGACCAATCACCTCCTCCGACTATGCCAAAATTCCAAGTGAGTGATTTAGAGAGCCTGAAGGGGAAATATGACACAGTGATATGTTTGGATGTTCTCATACACTACCCGCAGAGTAAGGCAGATGCGATGATCGCCCACCTTGCTTCACTGGCAGAAAATCGGTTGATTCTGAGCTTTGCTCCAAAGACATTCTACTACAATCTGTTAAAAAGAGTAGGGGAGTTATTCCCAGGACCTTCCAAGGCAACAAGAGCTTATTTGCATGCTGAGGCAGATGTTGAGAGAGCATTACAGAAGGTTGGGTGGAAAATAAGGAAGAGAGGCCTAATCACCACTCAGTTTTACTTTGCGAGACTTGTTGAGGCTGTTCCTGCATAGAGGCAATGGAGTGAGTGAGGTTAAGTTTTGGTTTTTTGACTTGTTAATCAGGTTGTAGTTTTGGAAAAGATAGGAAGTTTGAACATTGGTCAGAATTTCATCTGTAAATTAGTTATTCCAATTCGAACTCCTTAATTAATAAATTCTCTTTTCATTGACATTGTTTATGTATTCAAGTAAGTGTTTACATTTCATGCTGCCAATTCCATTCACGAAACTCTTGAAGAAGATTCACTTTAGAAGACACCTTCAGTTAACCCCTCAGTCATCTAGAAACAGCTATAGGAAGTTCAGCTGATACTCTTTAGGAGTGTTACTGAAACCATTCGGTTAAATTTGAGTAGGGTATTGAATCTTTCTGAATTGATTGCCCCGGGAATAAGTTTGGAACTTTATCTTATTCTCCTTGTAATAGTAGTGCTTGATTAAGAAACTCCTGAGAGAAGCTTACTCTTTTAGCTTTCTGCTGAAAGGCATTGATTATGACAAGTCTTCCTACTCAAGTCAGATGTGATGTGAAGTCGAGGTTGTTTTGGATTAGGCTGAATTATGCTTGGCTATTCTTTATGGATGTCTTTTTTTTTTCCCCATTTTTGGCTACCAATCATCACAATGCAGGTTGAGGTCCGCCTCTGTAATAATAAACTGTCCTGTATTACTATACAAAAAACTGGATTTTATCAGGACCAAGTGAGCGTGTAGCGAGTTAGTTACATAAACGGTGAATGATGCTGCTATTTGATTTGTCTTTCTGATCTGCTTTTCCATGAGGTAAAACATCATTGCCCTGTTTGCTTGACAAAGCAGATGGAACTGTGTGCCAAAGTCAAGAGAGAAGAAGAAATGATAGAAAGGCGAGCTTAAAATATTAGCTGTAAAAGAGGGCATTGATGTGATCACTCCATTTTTTTGCGAACTCTTGGAATTTTTTAGGAGCAAGAAAACTTATCAGACAGGCTGTTGCATCCTTTAATCTTTCCGTGTCAAGGGTTAGTGTACATAAGAATGCTTGATAAGGTTGCTCTATCTTCCTGCATTAGTCTCTCTCTCGACAGTGGTATCTAGTTGGTTCACCGCCCCTCCTGATAAGAAACTGAACAAAAGTAAGAAAAAGAAAGCAAAGTCGGCTTATAACTGAAATTTTATCATGTGGTTTATATAATTTCTCAAATTCTTTAAACTTTCTGTGTCCTATATTGATTCTCCGTATTGGTTCTTCTAGAATGGTAGCTCAGCTGGTTGAGATAAGCGAGTGAAAACTCAAATGTTGGAGTGACATTGCAACAAAGAAACCTGTTCTCTCTCTCTTTGCACAATTCTTATGTGTCTATCTGCTTTGTGAAAAACCTGTGATTTAAGAGATGTTGAGTTTTTCATCAAAATCATTGACTGTCAAAAACATCGCCAGCAGTGCAAGTGCAAATACGACTAATTTCCCAATAGAACCACGAGAGGCAATGCTCCTAAAATAAAACAGACTTCGGAATTTGATTGTCCCCCTTTGCTTGCATCCTGGTGGTAACAAAAGGGAGAGGCAGATTTTCCGTGTTTTAGCTTTGTGTTGCATCATCCCATTTCTCATAATAGAATTCTTAAGCTGCTCAGCCATCCTGTTGCTGCCAATCTTCCGCCATAAGATGCTCTTCACAGTTGTCTCATAGGTGCCAGTAACAAGCATCCGGTTCTCTTCAAAGTCATTGTACTTCTCTTTAGTGAACAGCTTCCATTTAACATTTCAATCAGCAGTCTCTTATTCTTCTTCTCATGCCTTAATCTATGCAGTTGTTGCCTGCAAGGATGGCCCTGATATAGATATTGTCACCTATAGTGTTGATCTGCAGAAACATGGATTTAAGGTCAGCAGCACGATCCTGTGCTGATGTACCTTCCCATTTTTTGGTTCCCCTCGCCCAATGCATTGATCATTGTTGACTTTGTTTTATATTTAGTTAAGCAAAATGAAAGTAAACACAACAACAAAAATCCATATTTGTCAATAGCAACAATCCATAAAAGATGAACGCGTAAAATAAAATGAAAAATTAAAAAGTTCAAAATGCGTAACATAAAACCTAAATTATACAACTTCAGTCATCAATCATCCATGAAAAATTGTTCCAAATTCTAACCACCTGAAAACAACAGAAACAACAAGCATAGTTAATCACTTAATAATAGTTTTAAATTAAAATTACAATTAATTAAAGTAAAATAATTATTAGAAAACCTCACCATGTATATTCATTCCGCTTTAACTCGTAAACTCTATTTACCGATGATAATCTCCTTATGAAGACAATCCATATCTAAAAAAGAAAAGAAGAGATTAAATAAAACAGTCGCACATTAATATACAAAGGAATTACAATATAAAAAGATATAAACATCACTTACCTAACTCAAACTTTTCTGCATTCTCGATGCACTCTTCAACATTAATCGGCACACGACCGGCTCTTAACCAATCTTGAGTACAAATCAAAGCTTCTACAACTTTAGGAGTCAAAGAACTTCGAAAGCCATCAAGCACACGACCCGATGTACTAAAAGCCGACTCTGAAGCGACAGCAGTTACAGGAATAGACAAAACATCTTGAGCCATCAAAGATAGGATTTTATATTTTGAGCCAGTAGTCTTCCACCACATCAAAAGATCAAGATCAAGATCGAGAGCATCTTCCCTTTCATCTTCAAGATACCGATCAAGTTCAGATTTGTTGTCATCGTACTCTTTTTTCATCAAGTACAAAAAGGTTTTCCTCCAAGCTTGGATGTCATACTTGTTGTTACCTTCATTATCATCGGCATTGGAACCATTATTACTCACACCTAGACTTTGGACACCAAAATTTCGATCACTTGAAGCAAGAGAAGATTGCTCATAAAATTCATACAAACGCTCCAACGCGTTCTTCACCTTATCATGCATCTCATTAATTTTTGTTTCATCATCACAAATTTGTCCATAACAAAAACTCACATAATGCAACTTTTTTGTAGGATCCAACGCAGCCGCAATCAACACCATCATATTCACTTGATCTAAACTCCCGTAGTATTCATCAAATTTCTCTTTCATTTTCACACCCATAGCTTCAAGTTTAGGATCCGAAGAATCAGCCGCATCTTTTAAATGTTTATACAAAAAAGTTATCCCCCTCAAAATAATCATTTGAAGTAAGACGTGAACTCCCCGACATCCGAATGGTGGCATCATGGAACTGTTTTAGAAATTTGGAAAGAACAATGGCATTTTCCCAATCTTCAGCTCTAGGAAGATCATGGTTAAGGTCCCTTGCGAAAGATAAATAATCCTCTTCCATCGTTTCAAAAGCTTTTCTGAACTTTATAGCAGTATCTAACATGAGGTAAGTGGAGTTCCATCTAGTGGCGACGTCAAGACAAACCGAACCCTTGTAAGCGATCCTTTCACTCTCAATGCAAGATTGAAATGCTTTGGCTCTCATTGGAGAACTCCTCACATACCTAACCACGTTTCGGATACGTGCGATAGATTCACCTACCATATTCAAGCCATCTCTCACAATCAAGTTCAATATATGAGCGGCGGCGCACCTCATATGTAAAACATTACCATCTAAGATCAATAACTTTTCTCTTGAGAGTTTTTCCTTCAAATAACCAACTGCATCATCACTCGAACTAGCATTATCCATGGTAATTGTGGACACCTTTCTTTCTATATCCCACTCCAAGATGCATTTCTCCACAATTTTCCCAATCTCCCTACCTTTGTGACTATGCATCACCACAAAATTGATGATTCTTTTCTGCAACTTCCAATTTTCATCAATAAAATGTGCAGTGAGACACAAATAATTCACATTTTGAATGGAACTCCATGTATTAGTCATGAGTGCGATCCTAGACTTAAGCTTACCAAAGTAAGTCTTCAAACAAGTTCTTTCACTAAGATACAAATTCATGCAATCTTTAGCCACTGTAAATCGGGATAAATGTTTGAATAGAGGTTGTAACTCAGTGACAAACTCACGAAATTCAACACGCTCAACCAAGGAAAAAGGTTGTTCATCAACTATGATGAACCGAGCAAGCATGTGCCTACAACGATCTTGATCAAATGTCCATGTCGGTAAAACACTACCAGTACTAGTATCTCCCCTTGCGTTACCGGCCACGTCTACATTACGTGGTGCAAATGATTTTTGCTTCTTATCTACGTTGCGAGGAAACTTCCTGCACGTTTTCAAGTGCTTCCTCATTTCAGAAGTACCGTTACCAACACGGTACACATACTCAGCCCCACAATGAATGCACTTTACCTTATATGCTTTTTTAGTCTCCTCAACTAGGATTCTTGCATAATGATTCCAGCAATCGGATGTATATTGCTTCTTACGAGGAGGAAGACGAGAACTAGGTACCTCGTTTGTCTTGTTTGTCGCACTCGCGGATGGCCGTTGTTCACCTTCATGGCTCGACGATTCCAATTCCATGATCGGACTTGTCTCATCATATCCCTCCACCTCCATTGACATGTTATCTTGATACATCAACTTCACCTATACACAACAATAGAATAATATAATTAGAAATTTCAAAATAGAGATCAAACATTTATAAAATAGCAAAATAAACTTCCGTACATAAACATTCAATTAAACATTCAGTGTACAACACAGAGTGTCGATGACATTTTTCCTGTTCAAGATCAACTTCAGAGTACCAAAAGAACATTCAGTGACCTGGGAATCAATATGTACTACAAAACCAAAGTTGTAACATCCCAGACAGCATGACCAACTTTAAAGATGTTAACATTTCCAACAAAGTGGCTGGAAAGAGAACAGCAAAAGCCATTCTCTCTAAGCATCACCTTAGTAAGATATGGGGTCAAACTGTAACATCCCAGACAGCCCTATTATTTTGTACTACTTATCAGAAGTTCACAGCTGTCGAGTGATTTATGCTCGAAAGTTAGAGGGCAGCACGACTATAAAGGGGGATACAACAAATTCATAAAGAGATTGACATATTTTCTTTGGTTGAGCCATGTCTGCTCGATGCTTGAATTTCGGTACACTTAACTGTAGAATCTTAAGAAGTGTCAAACACATGAACCCAAGTCGTTAAGCTCATTCACTGGTGCAAGTCATCCCTGGATACCCCACATCCGTCGGTCTTTGGATCATTTTTAGTTGGCTGTGCACTGACTGCCAGATGCTCAACCGTGCATACACGAACTGTTCCGTTATATCCCATGATTTTAAGGTGAAATCTTCTTAGCATCTTATCGCATTCTCCGGCTCCTGGCCGTGCACTGACTGCCAGATTCTTCAAGGTACAGAATCGTCACGAGACCCACACGCACACCCAATCGTCAAACAGGCATTTCCTCAAACACGTTGCCCACGAAACGTATTTCCGCTTCCAAAGAAGCCCTACACAATCCACACGCACCCGTAGAGCTCAGCTTTCAACAAAAATGCCAAAGCTTTTACCTCTCGGAGTGAGTCAGCCGCTGGACAGGAGTGAGCCGCCGGAGGGAGTGAATCGCCGGAGAGGAGACGTTTGCTTGCAGCCAAGAGGGGAGAGTGAGAGAGGGAGTGAGTTTCACGGACGAGAGAGAGTCGCTGCAGCAGAGGACGAGGAGATGCGGACTTAGGGCAAAAGGACGGTAAAAAGGAGAACTTAGGGTTTTTTTTTAACATAGATCCGGTTCTCGGTTCCCGGTTATTCGATTCCAGATTTTCGATCCTCGGGTCGGTTTTGCTAAGGAGCTGGGAACCGAACCGAACGGTGCTGATTTCACCTGTTTTGGAACCGGTAACCGCGGGAACGTGAAACCGGATCGGTTCCTATCGGATATCCAGTCCGGTTCTCAGTTTTACCCTCAATCTATGGTCATTCCTAATTTATCATAATCCACATTATTAAATGTATATCTTTTGCCTTTCTATTGTTTTCCCGATGGAGAACTTTTTAAAGTGTATATGTTGGCATTTCCTTCATTGTTAATTTCAATAATATAAAAAATTTTAACAATATGGATCGAATTGGGTATGGATCAATAAATTTATATTATGAATAAATAGGTCATTACTTTGATTAATGGATTAATTTGGATCGGGCTATCTCTGACCCAATCCCATCCACCCATTTAACTGGTCTATCATCGACATTACGTTCACATGGAAAGATAAAAATAGCTAGGGTTACTCCAATTCGCCCAATTTCGATATACAAATAAATCAATGAATCTCTAATTCTAAGAGAGGTTATGCATCCACAAGCCGTTTGATGTTCAAAGCCTGCACAAAGATGACTTGTCAAAGCACGTCACAATCCAGAGATTGCTGTTTGGGCATATAGTTCAAGGACTATGAAGAGGGGAGTCTGCTAGATTAAATTTCACGAGAACAAACATCTGCGACCGCGTGAACTCGGCGCCTGAGAGCCGACACTCAAGCTCTCTCTTGTTGTGCTGAAGAGCAGGTCACCATAGCAGACCATGAGGTTGTTTAGCAAATCCCGCACTTGCCATGGTTCTTTTCCCTGTAATTGAAGAAGCACCCCACTCCGGCTCACGCCATGCGCCACAAACTTCCTTGCTCCTGATCCGTGCAGCTCCCGCAGCGGGACCGACGGACAAGGAAGGCACAAACCATGATTCCAAAAAGGCGATGATCATAAACCGTACCTTTCAGTGTCGTGTACGCGATGAGGAATGAGATGATCCAATTTGAAGAGATTATGGTGATTGTATACTTGTGCCTGAACACCATTTGAAAGCCCTTGTATGAGGAATTGGGTGAAAAATCTCAAGTGAAAGAGGTTCTTCATGCCGGAATTGCTGAAATAGTTGATGCTATAGTCATTGCTTCCTGTAGGATATGATCACAATCAACTTTGAGATGTGCTCTTTGAGATCCTCTTCCTTTGGAATTGCTTTGGGCAATTTTTTGTCGAAAAAAATTATCCAAAAAGTCCTAAATTTATTCGGTCCTAAACATTTTTATTTTGCAAATTAAGTCATAAACCTTTTTACCTTTTTACCAATTAAGTCCATTTGGTCAATTTTGGCCGAAGTTCGCCGACGTGGACACCGGCTGTCCTACGTGGCACGGTCGGCACTGACGTTCCTAATCACCAAGGCATGCGAAGAGATGACAAAGACAATCTTAAAGATAATTCGCGTTTCAATACTTCACACAGTGCTTTCTTCGAACCCCAATCTGAGGTCTCAACAAGCAGTTATTCGTCGGGAACTCGCAACATCCTAGCAGCGAGTTCGATCAAAGGCCTCGGGAATGGAGAACTTGTTAGCTGATCTGACCTGTTCGCTGTGATCACAATGCGAAACTAGCATTCCCTTCAATGGAGTTTCTGATGGAGAATGACGATTTGGTTTCTCATTGAGGCTTGTCATGAGGTAGGTGGGGGCGTCTTTTACAATTGGCAAAAAGATTTGTGCTATCCATGCAATTTTCAAAATTAGTTTTCCTCCTCTCTAGTTATAGATATTTACAGATTCACTCCCAACTTTTTTTATTTCGGTAAATTAAAAAACATAACAAAGAGATATAATTCATGCCGGCTTCTTTTTTTTTTTACACGAATTATACATCTTATTGCCAATAACTTATTGGCATACTTATATGGGTTAATACTACGAAAAACCCCAAACTGGTATACCTGTAATAAATTTACCAAAAACTAATTTTATCCAAACCGGTACACCTATGATAAATTTATTCACATTTAGTTCCCGTTAATTTTATCGTTAAATTGCCCGGTTGGATTGCACTTGGCAATTAACAGGTGTGCTAATTTGGGGTTTTGCCCTCCGTTTGTATCATGTGTATTAATTTATAGTTTTTCGTGGTATAAATTTGTCACAAAGTTTTCGGTTTTCGATAATCAAAAAATTAGCTCGAGGTAAATTTATCACGGATATACCGGTTTGAGGTTTTTAGTGATAAAAAAAATTAGTCTGGAGTAAAAATTTATCATACGTGTATCAGCTTGAGGTATTTTCGTGATATTAACCCGTTAATATTTATTGCGAATTTATTTTGTATGAGTAATAATATATTTTAATTTGTTTATAGCTGATTTTTTTTTCTTTATTTTGATCGTGATGGCCGACCACTTTTTTCTTCAGATGGGTCTCTCCTCGAACGTATAAAACCGTAGCATCCAAAATCTCGGGCATTCTCTCTCTCTCTCTCTCTCTCTCTAACAGCAAACTAACTACCCCAGTCACCGCCGCCGCTCGCTCTCGCGCACATGGCCGCCGCCGCCGCCGCCGCCGTCTCCGCCTTCTCCGGCGCCTCCCCTCCCGCGGCGATCGGCGGCATTCCGCCGGAGGCGTCGTCGGTCCGCCGCTCCGCCGCTCCTCTCCCGCACTGACGACCCCCCGCCCCCCGGCCCGCGCGCGCGATCTCGACATGCTTGCCCCGGACTGCTGCTCCTCCTCGTCCTCGTCCTCGTCCGCCTCCGTCTCCGCCGCCGCCGCCCTCGCCCCCCGCCGCCGCCGCAACCTCCTCTTCTGCCTCCTCCTCTCCTTCGCCTCGCTCTACTGCTTGATCCTGTACGGCGCCAGCGTCGAGAGCTCCCTCGAAGCTACCGGCGGCTCCTCTCAGGTGCGTTTGGCTCCCTGCCGTTCCTCGGCGAGTGGCGTTCCGTGTTCGGTTTGGTCTCCGGGTGAAGTTGCTTGTTAATTACTGATTTTTTTCTGGCGGATTGGTGATCGCTGGCTTTGGATTCTGGCGATCTGCCTCGAGGTCTCCCTTTTCTGAGTCGAGCTGGTTGCAGCTTTGACCACTTCAGTTTGCGATTGTGAAATGAAATGGTATGAATGTCACAGTGAACTGATCGCGATGTGCTTGAACAGCTTTCCCTATCGATGACACTTTGCTTTATAAAAAGAAATTGACTCAACTGATCGCGGTGGTGAATAGCTACATTCTGCTTTTAAGAATTCAACTGGAATCGTCTGTGCATAACGTGGAAGATATCTTAGCAGCTCTTCTGTCTTATTGCGTTAGTATAGAATTAAGTGGCCTTAGATGCCACGAAGCTCAGGTGTATGTGATTTAGCAATATCTGTGCTGAATGTAGAAGGCTGATGAAGTAACATCGGGATGCAATTTAGTTGATAACCTTGCTTGAACAGAAGTTTAACTAGAAATATTCAAGTAAGCTGCTATCTAGCTCCACACCAGCTGGACGGTATGCAATTTAGTTGTTAATCTTGCTTGAAGTTGTCGATCCTTTAGCTTCTCTTCTATAGCAAAATGATGCAGTTTAGTGTTCATCTGGCAGCTAAATTTTTGAAGTTTTGCGTGCATACTCTTTGGAGTTCCTCAATAGTCAACTGTACCTTCTGTTTTCGCCAGACATTAGTAGACACATTTTCAGCATATCCAATTATTATGCTGTCGAGAGGCATGTAAAGTTGTCACATGTTCCTCGGTATGCTAAAGGTGTTGATAAGCTTGATGTGAGAAATGCCTATATGGAAGCATCTCTTATGACAAAAGTCGAACAAGCATTGTTTCACATGAGCTTTCACCAAAATATTAGCGCACTTTTCTTCATCTTTTTATGTCCTATGACTTTGTTACATGCGCGCTGATGGATTTAAATGTGCTTTATTCCTCGGCCAAACTATTGTATTTAGTATTCCGAGAAATACAGGCTCGACAAAGTTTTGAAGGATGCTGCAATGAAAGACAGAACTGTTATCTTGACAACTCTAAATGAAGCATGGGCTGCTCCCAACTCCACCCTCGATCTCTTCCTCGAAAGCTTTAGAATAGGAGACGGAACTCGTGGGCTCTTAAAACATCTGGTGATTATAGCCTTGGACAAGCAGGCCTTTCTACGGTGTGTTGCTGTGCATACTTACTGTGTTGCTCTAACAACTGAGGGAGTTGATTTTTCGGCAGAAGCATACTTCATGACCCCTGATTATTTGAAGATGATGTGGAGAAGGATTGATTTCTTGCGTTCTGTTCTTGAGATGGGGTACAATTTCATCTTCACGGTATGTGAATATCATCTCTTTTCTGATATACATTTTACCTTAAGATATTTGATTCTTGATTGGGAAAATATAACTTACTGATTACAATCACAATGCATCAAGAAAAATGGTGCTTGTGCTTGAGTTGTCAAAATGCAATTTTCCTTGTGTTGTGATAGGTTATAGCATATATTCAGACATGAGAACTAGTTCACTTTTTGTTTGTATTATGTCTGATCCACATCTAGACAAGACACTCTACTGATATACAGTCTCCAACTTAAGATGCCATGCTCAACACAGCTCCTATCTAAGACGGTTGCAGATGTGCTAGGCAGTAAATGAACTACTCTGGTACTGATATAAGGAGGCACGAATTCCTTCTGCCTCCTACCTTTGAACAAGTACCTGTCACAATATACTGCTGTTGATGAAGGTTATTTATAGGAAAAGTCTGTGAGGTACAAAAGTTAGACTTAAAAGAATGTTTATTTGAAAATGTACAGAAACCAACAATCTCAGATATGGGAAACTTTGACAGCCTGTCTCCTCACATGGTCTAAGTGTGCGGCATTGGGGTTTGAATTAGTCAAAAGCTAAGAGCACTCATGAAGTCTTCATTTTTTATGAAGTCAGTAGTGGTTCTGATTCTTAGGCTAGTTCGATGCTATTGGCGAAGGATGAAAGCTAGTTTCTGCTGGAAAGCATACATATATAACAGAAAACTGGACAATCCTGATTTTAGTTGTCAAAGTTAGTACTGCAGTTCTCTTGTTAATGCAAACAGTTACTTTGCATCTCAAAATAAAGGATCATAGTAATTATAGCAACAATAGACTATGACAGATGATGAATTAAAAGACAATGCCCCTTCCGACTTATTAGTTTGTGATCCATTAAATTCTTTTGGGAGAAGTGAGTAGAAAAAAAGACCTTACAAGGCATGGAGAGAAGGGGTGGTGCCAGCCCATATGCAAACTAGCTCCAGAAATAAAAGAGAAGTCATTGTATATAGGAGGAACAATTTCTATCATGGTATATCAATCTATGAGCCACTGAGTTAAACTTTGAACAGTTCGTCTTTCATTGATTAACTCGAAACTATACACTGCATTGTATACATGGTGCCAAAACTGGAAATGAAGGAAGCACACTGAATCCAGCGACTAGGAAATTCCTGCAAGGGATAAAAGCAGGTATAGATCTATCTAAGTCTAGTTCTGGTTGTGCAAAGTACCCCACACATTCAGTCTGTCATTTCTTCAGATTTCTAGTTCGACCTTTCTGATTTTGGACACGATTGTAGTTAATTCAAAACAAGAGATCAGTAATTAATAACTTCACGATCATAATGCCAGCAATTGCTGCAGTGTCCTTTCTAGGAGGCCAAAAGGAAAGAAAATTAGTAGAGTGGTGTCAAGAAATAGAGGGCCCTGTGAGAATGAAGAAAGCCGCCCCTGTGCTTAGAGGGCAAAAGGCTCTCATCTCTTTCTTCTTGGTTTTGTAGTAGCTAATCAGTTGGCACACGCTATGTTCTGGGGTTTTGGATCTTTTTCCAGGTAATTAATTATGCCTATGGGTTGCACCCCCTTGGTCTCTAACTTGGTATATAAGTTTGAATGGTAACACTGGAAATACATTAGAATCTTGGGTGACTTGCTTCCCAATGCTGAGTGATCAGCTTCATCAACTATATTTTAGCTGCAAATGGAGCAATGATTGGGGATCAAAAATCATTTTTAACATCATTTGTTTTTCACAAAATTTTGTACTCCTAGTGAGCGCATCAAATGGATGTAAATATGTTGATGGGCTTGATACTCCTTCCTTAGAAGGGCAGATGGCTAGCCGTCCCTTACACTAGGTTCTTGGAAAATATGTCTGACAACACCAGATCACATTATTTACCTATAGCTGTCGTTATCTGCTTCCTCAAAACAAAATTCAGTACATTATATTTTTGCTTATGAAGCACATTCAAGTCTCAAGAGGAGGAAATTTCTATAGCGTGTGGGAAGATGCCAGTAGCCCATTGCTAAAGATTCCCACTCATTTCTGATTTCTCTCTTTCCACCCACCTAAATAAAAGAGAGAAAAAAAAAGTGATGTGACTTTGTTTCCTCTCAACAACCTTTCCTAGCATTGATACCATTTCGGTTGTTCTATATCCAGGATGCTGATATATTGTGGTTTAGGAACCCATTTTCGAGATTCTTTGAGGATGCAGATTTCCAGATTGCATGCGATCATTTCCTAGGTGACCCTTATGATGTTCAGAACAAACCCAATGGAGGATTTAACTTTGTGAAGTCCAATAACCGGACAATTCAGTTCTACAAGTTCTGGTACTCATCACAGGCAATGTACCCAGGGTACCACGACCAAGATGTCCTTAACTTCATCAAATTCGATCCTTTCATAACAGATATTGGATTGAAAATGAGATTCCTGGATACTATGTACTTTGGTGGGCTTTGTGAACCCAGCAAGGATCTAAATCAAGTGTGCACAATGCATGCAAATTGTTGTTTTGGACTGGACTCCAAGCTTAATGATCTTAGAATGATGCTTCAGGATTGGAAAGATTTTATGTCCCTAACACCAATGTTAAAGAGGTCACTCAATTTGTCCTGGAGTGTTCCGGACAAATGCAGGTAATTTGGGTCTTTTGAATGTCTATCAGTTTTTCTTAGTGGGTTAATTCCCTCAATCATGTTTTGCATATTTTCCTAATTATTATTTTGACCTATTTTTTTCATTTCTTGTCAGTCTCGAAGCACTCATTCAGTATAGTTCGCCAGCAAACAATGTTCGATGGTATGGTTCGCCAGTGAACCATGTCCGATGATGAATACTACTCTAGAATGGAGTTGTAAATACGCTTGATCTTTTTGAAGCGAAGGTATGCATGTTCCCATGTAGAGACGGTAGAAATTCCTTGTGCACATTTGCACCTTTATACATAGTCCGACAGTTGATTCACTGACATAGTTTCTGGGATAGATTACTTTTAGTTGAATGTACTTTAGTAGAGGCATACAGATACGATTCATCTCTCGAGGCTCGTGTTTCTGTTTTTTCCCTTTTCAATGTGATAAAAAAGAAGGAAACTACATGACTATCTCGAACTCACATTTGAAGGTCAGCAGCTCATGTAAAACTGATCCTTCAACCTTCAATAATGACGGCTGTGTCATTCAAAACATGTTAATGAATCCTCAACCTCGAAAGGGAGGACTTTCTTAGTACTATCTTGTGTTCTGCACGTACCACATGCAAGATTTTTTTCAAATACGCTAAGAAGAGCTGCGGCATATGAAGATCAGTCTCGAACCATCATTGATGATGTAGTATATATATCACTGGTGACCTTTCTATCAGAAAAGTTGTAATTGGCCAAGTGGCCAGGCAAAAAGGCAAGAGTTAGCTCTTTTGCCCATTATGTTCAGTAGTTTACTTTCTTGTCCTTCTGGTTATCGGTCCCCAACTTCTGTTATCTCCAATATGCCAACTTGACCAATTGTTTCGCACGTAAGTTAGATCCACACATAGAAACCTCTCTCTCTCTCTCTCTCTCTCTCTCTCTCTCTCTCTCTCTCTCTCTCTCTCGGTCCCCATCTGTTATCTCCAATATGCCAACTTGACCAATTGTTTCGCATGTAAGTTCGATCCACACATAGAAACCTCTCTCTCTCTCTCTCTCTCTCTCTCTCTCTCTCTCTCTCTCATGTGCGCGTGCGCCCACGCACACCATGTTATTCTGTAAGCCAAAAAACTCCCCATGAGTTGACAAGGTCAATAACTAAAGTACTGTTTTTAGAATGTTTTACATTGCTGATTGACCGGAAGTTGGGAGCCTTAGAGATTAACTATGAACTAGATATTTCTATCTCAAACCAGTGAACTTTAAAGGTACTCTGCTGTCTGCATTGTTCCATTTTCACATGGCCACTGAAGATCGACAAACAAGTATTAAGTGGTTTCTCTGAACAAAACTAGCATCGACGGGAAAGAGTACGGTGGAACTTTAAATTCAGCTGTGATATCCGAGTGTACAGAGGCTGGTCGTCACTTTTGCACAGTGGCTGGTCATCACTTGCCCTTTATACATCTATCAACAAACAGATGCGGTCTCAATCCATGCTCCACACAATATTGATACCGAGGAAACGTCGCAGAAGAGCTGAACTTTTGTCATCAACCCCGACTCGTGACATTGATCCTTGTCCAAAAGAGCAAGCCGAAACTCTTGGTCCGCTTCAGCTGCAGCACCTTCCCTCAATTCATGCTCGCTTCCTGCTTCCCACGCCTCTATAAAACATCATTATCGGAATCTAATTGCGTACGGCTTAGCAGAACACCTTGGTCCCAGATCTCGAGGTACCTGTGTCCATAAATAGTTGCGCAGGAGAAGAAATAGGTTATCAGCTCCACCATCTCAGCACAAACAGCAAATTCATAGAAAAACAAGTTAAGATCAGAGATAACAAATATGATTTGTACAATCAAAGCCGATTGACAGCAAAGTCACTCTGACAGACACGAAAGCTGATTCTATAAGTGATAACATGCATTATTTGGATGTACCCCAGCAGAGTACCCCAGCACAGTTCTCAGGTACATACGGATCCTGGAATACTATACAGCCCAGTATAACAGCTGACAGGCCCATTTAATTGACAAAAGAGTAATTGTGTGATGCATTAAGCTGCGGACACTAGAAAACTACATGAACATCATAAAAATAATGACAAATAAAACTTAGAATTTTCAGTGATTCGATAATTCAACAGGGGGACATCGTATATGATTACGTGAATCCCGGGGGAACAGAACTAATATCTTGATTTTCAATATTCCAATTGTCGTGATACTAGCAAGAAAAATTGCTTCACCAAACCCTGCATGAAATGTTTCAAGTTTGGGTTGGGTTGCCTCCGTTTTTTTCCGAACTGGAAAGAACTTCCCGCGCACCCGTTCTTTTACTAAGGTTTTCAGGAGGGTTAGTTTTTGCTGGGTTCACTAAGGATATGGACCAACCAAAAGAAAGTAAAAATTTCTGAGTACGTTAGGCATACAAAAAACTAAAATAGACATGTCAATTTAGATACTATGGAATCTATTCCGATGCAATTTACACATTTCGATGCATTTTATGCATTTTCCCCCCAAAAAAGCTCGCAAATGATGAACATATGATCCTACTCAAAACACCAAATACCTGTCTCCATTAACTTCAATGCAAAGGAAACGGCCGTGTCGCCATCCATCTTCAAACTGGCCAAACCAAACATCACCAGATTTTGTGTAGAAGCGCCCTTCACCATTGGCCTTCCCCTTCCAAAAGTTTGCAAACCATCGGTCGCCAGTATGAAAATAAAACCACCCCTGCATGAGCATTGAAATGGTACCATTACGTTGCCTACCTTAAATGGTCTAATTCATATTCATATCTGGTGAATGAATTTTTAACGATTACTGATCTTATGATTGAAGTAAAACATATGAAACTCAATTTACCTAGAAGCTGAAAAAAGAAAAAACTGAATATCGCAGAATTGATGAGACAAAGAAATAATTCTTACAGACATTAGCAGACAAGACACTTTCATTTCTCACAAAAGGTTCAAAATGAGCACATTGCTTGCATCTAGGAAGTATAAAGAAAAGCTCATCTTTCAATCTCAACATCTCTAGAACATAACAAGCCGTAGAAAATTGTGGAACGATTGTTAAAGTTATGTAAAAACATAAGTTGTTAGATGAAAGCATGGTTTGCGGTTAAATGCTTGAACACTCTCCTTTACATGTAAGCTATACTTTGGCCTACTGCTAAAACATAGAAATGAATTATACATGGGGAGACATATAAGGACAAAGATATTCAAACACAAGATCAGTTGTTCTAATACCACGTAGGAGTTGTGAGACCACAATCGACTTATCCAATAGCTTAAGTAGTTAGATGGAATGGATCCAAAAAGTAGTTAGATGGAGGAGTGGCTTAATATTTAACCGCTGTTACACAAGTCAAAACAGATTCATCCGTGAAAAGGAATATAACACTAGAAATTTTTAATTAGCAAAATGATTTAGAACAGAAATTTGCCAAACCTTTCCATGCATTACATCATCCCTCCAGGATCCCTGGAACACATCCCCATTGCTGAAGCAATACGTACCAGAACCTGACTTCTTACCATAGCGCCACATACCATCATATATGCTTCCATCGCTGACAACCAGACGGCCCTATACATATTAATCCATGCACCACAGTCATATGCTTTCTTCATTTATGACAAAAAGTACAGCAAAGCCTTCTTGGGGGCAGTACCTTTCCTTCTGGAAGACCGCCCTGGCATCGTCCTCGGTAGATGCCTCCTCTATATTTCATCTCCACATTAGGATTCCATGTTTTTGGAGAAGATCGTTCAGCTTCCTGCGGCAGAACTAGAACCTTAAATGGAAACCACCACAATCTTTGTAACTATGTACCGATTCTTTTCAAGAAATACAGATGGTGCAATTATGTTGAATTGCAACCTCTTATTTCAGATAAGAGTACATTACTATGGAAGGAGATATTAGCAAACTTATGCTTAAAGAAAATATTCCAGTTACACGATACAAATTGCCAGGAAATCAATCGTACTGAAATGTGATCACGATACAGGAAAGCTGGAATTGCTGGAAGTTTCTTGAGCAAGGGCGACAAGGCTAAAAAATTAGAGGACACAATCTGTCTTTTTCCCTAGGATCCATCACACACCTTAAAGACCTGAATTATTAATTTATAAGAGAAATAAATAGTGGAGAAAAAGAAATTCATAAGTATAAAGGTTAACATCATTAATAAACATTACTAACACTTCAACAACAGCAAACAAATAAAAGAAAAAATAAGATAACATGATGCCACAAAACTTAAAAGAGGTCTGATATTCATTGCTATTCAGATAAGATAAAAAAATCATATTGAAAAGGGTTTCTGTTCATCTTCATCTTCAATACCAAATCCAGGCAAGCCAATTGCAGTTTAATTAGATTATTGCAATATTAAGAATCTAGCAAACAACAATATGTGAAGCAAGAGGTGTTTATTCAGATATCCTCAAGAAAAGAAGATATATGAAATATCTTAGACATAGTCACTTCTCTTGATCACTCTCAAAGATCAAGAAAATAGAAATGATGTTCTGCCTGTATGCAAAAGATGCTTCTTGTGCCAACTTTAAAGCCAAACTGAAAAACGAAACGCTTCTCGAAACAATTTCTACTGCTGAATTTAAAGAAAAAAGATTACCAGCATCGACGCTGCACGAGCAGAAAGATTTCCCTGTTTCTGGCGAACATCTGGACGTTTTCCCCGTATCAACGTTGACGCAGCATCATAGAAATCCTTCACTGCTCCAAACCCTACATCGGCCAACCCACTCCGAGAAGACACACTCGAATCATCAAGCGGTTGGGCTTCCAGAACATTCTCACTTTCCTGAATTGCATTTTGCACTGAATTTGCAATATTCTGACTGTCTTTCAGCTCATTTGAAGGCTTTACACCAACTGGAAGCTGAGAGACGCTCATGGTATTAAGCATTGAACTAGAAGAGTCATGTGCCCTTTCTCTTGCCCACTCCTGTGCCACCTCATATCCAGGTGTGAAGTTCCAAGAGTTGAGTGGCTCTCTTTGAAAGGATGGACTTCCTAAACAGGGAATTTTAACCAATTTAGTTAAGAAAATTCATATATAGAGTCTAACAAGCAAGTCGAGGAACACAACAGGCACCACATTCACATTTTACGTGCTAAAATTATTTCCTAATTACCAGTGCATACAGTAATGTAAGGATATCATACAAGAGTACTTCTATGTTATACCTTCAGGAAGTCGATCATCCAAAGTCCGCAACTCTGCATTGCTCTCTGAGAATTGAACCTCGCCTTGCTCATATCTTCTGCATTGTCCATTAAAAGCACTGTAAAATGCAAGAATTTATAGCTAGACAGCTAAAGCTGTTGCAATGAGAAAGCTCTCAAACCTGGATGAATAGATTTCATTGTTTTCTCCTTTGGCTGATGATTCAAGCTCTCCAGAATCAAACACAGATCCTTGTCCTCTACCATTTACAGCTACACCACTTTGCACTTCATCTAAGTCTAGCACACTTGTCACTTGAGAAGGATCTGCAGCTTCAAATGAACTTTTCCCCTGACTTCCATTTAACTGTGGCTGTTGCTTTCCAAAAAGATTGAAGACAAAAGGGAAACTTTGAGCTAGTCTGGACAATATGCTGCTCTTCCAAGGGTTCCCATCTCCATGACTGATTAGATGGTACAGAAGTCAAAACTCAAAATAAGAGACATAATTTCGGCAACAAGTCCTTAAGTGGTGATACCAAAGTTTCTGCTGATAGAGATGCTAACAGTAGAAAGAAGGTAAAACCGCTCGCTCGTTTTGATCCAAGGACGGAAAAAACTCTACTTGACTCATAACAAGTTAAACTGCAGAAAAGATGAAATTAAAAAAAAAAAACTTGGTCCCAGCAAGAAACTTATTCCAGTTTGAAATGATCAGAAGTGATGACTACCAAGTCAAAATGTCTAACAATGTCAAAATGATTATTTCACAGATTCTACACGCATCAACAGAGCAAAGAATGTCCATTGAATTCTAAAGCCTCTCTAAAGCTGGAGTAGTGTCATTTATCAAGATCTTTATTTGCCTTAAACTATTCCAATGAAGGCAAGTTGACAGTCCTTTTTCAATAAGATGGAACCCAGTTCAAAATAGATAAGATACTAACGCATATGCAAAATATTGAGCTTTTGCTATTCCATTAGGACTCTTACCCTACAGTAACAACTGTTGTTACCAGCACATTCGCATCCAAAGTAGGCTCCTGAACCATGGAAACAATAACTTCCTTTTGGTATCTTGTAACTTGACGAAAAGTTTCCAGAAAGGCTTTTAGATTGAGTTGGTTGCCACCTGAACTGGTTAGGATGCATATAACTATCCCATTAAAGTCCTGTAACCAAATAAGAGGGAAAAAAAGGGGTAGCAAACAATTAGCAGATAAATTTAAGCAGCATGTGAGAAAAGAAGACAGTTAAATTCATCACAAAATTGTAATTCATTATTGTTATTTTTCCATTGAGAGAATGGGAGGGCTTGGGACACTAACATAGCAATTGTTACTTGGGCACAAAATTAGTATTCTGTTCAAGGTGGCATCCAATTTAAGAACTGCCCGCTGCACTTGAAACGCTAAGTTCTGAAGCAAAAGAACATCAGCATTACCTCAACACCATGACTAAGAAATGGGCAGTCATATATCGCTTGCAAAATTGAGGTTTTGATGTTGTAACCACTACCAAATCCAATCTTTCCTTCTTTGCATCTTTCCAAGGCCTGACACAGTTGCAAAACCAAATTAATGAAAGGAAAAAATATTAAATAAAAAAAATGTTTGTCATGTAGAGCAAATAATGAGTTCTTATATAGATAGCAGTGAGACAATACTGAGAAAGCAAAAAAGGAATCGTCAGGATCTGATATTAACATAAGCATGTATTGGAACTCACTTCCATGACCTCAGTAATATTCAGTTCTTTCGTACTGTTCTGCATCAAGTCCAAATGCTTTTTGTGGACATCCTGAATATACCAGGAGGTAGAAAATGAAAGACAGAATCACCAATTCCAATTCCAGGAGAGAGACAATGAACCAGAAACGGAAACTTACAGATGTAAGAATAGAGATAGCATTTATAGCCAAGAGAACTGCATTATTTGCCGTTCTCACAGCCTCATCAAGCGTAACCAAATCTTTTTGAAGCAGCAGGTCGGTGTCAATATCTGCAAGACTACATTCCATAAGTGGGAACCCTTTTGAGCTAAAGCAGTGACTATTAGTAATGATATGAGGAAATGTAGAATCAGAAAGTTTCAATTGATGAGATCTGCAGGTTATGAAGTGAAGTTAAATGGATTTAAATGAATTTACCACAAGACATCAATTGAAATTTCTTACCGAAGCTCTAAACAATAGATGGTTTAGTTTCTCCCATTGTATACCTCTTATATTTAGATCAAGCAAAATGAGTTAAAGTAGCTCAGTACATCTATAAACAGAAGTTAATGACAAATGGATATTCGAAATAATATAATTGCTCCTTTGACTGAACCCTCTCTTAAGTCCTCTGCTACATTATATTACTAAAACCCATTTTTAAGACTGAGGAACAATAGTATGATTTGTTCTAGTAACCTCCTCAATAATCCTAAACCATTTTACCTCAGGACAATTCCAGCTGAAATTCACAAGCAATTATCTGTTAGACAACAGGCAGTCAAAGTAACTCCAGACTACTAAATCTTATTTTATCACAATGTCTAAGTATGTTATCCTTGAAAGAACAGAAAGATTACTCACTTATGCAAAAAGCTGTCTGATCTTTAAGTTTGTCAACCAAATCTTTGACCTGCAGAATAATTTTGTAGACAAGAGTATTAAAACACCAACCATGAATGCATAAAAGAAAAAAAGAAAATCCGTCATTTGCAAGATTAGCAATGAAGCCCTATTTGGAGGATCCAACATATCCATACCCATCAATGTTCCTCTCCATAGCATTGTTTAATCTTTTCCAATTCAAATTTTTGGTATTCTGAGCATGAAATGTACAAACGCAGATGTTACCTCATCTTGCCGCCTTCTTCCTTCAAAGCTGAAAGGTTTCAGAAAAACAGCAACTGCAAATCCATTTGCAGATTTGACTCGTCTCAGGATATCCAAGGCTATAGTTTGATCCAAGCCATATCCTGCACTAGCAACCTATCAAGAGAAGGGAGAAAAGAGGGAACATCACCAGCAGTACAAAAATTTAAGGAAACGCATTAACAGAATCGGTATACGTTATTGTCTTGCTAAGAGAAGGATGCAAGGTAACCTGAAAATATTGTAAGCACATTTCAAAGGCATGTCCGTTAAAATATTATAAGCAACTTAAGTCCTAATATGATGGCATACCCTCTGTGCACTTTGAAATGAGAACCATTCTATATTCGTGCATTCAGCTCCAATGGTTTTTCTAGATGCAATTTGTAAGCCTTTCATCAATTTCAGAGCACATATTTAGCAAAAGATCTCAGTGGTTGGATGAAGGTTTTGCAGAGTAAGAATTGGTCATGGACCAAGTCTGAGAGAAAAAGGGTCTAATCTAACACAAAGGATGTCTCCAAGTGAATTCTTTTGCAAAATAAAATTTAGACAAACGACGCAATAAAATGTGTGGCTGTAATTATGGAAAAAATTAACCCACTTCATGCTATCTGCTTCATGTTACCATAATTTGTGCAAGCTTAATAGGAAGACTTGATTTGTATTCATAGAAAATAAACCATTATAACCTTCAAGTGCATAGAGGGTACGCCATCATATTGATTATATCGAAAGCATAGCAGAATAATAACAGAATCCTCACAAAGAAAGAGTTCTAACTTATAGTTGAGGAATGTACAAACAAGAATTATAGCCTTTGAAGAAGACTGCATGATATGTGGAGCTTCCACAAGACTGGGAGAAGCATCTGCAACAAAAAAAATCAGGGATTTAATGATATAATCAGCAGAAAGTAAATGTTTATGCAAATACTTCCCCCTATGTGCCACAAAGATGGTCAATGTAAACTGCCACACTGAAATTGAAAGAGTAATCATCCCAAAGTATCATTATCAGACTCAAATTTTTCCCATAGCATTGCCGTGAAGCTAAAGCTAATTCACTTGTTTCTTGCACTCTACACTTCAAGCTATTGCAATTTACAACCTACATCTAAAACCATAATCCAGCAAAACCTAAATTTTGAGGGAATTAGATAAAAGTTCATTGTCTAGATTAATTCCAAAGTTACCGATCAGGGATCTGTTACTTCTATAGAAGCATGAGCAGTTCATTTGGAAGCTGATTCCCTTATTTTTCATGGGGCTAGAAACTAAAATGAGAAATTAGCTTTTGATGTCTTTATAATGCTGTCTCTGATTTCCTCATTTAGAAGCTGAATCCCTTATTTTTCACGGGTATAGAGATCACAGAGAAAGACTCTTTATCATAACCGTGTCTTTGCTTTACTTAAAAAATTGCATAAACAGAAGCAGAGAGATTCTCCCAGAAAAACGTGAAAGACTTCCAAAAATCGAAAACTCAAGTCACTCTTCGCTCGACATGAAATTTTCCAAACACTCATCGATCCATAAACAGGTGTAAAGATGAAAAACCAATGTAGAAGACCAATAAGGAGCCCTCTTACTCTTAAGTGGATGAATCAACAGCAAAATCAAAAGTTCTAATTTGGCTACTCCTCTTTTCTTTCTTTTTTTTGACATACAATTCTAATTTGGCTACTCAATCTTTGAAATTTTGAGCACTTCATCCCCTCGGGCTAAGAAAGAAAGAACCAACTTCAGACATAAAGGACACAGTAACCTAATTGACCGGTAAATTAGCACATTTAAGTGTCTTTTGCATTCCAGGCATCTAAAAAAGTTGGTATTCAAGCATCTAAGGATGTTTAAGACGGTATTAGCAAAAAAGGTACTCCATAGATTTCACGCAAATCCTTGAAATTTCATGTCCCCATCTCTCAAACTCTTCTAGATGACTGGTACTATATATTCGTAGATGAAAAAGATGGGATAAGAATTGACCTTCGTCATTCATAATAAAAGTATAAAGAAGATAGATATGTACTATGTTACATAAGTTGCATCCATTTTGCCTCAACTGCTGAGTGTCAAATGAAGAAAACTTTTTCAGTTGCGGTATTGACAGTGATCCATTCATAAATCGCACATCAGACATCTCTGACTGAGCTCAAATTTATGAAATCCTTAGAATGAGAATATCGACCAGCCTACAACTTTAACTGTGATTGTAAAAAAGAGTTTGCATGACTCCACTTATTAGTTTTAAGCAATGAAATATCCAATCAGCCTTTCTGTTTTATCACTAAACAAACCTTATTGGATGAGAAACCAATCTAAAGAAACAAATAATAGGAACAGATACAATAGAATCACTGCAGAGAACCAGAAATTAAACCTTTGTCAAGCGTCCGCTGCTGTAGTAGCACCTTTGTTGGATCATTCCTTATAATATTCCTGCAAAATAGTAGTTTTCTAGATGATGTACATGAATATCACATGAAAAATTGGGAAAGTTCTAGAATAGCTAATCGGCACTTTTCAATAAAGAACATCACCAATAAATGCATTCAATCACTAGAAAAATTCTCTGATCTGGAAGCCGCCACTTTCTTTGTTAAATAAAATCAAAGTTCCCTTCCTAAGTTACTACAATGGTAGTTTCCCTATCGAAGATCCTGGCATTTACCAAAGCTCTATCAAGTCCAGCAAAACATGCATGGCAACATACGATTGCTAAATGCAGTAGGCAAAACATTGGAAAACCGTCCTGATTATCGACTAAGCTGAACATGCAAACTTCTACAAGTCAATCATTGTCGGGCTTCATAATGTGCCCTTTGACATGTGCCAGTGATTATTGACGACGCTAAACGTGCAATCTTCTGTGACTCGATCGTGTAATTTCCATCATCTTGGGAGTCCAAACTACTGGGTAAGCAACTCCGACGGTCTACCGCCTCAATGGATCCAAGTCCAACAATGTCAAACAGCTATATAATCCCATAGAAAGCACCGAACAGACCACCACTTTTTAAAAAAGAGTCTTTGACAAATAACTTAACCACAAGTTCATATCTCCTGAGGTTTTTCATTTCGTAAATGTCACTTCAATGTGAGACTCTTATCCTCATCGTAATACTTTCACGTCAGGAAACCTACGAGCTACCGATTATTCATCCTAAGCTACGCTACAAAGAACGAACCTATCCAGATGAAGCTTTTAGACATACAACACCCATTCTTTCAACTGCTACCCTCGTACCAAGACAACCCAACACCATTCCAAACAGAGCATTGAAGTGTCGCCAGAATTCAAAGAAGAGAAACGGGTATTACCAGAAACGCACGGATTCGAACCCAAAAGGCGAATCCAAGCAGAAATCAAGAACAGCGTCCTTCCGACTGCCAACGCCAATCACCTCCACGAACTGTGCATCCCCGCGGCCGCCGCCGCCGCCGCCCACCTTCTCGTCGTCCCCAATTTGCTCCCCGTTCAATCTAACCCGAACCGAGAACGGCGCGGCGCCGGCGCCGGAAACCTCGCACCTCTCCCCCGAACCTCCGCGCTCACGGCGAGACGACGGAGGGAAGGAGAGACAATGGGGTCGGAGACGACGGAGCGAGGGGGGAGGCGAGGCGGCGGCGGCGGCGGCGGTTCGGCGGGCCGTTGCCGGGCTGAGGGGGGAGGCGCAGCGGGCGGGACATGGCCGGACACTGCGGCTTTTTCCCGTCGGGTTTCTTCAGGCGAAAAATCCGATCTTTGGTGCGAATGTGACGCCGGAGGCGAAGGAGCGGTTCATCGTTTTTTTGGCTCGGAACTGAACTCCCTGAAGCTCTCCCAGCACAGGCCTCGGTTGATATCTTCGATGGTTCCGAGATTCAATTTTTTGAAAACCCATGTTGAGTACTACGCATGATGTCTTGAAGGATCTTAAGGGCCCATTTCGCAAATTGCCAAATAACGAAAATTTCTATTCTTTTGTTCCAAAAATCAGTTCAGGAACAAAAATCCGTTTGTTAAATTTTTTATTCCCGAGCACAAATTTACAAAAAATTATTCCTAGAATCAGTTTTGGAACATAATCAAAAAGTAAAAAAAAATAACTTCTTGATTCTGGGAACAATTTTTTCATTTCTAGTTCTTCTTGATTTTCTTTTTACTCTTTGATTTGTTGTTCTTCTTCTTCCTAGCTTACCGTTGGTGGCATTGGCCCACTGACCATAAGCCGAGGGCTAAGCGAGGGGCATCGTGGCCCTCGCTTTGCTTTGGTGAGGCAGGCCTCGCGGACCCTGCGGTGAGGCCTCGCCTAGCCATGGCAAGGCCAACCTCGCCGTCACGACCCAAGCGAGAGAGATGGGTCACGACGGCGAGGTCGGCCTCGTCTTAGCTAGGTGAGGCTTGACCTCGCCCAGATCTGGCGAGGCTGACCTCGCCGTTGTGATAGGCAAGGGTCGCAACGCCCTCGTCGGCCCTAGCCTATGGCTAGTCGTTGGCGTCAGCAACCGGTCATGGCTAAGGAAAGGAAGGGAAAGAAAAGAAAAAAAAGGAAAAAAATATTAAAATTTTCAAAATATTATTAATAAAAAAAATTTTGTAAACGTATTTCTGTTCTTTTTATATTCTAAAAATAAAAATTTTGAGCAGTTACCAAATGTTTTCAAATGCTTAGAAATTATTCACGAGTACAAAAAAAAAAAGAATAATTTCTAAGCAGAACTAATTTCTAGATACAAAATCATTGCCATGCGCACCCTAAGTATTTGTATAAAACGGAAGTCGAAATTCTAGGATTTGCGAAACTAAGATGGTAGAAGCCGGCACCAGGAATTGAGTCGACATGGAAATTGACAGGAAAGCATAGAGGGACGGGAATGAGCGAAAATAAAAATCGATCCATTCTAAAGATTCGCTCACGTGGGAGCGGCGGCCCACGTCGAGGCCTCGTCTAGGGCCGCCAGCTTTCCTCGCTCTCTGTTAATGGCTGTAGCGATTCTCTCTCGCGAGCGCGCCGCCCGTGCACTTTCTTCCACATATAAAGATACTCTCGATCAATTCCTCCCTCAAAAATTGGCCGTGGCGAGCGTCAACGATCTATCTCATGGCCAAAAATTTCAAAAAGAGCTGGGGACCCTTGCCTGGTCCGACATGGGCCATCAATCGTGGACACGGCCGCTCACCCTTGTTTTCTTGTCGTGATTTTGTTCGATGTCGATATGTTCCGAATTAGTTGCCACATTAGTCAATATATGTCCGACTTCCTCCATCTTAGTCACGCCATGCTACGTACTCAAGCTAACAAGTACTTACGACATATAGGCGGCGGACCTAATCGAACAGCGTAAACAACATGAAAGACTCGGATTGTAGGAAAAAAAAAGAGATTAGAAGATCAAATCACGCGAGCAGCGAAATTTCGAAGATCAAACTCGTCCCTAGCCCTAAGAAACGCGACTCTTTCGGGGCCCGGAGGAAAGGGGGAAACAGGGCGGAGATCACTTGCCAATGCTATTGCTTCTCATTTCCTCCCACTCTTCTTGGACAGAAGGGGAAGGCTTGAGGGGAACTCGTTTATATTCATTTCCCCAAATTACTTCTCATTTTCGTGGGCAAATTTTGGTAAATTGGAGATGCCCACAAAGCTGCCCCACGCCTTGTGGGAGCAATTCCTTACGTCCGATTCCCTCCCTTTCAAGCCATTTGGGATTTCCTTTACCTCGTTGATATCCCCTTTCATATTCACCTGAAAACTCTACCTAGCTCAAGGAAAAAATTTAGTGGATTATATACCATGTTGGACTTCTAATCCTTCCAAAATAATAGCAAAAGGCCAAACATAAAAATATAAAAGGGTTAATGACACAAACACTCTCTAAACTTTGGCACAATATGCAATTTAGTGTATGGACTTTTAATTTGTTTGATATAGCCTCTAAACTTTAACGTAATATTCAATGTGGTTCATAAATTTTTAATTTGATCAATGTGGTCTACGGACTTTTGGTATATATTTAATTTAGTCTCTAGACTTTATGAAAGCGTTTAATGTAGTCCCTAAACTTGAATTAATGAAAGGACCATATTGAACATTTTCATATATTTTTAGGACTAAGTTAAACATGTACCAAAAGTTTTATGGACGACATTGAATAAATCAAAAGTTCAGAAAACTGTATTGCACATTAGGTTAAAGTTCAGGGACTGCATTGAACAAATTAAAAATTTAGGGATCATATTGCACATTGGGTCAAAGTTCAGAAATTGTTTATGTCATTTTTCCAAATATAAAGGCACAAATTTTATCAGTGGACAATCGGCACAAACTCTCGATTCTCTAACATAATGGCACAAATTTGTGTCCAGGAAATAGTCTTTGGGCCGGACTTTCAAACGTAAAAAAGAAAGGGCACATATTCATGCTCTAGGACGATTTTGGCTTCCGTTACTTCAATGGCCGATGAGCGTCTACGATCATCAACATGTCGATTCACATTGCACATCGTGCCCCATGTGTCCATGGACGAAGTACCTAGAGCTAAAAAATGAACGATAGTTCTATGGACCGAATGATCTAATAGATGCATTAGTAAGATAATCTAGCCCACTCGTTATTGCTTTCGATAAGCACTATCCCAGATTGTAAAGAAAAAATGATATGGTTTTGTTCACTTCTAGCACTGTTTATGTACGATAAAACAAAATAGGACAAAATTGTCCCATTGGCATACAAACATACCTTATTCTTGAGACATTTGAAACGTTTATATGCTATAATAATCTCATGAGCATAAGTTTTATGTTTTTTATAAGACAATATCCAATCGATCCTAAATATATAGTACAAATGTCAATTCATTTTAAACTTTTAATTTTACTAAATTAGTCCTAAATCTATGCACAAAATTACAATGTAGTCATTTCGATCAATTTTTGCGGGAAATCATTGATGTTGTAATTTAGTCATCGTTGACCTTACTAAATGGCATACCGCCATGTCAGCGATTTTCGTGGAAAAGACTATATTAAAATTTTTGCGCAAAGGTTTGGGACAAAATTAACAAAATTGTAAAGTTTAAAACTGAATTGACATGTGTATAAAAGATTTATGATGGATGGGACAATTTCCCCTTTGAAAGTAGGTGCTACAAATTCCCTAAGGATAAAAATTGTGTGTGTGTGTGTTTTTTTATATGTCTAGCCTAATAACAACAAAGTGTTGAATAATAAGGCATGCCTAGATTGACTTTTATTTTGTTACATTGTATATAATTTAAATTTTGTGGCTCACTTACTTTGACTTTTTTAAAATCCGAAATTCCTGAATTTCACAACACTCGAGTGTTGGCACGTAGGGTCACCAATAATTTTTTCATCATTTTTCGGAAATTTGAATAAAATTTTAAAATTTTCAAGGAAAAACAGAAAAAGTTTTGGCTAAATGCAAACAAACATGTCCACAGTCCTAAAAAAAAGGCTATTATGATCTCTCGTATAAAGAAGCTATAATATAAAACAATTATGTATATGGTTTATAAGGCAATGTAGGGAGGACAGTTGGTGGGACGAGAACAAGTAAGGTCCGTTCGTGCACGCCCAATGAGCATGTCGACATAATCGACCCATTCCTGCCTTAGAAACTACGGATTGCTGATGTTATTTGCCCCATTTAGCATTGGCTAATGTGGTACTTGTTGGGAGTCTAGGATGAGTTACAATGTCATCTCTACTCACATTATACGTACAATTACAAACAATAGAAATACTTCCCTTGATACCCTTCTGATCAGAGCATCAAGACAATGCATGTAAATATCTACAACTCTTGCAGATTGAAGCTGGAACTCTTGACCACTACATTGCACGGGAGGAAGGTGCCACAAGGGTAGGACACAACAACTTGCAAAATGATGATTAGAGGATAATTAGACGTGAGGATTGTTCTAATTGGGTCATAATCTTATTTATGTCGCTTATTTCTGGGTATTTTGCTTCGAAATTCGATTAATGAAGATTATTATAGGCATCATACCACATATTAACCTAACATGAACGATACATTATAATCCTTACCAGCATGGGATGTTTTAAGTAGCAGAAATATCCTTTCACAAACATAGCTATTTGTCTCGATTCATGCACATAGCGTAAATTTGCAAATCACAGTAAATAATGATGAAAATATTTTCCGTTCATTTATTTTTATGAGCAATATAAGCAATCATTTTTAAATAATAGTTTTCAAACCAATCGTTTTCTGCGAAACAAATAAAGTATAGGTTAGTCCAGCTTTCTTCATTTTTTGCATGGGATTAAAGCACACTCAAGTCGCTCAGTCCCTAGTCTTACATCTATTGACTCTTTTGTTTTTTCCTTTTGTTTCGCTCTGTAAAGTATTAGCACTCCATGTTGACCCGGGAACCAATCCGGTAACGCGTCCCCGGCCCCTTCCACCCTTAGCCACCACGCTGCATACCACGGTCTTATGTACATTCAGTAACCTCTTACCAACACTAGCGTTGCCACTCTTGGATATGGTAAATTTGACAGATGCCAAGAATACTTATAGAGAATTAGATTCAAAAGGTTGCCTTAATCAGTTCCAATATGACAACCAAGAAAAAGAGGGCATAAATTAATGATACTGTAATTTAATGAGAGTGCACCAGATTATGATTGCTGTATCATAAGCCGTTTATTCGACTGGAAAAGAGGGTAGAAATCATATCCTAGTATATATGATAATCTTCAACTAATTCATTTACTTATTATTGGAGTAGCATGTGATACAAATCCTAGATTGGCTTTAGGACGCTAAATCCTTCAAATATGCTTCGAAAATAGTTACTATATCCACAGCATTATAACTGCGCCTAGATCTAATCAAATTTGGCATGTTTTTTTTTTTTGGTAGGAAAATTTGGCATGTTGAAGTTGGATAAGATTGGAGTCCATTGACTCTTTTGAACTGTGCAGACCCAATTAATTGCTCTCGACAAAAAGAAGTAACCTAATCCCTCCCGAAATGGCCATTTCATTATGACAAATCTGTCATAACATGGTATGTAGACCTGCCCCTAATTCTAGTTACCAAGAACTCAATACCTTCCTAAATGGAATTATGAGGCCAATTTCGGGTAAACAATGTTCGCATTTCTGATGAATAAAGTCGCGCTCCGTGCCGATTTGGGCGCAAAAACATAATTGTTCCGTCGGGAGAGAGAGAGAGGGAGAGATGAGCGGGCCATGAAACTGTCGATTGAAGGAGAGAGAGTTTCAAGACGAAAGTTGAGGATCGATCTATAGATTAAAAGAGTCAAAAATATAGCTGTTCAGTTGGGAGAGAGAGAGAGACAAGCAGGTTCCGGAGATTTTCAAGACGGAAGTCGTGAATTGATCTACAGACTAAAAGAGCTAGCCTGAAGGTAAGGATTCTTAATTACTCAAATCTTTGCCGCTCTATTGATCAAAATCTAGCCGTCATTCATCTTTCCTTTTCTTTTTGTGCTAGTCTCATGTACCGTTCTGTGATTTTACTTTACATATATGATTGATCCTATGAAGTTAAACCACCAACGATGATATCCATGAAAAAATTTCATTGCACACTCCAAATATGACGTAATCGATGCAAAGGTTATTTCTCTTCTTGTGATTTTCTTTTACAGCGTCCTTGCCTACGGTATGAGTGGAGTTATGATCAGTGTATAGGTTGAGTTTCTATCGCGTGCTCTTCTTTGTATGCCGTCACCTAAATCGGGTACTCATTTTTCAGGGTATTTTCTCTTGGAACGTTAATTAGGGTTTCTAGATATATGCACACAACGTTAGTATCGCAAAATGAGCTCGTGCATCATATTAGGGCACAACCCATGTTCTGTTCTTTGAATTTTTTGCTAGATACGGGCTTGAAAAGATTAGAAATCATAATTTTCTACCCCGATACTATAGGACTGTTCTAAAGTTTAGGATATTAGATGAATGCGTAGACAATTTATATTTGCTAATACCAAACTCAAAGTTTTTTTTAAGCATTTGCAGGAAAATTGTCCAATCAGTCCTAAATCTATCATGCGAATGTCAATTCAGTCATAAACTTTTTAATTTCGTCAATTTTGCCCTGCCAATATAGTACTTCAAGCCAAGTTTCACTGAAAATTATTGGATGTCATACGTGGCACACCACCACATTTGTTCATGTGAACTTACAGATACATTAAAGCACTCTCAGGACAATTTTCTGACCACGTACTTTGTAATCACAGCAGTTTAGTCGACATACCTTTTCTTCAATAATCTCTGTAAGCTCCTGTAGGAAATCTCATGAAAGAACATCCCATTTACTGAACAGAAAGCTCTAGTTTTGCGTATGAATCTTGCCCAGAAATGCAATAATTGGTTTTAGGGGGTTGCGTGCTGTTGAGGATTGGATCAAGAGGTAAAAGCAAAAGGAGAGAATCCTAGGAGTCACAAGGTGGATAAATTTGTACTGGCATCCTCGGTCCGCATGTCGTCCATGCACAAACACAAGATCCTAGGCCTTCTTCAATTCACAACAAAAAAACATTTGACCCGTGAAAAAATGGTGTACGGTTACTGTTAAGCTGTCGCTGTTTAGATAAAGTGAAGGACAACTGTGCTTGATTTTGAACGGAAAGGCTAGCTTTTATATCGACGCTTAGGAACCAATCTCCCGTCGTACTTCATCGCAGTGCGACGCTTTAGGTGAAAATTAGGGTAAAAGGGAACCTTGATTGCAATGAGGTGTGACGGGGATTGGTACCTTGAAAGACCATAGTTGAGGCTTAAAAAAAGAAAGAGCTGACTAATAATCAACGCGTTGAAAAGTAAAAGGCTTTTAAGAAACGTTATTTAGATAGTCTCATTTCGTGGGCCAAAATTGCGTGAACAAATATACAGAAAGAAGGAACATTTGTATGTGAATTAGGCGCATGTAGCGAGTTTGATTTCACACTCCAATAGATAAAAATAGTGTTATATTCGAGGCACTCACTCGAGCTTTGATTCGCATCTCACCTTATCTCTTGGGTCGATGAACTATTCTATGGGTCTGTGTTTTAACTACTTAAGATCGGTTTATTCATCACAAGAAAAAGAATGTGATGAGCCAGGTTGAGGATTATGTTGGTACGAACTTCTTTTTTGTGGATTTATACGTACCCTTGCATGAATCTCGACATGTGATTGACTTAATGTATGGTATTCCTTTTTTTTCTAACGAAGATGTAGTCTATTTGATAAAGTTATCGCGAAAAAATTCTCATGGAAATTAGCCATCAAATTAGGGTTGAAGTTTATGGACCGTGATTTGTATCGTACTTTACACAATTGAACTGAATGATTTACTGAACTGGTGGCAATTTTGAAGCCCATCTGCATTACATAGCTTTGTCCCTTCTTTTGTTTTGTGCTATCCACTTTTATATCATTAGGAGCAATCCATCCATCTTGACTAGACAGTAAACACGAGGGGTGCGAAGCTCCATTATTGCATGCGAATGACGAAACTGGATAGCCGAGACCAAAGGGCTTTTCACCTTTTTTGCCCTAGTGCCCTTTTACATGTCAGCAGGCAAGCTCTCCAAATTGTTGCGTGGAAGTTCAGTACTTCTTCACCCTGTTTTTCACTGTATTATTTACATGGTAAACGGAATTAATCACGACTGATAATTCATTCGTACAGTCAGATTTCGTGACCATAATAATCTGCGTATGTACCGCCAATATGAAATTCTAATCATTCCTGCTCGTGTTGACTAATCTGGGTCTCGAATTTGGTGGACCAGGTGGGAAGTCCAAGCCTATGTGGACCAAGCTATGGTCAAGAGCTTTTCTTCTCTGAAACCCTAGTCCGCATCTCTCTCGTCATAATCAATCTCCAAAGGTAAGTCGCTGCGCCTTCTTTTGCACATGGAATGAGAAGAACTGTTTCGAAATGGCGATCAATAGAATAATCAGACGATGATGAAAATTAATCAATAGATATGCAGGTTGAGCTAACAACTCCACTAATGCTGCGCATTCGTCCAATCACAACAGTCCAAAAAGCAACTAGGGTTTCTACGTCCTCAATATTCTCTCCCTCCCTTTTAAATTAAGTCCAAATTCTCTAAACCCCTCCCTGTTTTGATTTCTAGTATGAAATTTCTGTGGTGAGGTCCACCGGGGGGGAGGGGAGGCGAATGGTGATGGGGAAGTTTGTCCTTAAGTGATAGAGAGAGAATGAGAGGAAGATACCGATATTGTCACGATTAAAAATGAATTAAAAATGAATCGATATTGCGAAGTTGGATCGATCACAACATAAGACACGGGATTAGACCCTAATTTTCGCCCTTAAATAGATAGACGTACTTGCACGCGCTTTCTAGATCATATTGTTGTTTTTTTTTTTGTTCCGTTGCGCCGTTTAGAAAATCAGTTTATGAAATTATGCTCCGTTCTTTTCTTTTTTCTTTCAATGAGAGGGAAGGAGGGTGATGAGGACTATAGAGGTCGGTGGACCCAATCCACGGCCGGAAGAGGACACACAGCATGGTGGTGCAAAGACCATCAGCCTCCCTCCCTCTCATCGCTGTCTCTCTCATAATAAATGTTCAGCCTCAGCAATTTTTCCTTTAAATTTTGAGTGAATTCTTGAGACCAAAAATGGCAAACACATCGTAACGGAAAATTCAAAGAAAAACTTTGATTTATATTTTTTAAAAGGGGAGGAGAGGCGAGTGCAGAATCATGTGCTTGCTTAAATTTTGCAAAATCACAGTGAATAATGATGGGGAAAAGAATGGCTGCTAAAACAACTGAGGAGCTTTGCTTTAACGTACTCAATCAAAAGCAAGTGAAATAAAAAGGGAAGAAACTGTGTGCAAGCGTAAGGTAACTTAGCTAGCTGCTGATGTCCCTCGTATGGCCTGTTTTGATTCCCTTTTTTCCCTTTCTCTTCAACTTTCCTCTCTCTCTCTCGTTGTCTGTCCCCCCCTCCCTCTCACTCTCTCTATAGGACAAGATTTTTCCTCTTTAATCAGGTTTCAGAAACCCACACTTCTAATATGCTGAAGCTGCAACCACCGTTTCAGGTTTTCTCTAGATAAGATTTCAGGCAAGCTCAATTTTCCTGCTGGGTTAGTCATTCTTGAAGGTAAGGGTAGAGAGTGCAAGTTGTTGAAGAAGAAGAAGAAGAAGAAGAAGAAGAAGACGAAGTGATGGCGGCCTCTTCATCGTCGGTGGCGCCGTTTTATCGATTTCAAGAGGGAGGAGATCAATTGATTCAGATGGAGCAGCACCGCCATGCCCCATCAGCTCCATTGGCTTCATCAGCAGCAGCATCCGCACCTCCGGCTCCAGCTCCAGCTCCCCAGAAAAAGAAGCGAAACCAACCTGGAAATCCATGCAAGTATCATCAACCCAGTTTCGATTTCATTCATACATATCTCTAGAAACACAGAAATGGGCAACTGTTCTTTGAAGGATAAGATTTTTTTTTTCAGTGAATTTTTGGAGTCATTTGATACTCTTGATGCATCTCCTGCAAATAGGGTACAAGAAAGAAACCCTAGTTTTTCCAAACTTCCCCTCAAAATTTCGTTAATTGCGCCGTGTCTGTATCCCAGTTTTTCTCCTTGTTTGACGCCTTCCTTTTGCCATAGAATTTTGCCACTGATTTGATGGATTTTTGTCATTTTTCACTCATGTAAAGTATAAAAATTGTGCTTCCCCAACGGCGTTACGTGACAGATCCGGACGCGGAGGTGATAGCGCTGTCGCCCAAGAGCTTGATGGCGACGAACAGGTTCGTGTGTGAGGTGTGCAAGAAAGGGTTCCAGAGAGAGCAGAACCTGCAGCTGCACCGGAGGGGCCACAACCTGCCATGGAAGCTCAAGCAGAAGGGCACCAACAAGGAGGCGGTGCGGCGCAAGGTCTACCTGTGCCCCGAGCCCACCTGCGTGCACCATGACCCGTCCCGCGCCCTCGGCGACCTCACAGGGATAAAAAAGCACTACTCCCGCAAGCACGGCGAGAAGAAGTGGAAGTGTGACAAGTGCTCGAAGCGGTACGCAGTGCAGTCGGACTGGAAGGCGCACTCCAAGACCTGTGGCACTCGGGAGTACAGGTGTGATTGCGGCACTCTTTTTTCAAGGTATAACCATCATCTTCTCAATGACTTTTCTTTTTCTTTGAATGAACGTATCTTGCATTTGAATGTGCGAAAATCATTAGTTGCTGAATGATTTCTTCAATTTGGCTCGTGAGGATGCAAATAACGTGGTGGGTTATGGTTTAGTTTTGCGTGCGTGAGAGAGAGAGAGAGACCTGGTGCTTGGCATCTTCAGATTAAAATTAGATTCTTGAAATTGACAGAAGAAGCTTTTGAATCATCTTGGTTTTTCCCCTTTTTTCTACAGCGTCTCTGGGTTTCACCTTTTTAGTGAGTCTCTCTCTCTCTGTCTCGTGTACATTTTATAATGGCTTTTTGAAATGTCATCAAGAAGCCAAGAAATTTAGCCAGGAAAAACAATCATTTCCAGCATGAGGGTCCTTTTTACCTCGAGAAGAACGCCATCTGCCCACAAGTGTCTTCTTTTTTTCTTATTTGCCCTCATTCACGTGTTGCTATGCACACACATGAAGAAGCTTGGGGTGGTGTTGCCATTTTTGTTATGTTATCTTTTGGCTACATGTTATCAGGACTGCTCTACTCCAGGTACCATTT
Source organism: Syzygium grande (assembly GCA_024733475.1). Lineage (NCBI taxonomy): Eukaryota > Viridiplantae > Streptophyta > Magnoliopsida > Myrtales > Myrtaceae > Syzygium > Syzygium grande. The sequence continues at coordinate 10,608,763 of JAMXDD010000009.1, forward strand.
CTGACAATCAACCCCCGTCTCTCTCTCTCTCTCTTTCTCTCTCTCTAGATGCCTTCATGATTGCAATGGCAAAAGCTGGGTTTTGAACAGCACCTAACAATATTTGCAGCAAAATCTATTCCCAGGAACACACAACACCAATTCAAAGACCACTTCCCTTGTATTTATGATGAAATATTGTATCACTTTCATGGGCTTTTGCATTTATGAAAACCTAAGTCTGAGAGAAATAGATAGGCTCCTGTCATGGATAGACATAGATTGCATCAGTTTTTTTCATGGATTTGAAAATATTCCCTCCTCTCATTTATTGAACTGCCGGCTCTTAGAATGGTAGTTTGACGAAGATAACTTATTCTTATTCTCCTTCTCTTTCATATATTAAATGCACTAGAGGAAAATTACGCTCCCGGCCAAGACCATGTCCATGATTATATTCTCTACGGTTCATTCCTTTGAGGGTTTGTGTGTGTTTGTGTATGTGTCCGGAGGTCCATTATGATTAATTTTAGAGTTAGACATGCCTAAAATCTTTCCCTTGACCCTACTTACAGTGCTCTACCTAAGTCATCCATCATAAAAATGAAGCTTCAAGTATGACTTTACTGAGAACAAATGTTTGAAACACACTTGATTAAGATGGAATAATTGGAAATATTCGTATGATTTCTGCCTATCGAAAATTAAAAAAGTTAAACTCTCCAGATGAAACGTGCATGAACCCTAACTAATTGCTTCTTATCCAGCTAATTAAATTAATTATTTAGTTTTCCTCACTCTCTTTTGCTAAAATTGCTAAACGGCATAGCGGATGAAACTTTTGCAGGCGCGACAGCTTCATCACTCACCGTGCCTTTTGTGACGCGCTTGCTCAAGAGAATGCCAGACACCCTCCCGCCTTGAACAGCATCGGCAACCACCCTATCTATGGAAGCACCAACATGGGGTTGGGATTGTCGCAAGCGAATCGCCAAATACCCTCAATGATGACAGGCCAGGGAATAAACCATTCCAACAATAACGACGTCTCGCCGCTTGGCCATGCTCGGAGCGGACAATTATTTGATCCCCTCCTTGCGCCCTCCATGGGAACTGCTTCTTCGACGTTTAATCAACCGCTTCCCTCAATGGGCTCACCATCCCCTAATAATTTCTTGTTCCAAGATCAGTCAAATCAAAGCTACAATTCTCAGGAGCAAGCATCACCTCACCAAGGGTTGCTCCAGAACAAGCCCTTCCATGGACTGATGATTCAGCAATTGATCCCTGATCATGTCAAGAGCAACAGCAATGATCCATCACCATCATCATCATTGGCAAATATTTTCAATCTTGGAATGCTTTCAAGTAGCAGCTCGAACGGCAACAACAACAGCAGCACCAGCAGCTTACTCAATTCCGGGCTTTTGGTCCCAGATCATCACCGGTTCAAGAACGAGATCGGAAGTGAAGGATCGAACCTCTTGCAGAGAAGCATAACCAGTGATCATCATCAGATCAGCTCATCAGGAGTGCCTTCTCTCTATAGCACTTCACTTCTGCAAAACAGCAACCACCATGATTTCTCACCGCCTCACATGTCTGCAACTGCTCTCCTCCAAAAGGCTGCTCAAATGGGCTCAGCAACCTCAAGAACGGATACCAACAACAATGCCTCTTTCCTAAAAACCTTCGCAAACTACTCTTCCTCAAGCGGCACCAAATCCGACCGGTCGCCACTCGCCCCGGTTAGCTTCGCAGGCATATTCGGTGGCGACAACAACCTCCAGGAGCTAGTGAACTGCGCCTTCGGAGGTGGGCAAGATCATCATCATCAAGAATCGGCCGGGGACGCTTACGACGGGATCTATGACGACACAAACAAGACCCGGTCGGAGCAGTCGACGACGACCCACATGGGTCAACATGGGATGACGAGGGACTTTCTTGGGGTCGGAGAGATAGTGAGACGCGTGAGTAATAACGGCAACGGCAACGGCAACAATGGAGGGTTTATGGATGTGCAGAGAGACGACGAGCAACGACGACAGAACCAAGAAAAGTATGGCCTGATGATCAGCGACGACAAAGTGATCAGCTCCTCCTTGGATTCAGCGCCCACAAGCCAAACCTTCGGAGATTTCCGTTGAAAAATCCGATGAGCTTTCTTTGGGAAGAAAAGACCGAGTACAGGTACGTGAAATTCAGCGACTTTTCTTAATCTGAGAAAGGTCAAAAACAATGTCTTTCAGCGGACGTGATCTGGCATGCATAGTTAGATTCGATGAAACCGCAAGAATTTGCAGTAAAATCTCATGTTTTATCTGGTGTGTGACTCACGTACTTTGTCGAATATGCGATTGGACTGACTTCACTCGTTTCTCTGGGCGTTATCTTTTCGTGCATGGGACGAGAGAGTCACGAGAGCGAGGCTGCAGTCGCTTTTTTCTGTTCCATACGTTGTCTTTTTTCGTGGCTGTATTCTTGATTTTTGCCCTTCTTTAATTGTGTCTGACTTGACAGATTCTGACAAATTCACAAGGCACCACACACTCACATCACATTGGTATTGATCTTTCTTCTCCGACCCACGTTTATCTTTCTATATTTTTCCAAAAAAAAAATTTCGTATTTTGGATTGTGGGGCGTAAATTATTATTGTTTTCTTACTATTCATCGTGCCTATCATCTTGTCATTGACATTTTACCCTCGAGCATCATCATGAATCGCTAACGGACAACTACTGTTCATGTGAGATCTCATTGTTCATGCAACGCACTTGCCCTATGATCTCACGTGATTCGTGTAAGAAGTCAGGCTCGTGCTGTCCTGCTGCTTTCACTTGCTTCCCCCACAAAGTTGATACATAGTCGGCATCTCGTTGATGCTCCTGTCGAGTAATATGGGTTCGCCGGGGGCATCTTCAGATGATGTGCCGTGACAAATGAACGAAAAGGGAACCCCGATCGACCGGTGCGCGCAAGCTGAACGGTTTAGATTCTAGAGATGTCCATTCATGTCGTACAGGGCATAACATTTCTAAACGTTCATTGAAAATTGTGCTTGCCCTATCTTTACAATTCTAAATTGTGTGGAAGCATTGATTCAATAAGTTTGACTTGTGAACTGTGCAGGAACGCAAAGACTCAGTTAGGACAATTGCTGAACAGGAACGACGCCGCATTGGGCAGATCGAACTCGAAGACGTTGAAACTTTTTATCTCTTTCATGTTTCCCTTTTCTTCTCAAACTTGTCGGTTGTTTTGTGTAACTTGTTAGCCCCGGTAAGAGGTTGTCTTTTTTCTCCCCCATACATTTTAGACTTTCAACAGAGGAAAAGATCCTTGAAGAACGTTTTGGAGGTATTTCGAAACACCTAACTTGAGTGTTAATATCATACTAAGGAAAATTTAAGGGGACTCTTTTTCTGTAAAGTGTTGTGGTAATCTGTCATATCCTATGATAACTTCTCATTTCAACCTGGCCAAGACGGCTACTTATCGTTCAGATCCCACAGATTTCGTGTAAAATTACATGGGTTACCAAGCACCCAGGTCTCTACACTTCTGCCGCTGAATTATCGAAAGAAAAAAGGGATGATAAAACGCGTTTATCTTCATGCTATATAACCGCTCGTGTGTAGATGCTTTTAGGTCGCGTTTGGTCGGCAAGACAAGTACTAAGACTGGGATAGGATAAGGAGTGGGGGGAGGGATTTGTTGTATCTCTTGTTTTGTGTGGTAGGTGATTGGATATAACTTAAACTAGGATTAAATAAACAATAAAAAGGCTTACACTTTTTCACGCCAAATATAGTGGGTGAACCCCAACCACTTTGAATGGATGATATTACCTTAAAAAAAAACCATTAAGATAAGTAAGAAACTCCTCTTATTAACGAAAAAATGGATTACCTTCAATTTTATTAAAATACAATGCTATCCTTGCCCCTCTCGAAAGAGTGTTTATAACCCTAGTGTCGCTTCTTCCAACCCTCTCAAACATTTTTTTTCATGTTTGTCTTCTTATGAACTTATTATTCTCCATTGCCCAAGAGTTCGACTACTTCTTGCAATCTGAGCAAGCATCAAACATACAAAGGAGTAAAAGAAAGGTTAGTTTTATTTGCACATTGTTCACTTTCTTTCGCCTAGATTTTCCTCATGATCATGAGTTTTTCGACTTTGATTTCCGATACCAAATTTATGAGAATTTGTTCAAAGATTGAATATCGGAGTTGATGTATATATTACACACAATTCCTATTACACTGTTATTAGTCTAGATATTTTATTCTAACAAGTACATGTATAAATAGGAAAAGCATAAAAACAGCTTGTTAAGATCAAACAATGTAATGTTTTGCATTATTAATGGCCAATAATTCCTTGTAATCAAGGTAAATATAACGTTTTGTGCAACAATGTTTTAGGGAGATTTTCCTTTTGAATTTTCATGATTAATGGATGTTGATTTTTTTAATATATCTATTAATAATCGTGTAGTGAAGACATGGAAAATAAATAAAAATTGGACTATTAGATTCACCAAACAAAATGAAAGTTAAGTAGTTAAAATATACATACTATAACGTGATGACATATATTAAAGTTTTAATTAAACCAAATGCTTTCATTAAAATAATAGACAATTTTCTTTGCTTGTACTTGTGTGCTTAGGTTTATTTTAGTGTGCATGTACATTTGCTCATCAACACAATAAGTAGCTGGCTATTTTCCAGATAAACTATTTTTCGGAAAAAATAGTCACCAGTATCGTCCCAAACGGGGAAAAAAACAAAAAAAAAATGGCAAGAAATAAGCTTAAATTAAAAGTGGGCCGCAGATATACCCTTAGTCTTCGTTGCGCGGGTAAAAATGCGATTGAAAATTTTTAACTTCCAACGGCAGGTTAAAATGGAATATTTGGGATGGAAAATACGCGAGCCTAATTGGAGTAACAACGACAACTGTCACGAGTGTGACAAGTCGGGGGGGCATCTAAGGTGCGAATGTACGAGACTTGTCTTATAAGACAATGGGGACAGGAAGGAGCGGATTGGCAAGAAGGACAAAAGAGACGACAAAGAATGAGGAAAGAGGTACTGAAAAAAGTTCGTGAGTGGAAAGGAGGAGGAAGGCATTGGCATCAACCTAGGACGCGAAAAGCTAAAGCGATGGTGAAAATGAGGTAGATGATCTTGATTCTATTCACGCTTTCGAAGGGCTTCAGAAAAGGTTTTGATGACCCCCCTGTGGTAGATTTGAAAAGGTCGGTACGAAGAATTCTTCGTGCACTCTTGAATGATCTCGAGGAGTGGAGGTGCGCAACGATTGAGACCCAAACCCCTATGAATCGGCTAAGCGTTTCCTGTATCCTTACTCTTTTACTTATATCGATATCACGTGTTTGATAAATTGCTTAACTCATATTTAGTGTATAAGTTTTTGATGTTGTATATTTTAGACAAATGCGTCGGCAAACACTTTAGATATAATACACTTGTGAATAAATGGGTTAGCATAATACGCTTTAGATGTAATATAGAGTGAAATCACTCATATTGTTTACAAACATGTTGAAACGTGTTAACACGGGTTGTTGTGCATAAACAATGTTAATGAGGCTCAATTAATTTTTATATATTTATATACGTGAATATATTGAGTGATTTTAACAATATCTTGTTTGTCTTTATCATATAGTTTGTACATGTAAACTATTAAATCAAATCAAATTTAAGGATAAAAAATCATGCGAGATAGAAAAAAAAACTCAGCAATACATTTTAGATGTAATGCAAAGTGAAACTGTTCATATTGTTTAGAACCATGTTGAAACGTGTTAACACATGTTGTCATACATAAACGTGTTTATCATTATAAATTGGATAGGTATCATGATGTGTGGACACCAAACATGATAATAAGTTTGATAATTGTGTTAACCATGTTATGGTTTGACATGCTCTGTGAAGCATGTGGGGGCGAGTTCGACATGTTTATTAAACATGTTGTGTTTGGGTAAGTTATATTTGTGTTATATACCCTTATTTCGATACGACACAAGATGACATGAATTATCAGCCTAGCAGAAATGAAAGATAAAAACTCACAATCTGATTCACAAACATGCACTTATGCACACCATCGCTCATGGCCGAAAACTCGGAGAAAGTTCTCTTTTATGTTTTTTGAAATAATGATTAAAAGCTATCTAAAAGACGATTATATCGAAAGGAACAAACAATCACTCTACAAACTGGAGGTGATACGAGAAAGCCCGAAAATAGCCGTATTGCAAAAAAGAAGTTTGGAAAAATTAACAAAGCCTCATATTAAAAGGAAAATGGACATAAAAGTGCACCTGAAACACGCCTAAATGATCGATTATAAGGCTAAAAAGACTTGCAAATCAGTTCCTCAATTTGGCAATATATAGTATAGCGCTCAAAATATAGGCTCTTTTTGTATTACGTGTCATGTAACTCCTCCTTGATTGAAAGTTATGATCTTTTTATCGCTCTCCGCGCAAATTCTTTGTTCCCGGCCCACATGTTGGATATCTACTTGTCTAAACGTGATCGGAATCTTCCTAAGATGTAGGAGTAATAAGACCTATTGTATCTTTTCTTGTCTTTATCTTCAGAAAGAGGTATAAAAATATGAAAAATAGAATGTCAAGATAGATCATTATCTGTCACGTACTTTTATTTTTTCTTTTGTACTTAACTTTTCTCAAATTATGTTGTTTGGTTCTGTTAAACTAATTATATTTATCAGAATGGTTTTAGTCAATTTTTCATTATTTAATCTAATTATTAATATTTGCTTTCGGCTAGTTATTTATCTTATAATTAACGTAATTTTCTCTCATTTTATCCTCTCGTTTATTTAAACAATTTTCGTATTTTTATAAGTTTAATTAAAAAAAAAAAGATAAAGGCGACGAAACCAGAAGTGCGCAGCATATTGAACCTCAATGGCGATGAAATTGCCATTGCTAAAAGAAAATCAGTTCTCATTCCCGTTGTCCCTCTCTCAAGGCTGGCTCTCCTCTCCCTTGCCCTCGCCATCTCTCGACTTTGGCGGCCGCCTGCGACCGAGGCCGCCACGGCAGTCGTCGCCTGATGCACAGTCACGCATGTGTCTGCTTGCAAATTTCTATTCATTTGTTTGTTGAACTTGAACTGAAACTGAACGACCATATCAAGTTTTTCGTCCATTAGCTTCCTGTTTGACGTTGCAAAAGTTTGCATCTGCTGGTCGATGCAAGGTTATTGCTCCTCAGATGTTGTGCTTCTGTTTCGTATTCAACTCGTCGGATGGCTCGAAGTCGTGATTCTCGGATGATGTTCATTCGTAATCTAGGGTTTAGAGTGAGGATTATCGCAGCTGAGATTTTATGCCGACGGATGGTTCCTATGACATTCGGATTACCTGTTGCGATCTCAAGAGCATCGTAAAAAGATTATCCCAACTCATAGAATATTAGCTATTTTGTAGACTAAATTTGGCCTGATGATCAAGTGGAATTAGTCATTTTAGCAACTTCTCAAACCTTAAGTTGTTGCATTTGCCTCATACGATCATATCAAATGATCCCGGTGGTTTGCTTCTGCTCCCTATAATGCCTTTGGTTTCTCGAATGCCCAGAGATCATAGCATCCGCCAATAATAATAACGACTCATTGGGCCGTTTCTTCTGTCGTATTGAATGATCCCCAATAGGCTGATTTAATATTGGTTTTAATTAGATTCGTTAAACAGGTGGGTTGGGTTGAAAATGGCCTGACCCAAAAAGAACTCATTTAACCTGTTTTGACCCATTTTCATACAATACAAAGTGACATACCCGATCCGACTCATACCAACACATACCCAGCATGATCAATATTACTAAACCATTTCCATATTTAACTTAATATAGGAAAAATCATATCCAAATTGAGGTGAAAGTGCGGAGTGAGTAAGCACAAGATCATCTAAGGACTAGAGAGAATTAAGAGAGAATTATAGAGATAAGTCGAGTCTAGTAAGCTGTAAACCCATTTACGATTTATTTATGATCCATTTAACATTCATATTATATTTAGACTTATATATGACACATTTACTAAATATACTAAATATAAGTAACCCTTGCAACAACTAACAGCTCAGCTTATTATATATGAGTTAAGAATTTTGACAGGTTTAGTTTTAACTCGTAATTTTCTACCATGCTTATTTACGGTCCAATTGACATAAGGAGAAGAGAAAACATATCGTGCCTATGTGCACGGCCATCTGTATGCACACTTGCCAACACACACGTGTTTTATTCATATGCTTGTGTTGTGTTCGCTCCGAAATCATCAAATAGAACTGTCTATCAAGACAGATGGCTCCTCAGCCTACAACAGCAAAGGGTTGATGTGGAAGGAAACCATGCTGATAAATTGTAGAAAAGTAATTGCGCTCAAAATAAAATATTTTTCTCTTTTAGTTTTCGGATTCCGTGCGTGTCTCTCCCTCTTCAAATCTACACCTTTTGTATTCCAGGATCGCTAGCCTCTTAAATAAACCCTTCTTGCTCATTAAAATCAAATTCCAGCCCCATATCTGATGGTGATAATTGTTCCAACACGATCGATCGACCTGGACCTTCGACGCTATAAATTTTCCATTCCGATCAACCTTAAGCCTGCTACAGTTAACGGAAACTAATCCCGCCTAAAGAGTTTGATATTTAACTCCATTTCGCTCTTTTATCCTCCAGGTCGACTCGGTTTCAATAAAGCCGATGTCAATACTTCTCAACTCTACCGATATCGACTCGACCGTCAGTTGATCGATGTAACTGTTCTTGCCTCAAGAGTTTGACTTGGCACGCATTAGTGCAAGGGCCAATTCAATGGATTGGCTTAGTGAATGAGATACATCATTGTGTGCTTGGATTATGCACATGACACGTTTAATTCCGCACATCATAAATGCAAACAAATTATCTTCCATGATATGTGTCTCAATTGATCTATATAAGCTTCAGTGTAATATATCATATTTCCATTTTTTTTTGTTTTTCATTTTGCAGATGGAATTTTCATTTTGTAAGACATGTTTTCAAGTTGAGCGAAGTGAACACACGATCGAATTACCATCCACTAAACCAACTTTATTACTTATTGGACTATTAGAGCATGCAAAAAGCAGAATTGGGAGGGGACCCACAAAAGAAAGAAGCAAAATCAGTACAGAGATCTAGGGCTCGGCACTTCACAAAAACACTTCCAGCTTGGAGACCTTTCATTTCAAGTATATAGAGAATGTGTGCATTAGCTCTCACCTTACAAAGATACTATTGAAGATGCAAAACACACATTTGACACATCATTGCAAATTGGGGGGGATTGAACAATGTTCGAGAAATTCCAAGCAATTTAAGTTCTAATTTTTTCTTTCTTGTGAAGAAATTCCAGGAACCTGATCTTGAAATGGTCAAAATGCAAATGATTTTCTCTTGGCCAAACCTAAATGCATGAGACAAACCACCAGAGCAATTCCTTTAAAAGTTGCTGGAGTTGGAATGCATTCTATGACTCTGCCATTATGCACTCAATCGCTTCCTTGCAAATTCCGGTCATTGTCGCTTCAGGTCCATAAACCTACATCATGAGCAAGAAGAAAGATCAGCAGGAATAGAGAGCCGATGATCCGTCGTGACGTGTTTGCATATCAAATTCGGGTTTTATATTCGAGCTGACTCGTGTCATTGACACGTTGGCTGGTTGCAAAAAATTATATTTTTGTTCAACACGTTAAAAAACTTGTGCAATTCAAATTTGTATCGAGTTGCATCATTTCAAGTTTACCAATATCTACTTTCATAACCATGTTAAACCTTATCATAGTATCGGAAAATGTCACCCCTTGGCATGTTGCTTAGGTATTTGTTTTTTTTTTCCCAAGCAAAAATACGCAAGTCGAGCCAGTGCACAATATAAAAAGAAGGAATTTGCTCAGCGTGATCATAACATACATTGGCAGCAAAGCATAACAGAAGAAAAGGTACAAAGGCGATCCATGACATACCTCAAGCGGAAGTCCAAGTTCTTCACCAAGTACACGCATCTTTGCTAGACCAGTCTGGTAGTTTGGACCGCCTCTTCTCACATAAATATGCATTCTTGCTGCTTTCAGCTTAGATTCCTATCATGTGATGGAAGAAAGAGAGTGATCATACATATATGAATATTATCCATGAAAATGCACGTCATAGCATTAATTTAGTTGGGTTATACCTTCTCCCTAAGGGCTCTAATTATGCCATTGAACGTGGCAGCAACGTCGGTGAAATTAGCGATGCCACCTCCGATCAAAAGGGCTCTCTTACGACCATCAGGGTTCGCAGCAGCGCACTGCCAATGAAATCAGGTGATTGCAGCGGCATAAGATTTCCAAAAGTTATAACAAGTATTATGTGAGATTGCAGAAACAAAGTAACATAAACGGGCAAATGGTCAGAGGATCTTACGTCGATAACCACCCTAGCATACTGCAAAACCTCTTCCTCATTTGGAGCTCCACTGTACTCTGCATAGTTGCCAAGTTCTGATGCATAGCCCAAGTCACCAACCTGGAAAGAACATATGTTAAAGTGTAGCACGAAAAGAAGGAAATTTTTTTTTTTTTGCAATGCAAAAAAAGGCCAATTTATTGAGATAAGCAGGAAGGTTACCATGACAATCACGGAATTGCGAAACAAGCAGATTTACATCCAAAATAGAGTAAGCAACGAGCCAAACAAGATGAGGTCGTGATAGTAAGAGTGATTTAGTCAACGGATGAGATAAATGAAAACTCACAGTGTCTGCATAGATTACACTGGCTCCACCTCCAGCTACCATGGTCCAAATACGTCCTTTTGGATTCAAAACAGTAAACTTCAGGGATGCGCTTGTCTGCAATATCAAAAACGCACTTGAATTGTCAAGTTTTCTATGGGAACAAGAAGTGCCAATAGCAGATTCAAGTGCTGGAGTCAAGTACCGTGACGATTTAAACAGAATATCCATCAGTATCAGATGAGGTTTAGATCAATCGTGCAGCGTAAAGCATTAATGTCTGCCCCAGAGGGAATAAAAAGTGAAGGTCAAGCATTGATTAATCGCCACATAATCTCATAAATCATTACTAAAAGCAAGCCACAATTAGAGCTCCCAAATCCCAACTTCATCAAGAAAACCAATACCAAGCACTAAACCCGGTGGCCAAGGCAAATATCAGACTTCAAGTAAGTGAATTCACTTGCAGTAATATTCACGCAACAGCTTGAACTAAAAGACATGGTTAAGTCTCCATAGCTACCTTTTCATCCAATGAATGAACAAAGTTTTCCGTCGGACTTAACACTCTGCCAAACGGCAATGGAAACTCAATATGACCCCATCTGCACAGTTGGAGTGCCAAGCTTAATATGCAGGAAAGAAGCAGTCAAGAGGGAAGCTTTAGAAGAGTCTTATGCAGAATGATACTTATTGAAGTTCTTGAAAGCGGCAGTGTCATCCAGCTCCCCCCTCATGTCCAAAGGATAGGGCTCCCCATCAACCAAAGTGAATGGGTTCATCTCCAGGAAACTGAAGTCCAAATCTGAAAAAAAGAAAGCGCATTCAAATATTTAAAAACAGTATAAAAACAAAGGAGAACAAGATTTGCAAGTGTCGTGGTCCAGTACTAGGTTGAGATAATTTTTATAATTTGAAAGATAAGCCTTCTCATAATGTAAAGTCGTAAAGAGCCAATACTATTATTCCATCTCATAACATTTTCATACCCTGAAATACTGAGAAGACACCCTTTATGAAATCCCCAATTTTCGCACGAACCTGCAAAAAGGATTTTCTAAGCATGGTTTTCACAGCAAACAGACAGAAATCATACATAGGGGATAATTCCAGAGAGTTTTTTTTGTCACATGTGCTACGAAACACGGTTTGCTCTCCTACCAATCATACTAATTAGTTCCTTAGAAATCTTGATTAAAGTTAATGAGTATTCAATCCTTCTAAGCAGAGTATTGTCACATATCTTGTCTTTTGAATGTTACCCATCTGCAAAGTACAAAACTTTGAAAATCTTGAATTGTTAAACGAAAATTGTGAAACATGACAACCTCCAGAGGCAGTGTAGCAATAAGTGGAGCACAAGTTTCGCTCGTCAAAGGCTTCTCGGTAGGCAAAAAAATAGTCTTGACCTGCACAGAAAGAGGTTATGTCTAATTAGCTCCACATGGAATCAAACACAAGGATATCAGAAACCATCTGTCGTGTCACCATATTATGTCATGGCATCATTGAATACCTTGTCCCAATTCTCTTCTATTTCAATGCCTCCACACTCTGAAAAACTTATAGTGCATCCCAGCCTCTCCGATACCATAGAAAGATAGTACTCCTGATCATGGGGAACAAAGGGCTCGACTATAAATGTGGTCACGGGTGCCCTGCAACCGCCCATTTCGACCTAGAACAAAATCGGGAAAGCATTTTCAAACAACAAGAACATTGCGAAAGCACAGTGAATATAACAAAATTTGGGTTTGTTTGATCACCTCCACACCGATACGTTCTTTCACGAACTGAGCAACTTGAGCCATATCCAAATTCAGGGCCACAAGCCCGCTCTTTCCACGCTTCCCGAACAACATATCGGGCTTCACCACCAGCTTCGTAGAGGACAGCCACGTTTCCTTGTTCACCAGTTCGGCAAAATCCGTCGATTCCGTCACCTTGAAAACACACGTGACCATAAAACCACGACACCGTCACTCCAGTCAACCGTCAACACCCATTTCCACGACTTAATTTCCCACCACCAAAAACCACATCGCCCACACGAAAGGCGGTTCCTTTCGAAAATGGGTTCCACGAGCAACCGACAGAGGATCGAAATACCAGAACCCCGCACCGCGACGCATCCGCGGCCCCCAAAAGAAAAATTTTCGAGAAACGGAGATCGAGCAGCAGAGAGGGAGCCGAGATCGAGGTGGGGGGGGAGAACGAACCTGAGCGGATCGGATGGAGAGGTCGATGCCGGCGAGGCGCTTGAGGTGCTGCTTGAGGAGGCGCTTGGAGTCGTACTCCTGATCTTCTTCCTCGCCATCTCGACCGGGAGGGACACCGCACAGGACCGCTTCGCGGGCGTTGCGAACTACGCAGTACCCTGGTTGCTGCAGCGAAGAGGGTCGGATGGATCGATGGAGTTTGGTGGGGGCGTGGTGAGGATCGGAGTGGATGGATGGATGGATGAGTAGAGGTTGTTGGTTGGTGGGATTTTTGGTGGGCGGGTCCTGCTGCTGCTGCGAGTTGGTTGTTGGTTGAGAGCTGGATTCATGCCGTGTGTGTCAGCGGACGGGTGGGGAGACGGAAGCGAACCACATCGTTTTTTGCGTACTCCCAGCGAGGCCAACGATGATGCTTGTCGTTGTGTCGAAGGGGGTTGCCCTTTACATAAATTTTTTTATTGATCCATCTTTTTTTTTTTTTTTTCTATAACTAGTTAACGAACATAGTAAAAAATTTAATCGGATCATATTTTTTGTTAATATTATCGTTTCCGTTTTTTTTTATGGCTTGATTTGCTTGTTTTTCTCCATTTTCTTTATTTATTTTTATAAAAATCAAGAGTGAAAGAGTGCAGCCGAGTACGGAACCAGACAGGTCGGTTCCCATTTTGTGGAACCGGGACCGGCCCATCTGGTCCTGAAACCGGACCGGACCGGTCCGATACCCGGGTGGATCCAGGAATCGACGATGACATTTATTTTTCTCCTATGAGTTGCAGCACAATCTAAATTCTCGTTCTTTTTTAAATATTCAGTGAAAATATGCTGAATGTGCTATAAGATATGATCAAGTATCATTAATTTGTTAATTAAAAAATATCGGTTTTTGATCCGGCTAATTTGATCCACCTTAGAAAATACGACGGATAGCCGGATGTGAAAGTACGGGAAAAAATGTAACAAAAGGGCAGGGGCATATTCGTCAGCACCCGTCGACTGCCAATTCCCTCCTGGTTCTTCTTCCGCGTCCAATTCTTCGGAACCCTAATTTCTCCAATCGGTTGCGTTGGACCGTCGCCCGATCGATCGATCGATCGATCGAAACCCCTCGCTTCCGATCCCAGCTCCGGCGATTTCGCGACTCCGATTCCCTCTCGCCGCCCGCGGCCGCCGGCGTCGCGGCAGGATGGAAGGGGGGCAGATCCCGAGCATGAAGAGGTGGATCGTCCTCTACCCGGTGTACATCAACTCGAAGAAGACGATCGCCGAGGGCCGGCGGATCTGCGCGGCGAAAGCGTGCGAGAACCCCACTTGCGTCGAGATCGGGGACTGCTGCGGCCATCTCAAGCTCCCTTTTGCCGTCGAGGTTTAACGATCGCCCGCTTCCCTTTTGCTTCGTTCCCTGTTGGCGCGATTTGAGAGACGTCGAGATGGATTTTTTTTCTTTTTTCTGGTGCAGATTGATAAGGCGTATCCGCGAGATTTCATGCAGAGAGGGAGAGTGAGGGTTCTGCTCAAGAGGGAGGACGGGACTCTGCACAATCCGGCCATATCTTCCAGTAAGTTTGATTAGCTTTGGGTCGATTTCCGAAGGTTTTGAGGTGCTTACTGGATGAATTGGACCTAGGAATGAGCTTGTCCGAAACGTGGGGCCGAAACTCTGTTTTTATTTTATTTTATTTTATTTTTTATTTTGTTGTTGTTGCAAAGATCAGAATGATGAAGACATCGAAGAAAAGTTCTGTAGTACCTGGAATTGGGAAATGTAAATGTCTCGTGAAAGCAACACTTCGCCCGAATGACATCTTGTGATAGCCCTAGGGCATGCTCATTTGGATCTTTATTTGTAATTTGTTGAGATATAGCCGGCATCATATGATCAAGTGATTCAACTTCATGTTTTGATCCCATAGCTCACTTCCCTGTATGATGGGAATCGCGGAGTGATGGTCGAGCATCAACCATGTGACGGTCGTCATCCCTGTGTTGTTCCTACGTAGTCACTGTCCTCTTGAAGTATTAGGCTTCAAGAACTGTAACCATGAGTTTTTCTTGCGGAGCTAGAACTCCATCTAGAAATGATTTGATGAGGGTGAACTATGTGTAAGAGATCTTCAAACTTTTAATCAAGCCTTGTTGGGAAGATGGTTTTGTACATTTGTCGTTCAAGACAACAATTGTTGCAAGACGTTCATCGCCGTTCAGTGGTGTGCATTAGATGCTTGACTTACCGATTGTTATAGCTTATAGAGGCTTATAAGTGATGTTGGGATGAATTCTGTTTTGTGGTTGGTAATGCACTGGAACCCGAATCAAATTCTGGCTGGGTATTAGATAATTTTTGTGGATAGCAGGCCCTTCACATGGGTTTTCAGAATCTTTATTCTAATTATCACCGCAAAAGGTGCATCATTTAAAAGTTGCTAGGCCATTTTTCCTTGAAAGAACACTTGCTTTCTATAGAAGCAAGTTTGGAAGGTTAAAGCTCCATTTAGAATTAGTTTCTTGACATGGTCAGCGTTCTCAAATTTTTATAGATGAAAATAGTCCTGATCTCATTTGAATTGTCAGTGCGCACGCAAGGAGAGTTCTGACTCTGAATTTTCTGACTTGTCCACTGTGAAGTAGCCTTAGTAGTCTACTGTTCTTTCCTGATGAGAGCGGAAGTCTGTCTTAGGCGACCCGAACTCTTTCAATGAGCTACTTAGTAATTGGAAGTGGCACAGCAGATTCAAAATAGAAATAAATTCTTGGACTAGCTTTTGTTTTAGACTACTTGGCTCCTTTTGTGTCTTTCTGCTTTTGTTTCTACCTTATCTTCTGTATGCTTCCTGCATGCTGGGATAATTGATCCCGTTTTATGTGATAGATTTCATTATTCTTTGGAAAGGATTTCCTGACTGAAAAACTGCATGTTCGTTTATCTGGGTTAAATTAGTTATGTACCTTAGGCTCGTAATTTTATAAACCCTTTCGTCTTGTACACTACCACTAACATCCAGTCATATTTGGAGGCTACTCTAAAAGACTTCACTTGATCTGATGGTTGGCTGCAGGGAAAAAAGGACATAATTGTTAAGTAAATTGGGTTTTGTTCATGTTGTGTATGTTTGGGTGCTCTCTCTGAGATGGAATTTGCATTACTTTAGTCTTAGTGTAAATGAGACCTTCTGATAGATCTTTCAGGGACTTATCCATCTAATCTGATATTTAACCCATGGGTTTTTCAGACTGTTCTTGAAACAATTGATGAGGCGATATATCTTATTTAGAGAAATCATTGTCCTCTGCATAGAAGAGATCGCAACAAGCTGGATCTGCACACCATCACGGAGCTCTGTGTCACTAGTGCCTGCGAGTTTCTCTTGCTGTTGACATGGATATAATAGAGTGGAAGTAGTTTATCTTAGCCACAGCCAAATGCATCTCTTGTTGAGGAGTCGTTGAGTATCATGCATAGTGATTCTTTTTTTGAGGGAGTTGTAATTTCCAAAAAGAGAAGATCCTGTTGTGTTGCTGGTTTTAGCCTAGGAAACTCTTATCTATGGTTATTGTGCTGGCCTAGTAATTTTGAACAATGTGTTGCAGGAAAACAGCTCATGCTTCATGTTGCAGAGTTGGTTCCAAGACATCCTGGCCGGACTAAGAAGCAAGAGCCCGCGTCCACCACGAGTTCTGGAGCTTCGAAATCTGGCAAGGGCGGAAAAAAGAAGAGAGGTTAAATGTTGTTGCGAATGCATAGTCACAGTATTAGTTCAAACGTTAGTGAATTTGTCAGAGGCTTCTTTTTTAATTCAAACATCGGCATGCTCGGTCCGTGAAGATTTTGATAGATTGTGCTTGCGTCCGAGATTTATGCATATGGAGGCAATATGCGGACCTGTTTCATTCATCCCATTCCCACAGAATTTCTCTGGCGAATGAACAGCATAAGAAGTCCCGTTCCATCTCATTCCATTCCCACGATACCTTGAAAGAGATTATGACTTTTGATTCTATTTCATTTGATTACTTCATTCCTTGCCTTTCCGTCGTACTAAACATACATTAATAATGCTGCATTTGGTCATCTGGACTATTTTGTGGGATAGGATAAAGTCGTATGGGCTATGCATCAAATAGAATAACATAGTGTTTGGGTAAGTGTTAGGATATAACATGGATGTAGACATGGTACGAATTTGCCAAAATTTTTCTCTTTTCACCTCCACCTCTGCCCTATTGTCATCAACCCACACTCGTCACTGCCTTCCGCCACCACCTATCAAGCTGCTCTTACATCGCCTCACCTCACTGCGACATCACCCGTCATCGCTGCATCCCCTATTGTCGCCCAATCACCGACCTGTGGCTCCCAATCGGTTGCCATCTCTGTCTTGATCCTCGAAACTAAGAACCTTGCGGCCTTGCGTTGCCTCAGATCTGGGGTTTACGTGATTGTCGACAGGGTCGAGTCTTCGCAGACGAACAAAAGAACGAGAAACGAGGCGGGCGATGCACGATCAGTGAAATGGGTGGGGAGAGAGAAGAGAAAGATTTGCAGATTTGCCTAAATGGGAGGAATTTCAAAACATCTCTGTTTTGCTCCATTTTCTTCTTCTTTCTTCCTCTACTCCTGAGGAGATCTTCAAGTTCAAGAAAATTTCTGCAGTGAAATGCAGAGGAAGTTCGATAACTCGAATCTTTACCATTCCAAACGATTGTAGCTGCGGGATGGCTGAAAATTTCTGCGACATGTGAAGGTGTTCATGTCGAGGAAGTTATCGATTTGGTGAAGGTGGAGATGTCGACGGGGAAGCTTTGATTTGGGAACACAATCGGCGATTACAATCAGCGGTCAGCGGTGGTCAAAGGTGCAGTAAGATGGTCATTTTTTTCTTTTCAATTCTTATCTTATCCGACTATATCCCGCATCTTAGGTGGATTTTTTTTTTTTTTATCTAGCTTATATCCGAATCATATCCATACGTAGCTGGACTTCGCGTTACCCCGAGGACCGAATAGGATATAAATGATCATATCCGGAATTATATCCAATTCACCAATTGTGGTCTAAAAAATTCCTACGGAATAGAAGAAGAAGACTAAAAATCTAAACCAAGAGATCAATATTTCAAGACAGTTATAAAATTGGTAAAATAAACAAAGAAGACGTCCAATCCAGTTCGTTAGTCATTATATGTCATTTTCGAAGATGCCAAATGTCTTTGATGAATCTACTTAGATCATATCAGAAAACAGTTTGCTTTTTTTAAGGTTGTATTTCCGAAGTCCCCCGTGTAAGGAGGATGCGAGTTTGCACGTCCCTGCCATGCACGAGATCGCTCACCAGAAGAAAAGCCGCCACCCTCGAGCCGCGTTCCCTTCGTGCAAGCCCCTCCCATGTACTATGAATCTCACTCACTCTCGCTCTCCCTAACTTCCAAGAAACTCGAAAGATTCAGAGAAACTGCGAAAGAGAAGAGAAGAAGAAGAAGGAGGAAGAAGAAGAAGAAGAAGAAGAAGGAGGAGAAGAAGAAGAAGAAGAAGAAGAAGAAGAAGAAGAAGAAGAAGAAGAAGAAGAAGAAATCAGAGCGGAAATGCCAGGCCTGATGCTCGGCGACACCGTCCCAGACCTCACCGTCGAGACCACCCACGGCAAGATGAAGCTCCACGGCTTCGCCGGCGACTGCTGGACCATCCTCTTCTCTCATCCCGGTACCGCATCACTCCTCCTACACCTGAACTCCACGTGTTTGACGATGCCGAAAGAGGAAGTCTTCTTCTCCCATAGTATTGCTTGTGCTTGTGCTTGCCGCAGGGGATTTCACGCCAGTGTGCACGACGGAGCTCGGGAAGATGGCGGCATACGCGCCGGAGTTCGAGCAGAGGGGAGTGAAGCTCCTGGGCTTGTCGTGCGATGACGTCGAGTCACACAAGGCCTGGATCGAGGACATGTAGGCCTTCACTGTCAGCTACTCTGCTCTCTCTCTCCACCAATTAGACCCTTTTTATTACTTGGCATACATGTATTTGCATGTCTTGTACTAACTTGCTTGTTTGGATTTGGATGTCGGGTCTCATCTGATTTGGGTGATTGTATTGTTCAAAAAAGAAAAGAGAGAACATAGGGGAATGCGTGGTATTATAATTTAGTAGAGTGACCAAGGGAAGTTTCTTTAATCTTAGGCACAATTTAGGGTAGATTGAGGTGGTTTAATCGCAGGCCACAGGGCTGACCTTTCTCTTTCACATTTGAGATTGGGGGCCTTTGGCTTTAATGCAATTTCCATTATTCCAATTTTGAGCCGACATTCTCCAGGGCGATGGCTGATTAATTCGATTCAATGTCATGTTATTTGGTGGGGTGTAGCCCGGGGCCAAGGTGACGTAGCCGATAATCGCCGACCTGAATAGAGAGATCATCAAAGAGCTCAACATGGTCGAGCCGGAGGAGAAAGACGCCTCAGGGAAGCAAGTCCCTTCTAGAGCTCTGCACATCGTCGGTCCTGATAAGAAGGTATACGTGCCCTTCTACCTTTTCTTTCTCGCGCATGAAACAAATTGCATAAACCAGTGTCATCTCGTGCATGTCGGTGATATGTGTATTACTTGGAGTAGCATAAACCTTTTTTTCCCAATCAAACAAGACAATATGCAGTAGAACTCTGGATTATTCATTTTTCCATAGTATAACGTCTACTTGTATAGATCAAGCTGAGTTTCCTTTACCCGGCGAGCACCGGGAGGAACATGGACGAGGTAGTGAGGGCGCTGGACTCGCTGCAGAGGACGTCAAATTACAAGATCGCCACCCCGTGCAACTGGAAGCCGGGGGAGCTGGTCCTCATCTTGCCGTCTGTCTCCAACGAGCAGGCCAAGGAGATGTTCCCGCAGGGCTTCAAGACGGCCGATCTCCCGTCCAAGAATGATTACCTCCGCTTCACTCATGTCAATTAGCGCCATGTACTGTGGTGTGTTCTCGACGCCGTCTGTTGCTAAGGCTGGAGCATAATGAATGACTGTTGGGTGTGATTAGCTACATGTTAATAAAATGTTTATTATTTATTCTAGTGTCTGTGCCGCCTTTTGTATGGGGAGAGTTCGTAAATGAACAAATACTCCAGTGTCTGTGCAGCCTTTTGTATGAGAGACATGACTAGGACTGTGCAGTCATGCAGTAAAGGCCTATTAGCAAGACATGGATTTCTTTTGGATGTTACTCCCAACAAACTACACTGCCAACTCTAAAAATGGAAAGGACAACAAGCTAGCCACACCATCACCGTCACCGTCACCGTCACCGTCACCGTCACCGTAGCATTTCTACAATAACATCAATCATCAGAAAAAAACATCTACTCGACTTACTGAATTGGGTGTAAATGGTTTCATGTTGATAAGCTTCGGATGGTGGTATTAAGGTCGCCCTCCCAACGACCTTCATCATCCTCATCGGAGAGGAGTAGTTTATCTAGTTTTGGTGTTCTCACGGCACCCTTGCAGAATATGTTCATCTTGGGGCACTCTGTCACAGTTGTACGCGCTAGTGATGGGAACATGAAGGTGCAATCGGCGGGGGAGAAGCTCTCAAGGCTTGGTAAACCACGAAGTATCAGCTCTTCCAGTTTGTGGAAAAAGATCTCTTCCCCTCCAGTCCTATCATCATCTTCATCTGTTATCACATCTTTCATTGCACCGCAATCTCTTAGGGTTAGCCGGGTAAGGTGCATCAGGTTTGTGACGGCTGAGCAAGTCCCCATATGAACCAAACCATTGCAATCCCATACTTCTAATTCCCTCAAGCTCTGGAATGAAGCCGGACATGGAAATACGATTGATAAACCGGGGCACCCCCGAATGAACAGAGATTCAATGTGTTTAAGAATTTCAGCCATCAAGGAGCCATCTCTCCAGACTCGCTTGAGGTTACACAGGTCAGTCAACCAGAGTTGCTTCAAATTTCCAGGTGCCCCAGGTCCCAACGGCTCTTTTGGAAATATTTCCTCGAAGCAACTACAGGTTACTCGAAGTTCTTCTAAGTTGGGGAATCTTTGGAGAAAGGAGTCAGAGGGAAAAGCTACATTTTCATCATGGTAGCATCCCAAAGCCAGCTCTCTAAGATTTCCCAATTTGTCGTGCTGCATCATCACAGCATCCTCCCTTGTCAACGTCCATCGCTCCAACTGTGGAATGACCTGTGGGAATTTGTTTAATTAGGCCGCCAAATGTCCATATCATAGCTATTGCCGCAGTACGTTGCATTTTCTTCTACTATAATATGTTGCAATTTATTTTCTAAGCTGCAGTTCTCATATCTTTTTTGCGATAGATCATAAATAGTGGATGAATTCACCTTTCTATAACTTTGGGAAGAATGCATTCACATTGAATTGATTATTGGCAAAAACAAGAAAAGGAGTAAATAATTAAGAGAAATTATTAATTCTTACAATAGCAAATGAAGCGTCAAACAAGATAGGAAACGATATATAACCCTATACACGGACAATTCTAGCATTCCGTGGAGTTAAAAACAGAACCTAGTTCCGTGTTGGTATGTCACTAATATACTAGCCAAATTAAGATTAGTAATTTCAAATAAATGCTAGTAACTTCAAAGACGTTGGTAAGTCATAGAAATTAGTTTCAGTATATTAATAAAATAGTTGGTGATCTTGAAAGTACTTTTCAAAATCTCCAAGATAAAAAGTTTGTCGGTGATTAAAATTAGTCGGTGTATTAATTTGACTAATGTTGGTATATCAATCAAATTATGGTTGGTAAATTTAAATTAAAGTTGGCAATTTTGAAAGGTGTCAGTTAGTCGAAAGATTGAATATCAGTTGATTAATAAAGTAGTTCATCATTTTGGAAGTATAAAGAAAATTTGGTACGTTTAAAAACCTAACAAGATAAAAAGTGGGTTAGTGATTAAAGTTGTTAATCTAATGTATGTTGGTAATTTCGTATAAAAATTAGTAACTTCAAAGGCCTTGATAACGCCTTTGAAAACCACGATAACAGCTGTTGGTGGATTATTAAAGTTGTTGATAATCTTGGAAGTATAAAGAAAAATTAGTACTTTTCAACACCCAACAAAAAAAAAAGTTGGTAAATGGCTAAAATCAGTTTGTATCTTAATTGATGAATGTTGCTACGCCAATCAAATTAAGCTTGGCAATTTCAAATAAAAGTTACTAATTTTAAAGACGTTGGCAACCTAAAAAATAAAATATTTGTGGATGTTGGTGATTTTGAAAGTATAAAAAAAAGGCTTGTGCTTCTCAAAACCTAACAAATAAAATGTTGGTAAGTGACGAAAGTTACTTCATATGTTAGAATGACAAATATTAGTACGTTGGTCAAATTAAGATTGATAATTTTAAATAAAAAGTAGGTACTTCAAAAGCATTGGTTCTCACAATATTAAATGCAGGTAGATCATCGAAAGTTGGTAAGCCACTAAAACTAGTTAATATCCTTATGTGATGAATGTTGATACAACAACCAAATTAAGATTGGTTATTTCAAATAAAAGTTAGTAGTTTTCAAGGAGTTGGTAAGTCACAATTAAAATATTTGGTAATTTTTTTAAGAATAAATAAATTATTGTACTTGTCAACACCTGTAGAAAGTTACTGACACATGATTAGATAAGCAAATCGCCAGTGGGATTTGAGTATTTGACAATTACTAACCACATCCGTGATGTACCAATAGGAACCTCTGTTTCGTTTTTAAAGCTACGGAATGCCGGCAATTTGCCAAATCAACATAATACTAGATTTTTTGTAAATTTTGGTGGACAAGGAAGGTCAACTCAAATTAAATAGCTAACTTCCAGCTATTGGACATGCCACTAACATAATTGACTAGATAAGATACGGGCAGATCATTAGAAGCGTGGCTGTCTGAGCAAGTTAATCATATAATTTTTTTTTTGTCAGAGCATTAACTAGGACCACTAGAACATATCCAAAGAATATGAGCCGTACAAATTAACTTCAATTAATCTTTAGGTATATAAGCAATTCACAAGTGTGGTCAGGTGGGTATTAATAAGTAAGAAATGTTTGACAATTTCGATTACCAAATGAAAATAACAAGCATAGAGAGATATGCACATAAAGCAATGAAGACCAAACATAAAGAGCTAGAATTAAGGATTGTACCTTTTGTGAAGAAAAGAGTGCAGGTTGGTTATGGTTGATAGCAATACCTTGGCAGCTCTGGATCTCAGAGGTGAATGAGAATGACCTCATTTTACTGCAGTGTCTTACTCGCAATTCCTTCAAGAGTGGCCATGTTGAAGTATGACTATTTATGTAGAAGCTCCTTAGCTCCGACAAGTCAAAAAATGTCACAGCAGTCAATCATGGAAAGTAGAGATCACCTACATTTGTCTCTACTCCTCTATCTTCCTCCACTAAAATTTCTTCCACCCCACAATCCCATACTACAAGTTCTTCCAAATGTGTCATGCTTTTTGCCACTGAGCTCGGAAATAAAATTTTGAGACTCTCACACTTGAAAGCCTCCAAGCATCTTAAGTGTCCAAAGCTAAGAGCTCCTTGAGGAAGTCCACTCCAAATATGCTTCATTTTTGGTAGCTGTCTCAAAACTAATTCTCTCAATTGAAAATTGCCTGTGAAATGAGCTTTGCCGAAATTGAACTCTTGGATGGAAAATATCGCTTCTAAGGAATCACAATTGGTTACAATTAACTTCTCTAGGTTTTGGAATCTTTCGAGGATGGTAGCAGATGAAAATATGGATGAAAATTTCTCACAATACTCCACCACTAGCGTCTTGAGTTTGCTAAAGGCATTTGAAGAAAGCTCATCAAGCCAGATCTTCTCCATGTTATCCATGTGCGAGATCTTCATCGACTCCAAACTAGGAAATTCAACCTGCTATTTTCATTTTAATTCATTAGAGCTGATTTTGTCCCCGTCAAAAAAGAGAAATTTAATTTCAAGAACAAGAAAAATTATGGGATTAACATTATTGATAGAATAGGGAAAAACAATAAATGCACGTTATTTTCTTTTTAGTACATGTCAATCCGCGCCCTCCCCATCCCCCCAATTTGTCATATTATTTGTTAGTAGAAGGCATAATTTTTAAATTATATGTCAAGCATAAACATAGCCTCGTAATTAGACAAGCATATTCTTATTGTGCATCATTTATTTCCCATAAACCTCCAATTTAGCCTATCTTAGATCTTGCTCATTACAACACACACGTACCCAATAGCCAATATACTCTCCCATTACTTTGAACCATCAAAAAATTTAGCTTGTTCATAATAAGGTAGTGATGATAAAAATGGTTTTTGATCTTGCACTTCAAAAAATTTAGTGCTTGAGGAAGCCCTATCACCACGTTAACAGCCACGCAGGACTGAAAATATGATAACAAATACAGATTTTCCATCTACAAAATAGAGAGGGACTTAACAAGTCCTAAAATGTATAGAGCGTGCAAATATTACAATTTTCATGCGTGTAGAAAGAACTTTAGGATTTAAGGGTCAAACCGAAACAAGTGAAGGACTCGTTGTGTCATTATTTGTCGATATACGTTGAAGAAGATTTAAATTTGAGCTGATCTCTTTAGCATCATCTAGACTCTAGATTAGTTCAAAGATGTTAATCAGAGCTTAGCCTCTCGGTAGTACTTGTAATTTAATTACATTATTAATAAAATGGTACATTAGTCTAAAATTTGAAAATAAAAGAAATTATATCAAGTTTTGGAAGCTTATGAAAAAGTTTTGATTTACCAGTCAATATGTTTATATTATAGTAGTAACTTCGAGAGTTTGTTATCAAATAAAAGTCAAAATATTGTAAAAGAAAATGATAAGTTAGCATAAGTCACCCCACAGACCCTTGCATTGTCTAGCTCAAACCATCAGGGACAAAAATGTAGATATGCCATTGAAGAAGAATGAGTGCAAACCTTTTCGACTAGCAAAAGCGATGGTTGCTTCGGAGCACCGTTCTCTAATTTTCTACAATTGGCATCATCTAGAATCACCTCCACAGCTTTACAATCTTCAACAGTAAACTCTTTCAAGGAGGGCCACTCTGAAATATACTTCCCTTGGCAGAAACTTTTGAGTTTTGGCATGTTGTGAAGATACAAGGTGATTAGTTGAGGAATTACAATTATGTCGGTTGCTTCGTTAGATTTCTCTTCTTCTCTGGCAACAACGTACTCCATCTCTTCACACCCACCTAGACTAAGATAGTGAAGTTGTCTCAGACTTTTTGCCATAGACATTGTAAAAAGGTTTCTTAGACGTGGGCACTTCTCAACCGTCAAGGACTCCATACAGTGAAGCAGCCTCTTACACACGGGTGAAGGAATAACATTCAAGAGATTGTGACACCGCTTCACCTCAAGGACCTTTAGGCAGCAATTGGACCCATTGGACATCTCATTCTTCCACAATTCTCTTGATTGAATCCCTGTTAGACGCAGCTCTTCTAATTTGGGAAATGTGACCTACAGAAGCATCACCTTGCTAAAGTCACAACGAATGGCATAGAAGCAAAGTTGCTTTCTAGAGCATCACAAAGAAGAAACCAAATCACACGAGCAACGATACCATTGAGAAAAGGGAAAGAGTAAAACCTTCTTGTCAAATAAAGAATATGGACCTTCATCAAAACTGGTAGCTCCCTCATCCATCATCTCCGCACTTCGCGCCGACGACCTATGTATGAATGCCTCGAGTTGAGTGCACTCCAGAATTGAGATATTTATTAGGGAGGGAAAGTCATATGAACATCTTCCCGAGCTGAATCCAATCAAGCTCTTAAGGGACCAAAGCTTCAATGTATGTAAATGCGAGAACTTCACTGCCTGCAAATTTCGCTCTTCGCCTTCTTCCACGGCAACTACTTCTTGCATGCTATTGCAACCAGAAACATCTAGCATCTCAAGTTTATTAAGAGTCCTGGCTGCATTATTTGTCAAGAGATATCGCAAACTGTGGCAGCAACACAAGCTAACATTAGTCAGATTAGGAAAAGGCCACGTTGCTTTGGTGCTGCTTGTCCCAACCGCAATCAGCCTTGGCAGGTGCCACAACTTCAATCTTTTTAAGTCGAGAAGCGGACGTTTTTGGCTTTCGTTAGTGTTGAAAGGAACATGTTCAATTAATGCTTCCAAAGAGGTACACTTGACCGCCTCAATCATTTTCAGGCTCTGGAACCTCTCTATTAGAGTTGATGGAAAAATATGAGAAAGATTTTCACAATCTCTGACCGTGATGGTTGTTAGTCCATGGAATGATTCTTCAGGGAGTTTATCGGGCCATATCCTCCTCAACCCGTGCAGCGACAAGAGCGTCAACTCCTCCAATCTTGGAAAAAGAACCTGTATGAAAGGACACTGTGTTAGTTTCTCGACCATGAAAAGTCTTGATTTGGACGATTTAATATGCTCTAATATGTTAATGTATTCTTATTCTTAAGAATGAAGTTGATTACCCAAGATTATACCATTGTTAGAGAAAACACAGATGCATGGAGTAGCAAGAGGCTTTATAGGACATGCTGACGTATAGAGTTTTCAACTGCTTCATCAGCAATAAGACTACAATTATCGAGAATAATTTCTAATATAAACATAGAATAGAAAATTCCATAGACATTTACTCACATTTTTACCAAAGAAATCAGGCGAGTACGAGCCAAGGTCAATACGACCAGACGTTTGTTGTGAATCTATATCAGCTGCCATTGGTCGTTGCTTTTCTTCAATTGAAGAGAATGTCATCATTTTGGGGCATCCAGATATCGTTAGTCTTGTTAAGGAGGGATAGTGAATATGGTACTTTCCATAAGAGAATGTCTTGAGATTTGGTAATTCCTCAAGAGACAAGGTGGTTAACAAAGGGAATCGTATATTGTCGGTGATTTCAGCTTTCTCTGATTCTTCTTCTTGCACATCCATAATTTCCTCCATCAATTTACAATTGGCTATTTGTATTTCTTTTATTTGCTCAAGTGCTTCAACCATGGAAAAAGAAAAAAGAAACCTCAGGTTCCCACAGTTTTGCACCTTCAGTGCCCTTAAGTTTCGGAAACACAATGCTCTTCTTGGATTCTTGTTCCATATGCATCCCAAGCTTGGTAAGTCACTAATAGTTAATTTGGCCAATCGTGACAGAATCTCGATGTGCCCATTGGCTGTCAGTCCTTCAAGGTTGAATATTTCTTGTATTGACTGGCATCTTTTAACGGTTATGGCTTCCAAATTTTGTAGCTCAGTTAGCAAATTTGATGGGATAATGCTCAAGAGGTACATGCAATCCTCTACTTTCAGAAATTTTAGACTGCTCACATATGAGGAAAATTGAGAATTCCATATCCTTTTCAATTTAGGAAGCTCAGATAGTGTTAAGGACTCCAACCTTGGCAATGAAACCTTGCAAAGCCAGGAGAATAATGTTACGAAGACATATGCATTAATGCTTTTTGTAGTTGCGCGGGCTGAATACCCCACATAATTCATAATCATGATTGTAACAAGAAAATATGAACACGCATTACTTCGCATGAAAAAAATTAATTACGCACTAGCATATCATTAATGTACCAAGTATAACAAAAACAAGTTGGCCTTTCGAATATTATATTTTGTTTTTCATTTCGTAGTCACATAATAGCTCCATCACTTAACATATAAGAGTATAAATTTATATAGACAAGTGTATTGGAAGTTTTAAAACGTGTCACAACAGTGTAATTAAATCCTAAATCTTACAAAAAGTGCAATTAAGTCCAAAAAATTGTCATAAAAGTGCAATTAAGTCCTAAAACTTTCAAAAAGTGTAATAAAATCCTAAAACTTGTTAAATTGATCAAATCAAGTCCTTTCGTTTTGACAAAGAAAAAATCCTTTCATTAATTGCACTTTTTGAAAGTTTTAGGACTCAATTGCACTTTTGTGATCAGTTTTAGAACTTCCGGTGCACGTTTCTCTAAATTTATATAATAGAACCTTATGTGGAACCACATTTCCACAAAGGTCTATTCACGTCCCACAATTTTTTACCACTATCGGGGGAAAAAACAGCAACTCAATCGTCTCAATTCATTCTAAACATTCTTGTACTTAAGACAAAATTGCAAAATTTGATTTATATGATTAATTGATGTGGATGTTATTTGACACATAGTCACTACAGTTAAATTCATTTATTGACAATTCTTATACTCCTTTTTTTTCTTTTAGGGTTAATACCACGAAAAACCCTAAACTGGTACACCTGTGACAATTTTACCCGAACTATTTTTTTGATCGCAAAAAACCCAAAACTGGTATACCTGTGATAAATTTACCCCGAACTATTTTTTTGACCACCAAAAACTTCAAACTGGTACATTTGTGACAATTTTACTCTAAACTATTTCTTTGATCATCAAAAACCCTACACTGGTACACATATGATAATTTTATCCCTGAACCAATTTTTTGACTACTGAAAATCCCAAACCAGTACATTTGTGACAAATTTACCCTCAACTAGTATCCGTTAAATTATATTAATATCACGAAAAATCACAAATTGGTAAAATTGTGACAAATAGAGGGATAAAACCCAAAATCAGTACACATGTCAATTACCACATGTCATTAAACTTAGCAATTTGACAGTAAAATTTAATGGACACTAACAGAGGATAAATTTATCGAAGGTGTACCAGTTTGGGATTTTTGTTGGTAAAAAAATTAGTTCGGGGGTAAAATTGTCACAGGTATACAAGTGTGGGGTTTTTGATGGTAAAAAAATAGTTCGGGGTAAAATTGTCACAGGTGTACCAGTTTAGGGTTTTTTGTGGTCAAAAAAATAATTTGGGGTAAATTTGTCACGGGTGTACCAGTTTGGGGTTTTTCATGGTATTAACCATTTCTTTTATCAAGCGGATGAAACAAAATTCTACATATGTCCCTTAATAATTAAATAAAGTTTATCCAAATTATAAAGGTAGTATATACTTCCTTCAAGTTATGAACCTATCCATAAAGGTATGTGTATATATTCAAAATTTTACCATTGCTAATTGATAAACTTTTAAATTTGTATAGATTTTCCTAAACTGGTACATCCGTGCTACATTTACTCTAAATTAATTTTTGTGTCACAAAATATTCCAAACAAGGATAGCCATACCACATTTACTCCAAACTAATTTTCATGTTACAAAAATTCTCAAACCGGTACACTTGTACCGCATTTATCCGAAAATATGGTAAATTTGAGATTTTTTAGGTGAATTTGCAATGTGTGTACTGGTTTAGAACTTTTTATAACACGAAATTTAGTTTTGGGTAAATGAGATACTGGTGTAGCAAGTTGGAATTTTTTTGTGGCACGAAAATTAGTTTAGAGTAAATATAGCACAAGTGTACCGATTTGAAATTTTTTGTGGTATTAACCCCTTTTTAAATAATCTAAATGTTTATCATTGCCTAATGGTAATATCAACCAAGTCAATTTTTTTTGGCCGCGCAATGTGTGGGACTTCAACTAATGCCTTTGAAAGGTGAGGAGGAAATTGGAAAAAGTCTATGAAAGTCGGAAACTTCTATGTTATTTTCTGTCTTTCTTCGGAGTTCATTATCAAGAGTATCACTAATTGAGTAATGAGCTAATCCATATTTAAACCAATTAAATATCTCTGAGTTATATATTCTGTTGAAGGCAATGTCCATGTTTGTATTTCATGGATCAGAAAACTAGTCGAAGAAGATTTCCTTCATCTAGGATGGTCCGGACCGAGATAAACAGGAGAAAGCATGAAATTTACCTGTTGCCCGAAGAATGCAACCGGATGGTCCATGGTTTTACAGAAGCTTGTCATCTCTGACAAGTTCCGTAATGTCAGCCTATGCAAATTGCATGACTTCACTTTGGGATCATCTTCAACTGCATTTCTAATTTCATCTGCCTCATCATATGCGACAAATTGCTGCATCGAGTGACATTTGCTCAGTTCAATCTCTTCGAGCTGCAAGAATACTCTCATCATAGACAGAGGAAACAAATGTTTGATTTCACCACAATTATCCAATTTCACAATCTTTAATTGGCTAAAGGATTCTGGGGCAAGACAGTCGCAAAAAATCTTCTCCAAGTTGTTTAGATTCTCGAGAAACAACGACTCCAATTTTGAAAATGCAGTGCATTGGACAATCTCTGCAGAGGGAACAACATACTGAAGGGAGGGGCTGTTTTGTAGGTGAAGATGCTTCAAATCCTTAAAACCTTGGATGCACAAATTGGGAATGCTATTGTCGCCATCCTGCAATCCATACAAGTGGAGATCCTGTGTTCTCTGCAAACATCTTTGCACCCAGTATTCAAAAAGAAGACTGTTGTCTGGCTCGAGCTTGAGCTTTAAAGTTCTGGATTCTTTGTGTTCACCCGACCAATCCCAAACATTCCCAATTTGGATTATGTGCTTGTTTAGTTTCTCAAATGGCAGGTCACCTGAGCGATAGGTAGAATGAGGAATGGAAATATGCAAAGTGCTCAACTTGTTCATGTTCTTCAACTCAGCCAGGCTAGCATTTCTTCGTGGTGCTTCATCCTCCACCTCCCACTGATCAAAACTGTCTGCCATATACAGTTTTTCTAAATTAACCAAGCTTCCAAGTACGCCAGGTTCAATAACTTTGAGCCTGGCGCACCTTGTCAAGTCCAAAAATCTTAATTCTGTAAGTTCACCTATTTCTTTGGGTAGCCGAGCGATTGTAGATTCGATGAAACTTAGGAACTGCAATCCTTTTAGCTTTCCAAGAACAGTCACATCCTCCAGATAGCAGAAATCCAGACATAGCGACTTGAGGTTTTCAAGGAATCGAATCGACGAAGGTAGAGAGGTGAAAGATAAGCCAGTAAAGTCCCAGACTTGGAGCTTCTCCATAGATTCAAGAAACAAGTCAGGAATTTTGAGGGATGGGTTATTTTCGAGTAGCAAAAGCATCCTCAAATTTGGGCAGTCCAATCTTTCAGGAAGCTCATCAATGCCAACATAAGGGAAGGACATCGCTGTGCATTTTCTGAGCTCATCCTTTGACCAAACTTTAAACCCATCCTTCTTCCCGACCAAGGCGTTCCATTGCGTGGAAGCAATAGAGATGACCTCGTCAGCGAATATGTCATGCATTCTGAACCATTCCATGTCATCACTATCTAGTAACAAAGAAGAGTCTTGCAGGCTATGTAGGTCTGTAATCAACGCATCTCTAGCGATTTC
Organism: Syzygium grande; assembly: GCA_024733475.1. Lineage (NCBI taxonomy): Eukaryota > Viridiplantae > Streptophyta > Magnoliopsida > Myrtales > Myrtaceae > Syzygium > Syzygium grande. The sequence goes on from JAMXDD010000009.1 coordinate 10,640,053, forward strand.
GATGGTCTCGCTGGAACTTTTATATAAACCCAAGCCCATGCAGTAGGTAAGGGAGGCATTCATGGAAATTCTCCCAGAGTGTATTGCACAAACGATGAACAATGATTGGATCCTCTTATCTTTTAAGTCATTGTAATATAGTTCCACCATTGATTTTACATCCGATCCTTTGGCCGAAGCATTCCTCCATGCTGCCAAATCTGCGTTCCTCAACCTTTTTGCCAACGAAACAATCTGAAGTGGCAAGCCTTTACAGTTCTCGACCACTGTATCCACCCAGCGTTTAAACTCAGGATCATTAACATTTTCCCCCGCTATCCTTTCAAAAAGTCTTCTTGCTTCTTCAAGTTCTAACGGATTGAGTTCGATTAGTCGGTCCGAGCCCATGCCAATGCTCAAAATATCTCTGTATCTAGACGTCAGTAACAGCTTGCAGCCTTTTACTTTATTGTCAACTCCACAAGGGATTCCAACTTCCTTCAACTCTAATTTCTCCCACAAATTATCTAAAATGATGAGAATATTTTTCTTGGAATCACTCTCTAACCTTTTACACAAACGATCTGCTCTCCCACGAGCAGTTTCCTCATTCATTATTTTCAGACCCAATGCATAAGCAATTTCTCCTTGGATTCTTTTCAGATCTGAATTGCGTGATACATTTGCCGTGGCAACCACATCGAATAGCTTCTCTTCCTTAACTCGCCATTCGATGTCCTCCAAAAGCTTGGACTTGCCAACCCCGCCTATTCCATGCACCCCAATCACACAGACCTTGTCATTAGCTAAAGCCTTCATTACAGACTCTATGATTGAAGCCCTCGACTCCAGGACATCTTTCTTGTCAACAGATCTTGCAGCGGACGTGGTAGCAGTGACAATTCCTATCGGAGTACTCTCATGGCAGACCTCTCGGAAGTTACTATTTTGGCTTTTCTCATGGAGTCCCTGGATGACTTGTGTCATCTTCTTCACCTTCCGACCAATTGGATGGTGCACCATGGGGTTCGGAATCCACCCTCGGAAGCAAGCATCTTTTGCATTTTCGCCAGATATTAACAGGATTTCTGCTTCCTTAATCGTCTCCTCCACCTTCTTCAGCCAATCCTTGACATCAGTGTGTATAGGTTTTGAATCATTATCAGCTACATTGACGGATTGCTGCACCCTAACTCTTGCATTCTTCAGCTCATCGAGTCTGTCTTTGAGATCTTCGACATAGCTCTTGTAGCACAGCACGTACCCAAATTGACGTCCAATGGGCGCAATCAGGTACTCACCGAGTGACAACACTAGCTTCGACGCAACGGAGGTAAGAAAAGCCCCGGCCATGTCTTCCTTCTTCTCTAGAATTTTCTTTTCCCCACCTCTTCGTTTCATCTTGTTGTGTCTCCTAGCTTGTTTTTTGTTGAACATATGGGTGCCAAGGAAACTGAACAGAGACCGGAAATAATCACTCGATGTACGAAAAGAAAGGAAAGAGCAAAGTGATGAAAGAACGAGAACCAGGAAACAAAGCCACAGAGAGAGAGAGAGAGAGAGTGCCTTGAGTGAGGAAAATCAACAAGAGCAATTTAGAATAATCTTAAGGCGTTTCACAATCCTGAGACAATCAGAATGAGGAAAAAATGGGAATCAATGAAGGAAAGAAAAGACATCAGCACAATGCATGCAAAATAGAGCGTAGAGTTAATGGGAAAAAAACTCGGTTGCTCCGTGACTCGGTGGCGCGCGGTGCCACCCAGGTAACACGCTACTCCTAAGTTGATGACTTCCTTTCAACTGACTCTCCATATCATCGACGGCACAAATCTTCGCCGGTGCCGTACCTCGCGCCACGGGCAGGGCCATTTTGTCCGAACTAAATTTTAGAATTTCTCAACTTATATTCCCTGAAATCTCTAAATTATAGCATTAATACCCAAATATTCCCAATTTTTTCCCTTTATTTTCAATATGCCACTCGTGTGAAGTGAAGTCACGTCTTCTGTGTTGCTCCATTAGCAAAAGCCTGTTTGTTTTAGGATTAATACCATGAAAAACCCCAAACCCATACACTTATGATAAATTTACCAAAAACTAATTTTTTAACCACAAAAAATCCCAAACTAATACACCCGTAACAAATTTATCATCCATTAAATTTTATTGTCAAATTGCTTTGTTAAATGACACATGGATGTATCAGTTTTGGGTTTTACCCTCCGTTTGTCATAGATGTATATGTTTGTGATTTTTTGTGGTATTAATTTAATTTAACGGAAACTAACAAAAGGTTTATTTGTAACAAATGTACCAGTTTGGGATTTTTTTGTGGTCGAAAAATTAGTTTGTGATAAATTTTTCACAAGTGTACCAGTTTAGGGTTTTTTGCAATTAAAAAATTAATTTGAGATAAATTTACTATAAGTGTATCAATTTGAGGTTTTTTTCATGGTATTAACCCTTTGTTTTACTCGCTCGGGGCAAAAGCCGAACGTGCAAAATGACGGCGCAGGAGGACGTGAAAAATCTAGGTCGGTTCGTCAAAAGTGCAAAATCTACTTCTTCCTCGTGCCTCTTCTTGCCGTTCGTCACTGAATTCAAGCCCCTGCATAGTCGCGCTCGCAAAGCCCCTCAAGCTCAAGTTCTCCACCTGCTCAGGCCCCTCTCGACCTCCCCGAAGAAGACGCACTCGTTCACTGGGGCCCAGCTCAACTTTTTAAATAAAAATTTAAAAAAAAGAAAAAGAAAACGATAGGGCTCAATGCCTGAGCGAGAGAAGAGCAATTCATTGTAGCCAAAAAAGAAAAGAGGCAAAGAGTGTTGTTTCGGTGAGAATAAAAGGAAGTCCACATTAGACAGTGAAACTTTGTCGAAATTGGCCGAAATTTCAGTATTTTGTTCTCGAGTCCAAGGGCTATAAGCTGATCAGTTTTGTTTATTGAAATCCTTCTCTCAATTGTATCTTAATTTCTCTAATAGAGGTTAGAGCTTTCTCGTTTCTTTGAGATGATATATTATTGTTTTGCTGATGTGAAGAGCCTCTAGCTATGTGACTAGAGATGAACTATTGTGTATCCTTTTATTCTTGGTAATTAGTGAAAGCTTTTTTGAGTGGCCCCATGATTGTTCCCAAAGTGAGTTTTTCATGTAAAATTTGTGGATGTTGTTTTTGCCGTACTTTAATTTTCAGCACTTTATTTACTGCTTCAGGCATGATATTGCTGGAATATTGTGACTGGTTGTTGCTGGGATTAATTTAATATTAGTTGGATGAGTTTTGGGGAAGATAGTGATCCTGGATAGGTTTAAACATTAAATTGTTGCCTTTCTCCCCAATAAAATGGTATAAGAGCAAGCATGGTGGATGAAACCAGCAACATCGTGTTTAAGTTAAACACCTCGAATTACTCCATTTGGAAGTCTTGGATGAAAGATATATTATATTGTAAAGTTTTGTATGATTCTATTGATAGTGATGAGGCTCAAGGAGACAAGGAACATAAAGAATAGGAGATAATGAATCTGAAAAAGTTGACTTTATCCGACAATGGATTAATGATAGTGGTTTTTATTATGTTGCTCAAGAAACAAATGCTAAAACATCGTGGAAGAAATTGCAAGATTTTTATGAGAGGAGAACCAATTAAGTATTCTTAGTTAAAAGACTTGTAAATTTGAGATACAAGGAAGGGAGCAGCATGTCTGGGCACTTGAGTGAATTTGCATATGTTATGAAAGACTTGTAGGCATGTTTGTTGCTTGGTACTCTCCTAGACAATTGGGATTCATGGGTGATACCATTAAATAATTTTGCTCCTTACGGTGTGCTTCTAATGGGCATGGTAAAGAAAGCTTGTTCAATGAAGAAACAAGGAGGAAATGCATGAATTATGCTTCTCACTTGGCGGCTCTTATCGTGGAAAACATGGAGCGAAATCAATCAAGAAATTTCTAAAATTGTTATAAAGAGGCAAGTCCAGAGGAAGGTCGAAATCAAGGCCGACGAGGAATGTGAGTACTACAATTGAAGCAAGATGGGACATTATGCCAATAAATGCGGTTTAGCAAAGAGAGATAAATCCTATGATAGAAACGAACATCAAAAGAAAGAAGAAAAGCAAGATACAATAGCAATTGCATCCAATGGCGATGTGTTCATTTGTGACAATAATAGTGTGAACCTTACATGCCAAGACTCTAGTTAGGTTGTTGATTTTGCAGCCTCATTTCTTATCACCTCACCCTGTGAATATTTCATTTCCTTATCAAAGTGGTGATTTTGGTTGCATTAGAATGGGCAATAGTGGCGTTTCTAAGATTATCGACATGAGAGATGTTCATTTAGAAACCAATGTTGGATGTAATTTGCTTCTGAAATCTAAGACATGTTATGGACATTCATCTTCATCTAATCTCCACAAGTGCCTTAGATGATGGTGGTTACTGTAATTTCTTTTTTTGATGCCAAATGAAAATTGCCTTGAAGGTTCAATGGCGGTGGCTAAGGGCAAAAAGACTTTTACTCTCTACACCATGCAAGCTAAGTTGATTAGGGAGTAGGTAAATGCGAGCTATGGCACATTAGACTTGGTCATCTGAACGAGAAGAAACTTGAAACTCTAGCTAGAAAGAACCTTCTACCATTAAAAGAGAGAAATTGAAAGAATGTACTCACTACCTAGCGGGTAAGCAACATAGATTTGCATTTCATAATTCTCTCCACACATAAAATCAAATATATTTGATTAGGTTCATATTGATATTTGTTGCATTGATGCTAGAACACTTTGTGGTGCATTTTATTTTGTAATATTTATTGATGATTGTTCTAGAAAAGTGTGAGTTGATACTTTGAAATCTAAAGACCAGGTTTTTGGAGCTTTCAAACAATTTTATGTCAACATGGAAAGAGAAATCAAAATGAAGTTGTAATTTGTTCGAGTAGGCAATAATGGTGAATATAGAGGCTCGTTCGAATGTTATTGCAGAGATTATGGTATGAAGCTTGAAAAGACTGGTCTAAAAACACCACAATAGGATGGAGTAAGCGAGAGAATGAACTGGACAATTAATTATTAGGTTTGGTGAATGTTCTTTCATGCAAAGTTGTCTAAATCATTTTGGGGTGAAGTGATGAGAACAACTATGGACCTAATTAATCATCAGTTTTTCTTAAGGGGATGTTCCACAGAGAGTTTGAAGTGGGAAAGATGTTTCATATAATCATCTGAAAGTTTTTGGTTGTAGGGGTTCCAAGAGATGAAAGATCCAAGCTTGATGACAAGTGCAAGCAATGTATCTTCTTAGATTATGGACAGGAAGAGTTTGGCTACAGGTTTTGGGATCTAGCTGTAAAGAAAGTCATTAGAAGCCAAGATGTGGTTTTTTATGAGCGTAAAACAATTGAAGACATTGACAAACCCGGGAGGTCAAAGAATGCAGCTCGACACTCCATTACTTTCAGCCTAAATCATCTTGCCGTATTGGGTTAAAATCACAAGGGAGAAGTGCAAGAGAATCATGGCAATCATGAAATCATTGTGTCTACATAGAATGTTGATTCTTTAAGTGAGAGAGGTGAAATAATTGAGCCAGAACAACCCATTAAGCAAGAATAGCCTATTGAGCAAGACTCGTCTATCATACCTTAAGTGAAAAGATCAACAAGAGAGACTAAATCTTCACAAAGATATCAATTGCATGAGTATGTGTTGCTCACTGATACAGGAGAGTTAGAAACTTATCAAGAGGCCATGTCGTTGATCAAAAGAATGAGTGATACGAAGCTATACAAGAGAAGCTTAAATCATTGCACGAGAACTACACATATGAATTGATGAAATTAATTAAGGGCAAGATAAAGCTAAAAAATAATTGGGTGTACAAATTAAAGATTGAAGAAAATAGTTTGCAACCTCCATAAAAGACTAAATTTATTGTGAAGGGCTTTTGTCAAAGAAAATAATTGATTTTGAAGAGATTTTTTCACCAGTGGTAAAAATGCCTTTTATTAGAGCTGTTTTGATTTGGTGGCTATCTTGGATTTAGAAATTGAGTAGCCTGGTGTAAAGACAGCTTTTCTTCATGGAGACTTAGAAGAAAAAATTTATGTGGAGTAGCTGGAGGGTTTTAAAGCTGAAGGCAAGAAGTGTATTGTATGTAGGTTGAGGAAAAGCTTATACAGTCTCGAGCAAGCATCAAGGCAATGGTACATGAAGTTTGAATCATTCATAGAAGACCAAGGATATGGTAAGCCCAACTCTAATTCTTATGTCTTTATGAAAAGATTCTCATATAATGATTTTATTATCCTCATACTCTACGTGGATAACATGTTGATGGTGAGCCATGATGCCAAGAAAATTAAAAGCTTGAAATTGAGTTGAGTAAAACTTTTGCAATGAAATATTTAGGTCAGTTAAGCAAATCCTTGGCATGAGAATTACTCGTGATAGGAAGAATGGGAAACTTTGGCTACTCATGATAAATACATTGAAAGAGTGCTAGGGAGATTCAACATGAGCAAATACAAAATGGTAAGTACTCAACTTGTTAGCCACTTCAATTTGAGTAGTAAAGAGTGTCATATAAGTGAGAAAGAGAAGAAAGAGATGATTCCTTATGTGTCGGCCGTGGGTTGCTTGATGTGTGCCATAATTTGAACAAATTCGATTGCTCATACAATTGATGTTGTGAGCAGGTTTCTCTCAAATCCAAGTAAAGAGCATTGAACTATTGTAAAATGGATTTTGAGGTATCTCAAATGTACTTCCAGATTTTGTTTGTGTTATGAAAATGAACAGCTTGAGTTGAGTGGTTACTCATATGCAAGTTATGTTGGTGACATCGACTCTAAAAAGTCCACATCATGTTACATGATGACTTTTGCAAAGGGAGCTGTCTCATGGCGGTCGAGATTGCAACAATGTGCTACTTTATCTACAACTGAAGCGAAGTACATCGATATTACCAAAGGAGGTAAGGAACTCTTGTGTATGCAAATGTTCCTACAAAAGTTGAGTTTGAAGCAAGAGAAATTTGTCTTGTATTGTGATAACATGAGTATTTTTTATCTTAGCAAAAATTCCGGTATTGCATTCAAGATTGAAGTATAACAATGTGAAATATTTTCAGATTTGAGAGAAATTTGACGAGAAGATTTCCTTCCTGAGAAAGTCCACACCAATGACAGTGGATTTTGTATGATGACTAAAACTTTGTGCATGATGAAACTTGAATCTTGTAGAGATAAAGCGGGCATGATGAGCTTCCCTCATTAGGCAAAGAGGGAGATTTGTTAGGCTGGGTCCACCTCTTGTGGGGCCTAGCTCATCATCTTAAATAAAAAACAAAAAAAAACGAAAAAGAAAAAGATAGGACTGAATGCTCTTGACTTCAAAGAGAGAGAGAAGAGCAATTTGTTGTATTAGAGAAAAGGAGGTATACAGAGTTGCTTCCAAGAGGCAGTCAAGGCAGTCCAAATTTGACATTGAAACTTTGTCAGAATTGGTATGTTGTTTGTGGTCTAAGATCTACAAGTTTCTGACCAAAAAAAGAAAAAGAAAAAGAAAATAAAAAAGATCTACAAGTTGATTGGTTTTATTCGTTGAAATCCTTCTCCAAATTTTCTCTTAATTTCTTTAGTAGTTGTTAGAGCTTTCTTGCTTCTTTGAGTTAATCCACCTTTTGTGATGATGATATATTGTTGTTTTGCTGATGTAAAGAGTCTCTAACTATGTGACTAGAGATGGACTATTATGTATCCTCTTACTATTAGTGATTAGTGGAAGTTTTTTTGAGCGGCCTCGTGGACTTTCCCACATTGGGTATTCCATGTAAAATTTGTGGGTGTTTTTTTTTTTTTGCTTACTTTAATTTTCAGCACTATATTTACTACTTCGGGCTTGATATTGCCGGAATATTGTGACCGGTAGCTATTGGGGATGATTTGAGATTAGTTGGTTGAGTTTTGGGAAGATATTGATCATGGACAAGTTTAAATATTAAATTGTTGCCCTTTCTCCCCAACATTTACCTCATCAACTTGTGTGACCTGTTTCCACAATCCACTCTCTCTACCTCCAAACTCATTAAATTTGTGAGCCTGTCAATGGCAAATTGAGTCTTCAAAGTTTGGGAACTGAGGTTTGTCTCGAACTCGAACCTCTAGACGTCGTTAGGAGATACCTGAGTATGCTTATCAGGAGCCTAGATAATTTCATAAAGAAGATGGCTATGAAGAATTTGCCGCCTCTCGCCCCCTCAAACAATCCTAATCCCCATCTTAAACTTTTGGAATATTTGGAGATTAGAAGGTTTAATTTAAAGATTATGGACAAAAATTTCGCTGTCCATGGCTCGAATAATGGCAAGTAATATATACGTGGTCGTCATCTGATGAAAATTTATGCCTCCAGTGAGATGAGATATATTGGGACGAAATTACTAATTCCAAGATTATTTTAGGCAAACTACATTGAGAAATAATGCCCCAGTTGGGATTGTTTTTTTGAAAATTTCCACTAAATTTAAAATATATAACTAAGGTAAAATAAAAAGAGATGTTATTGTATGAATAGTCCAAAAAGAAAGTAACAAAAAAATTACTATAAATAAGTAAAAGTCAATCTCAAGAGATTGGGAAATTTTTAATTATTTTAGATTACATAAATTTAAAGCAATATAATTATTATGGAATTTTTCAAAATCACATAGTGCTAGGATGCACATGTAAGTTGTGTTAAAGAAATCCCACATCGAATAATTGGTGTGGTGTAAAGCAGTTAATATATTCTAGTTAATCCATAACTCAATGGCTTAAATTTTTTATTAAAGGTGAGTCCAACTGGATATATTAACATACTCAGACATAAGCTCCCTTAAGGTGATCTCCCCGGACATAAGGTATCGGGTTTTTGCTATGTTTCCATAACATATAGCTTTGTACCAATCTTAAGTTGTATTATGTTATTGTGCAATTGAAATTTAATGAAATTATTGTCATTTGAAAAGTTGCAAAGTTTGTGAAGATTACTGGGGAGAATTTCTTTTAATTTAAGTGTCTTTCCTATCATTACCTCTTTATAAAATACAAAACAACATCCATGGTGATAATTTTATAAATAACAAAAAAGGAGAAGCAATGGCGCTAGTAGGGAACAAAGCAAGTGGTCATGATACATCGTCTGTTTAACTTGAAGATGAGCAAATGTACGTCAGTCATTGATCAGATTAATAAATTCAATGTGGTCGTAAGTCAATTGAGCTCAGTTGAGATTGACTTTGATGATGAGGCGTGTGCTTTGATTCTCTTATTCTTATTGTCTAATAGTTGGAATACTACCGTTAGTAATTCCTCTAGATTAACAATCTTGATATTTTATGGGGTTCGTGATTTGATTATGAGTGATTACATCTATAGGAGAGAATATTGTGAACCTATGCATGCTGCTTTAGTAGGTGAAAGTAGATGAAGAATTGATACTCGTGTTAATAGAAGTAGAATAAACCTGAATAAATGTAGTTAGTCTAGGACTGGCCGTGTTGTTGGTTGGAGTTGAGACAAGATGGGGAATCTTAGAAAGGATTGCCTTAAGATCAAGAATGAGAAGTGTAAGGGAATTAGAGTTGAGTCTATTGATGATATTATAGCTATAGCTTACTCTAAATTGGATAATGATGATTATGTCTTGTTTGTTACTAAGAATTATGAATTTTGGTTGTTCGTTTCATGCTATACTGGATATGAACTGGTTTTACCACTTATAGTGCACGGAAGGTAATAAAGTGCAATTGGGAAATAACGTTGAATGTGATATTGTGGGTGTTGGCGATATTAGAATTAGAATGTATGATGGTATCGTGAGGATATTGACTAGAGTGAGGCATGTTTCAGATATGAAGAATAAACTTGATTTTCTTAAGTACCCAGGATTTAACTTGGTATTGGTATATTTCAGAAGGTAGAATTCTAAAGGTTATTTGAGGTATCTTGGTAATAATAAGCGAAATTCAGCACAGTGGCCAATATGAGTTTCAAGGTGAGATAGTGACGGATTTCGCTGCGCAAACATTGAATACATATGTTCAAAAGTTTGAATTGTGGTACATGTGTTTAGAGCACATTAGCGAGAGAAGCCTGGAGGTTTTAAGTGATCCGAATCTGCCATGTGTTTATATGGCTGACGAACTAGAATATATATAGGTGTTGTGACATAGACAAAGGACGAAAAATGTAGTTCAATATGGTTATCAAAGAAACGACAGAGATTACAAAGTTAATTCACTTGGATATTCGCAAGTTGTCGCGGTTTCCTTCTAGAAAAAGAGTCGATATCATGCTAACAATTGTGGATGATTACTCGAGGAAGACTTTGGTGTTTGTGCTAAGACACAAGTTTGATATTGTTGTCAAGATTAGGCAGTTAAGTGCTTTGATTGAAAGGTGACTAGTAAATCATCAAAAGAATTTTGATTGAATTGATACAATTGAAAGATTTAGTATTGAATTGTATGCCATATAATAGGTTTATAAGCCTATATAAGAATTATATCATAAGAAACCTACTCAAATAGATTAGGAAAATTTCATCTTCAAGTTCAAACTTGAGACATGTTTTCAAGAACCATTGGATTGAGACTTTTGCATGAGTGAAAAATGGTTTATTTAGTAATTTATTATAAATCAAAGGAGGGATAATGTTTTTTTTTTGGTCGAAAAATGGAGGAAAAATGGTTTCTCTGGAAGAAACGGACGACTATGATGAAAATTTTGAAGTCAGTGAACGGACATCATTGGTAGTGCCTCGGCCTGATGCTCGGGGGCAAGTCTCGCTTGACTCACAAGAGCAACATTTTCGTTATGGCTCGATCGGGAAATTGTTGTTTCAGCTTCGAAAAAGAAATGGACCCTGTTAACTATCTAGCGTTACCGTTAACAGGTTTCATTGTTGAAAAAATTCACCAAAAACATTGGTTAAACAAATAGAAAAATCGCGGTTATGCAATTCAACCAAGCTAGGCCGAATCGGGATAAGTTCCCATTATTATAAAAGCACAAAGAAATTTATAGGATCACCTTGCCCTAGCTAGTTCACAGGAGCAAAGTATATTCGCTAACAAACGTGCAGGTTAGGATGTCCAAAGGATTCCAATTCCTCCAAAAAAAGAAATCCCTTCCTGTTAGTAAATGGTAAGCAAGATACACTGGTTCACTCGGTCTTTTTCAATAAGCAACAAAAGAGTTCACACGGACTGACTACGTTGATTCGAGCAAATGCGCAAACAAGTAACAAGAAGAAGATGAGCAGGAAACAATAGAAAAAAAAGAAAATAGAAAAAACTAGAAAAAATGCAGAACATCATGATTTGCACTTGTTATCTTGGCCGTGCAACCCCAAGTGAAGACTTTATTTAATAAAATTTGTTTATTGTTGGCAAGAGCATTCTCTCTACCAAAGTCCCGCATCTTATTACGAGAAGGGAAAGAAGTAATAAAAAAAAAAAAAGAGATAAGTGCACTAGAAGTCAATGATGAGTTGTGAGAGTGGTCCTTGTACGTATAAAAGAGGGGACGGTCCTAATTAGTATTAGGTCTAGAAATATCAACGTTTCAGGATTGTGAAACTTATTGAGATAACATGAGGTTCTCGAGCGATTTGCTATGATCTGGTTGAGTTCAGCTCAACGATGCTTATCGAATCTCTTGTACATGGAGAAGATAAGCATTTTATTTCCTTTCAACAAGTTTTAACTATATCCCAATACGTATTGATCTATATTGAGATTGTAGAGATGATGCCTTGACCTAGAAAGGATGACAAATTGTATTAAACAGAATAATCAAGCCACTTTAAAGTTGTACTACAATTTTCTACATTAGTTTTTGTGGACCCTCTCTTTCTCTAAAAGGACAACGCAGGTTTAAAGCAACAGTATCCAATTCCCCATTAGTGTAATCTACATATGCCCTTATACTTTACTTCGAATAAAGCATAGGGAATCTTAATAAATCAAGAGTGATGTCATCCATTAAGGAAAATTTATGAATAAATATATGAACCAAAGGTGAAGGCCCTTAATTAAAGATTTTCACATTCCGACCTTTAAAGAAAAAGCGAATGACTTTTAGTCAACCATTTCGGTCTTTGATCACAAGCAATGTTTTGAAAATGATACCTGACGTTAAACTGGAACGAGTGCTGGAATGTGATACTATCGGTTTAATCGGTCCAATCGTTTATACTAACCAATTTGAATAAAAAGAATATACTATTAAAAAAAAGCAATATGTGTAATGATAATTTTGAAAACATTATGTGCGAATTCACATGTAATATTTGTATGCTTTAAAGGATTTTAAATGTTCTAAAATTAGTAAAAATAGATTTTTTTTCCAATCAATTGTTATAGGTTGAATTGGGGAAATTACCCAATCAATGTTAAATATATTATACGGATGTCAATTCAATCCTAAATTTTTCAATTTTATCAATTTAATTCCAAATATTTGCGCGAAATTCCAACATAGTCATTCCTGTTAATTCTTTTCGAAAATTACTGGCATGGTGATCCGGTCATCGCCAACCATCCTATATGGTATATCACCATGTTAATGATTTTCGGCAAAAATTGGCCCATACGACTATATTGAAATTTCGCGCAAAGGTTTAAAATTAAATTGATAAAATTAGAAAATTTAGGATTAAATTGGTATACGTACGATTAGTTAAGATCGATTGGACAATTTCCCCGATTGAATGGTCCAAATGCTTGTGACAATAGACTTTCTAACTTTCCAAGTTCGCCCTATCATTTTCAGGTCGCGAATGACCCTACCAACAAGAAGATGGTTGAACGTGATGTACAGTTAACATTTTGGAGACATACAAAAGCTTCGACAGACAAATATTGGCACCTCCGAAATGAGTTTATGTTGCAGTTATTCCATTCGTTTCTTCATCCCCTTTTTTTTTCTACTTTTATGTTTTTAAGGGTTTAACCAGATGGCCAAACAAAGAGGGAAAACGTGAAACAAGCGTGGATAGCACACGAAAAGTAGATAATGACGACACACATACCTGGAGTGGTTTCACTGTAAGGAAGCAAGAGGAACTGAGATATCTTGGCTGCTGACTGACTTGTCCACAAGATGGGTGAAGAAGAATGCAGGCCGAAACACGTCCTGATAACACCAGAATCTAAGTGGGCGTATCAGCACAACGCAAAAGCAAAGTGGACACTGTGGGGGAAGAAAACGGGAGGGATCTGAAAATTCAATGAAGAGGAAATGTAATGGAGGAAGATGTTTCGCTTTCAGTACCTTGAGCTTCAACTGGGGAACGACTCGAGGATGAAGGGGCTCTTTGCTTTGCGAGGGGCCAATGACGAGAGAGGATATCGCATATGGTTGCGGAGAATCTATTGAAACCAGCACGTCTAAATGGCAAGCAACTGGTCGGCAAATTTTATAACGAGCAACACTCGCTACTTTTCGACTTGAGCATTGCCCACAGCAATTATTATAATGAGCACTACCGATACCTCTCGACTCGAGCATTGTCAACCCAAATACACTATGGTGGTTCTGCTCACTGTACAGCATTAGACTTAAATGACAAAGAGGGACATTCTGAAGCCAACTACTGCAATAACCGACAGTGGGGTTCTAACCCAGCAAAAGCCTCCGAGGCTCCGGATGGTCCAGGGGATGAAAGACCACCCGTCCCAGTGTGCTGCTGAAAGCGTGCAAGACTGAGATGAAGTGTGCAACTACTCCAACCCTCTGATCGATTCACTCGGATCTCTGTGGAAATTCAGGATGAAGTCTCATAAAAATGACTGTTGGGTGTGATTAGCAAAATGTTAATAAATGTGTCTGAGTTACTCCAATGTTTGTGCAGCCTTTTCTATGGTGAGAGCTTTCGGGTGAACAAGTACGTGGAGATTTTGTGAAAACCTGTGATGTTCGTTTGAGAGGTATGATCAAGCCCGTGCAATCAAGCATGCATTTGGTCGTTCGGATTTATAATCAGGATAGGACTGGATATGATAGGATAAGAAATCCAAGAATTTTGTCAAATTTTATCCACTATTTGGTAAATTACGGATTTAAGGTTGGATATTTTCATATTTTTTAATATATATTGTTTGGTAGAAACCATATATCAATTTAAAGGACATATATGCCCCTACGTAGTGTCCATGAAATAATATCGATCTTATTATCTTAAAAATATCATTATCATGCACAAATATACTTGAAAACATGCATAGTTAATTAGACTTTCAAACCACGTTACAAAAAAAAAAAATTAGACTTAGCAAACTTGCTCTTTGTCGTCTATACCACGCTTTAGCAATTTTCTACTTGCTTAGCTTAAGTCTTATTGAAATCATTCGTAAATTTTTTTTTTTACTGATTGAGTTATAAATATTTTCACATTTTATCAATTAAATCCATTTGACTAATTTTGACTAGAAATCGCTGATGTGGACGTCAGCCATCCTATGTAGCATAGACGGCAGGTAGGCATTGTGGATTGTAGGACAGCGTTGACATATACAATTTTTAATAATATTTTTTTTGAAATTTTCTTTTATTTTATTTTCTTTCATTTCCTATCTTATTTTTTCCTAACTCCCAATTGTGGGTTGGCGAGGGTCGTCAGTCAACCCTTACCGACCCTAGGCGAGGTGTGGTCCTTGCTAGGTTTGGACGAGGGCCGCGACGCCCCTAGCCGATTTGGGCACCACTAACGTCCACGTCGGCGATTCTCGATTAAAATTGACTGGATGAACTCAACTGAGAAAATGTAAAAACATTTATAACTCAATTGATAAAATTAAAAGATTTATAACTGAATTAATAAAAGTGCAATAAATTTATGACTTTTTTGATAATTTTTTCAGCATTTTAAAGTTGATTTGACTCCTTATGAGTAATGTAAATTTGTCAAATGCTAGTTAAGATTGTTCCCCCCCACCGATAGATATAGTCGTGCTAAAGATGATGCACTATTAAATATAATGAGGAATGACAAACGAAAATCTGAATGCTTATTGACATTATCTTAAATTGTAATCAAGCCAGAGTAGGTCCTTTTTGAGCCTTAAATTTTTGTAAAAAAGGGACCATTTCCTCTCCTTTGCACGCGTTGAAATATCATTTCTTCTAGTCAAATAAGGTGTTAGGGCTGAACTTTGGACAAGACTATACTTTCCCTCCGGGATGGAGAAAGTTTCCTTCCACCTTTGTCTTTGATAGATGGATTACAAGTTATAAACAGCGCTGGCGAGCAAACTTAATTAAGATTAAAGGTGGGTGATGTCATTCACATGGCCGCTTTGGACAATAGGATATACCATTCTCTTGGCCGTTTATGTACACGCCAAGAGAGTTCTAGACTTACGGTTGGGCCCTTTGTTTGGGGATACGAAAACTGTCGGAAGAGCACCCTAAAGAGGTTAAGCTAGCCGTAACCCGACACTCGGCCTATCGGGGGTCCAGTGTTCAAAGCCGATGCTGGCAGAGAAACCGCCCCTCCTCAACTGCCACTCTACCCCCTCGTCGGTCGAACGTGGAAAACTCTGATTTTCTGAACTTCACACCTATAAAAGTTGCCCTCTTGATTCTGTATCTACACTGCAAGGGAAAAAAGCTCATGCTCCATGCGATACCAAGACCATCCTCAGAAGGACCAAAAAGTACGAAAGCAATCTTTGAAAACTTCAAAGGGAAGGAAGGTGAACAACAAAACAGAGAACTTCCCATTGCTAATTAACCAGTACGTTTTGTTTTTGCAATTACAGATCAAAGACTAGACTCCTTACTTCACCAGAACAACTTCATCCAAGTGATTGTTTGGGTGACTTGATGCCCATATCGATGCTTTTTTTGTGCACTGAGAAACTTTTACTAGGCAAGGACTTCAAAACTCACCAGTACAGAGTCGCAACGTCTCGCGTCTCTTTGCGCTACTCGAACTGTAGAATGCGTATTTCTCTCGGTCATCATCTCTACAGCATAAATTTAACGAAAAGGTAAAGAAGAGGAGCGTCCTCATCTTTTAATCTGGTTTCTTCAAATTGAAGCAGTTATCTGTTGCCTGGCTGAATAGCTCCTGGACCAGCTTTAATTCCTTCTCTGCCAATGCCAAAAATCAATAGAAGATGTCACTTTTGATTTAAAAAAAGGACAAACACAAGTGAACAGGACAGACACCCTCACAGCCTCATTGATGGGGCAATTACCAGCAGCTCCGAGTTGCTTCTGAAGCTCTTGTCCTACAGCATCATTCTCAGCCTGTGCACGGTAATTTGGGAAGAATAAGAAACAGCCTTAAACAATGGAAAAAATGAACAGAAGATGCCAGAAACCACGGATCCTCTTGACCTGAAGCTCTGCAATCCTTTTAAGTTGAGCTTCTTCGCCTCCCTCGGGCAGTGGAAGTCCTGCTACTAAGGCATCAAACTGCAGAAGAAAAATATTCTGATAGAACTCTATCCAGATTGCAAGAGCAAAAAGCGGAAAAGTAGACCGAATTTTATAACTTGAAGCACAATGCTTCATCTCTAAAGTGGAGGCCAATTGCTTTCGCCCGCGAGAATATACTGATATAGCAGAGTCTCTACGATGCCACACTGACCCCATCAGTTTACTTCAAGCATGATGCAGAACAACGGTGAAGAAGATAGAAATCAGACAACAACGATCCCACATATTCAAGATCAAGAACACTAACAGCGTTACAATCTCATAACAATCATACCTAAATTCAATTCTACCGACTGCGAGTTGCAGAAACACATTTGAAAGAAACCATAGTCGTGATTACACAAGAGTGGTGACTCTTTTCGAGTGCGCATAAGTATTTAATTGCACATGCGTCAAAAGATTTACCCAACTTCGTGTAAACCAAATTTGCAACGCGGTCTGTGCACATACACACCGAGATGCTCGTGGCAGACATATCCATCCAACGGAATCCACAAGACAAAAGACGGAGGGGGGGGCTGCGTTTTCTTCCGTAGGAAAAAACTGCCGTATTAGGTGCAACCGCGTATAACGCACAAGGACACACACGCAATACATCTACGGACCTACCCGCCACATCCGTGATCCATCCATGACAACTTCCACAGTACATACATTTATGAATGAAATGTGCTCATGTCATCCACAAGAGCGGGTGCAGAGTTTTCGAACCGAGACTAAAATGCACACACAAAAGCCAATAGAAGTACGAACATCTTTCCGCAAAAACTTCGGACATGACCCTAGATTCCTAACCATACAATTCTTCTATATAAGCAAATTTTTTTTTTCTTCTTGCCACAATAAATCAACTCATCAAGTAATCAATCTTCCCCAGAGATGAACCATCGATCCCTAGCCAAATAACTTCTTCCAATTACATCAGGTAGATAACGAGCAAAGCTCACCAACGACCTTGCTACAGCAAAGCCTGAGAGACACGAACCTGCTTGGCGGCCTTGACGAGAGCGGAGCTCATCAGCTTGGGCTGCTCGGCGAAAGCGGACGCGTCCCCCGCGGCGGTCGCGGCGATTGGGGGCGGCTCCGGATAGCTCGCGGAGAGCCGCACGGAGGGCGCGTCCCTCTGCAGGGTGCCGAAGGTGTTGAAGGCGACCGAGGCGATCGTGTTGACCTGCTCCTGCAGCTGGGAGATCACGTCCATCTTCCGAGATTTCCCCTATCGCAGAGGGTTTCCGGATGCGTTCAGCAGTCCGACGGAATTCCACTGACGAAAGAGGAGCGCCAGAGACGGTCGCACGGCGGCGAGGTGACGACGGAGGAGCGACGTCGATGACCAAATTGCGGAGGAAAGAGATCTTAGAAGAGGGTCACCTTCGGGTCGACGGGGGGCGCGACGGCGGGTGGCGGCGGGCGCGAGGGTGGCTCCGGCTCCGGCTCTGCAGAAACTGCAGGTCAGATTATGGAGGGTCGGGAGAGAACCGGCAGGGGTGCGGCGGCGGAGGAGAACGACGGGGTTCGCCGGCTGAAGTCGGCGAGGTGCGACCGAAGCCTTGCCGTAGCGGGAGAACTCGCGCGAACTCGGGATTATATTTATATAGGGAAAATAACGTAACATGCCAACGAATTTTAACTTAATATATAATTTGATCAATGAACTTTTAATTTGTTTAATATAATTTTTTAAATTTTAACTTAATATTTAATATGATCTATGAATTTTTAATTTATTCAATGTGATTTATAAACTTTTAGTATATGTTCAATATAGTCTCTAAACTTTATAAAAATATTTAATGTAACCCTTTCATTAATTCAAGTTCATGGACTATATTTTATATTTTCATATAGTTCAATGACTCTATTGAACATGTACCGAAAATTCAAGGATCATATTAAATATTGGATTAAAGTTCAGGGATTACATTAAATTTTTAGGAACTAAATCTCTCATGGACTGTTTGTGTCATCATCCATATATATATAAGTCTCGATAAAGTTACGGGTAAAAGTCATAAGAAAATCCTAAATTATCCTTATTATGACAAATTCACTTAAATTTTTTTTGTGACTTAAAAAATCTTAATATTTATCAAAGTTCTGTGAACGAGAATCTTTAAAAATTTGCTAGAAAACAAATTGTATTGATATGTGAAATAAAACGACGTTATTTTGATCAAAAAATTACATGACAAAACCTTGACGGAGAATAAATGCGTCACATATATATAAGTTTTGGATTTTTTAGGTCATCAAAAAATTTAGTGTAAATGTATCAAAGTAGACATAATTTATAGTAGTTAATTTGACCAAAAAAAAAGTTCATAATAAAAGTGAATTTACTCATGACATGATATGTGTCACGGGTCGATCGATCTCGCGTTCCCTAACCCGATGCGGCCTTAGGAATTTCTTCCCAAGTCAGCCTTCCCACACTCAACTCACAAGAACTTTTAGAGAGAAACTCTAGAGAGAGAAGCTCCGGATTTCTATTGCTTCTTGAAAGTATGAGATGATACAATGAGGGGGGGACCCCTTCTTATACAAGTCCGAACTAACCGTATCCGTAGATCTCTCCCGATCTAGCGGTGGAGATCGTATCTCCCCAACTACCCAACTACCTCATTAATTAGAGGCTTACAATTAATGTATTTCCCGCCCAGGAGTATTCTAGAACACATCAAGAAAACCCTAGTACTTAGAACACTCGGGACTTGCTTTCTCGTTCAATGCTCGGTCACGGTCCATCGTCCGGAAACCTCATGAGCGATCCAATTCTTGGCCGTGACATTCCCCCCCCCACCTATTCGGCGGCGCCCTCGTCGCGTCTTTGGCATGGAAAATATCGATATGCTTTTTGAATTGCCAAGAGCTTCTCGAACTCCAACTTGCTTCACTCTCAGGAAGACCCTTCCATCGGATTAAGTACTCTCGCTTGGCGCGACGATATCTCTTCCGTATATTTCGATCCGCCATGATGAAGTCGGCGTCTCGATCATAGGAGGTTTTTGCTCAAGCGGTGCCCGTTGCGACTCCCCTCGATCCGGGTCCTCCTCGTCTACATGGAAAGGTTTAAGCATACTCACATGGAATACGGATGTACCTTGAGTTTTGGTGGTAGTTCCGGTTTGTATCGACCTTCCCAACCCGATGTAACACTCGGAATGGCCCTCGTGGCGGCGTATAAGCCCTTTATGCACGTCCTTGTATCGAAGAACCAGGTGTAGCTTGGCCAACACCAAGTCCCGGCTTGGAACTCCCGTGCCGTCGCTTCTTATCGGCCCACTTCTTCATGCGCTTGAGGCCTTGTGTGAACACGTTAGTGCCAAGTCCGCTTGCTCATGCCACTCCTTGGCAAACTTGAAAGCGGATGGGCTACTCCCCCTTATAGCCCGTTGCAACCGTACTCGGGTGGTGGTTGTTGTCCCGTCACGATCTCGAGCGGACTTTGGTTCGTGGACTCGCTCTTTTGAAGATTGTAGGAGAATTGGGCAGCGTCGATCAACCGCCCAATTCACTTGCGTCGTCTTTACGTAGTGTCGTCGGTACAACTCAAGAGTGCATTGACCGCTCCGTTTGTCCATCGGTTTGGGGATGCAAACTCGTGGAGAAATTAAGATCCGACCCTAACAATTTAAAGAGCTCGGTCCAGAATCTACCCGTGAATCGAGGGTCGCGATCGCTCACGATCGTTTGTGGCACTCCCCAATATTTGACGGCGTGCTTCAAGAATAGCTTGGCGCTTCCTCGGCGGACAATCCTTCGATGCGGGTGCGAGCGTCGGCGTGCTTGGAAAATCGATCCACCACGACCATGAGAGTCCGACACCCCCGGACTTTGGCAAGTTGACAATGAAGTCCATGGAGACACTCTCCCATGGACGCTCCGGGATAGGAAGTGGCTCCAAGAGCCCCGCCGACGACCTTTGTTCGAGCTTGTCTTGTTGGCATACAAGGCAAGTCCGGACATATGCCTCAACGTCGTCGCGCAAGTGAGGCCAAAAATAACGATCCTCCACAAGCGCCATAGTGCGGTGGATCCCCGGATGACCCGCCCACTTGGAATCATGGCACTCCCGTAGGATTTCCTTCCGTAGTTTCCCATATAGTGGCACGTACAATCGCCGTCCCTTGGTGTAAAGCAAGTCACCTTCACACCAAAATTGCCGGGTTTTGCCCTCCCGTGCATGGTCGATGAGTGCTTTGGCCGTTGGATCGTGTTGGAGTCCCTCCTTGATCCGCTCATCCCAGGGATTCTTGGGACGACTTACGATTGACGATGCTAGCTCGCTCCTTCGGCTGAGTGCATCGACCCGCGAATTTGCCTTCCCCGGCTTGTACTCGAGCACATAATCGAACTCCGCCAGGAAATCTTGCCATCGAGCTTGCTTCGGGCTTAACTTCTTTTGAGTTTGGAAGTAGCTCGTGGCCACATTGTCCGTCCTTACGACGAACCGGGATCCCAAGAGATAATGCCTCCATGTGCGGAGACAATGAACCACCGCGGTCATTTCTTTCTCTTGGACCGTATACCGTCGTTCGGTATCATTCAGCTTTCTCGACTCGAACGCTACCGGGTGTCCATCCTGCATAAGAACACCACCAATAGCAAAATCGGAAGCGTCGGTTTCTACCTCATAAGGTTTGGCATGATCGGGTATACGAGCACCGGCTCCTCGGTCATTGCTTGCTTCAACCGATCAAAGCGCCTTTTGGCATCGAGTCGTCCACTCCCCGGCTTCTCCTTTTTCAACATATCCGTGGGTGGCGCGGTGATGCTCGAATATCCTCGGACGAACCGCCGATAGTAGTTGGTGAGGCCAAGGAATGACCTTAGATCCGTCACCTTGGTTGGCGGCTTCCAATCTACAATGGCCTTAATCTTGGCGAGTCCATCCGCACACGTCCACCCCGGCGATGTGTCGGGGAATGGAACTTCCCGTTGTGCAAAGGCACATTTCTCGTTTGGCGTATAAGTCATTCTCCGTAGAACTTGGAAGACTCGTTTGAGATGCTCGATGTGTTCCTCGGCGTCCGGCTATACACCACAATATCATCAAGATAAACCACTACAAATTGATCTAGGAGCGGGTGGAGTACCTTGTTCATGAGTGTGCAAAATGTGGCGGAGCATTTGTCAAACCGAATGGCATGACGAGGAACTCATATGACCCATACCGCGTCACACAAGCGGTCTTTGGTTCATCCTTTTGCAATCCGCGCTTGATAGTATCGATCGAAGATCAAGCTTGGTGAACCATTGTGCTTCTCCAAGTTGATCGAACAAATCGGCAATAAGAGGATCGGGTACTTGTTCTTGATCGTCGACTTGTTCAGCGCCCGATAATCGATGCACATCCGGAGTGACCCATCATGCTTCTTACGAAATAGGACCGGGGCCAAGCGGAGCCTTCGATGGTCGAATATACCCGCATCAAGCAACTCCTTGAGTTGTCTTCTTAGTTCTTCAATTCGGGGGGCGCCATGCGATAGGGTGCCATGGCGGGTGGTCGGCGTCGGGCACGAGCTCGATTTTATGATCCACCTCCTTTGGGCGGAAGCTTCTTGGGAGTTCGGGTGGCATTACATCCTTGAAGGAATCGAGGACTTGGGTTACCTCCGTCGGGACATCACTCCCTTCACCCTTTGGGTCCTCGATTTTCAAGGTTGCTAGGAAAGTAGCCTCCCTTTCTTCGCTCCCTTAGTAACTTGCATCGCCGATATTATCTTTTGGTCACGACCCGACTGTCGGGTGACGGGACCCACACATTGACAACGTCGTCAAGATACAAATACAATCGGCAAATGGGACAATAAGAGCATCTATTCTATCAAGGAATCCCAAGCCAATGACAAAGTCATAATCGTCAAGTGGAATTACCTCGATCGTCTCTTTACTCTTCCATTGCCGAGTTGGAACTCCACATCCTTAGCCAAGCCGTTGGTAGGGATTTCCTTGGAGTTCACCGTCTTGAGCCAACCGGCCCCTTTCTCAACCGAAGATTGAGTTTCTTCGCAGCCTCTTCGAGATGAATAGATCGGATGCCCCGTGTCGATGGCGCACTCATCTTGGTTTTCCCGATCGTCACGTCCGCGAACATCAATCCCTTGGGCTTGTTCGCCTTTTTGGACTTTATGGAACTTAGGATTCGCAACGTACCGAGTCGTGCCTCCTCTTGTTCCTCCTCGTGTGCTTTGACAATCGCGGCTAGTTTGCCTCGAGTTGGGCAATCCACGAGCCATGTGCTTACCGTCGCACAAGAAGCACTTGAAGGTGCGTCCCTTCTTGTGTTCTCCTCCGCTCGACTCCGCCTTAGCCCCCTTGGAGGGGCCGTTGATGGTTTGCTTCCACTCGGACGGTGGAATTTGTTACGATCTCCCCCACCAACGCCCTTGTCCCTTGGTCGGGTATCCGGCTTGCTTCCGGAAGTAGGTTTGTACTCCACCATGGCCTCGGCTACGGACATGGCCGTCGAAAGATCTCTAGCATTGCACCGTTTTAGCTCTTGCTTCACCCATGGTTTTAGTCCACCCACAAATTGGAAATAGGCCTCCGTGTCATTCATGGGCGAATTTGGAGTAACAACTCGAGAACTTCGAACATACTCGAGCTCCCCCCTTTTGTTCAAAGGCGACGGAGTTCATCTCGAGCTTCTTCTTCCGCATAAAGCGGGATAGTATTGTCGTCGAAATTCCTCGACGAACAACTCCCATGTAGTGATCGGTGCACCACTCCGATCATCACTCCTCTGACGCCACCATAAGAGTGCATTATCGAGTTAAGTACATGGCTGCGGTACTTACCGGATTGCACCATTGGTGATTCCATCGCTAGGAAGTATTGCTCCATGTACCATAGGAAGTTGTCCACGTCTTTGGGCACCCGCGAGCCTTTAAACTCCCTTGACGGGGCATCCATTCGTGGAGGCGGTTTGCCGCGGCAACTCCTCCGTTCACACGTGCTCCTTCCAGCTCGGCGACCTTCGCCTTTAGTTGACCATCTCTTGCGCATAGCCTCCACCAAGGCCTCAAGGCATCGTCCCGTTGCTCAAGTTCTTTGGTGGCATCGGTCAAGTTGCCCGGCATCTCTCCTCCGGAGTTCTCAAGCGAACTTAGCTCTTGCACTTGGCCTCGAGCTCTCCCGTTCGGACTCGCCTCCCCGATCGTCTGACCAAGATCCTCGACTATTCCTTGGACATCACCCACGGCGATCTCCATTTTCGCCAAAGCGGGTCTCCAAGTCACCAACCATTTCCCTTGAATTTGAGCTATCACGGTCCTCTTGCCTCGGCACCTTGCCTCTCGGCGGCATTCCCGATCATCGATCCGCCCACCTTTCGGTTTGTGGCGATACATTGGATCGTGGCCCGGCGCCTTTGGCCATCTTTGCTCACGATACCACTTGTCACGGGGCGATCGATCTCGCGTTCCCTAACCCGTGCGGCCTTAGGAATTTCTTCCCAAGTCAGCCTTCCCCCTCAACTCAACTCACAAGAACTTTTAGAGAGAAACTCTCTAGAGAGAAGCTGCGGATTTCTATTGCTTCTTGAAAGTATGAGATGATACAATGAGGGAGGAGACCCCTTCTTATACAAATGCCGGACTAACCGTATCCGTAGATCTCTCCTCGATCTAGCGGTGGAGATTAATGTATATCTCCCCAACTACCCAACTACCTCATTAATTCTGAGGCTTACAATTAATGTATTTCCCGCCCTAGGGGTATTCTAGAACACATCAAGAAAACCCTAGTACTTAGAACACTCGGGACTTGCTTTCTCGTTCAATGCTCGGTCACGGTCCATCGTCCCCGGCTTGGAACTCCACGCGTCGCTTCTTATCGGCCCACTTCTTCGCGCGCCGAGGCCTTGTGTAGACACGTTCGTACCAAGTCCGCTTGCTCATGCCACTCCTTAGCAAACTTGAAAGCGGATGGGCTACTCCCCTTATAGCCCGTTGCAACCGCATCGGGGTGAGTGGTTGTTGTCCCGTCCACGATCTCGAACGGACTTGTTCGTGGTTCGCTCTTTTGAAGATTGTAGGAAGAGAATTGGGCAACGTCGATCAACCGCCCAATTCATGCGTCGTACTTACGTAGTGTCGGAGGTACAGCTCCAAGAGTGCATTGACCCGCTCCGTTTGTCCATCGGTTTTGGGATGCAAACTCGTGGAGAAATTAAGATCCGAAACCCTAACAATTTAAAGAGCTCGGTCCAGAATCTGCCCGTGAATCGAGGGTCGCGATCGCTCCACGATCGTTTGTGGCACTCCCCAATATTTGACGACGTGCTTCAAGAATAGCTTGGCGCTCCTCGGCCGGACAATCCTTCGATGCGGGTACGAACGTCGCGTGCATTTGGAAAATCGATCCACCACGCATCATGAGAGTCCGACACCCTTCGGACTTTGGCAAGTTGACAATGAAGTCCATAGAGACACTCTCCCATGGACGCCCGGGATAGGAAGTGGCTCCAAGAGCCCCGCCCGACGACCTTTGTTCGAGCTTGTCTTGTTGGCATACAAGGCAAGTCCGGACATATGCCTCAACGTCCGCCGCAAGTGAGGCCAAAATAACGATCCTCCACAAGCGCCATAGTGCGGTGGATCCCCGGATGACCCGCCCACTTGGAATCATGGCACTCCCGTGAGGATTTCCTTCCGTAGTTTCCCATATAGTGGCACGCATAATCGCCGGCCCCTTGGTGTAAAGCAAGTCACCTTCACACCAAAATTGCGGGTTTGCCTCCCGCATGGTCGATGAGTGCTTTGGCCGTTGGATCGTGTTGGAGTCCCTCCTTGATCCGCCATCCCATGGATTCTTGGGGACGACTTACGATTGCGATGCTAGCTCGCTCCTTGGTAAGTGCATCGACCCGCGAATTTGCCTTCCCGGCTTGTGTACTCGAGCACATAATCGAACTCCGCCGGGAAATCTTGCCATCGAGCTTGCTTGGGCTTAACTTCTTTTGAGTTTGGAAGTAGCTCGTGGCCCATTATCCGTCCTTCCTGACGAACCCGGGATCCCAAGAGATAATGCCTCCATGTACGGAGACAATGAACCCCGCGGTCATTTCTTTCTCTTGGACCCGTATATCGCGTCGTTCGGTATCATTCGACTTTCTCGACTCGAACGCTGCGGGTGTCCATCCTGCATAAGAACACCACCAATAGCAAAATCGGGCGTCGGTTTCTACCTCATAAGGTTTGGCATGATCGGGTGGCACGAGCACCGGCTCCTCGGTCATTGCTTGCTTGACGATCAAACGCCTTTTGGCGTCGGGTAAATCCACTCCCGCGGCTTCTCCTTTTCAACATATCCGTGAGTGGCACGGTGATGCTCGAATATCCCGGACGAACCGCCCGATAGTAGTTGGTGAGGCCAAGGAATGACCTTAGATCCGTCACCTTGGTTGGCGGCTTCCAATCTACAATGGCCTTAATCTTGGCGAGTCCATCCATCCACACGCCCACCCCGACGATGTGTCCTGTGAATGGAACTTCCCGTTGTGCAAAGGCACATTTCTCCCGCTTGACGTATAAGTCATTCTCCGTAGAACTTGGAAGACTCGTTTGAGATGCTCGATGTGTTCCTCGAGCGTCCGGCTATACACCACAATATCATCAAGATAAACCACTACAAATTGATCTAGGAACGGGTGGAGTACCTTGTTCATGAGTGTGCAAAATGTGGCCGGAGCATTTGTCAAACCGAATGGCATGACGAGGAACTCATATGACCCATACCGCGTCACACAAGCGGTCTTTGGTTCATCCCTTTTGCAATCCGTGACTTGATAGTATATCGATCGAAGATCAAGCTTGGTGAACCATTGTGCTTCTCCAAGTTGATCGAACAAATCGGCAATAAGAGGGATCGGGTACTTGTTCTTGATCGTCAGCTTGTTCAACGCCCGATAATCGATGCACATCCGGAGTGACCCATCATGCTTCTTCTGAAATAGGACCGGGGCGCCAAACGGAGCCTTCGATGGTCGAATATACCCCGCATCAAGCAACTCCTTGAGTTGTCTTCTTAGTTCTTCAATTCGGGAGGCGCCATGCGATAGGGTGCCATGGCGGGTGGTCGGCGTCGGGCCGAGCTCGATTTTATGATCCACCTCCCTTTGAGGCGGAAGCTTCTTCGGGAGTTCGGGTGGCATTACATCCTTGAAGGAATCGAGGACTTGGGTTACCTCCGTCGGGACATCACTCCCTTCACCCTTTGGGTCCTCGATTTTCAAGGTTGCTAGGAAAGTAGCCTCCCCTTTCTTCGCTCCCTTAGTAACTTGCATCGCCCGATATTATCTTTTGGTCACGACCCGACTGTCCGGGTGACGGGACCACACATTGACAACGTGCGTCCAAGATACAAATACAATCGGCAAATGGGACAATAAGAGCATCTATTCTATCAAGGAATCCCAAGCCAATGACAAAGTCATAATCGTCAAGTGGAATTACCTCGATCGTCTCTTTACTCTTCCATTGCCCGAGTTGGAACTCCACATCCTTAGCCAAGCCGTTGGTAGGGATTTCCTTGGAGTTCACCGTCTTGAGCCAACCGGCCCCTTTCTCAACCCGAAGATTGAGTTTCTTCGCAGCCTCTTCCGAGATGAATAGATCGGATGCCCCCGTGTCGATGAGCGCACTCATCTTGGTTCTCCCGATCGTCACGTCCGCGAACATCAATCCCTTGGGCTTGTTCGCCTTTTTGGACTTTATGGAACTTAGGATTCGCTACGTACCGAGTCGTGCCTCCTCTTGTTCCTCCTCGTGTGCTTTGACAATCGCGGCTAGTTTGCCTCGAGTTGGGCAATCACGAGCCATGTGCGCACCGTCGCACAAGAAGCACTTGAAGGTACGTCCCTTCTTGTGTTCTCCTCCGCTCGACTCCGCCTTCGCCCTCGGAGGGGCCGTTGATGGTTTGCTTCCACTCGGACGGTGGAATTTGTTACGATCTCCCCCACCAACGCCCTTGTCCCTTGGTCGGGTATCCGGCTTGCTTCGGAAGTAGGTTTGTACTCCACCATGGCCTCGGCTACGGACATGGCCGTCGAAAGATCTCTAGCATTGCACCGCTTTAGCTCTTGCTTCACCCATGGTTTTAGTCCACCCACAAATTGGAAATAGGCCTCCGTGTCATTCATGGACGGAATTTGGAGTAGCAACTCCGAGAACTTCCGAACATACTCCCGAGCTCCCCCCTTTTGTTCAAGGCGACGGAGTTCATCTCGAGCTTCTTCTTCCGCATAAGCGGGATAGTATTGTCGTCGAAATTCCTCGACGAACAACTCCCATGTAGTGATCGGTGCACCACTCCGATCATCACTCCTACGACGCCACCATAAGAGTGCATTATCAGTTAAGTACATGGCTGCGGTACTTACCGGATTGCACCATTGGTGATTCCATCGCTAGGAAGTATTGCTCCATGTACCATAGGAAGTTGTCCACGTCTTTGGGCACCAGCGAGCCTTTAAACTCCTTGACCGGGCATCCATTCGTGGGGCGGTTTGCGCGGCAACTCCTCCGTTCACCGTGCTCCTTCCATCTCGGCGACCTTCGCCTTTAGTTGACCATCTCTTGGCGCATAGCCTCCACCAAAGGCCTCCAAGGCATCGTCCCGTTGCTCAAGTTCTTTGGTGGCATCGGTCAAGTTGCCCCATCATCCCCTCGGAGTTCTCCCAAGCGAACTTAGCTCTTGCACTTCGGCCTCGAGCTCTCCCGTTTTCGGACTCGCCTCCCCGATCGTCTGCAAGATCCTCGACTATTCCTTGGACATCACCCACGACGATCTCCATTTTCGCCAAGCGGGTCTCCAAGTCACCAACCATTTCCCTTGAATTTGAGCTATCACGGTCCTCTCTTGCCTCGGCACCTTGCCTCTCGGCGGCATTCCCACGATCATCAGTCACGCCCTGCTCGGTTTGTGACGATACATTGGATCGTGGCCCGCGACGCCTTTGGCCATCTTTGCTCTGATACCACTTGTCACGGGCCGATCGATCTCGCGTTCCCTAACCCATGCGGCCTTAGGAATTTCTTCCCAAGTCGCCCTTCCCACACTCAACTCACAAGAACTTTTAGAGAGAGAAACTCTAGAGAGAAGCTACGGATTTCTATTGCTTCTTGAAAGTATGAGATGATACAATGAGGGAGGAGACCCCTTCTTATACAAGTACCGGACTAACCGTATCCGTAGATCTCTCCTCGATCTAGCGGTGGAGATCGTATCTCCCCAACTACCCAACTACCTCATTAATTCTGAGGCTTACAATTAATGTATTTCCGCCCCCAGGAGTATTCTAGAACACATCAAGAAAACCCTAGTACTTAGAACACTCGGGACTTGCTTTCTCGTTCAATGCTCGGTCACGGTCCATCGTCCAGGAAACCTCATGAACGATCCAATTCTTCGGGCCGTGACATGTGCATTTCGGACAGATGATGAAAAACAGGGGGACGGGGCCTAGTACATGTAGAAAGCTTAGGGTGCAAGATTTCTTGTTTTTGTTTTGGTTTTGGTCATCCTCTTCTTCACGTAGTCTTTTGCCCGAATCGGACTTCTTTGGGTCCGAAGAAGAGGACCTGAATCCACCCACCCAAACGTGGAATAACGGGAAAAGATGAGAGCTTTAGCATGCATTTGTGCATTGGGAAGTGTCATCAGACGGTGTAGGGAAGGCGAGGAGGCGACCCACCCCCCGTCCTTTCACCTTTTCGAAGACCTCGAGGTGCTTCGTTGAGCTTCCATTTGACCCCTTTTACCTTCCCGAGGCCACTCTTCGCCTTCGCCGTAATGAATGCTCATTTCCGAGTTAAAAATGGGACCGACGATGAGTGTGCTACCTTGCCCGTTCTTTGCGTCCAGCAAGTTTCTTGGAACCTTGGAGAGATTTTTCCTGGTGTTTTGATAGGCAAAAAAGGGGTGAAAGAAACGAGGAGAAGATTTTGGTACGTGGGTTCGGATGGATTTGAGAGGGAGCACAAACAGAGTGTTGGGTATGGAGATAGCAGAGGGTGGTTTGAAAGGGGAGCAGGAGGAGGACAGACATTTCCAATGACCTGACTGATATTGTCTTCTCTTGGTCTCTTCACGACATTTTCAACGAAAACCTCTACGTTGACCAGGTTTCTTATTATTCTTCTCTCATCTATGCTTCGCTTTTTTCTTTTATCATGCCCTGTTTTTATTCTTGTGTAAGTTCAACAACAATGTAGTGTTTACTTACCACCCGTGTTTGGACTTGCGCATTCTTCCTCTCGCAAAAGGTTGAGTGTTGAATCCCGGCGCCGCAGGTGACTTAACCGGTAGTACGTGTGTGGTGGCTAGCACGTGTCGCCCCTGGGGTTTACTCCCGGCTGTCGGCCGTGCGGGGGTTCCCTGGGTTACCCAAAAAAAAAAAAAAAAACGTAGTGTTTACTTGAGAAATTTGTTGCTCTTTCTATTTTGTGTGCTTTTGATAGGCCTAGCCTTATAAGAATCTTGCATTAGACTTAGTGTGACAGAACCACTTATGCTTTTATTGTGTTCGCAAAATCGTTAGTATTTTTGGAGTAGATTTTATGTTTTTGCGGAAGTTGGTCAAAGTATTTTTGATTGTCGAGGTAGGATGGTTATACTAGGGATTTGGCCAAGCTGTTTTGTAGGTGGAGAGTATACCAGAGACATTTCAGTCAGTCCCACATTATCTCGGATCTTATGTCTTCCCTTTACTGGAAGAAACACGGGCGAGTTTGTGCTCGAGTCTGGAAAATATTTCTACGCTGCCTTTCGCTGAGGTTACTGATTTTGCGGAATGCAAGAGAAGTGGGAACAAATATGCTGTTAAGGCTGGTCGGTGGAGCAGTGAATCCAACGCTCGTGGCAAGGAAACTTACAAAACTTTGCCTGGAGATATCTTGATTCTAACTGATGCTAAGCCGGCAACCGTTCCTGACTTGGAGAGGTTTGGAAGAAGATGGGCATTTGCATCAGTAAGGATGATCGGGGGATGATGAAGAGGCTGAGGCAGCATCATCCACAAACTTTAAAGTGCAGGCATTATTGGACCATGAAGTAAATAGTTCCTGGAAGCCAATGTATGCTATTTTCCTGATAAATGTATCCACTAACAGTAGGATATGGAACGCGTTGCATATGTCTCTGAACTTGGATATTGTGAAGGAAGTTCTCTGCACAGATTTGGTGGTATGACTTTGCTTTTTGTACCTTCGATCCATTTAGACTTAAAATTGCTATATATTCCTCTAAGCTTTGAAAATTTTTACTCCTGTCGATTTGTAAGTTTCACAAGAGAACAAGATAAAGGATGCTTTAAGCCATTCTTTTGTATTTATTGGTTAGGACGATTGTTTCTATTGGTTGGTCCATCTCATGATATGGAAATGAATGAAGATACGGAAGATTAGTAAAGTTATGTCTTAAATAGGGCAATTAGTCCAAATTAATATCATGGAGCCGACTTCTTTTGTGGATGTAAAATCTCTCTCTCTCTCTCTCTCTCTCTCTCTCTCTCTCTCTCTCTCTCTCTCTCTCTCTCTGTGTCAGCATTTCTTTTCCGTAGATTTTTTTTCCACATTATTTTAATATTTTTAAAATTTTTACTGCTGCGGTAGCCTGGCCTAGATTTAGTGCTGGACCTTAATTTTTTTTTTTCTGTACTTTTCACAAGATATAAGTTTGTTCTGTGCAATGCTTCTTTATATCATATGAATACCGATTAAGTTTCAGGGTCTCTGACCTTCTACCATATATACATGGTCTGTAGTATCACAAGAAATGTGTTTGGGTTGCAGGCGAATAAAGCTTCCAATCTCTGTATTACAAAAGGTGATGGTTCTGGGAGTGAGAGCCTTGACGAGAGAGTGTGCTGTGATCTGAATGAATCCCAAATAAAAGCAGTTGGGGCCTGTCTCAATAAACTCCAATGTGAGAACAAGCCTTCCGTCGAACTGATATGGGGTCCTCCTGGAACTGGGAAAACTAAAACTCTAGCTACACTGCTATTTACTCTCTTGAAAAGGAAATATAGAACCATTGTTTGTGCTCCTACAAATGTTGCCATCAAGGAAGTGGCATCTCGTGTTTTAAAGCTGCTAAGGGAATCAGATAGTGGTATAAGCACTGAAAGGGAAAGTTTGCTCTGTTACTTAGGAGATGTGCTTATTTTTGGGAACAAGGAGCGGCTGAAAGTTGATTTGGACATTGAAGAAATATACTTGGAACACCGTGTAGTTTGTGTTTCTGAGTGCTTTTCTAAGGTCACTGGTTGGTTTCAGTGTCTAACTTCCATGATAGATAATCTTGCCGACTGTGTGCATCAATACCAAATATTTTTGGAAGATGAACGCACAAAAAGAAGGAAACCAGGAAGTAGTGATGATGGGAGTGAATGCAGAAGCAGTGAAGAAGATGGTAACTGTGAGCTTAAATCATTTCTTGAGTTTTTCAGGGACCGATTCAAGGCAACTGTCCAGCCCCTGCGGAGTTGCCTCTTTATTTTCTGTACTCATATATCCAGAACTAATTTCCAGAATATCTCATCCCTCCTTACCTTACTTGATTCTTTTGAAACTTTATTATGTGGAGAGAAGTTGGATTCAGAGATGATGCAGATAACTCTTTCATGTGATGAACATAGCCTGTTTTCGTTTGAGTCGTCCATGGGTCCACTATATAATTTATATATGAAGAGACAGGAATGCCTTTCCATGTTGCTAACTGTTCGTGATTCTCTGAAGGATCTAAAACTTCCAAACTTCACGAGTAAGGACATGATTGCCGACTTCTGTTATCAACATGCTTCCATGATTTTTTGCACTGCTTCTAGTTCATATAAGCTGTACTCTGTGGAAATGGAGCCTCTCAACATACTGGTAATCGATGAGGCAGCCCAATTGAAAGAATGCGAGTCAGTAATTCCTCTGCAACTCCCTGGTGTCAAGCATCTGATTTTAGTTGGAGATGAGTGTCAATTGCCTGCTATGGTCGAAAGCAAGGTAATGTTAAGATGGTTGAAAAGTAACTTCCTATTTGGTTTTGAAAGATGTATAATTATCCTTCTCTCCATTTGGGCTTAGATAGGCAAAATCTTTTATACCTAACGGCCCTTTAATTTGTCATGTTTTATATCTACAGGTTTCTGGCAGGGCTGGTTTTGGAAGGAGTCTGTTTGAACGACTGAGTTCACTGGGTTATTCAAGGCAACTTCTCAATATACAGTACCGGATGCATCCATCAATAAGTCTGTTTCCAACTTCAAACTTTTATCAAAACCCAATTTTGGACGGGCCAAACGTGAAGAGCACAAGTTACAGAAAAAGTCATTTGCCATGGCCCATGTTTGGCCCGTACTCGTTCATAAGTATTCCTGATGGACGAGAAGAAGTTGGTGATGACGGATTTAGTCTTAAAAACCCTGTTGAGGTGGAAGTTGTCTTGAGGATATTGAGGAATCTATACAGAGGTATGCCAAGGGAATTTTGCACTTGTTGCTTCAAGGCACATGAATTTTGCAAATCCTATGCATCCATATGGGTCTAGATTATGTTGGCAATTAATAGCTCTTTCCCTAAGATATTTCTTTCGAAGTTTTTCACCCCGCATAAAATGATATCATTGTTGTGATCATTTTATTTCTTTTTTCTTTGCAGCTTGGCGTGGGTCAGAAGAAAATCTGACAGTAGGTGTCATATCTCCCTATGCAGCTCAGGTTGCTGCAGTTCAAGCTAAACTTGGAAAAAGGTATGAAAATATCAAGGGCTTCATGGTCAAGGTGAAGTCAGTGGATGGATTCCAAGGGGGTGAAGAAGACATTATTATTATATCCACTGTAAGATCAAACTTGCGTGGTACTATTGGGTTTTTGTCTAATACTAGGAGAACCAATGTTGCTCTGACCAGGGCAAGGTACTCTATCCTCTTAACCATGTCAAATTAAATTTTAGAGTAATATGGCCTGTATATCCCAGTGTTATTTTCTATCTATAGGTATTGTCTGTGGATTGTGGGAAATGGGGAAACACTGACAAAAAGCAAATCTGTGTGGGAAGCTTTGGTTGACAATGCTAAGAGCCGTGCATGTTTCTTCAATGTTGATGATGACAAGGACTTGGCTAATGCGATTTTTTATGTGAAGAAAGCGAATAATCAGCTTGATGATCTGCTTGACAGAAGCAGTGTACTTTTCAGAAATGCAATATGGAAGGTAAAAATCTTGGCTCAACAGTATTCTGTGGCCTCACTTGTTTTTCTAAAAAAGCATTAGTTTTAAAGAATTAGAGACAAACATTTCTTATTGTCATGCTTTGGTCTTTTCAGGTTCTTTTCAGTGACAACTTCCTGAAGTCTTTCAGAAAGCTGACATCACTAAGGACAAAGATGTCAATCATCAACCTTCTGTTAAAACTTTCCAGTGGCTGGAGACCTAAGAAGAGTAATGTGGATATATATTGTGAACACTCATCTCACACGGTGAGACAATTTAAGGCGGATGGTCTCTATGTCCTATGCACGATTGATATTGTAAAGGAACTGAGATACATTCAAATCCTGAAGATTTGGGATGTATTGCCTTTAGAGGATGTGGCAAAATTGGTCAAACGTCTGGACAGCATATTCAAGACATATAGTGATGATTTTATTAGTCGTTGCAACGAAAAGTGCGTTGCGGGGTAAGTCTGATCTTTTCTTTCTACTTATATTTTTTAGGTTGAAATCTTTTCTTTCTACTTAAGATAGGTAGCATATCGCTTAACTAATTTGAAAGCATCTTTTTCCCAGATAGATGACTAACATATCTTGAATTGATCTTATCCCACTTTTTTCTTTTATTTCACATGCCTCTTCCTGTTATAGGGATCGGGAAGTTCCAAAGACCTGGGACTGTCCTTTTGATATTGTCCGCTATCGAAATCCCAGTGAAGATCAATTTGGGAGTAGTTCTGATGCTGATACTTCTGATCGGAGGTTGTATGCAGAGAATGTGAAAGTGAGCGAGAGTTTGCTTCTGATGAAATTTTACTCCTTATCATCAGATGTTATCAGCCATTTGCTCGATGACAGTGATGGTAACAAAGTGAGTCTTCCATTTGAAGTAACAGAGCAAGAACAAGAGATAATTCTTTTCCCCAGAAGCACTTTTTATACTTGGGCGATCCGAACTGGAAAAACTACAGTCTTGACAATGAAGTTGTTGAGGAACGAGAAACTGCATGATGAAGCAACGAAGGGATTTCAGACAAACCAAAGTGTTGTCAGCAGCAGCAAAGATGCCTTCCTGGACATCAATGTTGAGGAAATCGTTGAAGGAGCAGAGGGTTGTGTATTGCGCCAGCTTTTTGTAACCGTCAGTGCAAAATTATGTTTTGCAGTCAAACAACATTTATCTCAACTTAGAAGGTACATAAACGTCATGGGAAGATGTTTGAACAATTGAATTAAATATTTTCCAAATTTTACAATGAAGAAGAAAATATCAAAGGATAGTGGATTGTCAAATCTTTTTACGAATGTAGTGGGGACAAGAAGATAACCCCTTTGGCGTGCTACTACTTTACTCCCTACTGGAGAAGCACAACCAAGATACTTCATACATATACTTCCGTAGGGAAATATAAGATGTAACATGCACTAAGCACAACCAAGATACTTCATACATATACTTCGTAGGAAATATAAGATGTAACATGCACTAAGTGCATAGGTAAAATCCGTGTTTTGCCATGGTCAGGTGCTACTACTTGTTTTAGCTGCTAGGGTATAGAATTTGTCATTGCATATTAGAGGTCGACATCATCTGCTTGCTGATTTACTTTGGAGATTAATTTGTGCGGCAATAGTCCTTATTTTGGTCCTTGTGCCACTTTTTAGTTTGCATTTCCATTTTATCGGAAATTTTTGTATTAAATTTTGTGTGATTCATTGTAGGTATAAGAATAAAATTGTATTTTAAATGAAAATATGCAATTATGAGCAGAATCGAGAAAGGACTATCCGTTCTTCAAATCTTGCTGTGATGGAAGATTCATTGCTAGCTTATGTAAATGCTATTTGTGTCGCGTGAGGATATTGTGACAAGCTTGGTGCATCAACCTGTTCTTATTCCCTTGTCGGTGTTAGTTACCTAAAAGTAAAATTGTGAGATTGCACGTGTTGTGTTGGTAATCCTGTGAGTTTATGCACATAAATTTTTATTTCTAATATCTAGCTTAATTAATCATGCAGCTCCAGCATTGGTGCAAAACATAGAGCACAAAGCTCTTCAGTTGATGAGATTGTTGATGATGAAGCATTATTCAAGCATATCCCAGATTCGTTTGTTGACATGTCTCCAGGCTCTTTTCCCCTTATCATAACTTTTCGTAAGCTTCTGATGATGCTAGATGGAACTATCGGGATTTCATTCTTTGAAAGGTTCCCTGATCTTAGGGAGGTTTCTCATGAGCCGATCCCGCAATTCTAGACCAGTTGCCTTACAAAGTCTTGTTAGAGCAAAGGAGGTTTCTTATGAAAAGTTTTGTGCAGTCTATTGGCCTCACTTTAATGACAAGCTAAGGAGGAGACTTGATCCTTCCAGAGTCTTTACTGAAATAATGTCCCACATAAAGGGTGGTCTTCAACCAGCGGATGGTTGTAAAGGCAAACTTGAGAGACTTGCTTATGTTTCACTTTCGGAGTGTCGTGTCTCCACTCTGAGTGCTCAGAGAAGAGAAGAAATTTATGATGTTTTTGAGGATTATGAGAAGATGAAAATGGCAAATGGTGAATTTGATTTAGCCGATCTAGTCAGTGATCTTCATCGCCGTCTTTTTCATGAACAGTTTACTGGTAACATGGTGGATTTTGTATATATTGATGAAGTGCAGGATCTCACCGTGAGGCAAATTTCACTGTTCAAATATATCTGTAGAAATGTTGAGGATGGCTTTGTGTTTTCGGGTGACACTGCACAAACTATTGCAAGGGGAATAGACTTCAGGTTTGAAGACATAAGGTCCCTTTTCTACAAGGAGTTCTTGATAGATTCAAAGGATGGACCTGATATCAGAATGGAAAAGGGAAGTCTTTCCAAAACTTTCCATTTGAGCGAGAACTTCCGCACTCATGCTGGTATACTCAAGCTGGCGCAGAGCGTTGTTGACCTTCTTTACCGTTTTTTTCCTTTATCCGTTGATGCTTTGAGCCCCGAAACTAGCTTTATCTGTGGGGAAGCCCCAATTTTACTTGAATCAGAGAATGGTGAAAGTGCCATCTTGTCAATTTTGGGTACAAGAATGTTAGTGGTAATTTCGTTGGCTTCGGAGCAGAGCAGGTTATTTTGGTTCGAGATGATCATTCTCGAAATGAAGTTTCAAACCTTGTGAGGGGCAAGCCCTAGTTTCGACTATAGTGGAGTGCAAGGGGCTAGAATTTCAGGTAGGTTTGTGTCAGGTTGGATTGTTTGCCATGTGATTATTAATGGTAGCAGCAATATAGATATCATGACCAGTTTTTTATGGGCCAATCTTTCTTTGATGGGTTAGCACCAATTTTTGCGGCTAGCTGTTAGTTTGTAAAATGCTTGTAGTTGCAATTTCATTCTACTATACCCTTTTGTTTCTATGTATATGATGGCATCTCGACACGCATGATGTAGAATTTGTGTGCGCTCATGTGAATATTATCCTCTAAGTTAATAGGCGATATCAAAGATCTTGCAACATTACGATTGATCTTCATTGGCAGGTGTGTCAAAATGAGTCAAAATATTCTCTTCCTAAATGTTTTTAGATCTCTTCATGTATTCATGAAACTCCAAATCTGTCAATTTGGTCTTTAATCATATGCTTTTAAGGGAAGCTTTTTTGCCTGTGACATTGTGTAGGACGTCTTACTGTACAACTTTTTTGGCACGTCACCTCTGAAAAGTCAATGGAGGGTCATTTATGCCTACATGAAGGAGCAAGATTTGCTTGATAACAGCTCTCAATGGTCTTCCCCGAGTTTCGATGACTCGAAGCACAATATACTATGCTCTGAATTGAAGCAACTGTATGTTGCTGTTACTCGGACAAGGCAAAGATTGTGGATTTGTGAGAATGCCCTGGAGTTCTCCAAACCAATGTTTGACTACTGGAAGAAGAAGTGCCTTATTCAAGTTAGGTTGGTAGATCATGCCCTTGCAGAAGCAATGAAGGTCAGGAGCACCCCAGAGGAGTGGAAGTCACAAGGTTTTAAGGTTTGCTGTTTTTTTTTTTTTTTTTCTTTTTAATGTCTGTTTCTTCTTCACAAAATTGTTTTTTCACCTCTTTTGCAGTCAATGTGATATTTGAATGCTATTTTGAACTGACAATAGTGACTGTAAAAGTATAACTGATCCTGAAAACTGTGGGTACAATGTGCAAGTTCTGTGATACATATACGGTGATCGATTACCAAATTTATTGGGTTTTTAATAGTATGGCGGATATTTCATTTAGACACAATGGATTAATGTATAAGTTATGAATTTTCCTTGAATACTTTTTCTCTCTCGAGTTTATGAGGTCACTGGCAGTCCATGTTTATTGGGTTGAGGCAACCACATTTATCATTCCTACAAGGGAGGACTGTATTTTCTATTCTCCTTCTTTTCATCTTTTCTGAAGAAGCTATTGATCTCTCTTTTTGTTTAACTTTGCAAGCTCTTACGTGAGGGTAACTACCCAATGGCAATAATGTGCTTTGAACGAGCAAGGTACACATACGGGGAGAAGTTGGCTAAGGCCTCTGCTTTGAAAGCAGATGCAGATCTCAAGCACGTTGTAAGTCCACAGGAGGCTTCTGACCTTCGAAGGCAGGCTGCTGAGATTTATGAAGCAATTGGAGTGGCCGACTCTGCGGCAGAGTGTTTCTACACGTTGAAGGAATACAAGAAAGCAGGTATCATTTTTTTTCTTTCCAATTTTTTTCGTTTCTTTCAAAATGATAAGATGGAGAATTTATATGCCTTGTGCTGCTTCTTTATTTTTCTTCTTGTTGTAGCTATGTCAAAGCTGCCTAAGAAAGAGGAAGTTTGACTTCGATCTCAATTATTCTCTTGTATGTAGTTTTTTACACGTGTGGTTACTGCTTGGTTACCTGTGTAATTAATATTTTTTTTTTGGTAAAGGTAAGAATCCTGTGTAATTAATATTTCTCTTTCAATATTCAGAAAAAAAGAAGTTTGATCTCGCTTGCTAATTTCCAAAAGCTTTTGGTGAATTTTGAGCAAGCTGCAACTAATATTGACATCATGATTATGCCTTTGTGTTGAGAAGTTGATTATTTTCTATTTGACAACCTGGCTTTGCACTCTTAGCAGCTTGGAAAAATTCAAGCTGCAAAGTTCTTAACACTGACCACACCATTAAGTTTAAAAAAAGTTGTGGCTATCAGTTGAATACTCCTTATTGACTATGGTTTATCAACAACCTTTTGGTTTTGTAGCCACCTGCGGACGTTGATCTTGTTTTGTATCTTGACATGGGACAGTATAGTTGAGCTGTGCAAGAGTACTTCTGGCAGCTTCCAAATGTCCCTTTGCTAATTTTATCTTCTGAACATCATGGTTATTAAATCTTACGCGAACATCAGGAACTATAAATTAGACTGACATTAAATTTGTTTGTGCTTCAACAGGTAGAATATACATGGAAAAATGTGGAGAATCTGCTTTGGAAAAAGCTGGAGAGTGCTTTTCTCTAGCTGGGAGCTACAGTCTTGCAGCGGAGGCATATGCAAGGGGAAATATTTTCACAAAGTGCTTGTCCATTTGTGCCAAAGGAAAACTCTTTGAAGTGGGTCTGCAATACATTGAGGATTGGAAAAGTCAGGGAAATGAGAATAGCGGAGTAGTAAAGAAAAGTAAAGAAATAGAGAAATTGGAACAAGACTTTTTAGAGAGTTGTGCCCTTCATTACTATGACCTCAGAGACTACAGGGCTATGATGAAGTATGTGAAGGCTTTTCACTGCATCGACTCAATGCGAAACTTACTCAAGAGGCTGGGATGCCTCGATGAACTTATTAGTCTGGAGGAAGACTATGGTAACTTTTTGGAGGCGGCAAAGATTGCGAGGATGAAAGGTGACATCCTTCGTGAGGTTGATCTACTTGTAAAGAGCGGACAAAACAAGGAAGCGTCGATGAATATCCTGTGGTACGTGTTATTCTATTCCCTTTGGGCTCCTGGAAGCAAAGGTTGGCCCTTGAAGCCGTTTGCACAAAAGGAGGAGCTGGTAGCAAAAGCCAAAAATCTCGCAAAGCGCGAGCCTAATGCCTTCTATGAATTTGTTTCTGTAGAATCAAGCATTCTGTTAAATAGATGGAGCAGTTTGGCTGAAATGAAAGAACGTTTGAATGCATCCAGGAGAAATGAAAGTATCAGAGGTGAAATACTGTGCGCTCGAAATATTTTGGACTTCCATCTTTGTGAAAATATCTCAAATTTTTGTTGGGAATACGATTGGCTGGTTGACCCAATGGCTTATTCTGAACAACAGATCTTGAGGAATCAGATTTCCATTGACTCATTGGTCTGCTTTTGGAATCTTTGGAGAGATAAGATCATTAAAATTATAAAGTGTGTAGGATGTGTGGAGTTGCTGGAGGAAAAGGAAAATAGGTGCTGTTGGGAGTTCTGTTTGAATTACTTTGGTGTTCTGGAGCAACGGAACAACTTGCGGGGAACTTATGACCTACTAAACCCAGATGCTGATTGGGTCAGCAACATAGATAAACGATTTCTTCGAAGAAATGGACTATTGTTTGCTTTGGAGCTTCAACAATTGGTCTCTGCTGCTAAAAAATATTGGTATTCCGAGCTTACTTCTGTTGGTATGGAGCTCCTGCACAAATTGGATGCACTTTATCGGTTTTCCTCAAAGAGTTTTCTGTCGAACTTCTGGCAAAGCAGATGTCTTGCTCTTTTACATGAGGTTTCAAAGTTCCTTCAAGAACTCAATTTTCTGAATAATTCCTTCCAGTATGGTAGGGCACTGAAGGGTTTCATTGAAACATCCAGTAGGAGGTACTTTGGTCACATATTTCCTCTTGACTGGCGAATATCATCGACAGAGAGTATGGTATATGTAAGAGGAAGTGAGGTTTCTTGTCATCTACTGAGAGAAATGATGAACATGATAATTTTGAAGAAGCATTTTTCACATGGGAAGATGGGTGAGATTGCAACTTTGGTTCTTGGGTCTGGAATGCTCAATGATGAGTTGTACAGGAAAATTGCAGAATCTTTTGAGGGAAATACGGCATGGAAGGCATTTATGGAATGCGTGTATCAGGATGTACCACCAGACCTTCCTCACGCCAGCAATAATAGTAAGCCTGTGGAGTTGTCTTTGACTTGGAACCTTTATCAAGCTTTGGCGGATACTTACAATGCCAATTGGAGGATTGAAAGAGACTACATCACTCCGAATTGCTTCTTGTATCTCTTGGAACGACTTTTGATTTTGCTATCTCGCTCCAAAGGGCAATTTTACGCAAGCAAGTCTTCTCTAGTTGAATGGCTTATCTGCCATGAAGGTTTAGCAAAGCCTAGCTTTACTTTCAACCTGGAAAATTGCTTTGAGCTCATCATTGGGTTTGTTACTAGCACTATTCAGCAGCTGCTTTGCAACAAAGGTGAAACCATAGAATGGATTAAAAGATCGAACCTAAATGTGTCGAAGTACTACCCACTGTTGGTCTTGAAGTTGGTTTTGTTGGTTTGTTTGCTTTACTTGAATTTTGGCATCAGTCCAGATTTTCCCATTGTTTTGCTGGGTAAGAGTTGGATTTCTGCCCAATTACCTCCAGAATTTTGTCGTATTCTTTCGCATTGGCAGAAGCGGAACTTACAGGAAATCTCAGTGAGCATTTTCGCTGAAGCATTCAAAAAAGTGGACGATCCCCTTGTACTTACCAATTCTGCTGCAGATTCTTCAAACATCTTATGTCCCCATGCCATCATTTTAGACGTGAAGTCGTACAAATGCAAGGAAGAGATTATGAAAGTTTTATTCCCCAAGGATGGAAGCGCTGTGAGCTCTTGCAAGTTGCAAGATCTAACCGAAGCTTCCAAGGATTCCTCTTCATCTTCCAACACTGTTCCAGCAGCAGTTGTGCATCCGGATGGTGTAAACACATTGCTGTTGGAGTATGACCAATCACAGAAAAGGTTGGATTCATTAGAGGCAGTAACTAACGTGAAGGATGGGTGGATGGAATATGTCTCTACTACCTCGATGATGAAGGTAACTCAAAGTCCTTGCACTATTCCATCCTGTTTTGACCGTGAAGAACACAACTCTGCCCCAGTGAACCGTACCTTGCTGGGACAAGAGTTGGGCTTGGTGAATGAAGAAGAGCAGAGTGAAATTGCCGAAGCTCAAAGAACCAGTGAAGTGAAGAAGGACGCGCAGGCTTAATCATCTTCTTTTTCGCGGACTGGTGGTGTGGAGAACAGGAACAAGAACAAGAACAAGGGAGTTCGCAAGTCCAAGGGTAAAAAGAGGAAAGGAGGCAAGAAGAGATGAATCCTCAAGATACAGTGCGGAGTGAAAACTTATGCTGTTATAATCCACAAGCAGTCCCCATATTCGTAATTACATGTCGAACTTTTTAGTAAAATAGTTCTTAGAAGAAGAACAGATATCACGACAGGAAGCTTATTGCTCTACACTTTTCCTGAAGTTCTAGCAGTGAATAGTCATGAAAATTTACCATTGCTGCTGAGTAGTTTTTCTTGGCTGGAGTTTAATGTTCCTTTTCTTTTTCCTCTCTGAACATCTTATTCTCTCATCCCTCGCGATTTCTCGTATGCATGCAGTGAAGAAGGAGATAGAAAATGCAACTTGGTCTGCTTATCTTATTTACGATAGATATTCTTGATAGAGAAGTTTGCCTGATTAGAGCGAAAAGACATAATGATCTCCAGCCTGTGATAGCATATGTCCATATGGGGGTGTACACAATTCATCAGTTCGTCCCGTTGCCGGACGAAGGGCGATTCCATTACCGGGGAATTCGCCTATTTACAGATGGATCAGCACAACAATGAGCCGAATCTGGCTCTTGATGGAGGATTAAGGACGACATTACTATGCGATCTGAATGGCTGCGCAACTCTTGCAGCGGGTCGCCTCCTGAGCAGCTTTTATTGTGCTAAGGGCTTGTCTCGACGGCCATATGGTTCCGGGCCTCGGGATTTTGGTTAAGTGACGTCGATACTTGAAACTCTTGGAAGTTTAGTTGTTGCACCGCTGAGATGTATCCCGGAAAGCAATGCACCTACTTTGAAATATCTATACTTCTCAAGGGGTGCTCTGTGAATAGAATTGAGAAAACCATTCTCGACGGGTAATTCATAAATGTCCGTACCATTGTTTTCAGACGTTTGTCCAACGTTAACTTGATAGAACATTTCGTGGACGTTTACGTCAAGCATATAGGTACCTCTGCCTTATCATTTGTCACAGTAAAGGTACCGTAGATGTATGTAAG
This sequence comes from Syzygium grande, assembly GCA_024733475.1. Classification (NCBI taxonomy): domain Eukaryota; kingdom Viridiplantae; phylum Streptophyta; class Magnoliopsida; order Myrtales; family Myrtaceae; genus Syzygium; species Syzygium grande. Next base: position 10,683,032 of record JAMXDD010000009.1, read on the forward strand.
GTTAATGGGGATGAATTTTCCTCGGCTTTGCGAATGAGATGTGACATTGCCGACACGGCTTTTCAAAAGCCATCCTTCTAAAGAATTCTGGGCTTTTATTAAAGCGATTGTTCTATCTCGTTTCTCTTTCTATACGATTTACTAAACGACAACTAGGACAATTAGCGACTACACGTTAGGTAACTTTAATGATGTCCGAGAATATCGTGCTTGACATTATTAAGGAACGTGTCGATTAAAGTTGGATATGTTAAATGTCCTTGTTGAAGACTATTGCGAAAGGAATACTTGAAACAAAGTTAGTGCTGACTTTTAATGCTCATTGTCATATTGAATGATTGAAAACTTAGAAAATGAGTGGTGATTTTATAATGAATCAAAATAGAACTTTAACCAAAGTGAAAAATGAAATCACACTCTATAGCATATAGATAGTCCATAATAATTATTATAATTCATTATGGAGAGAAATATACAAGAGATGGTAGAAATTATGTAATTGATTCTCCTTTGATTAAAAAATACTTTATAATAAGCATTTTCATCTATCGAGATAACGTCCGGATGGTAGCTCACTCTATGGAGAATTCGGCAACACCAACGAGAAGAAGGCATCTCTAACAATTGATGATTTTAAGTCTCGAGTTTCCAGACAATCCTTTGAGAAATTAATTTTTATAATTATATATTGATACATGCATCATATTCTACGAGATTTCCAATTAAAATTCGCCCATTTCTCAATCTATTTACCATTTTGATAAAAAAAATAGTTTTAATTTCTCGATAAGTAACTTTACTCATGTCATGGTAATATCTTTACGTGTAGAAAGCTTTGGTTGCAAGAAATCGAGATGTTTGCTTTTCCTTTTCCGACTCCTTTTCTTTTGCAACTGTTAGACTTGCTGGGTCGGAAAAGGAGACCTGAAACCCACCGAAATGCGGAATGACGAGTGACGCTGGAAGCTTTGCATGCATTTGTGAAGTGAAAAAGCACCATCACGAGGCGGCTCGTTGTGCGGCGTTTCGTACCGCAGTGCCCGCCCCTTGTGAAGCAATCCGGTGCCCCGTAGCGATGTGGGGGTTTCACCATGCGTGATGACGATGGGTCCTGCAAATTACTACTGAATCGAAGCTTTTAAAACACGGTATCTATCCATCTATCGTCATGTCGATGACGTATTAAGTGTGAATAGATTCCTAGGCCTATTGCATCTCTTTAACTTTCGTTGCGAAATCAATTGAATTTTGTGAGATCACCGATTCAGCCTTTGAAAAGCTTTCGGTCTATTGAGCTTTTATTAAAGTGATGTTCCTATGGCATATCTTTTTCCATATGGATTTATCTTACGAGTGCTTACGCGTCACGCTATATAGTAATAATAATTTAACGATTTTAAAAGCATTTTGAAATTTTATATTTGGACGTCATGTAAAAATGTGTTAACCATGGCCGAATGTACCAAATGCACTAGAAAGTATAGACTCGTTAATGCAAATTGTCATACGGAACCAATGGAAACATAGTAAATAAGTTGTGATTTTATATGTGAATCAAATTAGAACTTAAAACAAAGTGAAAAAACCACACTCAATAGCGTAACACATTGATTACATTTACTTTCCTAAAACACACTATCGATAGAATTTCAAAAGTCTATATAAATTATAGCTGGTCATGGCGAGAAATAATTAAGAGATGACATGAGTTACCTAATTGATTCTCCTTAAAATTACTCGATGAAAAGCATCTCTAATTGTTTAGGTGGCATCGGGCGGCACGGTGTTGTTAAGTATTCGCAAAACCAATGAGTAGAAGGCGTCTCTAACTATCTATAATTTCTAGACCAAATTAAGTGTTGAGTTTTTATGTTTTCTTTTGAAAGAATTTTTAATAGAGTTAATACTACAAAAAATCCCAACCGATACACACGACATAAATATCACAAATTAATTTTTGACCACAAAAAACCTCAAAATTGATACACATTTGATAAATTTAGTCTCTGTTAATTTCTTTTAAATTTTTACTGTCAAATTGTTGAATTGGATGGCACGCGACAATTGACGGATGTACTAATTTGGGATTTTACTTTTCATTTATCACGGGTGTACCAGTTTATGGTTTCTTATTGTATTAATTTAACGGAAACAACAAGGGTAAATTTATCTTAAATGTACTAGTTTGAGATTTTTGGTGATCAAAAACTAGTTTTGGGTGTATTTATGGCGAGTTGTATCAATTTAGGATTTTTGACGATAAAATAATTAGCTTAACATAAATTTGTTACATATGTACAAATTTTATATTTTTCATGATGTTAATCTTTTTTAATAATATATCGATACAGAAGCTAAAAGATAAAAAGCGAAGTGATGGATTAATTTTCATCAAAAATAGAATGTTGCATTCGTATTTTTTTTCATTTACTAATTATTTCAACGCCGACAAATAATTTTAATATCTTCAAAAATTAATTTCACTCATAAAACAATACATTTCGGACAGAAGAAACAGTGGACAGCCCTAGGTACGTGTAGACAGCTTAGGTTGCAATAAATGAAAACGTGGAAAAGCGATGAAAATTGGGAAGCTTTACATGCATTTGCGAAGAAAAGAAAGTCATCAGACAGCGTACGGAAGATTAGAGGACGACCCACCCCGTCCTTCACCTTCCGTAGACCTCGCATGGGGTTGACGAAGACCTCGGGTGCTTCTTTTGAGCTTTCCATTGACGACCCTTTACCTTCCCCATGTCACTCTTCTTCGTCGTTAAGAATGCTCGCTTCGGAGTTCACACAATGGGACCGATGATGAGCGTACAAGTCTGCCCAGTTTTTGCGCTGCGAGTTTCTTGAAACCTCGAGAGTGATTTTTCCTGGTGCTTTCATCGGCAAGAAAAGGGGAGAAAGAAACGAGTAGAAGGTTTTGGTACGTGGGTTCAGATGAACTTGAGAGGGAGCACAAGCAGTGTGTTGGGTGTGGAGAGAGCAGAAGGGGTTTGAGCAGGAGGAGGAGAGACAATACCAATGACCTGACTGATATTGTCTTCTCTTGGTCTCTTCACGACATCTTCAACGAAAACCTCTACGAGAACCAGGTTTCTTTATCTTCTTTCTCATCTTTGGTTTTTGTTTTTGTTTTTGTCATGCCCTTCTGGTTTTATTCTCGTGTAAGTTCAACGACAATGTGGTGTTTACTTGAGAATTTTGCAAATGATGTTAGTTCGTTGCTTTTTTTTTGTTTGTGCTTTTAGTAAGCTTGGCCTTATAAGAACCTCGCATTCGACTTGGTGAGATGGAACCCTTTATGCTTTTACTTGTTTTTTGCAAACTCATTAGGTATTTTAGGAGTATATGTTATGATTTGCAGAATTTGGTCAAAGTACTTTTTGAATGTCGAGGCGAGGGTGGCTGGTCATATCTGACATTTGGCCGAGCTGTTTTGTAGGTGAAGACTATACCGGAGACATTTAAGTCGGTCCGGCAGTATCTCGGATCATATGTCTACCCTTTACTGGAAGAAACACGGGCGAGTCTATGCTCGAGTTTGGAAAATATTTCTTTGCTGCCTTTCACCGAGGTTACTGGCTTTGTGGAATGCAAGAGAAGTGGGAACTCATATGTTGTTGAGGCTGGTCAGTGGAGCAATGAATCCAACACTCGTGGCAAGGAAACTTACAAAACTTTGCCTGGAGATATCTTGATTCTAACTGATGCTAAGCTGGCAACTGTTCCTGACTTGGAGAGGTCCGGAAGAAGATGGGTGTTTGCATCAGTAAGGATGATTGGAGGAGACGATGAAGAGGATGAGGCAACGTCATCCACAAACTTTAAAGTGGAGGCATTATTGGACCGTGAAGTAAATAATTCCTGGAAGCCAAAGTTTGCGATTTTCCTGATAAATATTGCCACCAACAGAAGGATATGGAACGCATTGAATTTGTCTCTGAACTTGGATATTGTGAAGGAAGTTCTCTGCACAGATTTGGTGGTATGACTTTCCCTTTTGTACCTTTGGTTCATGTAGACTTAACATTTCCTTTTTAATTTCTAAGCTTTGAAACTTCATTTGACTCCTTTAGATTTGTAAGTTTCACCGGAAAATAAGATAAATGATACCATAAGCCATTCTGTTGCACTAATAGATTAGGATGATTGTTTCTTTTAGTTGGTCCATTTCATGTAATGGAGATGAATGAAGATATGGGAAATTATTGAAGTCATGTCTTAAATAGGACAAATCAGTTCCTTGGAGGCGACTTCCTCGTTAGTACTAGACCGTAAAAATTTTTCTATACTATACTTTTCACAGGATTTAAGTTTGTGCTGTGCAATGCTCTTTATATCATATGAACACCAATTAAGTTTCAGGTCTCTAACCTTCCACCATATTTACATGGTCTGGATTATCACAAGAAAAATGTGTTTGGGTTGCAGGCTGGTAAAGTTTCCAATCTCTGTATTACAAAAGGTAATGGTTCTGGGAGTGAGAACCTTGACGAGAGATTGTGCCATGATCTGAATGAATCCCAAAAAAAAAGGCAGTTGGGGCCTGTCTCAATAAACTCCAATGTGAGAACAAGCCATCTGTCGAACTGATATGGGGTCCTCCTGGAACTGGGAAAACTAAAACCGTCGCTACACTGCTATTTACTCTCTTAAAAAGGAAACATAGAACCATTGTTTGTGCTCCTACAAATGTTGCCATCAAGGAAGTGGCATCTCGTGTTTTAAAGCTGCTAAAGCAATCAGATAGTGGTATAAGCACTGAAAAGGAAAGTTTGCTCTGTTACTTTGGAGATGTGCTTGTTTTTGGGAACAAGGAGCGGCTGAAAGTTGATTCCGACATTGAAGACATATACTTGGAACACCGTGTAGATTGTGTTGCTGAGTGCTTTTCTAGAGTCACTGGTTGGTATCAGCGTCTAACTTCCATGATAGATACTCTTGCCGACTGTGTGCATCAATACCACATATTTTTGAAAAACGAACAAACAAAAAGAAGGAAACGAGGAAGTGATGATGATGGGAGCGAATGCGGAAGCAGTGAAGAAGATGGTAACTGTGAGCTTAAATCATTTCTTGAGTTTTTCAGGGACCGATTCAAAGCAACTGTCCAGCCCCCGCGGAGATGCCTCTTTATTTTCTGTACTCATATATCTCGAACTAATTTCCAGAATATTGCATCCCTCCTTACCTTACTTGATTCTTTTGAAACTTTATTAAGTGGAGAGAAGTTGGATTCAGAAATGATGGAGATAACTCTTCCACGTAATGATCTTAGCCTGTTTCCATTTGAGATGTCCACGGGTCCACTATATAATTTATTAATGAAGAGACAGGAATGCCTTTCCATGTTGGTAACTGTTCGGGATTCTCTGAAGGTTCTAAAACTTCCAAATCATACGAGTAAGGGCATGATAGCCGACTTCTGTTATCGACAAGCTTCCCTGATTTTTTGCACTGCTTCTAGTTCATATAAGCTGTACTCTGTGGAAATGGAGCCTCTCAATTTGCTGGTAATCGATGAGGCAGCCCAGTTGAAAGAATGCGAGTCAGTAATTCCTCTGCAACTCCCTGGTGTCAAGCATCTGATTTTAGTTGGAGATGAGTGTCAGTTGGCTGCTATGGTTGAAAGCAAGGTAATGTTAAAATGTCTGAAAAGTAACCTTCTATTTGGTCTTGAAAGATGTGTAATATCCTTCTCTTTATTTGAGCTTAGATGGGCTAAATGTTCTATACCTAATGGGCCCTAAATTTTTTATCATGTTTTATTTATACAGGTTTCTAGCAGGGCTGGTTTTGGAAGGAGTCTGTTTGAACGATTGAGTTCACTGGGTTATTCGAGGCAACTTCTCAATATACAGTACCGGATGCATCCATCCATAAGTCTGTTTCCGACTTCAAACTTTTATCAAAACCAAATTATGGACGGGCCAAATGTGAAGAGCAAAAGTTACAGAAAAAGTCATTTGCCATGGCCGATGTTTGGCCCTTACTCGTTCATAAATATTCCTGATGGACGAGAACAAGCTGGAGATGACGGCTGTAGCCTTAGAAATCCTGTTGAGGTGGAAGTTATCTCGAGGATAGTGAGGAATCTGTACAGAGGTATGTCAAGAGAATTTTATTAATATTGCTTCGAGCGCATGGATTTTACATGTATTCTTAATCATACAGGTGTAGATTACAATGGCCATTAATAGTTCTTTTCCTAGGATATTTTTTTTTCGAAGTTTTGCAGCCCGCATAAAATGATATCATTGTCGTGATGGTTTTATGTCCTTTTCTTTGCAGCTTGGGATGGGTCAGAAGAAGATCTGACAGTAGGTGTCATATCTCCCTACGCAGCTCAGGTTGCTGCAGTTCAATTTAAGCTTGGAAAAAGTATGAAAATACTAAGGGCTTTATGGTCAAGGTGAAGTCAGTGGATGGATTCCAAGGGGTGAAGAAGACATTGTTATAATATCCACTGTAAGATCAAACTCGCGTGGGACTATTGGGTTCTTGTCCAATACTAAGAGAACCAATGTTGCTCTTACCAGGGCCAGGTACTGTATCCTCTTAACTGTGCTAAATTACATATTTGGAGTGATATAGCCCGTAAATCGCAGAGTTTTTTCCAATCTATAGGTATTGTCTGTGGATTCTGGGAAATGGAAAACACTGACAAAAAGCAAATCTGTGTGGGAAGCTTTGATCGACAATGCTAAGAGTCGTGGATGTTTCTTCAATGTTGATGATGACGAGGACTTGGCTAAAGCAGTCTTAGATGTGATGAAAGAGAATAATCAGCTTGATGATTTACTTTGCAGAAGCAGTGTACTTTTCAGAAAGGCTCAGTGGAAGGTAAAAACTTTGCTCAACAGCATTCTACGGCTACATTTATTTTTCAAAATGAGCATTAAGTTTTAAAGAATTTGTGACAACAAATCTTACTGTCATGCTTTGGTCTTTTCAGGTTCTTTTCAGTGACAACTTCCTGAAGTCTTTCAGAAAGCTGACATCACTCAGGACAAAGATGTCCATCATAAACCTTCTGTCAAAACTGTCCAGTGGGTGGAGACCAAAGAAGGGGAATGTGGATATAATTTGTGAACACTCATCTCATATTGTGAGACAATTTAAGGCTGAAGGTCTCTATGTCTTATGCACGATTGATATTCTAAAGGAACTAAGATACACCCAAATACTGAAGATATGGGATGTATTGCCTTTAGAGGATGTGACAAAATTGGTCAATCGTTTGGACAGCATATTCGAGACCTATAATGATGATTTTATTAGTCGTTGCAATGAGAAATGCATTGAGGGGTAAGTCTGATCATTTCTTTTTACTTAAGATTGGTAGCACATCACTTACTCAATTAGAAAGCATCTCTTTTCCAGATAGATGACTAAAATATCTTGAATTGATCTTATCCTCCTATTTTCTTTCATTTCACATGCCTCTTCCTGTTATAGGGATCGGGAAATTCAAGACCTGGGTCTGTCCTTTTGATTTTGTCCGCTATCAAGTCCTTGTGAAGATCAATTTGGGAGTAGTTCTGATTGTGATGCTTCAGATCGTAGGTTGTATGCAGAGAACGCGAAAGTGAACGAGAGTTTGCTTCTGATGAAATTTTACTCCTTATCATCAGATGTTATTAGCCATTTGCTCGATGACAGTGATGGTAACGAAGTGAGTCTTCCATTTGTAGTAACAGAGCAAGAACAAGAGATAATTCTTTTCCTCAGAAGTACTTTCATACTTGGGCGATCTGGAACGGAAAAACTACCGTCCCGACAATGAAGTTGTTTAGGAATGAGAAACTGCTTGATCAAGCAACCAAGGGATTTCAGACAAACCAAAGTGTTATCAACAACAGCAAAGATGCCGATGTTGAGGAAATCGGTGAAGGAGCAGAGAATTGTGTATTAAGGCGTCAGCTTTTTGTGACCGTCGGTGCAAAAATTATGTTTTGCGGTCAAACAACATGTATCCCAACTTAGAAGGTACATAAAATGTTGTGGCAAGATGTTTGAACAATTGTATAAATATTATGCAATGCTTACAATGAACAAACATATGCAAGGTTAATAGATCGTCAAATCTTTTTATGAATTAGGCCAGACAAGAAAATAACCCCTTTGGCATGCTACTATTTCCTCCTGGCGGACAAACACTGCTAAGATACTTCATATATAGACTCGATAGGAAATATAACATGTAGCAAGTGTGCATGGGTCAAATCAGTGCTTTGCCATGCTCGGGTGCTACTACTTGGTTTTAGCTGCTAGAAGATAGATTTAATCATTGCATATTGGAGATCGACATCATCTACTTGCTGATTTCAAACTAAAGATTAATTTGTGCGGCAATAGTCCTTATTTTGGTCTTTGTGCCACTTCTTTAGTTTGCATTTCCATTTTATTTGAAATTTTCGTATTAAGTTTTCTGATTGTAGCATTGTACGTTTATAAGGAAAATTGTATTTTAAATGAAAATATGCAATTATAAGCAGAATCGAGAAGGGATTGTCTGTTCTACAAATCTTGCTGTGGGGAAGATTTTCATTGCCGTTTCATTTCTAATTGCTAGCTTAATTAATCCTGTAGCTCCAGCATTGGTGCAAAACATGTAGTGAAAAGCTCTCAGTTGATCGATTGTTGATGATGCAGCATTATTCAAGGATATCCCGGATTCGTTTGTAGATATATCTCCCAACTCTTATCCCCTTATTATAACTTTTCGTAAGCTTCGATGATGCTAGATGGAACAGTTGGGGTTTCGTTCTTTGAAAGGTTTCCCGTTCTAAGGGAGTTTTGTCATGGCCAATCCTACAATTCTAGACCAGTTGCCTTACAAAGTCTTTTAAGAGCAAAGGAGGTTACTTTCGAAAAGTTTTGTGCAGTTTATTGGCCTCACTTCAATGACAAGTTAAGGAGGAGGCTTGATCCTTCCGTAGTCTTCACTGAAATAATGTCGCACATAAAGGGCGGTCTTCAACCAGCTGATGGCCAACTTTGATGACTAGGTTATGTTTCACTTTCAGAGGGTCGTGTCTCCACTCCGAGTATTCAGAGAAGAGAAGAAATTTATGATGCTTTTGAGGATTATGAAAAGATGAAAATGAAAAATGGTGAATTTGATTTGGCCGATCTTGTCAATGATCTTCACCGCCGTCTTTTTCTTGAGCAGTTTCTGGTAGCGTGGTGGATTTTGTATATATTGATGAAGTGCGGGGATCTCACCATGCGGCAAATTTCACTGTTCAAGTATATATGTAGAAACGTTGACGAGGGCTTTGTGTTTTCTGGCGACACTGCACAAACTATTGCAAGGGGAATAGACTTCAGGTTTGAAGACATAAGGTTCCTTTTCTACAAGGAGTTCTTGATAGATTCAATGGATGGACCTGATATCAGAATGGAAAAGGGACGTCTTTCCAAAACTTTCCATTTGAGCCAGAACTTCCGCACTCATGCTGGTATACTCAATCTGGCGCAGAGCGTTGTTGATCTTCTTTACCATTTTTTCCCTTTATCCGTTGATGCTTTGAGCCCCGAAACTAGCTTTATATGTGGGGAAGCCCCAATTTTACTTGAATCAGAGAATGACGAAAGTGCCATACTATCAATTTTTAGCAACAGTGATGTTAGTGGTAATTTCGTTGGCTTCGGAGCAGAGCAGGTTATTTTGGTTCGAGATGATCATTCTCGAAATGAAGTTTCAAACCTTGTGAGAGGGCAAGCCCTAGTTCTGACGATAGTGGAGTGCAAGGGGTTGGAATTTCAGGTAGGTGTGAGTCAGGTTGGATTGTTTGCCATGTGATTTTAATGGCTGCAGCAATAGAGATTTCATGACCATTCTTTTATGGACATTTTTTTTTTATGGGTCATGACCAATTTGCTACTAGCTGTTACTCTGTAAAATGCTTGGATTTGCATTTTCATTCTACTATATCCTTTTTTGTATGTAGACAATGTCATCTAGATACACATAATGTAGAATTTGTTTGGGCTTATGTCAACATCATCCTCTAGGTTAATGGACAGTATCAAAGATTTTGCAACTTTACTGATCTTGATTGGCAGGTGTGTCAAAATGAGTCCAAATATTCTCTTCCTCAATGTTTCAGAGCTGTTTATGTATTCATAAAATTCAAAATCTGTCATTTTGGTCTTAAATCAGATGTTTTTACCAGCAACTTTTTTGCCTGTAACATTGTGTAGGACGCCTTATTGTACAACTTTTTGGCACGTCACCTCTGAAAAGTCAATGGAGGGTCATTTATGGATACATGAGGGAGCAAGCTTTGCTTGATAAGAGCTCTCGTGGTCTTCCCCAAGTTTCAATAACGCCAAGCACAATATATTATGCTCTGAATTGAAGCAATTATATGTTGCAATTACTCGGACAAGGCAAAGATTGTGGATTTGTGAGAATGCCCTGGAGTTCTCCAAACCAATGTTCGACTACTGGAAGAAGAAGTGCCTCATTCAAGTTAGGTTGGTAGATCATGCCCTTGCAGAAGCAATGCAGGTCAGGAGCACCCCAGAGGAGTGGAAGTCACAAGGTTTTAAGGTTTGCTGTTTTTATGTTTTTTCTTTATTAATTGTTTCCTCTTCACGGAATTGTTATTTTCGCCTCATTTGGAGTCAACATGATCTGTAAATGCTAATGGTTTTGGAATGACAATAGTGACTGTAAAAGTATGACTGATCCTGAAAAAGTATCTAGAATGTGGATGTTCTATGGTACAAAATGTGGTGCCAACTTTATTGCTTTTTAATACTTTGGCGAATACTTCATTTAGACACAATGGATAAGCCCTATGATGCGAATTTTCCTTGAATATTTTTCCTCTTTTGACGTTATCAGGTCAATGTCAGTGCCTTTTTTTTTTGGTTTAAGGCTATACTTCTTGATTTTTTCAATAAAGGAGGACTATGTTTTCTATTCTTCTTCTTTTCACCATCTCTGAAGCGATTGATCTTTCTCTCTGTCTTTTTTTTTTTTGGTTTTTAAACTTTGCAAGCTCTTACGTGAGGGTAACTACCCAATGGCAACAATGTGCTTTGAGCGAGCAAGGTACGAATACGGGGAGAAATTGGCTAAGGCCTCTGCTTTCAAAGCCGACGCGAGATCTCAAGCACGTTTTAAGTCCACAAGAGGCTTCTGACCTTCAAGGCAGGCTGCTGAGATTTATGAAGCAATTGGAGTGGCCGAGTCTGCGGCAGAGTGTTTCTACATGTTGAAGGAATACGAGAAAGCAGGTATCAAGTTTTCTTACATTTCTTTCAAAATGATAAGTTGGAAAATTACTATGCTTTATGCTGCTTCTTTATTTTTCTTATTGTTTTAGCTATGTCAAACCTGTAAGAAAAAGGAAGTTTGACTTTGATCCCAATTATTCTCTTGTATATAGTTTTTTTTACATGCGTGGTACCCACTTGTACCCGTTTAATAATTTTCTCTTTCAATATTTGAAAAAAAACATGCTCACTTTTTAATTTCCAAATGCTTTTGGTGAAATTTTAGCAAGCTGCGACTAATGTTGACGTCATAATTAAGGTTTTTGTGTTGAGTAGTTGATTATTGTCAACATGACAGCCTGTCCCTACTCTCTTAGCAGTTTGGAAAAATTTGAGCTGCAAAGTTAGTAACACTGACCATACCTATAAGTTTAAAAAAAGCTGTGGCTATCAGTTGAATACTCTATGTTGACTATGGCTTACAAACAACTTCTTGGTGTTGTAGCCACCGACAAATGCTGATCTTGTTTCGTTTATAGACATTGGAGGATATAGTTGAGCTGCGCAAGAGCATTTCTGGCAGCTTCTAAATGTCCCTTTGCAAATTTATTTCTAAATGTCGAGAAGTTATAAAATCTTACGCAAACATCAGGACACTGTAAATGAGAGTGACGTTAAATTTATTTATCCTTTGATAGGTAGAATATATATGGATAAATGCGGAGAATCTGCCTTGGAGAAAGCTGGAGAGTGTTTTTCCCTAGCTGGGCGCTATAGCCTTGCGGGCGGAGGCATATGCAAGGGGGAATATTTTCTCAAGTGCTTGTCCATTTGTGCCAAAGGAGGACTCTTTGAAATGGGTCTGCAATACATTGAGGATTGGAAAAGGCTGGGAAATGAGAACAGCGCAATAGTAAAGAAAAGTAAAGAAATAGAGAAATTGGAGCAAGACTTTTTAGAGAATTGTGCCCTTCATTACTATGACCTCAGAGACTACAAGGCCATGATGAAGTATGTGAAGGCTTTTCATTGCGTCGATTCAATGCGAAACTTGCTCATGAGGCTGGGATGCCTTGATGAACTTATCAATTTGGAGGAAGAATACGGTAACTTTTCAGAGGTGGCTAAGATTGTGAGGATGAAAGGTGATCTACTTGGGAAGAGCAGACAAAACAAAGAAGCGTCAATGAAGGAATATGAGAAAGCAGGTGTATTTTTTCTTTTTCCAAGTTCTTTCATTTCTTTCAAAATTATACGATGAAGAACTTCTATGCTTTATGCTGCTTTTTATATTTCTTCTTGTTGTAGTGATGTCAAAGCTGCCTAAGAGCCGAAAAGTTTGACTTTTATCTCAATTATTCTCTTATTAATAGTTGGTTACATTCGTACTACTGTCTTGTTTACATTGTTCTCCTTCAATATTCAAAAAAAAAAAAAAAAAAAAAAAACTAAGCTCGATGTCACTTGGTTATTTCCAAATGGTTTTGGTGAAGTTTGAGTAGCTGCAAATGATTTGACTTCATGATTAATGCCATTGTGTGGAGAATTTGATTATTTTCTTCATGACAACCCTCCTCTGCACTCTTAGCAGTTCGGAAAAATTTGAGCTGCAAGATTCTTATCACTGACCACACCAGTAAGTTTGAAAAAGCTGCGGCTGTCTGTTGCAATGTTCCATGTTGACTATGTTTTTCAAAACCTTGTTTGTATTGTAGCCACCTACGGACGTTCCTGTTTCGTATTTTGACATTGTGTAATATAGTTGAGCTGTGCAAGAGCATTCTGGGAGCTTCTAAATGTGCCTTTGCTAATGTTCTATCTTCTGAACCTTGTGGAGTTATCAAATTTTACAAGAACATTAGGTCTCTATAAATGAGACTGACATTGAATTTGTTTATGCTTCAACAGGTAAAATATACATGGAAAAATGTGGAGAATCAGCTTTGGAGAAAGCTGAGAGTGTTTTTTCTCTCGCTGGGCACTACAGTCTTGCAGTGGAGGCATACGCAAGGGCAAATATTATCTCAAAGTGCTTGTCCATTTGTGTGGAAGGAAAACTCTTTGAAATGGGTCTGCAATACATGGAGGATTGGAAAAGGCAGGGAAATGAGGAAGGTGGAATAATAAAGAAAAGTAAAGAAATGGAGAATTTGGAAGATGACTTTTTAGAGAGTTGTGCCCTTCATTACCATAACCTCGGAGACTACAGGGCCATGATGAAGTGTGTGAAGGCTTTTCATTGTATCGATTCAATGCGGAACTTGCTCATGAGCCTGGGATACCTTGATGAACTTATTTGTTTGGAGGAAGACTTTGGTAACTTTTTGGAGGCGGCGAAGATTGTGAGGATGAAAGGTGACATCCTTCGTGAGGTTGATCTACTTGGGAAGGGCAGACAAAACAAAGAAGCGTCAATGAATATCCTGTGGTACGTGCTATTCTATTCCCTTTGGGCTCCTGGAAGCAAAGGGTGGCCCTTGAAGCAATTTGCACAGAAGGAGGAGCTGGTTGCAAAAGCCAAACATCTTGCAGAGCTTGAGCCTATGGCCTTCTATGAATATGTTTCTGTAGAAATAAGCATTCTGTTAAATAAACAGAACAGTTTGGCTGAAATGAAAAAACAATTGAGTGCTTCCCGTAGAAATGGAAGCGTCAGAGGTGAAATACTATGCGCCGAAATATTCTGGACTTCCATCTTCGTCAAAATATCTCAAATTTTTGTTGGGAATATGATTGGCTTGTTGACCCAATGAAGTTTTCTGAACAACTGATCTTGAGGAATCAGATTTCCGTTGACTCATTGATCTGCTTTTGGAATCTTTGGAGAGAGAAAATTGTTAGACTTATAAAGTGTGTAGGATGTGTGGAGATGCCAGTGGAAAAGGGGAATAGGTGCTATTGGGAGTTCTGTTTGAATTACTTTGGTGTTCTGGAGCAACGGAACAATGTGCAAAGGACTTATCACCTTCTAAATCCAGATGCTGATTGGGTCAGAAACATGGATAAAAAGTTTCTTGAAGAAATGGACAATTGGTTGCTTTGGAGCTGCAACAATTGGTCTCTGCAGCTCAAAAGTATTGGTATTCTGAGCTTGCTTCTGTTGGTATGGAGCTCCTGCACAAATTGGATGCACTCTATCAATTTTTGGCGAAGAGTTCTCGGTTGAACTTCTGGCAAAGCAGATGTCTTGCTCTCTCACATGAGGTTGCCAAGTTCCTTCAAGAACTCAATTGTCTGAATCACTCCTTCCGGGATGGTAGGGCACTGGAGGGTGTCATTGAAACATCCAGTGGGAGGTACTTTGGTCACATATTTCCTCTTGACTGGAGATTATCGTCAACAGAGAATATGATATCTCTGAGAGGAAGTGAGGCTTCTCGTCATTTACTGAGAGAAATGATGAAGATGATACTTTCGAAGAAGCAATTTTCACATGGGAAGATGGGTGAGCTTGCGACTTTAATTCTTGGTCTGGAATGCTCTACAATGAATTGTACAGAAAATTTTTGCAATCTTTTGAGGGAAAATCGTCATGGAAGGCATTCATGGAATGCGTTTGTTGGGACGTACAATCAGACCTTCCTCAGGCCAGCAATAATAATGAGGGATCCATGAAGTTCTCTGTGGCTTGGAACCTTTATGGAGCTTTGGCAGACACTTACAATGCCAATTGGAGGACTGAAAGAGACTACATCACTCCGATTTGCTTCTTGTATCTCTTGGAACGGCTTTTGATTTTGTCATCTTGCTCCAAAGGGCAGTTTTACGCAACCAAGTCTTCTCTAGTTGAATGGTTCATCTGCCATGAAGGCTTAGCAAAGCCTAGCTTCAGTTTCAACCCGGAAATTGCTTGGAGCCCATCGTTCAGTTTGTTACTGATGCTATTGTGCAGCTTCTTCACAACAAGGATGACACCAGAGAACGGATAAAAAATTCAAACCTAAATGTGATGGAGTACTACCCGCTGTTGGTCTTGAAGTTGGTTCTGTTGGTTTGTTTGCTTCACTTAAATTTTGGCATCAGTTCATATTTTCTTGTTGATTTGCTGGGTAAGAGTTGGATTTCTGAGCAATTACCTCCGGAGTTTCGTCGAATTCTTTCACGTCGCTGGAGGCCAAACCTACAGAAAATTCCAGTGGGTGTTCTCGCTGAAGCATTCGAAAAAATTAATGATCCCCTTGTAATTACCAATTCTGCTGCAGATTGTTCAAAATGTCCACATGCCATCATTTTAGATCTGAAGTCGAACAAATGCAAGGAGGAGATTGTGAAAGTTTTATTCCCCAAAGACGGAAGCGCTGTGAGCTCTTGCAAGCTGCGAGATCTGACCGAAGTTTCAAGGATTCCTCTTCATCTTCCAAGAGTGCAGCACCAGTTGTGCATTTGGATGGTGCAAACACGTCGTCATTGCCAGGACGAGAAATGGGCTTAGCAAATGAGGAAGAGCAGAGCGAAGTTGTGGAAGCTCAAAAATCAGTGAAGTGAAGAAGGACGAGCAGGCTTCATCATCTTCTTTTTCCCAGACTGGTGAAGTGGAAAACAGGAACAAGAACAAGAACAAGGGCAATTGCAAGTCCAAAGGTAAGCAAAATAAGAAAGGAAGAGGCAAGAAGAAATGAATCCTCACTTCATTGTCCTAGCTACAGTGTGTGAAAATTGTGTTGTTATGAACTACAAGTAATCCATATTCTTGTAATTACATGTGGAACTTTTTAGTAAGATGGTTCTTAGAATGAAGAAAAACAGATCTCTTGACAAGAAAAAACCTACTCAGATGGAAAACGCCTCAAATTGTTTCGGTGGGCGTCTAGGTAGCAGCTATTTTCGTTTGAGAATTCGGCAAAACCTATAAGCAGAAGTTACATCTAATCATCTACAATTTGAGTCTGAAGTTTCTAGGTAATCCTTCGAAGAGTAACTTCGCTCGACAGGCTGGAATGCATGCACTCGTGCAATGGAGGAAGGTCGCCTTTCATAAAAGGCCTCGAGTAATTCCTTTGAGCTTCCATGGACGAACCCTTTACCTTCCCGTGGTCACACTCTTCGCCTTCGTCGCACTGAATGCTCGCTTCGGAGTTCAAAAGACGGGACCGACGACGAGCGCGCGAGCTAGCTTGCCCGGTTTTTGCGTCCCGCGAGTTTATTGAAACCTTAAAAGAGTGATTTGAGCAGCAGGAGGAGTAGACCTGACCGATACTGCCTCCTCTTGGCCTCTCCACCGACATTGTCAACGAAGACCTCTACCATAACCAGGGTTTCCTGTCTCTTCTTTTCTCGCCTCTGCCCTTCTTTTTTCCTTCCATTTTTGTTTGATTCTCGTGTGAGTTCAGCGGCTATGCGGTGTTTACTTTGACAATTTTCCAAATGATGCGGATGACGGGGACAGGAACGTCATCCCCGCGTTACGCATGAGCTCCATAGGCATCCTCCCCCCTGCAGGGTTACTCTCTGCTGATGACCGACCGCCACTACCTGAGCGACCGATCCACGCCGTCGAGGAGGGCCTTTGAGGAGGTCGAGAGGCAGTTCTGGCACGGACGGGGACGTGGGAGGACTGGTTCGCGAGTGACGTGGACACCATCCAGGACGCGTTGTGGCACAAGGCCTGCCACCCGGTGAATATCTCGAAGAAGCAGGTCTTGGCGATGGATCCCGATGTTGCCACCATGGTTCCTGCCTCTGGCGCCGGGTCTGCAGTGGCGAGGCTCCCAGCCATGGAGCTCGAGATGAGGGCGGCGTGCAGCTACGTACAGGACACTGCTCCAGACGGTCAGGCCGATGTTTGAGCTCATGGGAGGCAGTTTTACTTTTGATTTACTGAACAAATGCCATAGAGGCCGCGGGGCTGTTCCCGCCCGGGGATGCCCCAAGGAGGACGGGCGGCGGCGACCTACTGCAGGGTGTCCCGGCCTGAGTGAACACTCGGAGCAAGGCGGTTCAGCTCTTGGGGAGCGTCCTCGAGCGCAACACCGACCATTTCGCGTATTGCTACGGCTTTGACGCCGCTATGTCCGATCAGGCAAATGACCTTTGGGGCTGAATCTTGGCAAGGACACGGTGAAGAACAGGTTCTCTCTGAACAGGCTCGAGGGGAAAAAGCTTCGCCGCGTACTGGTCCGGGCTGGAGGCCTATGGGGACTACGCGGCGATACTCCGGCGGAAGCGCATGGCGGGGGGAAGTGGACGTACCCCAGATCATCAACAGCTAAGGGGGTCGGCTCCTACCCCACTGCTGCTGCGGTGCACCATGTTTATGTGATAAATGGTGATATGTCGGTCAAATTAGGATGGGTAATTTTAAAAAAAGTTAGGCTTCGTTTTGTTATTTGGATTTCTAGTCAGGAAAGAATTGAATATGATAGGATATGAAATACATAAGTTTTGTCATATTTTATTCACTGTTTGGTGAATCGCACTAATGAAGTCGTGTGTTTTGACATCTTATCATGACCATTATTTACTATGAACAGTATATCAGTGTAAATGACTCTAAAAATCGCACAAACGAAGAAAGTAAGAATCTCTCGCAACACCATTGCATACTTCATTTTTATTTGCTCTTTTTTTTTATATTATTTCTCCCTCTTTTTTATTATTGTTTTTTTTTTCTTTTTTCCCCTTCCATTATTATCTAATAAAATTTTATAATTATTAAACTATAATAATCTACCTAAAATATGTAATAAATATTTATTAAATATATATCTATATATGTGAAATTTACATTATAAGATAGAAAGAAATTTGAATATATAAATAAAATAGGAATAAATAAAAACGAAATTGTTGTTTTTTTTATTTTGAATTTTTTATATGAGAATTCAAATCTTAATTATATTTAAATATTATTTTATTCTTATTAATTTAACGAGTTTGTTATTTGAGAAAAATAATTTTTATATTATGAAAATTAAATATTTTATCCACATTTATCCCACCTTTCTCATGGGATTATTTTATTAGGGTTATATCTCTCTTATATCCGATTTTATCCTGTCTTTTGCATGCACCAATATCTTGAATTTTATCTTGATTACCAAACATAGTTTAAGTGCTTCAAAAGCGTTGGTAATCACAATAATAAACGTGGGTAGATTATATAGAAGTAGTGTCTAAGAAATTGTTGATATCTTAATGTGATGAATGTTGGTATATCAATAACATTAAGGTTAGTGATTTTCAAATTATTGGTAAGTTGCGAAAGTAAATGTTGATAAATTATTAAAACAGTTTTTTTTTTTTTGATAACCCAGGAACCCTCGCGACGTCCGACAGTAGGGAGTAAACCCCTGGGGCGACACGCATAGCCACCACACACATGCCACCGGTTAAGTCACCTACTTGGCGCCCGGATTCGAACACTCAACCTTTTGT
The DNA here is from genome assembly GCA_024733475.1 of Syzygium grande. Classification (NCBI taxonomy): domain Eukaryota; kingdom Viridiplantae; phylum Streptophyta; class Magnoliopsida; order Myrtales; family Myrtaceae; genus Syzygium; species Syzygium grande. The sequence goes on from JAMXDD010000009.1 coordinate 10,701,647, forward strand.
GAGAGGAAGAGTGCGTTTCCAAAGAGCGCTACCAAAGCGGGTAGTATAAATTATTAAAACAGTTGGTAAATTCGAAGCATAAAGAAACTTTGATATTTGTCGAAACTTGTTGAAAGTTGCTAATACGTGATTAGATGAACAAGTTACTGATACGGTATTTGACAGTTGCCAACTTGTTTGCAATGTAGTAGCAGGGAACTCTGTTTGGTGCTGGTGCATTGTAGAACAATAACAAGCGGATTTGGCATACATATATCGATTAAAGAGACGAGATTTCTAGCAACGAAGAAACGATGAAAGTAGATGAGGATCCCTTTGATCAGCCTCCAGTCACTTTCATTGTAGAACAATGACAAGCTATCGATCACATGGCTCACATCGAGGCTAATCTGCTTTTGAATCGTCTCTTGGGGGCTGGTGTGCTCAGATCACCACTCCAAGAAGATGCAGGACTGTCGACCCTATCCAGACGGTATTAGACTTCAGCCCCATTTGGTTCGGCTATGGAGAAAACACAAATGCCATTGGGCTAAAGGGATTTTCCGACATGCAAATAGTATATGGTAAAAGGTAATTTAAAAGTGCATTTAGCTTAAATGGTATTCAGCGAAATCAGAATTTGAAAAGTAATTTTGCTTTTTCTTAAAAGAAACACAGAAATGGCAAGACTCAGCGGCCAGCAGGAGGCCGGCGACCCCAGGCGACGGTCCCTTGGGTTCGTGCAACTCAAAAGGGGCAGTTTGTTGATGTCCCTCAAGACATTGAAGTTTCAGGACTCCATTTCCATGTGCCATATAGCATGTACCGTTCTCTTCTCTTCACCGCTGATGTACAGTCCAATTCTAAACTTATGGTTGGGCCCCGAATCGGGGGGGCCACGAAGACTGTTTTAAGAGCACCCTAAAGAGGTTAAGTGTCTAGTGTTCAAAGCCGATACCGGCGAAGGAACATCTTGAGCTTTGCCGCCCATGAACTCACCTGCCCCGACCACTACTCCACCTCTCGCTGGCCAAACATGAGATATTCTGAGTTTTGAACTTCACATCCATAAAAATTTCCCTTCTTGATAATGATGGTTCTTGACTGTGTATTTACACTGCAAGGGAAAAAAGTTCATGGTCCATGTGATTCCGAGACCATCTTCAGAAGGACCAAAGGGTAAGAAAGCAATCTTTGAACCCTTCAGAGGGAAGGAAGGTGAACAACAAAACAGAGAACTTTTCATTGCCAATGCACCATTAAGAATTTGTATTTGCAATTAAAGATTTAAGACTGGACATGCTTTTTGTGCACTAAGGAACTTTTACTAGGCAAGGACTTCAAAACTCAACCGATACAGAGTTGCGACAGCTCAGGATCCCTTTGCACTATCCGAACACTAGAATGCCCATTTCACTCAGTCATCATCTCTACTGCATAAATTTAACGAAAAGGTAAAGAAGAGAGGGTGTCCTCGTTTTCTAATCCGGTTTCTTCAAATTAAAGCAGTTATCTGTTGCCTGGCTGAATAGCTCCTGGACCAGCTTTAATTCCTTCTCTGCCAATGCCAAAAATCATAAAAGATGTCAATTTCACCCAAAACCAGAACATACGTAAGCGAACGAGACAAACAGCGTCACACCCTCATCGATAGGGCAATTACCGGCAGCTTCAAGTTGCTTCTGAAGTTCTTGTCCTACAGCATCATTCTCAGCCTGCGAAAGGTAATTTGGGGAGAATAAGAAACAGCCTTAATCTACGGAATTACGCAAGTGGAAGACACAGAAAACCACAGATCATCTTGACCTGGAGCTCCGCAATCCTTTTGAGTTGAGCTTCTTCTCCTCCCTCGGGAAGTTGAAGTCCACCGACTAAGGCATCAAACTGCAGAAAAAGTACTCTGATTGATTTTTATCCAGATTCCAAGAGCAAAAGGCAGAAAAGGATGCCGAATTTTATAACTCAAAGTATAATGCTTCATCTCTAAAGTGGAGGCTAATTGCTTTCATCCACGAGAATATACTGATATGGTGCAGAGTCTGTAGTATGCCACACCGACCATCATTTTACCTCAAGCATGAAGTAGAACAAAAAAGTGCAGAAGATAGAAATCAGAAACCAACATTCCAACATATTCAAGATCAAGAACGCTAACAGAGTTACAGTTGCATAAGACTTACACCCAACTCAAATCATTCTACCAACTATAAGTCGCAGAAACACATTTGAAAGAAACCTTAGCCGCGATTACACAAGAGTGGTGACTATTTTCAAGCGTGCATAACTATTTCTTGGACACAAGTCAAAAGATTACCCAACTCGTGTAACCGAATTGCGACAAAGTCTGTGTACATGTACCCCGAGATACTCGCGGCAGACATATCCACCAACAGGATCCACAAGAAAAAAAAAGAGATTGCATTTTCTTCCGTAGGAATAACTGTCGTATTAGGTGCAACGGCGTGCGATGCACACGGTTACATATACAAAAAGGGAACAAATGCCAAACTTGCATTACATCTCCGGACCTACCCGTCACATCTTCGATCTATCCACGAGAAATTCGATAGTAACTGAAATGTACTCATGTCCTCTACAAGAACCGAGTGCAGAGCTTTCGAACCCCGGACCATAATTCAGACAAAGGCCTAGAGAAGCGAGAACATCTTTCCCTAAAAACTTCGGCGACAACATAGATTTCTAGCCAGATAATTCTTACACATCGAAGTCGTTTCGTCATCTTGCCGCGATGAATCAAGCAATCAATCTTCAGAGATAAACATAAGATCACCAGCCAAACAATTTCTTCCAATCACGTCAAGTAGTTTACAGCAAGCCCGAGAGACACGAACCTGCTTGGCGGCCTTAACGAGAGCAGAGCTCATCAGCTTGGGCTGCTCGGCGAAGCTGGACGCGTCCTCCGCCGCGCTCGCGGCGACCGGGGGCGGCTCGGGATAGCTCGCGGAGAGCCGCACGGAGGGCGCGTCCCTCTGCAGGGTGCCGAAGGTGTTGAAGGCGACCGAGGCGATCGTGTTGACCTGCTCCTGCAGCTGGGAGATCACGTCCATCTTCCGAGATTTCCCTTGATTGCAGAGGGTTTCCTGATGCGGTAAGCGGTCGACGGAATTCCACTGAAGAAAGAGGAGCGCTAGAGACGGTCGCACGGCGGCGAGGTGACGACGGAGGAGCGACGTCGATGACCAAATTGCGGAGGAAAGAGATCTTAGAAGAGGGTCACCTTCGGTCCGACGGGGGGCGCGACGGCGGGTGGCGGCGGGCGCGAGGGTGGCTCCGGCTCCGGCTCCGGCTCTGCAGAAACTGCAGGTCAGATTATGGAGGGTCGGGAGAGAACCGGCAGGGTGTGGCGGCGGCGGAGAACGACGGGGTTCGCCGGCTGAAGTCGGCGAGGTGCGACGGAAGCACTGCCGTAGCGGGAGAACTCGCGCGAATTCGGGATTATATTTATATAGGGAAAATAACGTAACATGTCGACGAATTTTGACTTAATATATAATTTGATCAATGAACTTTTAATTTGTTCGATATAGTTTTTAAATTTTAACTTAATATTTAATATGATCTATGAATTTTTAATTTATTCAATGTGATTTATAAACTTTTAGTATATGTTCAATATAGTCTCTAAACTTTATAAAAATATTTAATGTAACCCTTTCATTAATTCAAGTTTATGGATTATATTCTATATTTTCATATAGTTCAATGATTTTATTGAACTCAGATTGAAAATTCAAGGATCACATTGAATATTGGATTAAAGTTCGGGAGCTACATTGAACTTTTTGGGACTAAAATCGCTGCGGGGATTTGTTTGTGTCATCATTCATACATATAAGTCTCGATAAAGTTACGGGTAAAAGTCATAAGAAAATCCTAAATTATCCTTATTATGACAAATTCACTTAAATTTTTTTTGTGACTTAAAAAATCTTAATATTTATCAAAGTTCTGTGAACGAGAATCTTTAAAAATTTGCTAGAAAACAAATTGTATTGATATGTGAAATAAAACGACGTTATTTTGATCAAAAAATTACATGACAAAACCTTGACGGAGAATAAATGCGTCACATATATATAAGTTTTGGATTTTTTAGGTCATCAAAAAAAATTTAGTGTAAATGTATCAAAGTAGACATAATTTATAGTAGTTAATTTGACCAAAAAAAAAGTTCATAATAAAAGTGAATTTACTCATGACATGATATGCATTTCGGACAGATGATGAAAAACAGGGGACAGGGCCTAGTACATGTAGAAAGCTTAGGGTGCAAGATTTCTTGTTTTTGTTTTGGTTTTGGTCATCCTCTTCTTCTGTAGTCTCTTGCCTGAATCGGACTTGCTGGGTCCGAAGAAGAGGACCTGAATCCACCCGCCCGAACGTGGAATAACGGGAAAAGATGAGGGCTTTATTAGCATGCATTTGTGCATTGGGAAGTGTCATCAGACGGTGTAGGGAAGACGAGGAGACGACCCCCCCCCGTCTTTTCACCTTTTCGAAGACCTCGAGGTGCTTCGTTGAGCTTCCATTGACGACCCCTTTTACCTTCCCGACGCCACTCTTCGCCTTCGCCGTAATGAATGCTCGCTTCCGAGTTAAAAATGGGACCGACGATGAGTGTGCTACCTTGCCCGTTCTTTACGTCCCGCAAGTTTCTTGGAACCTTGGAGAGATTTTTCCCTGGTGTTTTGATAGGCAAGAAAAAGGGGTGACAGAAACGAGGAGAAGATTTTGGTACGGGGGTTCGGATGGATTTGAGAGGGAGCACAAACAGAGTGTTGGGTATGGAGATAGCAGAGGGTGGTTTGAGCAGGAGCAGGAGGAGGACAGACATTTCCAATGACCTGACTGATATTGTCTTCTCTTGGTCTCTTCACGACATTTTCAACGAAAACCTCTACGTTGACCAGGTTTCTTATTATTCTTCTCTCATCTATGCTTCGTTTTTTCTTTTATCATGCCCTGTTTTTATTCTCGTGTAAGTTCAACAACAACGTAGTGTTTACTTGAGAAATTTGTTGCTCTTTCTATTTTGTGTGCTTTTGATAGGCCTAGCCTTATAAGAATCTTGCATTAGACTTAGTGTGACAGAACCACTTATGCTTTTATTGTGTTCGGCAAAATCGTTAGTATTTTTGGAGTAGATTTTATGTTTTGCAGAAGTTGGTCAAAGTATTTTTTGATTGTCGAGGTGGGATGGTTATACTAGGGATTTGGCCAAGCTGTTTTGTAGGTGGAGACTATACCAGAGACATTTCAGTCAGTCCCACATTATCTCGGATCTTATGTCTACCCTTTACTGGAAGAAACACGGGCGAGTTTGTGCTCGAGTCTGGAAAATATTTCTACGCTGCCTTTCGCCGAGGTTACTGATTTTGCGGAATGCAAGAGAAGTGGGAACAAATATGCTGTTAAGGCCGGTCGGTGGAGCAGTGAATCCAACGCTCGTGGCAAGGAAACTTACAAAACTTTGCCTGGAGATATCTTGATTCTAACTGATGCTAAGCCGGCAACCATTCCTGACTTGGAGAGGTTTGGAAGAAGATGGGCATTTGCATCAGTAAGGATGATCGGGGGGGATGATGAAGAGGCTGAGGCAGCATCATCCACAAACTTTAAAGTGCAGGCATTATTGGACCATGAAGTAGATAGTTCCTGGAAGCCAATGTATGCTATTTTCCTGATAAATGTATCCACTAACAGTAGGATATGGAACGCGTTGCATATGTCTCTGAACTTGGATATTGTGAAGGAAGTTCTCTTCACAGATTTGGTGGTATGACTTTGCTTTTTGTACCTTCGATCCATTTAGACTTAAAATTGCTATATATTCCTCTAAGCTTTGAAAATTTTTACTCCTGTCGATTTGTAAGTTTCACAAGAGAACAAGATAAAGGATGCTTTAAGCCATTCTTTTGTATTTATTGGTTAGGACGATTGTTTCTATTGGTTGGTCCATCTCATGATATGGAAATGAATGAAGATACGGAAGATTAGTAAAGTTATGTCTTAAATAGGGCAATTAGTCCAAATTAATATCATGGAGCCGACTTCTTTTGTGGATGTAAAAAATCTCTCTCTCTCTGTCAGCATTTCTTTTCCGTAGATTTTTTTCCACATTATTTTAATATTTTTAAAATTTTTACTGCTGCGGTAGCCTGGCCTAGATTTAGTGCTGGACCTTAAAATTTTTTTTTCTGTACTTTTCACAAGATATAAGTTTGTGCTGTGCAATGCTTCTTTATATCATATGAATACCGATTAAGTTTCAGGGTCTCTGACCTTCTACCATATATACATGGTCTGTAGTATCACAAGAAATGTGTTTGGGTTGCAGGCGAATAAAGCTTCCAATCTCTGTATTACAAAAGGTGATGGTTCTGGGAGTGAGAGCCTTGACGAGAGAGTGTGCTGTGATCTGAATGAATCCCAAATAAAAGCAGTTGGGGCCTGTCTCAATAAACTCCAATGTGAGAACAAGCCTTCCGTCGAACTGATATGGGGTCCTCCTGGAACTGGGAAAACTAAAACTCTAGCTACACTGCTATTTACTCTCTTGAAAAGGAAATATAGAACGATTGTTTGTGCTCCTACAAATGTTGCCATCAAGGAAGTGGCATCTCGTGTTTTAAAGCTGCTAAAGGAATCAGATAGTGGTATAAGCACTGAAAGGGAAAGTTTGCTCTGTTACTTAGGAGATGTGCTTATTTTTGGGAACAAGGAGCGGCTGAAAGTTGATTTGGACATTGAAGAAATATACTTGGAACACCGTGTAGTTTGTGTTGCTGAGTGCTTTTCTAAGGTCACTGGTTGGTTTCAGTGTGTAACTTCCATGATAGATAACCTTGCCGACTGTGTGCGTCAATACCAAATATTTTTGGAAGATGAACGCACAAAAAGAAGGAAACCAGGAAGTAGTGATGATGGGAGTGAATGCAGAAGCAGTGAAGAAGATGGTAACTGTGAGCTTAAATCATTTCTTGAGTTTTTCAGGGACCGATTCAAGGCAACTGTCCAGCCCCTGCGGAGTTGCCTCTTTATTTTCTGTACTCATATATCCAGAACTAATTTCCAGAATATCTCATCCCTCCTTACCTTACTTGATTCTTTTGAAACTTTATTATGTGGAGAGAAGTTGGATTCGGAGATGATGGAGATAACTCTTTCATGTGATGAACATAGCCTGTTTTCGTTTGAGTCGTCCATGGGTTCACTATATAATTTATATATGAAGAGACAGGAATGCCTTTCCATGTTGCTAACTGTTCGTGATTCTCTGACGGATCTAAAACTTCCAAACTTCACGAGTAAGGACATGATTGCCGACTTCTGTTATCAACATGCTTCCATGATTTTTTGCACTGCTTCTAGTTCATATAAGCTGTACTCTGTGGAAATGGAGCCTCTCAACATACTGGTAATCGATGAGGCAGCCCAGTTGAAAGAATGCGAGTCAGTAATTCCTCTGCAACTCCCTGGTGCCAAGCATCTGATTTTAGTTGGAGATGAGTGTCAATTGCCTGCTATGGTCGAAAGCCAGGTAATGTTAAGATGGTTGAAAAGTAACTTCCTATTTGGTTTTGAAAGATGTATAATTATCCTTCTCTCCATTTGGGCTTAGATAGGCAAAATCTTTTATACCTAACGGCCCTTTAATTTGTCATGTTTTATATCTACAGGTTTCTAGCAGGGCTGGTTTTGGAAGGAGTCTGTTTGAACGACTGAGTTCACTGGGTTATTCAAGGCAACTTCTCAATATACAGTACCGGATGCATCCATCAATAAGTCTGTTTCCAACTTCAAACTTTTATCAAAACCCAATTTTGGACGGGCCAAACGTGAAGAGCACAAGTTACAGAAAAAGTCATTTGCCATGGCCCATGTTTGGCCCATACTCGTTCATAAGTATTCCTGATGGACGAGAAGAAGTTGGTGATGACGGATTTAGTCTTAAAAACCCTGTTGAGGTGGAAGTTGTCTTGAGGATATTGAGGAATCTATACAGAGGTATGCCAAGGGAATTTTGCACTTGTTGCTTCAAGGCACATGAATTTTGCAAATTCTATGCATCCATATGGGTCTAGATTATGTTGGCAATTAATAGCTCTTTCCCTAAATTATTTCTTTCGAAGTTTTTCACCCCGCATAAAATGATATCATTGTTGTGATCGTTTTATTTCTTTTTTCTTTGCAGCTTGGCGTGGGTCAGAAGAAAATCTGACAGTAGGTGTCATATCTCCCTATGCAGCTCAGGTTGCTGCAGTTCAAGCTAAACTTGGAAAAAGGTATGAAAATATCAAGGGCTTCATGGTCAAGGTGAAGTCAGTGGATGGATTCCAAGGGGGTGAAGAAGACATTATTATTATATCCACTGTAAGATCAAACTTGCGTGGTACTATTGGGTTTTTGTCTAATACTAAGAGAACCAATGTTGCTCTTACCAGGGCAAGGTACTCTATCCTCTTAACCATGTCAAATTAAATTTTAGAGTAATATGGCCTGTATATCCCAGTGTTATTTTCTATCTATAGGTATTGTCTGTGGATTGTGGGAAATGGGGAAACACTGACAAAAAGCAAATCTGTGTGGGAAGCTTTGGTTGACAATGCTAAGAGTCGTGCATGTTTCTTCAATGTTGATGATGACAAGGACTTGGCTAATGCGATTTTATATGTGAAGAAAGCGAATAATCAGCTTGATGATCTGCTTGACAGAAGCAGTGTACTTTTCAGAAATGCAATATGGAAGGTAAAATCTTGGCTTAACAGTATTCTGTGGCCTCACTTGTTTTTCTAAAAAAGCATTAGTTTTAAAGAATTAGAGACAAACATTTCTTATTGTCATGCTTTGGTCTTTTCAGGTTCTTTTCAGTGACAACTTCCTGAAGTCTTTCAGAAAGCTGACATCACTAATGACAAAGATGTCAATCATCAACCTTCTGTTAAAACTTTCCAGTGGCTGGAGACCTAAGAAGAGGAATGTGGATATATATTGTGAACACTCATCTCACACGGTGAGACAATTTAAGGCGGATGGTCTCTATGTCCTATGCACGATTGATATTGTAAAGGAACTGAGATACATTCAAATCCTGAAGATTTGGGATGTATTGCCTTTAGAGGATGTGGCAAAATTGGTCAAACGTCTGGACAGCATATTCAAGACATATAGTGATGATTTTATTAGTCGTTGCAACGAAAAATGCGTTGTGGGGTAAGTCTGATCTTTTCTTTCTACTTATATTTTTTTGGTTGAAATCTTTTCTTTCTGCTTAAGATAGGTAGCACATCGCTTAACTAATTTGAACGCATCTTTTTCCCAGATAGATGACTAACATATCTTGAATTGATCTTACCCACTTTTTTCTTTTATTTCACATGCCTCTTCCTGTTATAGGGATCGGGAAGTTCCAAAGACCTGGGACTGTCCTTTTGATATTGTCCGCTATCGAAATCCCAGTGAAGATCAATTTGGGAGTAGTTCGGATGCTGATACTTCAGATCGGAGGTTGTATGCAGAGAATGCGAAAGTGAGCGAGAGTTTGCTTCTGATGAAATTTTACTCCTTATCATCAGATGTTATCAGCCATTTGCTCGATGACAGTGATGGTAACAAAGTGAGTCTTCCATTTGAAGTAACAGAGCAAGAACAAGAGATAATTCTTTTCCCCAGAAGCACTTTTATACTTGGGCGATCTGGAACTGGAAAAACTACAGTCTTGACAATGAAGTTGTTTAGGAACGAGAAACTGCATGATGAAGCAACGAAGGGATTTCAGACAAACCAAAGTGTTGTCAGCAGCAGCAAAGATGCCTTCCTGGACATCAATGTTGAGGAAATCGTTGAAGGAGCAGAGGATTGTGTATTGCGCCAGCTTTTTGTAACCGTCAGTGCAAAATTATGTTTTGCAGTCAAACAGCATTTATCTCAACTTAGAAGGTACATAAATGTCATGGGAAGATGTTTGAACAATTGAATTAAATAATTTCCAATTTTTACAATGAAGAAGAAAATATCAAAGGATAGTGGATTGTCAAATCTTTTTACGAATGTAGTGGGGACAAGAAGATAACCCCCTTTGGCGTGCTACTACTTTACTCCTACTGGAGAAGCACAACCAAGATACTTCATACATATACTTCCGTAGGAAATATAAGATGTAACATGCACTAAGCACAACCAAGATACTTCATACATATACTTCCGTAGGAAATATAAGATGTAACATGCACTAAGTGCATAGGTAAAATCCGTGTTTTGCCATGGTCAGGTGCTACTACTTGTTTTAGCTGCTAGGGTATAGAATTTGTCATTGCATATTAGAGGTCGACATCATCTGCTTGCTGATTTACACTGGAGATTAATTTGTGCGGCAATAGTCCTTATTTTGGTCCTTGTGCCACTTTTTAGTTTGCATTTCCATTTTATCGGAAATTTTTGTATTAAATTTTGTGTGATTCATTGTAGGTATAAGAATAAAATTGTATTTTAAATGAAAATATGCAATTATGAGCAGAATCGAGAAAGGACTATCCGTTCTTCAAATCTTGCTGTGATGGAAGATTCATTGCCAGCTTATGTAAATGCTATTTGTGTCTCGTAGGATATTGTGACAAGCTTGGTGCATCAACCTGTTCTTATTCCCTTGTTCGGTGTTAGTTACCTAAAAGTAAAATTATGAGATTGCAGGTGTTGTGTCGGTAATCCTGTGAGTTTATGCACATAAATTTTTATTTCTAATATCTAGCTTAATTAATCATGCAGCTCCAGCATTGGTGCAAAACATAGAGCACAAAGCTCTTCAGTTGATGAGATTGTTGATGATGCAGCATTATTCAAGGATATCCCAGATTCGTTTGTTGACATGTCTCCGGGCTCTTTTCCCCTTATCATAACTTTTCGTAAGCTTCTGATGATGCTAGATGGAACTATCGGGATTTCATTCTTTGAAAGGTTCCCTGATCTTAGGGAGGTTTCTCGCAGCCGATCCTGCAATTCTAGACCAGTTGCCTTACAAAGTCTTGTTAGAGCAAAGGAGGTTTCTTATGAAAAGTTTTGTGCAGTCTATTGGCCTCACTTTAATGACAAGCTAAGGAGGAGACTTGATCCTTCCAGAGTCTTTACTGAAATAATGTCCCACATAAAGGGTGGTCTTCAACCAGCGGATGGTTGTAAAGGCAAACTTGAGAGACTTGCTTATGTTTCACTTTCTGAGTGTCGTGTCTCCACTCTGAGTGCTCAGATAAGAGAAGAAATTTATGATGTTTTTGAGGATTATGAGAAGATGAAAATGGCAAATGGTGAATTTGATTTAGCCGATCTAGTCAGTGATCTTCATCGCCGTCTTTTTCATGAACAGTTTACTGGTAACATGGTGGATTTTGTATATATTGATGAAGTGCAGGATCTCACCGTGAGGCAAATTTCACTGTTCAAATATATCTGTAGAAATGTTGAGGATGGCTTTGTGTTTTCGGGTGACACTGCACAAACTATTGCAAGGGGAATAGACTTCAGGTTTGAGGACATAAGGTCCCTTTTCTACAAGGAGTTCTTGATAGATTCAAAGGATGGACCTGATATCGGAATGGAAAAGGGAAGTCTTTCCAAAACTTTCCATTTGAGCCAGAACTTCCGCACTCATGCTGGTATACTCAAGCTGGCGCAGAGCGTTGTTGACCTTCTTTACCGTTTTTTTCCTTTATCCGTTGATGCTTTGAGCCCCGAAACTAGCTTTATTTTGGGGAAGCCCCAATTTTACTTGAATCAGAGAATGGTGAAAGTGCCATACTGTCAATTTTTGGGTACAGTAATGTTAGTAGTAATTTCGTTGGCTTCGGAGCAGAGCAGGTTATTTTGGTTCGAGATGATCATTCTCGAAATGAAGTTTCAAACCTTGTGAGGGGGCAAGCCCTAGTTCTGACTATAGTGGAGTGCAAGGGGCTAGAATTTCAGGTAGGTTTGTGTCAGGTTGGATTGTTTGCCATGTGATTATTAATGGTAGCAGCAATATAGATATCATGACCAGTTTTTTATGGGCCAATCTTTCTTTGATGGGTCAGCACCAATTTTTGCGGCTAGCTGTTATTTTGTAAAATGCTTGTAGTTGCAATTTCATTCTACTATACCCTTTTGTTTCTATGTATATGATGGCATCTCAATTCACATGATGTAGAATTTGTGTGCGCTCATGTGAATATTATCCTCTAAGTTAATAGGCAATATCAAAGATCTTGCAACATTACGACTGATCTTCATTGGCAGGTGTGTCAAAACGAGTCAAAATATTCTCTTCCTAAATGTTTTTAGATCTCTTCATGTATTCATGAAACTCCAAATCTGTCAATTTGGCCTTTAATCATATGCTTTTAAGGGAAGCTTTTTTGCCTGTGACATTGTGTAGGACGTCTTACTGTACAACTTTTTTGGCACGTCACCTCTGAAAAGTCAATGGAGGGTCATTTATGCCTACATGAAGGAGCAAGATTTGCTCGATAACAGCTCTCAATGGTCTTCCCCCGAGTTTCGATGACTCGAAGCACAATATACTATGCTCTGAATTGAAGCAACTGTATGTTGCTGTTACTCGGACAAGGCAAAGATTGTGGATTTGTGAGAATGCCCTGGAGTTCTCCAAACCAATGTTTGACTACTGGAAGAAGAAGTGCCTTATTCAAGTTAGGTTGGTAGATCATGCCCTTGCAGAAGCAATGACGGTCAGGAGCACCCCAGAGGAGTGGAAGTCACAAGGTTTTAAGGTTTGCTGTTTTTGTTTTTTTTTTCTTTTAATGTCTGTTTCTTCTTCACAGAATTGTTTTTTTCACCTCTTTTGCAGTCAATGTGATATTTGAATGCTATTTTGAACTGACAATAGTGACTGTAAAAGTATAACTGATCCTGAAAACTGTGGGTACAATGTGCAAGTTCTGTGGTACAAATACGGTGATCGATTCACCAAATTTATTGGGTTTTTAATAGTATGGCCGGATATTTCATTTAGACACAATGGGTTAATGCATAAGTTATGAATTTTCCTTGAATCATTTTTTCTCTCTTGAGTTTATGAGGTCACTGGCAGTCCATGTTTTTTGGGTTGAGGCAACCACATTTATCATTCCTACAAGGGAGGACTGTATTTTCTATTCTCCTTCTTTTCATCTTTTCTGAAGAAGCTATTGATCTCTCTTTTTGTTTAACTTTGCAAGCTCTTACGTGAGGGTAACTACCCAATGGCAATAATGTGCTTTGAACGAGCAAGGTACACATACGGGGAGAAGTTGGCTAAGGCCTCTGCTTTGAAAGCAGATGCAGATCTCAAGCACGTTGTAAGTCCACAGGAGGCTTCTGACCTTCGAAGGCAGGCTGCTGAGATTTATGAAGCAATTGGAGTGGCCGAGTCTGCGGCAGAGTGTTTCTACATGTTGAAGGAATACGATAAAGCAGGTATCATTTTTTTTCTTTCCAATTTTTTTCGTTTCTTTCAAAATGATAAGATGGAGAATTTATATGCCTTGTGCTGCTTCTTTATTTTTCTTCTTGTTGTAGCTATGTCAAAGCTGCCTAAGAAAGAGGAAGTTTGACTTCGATCTCAATTATTCTCTTGTATGTAGTTTTTTACACGTGTGGTTATTGCTTGGTTACCTGTGTAATTAATATTTTTTTTTTTTGGTAAAGGTAAGAATCCTGTGTAATTAATATTTCTCTTTCAATATTCAGAAAAAAAGAAGTTTGATCTCGCTTGCTAATTTCCAAATGCTTTTGGTGAATTTTGAGCAAGCTGCAACTAATATTGACTTCATGATTATGCCTTTGTGTTGAGAAGTTGATTATTTTCTATTTGACAACCTGGCTTTGCACTCTTAGCAGCTTGGAAAAATTCAAGCTGCAAAGTTCTTAACACTGACCACACCATTAAGTTTAAAAAAAGTTGTGGCTATCAGTTGAATACTCCTTATTGACTATTGTTTATCAACAACCTTTCGGTTTTGTAGCCACCTGCGGACGTTGATCTTGTTTCGTATCTTGACATGGAACAGTATAGTTGAGCTGTGCAAGAGTACTTCTGGCAGCTTCCAAATGTCCCTTTGCTAATTTTATCTTCTGAACATCGTGGTTTTTAAATCTTACACGAACATCAGGAACTATAAATTAGACTGACATTAAATTTGTTTGTGCTTCAACAGGTAGAATATACATGGAAAAATGTGGAGAATCTACTTTGGAAAAAGCTGGAGAGTGCTTTTCTCTAGCTGGGAGCTACAGTCTTGCAGCGGAGGCATATGCAAGGGGAAATATTTTCACAAAGTGCTTGTCCATTTGTGCCAAAGGAAAACTCTTTGAAGTGGGTCTGCAATACATTGAGGATTGGAAAAGTCAGGGAAATGAGAATAGCGGAGTAGTAAAGAAAAGTAAAGAAATAGAGAAATTGGAACAAGACTTTTTAGAGAGTTGTGCCCTTCATTACTATGACCTCAGAGACTACAGGGCTATGATGAAGTATGTGAAGGCTTTTCACTGCATCGACTCAATGCGAAACTTACTCAAGAGGCTGGGATGCCTCGGTGAACTTATCAGTCTGGAGGAAGGCCATGGTAACTTTTTGGAGGCGGCAAAGATTGCGAGGATGAAAGGTGACATCCTTCGTGAGGTTGATCTACTTGTAAAGAGAGGGCAAAACAAGGAAGCGTCGATGAATATCCTGTGGTACGTGTTATTCTATTCCCTCTGGGCTCCTGGAAGCAAAGGTTGGCCCTTGAAGCCGTTTGCACAAAAGGAGGAGCTGGTAGCAAAAGCCAAAAATCTCGCAAAGCGCGAGCCTATTGCCTTCTATGAATTTGTTTCTGTAGAATCAAGCATTCTGTTAAATAGATGGAGCAGTTTGGCTGAAATGAAAGAACTTTTGAGTGCATCCAGGAGAAATGAAAGCATCAGAGGTGAAATACTATGCGCTCGAAATATTTTGGACTTCCATCTTTGTGAAAATATCTCAAATTTTTGTTGGGAATACGATTGGCTGGTTGACCCAATGGCGTATTCTGAACAACAGATCTTGAGGAATCAGATTTCCATTGACTCATTGGTCTGCTTTTGGAATCTTTGGAGAGATAAGATCATTAAAATTATAAAGTGTGTAGGATGTGTGGAGTTGCTGGAGGAAAAGGAAAATAGGTGCTGTTGGGAGTTCTGTTTGAATTACTTTGGTGTTCTGGAGCAACGGAACAACTTGCGGGGAACTTATGACCTACTAAACCCAGATGCTGATTGGGTCAGCAACATAGATAAACGATTTCTTCGAAGAAATGGACTATTGTTTGCTTTGGAGCTTCAACAATTGGTCTCTGCTGCTAAAAAATATTGGTATTCCGAGCTTACTTCTGTTGGTATGGAGCTCCTGCACAAATTGGATGCACTTTATCGGTTTTCCTCAAAGAGTTCTCTGTCGAACTTCTGTCAAAGCAGATGTCTTGCTCTTTTACATGAGGTTTCAAAGTTCCTTCAAGGACTCAATTTTCTGAATAATTCCTTCCAGTATGGTAGGGCACTGAAGGGTTTCATTGAAACATCCAGTAGGAGGTACTTTGGTCACATATTTCCTCTTGACTGGCGAATATCATCGACAGAGAGTATGGTATATGTAAGAGGAAGTGAGGCTTCTCGTCATCTACTGAGAGAAATGATGAACATGATAATTTTGAAGAAGCATTTTTCACATGGGAAGATGGGTGAGCTTGCAACTTTGGTTCTTGGGTCTGGAATGCTCAATGATGAGTTGTACAGGAAAATTGCAGAATCTTTTGAGGGAAATACGTCATGGAAGGCATTTATGGAATGCGTGTATCAGGATGTACCACCAGACCTTCCTCACGCCAGCAATAATAGTAAGCCTGTGGAGTTCTCTTTGACTTGGAACCTTTATCAAGCTTTGGCAGATACTTACAATGCCAATTGGAGGATTGAAAGAGACTACATCACTCCGAATTGCTTCTTGTATCTCTTGGAACGACTTTTGATTTTGCTATCTCGCTCCAAAGGGCAATTTTACGCAACCAAGTCTTCTCTAGTTGAATGGCTTATCTGCCATGAAGGTTTAGCAAAGCCTAGCTTTACTTTCAACCTGGAAAATTGCTTTGAGCTCATCATTGGGTTTGTTACTAGCACTATTCAGCAGCTTCTTTGCAACAACAATGAAACCATAGAATGGATTAAAAGATCGAACCTAAATGTGGCGCAGTACTACCCGCTGTTGGTCTTGAAGTTGGTTTTGTTGGTTTGTTTGCTTTACTTGAATTTTGGCATCAGTCCAGATTTTCCCATTGTTTTGCTGGGTAAGAGTTGGATTTCTGCCCAATTACCTCCAGAATTTTGTTGTATTCTTTCGCATTGGCGGAAGCGGAACTTACAGGAAATCTCAGTCAGCGTTTTCGCTGAAGCATTCGAAAAAGTGGACGATCCCCTCGTACTTACCAATTCTGCTGCAGATTCTTCATACATCTTATGTCCCCATGCCATCATTTTAGACGTGAAGTCGTACAAATGCAAGGAAGAGATTATGAAAGTTTTATTCCCCAAGGATGGAAGCGCTGTGAGCTCTTGCAAGTTGCAAGATCTGACCGAAGCTTCCAAGGATTCCTCTTCATCTTCCAACAGTGTTCCAGCAGCAGTTGTGCATTCGGATGGTGTAAACACGTCGGTGTTGGAGTATGACCAATCACAGAAAAGGTTGGATTCATTAGAGGCAGTAACTAATGTGAAGGATGGGTGGATGGAATATGTCTCTACTACCTCGATGATGAAGGTAACTCAAAGTCCTTGCACTATTCCATCCTGTTTTGACCGTGAAGAACACAGCTCTGCCCCAGTGAACTGTACCTTGCTGGGACAAGAGTTGGGCTTGGTGAATGAAGAAGAGCAGAGCGAAATTGCCGAAGCTCAAAGAACCAGTGAAGTGAAGAAGGATGCGCAGGCTTCATCATCTTCTTTTTCGCGGACTGGTGGTGTGGAGAACAGGAACAAGAACAAGAACAAGGGAGTTCGCAAGTCCAAGGGTAAAAAAAAGAGGAAAGGAGGCAAGAAGAGATGAATCCTCAAGATACAGTGCGAGTGAAAACTTATGCTGTTATAATCCACAAGCAGTCCCCATTTTCGTAATTACATGTCGAACTTTTTAGTAAAATAGTTCTTAGAAGAAGAACAGATATCACGACAGGAAGCTTATTGCTCTACACGTTTCCTGAAGTTCTAGCAGTGAATAGTCATGAAAATTTACCATTGCTGCTGAGTAGTTTTTCTTGGCTGGAGTTTAATGTTCCTTTTCTTTTTCCTCTCTGAACATCTTATTCTCTCATCCCTCGCGATTGCTCGTATGCATGCAGTGAAGAACGAGATAGAAAGTGCAACTTGGTCTGCTTATCTTATTTACGATAGATATTCTTGATAGAGAAGTTTGCCTGATTAGAGCGAAAAGACATAATGATCTCCAGCCTGTGATAGCATATGTCCATATGGGGGTGTACACAATTCATCAGTTCGTTGCCGGACGAAGGGCGATTCCATTACCGGGGAATTCGCCTATTTACAGATGGATCAGCACAACAATGAACCGAATCTGGCTCTTGATGGAGGATTAAGGACAACATTACTATGCGATCTGAATGGCTGCGCAACTCTTGCAGTGGGTCGCCTCCTGAGCAGCTTTTATTGTGCTAAGGGCTTGTCTCGACGGCCATATGGTTCCGGGCCTCGGGATTTTGGTTAAGTGACGTCGATACTTGAAACTCTTGGAAGTTTAGTTGTTGCACCGCTGAGATGTATCCCGGAAAGCAATGCACCTACTTTGAAATATCTATACTTCTCAAGGGGTCGCTCTAGGAATAGAATTGAGAAAACCATTCTCGACGGGTAATTCATACATGTCCGTACCATTGTTTTCAGACGTTTGTCCAACGTTAACTTGATAGAACATTTCGTGGACGTTTACGTCAAGCATAGGTACCTCTGCCTTATCATTTGTCACAGTAAAGGTACCGTAGATGTATGTAAGGTTAATGGGGATGAATTTTCCTCGGCTTTGCGAATGAGATGTGACATTGCCGACACGGCTTTTCAAAAGCCATCCGTCTAAAGAATTCTGGGCTTTTACTAAAGCGATTGTCCTATCTCGTTTCTTTTTCTATATGATTTACTAGATGACAATCAGCGCACTACGCGTTAGATAACTTTAATAGTGTCCGAGAATATCGTACTTCGACATTATTAAGGAACGTATTGATTAAAGTTGGATCTGTTAAATGTCCTTGTTGAAGACTATTGCGAAAGGAATACTTGAAACAAAGTTAGTGCTGACTTTTGACGCTCATTGTCATATTGAATGATTGAAAACTTAGAAAATGAGTGGTGATTTTATAATGAATCAAAATAGAACTTAAACCAAACTGAAAAATGAAATCATATTCTATATAGTCCATAATAATTATTATAATTCATTATGGAGAGAAATATACAAGAGATGACAGAAATTACGTAATTGATTCTCCTTTGGTTAAAAAATACTTCATAATAAACATTTTCATCTGTCGAGATAACGCCTGGATGGCAGCTCACTCTGCGGAGAATTCGGCAACACCGACAGGGAGAAGGCATCTCTAACTATCAATGATTTTAAGTCTCGAGTTTCCAGGCAATCCTCTAAGAAATTTTCATAATTATATATCGATATAGGCGTCATATTCTAAGTAGATTTCCGATTAAAATTCGTCCATTTTTCGATCTATTTACCATTTCGATATAAAAAGGTGGTTTTAATTTCTCGATAGGTGAATTTGCTCAAGTCATGATAATATCTTTTCGTGTAGAAAGCTTAGGTTGCAAGAAGTCGAGATGTTTGCTTTTCCTTTTCCTAATCCTTTTTCTTTTGTGACTGTTAGCCTGAATCAGACTTGCTGGGTCGGAAAAGGAGACCTGAATCCCACCGAAATGCGGAATGACGAGTAAAGCTGGAAGCTTTGCATGCATTTGTGCAGTTAAAAAAACACCATCATGAGACCAGCCCGATGCCGCGCGACGATATCTGTTGAATCTTGCGAGACTGTCGACTCGGCTTTTGAAAAGCTGTCGGTCTATCGAGCTTTTTATTAAAATAATGTTCCTATCACATCTCTTTTTCCATACGAATTGATCTGACGAGAACCTGGGCATCGCGCTGGATAACGATAAAAATTTAACATTTTTGAAAATATTTTGAAATACCATATTTCGACGTCCTACAAAAATGTATCAACCATCCGCCGAATGCTTTAGATGCACTAACGAGTGTAGACTCTTTAATGCGTATTGTCGCACGGAACCAATGGACACATAGTAAATAAGTTGTGATTTTATAAGCGAATCAAATTAGAACTTAAAACAAAGTGAAAAAACCACACTCAATCGCGCAACACATTGATTACGTTTACTTTCCTAAAACACGCCATCGATAGAATTTCGAAAGTCTAAATAAATTATAGCTGGTCATGGAGAGAAATAATTAAGAGATGACACGAGTTACCTAATTGATTCTCCTTAAAATTACTCGGATGAAAGGCATCTCTAATTGTTTAGGTGGCATCGGGACGGCACCCGTGTTGTTAAGAATTCGGCAAAACCGATGAGTAGAAGGCGTCTCTAACTATCTACAGTTCCTAGATCAAATTAAGTGTCGAGTTTCTATGTTATGTTTTGAAAGAGTTTTTAATAAGGTTAATACCATAAAAAAATCTCAATTGGTACACCCGATACAAATGCAGCAAATTAATCTTTTGAACATAAAAAACCCAAACTGATAAATATGTGACAAATTTAACATTCGTTAATTTTTTTAAAATTTTTACTGTCAAATTGCCGAGTTAGATGATATGTGACAGTTGACAGATGTATTAGTTTGGGGTTCTACCATCCATTTATCACAGGTGTATCAGTTTATGGTTTCTCATAGTATTAATTCAATTTAACGGAAATTAACAGATGGTAAATTTGTTTCAAATGTACTAGTTTGGGGTTTTTGGTGGTCAAAAAATCAGTTTGTAATATATTTGTGGCAGGTGTATCGATTTAGGATTTTTAACGGTCAAAAAATTAGTTTTAGGATAAATTTATTATATGTATACTAATTTAAGATTTTTCATAATATTAATCTTTTTTAATAATATATCGATACAGATGCTAAAAGATAAAAAGCGAAGCGATGGATTAATTTTCATCATAAGTAGAATGTCGTATTCATATTTTTTTATTTACTAATTATTTCAATATCAACAAATGATTTTAATGTATTAAAAAAATAATTTCACTCATGAAATAATACATTCCGGACAAGAAAATAATCGGTGATGTGAGAGCGCGGCGTCAATGCTGATGTGGCGTGCGCATATTTACTGATATCCAATGAGATCTTGACACGTGCATAGTGATTTAAAAATTAAAAAATTTCTCTTTTTCCTCCAGTCTGCTTTGGCTATCTCCACCGCCCAAGCCGCCGCCGCCGCCGCCGCCATCCTTAAGCCACCGCCCCACCGTGGCCACCACGGTCCGCGGCAAAGCTGTTGAGCTCGAAGCCGGAAGCCATGGACGAGCCAAGGCTCGAGATGCAGATATGGAGATGCTGCAGCTCGTCGCGGGAAGCCATGGACGAGCCAAGACTTGGGATGCCGAGCAGCGCCTAGCATACACACTTTCAGTCCATGGATGATTCTCTGTTGAGTGATGGAAGGAGAGAGAGATCTTCAGCCATGGCTTCTCTCTTCACCAAATCCAGCCCCTCGCCGCCAGATCCGGAAGTGAGGGGCACCTGGCGGAGGAGACGGCCAAAGTGAAGAGATGCGGCGCCAGCAACTCCGGCTCCGCCGGTGGCCATGGCGGAAGGAGGCGTGGGCTCGTCGTGAAGATGGTAGAGGAAGGAAAAGAGAAATCTTGGCGGTGGATTGGGGAAATTTTTAATTAATTAATTATTTTTGATTTCATGTGCCAATTCGTAATTGTTCAATAAATAAATAAAGCGTACGGCTGAGATGGCGCTGGCAAATCACCAAATATTTCGGGACAGTAAAGAAACAGTGGACAGGCCTAGGTACGTGTAGAAAGCTTAGGTTGCAAGAAACCAAGACGTGGAAAAGCGAAGCAAAGCGGGAAGCTTTACATGCATCTGTGAAGAAAAAGAAAGTCATCAGACAGCGTACGGAAAGATGCGAGGAGGACGACCCACCCACCCCATCTTTTCGCGTTCCATAGACCTCGAATGGGGTTGACGAAGACCTCGGGTGCTTCTTTTGAGCCTTTCCCATTGACGACCCCTTTACCTTCCCCGTGCCACTCTTCTTCGTCGTTAAGAATGCTCACTTCGGGAGTTCACCACAGTGGGACCGATGATGAGCGTACAAGCTTGCCCGGCTTTCGCGTCGGAAGTTTCTTGAAACCTCAAGAGTGATTTTTCCCGGTGCTTTTTGATCGGCGAAGAGAAAAAGGGGAGAAAGAAACGAGCAGAAGGTTTCGGTACGTGGGTTCGGATGGATTTGAGAGGGAGCACGAGCAGAGTGTTGGGTGTGGAGATAGCAGAGGGGGGTTTGAGCAGGAGGAGGAGAGACAATACCCTTGACCTGACTGATATTGTCTTCTCTTGGTCTCTTCACGACATCTTCAACGAAAACCTCTACAGTAACCAGGTTTCTTTTTATTCTTTTCTCATCTTTGGTTTTTTCGTTTTTGTCATGCCCTTCCTTCTGGTTTTATTCTCGTGTGAGTTCAACGACAATGTGGTTTTTACTTGAGAATTTTGCAAATGATGTTAGTTCGTTGCTGTATTTTTGTTTGTGCTTTTAGTAAGCTTGGCCTTATAAGAACCTGGCATTCGACTTGGTGAGACAGAACCCTTTATGCTTTTACTTTGTTTGGCAAACTCATTAGGTGTTTTAGGAGTATATGTTATGATTTACAGAATTTGGTCAAAAGTATTTTTTGAATGTTGAGGTTGGTTGGTCATATCTGACATTTGGCTGAGCTGTTTTTGTAGGTGGAGACTATACCGGAGACATTTAAGTCGGTCCGGCAGTATCTCGGATCGTATGTCTACCCTTTACTGGAAGAAACACGGGCGAGTCTATGCTCGAGTTTGGAAAATATTTCTTTGCTGCCTTTCACCAAGGTTACTGGCTTTGTGGAATGCAAGAGAAGTGGGAACTCATATGCTGTTGAGGCTGGTCAGTGGAGCAATGAATCCAACACTCGCGGCCGGGAAACTTACAAAACTTTGCCTGGAGATATCTTGATTCTAACTGATGCTAAGCCAGCAACCGTTCCTGACTTGGAGAGGTACGGAAGAAGATGGGTGTTTGCATCAGTAAGGATGATTGTAGAAGACGATGAAGAGGACGAGGCAACGTCATCCACAAGCTTTAAAATGGAGGCATTATTGGACCGTGAAGTAGATAATTCCTGGAAGCCAAAGTTTGCGATTTTCCTGATAAATATAGCCACCAACAGAAGGATATGGAACGCGCTGCATATGTCTGTGAACTTGGATATTGTAAAGGAAGTTCTCTGCCCAGATTTGGTGGTATGACTTTCCGTTTTGTACCTTTGGTTCATGTGGACTTAACATTGCCTTTTTAATTTCTTAGCTTCATTTTACTCCTTTAGATTTGTAAGTTTCGCCGGAAAATAAGATAAATGATGCCATATCCCATTCTGTTGCATTAAAAGATTAGGATGATTGCTTCCTTTAGTTTGTCCTTTTCATGATATGGAGATGAATGAAGATATGGGAAATTAGTGAAGTTATTTCTTAAATAGGGCCAATTAATTCCTTGGAGGCAACTTCCTCGTTAGTACTAGACCTTAAAATTTTCTATACTATACTTTTCATGGGATTTAAGTTTGTGCTGCGCAATGCTCTTTACATCATATGAACACCAGTTAAGTTTCAGGTCTCTAACCTTCCACCATATTTACATGGTCTGGATTATCACGAGAAAAATGTGTTTGGGTTGCAGGCTGATAAAGTTTCCAATCTCTGTATTACAAAAGGTAATGGTTCTGGGAGCGAGAGCCTTGATGAGAGATTGTGCCATGATCTGAATGAATCCCAAAAAAAGGCAGTTGGGGCCTGTCTCAATAAACTTCAATGTGAGAACAAGCCATCTGTCGAACTGATATGGGGTCCTCCTGGAACTGGGAAAACTAAAACCGTCGCTACACTGCTATTTACTCTCTTAAAAAGGAAACATAGAGCCATTGTTTGTACTCCTACAAATGTTGCCATCAAGGAAGTGGCATCTCGTGTTTTAAAGCTGCTAAAGCAATCAGATAGTGGTATAAGCACTGAAAAGGAAAGTTTGCCCTGTTACTTAGGAGACGTGCTTATTTTTGGGAACAATGAGTGGCTGAAAGTTGATTCCGACATTGAAGACATATACTTGGAACACCGTGTAGATTGTGTTGCTGAGTGCTTTTCTAAAGTCACGGGTTGGCATCAGTGTCTAACTTCCATGATAGATTCTCTTACCGACTGTGTCGGTCAATACCACATATTTTTGGAAAACGAACAAACAAAAAGAAGGAAACCAGGAAGTGGTGATGATGGGAGCGAATGCGGAAGCAGTGAAGTAGATGGTAACTGTGAGCTTAAATCATTTCTTGAGTTTTTCAGGGACCAATTCAAGGCAACTGTCCAGCCCCTGCAGAGATGCCTCTTTATTTTCTGTACTCATATATCCAGAACTAATTTCCAGAATATCACATCCCTCCTTACCTTACTTGATTCTTTTGAAACTTTATTATGTGGAGAGAAGTTAGATTCAGAGATGATGGAGATAACGCTTCCACGTGATGATCTTAGCCTGTTTCCATTTGAGACGTCCACGGGTCCACTATATAATTTATATATGAAGAGACAGGAATGCCTTTCCATGTTGGTAACTGTTCGTGATTCTCTGAAGATTCTAAAACTTCCAAACTTCATGAGTAAGGACATGATTGCCGACTTCTGTTATCAACACGCTTCCCTGATTTTTTGCACTGCATCTAGTTCATATAAGCTGTACTCTGTGGAAATGGAGCCTCTCAATATGCTGGTAATCGATGAGGCAGCCCAGTTGAAAGAATGCGAGTCAGTAATTCCTCTGCAACTCCCTGGTGTCAAGCATCTGATTTTAGTTGGAGATGAGTGTCAGTTGCCTGCTATGGTCGAAAGCAAGGTAATGTTAAAATGTCTGAAATGTAACTTTCTATTTGGTCTTGAAAGATGTGTAATATCCTTCTCTGCATTTGAGCTTAGATGGGCTAAATGTTCTATACCTAACGGGCCCTGAATTTTTTATCGTGTTTTATTTCTACAGGTTTCTAGCAGGGCTGGTTTTGGAAGGAGTCTGTTTGAACGATTGAGTTCACTGGGTTATTCAAGGCAACTTCTCAATATACAGCACCGGATGCATCCATCGATAAGTCTGTTTCCGACTTCAAACTTTTATCAAAACCAAATTTTGGACGGGCCGAATGTGAAGAGCAAAAGTTACAGAAAAAGTCATTTGCCATGGCCAATGTTTGGCCCTTACTCGTTCATAAATATTCCTGATGGACGAGAACAAATCGGAGATGACGGCTGTAGCCTTAGAAATCCTGTTGAGGTGGAAGTTATCTCGAGGATAGTGAGGAATCTGTACAGAGGTATGTCAAGAGAATTTTATACATATTGCTTTGAGCACATGGATTTTACATGTATTACTTAATCATGTAGGTGTAGATTACGATGGCCATTAATAGTTCTTTTCCTAGGATATTTCTTTCGAAGTTTTGCACCCCGCATAAAATGATATCATTATTGTGATGGGTTTATGTCCTTTTCTTTGCAGCTTGGGATGGGTCAGAAGAAGATCTGACAGTAGGTGTCATATCTCCCTACGCAGCTCAGGTTGCTGCAGTTCAAGCTAAACTTGGAAAAAAGTATGAAAATATCAAGGGCTTTGTGGTCAAGGTGAAGTCAGTGGATGGATTCCACGGGGGTGAAGAAGACATTGTTATAATATCCACCGTAAGATCAAACTCTCGTGGGACTATTGGGTTCTTGTCCAATACTAAGAGAACCAATGTTGCTCTTACCAGGGCCAGGTACTGTATCCTCTTAACTGTGTTAAATTGCATATTTGGAGTTATATAGTCTGTAAATCCCGGATTATTTCAAATCTATAGGTATTGTCTGTGGATTGTGGGAAATGGGAAAACACTGACAAAAAGCAAATCTGTGTGGGAAGCTTTGGTCGACAATGCTAAGAGTCGGGGATGTTTCTTCAATGTTGATGATGACGAGGACTTGGCTAAAGCCATCTTAGATGTGATGAAAGAGAATAATCAGCTTGATGATCTGCTTGACAGAAGCAGTGTACTTTTCAGAAATGCTAGGTGGAAGGTAAAAAACTTTGCTCAACAGTATTCTACGGCTACATTTATTTTTCAAAATGAGCATTAAGTTTTAAAGAATTTGTGACAACATATCCTATTGTCATGCTTTGGTCTTTTCAGGTTCTTTTCAGTGACAACTTCCTGAAGTCTTTCAGAAAGCTGACATCACCCAGGACAAAGATGTCCATCATAAACCTTCTGTCAAAACTGTCCAGTGGGTGGAGACCAAAGAAGGGGAATGTGGATATAATTTGTGAACACTCGTCTCATATCGTGAGACAATTTAAGGCCGAAGGTCTCTATGTCATATGCACGATTGATGTTGTAAAGGAACAGGGATACACTCAAATCCTGAAGATATGGGATGTATTGCCTTTAGAGGATGTGACAAAATTGGTCAAACGTTTGGACAGCATATTCGAGACCTATAATGATGATTTTATTAGTCGTTGCAATGAGAAATGCATCGAGGGGTAAGTCTGATCATTTCTTTTTTACTTAAGATTGGTAGCACATCACTTGCTAAATTAGAAAGCATCTCTTTTCCAGATAGAAGACTAAAATATCTTGAATTGATCTTATACCCTTGTTTTCTTTCATTTCACACGCCTCTTCCTGTTATAGGGATCAGGAAGTTCCGAAGACCTGGGTCTGTCCTTTTGATTTTGTCCGCTATCGAAGTCCTTGTGAAGATCAATTTGGGAGTAGTTCTGATGCTGATGCTTCAGATCGTAGGTTGTATGCAGAGAATGCGAAAGTGAGCGAGAGTTTGCTTCTAATGAAATTCTACCCCTTATCATCAGATGTTCTCAGCCATTTGCTCGATGACAATGACAATAAGCAAGTGAGTCTTCCATTTGAAGTAACAGAGCAAGAACAAGAGATAATTCTTTTCCCCCGAAGCACTTTTATACTTGGGCGATCTGGAACTGGAAAAACTACAGTCTTGACAATGAAGTTGCTTAGGAACGAGAAACTGCATGATGAAGCAACCAAGGGATTTCGGGAAGTGCAAAGTGGTATCAGCAATAGCAAAGATGTCTCCTCGGAAGTCAACGATGAGGAAATCGGTGAAGGAGCAGAGGAGTGTGTGGTGCGCCAGCTTTTTGTGACTGTCAGTGCAAAATTGTGTTTTGCGGTCAAACAATATGTATCCCAACTTAGAAGGTACATAAAATGTTGTGGGAAGATGTTTGAACAATTGAATAAATATTCTGCAATTTTTTACAATGAACAAACATATGCAAGGTTAATGGATTGTCAAATCTTTTTATGAACTAGTCCGGGCAAGAAGCTAACCCCTTTGGCATGCTACTATTTCATCCTAGCGGAGAAGCACTACCAAGATACTTCATATATCAACTTCGATAGGAAATATAACATGTAGCAAGAGTGCATGGGTCAAATCGGTGCTTTGCCATGCTCGGGTGCTACTACTTGGTTTTAGCTGCTAAGAGATAGATTTAATCATTGCATATTGGAGATCAACATCATCTGCTTGCTGATTTCAAACTGAAGATTAATTTGTGTGGCAATAGTCCTTATTTTGGTCTTTGTGCCACTTCTTTAGTTTGCATTTCCATTTTATTCAAAATTTTTTATTAAGTCTTCTGATTGTAGCATTGTACATACAAATCTTGCTGTGGGGGAAGATTTTCATTGCCTGCTGATGTAAATGCTATTCGTGTCTCATAGTATATCATTACAATCTTGGTGCATCAGCGTGTTCGAATTTCCTTTTTGCTGCTAGTTACCTAAATAGAAATTATGAGATTGCGTGTGTAGTGTAGGTATTCTTGTAAATTTGTTGAGTATTTTTCATTTCTAATAGCTGGCTTAATTAATCCTGCAGCTCCTGCATTGGTGCAAAACATGGAGTAAAAAGCTCTTCAGTTGATGAGATTGTTGATGATGCAGCATTATTCAAGGATATCCCAGATTCGTTTGTAGATATGTCTCCCAACTCTTATCCCCTTATTATAACTTTTCGTAAGCTTCTGATGATGCTAGATGGAACAGTTGGGGTTTCATTCTTTGAAAGGTTCCCTGATCTAATGGAGTTTTGTCATGGCCAATCCTACAATTCTAGACCAGTTGCCTTACAAAGTCTTCTAAGAGCAAAGGAGGTTACTTACGAAAAGTTTTGTGCTGTTTATTGGCCTCACTTCAATGACAAGATAAGGAGGAGGCTTGATCCCTCCAGAGTCTTCACTGAAATAATGTCCCACATAAAGGGTGGTCTTCAACCAGCCGATTGTTGTGATGGCAAACTTGACAGACTAGCTTATGTTTCACTTTCGGATAGTCGTGTCTCCACTCTGAGTGCTCAGAGAAGAGAAGAAATTTATGATGTTTTTGAGGATTATGAGAAGATGAAAATGGCAAATGGTGAATTTGATTTGGCCGATCTAGTCAGTGATCTTCATTGCCGTCTTTTTCGTGAACAGTTTACTGGTAACGTGGTGGATTTTGTATATATTGATGAAGTGCAGGATCTCACCATGAGGCAAATTTCACTGTTCAAATATATGTGTAGAAATGTTGAGGATGGCTTTGTGTTTTCGGGTGACACTGCACAAACTATTGCTAGGGGAATAGACTTCAGGTTTGAAGACATAAGGTCCCTTTTCTACAAGGAGTTCTTGATAGATTCTAAGGATGGACCTGATATCAGAATGGAAAAGGGAAGTCTTTCCAAAACTCTCCATTTGAGCCAGAACTTCCGCACTCATGCTGGTATACTCAAACTGGCGCAGAGCGTTGTTAATCTTCTTTACCATTTTTTCCCTTTATCCATTGATGCTTTGGGCCCGGAAACTAGCTTTATATGTGGGGAAGCCCCAATTTTACTTGAATCAGAGAATGGCGAAAGCGCCATACTATCAATTTTTGGTAACAGCGATGTTAGTGGCAATTTTGTTGGCTTCGGAGCAGAGCAGGTTATTTTGGTTCGAGATGATCATTCTCGAAATGAAGTTTTAAACCTTGTGAGAGGACAAGCCCTAGTGCTGACTATAGTGGAGTGCAAGGGGTTGGAATTTCAGGTAGGTGTGTCAGGTTGGATTGTTTGCCATGTGATTACAATAGTAGCTGCAATATAGATTTCTTGACCTTATATTTATAGGCAAATTTTTTTTTTGGATGGGTCAAGACCAATTTTTGCTGTTAGCTGTTAGTTTGTAAAATGCTTGTATTTGCAATTTCATTCTGCTATCCCCTGTTTTTTTCTTTGTAGACAATGGCATCTAGATACACATAATGTAGAATTTGTTTGGGCTCATGTCAACATCATCCTCTAGGTTAATAGTCAATATCAAAGATCTTGCAACTTTACGACTGATCTTGATTGGCAGGTGTGTCAAAATGAGTCAAAATATTCTCTTCCTAAATGTTTTGAGATCTCTTCATGTATTCATGAACCTCAAAATCTGTCATTTTGGTCTTTAACCAATTGTTTTACCAGAAACTTTTTTGCCTGTAACAATTTTGTAGGACGTCTTATTGTACGACTTTTTTGGCACCTCACCTCTGAAAAGTCAATGGAGGGTCATTTATGGATACATGAAGGAGCAAGCTTTGCTTGATAACAGTTCTGAATGGTCTTCCCCAAGTTTCGATGACGGGAAGCACAATATATTATGCTCTGAATTGAAACAACTGTATGTGGCAATTACTCGGACAAGGCAAAGATTGTGGATTTGTGAGAATGCCCTGGAGTTCTCCATACCAATGTTCAACTACTGGAAGAAGAAGTGCCTTATTCAAGTTAGGTTGGTAGATCATGCCCTTGCAGAAGCAATGCAGGTCAGGAGCACGCCGGAGGAGTGGAAGTCACAAGGTTTTAAGGTTCGCTGTTCTTCTGTTTTTTCCTTTTTTTGTTTGTTTCATCTTCACGGAACTGTTTTTTTGGCCTCATTTGGAGTCAACGTGATATGTGAATGTTAGGGATTTTGGAATGACAACAGTGACCGTAAAAGTATAGCTGATCCTGAAAAATGGGTATAGAATGTGGACATTCTGTGGTACACATGGTGATTGATTTGCCAAATTTATTGGTTTTTAATAGCTTGTCTGGATACTTCATTTAGACACAATGGATTAATGCATAAGATATGAACTTTCCTTGAATTTTTTTTTCTCTTGAGCTTATGATGTCACTGGCAGTGCCGTTTTTTGGGTTAAGGGTACATCATTTTTTATTCCTATAAGGGAGGACTGTGTTTTCCATTCTCCTTCTTTTCATCTTCTCTGAAGAAGCTATTGATCTCTCTTTTTGTTTAACTTTGCAAGCTCTTACGTGAGGGTAACTACCCAATGGCGATAATGTGCTTTGAACGAGCAAGGTACACATACGGGGAGAAGTTGGCTAAGGCCTCTGCTTTGAAAGCAGATGCAGATCTCAAGCACGTTGTAAGTCCACAGGAGGCTTCTGACCTTCGAAGGCAGGCTGCTGAGATTTATGAAGCAATTGGTGTGGCCGACTCTGCGGCAGAGTGTTTCTACATATTGAAGGAATATGAGAGAGCAGGTATCATTTTTTCTTTTTTTCAATTTCTTTGATATCTGTCAAAATAATAGGATATAGAATTTATATGCTTTATGCTATGTCAAAGCTGCCTAAGAAAGAGGAAGTTTGACTTTGATCTCAATTATTCTCTTGTATGTAGTTTTTTGTTTACCCGTTCAATTAATTTTTCTCTTTTAATATTCAGAAAAAAAGAAGTTTGATCTCACTTGTTAATATCCAAATGCTTTTGGTGAATTTTGAGCAAGCTTCAAGTAATGTCAAATTCACAATTAATGCCACTGTGTTGAGAAGTTGATTATTTTCTATGTTACAACCCCCTTCCCCTCTGCACTCTTAGCAGTTTGGAAAAAATTGAACTGCGAAGTTCTTAGCACTGACCACATCTGTAAGTTTAGAAAAAGCTGTGGCTGTCAGTTGCAATACTCCATGTCGACTATGGTTTGTCAACAACTTTTTGGTATTGTGGCCACCTATGGATGGTGGTCCTGTTTTGTATCTTGAGCTGTGCAAGAGCGTTTCTGGCAGCTTCCAAATGTCCCTTTGCTAATGTTTTGTCTTCTGACAATTTGTTTATGCTTCAACAGGTAGAATATACATGGAAAAATGTGGAGAATCTGCTTTGGAAAAAGCTGGAGAGTGCTTTTCCCTAGCTGGGAGCTACAGTCTTGCAGCAGAGGCGTATGCAAGGGGAAATATTTTCACAAAGTGCTTGTCCATTTGCGCCAAAGGAAAACTCTTTGAAGTGGGTCTGCAATACATTGAGGATTGGAAAAGTCAGGGACATGAGAATAGCGGTGTAGTAAAGAAAAGTAAAGAAATAGAGAAATTGGAACAAGACTTTTTAGAGAGTTGTGCCCTTCATTACTATGACCTCAGAGACTACAAGACCATGATGAAGTATGTGAAGGCTTTTCACCTCATCGACTCAATGCGAAACTTACTCAAGAGGCTGGGATGCCTCGATGAACTTATCAGTTTGGAGGAAGACTATGGTAACTTTTTGGAGGCGGCAAAGATTGCGAGGATGAAAGGTGACATCCTTCGTGAGGTTGATCTACTTGTAAAGAGCGGACAAAACAAGGAAGCGTCGATGAATATGCTGTGGTACGTGTTTTTCTATTCCCTTTGGGCTCCTGGAAGCAAAGGTTGGCCCTTGAAGCCATTTGCACAAAAGGAGGAGCTGGTAGCAAAAGCCAAACATCTCGCAAAGCGCGAGCCTATTGCCTTCAATGAATATATTTCCGTAGAATCAAACATTCTGTTAAATAAACAGAGTAGTTTGGCTGAAATGAAAGAACGTTTGAGTGCATCCAGGAGAAATGGAAGTGTCAGAGGTGAAATACTGTGCACTCGAAACATTCTGGACTTCCATCTTCATCGAAATATCTCAAATTTTTGTTGGGAATATGATTGGCTTGTCGACCCAATGGAGTATTCTGAACAACAGATCTTGAGGAATCAGATATCCGTTGACTCATTGGTCTGCTTTTGGAATCTTTGGACAGAGAAGATCGTTAGCATTATAAAGTGTGTAGGATGTGCAGAGATGCGAGAGGAAAAGGAAAGTAGGTGCTGTTGGAACTTCTGTTTGAATTACTTTGGTGTTCTGGAGCAACGGAACAACATGCAAGGAACTTATCACCTTCTAAACCCAGATGCTGATTGGGTCAGCAACATAGATAAACGATTTCTTCGAAGAAATGGACAATTGGTTGCGTTGGAGCTTCAACAATTTGTCTCTGCAGCTCAAAAGTATTGGAATTCTGAGCTTCTTTCTGTTGGTATGATCCTCCTGCGCAAACTGGATGAACTTTATCATTTTTCGGCAAGGAGTTCTCTGTCGAACTTCTGTCAAAGCAGATGTCTTGCTCTCTTACATGAGGTTGCAAAGTTCCTTCGAGAACTCAATTGTCTGAATGACTCCTTCCGGGATAGTAGGGCACTGGACGATTTCATTGAAACATCCAGCAGGAGGTACATTGGTCACATATTTCCTCTTGACTGGAGAGTATCATCGACAGAGAATATGGTATCTTTAAGAGGCACTGAGGCTGCTTGTCATCTACTGAGAGAAACGATAAACATGATAATTTTGAAGAAGCGTTTTTCACATGGGAAGATGGGTGAGCTTGCGACTTTGGTTCTTGGGTCTGGAATGCTCAACAATGAATTGTACAGAAAAATTGCAGAATCTTTTGAGGGAAATACGTCATGGAAGGCATTCATGGGATGCGTGCGTCAGGATGTACCATCAGACCTTCCTCAGGCCAGAGATGATAATAAGCCCGTGGAGTCCTCTTTGGCTTGGAACCTTTATGGAGCTTTGGCAGATACTTACAAGGTCAATTGGAGGATTGAAAGAGACTACATCACTCCGAATTGCTTCTTGTATCTCTTGGAACGACTTTTGATTTTGACATCTTGCTCCAACGGACAGTTTTACGCAACCAAGTCTTCTCTAGTTGAATGGCTTATCTGCCATGAAGGTTTAGCAAAGCCTAGCTTTACTTTCAACCCGGGAAATTTTTTGGAGCCCATCCTTGGGTTTGTTAATAGCACTATTCAGCAGCTGCTTTGCAACAAAGGTGAAACCATAGAATGGATCAAAAGATCGAACCTAAATGTGAAGATGTACTACCCATTGTTGGTCTTGAAGTTGGTTCTGTTGGTTTGTTTGCTTCACTTGAATTTTGGCATCAGTCCAGATTTTCCCACTGTTTTGCTGGGTAAGAGTTGGATTTCTGGGCAATTACCTCCAGAATTTCATCCTATCCTTTCACATTGGTCGAAGTGGAACTTACAGAGAATTCCAGTCGGTGTTTTTGCTGAAGCATTCGAAAAAGTTGATGATCCCCTCGTTATCACCTATTCTGCTACAGATTGTTCAAATTGTCCACATGCCATCATTTTAGATGTGAAGTCAAACAAATGCAAGGAAGAGATTATGAAAGTTTTATTCCCCAAAGATGGAAGCGCTAGCTCTTGCAAGTTGCGAGATCTGACCGAAGTTTCCAAGGATTCCTCTGCATCTTCCAACAGTGTTCCAGCACCAGTTGTGCATTTGGATGGTGCAAACACGTCGCCGTTGGAGTATGACTGTGAAGCACGCGGTTCTGCCCCAGTGAGCTGTATGTTGCCGGGACAAGAGTTGGGCTTAGAGAATGAGGAAGAGAAGAGCGAATTTGTGGAAGCTCAAAAAACCAGTGAAGTGAAGAAGGATGAGCAGGCTTCATCTTCTTTTTCCCAGATCAGTGGTGTGGAAAACAGGAACCAGAACAAGGGCAATTGCAAGTCCAAAGGTAAGAAAAATAAGAAAGGAAAAGGCAAGAAGAGATGAGTCCTCACTTCATTGTCCTAGATACAGTGTGAGTGAAAATTGTATGCTGTTATAATCTACAAGTACTCCATATTCTTGTAATTACATGTGGAACTTTTTTAGTAAGACGGTTCTTAGAATGAAGAAAAACAGATCTCTACTCTACATGTCCTGAAGTTCTAGCAGAGAATAGTCATGAAAATCTACTATTCCTTTCTTGGCTGCAGATTAATGTTCCTTCTTTTTTACCTCTCTGAACCTTTAATTCTCTCATGCTTCGCCATAGCGCGTATGCGGTGAAGAATAAGAAAGAAAATGGAACTTTCTTTGGATATCTTTTTTACTTACAGATCATCTTTATAGAGAAGGTTGCCTGATTGGAGTGAAAACACATTATGAGATCTAGCTTGTGAGAGAGCATATGTCCATATGGGAGTGAACATAATTAGTCTGTTTGTGTTTGTACCCTCACCGGACGAAGGACGACTCCATCACTGGAAAACTCTCCTATTTACGGTTGGATAAGCACAACAGTGAGCCGAATCTGGCTCTTGATGGAGGAGAAATGATGATATTACTATAAGATTTGAATACTTGAGCAACTCTTGCAATAAGTCGCCTCCTGAACAGCTTTTGTTGTGCTAAGGACTCGTCTCCACGGCTATATGATTTCGGGCCTTGGGATTGTTCGGGTGATGTCAATATTGTAATATAATACGAAAACTATCGGATCTTATAATTAAATCGACGCGTAATCATGAGAGAAATAAACGAGAAATAATGACAAAAACATTTGATCTCCATGGTTCGATCTGAGTGTTGGTATCTACTCCATGGGAAAGTCAGTCGAAAATAATCTACCAATAAATCGGAGAATTAAAGAGTTACAATCGCTCACAGACTCGAGCGTTTTTCAGCCCTAAATTACACCAAAATCTAGTGTTTACCAAGAGAGACGACTCAGTTCGGATGTCAGCACAAAACCACCCATGTGTTCAGAGCTCCCTTTCTGCGCAATTTTTGTTGAGCTCCCCTTACCGTGCGGCAGCAGTAAAGTGCACCACTAGTGCGGCAAATCCAACAAGCTCCTGTGCTGTCAAGCCAAAGAGTTGGGGATCAGAGCTCCCCTGACCAAATACTTACATGTTAGAGTCTCTTGGCTGTTGGAGTTCAACCAATGCCTTATCTATTTTTTTTTAATAGCTCTAATACCAATTGTTGTAATATAGTGCGAAAATTATCGTATCTTGCAATTAAATCAATTGGTATCATAGCTATTTAAAAAAAAATAGGTAAGGCCTTGATTGAACTCTAACAGCTATGAGAACTACAGGTAAGTATTCGGTCAAGAATTCCACTCCACATCATCTAATTTAGGTACATGAATTTAAACTCGAGACATGATTTAACTGTCAATACTCAAAACTATTGGCGAGTTTAGTTGTCGTTGCACCGCCGAGGTGCATCCTAAGCAGCAACGCACCTACTTTTATTTGGATGAACTAAGGCGGCATTCTGAGTACCTTGAAGTTGAATGTTGTTAGGACATGTGATGAACTTGCTCGGGAAAAAACTTGGTCAAATGCAGATAAATTTACCTTTTCTAACACGATTATTAAATATAAGAAAATTAATGGAAGTGCTCTAAATTGGGTTTAATAGTGAAAATGTTGAGAATCATGGATCAAAATAAGAAAGTGAACATTGCTGATATCTGAATTTTGCCAATAAACCAAATCTGCATTTTAAAGGGACAAAAGAAGAAAATAATAATAATAGTGAAAATAGTATAACAAAAAATAAATCTTTTTCTAACTAATTTTGCTTTCTTTTAACAAGTCATTGACAAACTAAAACACATATAGGGTGTGTTTGTTTGAGGGAAAGTATTTTCCCAAGAATCCATTTTCCGGACTTTCATCCATTTGATTCGCCAAAAATGGTAAGTTAACTGAAAACACTTTCCGGTCAAGGAAATCATTCATGTATAAAATTGTGAAAGTGAATTCCAAAATCTAAGAAGGTGGAAATACTTTCAAAAATTGCTTATCTTGAATTTATTAATATTTTTCTCTTCTTTTCCTTCTTTTTTTTCTTTTCTTTTCTTTTCTTTTCTTTCTAAGAAGGAAAACATTCATGCATTTTCTTTTCTTAATAAAAATAATTTAAAAATAACAAATAATTTAAAAAATACAAAAAATTTTGATAATTTTCACCATCAAATTTCCCTCATCAAACAACTAAAAATACTTTCTATATCTTTTTTAGGTTTTAGCCAAACACCATAAAATGGAGTTATTTTCCTGGAAAATGACTTCCGAAAAGTATTTTCCAAAAATGATACATTTTTAACGAAACGAATGCACCCATACATTTGAAAAGAATTCCTGGTGATTCGAATACTAGTGAGAGGGGCTTTTTCATCATTTGTGGAAGAAGATATAAAAAGAATCGATTCTCTTCCTTTGTCGCTATCAAAGACGTGTGTTGGTCATCCATCGCTACGTCTCCACCTTCATCGCAACTCACCGTCGCTGTGTCACTGCCTCAGCCATTGCAACATCATCATCGCCGAGCAGTACCGGACCACCTCCTATCGCCACAGACTTCATACGCTCTCTCTTTCAGTTCATAGAACATGCGAATTCTTCCCGTCTGATAACTGAGTTAATAGTTACTGTACATATACTCCGTAGACTTGTTGAATATGCTGTGAGTATGGAGTTTGAGATGTGTATTAGGTATGGGTGAGCATGGTTCTAGAGTAGAACATGGAACCGAAGAACCGAACCAGTGGAAATCTATCCGGTTTCAGGTTTCAGAATATGCATGGTAGGTTTCAGGTTCCAAAAATTGGGGATCCTGTTTCGACGGTATCATACACTTTCTAGTATGAGAATTCCATAGTAGCTATTGACTTTTATATCTGTATTGTGCTTGTAAAACACATGAAAGAAGAAGATCATCTATCATTGACAAAACATGCGATAGACAATTGGATTTTTCATGCGTCAATAGGATATCTGAAACATTTCATCGGCTTTCATACTCTGCTAAAAGACAGTAATGTTGATAATTGTTATATTGTGCAACCAAATGCTCTTCGAGCATATTTTTCGTCTGTAATTTACAGAAGCGATCTATTCTTTTATTTCTCTTAGAGTTTTCGACCTCCATATTTCCTATAAGATTCTGATGCTGCTTTTTACATCTTTTATGACGTGCCTCATGACGTGATAGAGCGAAAAAAAGGAAAATGAAAATGGAAACACAAAAGACAATCCAAACTTGAGTTAGATAAGAATTGATCTAAAAGATAAAGATTTTATTGTGGATGTAACTATGAGAAAATCGAGTCGATTAGTTTGAAATTGACGAAATCAATCTACCTCCAAATATCAATCATTCAACAAACATGCGAAAAGTATAAATATATTTGGCAACTGGCAAGGCACGTTATTGTCTCGAAATAGATCTTTAGAGGCAAATTCACATGCCTCGAAATGTGTTTTTGGAGGCAAACGCATCTACTTTCATGCTTTGTTTTTTTTTTTTTTGGTAATCGAGATGTCCGAGCCAACTTGCGTGCACCTCGACTATTTCTTGAGGGAGACTAGCACAGCAACCCACCGCCATAACCCCCCACTTAAATTACAAGTGCTCAGCTGGGGAATCGAATATTGGACCAGTGCGCCTAACCATACAATCACAAATACACCCTAATTAACTGAGCTACCCATGGGTGGGTCATCTACTTTCATGTTGATGTCTCTCTAATCTTATTAGTTCAGCTGGGGAATCGAATCTGGAACCAGTGCGCCTAACCACACAATCACGAGTACGCCCTAATCAACTGAGCTACCCATGGGTGGGTCATCTACTTTCATGTTGATGTCTCTCTAATCTTATTATTCTCGAAGCATGTTTCAATAGCTAGCAAAAGATTCCAAAATCTGTCATTTTTTTCCTTCAACTGGAAATTCCATGCGTGCGGACAACGAGAACGGAATGACAACAATCAGGCGAATTCGATGCATGGAGAAATTCGGGATTCGACAGGCGGAGGGTTTCGATGCAGTTGCAATTCGTGTGCTGCTTATGTTTTTCCTTTATTATTTTAATATAGCTTCATTCTTAAATGATTTACATCATTTATGTAGAAGGGTTAAAAGTAATCATACACGTGTGTAGCGCGTGCGCGGTATCTAGCAGTTATATGAAGACACAAATGCTTTAGAAAAATGATCCAGAGGCACATAACGAGTAGCTAATTGTCATAATTAGAGGCAATAATATTGGGCACTAATTACTTAGATTAGTGGCAGATTTTCATTTGTCTCAAATTTGTCTCTAAAAGGACATTTTAAAATGGCGGTATTTGAGACAATTATTCTATTTGAGGAAAGCGAGAAGGCCGAGACTGTGGTGAAGAGCGGCTGCCAATCGGTTTTGGGTTTTCCTTGTCTAAAAGATGTCTGGGTTGAAAATTGCTCCGGCATAAGATATCTCTTCCCCAATTTTACGGTCACAACTCTAGAGAAACTCGAGAGGCCATACATTGGGTATTGCGAAGAGAGGAAGGAAGTGGTTCCCAACGAAGAAGGTCGTCAAACAAATGTGAAAGTGATGAGTTTCCCTTGCGTAAGTTCACCAAGACTTGACGAGCTCAACAACGTGATTTGTTTCAGCTCAGGGAGTTGTCCATACTATTTCGCCTCCTTAAGAAGTCTAAGAATTTTGCAGTGCCGTAACTTTGGAGCATTTATCTCGAGTCCTACTAGTGCCGAGAGGTCATTAGGTGAGACAGCCGAAGAGGATGATGAATCGCCACAACCGTTGTTCAATGAGATGGTTTGCTGTATTCCTTACTATGATCATATGTGTTCTTCAATATCATGTTTTAGAACAAACAATTTTATTGTCCTTCTCACATTATCCTCATGCAGGTTACATTTCCCAATACAAGAGGACTAAGAATTGAAGGCGCTCAATGCAAAAAGCAATGAAACAATCGAATTCCCATTTATTCCTTTTGCAAATTGGAATCCCTTAAATTGAAGCATTGTGACAATCTCTAACGAATTGTCCCATCCCATATGTGGAAGAGGCTGTAGTGCTGTCTCGAAATCTTAGAAGTGAAATCATGCCGTTCGATCAAAATCATACACAAAAGTGACGGGATGGTTAGAAAGAGCGGTGAATTACAGATGCTGCTTTTGCGTAATTTGGAAAACTTGAGGCACATTTGACAGTACGATGGTCTCCCTCCGTTACCCAGCTTGAGAGACATAAAGGCGAGGTGCCCACATTTGGAAATGCTTTTCCAACCCATTTTCTCGTTGAGCGTAGGCCGGCCAAATCAAAGAGCTGGTGGTGGGGTCACATGAAAATATGCAACTAATTGTTGGCCATGAAGAATGTGAAGAAGCCACTAACGTACGACAATCACCTTCTCCGAGTTAACTACTACTTTACAAGTTGCCGAAATTCAGGAGCTTCTTACTCAAGAAATACTCTGCGAATTCCCATCCTTGGAAGCCTTCAGAAGAGTAGGCTGTGGAACAGAGCCGGACCAACGCTACCAAAGTGATGGAGAAAGCGAGGGGAAAGTGAGGGGGAAGACTACCAAAGTGATGGGGAATACTAAGTTTCATGGAGTGTAGCCACAAAGTTTGTGACTATTGCAACGAATGGTGTTTGGTAATACAAAATGACTTGTCTGGTTATATGAGATTTTTTTTCTGCCTTCTCCTCTCCACTTTTCCCGGAGTTTGTGACTATTTCCTTCACTATTCATTTCTTTGGTTTGTCTCTTGGGCTAAAATGATGAGGGACCCGTCACTGGACGATACATTGGAGGGTTATGTATAAATTCTAATAAAGTGTATTATCCAGATATTATTGAATCACTTATAGGTAAAAAAAATCACTTTCAAGTGATAATAGAAAATACATGCGCTGTTATATTAAGCGTGTTTAAGGAAACCACTAAAGTTCTCCATTTTTGGAAGAGCTTTATGTACACTTAATTTCAGGAAGAATCAAATTTGTATAATGCTCCTTGTCCACACATGCATGCCCATCCCTCAACCACTAAGTTCTCCATTATGAATTTGCATTTTGGAGGGACAGAAACTTCTCCTTTAAAACTTCTAAGAGCCCTTACTCTGCCACTCCAACATTCCCCTTTAGTACTGGACGATGATGTTGGAAAGGACCTGTCGTTGGTTAATGAACTGTGAACACCTTAAGATTCATGTGCATTATCATGACAAGTTTTATAACTTAAACGTTAAATTTTTTCCTTATTTTTAACGGTAAGTGAAACACTATTATACTACCGGCATTATAGCCCACGCAAAAAGTAATTTTCATATGAAAATTTTAGAATTCCTTTACATGTAAAATTGTAAGGAGAGAAGGAGTAAGATTTCCACATTTCGCACTCCCATGCTTTCACATTCTACAACTTGTTTGCACTCTACTTTTACAGATTTTAATTAATTAATTTTTCAATTGGAGAAATCTACCAGGCTGCTTGATGCTGATCTACTGATTTATATTATCAATAAATTTTTTAACCATCTATCATTACAAATTTCAATTGATTTATATAGCTTGGAAATTCACTACATCAAGTACAAAATACTTAATTAATGGAGTTGAGGTGTTCAACTAGAGAACTCTTGATTATTGATTAGTGCAACTCTTTATTCCACACCATCATTCATAGCCTCTTGAATATTTGTCCTTATATGGGACAATAACTATATTTAAGAAGAGTTGTTCTATCTATTAGTGTGTCCTGTTATTTGATTAAGTACTTTCTTAAGCTTCACACTCCTAACAATGAGGCAATTTATTTGTCTCCGCAAAAAGTGCTCAATAAAAACCTCCTTCATTTTGAACTATTTTGCAAGAGAGATATTTTTTGATATAACCAGTCAATAAAAATTAGGTGCGCGGAATTATACATGTGAGAGGGAGCTTTCAAAAATTAGTCACCGTGATACAAGTTATGGTGACAGGAGGAGGAGAATTTAATGAACTCGAGTTTTGGGCATATTTAAAGACAAAATATATCAACCAAATCACTTGCTCACATACTCCGGAACAAAATGGGTTTCCAAAAAGCAAATTTGGATGCCCATGCTGATTCATTTTGGCATAGTTGTGCTATTTTTATGTATTTATTTTTATTTAACATTACAAATCCGTTTTTGGCAAAAAATCCCCATCCTTACTGTTTATAATTTTATTTTCTATCAATTAAATATTTTCAACATTTCCTCTCTTATTTGGACGTTTGTAGCTTCTTAAAAATAGCATGCAACTCTATAGTAGTCATGTGAGCCAACAATTTTAGTACTAAAGGGTGTGTTTGTTTCGCTCAGAACTTTATGATAAAGGAAAATATTTTTCATGAAAATTATTTTCAAGGAAAATGGTTTGTTTTAATTTGTTTGGTGATTTTGCGAAAGCGATTTCCTTCTTACTAGAAAGGGAAATCATTTTCTCCAAATTTAGCTTGTTCTTTTCAGTCCATGAAAAACATTTTCCGTATATTGATTAGTTTTCTATCATCCAAACACTAAAAAGTCAGAAAATAATTTCTCAGAAATAGTTTTCCTTCAAATAAATAGACCCTAAAGCAGATATCAATATTTTCAACATTTCTTTGCAGGCTGGCCACCAGTTCAGTCTTGGTTACCTTGGTTCTTGTAGACCCTAAAGCAGATATCAATATTTTCAACATTTCCTTGCAGGCTGGCCACCAGTTCAGTCTTGGTTACCTTGGTTCTTGTGATAATAGACTTAATCTTGTCAACCAGTGACACACGTTATATACCTACATCCGTAGTCTTTTTTGTATATATAATATCACATGTCGTAAATAATAGATTTAAAAGAGTTTACTAACTAAAATTGCATTATTAATAATATCTTTTAGTTTTTTGTCTCATAATTTTTTTTTAACATTACCTTGCTTTCGACCATAGCAGACAACTGACACTCATCTCCAACTAAAATCAGATGCTTGACACCAGGGAGTTGCAGAGGAATTACTGACTCGCATTCTTTCAACTGCGCTGCCTCATCGATTACCAGTAAATTGAGAGGCTCCATTTCCACAGAGTACAGCTTACATGAACAAGAAGCAGTGCAAAAAATCAGGGAAGCATGTCCATAACAGAAGTTGGCTATCATGGCCTTACTCGCATAGTTTGGAAGTTTTAGATCCTTCAGAGAATCACAAACAGTTAGCAACATGGAAAGGCATTCCTGTCTCTTCATATATAAATTATGTAGTGGACCCATAGACGTCTCAAATGAAAACAGGCTAAGTTCATCACGTGAAAGAGCTATCTCCATCTTCTCTGAATCCAACTTCTCTCCACATAATAAAGTTTCAAAAGAATCAAGTAAGGTAAGGAGGGATGTGATATTCTGGAAATTAGTTCTGCATATATGAGTACAGAAAATAAAGAGGCATCTCCGTAGGGGCTGGACAGTAGCCTTGAATCAGTCCCTGAAAAATTCAAGAAATAATATGAGCTCACAGTTACCATCTTCTTCACTGCTTCCGCATTCGCTCCCATCATCATCACTTCCTGGTTTCCTTCTTTTTGTTTGTTCTTTTTCCAAAAATATGTGGTATTGACAGACACAGTGGGCAAGAGTATCAATCATGGAAGTTAGACACTGATGCCAACTAGTGTCTTTAGAAAAGCACTCGGCAACACAATCTACACGGTGTTCCAAGTACATTTCTTCAATGTCGGAATCAACTTTTAGCCGCTTCTTGTTCCCAAAAATAAGCATGTCTCCAAAGTAACAGAGCAAACTTTCCGTTACAGTGCTTATACTAAGCAGCTTTAAAACACGAGATGCCACTTCCTTGATGGCAACAGTTGCAGGAGCACAAACAATGGTTCTATGTTTCCTTTTCAAGAGAGTAAATAGCAGAGTAGTGACGGTTTTAGTTTTCCCAGTTCCATGAGGACCCCATATCAGCTCGACAGATGGTTTGTTCACACATTGAAGTTTATTGAGACAGGCCCCAACTGCTTTTTTTTGCGATTCATTCAGATCATGGCACAATCTCTCGTCAAGGCTCTCACTCCCAGAGACATCACCTTTTGAAATACAGAGATTGGAAACTTTATCAGCCTGCAGCCCAAACATTTCTTGCGATAATCCAGACCATGTAAATATGGTAGAAGGTTAGAGACCCTGAAACTTAATTGGTGTTCAGATGATATAAAGAGCATTGCGCAGCACAAACTTAAATCCCGTGAAAAGTATAGTATAGAAAATTTTAAGGTGTAGTACTAACGAGGAAGTCGCCTCCAAGGATTTAATTGGCTCTATTTAAGAAATAACTTCACTAATTTCCCATATCTTCATTCATCTCCATATCATGAAATGGACCAACTAAAGGAAACAATCATCCTAATCTTTTAATGCAACAGAATGGGTTAAAGCATCATTTATCTTTTTTTCCAGTGAGGCTTACAAATCGACAGGAGTAAAATGAAGTTTTGAAGCTCAGCGGAATATAATAGCAATTCTAAGTACTGCCGTTTTATGTTTAAATGGACCAAAGGTACAAAAAGGAAAGTCATACCACCAAATCTGGGCAGAGAACTTCCTTCACAATATCCATGTTTAGAGACATATGCAACGCGTTCCATATCCTTCTGTTAGTGGCTATATTTATCAGGAAATATGCATACATTGGCTTCCAGGAATTATTTACTTCATGGTCCAATAATGCCTCCACTTGAAAGTTTGTGGATGACATTGCCTCATCCTCTTCATCGTCTCCTCCGATCATCCTTACTGATCCAAACGCCCATCTTCTTCCAGACCTCTCCAAGTCAGGAACAGTTGCCAGCTTAGCATCAGTTAGAATCAAGATATCTCCAGGCAAAGTTTTGTAAGTTTCCTTGCCACGAGTATTGGATTCATTTCTCCACCGACCGGCCTCAAAAGCATATGAGTTCCCACTTCTCTTGCATTCCACAAAGTCAGCAACCTCGGTGAAAGGCAGCAAAGAAATATTTTCCATACTCGAGCACAGACTAGCCCGTGTTTCTTCCAGTAAAAGGTAGACATAAGATCCGAGATACTGCTGGACCGACTTAAATATCTCCTGTATAGTCTCCACCTACAAAAACAGCTCAGCCAAATGTCAAATATGATCAACCAACCCCGACATTCAAAAAATTCTTTGACCAACTTCCGTAAATCATAACATATACTCCTAAAATACCTAATGAGCTTGCCAAACAAAGTAAAAGCATAAAGGGTTCAATCTCACTAAGTCGAATGCAAGGTTCTTATAAGGCTAGGCTTCCCAAGAGCACAAAAAAAAAAAAGGCAGAGAAAAGAACTAACATCATTTGGAAAATTCTCAAGTCAACCCCACATTGTCGTTGAACTTACACGAGAATAAAACCAAAAGGGAATGATAAAAGAAAAAAAGCAAAGATGATAATGAAAAGGAACCTGGTTTTGGTAGAGGTTTTCGTTGAAAATGTCGTGAAGAGACCAAGAGAAGACAAAATCAGTCAGGTCTCTGGGATTGTCCCTTCTCCTCTTGCTGCTCAAACCACCCTCTGCTTTCTCCATACGCAACATTCTGTTTGTGCTCACTCAAGTACACCTGAACCCACGTACCATAACACCAGGGAAAAATCACTCTTAAGGTTTCAAGAAACTTGGGAGGCAAAAAATGGTTAAGCTTGTACACTCATCATCAGTCCCATTTTGAACTCCGAAGCGAGCATTCTTAACGGCTAAGACGAAGATTGACTTCGGAAAGGTTAAGGGTCGAAAATGGAAGCTCAAAAGAAGCACTCGAGGTCTTTGAAAGGTTAAAAGACGGGGTGGATGCATCTGATGCTTTCAGCTGTTCTCGTTACTCTTCCGTACACCGTCTGATGACTTTTTTATGGCACAAATGCATCCGCTGCTTTCGGCTGTTCTCGTTACTCTTCCATGCACTGTCTGCTCATCTGATGCTTTCAGCTTTTCTCGTTATTCCACATTTCGGTAAAGTCAGGCTCTGTTCCGGACCCAGCGAGTCGGATTCAGGCAAAAAATTACAAAGTAAAAGGATGAGAACAAAAGAAGAAGAAAAACAATCGTTTTGATTTCTTGCACCCTAAGCTTTCGACACGTGCTACTCGGCCTGAAATAATGAGTGAAGAAAAACAATCGTTTTGATCACGTCATGAGTGAAGTTATTTTTAAGGATATTAAACTATTTGTTGATATTGAAATAATGAATGGGTGATAAAATGGACGAATTTTAACCTGAAAATCAATGAAGAATATGAACTTTTTACTGATAATGACAATTATTAAATCACTCTGCCTTTAATTTTGACCATCTATATTAAAATATTATTGCAAACTCTTCTCAAAAGATTGCCCAGACACTTGAAATTTAAAATTGTAGATAGTTAGAGATCTCCTCATTGGCTTTGCCGAATTCTCGAGAAAGCGGGCTGCCGCCGAGACGCCACCTAAACAATTGGAGATGTTTTCCATTAAGTATATTTTTAATCAAACGAGAATCAATTTCCTAACTCCTACCATTTCTTCATAATGAATTATATAT
Source organism: Syzygium grande (assembly GCA_024733475.1). Taxonomy (NCBI): domain Eukaryota; kingdom Viridiplantae; phylum Streptophyta; class Magnoliopsida; order Myrtales; family Myrtaceae; genus Syzygium; species Syzygium grande. The sequence goes on from JAMXDD010000009.1 coordinate 10,746,542, forward strand.
GATATTTATGGACTTTCTAAATACTATTGAGTGTGTGTTTTAGGAAAGTAAATGTAGTCAAGATGCAATGCTATCGAGTGCGATTTTATTTTTCACTTTGTTTTAAGTTCTATTTTGATTTTTTTTTTATAAATTCACAATTCATTTTCTACGTTTCCATTTACTCAATATGACAACATGCATTAAAAATATCTACGCTAACTTTGTTTCAAGTATTCCTTGCACAATTATATTCAACAAGTATATTTAAAACATCTAGCTTTCATTGATACATTTGAGTATAATGTCAAAGTATAATATTCTCAAATATTATTATAATTGTCTTATATTTATAGATATCTTGCACATTGCACAGGTTGCGTCTTGTAAATGCATAGAGAAAAAGATATGCAATAAGAATATCACTTTAGAATCCGTTTGTTTCGTAGAAAATGAATAATTTGAAAAATATTTTCTTAGAAATGATCACTTGTATCGCTTGAAATAATTAGTTAATGAACTTTTTTTAATTATCAATAATAATTTATGTCTAAATATTTCCTGGATAATGAAATTATCTTTAGTTCATTCATTTTTGTAAGCAACACGAGCACTCATTTTTAGGAAAATATTTTTTAAATTATTTATTTTCCGCAAAACAAACGCACCTTGGTAGAAGTTAAAAAATCTCTAGATGAAAAACTTTTAAAAAGTTGAGTCGACAATCACACACAATTTAACAAATTTCATACAAAAAGCTGAGGAATATCCATTTGCATTAACTTTTCACATTTCTATATTATCACGTTTATTGAGACAAATGGATAAGGCAAAGATGTCGGTGTTGACATAAAAATTCATGAAATGTTTTATGAGTGCAGAAATTTTGTTTCCCATCACAAGTTCCAATCTATCTATTCGTAGAAATAAAGTGAAGTCAAGGTTTGAAGGAAACGTAGTGCCATTTGGCAACTCATTTTTGGTCCAGCCAACGAAATTGTGGCACAAATTACATAATAAAAAAAAAAAAAGGAAAATTAATATGATTCATTTTAATAAAATTTTTAACTGAACAAATCATGAATGAATTAAAAATTAAAATTAATTGAAGTGAATTCAAATATTCTGTAAAATAAAGAACGGCATACTAGGTCCATTAAAAAATGCTCGAATGAAATATACTACAATGAAATTAAAATATTTAATGCAAGAACTAAATATTACATAAAATTTACATTACCCATTAGAAAATTTAAAGAACTTAGCACCATCCCATATAGAAACTTCAAACTAAAATCATAATCTAACGCAAATTTAAATAAAATATTGAGAAAAAATGGGACTACAGTAGAAGCTGAAACTTAGAGTTGTATGAATAATTAAATTTAATTTATTTATTACAAACTCAAATGAAATGATGTAATTAATCTGTAAAGAAAAACTTAGGCTCCAATAAATTTGAACTGCTTGAAGTTCGATTACATTGAAATGAGAAAGTAGTAACAAAATTGGGAAATCGATTCTAGAGAATCTTCAAATAATTCAAATTTAGCAATTACGAATTTATGTGCTTTTTGGTAACTCGGTTGAAGGCAATCATTTCCGACCCATGATTTAATTACATTACGGTATTATTCAACTATATATTTATCAATTACGTACTGACCCATTGCTAGATGATAAGTTAAATCTATTCTATCCACAAGTTGTTGATTATTATAGAAGGTACAGGAAAAACGGGAAATAAGTTCAAATGCTTACGGAAAATAGATTTAAACAATGCAGATTTTTTCAAATACTTCAGTTGGAAAAAAAGAAAGAAAGAAAGGCCATCTAAGACGAGATTGTAGAACCCCAAAAAGGAAAATCTAGTATCAAGATTGAAATCAAGAGGAAGAGAAATGTGTGAATGCAACTCTTGAAGAGATGCTAGACAATGATGCCTTAATTTTGAGCGTTGACAGTCCGATTGAGTCATAGATTGTAGACTGAGGTGCATCATTTCACTCTACTTCGTGCAAAGAATTAATGCACAAGTTTGTTATTGGAAAGTTTGGAAAGATTTATCTTGCTGATGATGAACCTTTGGATATTATAGGGAAGTGTAATGTTCACGTAAAGACTATTAATGGGTTTCTATGGAAGTTGCCAAATGTCAGATTTGTTCTTGGCCTTAGGAGAAATCTGATCTCTATAGGTAAATTAGACAACACTCTACACAAAACTATTTTTGGGGACTACTCTTGGAAAATTGTTAAAGGTGCTATGATTCTAACAGGGGAACAAAGTCAAGAGCACGGACATGACTAAAAACAGTAGAGAAACAGTAGCATGACTGAAAGCAGCAGAGAAACAACGGCAGTTACTGAGTCCGAAGCTAATTCCAAATTGTGGCACCGTAGACCTGAACGGATGAGCGAAAAGGGGATGAAGGTGTTAGCATCAATGGGAAATTTGCCTGATCTAAAGTTTATAGATATTGGTCTGTGTGAGGATTGTGTTCTGGGTAAATAGAAACGTGTTAGTTTTTCGAAGATTGGAAGATAACTAAATAAAGAAAAATTAGAGTTGGTGCATACATATGTCTAAGGCCAACCCATGTGCATTCCCTTGGATGTTTGTGCTACTATTTCAAGTTCATTGATGAATCTACTAGGAAGGTATGAGTTTATTTTCTGAAAAATAAATCTAATATGTTTGCTACTTTTGAGAGATGGAAAGTTGAAGTGAGAATGAAACTGGTTTGAAAATTAAATGTCAAAGGTCCAATAATGGCTTTGAGTATGATAGTACGGAGTTTAAGCAGTTTTGTGCAAAGAATGAAATCATGATAACAACAACAGTTCTCAATAGACCACAGCAAAACGAAGTTACTAAGGGGAAGAACAGAACCCCTAAATTAACGTGCGAGAAGTATGATGATGCATGTTAGATTACTCAACAGGTTTTGAGCGGACCTTCAGTTTCACTTGATTTTGAGCTACCGGAAGAAGACTAGATTGGAAAGAATGTGAATCTCTCGTATCTGAAAGTTTTCGATTGTGTTTCATATATCCACATAAAACATGAAAATATTGATAAGCTTGATGCAAAAGCTAAAACATGTTTTCTCATTGGATATGATTCTAATTATTTTGGCTATTAATTTTGGGATGAAAAACAGAAAAATAATAAGAACTGTTGATGTTACATTCAATGAAAATTTATTGTACAAGGACAGATCTATCTTAGGATTTAGTGTGAAGAAACAAATGGTGGAGACTAGAGAGATTGAATTTGAGGGGGTTTCAAAGAATGTTCTTGTTATAAATTCTAAAAATGTCATTGTAGACTTTGATCAAGAACTAGAACAAGAACCACCTACACCCAAACCCACTTAAAAAAAGATATAGTAGAAAACCTAAACCTGTACCTAGGTATTTTCTGTCATTGCATTATTTGCTTTTGGCTGATACTGGCGAACTAGAAAATTTTTCAGAAGTAGTGCAGGTTAAAGATTCTATCAAGTGGGAGTTGGCAATGCATAATGAGTTGGATTCAGTCGAGAAGAACAAAACTTAGGTGTTAACTCAGTTACTAGATGGAAAGAAGGCATTGCAGAACAAGTTGGTGTACCGAGTCAAATAAGAACTTGATAGCAGCAAGAGGTACAAAGCAAGGTTTGTAGCAAAAAAATTTCAGCAAAAGAAAGGAATCGACTACACAGAGATTTTCTCTCAAGTTGTAAAGCTGACTACTATTAGGCTAGTATTAAGTATTGTTATTGCTGAAAATTTACATCTAGAGCAGTTAGATGTAAAGACTGCATTCCTCCATGGTGACTTAGAGGATGATATATACATGGTACAATTAGAAGGTTTTCAGGTTTCTAGAAAAGAAAATTATGTCTGCAAGTTGAAGAAAAATTTGTATAGTTTGAAACACGCTCCTAGATAGTGAGTGGTACAAGAAATTTGATACATTTATGTGCTGTAACCAGTTCACTAGAAGTGAAATGGATCACTGTTGTTAGTTCAAGAAATTTGGTGCTACTTTATTATTTGGTTGTTGTATGGAGATCAATTAACTGAAGTAGCAATTGTCAGAAAAGTTTGAAATGAAGGACTTAGGAGCAGCAAATCAATTCTTGGGATGAGGATCATGCGAGATAGATTCGGAAGTAATTGTAAAGTTATCTCAATAAAAGAACATTAAGAAGGTGTTGGATAGATTCAGAATTTAGAATGCAAAGCCTAGAAAAAAACTCCTTTAGAAAGTACTTCAAGCTCTCGAAGAAGCAGTCGCCAAAGACAGATGAGGAGCAAGACTAGATATAACTCACATAATGGGAGTTGTTAGCAATTTGATGCATGCTATGGTGCGTACGAAACTAGATATAGCTCACAAAATGGGAGTTGTGAGCATATACATGGCTAATTCAGGAATAAAGTATTGGGAAGCTGCAAAGTAATTATTCAAATGCCTTAGAGGCAGTTCAAGTATGTCACTATGTTTCATGAAAAAACAATGTAATTTTACAAGGCTTTGCCAATGAAGATCTTGGTGGTGACTTGGATAATAGGAAATGCGCCTCGGGTTATGTTTTTACCTTAGGGGCCACTGCAATAAGTTGGATGTCTAGATTTCGGAAGCATGTGTCCCTCTCAACCACTAAAGCAGAGTATGTTGCTATATTTGAAGTTGGCAAGGAGATGATTTGGTTGAAGAAGTTTATGAAGGAGATAGGCAAGGAGCATGATAATAGTGTTCTTTTCAGTGACAGTGAGAACGTTATTTATCTTGTAAAGAATTTGGTATTTTACTCAAGGACAAGGCACATTGAGTTGAAGTATCATCATATTTGTCAGCTAATTGATGATGAGACATTGTCATTGAATAAGATTTTTTGTGCAAAGAATTTAGCAAATATGTTAAGCAAGATTGTCACCATTGAGAAATTGAGGTTGTGCATTGCCTCAATTGGCCTCCATGGTTAGTGATGAGAAGGCCGTCGCATTAGGACAATTTAGGTTTCAAAGGCAAGTGAAAACTATAAAAGACTATTGTTGATTTGAAGATTAGCTTCTAACTGGGAGATTGATGAAGTTGTGGAATCTGATTAAAAAGGGAAAAAACCACCAAAAACCTCAAATTATGCCACTTGTGACAAATTTATCCTGAACTTTTTTTTGTGACACGAAAATCTTCAAACTATGCCACTTGTGATACATTTACTCCGCAATACTTTGACCCAAGGGCATTTTCATTTTTTTCCTTTTTCTGTTTTTGCTCCTTTCTTCTCTCTTCCCTCCACCGGCCATGGTGGAGGGAAGCCAGCAAGGGCAGCCCTTGCCGACGTTAGGGTTGGACGAGGGCTGCCCTCGCCGAATCTGGCGAGGGCGACCCTCGCTTGTAGCCCTCGCCCGATGCCCACGAGACTCACCCTCGCTAGATCTGGTAAGGGCAGCCCTCGCCCAACCCCAACGCTGGTGAGGGCAGCCCTTGTCGGTTTCCCTCCGCCATGGCCGGCAAAGGGAAGAGAGAAGAAAGGAAAAAAAAGAAAAAAAAAGAAAAAAAAGATGAAAATACCTTTGGGTCAAAGTATTGTGGGGTAAATGTGTCACAAATGGCATAGTTTGAGATTTTTTATGTCACAAAAAAAAGTTCAGGATAAATTAGTCATAAGTGGCATAGTTTGGAGTTTTTGGTGGTCTTAATTTAATTTGAGGTTTTTTGTGGTCTTTTCCCTTAAAAGATAGTAATGAGAGGGCTTGATGTGGATGAAAACCAACGTAATCCCAAGGGAATGAGAAGGCACTTGATGCAGTATCTAATTCATGTGAGCAGAGATGGTTAACTCGGTCCTTTGGCTGGTTTCGAAACATTTCCTGATGCGGGCAGCAAAATCCTCGATTCGCCCACCACTCTTGGTGATACTCTCACGACATAATCATATATGTAAATTAGTTGCATTCGATTCTAAGAGTGTGCTAATGCAATGAATCTATAACTAAATTTTCAAGTGATTAACCACCCACTCAGATCATGCTCACCTCTAATGGTGGAAGTTACACCTGAATCGAAGCTACCGATCAATGGAGAACTTCATTTGATGAACAATGTCGTGGGCAAGCACGAAAGTAAAGAAAAGAAAAGAATTAAAATATTTCACTTAAAACCATGTCGTCTTGAATAAATCTGTTCATGTCAACGTCGACGGTACAACATAGGATAGCCGGAGTTGCCTTAGATCTCCACGTCAGAATTTCTTAACCTAAATTAGCCCACTGTGCTATATTGAAAAATTATCAAAAGATTTAAAATTACATTAGCTAAATTAAAAAAATTTATGACTGAATTGACGGCTATATAATAAATATAAGGGAAAATTTCAATTAAGGACCCCAAGTGGGGTCCTTTTCTCAAAAAAGGACCCAAAGTGAAAAATGTGTCAAATAAGGGTCTAAAGTGCCCAATTAGTCCCAAATTGGGGTCCTTAATTGAAATTTTCCCTAAATATAAGACTGATCGAGTAATTTTGCTGTGAAAACTGTGTTTGGTATTCCAAAAGACAAACTTGCAATCCATGTGAAAGTGCAACACTCTTCATCAGTTTTATTGTAAATTTTCCCACCACACTAACATTATAAAATATATGTAATTGTTGAATCAGAAAGGATATCTAAATACTGGGCTAGGGCCAAACTGGGGCCGATTAATAATGCAGATTCTGATTATTTTAATCAGATAACAATAGCTTTTTTTTTTGTTTAAAAGATAACAGTAGCTTAGGGCTTGAAAAAGATATTACTTTTCCACAAACGATCGACCGTCCATGTTGGATCTTTGTCATCGCCCCAACTAACGTAAGTTTTAAGTTATAAAAATCAGTTTTTTTTTTGAAAATTCAAAAGATTGGTTCGGACACGCGAGAATGACGGGAAAATTTTCCAAAAAATCATAAACATATTGTATTTTTGCCAACTCAGTCCTAAACATTTTAATTTGTCAATTAAGTTCGGACATTTCGCTAATTAAGTCTATCCAGCAAATTTTGATCGGAAATAATTGATGTGAACGACAGCTAGCGCCGACGTAGAAAAAATTCGAATTTTTAATAATATTTTTAAAAATTCGAATTGTTTTCTTTTTTTTTCCTCTCTTCTTTTTCCTCCAACCGGTCACCGGGCGTGGGCGATGGCCGATGACCGGCCAAAGGAAATAACTGGCTAGGGCCGCCTTAAAAAGAAATAAAAAAGTAAAAAAATTAATAGAAAATTTAGAAAAATACTAAAATATTATTAAAATCATCCCTACTAGCGCCGGTTGACCTATTAGTTGTGCTATGTAAGACGGTAAGTGTCTACGTCAGTAATTTGTGATCAAAATTGGCTGGATGGACTAAATTGACAAAACGTGAAAAAATTTATGACTCAATTAACAAAAGTAAAAAGTTTATGACTTAATTTGTAAAAGTGCAATAGGTTTAGAATTTTTTGAATAATTTTCCCAAGAACGACGTAACGAAGGCAAGTTGACGAAAATAGCACAACTTTTGATAATGGGTTTATTTTCTTTCGTTGCTGGTCGAAGGGAGCTTCTTCGAGAAGGGATAGCTAGGCAGGTCTCGCATTTTGTGGGCAGTGGGGCCTAAAGGAAATTTTAGCACAAAGAAATGATGCAGTGGACTCAATTGTATTCTTTTATTTTATTTTGTCGAACAATTGTATTTAATCAGTGGAGTATACTGTATACTAGTAGCACAATCCAAGCATGCGCACATGTGAAAATTTTATCTAGTGAACATTAAGTTGATCTCAGATTATTTGTAAATGGATATGAAATAAATAGATCATGTTCTACATTAGATAAAACGTCTACCATATCGCTTAATACATCAACTGGGTAAATGGCCGTCAATAAATCTAGTATTTACTCCGATGACGATAAGGTACCTACTCAATCGCATGTAAAAAAGTTCATATTTTTCGTTGATTTTCAGGTTAAAATTCGTCCATTTACCATTTCAATATCAAGTTATCAACAGATAGTTTTAATTTCTCAAAAAGTAACTTCTTTCACGTCCTGATTCTTTTCGGACGGTGGACAGGCCCAGCACGAGTAGAAAGCTTAGGGTGCAAGAAATCAAAATGGTTGCTTTTCTTCTTTCTTCTTCTTCTCTTTTTTCTTATCCCTTTCTTTCGTAATTTTTTGCCTGAATCCGACTGGCTGGGTCCTGAACAAGAGACCTGTATTCACCGAAATGAGATATAACTAGAAAAGCTGAAAGCGTCAGATGAATCCGTGCAATAATAAAGTCATCAGACACTGCATGGAAGGCGAAAACACGACCCACCCCGTCTTTTGACCTTTCAAAGGACATCGAGTGCTGCTTTTGAGCTTGCAACCACGACCCCTTTCCCTTTCCGAAGTCGATCTTCGTCTTCGCCGTGAAGAATGTTCACTTCGGAGTTCAAAATGGGACTGACGATGAGTGTAGCTTGCCCCTTCTTTTGCCTCGCAAGTTTCTTGAGACCTGGAGAGTGATTTTTCCCTGGTGTTTTGGTACGTGGGTTCAGGTGGGTTTGAGAGTGAGCACAAACAGAGTGTTGCGTATGGAGAAAGCAGAGGGTGGTTTGAGCAGCAAGAGGACAAGGGACAATCCCAGTGACCTGACTGATATTGTCTTCTCTTGGTCTCTTCACGACATTTTCAACGAAAACCTCTACCATGACCAGGTTTCTTTTTATTCGTTTCTCATCTTTGCTTTTTCCCTTTTCGCACGCCCTGTTGGTTTTATTTTCATGTAAGTTCAATGACAATATGGTTTTTACATGGGAATTTTCCGAATGATGTTAGTTCGTTGCCCCATTCTTTTTTTTTTTTTTTTTTTTGGCTTCCAGTTAGCCTAGCCTTATAAAAACCTTGCATTTGACTTAGTGTGATAGAACTTCCTTTTATGCTTTTACTTTGTTTGGAAAAATCATTAGGTATTTCAGGACTCTGTTTAATGTTTTACGGGAATTGGTCAGAGTAATTTTTTTGAATCTCGAGGTTGGTTGGTCATATTTGGGATTCGGCTGAGCTGTTTTTGTAGGTGGAGACTATACCGGAGACATTTAAGTCAGTCCGGCAGTATCTTGGATCGTATGTCTACCCTTTACTGGAAGAAACACGGGCGAGTCTGTGCTCGAGGTTGGAAGATATTTCTGTGCTGCCTTTTGCCAAGGTTACTGACTTTGTGGAATGCAAGAGAAGTAAAAACTCATATGTTGTCAAGGCCGGTCAGTGGAGCAATGAATCCAACACTCGTGGCAATGAAACTTACAAAACTTTTCCTGGAGATATCTTGATTTTAACTGATCCTAAGCTGGAAACTGTTCCTGACTTGGAGAGGTTCGGAAGAAGATGGGTGTTCGCGTCGGTAATGATGATTGGAGAAGACGACAAAGAGGATGAGGCAATGTCATCAAAAAACTTTAAAGTGAAGGCATTATTGGACCATGAAGTAGATAATTCCTGGAAGCCAATGTATGTGATTTTCCTGATAAATGTAGTCGCTAACAGTAGGATATGGAACGCGTTGCATATGGTTCCGAACTTAGATATTGTGAAGGAAGTTCTCTGCACGGATTTGGGGGTATGACTTTTTTTGTCCCCTTAGACTTATAATTGTTATTGTATTTCTCTAAGCTTTAAAACTTCATGTTTACTCCTGTCGATTTGTAAGTTTCACCACAGAAAAAGATAAAGGTCCCTTTAAGCCATTCTGTTGCGTTACTGGATTAGGATGCTTGTTTCCTTTAGTTGGTCCATTTCATGATATGGAGATGAATGAAGATGTGGCCAATTAGTGAATTTATTTCTTAAATAGGGCAAATTAATTCTTTGGAGGCGACTTCCTTGTCAGTACTAGACCTTAAAATTTTCTATACTATACTTTTCACGGGATTTAAGTTTGTGCTGCGCAATGCTCTTTATATCATATGAACACCAATTAAGTTTCAGGGTCTCTAATATTCTACCATATGTACACTGTCTAAATTATCACAAGAAATGTGTTTTTGTTGCAGGCTGATAAAGTTTCCAATCTCTGTATTAAAAAAGGTGATGGTTCTGGGAGTGAGAATCTTGACAAGAGATTGTGCCATGATCTGAATGAATCCCAAATAAAAGCAGTTGGCGCCTGTCTCAATAAACTCCAATACAAGAACAAGCCATCTGTCGAACTGATATGGGGTCCTCCTGGAACTGGGAAAACTAAAACCGTCGCTACACTGCTATTTACTCTCTTAAAAAGGAAACATAGAACCGTTGTTTGTGCTCCTACAGATGTTGCCATCAAGGAAGTGGCATCTCGTGTTTTAAATCTACTAAAGGAATCAGATAGTGGTATAAGCACCGAAACGGAAAGTTTGCTCTGTTACATTGGAGACATGCTTATTTTTGGGAACAAGGAGCAGCTGAAAGTTGATTCTGACATTGAAGAAATATACTTGGAGCACCGTGTAGATTGTGTTGCTGAGTGCTTTTCTAAAGACACTAGTTGGCATCAGTGTCTAACTTCCATGATAGATACTCTTGTCGACTGTGTCCGTCAGTACCACATATTTTTGGAAAACAAACACACAAAAAGATGGAAACCAGGAAGTGATGATGATGGGAGCAAATGCGGAAGCAGTGAAGAAGATGGTAACTGTGAGCTTAAATCATTTCTTGAGTTTTTCAGGGACCGGTTCAAGGCAATTCTCCAGCCCCTGCGGAGATGCCTCTTTATTTTCTGTACTCATATATCCAGAACTAATTTCCAGAATATTACATCCCTCCTTACCTTACTTGATTCTTTTGAAACTTTATTACGTGGAGAGAAGTTGGATTCAGAGAAGATGGAGATAACTCTTTCACGTGATGAACTTAGCCTGTTTTCATTTGAGATGTCTATGGGTCCACTATATAATTTATATATGAAGAGACAGGAATGCCTTTCCATGTTGCTAACTGTTCGTGATTCTCTGAAGGATCTAAAACTTCCAAACTTTATGAGTAAGGCCATGATAGCTGACTTTTGTTATCGACATGCTTCCCTGATTTTTTGCACTGCTTCTAGTTCATATAAGCTGTACTCAGTGGAAATGGAGCCTCTCAATTTACTGGTAATCGATGAGGCAGCGCAGTTGAAAGAATGCGAGTCAGTAATTCCTCTGCAACTCCCGGGTGTCAAGCATCTGATTTTAGTTGGAGACGAGTGTCAGTTGTCTGCTATGGTCGAAAGCAAGGTAATGTTTAAATGTCTGAAAGGTAACTTTCAATTGGTCTTGAAAGATGCGTAATGTCCCTTACTCTCCGTTGGAGCTTAGATGGGCTAAATGTTCTATACCTAACCGCCCTTGAATTTTTAATCATATTTTATATCTACAGGTTTCTAGCAGGGCTGGCTTTGGAAGGAGTCTGTTTGAACGATTGAGTTCACTGGGTTATTCAAAGCAACTTCTCAATATACAGTACCGGATGCATCCATCAATAAGTCTGTTTCCGACTTCAAACTTTTATCAAAACCAAATTTTGGATGGGCCAAATGTGAAGAGCAAAAGTTACAGGGAAAGTCATTTGGCATGGCCGATGTTTGGCCCTTACTCGTTCATAAATATTCCTGATGGACGAGAACAAATTGTTGATGGTGGCTGTAGCCTTAGAAACCCTGTTGAGGTGGAAGTTATCTCGACGATATTGAGGAATCTGTACAGAGGTATGTCAAGAGAATTTTATACATGTTGCTTCGAGCGCATGGATTTTGCATGTATTAATTAATTATATAGGTGTAGAATATGATGGCCATTAATGGTTCTTGTCGTAGGATATTTCTTTCGAAGTTTTGCACCCCTCATAAAATGATATCATTGTTGTGATGGTTTTTTGTCCTTTTCTTTGCAGCTTGGGATGGGTCAGAAGATCTGACAGTAGGTGTCATATCTCCCTTCACAGCTCAGGTTGCTGCAATTCAAGCTAAACTTGGAAAAAAGTACGAAAATATCAAGGGCTTTACAGTTAAGGTGAAGTCAGTGGATGGATTCCAAGGGGGTGAAGAAGGCATTGTTATAATATCCACCGTAAGATCAAACTCGCACGGGACTATTGGGTTCTTGTCCAATACTAAGAGAACCAATGTTGCTCTTACCAGGGCCAGGTACTCTATCCTCTTAACTGTGTCAAATTACATTTTTAGAGTGATATAGCCTATAAATCCCAGAGTTATTTCCTGTCTGTAGGTATTGTCTGTGGATTGTGGGAAATGGGAAAACACTGACAAAAAGCAAATCTGTGTGGGAAGCTTTGGTGGACGATGCTAAGAGTCGTGGATGTTTCTTCAATGTTGATGATGACAAGGACTTGGTTAAAGCCATCTTAGATGCGAAGAAAGAGAATAATCAGCTTGATGATCTGCTTGACAGAAGCAGTGTACTTTTCAGAAATGCTAGGTGGAAGGTAAAAAACTTCGCTCATTTGTACGGCTACAGTTATTTTTCAAAATAAGCATTAAGTTTTAAAGAATTTGTGACAACATATCCTATGGTCATGCTTTGGTCTTTTCAGGTTCTTTTCTGTGACAACTTCCTGAAGTCTTTCAGAAATCTGACATCGCCCAGGACAAAGATGTCAATCATCAACCTTCTGTCAAAACTATCCAGTGGCTGGAGACCAAAGAAGGGGAATGTAGAGATAATTTGTGAACGCTCATCTCATATCGTAAGAAAATTTAAGGCTGAAGGTGTCTATGTCTTATGCACGATTGATATTGTAAAGGAACTGAGATACATCCAAATCCTGAAGATATGGGATGTATTGCCTTTAGAGGATGTGGCAAAGTTGGTCAAACATTTGGACAGCATATTCGAGACATATAGTGATGATTTTATTAGTCGTTGCAATGAGAAATTCATTGAGGGGTAAGTCTGATCATTTCTTCTTACTTAACATAGGTAGCACATCACTTGATAAATTACAAAGCTTCTCTTTTCCAGATAGATGACTAAAATATGTTGAATTGATCTTATCCCCCTATTTTCTTTCATTTCACATGCCTCTTACTGTTATAGGGCTCAGGAAGTTCCGAAGACCTGGCCTTTTGATGTTGTCCGCTATCGAAGTCCTAGTGAAGATCAATTTGGTAGTAGTTCTGATGCTGATGCTTCAGATCATAGGTCGTATGCAGAGAATGCGAAAGTGACCGAGAGCTTGTTTCTGATGAAATTCTACCCCTTATCAACTGATGTCAGCCATTTGCACAATTATGGTGATAGTAATGAAGCGATTCTTCCATTTGAAGTAACAGAGCAAGAGCAAGAGATAATTCTTTTCCCCAGAAGTACTTTTATACTTGGGCGATCTGGAACTGGAAAAACTACGGTCCTGACAATGAAGTTGTTTAGAAACGAGAAACTGCATGATGAAGCAACCAAGGGATTTCAGGAAATCCAAAGTGGTATCAGCCTCAGTAAAGATGCCTACCCAGAAATCAATGTTGAGGAAATCGGTGAAGGAGCAGAGGATTGTGTATTGCGCCAGCTTTTTGTGACTGTCAGTGCAAAATTATGTTTTGCGATCAGACAACATACATCTCAACTTAGAAGGTACATAAATTGTCATGGGAAGATGTTTGAACAATTGAATTGATATTCTGCAAGTTTTACAATGATCGAACACATGCAAGGTTAATGGATTGTCAAATCTTTTTGTGAATTAGTCCGGACAAGAAGATAACCCCTTTGGCATGCTACTATTTTCCTTCTGGCGGAGAATCACAACCAAGATACTTCATATTTAGACTTCGATAGGAAATATAACATGTAACTAGAGTGCATGGGTCAAATCAGTGCTTTGCCATGCTCGGGTGCTATTATTTGGTTTTAGCTGCTAGAAAACAGATTTAATCATTGCATATTAAAGATCGACATCATCTGCTTGCTGATTTCAAACTAAGGATTAATTTGTGCGGCAATAGTCCTTACTTTGGTCTTTGTGCTACTTCTTTAGTTTGCATTTCCATTTTATTGGAAACTTTCGTATTAAGTTTTGTGATTGTAGCATTGTACGTATAAAAAGAAAATTGTATCTTAAATGAAAATATGCAATTATAAGCAGAATCGAGAAAGGACTGTCTATTCTACAAATCTTGCTGTAGGGGAAGATTTTCATTGCCAGCTGATGTAAATGCTATGCCGGATAGGTGAGCGTGGTCCGGGTGGGCGGTTCCCAACATGGAATCGGAAACCATCCACTAAGGACCGGTTCCGAGAAATTGGAACTAGGAACCGCCCATTGATTCCATTTATCCACCTAGGAATTGGACCACCGGTCCGGTTCCCGGGTGGATCCATGGAACTGGTCCCACTAAGTTTCACACAAATGGAGGTGACCGAGAGTGAGAGAGCGAGTCGATAAATGGCTAAAGGCGCGGCCGTGAGTTAATAGGAGTTGAGAGTAGAGTTTTAGATTAGGGATTTTATGGTTTTCATTTTTCTAAAAATGTTTTCTTTTTTTTTGGGTTGAAATTTTTCTAAAAATTATATATATATGTATATATATTACTGGTCCGGTCCGGGTGGGGCGGTTCCACACCTAGAATCGGGAACCAGACCGGTACTCACCAGTTTTAGTAAATTAGAACCAGGAATCGAACCGGTCCTCACGAGAACTGCCGATTTCGGGCCGGTCCGGTCCGGTTCCTGGCGGTCCGGGCGGTTCCCGGTTCCTTTGCACACCCCTAGCTATCCGTGTCTCATAGTTTATCATTACAATCTTGGTGCATCAGCGTGTTCTAATTCCCTTTTCGCCGTTAGTTACCTAAACGTAGAAATCATGAGATTGCATGTGTAGTGTAGGTATTCTCGTAAGTTTGTTAAGTATAAATTTTCATTTCTAATTGCCAGCTTAATTGTCCTGCAGCTCCAGCATTGGTGCAAAACATAGAGTAGAAAGCTCCTCAGTTGATGAGATTGTTGATGATGCAGCACTATTCAAGGATATCCCGGATTCGTTCGAAGATATATCTCCCAACTCTTATCCCCTTATTATAACTTTTCGTAAGCTTCTGATGATGCTAGATGGAACAGTTGGGGTTTCATTCTTTGAAAGGTTCCTGGATCTAAGGGAGTTTAGTCATGGTCAATCCTACAATTCTAGACCAGTTGCCTTACAAAGTCTTCTAAGAGCAAAGGAGGTTACTTATGAAAAGTTTTGTGCAGTTTATTGGCCTCGCTTCAATGACAAGATAAGGAGGAGGCTTGATCCTTCCAGAGTCTTCACTGAAATAATGTCCCACATAAAGGGTGGTCTTCAACCAGCAGATTGTTGTGATGGCAAACTTGACTGATTAGCTTATGTTTCACTTTCAGGGGGTCGTGTCTCGACTCTGAGTATTCAGAGAAGAGAAGAAATTTATGATGCTTTTGAGGATTATGAAAAGGTGAAAATGAAAAATGATGAATTTGATTTGGCTGATCTTGTCAATGATCTTCATCGCCGTCTTTTTCGTGAACAATTTACTGGTAAAGTGGTGGATTTTGTATATGTTGATGAAGTGCAGGATCTCACCATGAGGCAAATTTCACTGTTCAAATATATCTGTAGAAATGTTAATGAAGGCTTTGTGTTTTCGGGCGACACTGCACAGACTATTTCTAGGGGAATAGACTTCAGGTTTGAAGACATAAGGTCGCTTTTCTACAAAGAGTTCTTGATAGATTCAAAGGATGGACCTGATATCAGAATGGAAAAGGGATGTCTTTCCAAAACTTTCCATTTGAGCCAGAACTTCCGCACTCATGCTGGTATCCTCAAACTGGCTCAGAGCGTTGTTGACCTTCTTTACCATTTTTTCCCTTTATCTGTTGATGCTTTGAGCCCCGAAACTAGCTCTTTATGTGGGGAAGCCCCAATTTTACTTGAATCGGAGAATGATGGAAGTGCCATACTGTCAATTTTTGGTTACAGTAATGTTGGTGGTAATTTCGTTGGCTTTGGAGCAGAGCAGGTTATTTTGGTTCGAGATGATCAATCTCGAAATGAAGTTTCAAACCTTGTGGGAGGGCAAGCCCTAGTTCTGACTATATCGGAGTGCAAGGGGTTGGAATTTCAGGTAGGTGTGTGTCAGGTTGGATTGTTTGCCATGTGATTATTAATGGTAGCAGCAGTAAAGATTTCATGACCATTTTTTTATGGGCCAATCTTTCTTTGATGGGTCAAGACCAATTTTTTGCTGCTAGCTGTTACTTTGTAATATGTTTGTATTTGCCATTTCATTCTACTATCCCCTTTTGTTTCTATGTATATAATGGCATCTCGATACACATGATGTAGAATTTGTGTTGGCTCATCTCAACATTATCCTCTAGGTTAATAGGCAATACCAAAGATCTTGCAACTTTATGACTGATCTTGATTGGCAAGTCTGTCAAAATGAGTCAAACTATTCTCTTCCTAAATGTTTTGACATCTCTTGATAAATTCATGAAACTCAAAATATGTCATTTTGGTCTTTAATCAGTTGTTTTTACCAGAAACATTTTTGCCTGTGACATTATGTAGGACGTCTTATTGTACAACTTTTTTGGCACATCACCTCTGAAAAGTCAATGGAGGGTCATTTATGGATACATGAAGGAGCAAGCTTTGCTTGATAACAGCTCTAAGTGGTCTTCCCCAAGTTTCGATGATGGTAAGCACAATATGTTATGCTCTGAAATGAAGCACTTGTATGTTGCAATAACTCGGACAAGGCAAAGATTGTGGATTTGTGAAAATGCCTTGGAGTTCTCCAAACCAATGTTCGACTACTGGAAGAAGAAGTGCCTTATTCAAGTTAAGCTGGTAGATCAGGCCCTTGCAGAAGCAATGCAGGTCAGGAGCACGCCAGAGGAGTGGAAGTCGCAAGGTTATAAGGTTCGCTGTTTTTCTGTTTTTTGTTGTTTTGTTTGTTTCCTCTTCACGGAATTTTTATTTTCGCGTCATTTGGAGTCAACATGGTCTGTGCATGCTAGGGATTTTGGAATGACAATAGTGACCGTGAAAGTATAACTGATTCGAAAATAGTGTATAGAATGTGTTCATTCTATGGTACAAATATGGTGATGGAGTTGCCAAATTTATTGTTTTTCTTTAATAGTTTAGCTGGATACTTCTTTTAGAAACAATGGATTAATGCATAAGATATGAAATTATTTTGTATCTTTTTTTGTCTTTTGGGTTTATCTGGTCGTTGGCGGTGCCCGTGCCCTTTATTGGGTTTAGGCTACACCATTGATTATTTCTATAAGGGAATATGTTTTCCGCTTCCTCTTTTCACCTTCTTGGAAGAAGCTATTGACCTCTATTTTTTATGTAAATTTGCAAGCTCTTACGTAAGGGTAACTACCGAATGGCAATAATGTGCTTTGGACGAGCAAGGTACGCATACGGGGAGAAATTGGCTAAGGCCTCTGCTATGAAAGCAGATGCAGATCTCAAGCACGTTTTAAGTTCACAAGAGGCTTCTAATCTTCGAAGGCAGGCTGCTGAGATTTATGAAACAATTGGAATGGCCGACTCTGCGGCAGAGTGTTTCTACTTGTTAAAGGAATACGAGAAAGCAGGTATCTTATATTTTTTTTTTTTCAATTTCTTTCCTTGCTCTCACATTGATAAGATGGAGAATTTATATGCTTTATGCTGCTTCTTTATTTTTCTTCTTAATGTAGCCATGCCAAAGCTGCCTAAGAAAGAGGAAGTTTGACTTCGATCTCAATTATTCTCTCGTATGTTTTTTTTTTTTAATGTGCCCGGTACCCTCTTGTTTACATGTTCAATTAATTTTTCTCTTTCAATATTAAAAAAAGAAGTTTGATCTCACTTGTTAATTTCCAAATGCTTTTGGCGAATTTTGAGCAAGCTTGCAACTAATGTCAACTTCATGATTAATGCCTTTGTATTGAAAAGTTGATAATTTTTTTTAGGACAAACCTCCTCTCCACTCGTAGCAGTTTGGAAAAATTTGAGCTGCAAAGTTCTTAACACTGACCACACCTATAAGTTTAAAAGAAGCTGCAGCTATCAGTTGCAATACCCCTTGTTGACTATGGTTTTTCAAAACCTTGTTTGTATTGTAGCCACCTACAAACATGGATCCTGTTTCATATCTTGATTGGGTAATATAGTTGGGCTGTTTCATATCTTGATTGGGTAATATAGTTGGGCTGTGCAAGAGCACTTTCTGGGAGCTTCTAAATGTGCCTTCGCTAACGTTTTATCTTCTAAACGTCACTAAATTTTACGAGAACATAAGGACTCTATAAATGAGACCGACATTAAATTTGTTTATTCTTCAACAGGTAGAATATACATGGAAAAATGTGGAGAATCTGCATTGGAGAAAGCTGGAGACTGTTTTTCTCTAGCTGGGTGCTACACTCTTGCGGCGGAGGTGTACGCAAGGGGAAATATTTTCTCCAAGTGCTTGTCCATTTGTGCCGAAGGAAAACTCTTTGAAATGGGTCTGCAATACATCGAGGATTGGAGAAGGCAGGGAAATGAGAACAGTATAATAATAAAGAAAAGTAAAGAAATAGAGAAATTGGAACACGACTTTTTAGAGAGTTGTGCCGTTCATTACTATGACCTCAGAGACTACAGGGCCATGATGAAGTATGTGAATGCTTTTCATTGCATCGATTCAATGCAAAACTTACTCGAGGGCCTGGGATGCCTCGATGAACTTATCAGTCTGGAGGAAGACTTTGGTAACTTTTCGGAGGTGGCAAAGTTTATAAGGATGAAAGGTGATATACTTCGGAAGAGCAAACAAAGCAAAGAAGCGTCAATGAAGGAATACGAGAAAGCAGGTATTTTTTTTCTTTTTTTCAATTTCTTTCATTTCATTCAAAATGATAAGATGGAGAACTCACATGCTTTATGCTGCTTCTTTATTTTTCTTCTAGTTGTAGTGAAGTCAAAGCTGCCTAAGAATGAGGAAGTTTGACTTCAATCTCAATTTTTCTCTTACATGTAGTTCTTTTACATGCATGGTACCCTCTTCTTTACCCATTTAATTGTTCTCTTTCAATATTCCAGAAAAAGGAATTCAATCTCACTTGTTTATTTCCAAATGGTTTTGGTGAATTTTGAGCGGCTGCAGATAATGTCAACTTCATGATTAATGCCTTTTTGTTGAGAAGTTGATTAATATCTATATGACAACCTGCTTCTGCACTCCAAGTAGTAGGGGAAAATTTGAGCTGCAAAGTTCTTAACACTGGCCACACCTATAAGTTTAAAAGAAGCTGCAGCTATCAGTTGCAATACCCCATGTTGACTATGGTTTTTCAAAAACTTGTTTGTATTGTAGCCACCTACAAACGTTGATCCTATTTCGTATCTTGATTGGGTAATATAGTTGAGCTGTGCAAGAGCATTTATGGAAGCTTCCAAATGTCCCTTTCCTGTTGTTTTATCTTCTGACTACCGTGAAGTCATTAAATTTTACAAGAACATCAGTACTCTATAAATGAGACTGACATTAAATTTGTTTATGCTTCAACAGGTAGAATATACATGGAAAAATGTGGAGAATCTGCGTTGGAGAAAGCTGGAGACTGTTTTTCTCTAGCTGGGCGCTGCAGTCTTGCGGCGGAGGCATATGCAACGGGAAATATTTTCTCCAAGTGCTTGTCCATTTGTGCCGAAGGAAAACTCTTTGAAATGGGTCTGCAATACATCGAGGATTGGAGAAGGCAGGGAAATGAGAACAGTATAATAATAAAGAAAAGTAAAGAAATAGAGAAATTGGAACACGACTTTTTAGAGAGTTGTGCCGTTCATTACTATGACCTCAGAGACTACAGGGCCATGATGAAGTATGTGAATGCTTTTCATTGCATCGATTCAATGCAAAACTTACTCGAGGGCCTAGGATGCCTCGATGAACTTATCAGTCTGGAGGAAGACTTTGGTAACTTTTCGGAGGTGGCGAAGTTTATAAGGATGAAAGGTGATATACTTCGGAAGAGCAAACAAAGCAAAGAAGCGTCAATGAAGGAATACGAGAAAGCAGGTATTTTTTTTCTTTTTTTCAATTTCTTTCATTTCATTCAAAATGATAAGATGGAGAACTCACATGCTTTATGCTGCTTCTTTATTTTTCTTCTAGTTGTAGTGAAGTCAAAGCTGCCTAAGAATGAGGAAGTTTGACTTCAATCTCAATTTTTCTCTTACATGTAGTTTTTTTTACATGCATGGTACCCTCTTCTTTACATGTTTTAATTTTCTCTTTCAATATTCCAAAAAAGAATTCAATCTCACTTGTTTATTTCCAAATGGTTTTGGTGAATTTTGAGCAAGCTGCAAGATAATGTCAACTTCATGATTAATGCCTTTTTGTTGAAAAGTTGATTAATATTTATATGACAAACCTGCTTCTCCACTCCAAGTAGTTTGGAAAAATTTGAGCTGCAAAGTTCTTAACACTGGCCACACCTATAAGTTTAAAAGAAGCTGCAGCTATCAGTTGCAATACCCCATGTTGACTATGGTTTTTCAAAAACTTGTTTTATTGTAGCCACCTACAAAACATTGATCCTATTTCATATCTTGATTGGGTAATATAGTTGAGCTGTGCAAGAGCATTTGATTGGAAGTTGGGCTGCTTCCAAATTTCCCTTTCCTGTTGTTTTATCTTCGACGTTTTATCTTCTAAAGTCGTTAAATTTTACAAGAACATAAGGACTCTATAAATGAGACTGACATTAAATTTGTTTATTCTTCAACAGGTAGAATATACATGGAAAAATGTGGAGAATCTGCATTGGAGAAAGCTGGAGACTGTTTTTCTCTAGCTGGGTGCTACAGTCTTCTTGGGGCGGAGGCATACATGGGAAATATTTTCTCCAAGTGCTTGTCCATTTGTGCGAAGGAAAACTCTTTGAAATGGGTCTGCAATACATCGAGGATTGGAGAAGGCAGGGAAATGAGAACAGTATAATAATAAAGAAAAGTAAAGAAATAGAGAAATTGGAACACAATTTTTTAGAGAGTTGTGCCGTTCTTTATTATGACCTCAGAGACTACAGGGCCATGATGAAGTATGTGAATGCTTTTCATTGCATCGATTCAATGCAAAACTTACTCGAGGGGCTGGGATGCCTCGATGAACTTATCAGTCTGGGAGGAAGACTTTGGTAACTTTTTCGGAGGTGGCAAAGTTTATAAGGATGAAAGGTGATATACTTGGAAGAGCAAACAAAGCAAAGAAGCGTCAATGAAGGAATACGAGAAAGCAGGTATTTTTTTTTCTTTTTTTCAATTTCTTTCATTTCATTCAAAATGATAAGATGGAGAACTCACATGCTTTATGCTGCTTCTTTATTTTTCTTCTAGTTGTAGTGAAGTCAAAGCTGCCTAAGAATGAGGAAGTTTGACTTCAATCTCAATTTTCTCTTACATGTAGTTCTTTTACATGCATGGTACCCTCTTCTTTACCCATTTAATTGTTCTCTTTCAATATTCCAGAAAAAGGAATTCAATCTCACTTGTTTATTTCCAAATGGTTTTGGTGAATTTTGAGCGGCTGCAGATAATGTCAACTTCATGATTAATGCCTTTTTGTTGAGAAGTTGATTAATATCTATATGACAACCTGCTTCTGCACTCCAAGTAGTAGGGAAAAATTTGAGCTGCAAAGTTCTTAACACTGGCCACACCTATAAGTTTAAAAGAAGCTGCAGCTATCAGTTGCAATACCCCATGTTGACTATGGTTTTTCAAAAACTTGTTTGTATTGTAGCCACCTACAAACGTTGATCCTATTTCGTATCTTGATTGGGTAATATAGTTGAGCTGTGCAAGAGCATTTATGGAAGCTTCCAAATGTCCCTTTCCTGTTGTTTTATCTTCTGACTACCGTGAAGTCATTAAATTTTACAAGAACATCAGTACTCTATAAATGAGACTGACATTAAATTTGTTTATGCTTCAACAGGTAGAATATACATGGAAAAATGTGGAGAATCTGCGTTGGAGAAAGCTGGAGACTGTTTTTTCTCTAGCTGGGCGCTGCAGTCTTCTTGGCGGAGGCATATCTGCAACGGAAATATTTTCTCCAAGTGCTTGTCCATTTGTGCCGAAGGAAAACTCTTTGAAATGGGTCTGCAATACATCGAGGATTGGAGAAGGCAGGGAAATGAGAACAGTATAATAATAAAGAAAAGTAAAGAAATAGAGAAATTGGAACACGACTTTTTAGAGAGTTGTGCCGTTCATTACTATGACCTCGAGAGACTACAGGGCCATGATGAAGTATGTGAATGCTTTTCATTGCATCGATTCAATGCAAAACTTACTCGAGGGCCTGGGATGCCTCGATGAACTTATCAGTCTGGAGGAAGACTTTGGTAACTTTTCGGAGGTGGCGAAGTTTATAAGGATGAAAGGTGATATACTTCGGAAGAGCAAACAAAGCAAAGAAGCGTCAATGAAGGAATACGAGAAAGCAGGTATTTTTTTTCTTTTTTTCAATTTCTTTCATTTCATTCAAAATGATAAGATGGAGAACTCACATGCTTTATGCTGCTTCTTTATTTTTCTTCTAGTTGTAGTGAAGTCAAAGCTGCCTAAGAATGAGGAAGTTTGACTTCAATCTCAATTTTTCTCTTACATGTAGTTCTTTTACATGCATGGTACCCTCTTCTTTACCCATTTAATTGTTCTCTTTCAATATTCCAGAAAAAGGAATTCAATCTCACTTGTTTATTTCCAAATGGTTTTGGTGAATTTTGAGCAGCTGCAGATAATGTCAACTTCATGATTAATGCCTTTTTGTTGAGAAGTTGATTAATATCTATATGACAACCTGCTTCTGCACTCCAAGTAGTAGGGAAAAATTTGAGCTGCAAAGTTCTTAACACTGGCCACACCTATAAGTTTAAAAGAAGCTGCAGCTATCAGTTGCAATACCCCATGTTGACTATGGTTTTCAAAAACTTGTTTTGTATTGTAGCCACCTACAAACGTTGATCCTATTTCGTATCTTGATTGGGTAATATAGTTGAGCTGTGCAAGAGCATTTATGGAAGCTTCCAAATGTCCCTTTCCTGTTGTTTTATCTTCTGACTACCGTGAAGTCGTTAAATTTTACAAGAACATCAGGACTCTATAAATGAGACTGACATTAAATTTGTTTATGCTTCAACAGGTAGAATATACATGGAAAAATGTGGAGAATCTGCGTTGGAGAAAGCTGGAGACTGTTTTTCTCTAGCTGGGCGCTGCAGTCTTGCGGCGGAGGCATATGCAACGGGAAATATTTTCTCCAAGTGCTTGTCCATTTGTGCCGAAGGAAAACTCTTTGAAATGGGTCTGCAATACATCGAGGATTGGAGAAGGCAGGGAAATGAGAACAACGTAATAATGAAGAAAAGTAAAGAAATAGAGAAATTGGAACACGATTTTTTAGAGAGTTGTGCCGTTCTTTATTATGACCTCAGAGACTACAGGGCCATGATGAAGTATGTGAAGGCCTTTCATTGCATCGATTCAATGCGAAACTTACTTGAGAGGCTGGGATGCCTTGATGAACTTATCAGTTTGGAGGAAGACTTTGGTAACTTTTCAAGGGCGGCGAAGATTGTGAGGAAGAAAGGTGACATCCTTCGTGAGGCTGATCTACTTGGAAAGAGTGGACAAAACAAAGAAGCGTCGATGAATATCCTGTGGTACGTGTTATTCTATTCCCTTTGGGCTCCTGGAAGCAAAGGGTGGCCCTTGAAGCAGTTTGCACAAAAGGAGGAGCTGGTAGCAAAAGCCAAACGTCTCGCAAAGCCTGAGCCTATTGCCTTCTTCGAACATGTTTCTGTAGAATCGAGCATTCTGTTAAACAAGCAGAGCAGTTTGGCTGAAATGAAAGAACATTTTAGTGCTTCCAGGAGAAATGGAAGTGTCAGAGGTGAAATACTATGCGCTCGAAATATTCTGGACTTCCATCTTCGTCAAAATATCTCTAATTTTTGTTGGGAATACGATTGGCTGGTCGACCCAATGGAGTATTATAAACCAAGGATCTTGGGGAATCAGATTTCCATTGACTCATTGGTCTGCTTTTGGAATCTTTGGAGAGAGAAGATAGTTAGAATTATAAAGTGTGTAGGATGTGCAGAGATGGAGGAAACGGAAAATAGGTGCTGTTGGGAGTTTTGTTTGAATTACTTTGGTGTTCTGGAGCAATGGAACAACATGCAAAGAACTTATCACCTTCTAAACCCAGATGCTGATTGGGTTAGAAACATAGGCAATGGGCAATTGGTTGCTTTGGAGCTTCGACAATTGGTCTCTGCCGCTCGAAAGTATTGGTATTCTGAGCTTACTTCTGTTGGTATGGAGCTCCTGCACAAATTGGATGCACTTTATCTGTTTTTGGCAAAGAGTTCTCTGTCGAACTTCTGGCAAAGCAGATGTCTTGCTCTCTTACATGAGGTTGCAAAGTTCCTTCAAGAACTCGATTGTCCCAATCCCTCCTTCCGGGATGGTGAGGCATTGGAGGGTTTCATTAACACATCCAGTAGGAGGTACTTTAGTCACATATTTCCTCTTGACTGGCGAATATCATCGGCAGAGAATATGATATCTCTAAGAGGAAGTGAGGCTCCTCGTCATTTACTGAGAAGAACGATGAACCTGAAAATTTTGAAGAAGCATTTTTCACATGGGAAGATGGGTGAGCTTGCGACTTTGGTTCTTGGGTCTGGAATGCTTGACAATGATTTGTACAGAAAAATTGCAAAATCTTTTGAAGGAAATACGTCATGGGAGGCATTCATGGAATGCGTTTGTCGGGATGTAGCATCAGACCTTCCTCAGGCGAGCAATGGACCCATGGAAATCTCTTTGGCTTGGAACCTTTATGGAGCTTTGGCAGATACTTACAATGCCAATTGGAGGACTGAAAGAGACTGCATCACACCAATTTGCTTCTTGTATCTCTTGGAACGACTTTTGATTTTGTTATCTTGCTCCAAAGGGCAGTTTTACGCAACCAAGTCTTCTCTAGTTGAATGGCTTATCTGCCATGAAGGTTTAGCAAAGGGTAACTTCAGTTTCAACCCAGGAAATTGTTTGGAGCCCATCATTGGGTTTCTTATTTGCACTATTGAGCAGCTACTTTGCAATAAGGATGAAACGAGAGAATGGATCAAAAGATCAAACCTAAATGTGACGGAGTACTACCCACTGATGGTCTTGAAGTTGGTTCTGTTGGTTTGTTTGCGTCACTTAAATTTTGGCATCAGTCCATATTTGCTCGATGATTTGCAGGGTAAGAGTTGGATTTCTGAGCAATTACCTCCGGAGTTTCTTCGTATTCTTTCACATTGCCAGAAGAGGAACTTACGGAAAACTTCAGTTGGTGTTCTCGCTGAAGCATTCGATAAAGTTGACGATCCCCTCGTAATTACCAATTTGGCTGAAGATCTTTCCAATTTCTTATGTCCCCATGCCATCATTTTAGACGTGAAGTCAAACAAATGCAAGGAAGAGATTATGAAAGTTTTATTCCCTAAAGATGGAAGCGCTGTGAGCTCTTGCAAGTTGCAAGAGCTCACTGAGGTACCCGAGGATTCCTCATCATCTTCCAACAGTGTTCCAGCACCAGTTGTGCATTTGGTTGGTGCAAACACGTCATCTTTGGAGTGTGACCGATCATCGAAAAGGTTGGATTCATTAGAGGCAGCAACTAATGCAAAGGATGAGTGGATGGAACATGTCACTACTGCCTCGACAATGGAGGTGATTCAAAGTCCTTGTACTATTACATCCTGTCTTGACTGTGAAGCAAGCAATTCTGCCCCGGTCAACCGTACGTCGCTGGGACACGAGTTGGGCTTAGTGAATGAAGAAGAGAAGAGCGAAATCGTGGAAGGTAAAAATACCTATGATGTGAATAGGCACTTGTTAATGGCCCTTGGGGCTGGGGCGGCCCTTGGGGCTGGGGCGCTTGCTT
The DNA here is from genome assembly GCA_024733475.1 of Syzygium grande. Classification (NCBI taxonomy): domain Eukaryota; kingdom Viridiplantae; phylum Streptophyta; class Magnoliopsida; order Myrtales; family Myrtaceae; genus Syzygium; species Syzygium grande. Next base: position 10,772,514 of record JAMXDD010000009.1, read on the forward strand.
TCCTGGTGTGGAAATCAGGAAGAAGAAGAAGGGCAATTGCAAGAAGGTAAGCAAAATAGAAAGGAAGAGGCAATAAGAGATGAACCCTCTCTTCATTTTCCGAGATATAGTTTTTGATTGAAACTTGTATGTTGTTATAATCTACAAGTAATCCACATTCTTGTAAATGCGTGTGGAACTTTAGTAAAATAGTTCTTACAATTGAAGAAAGACCAGATCTCCCAGACAGGAAGCTCATTACTCTATACATTTCCTGAAGTTCTAGTGGTGAATAGTCATGAAAATATACTGTCCCTTACTTGGCTGCAGATTATTGTGCCTTCCTTTTTACCTCTCTGCATTTTTAATTCTTTCGTGCCACGCGATAGCTTGAATGCTGTTAAAGAATGAGAAAGAAAATGCAACTTTCTCAGCTTATCTTCTTTACTTACAGACCATCTTGATAGAGAAGTTTGCCTGACTGGAGCGAAAATATGTTACGTGATCCAGCCTGTGTTAGAATATGTCTCGAGGTTGAGTTTAAAACAAAAATCTGAATATTCCGAATTGGATATTTTGCGGATGTCCGAAATCAAGCATAGCTAAATATGATAACTGTTCTTTCGCAAGTTAAAGTCTGCGAAGAAAGAAAGAATATTATTCTTTCCTAATTCTCGTGGAATTCACGGCTAGAAGAGGAAAGAAGAAAAAAATAAAAAGGAAAGGCCAACCTTGGACGTTGTTGACCAAACTTCACGGTTTCCCATTCCACGTTGAGATGGCCACGGTGTTTCCTTTAGGATGGGTATGTATATATTGGATCATGGGATTTGGTTCAGTGCGCCTTTGTTGATCCGTTGTTGATGAATACATGAAGATGTCTTAAAGCACCGTCCACGAGTGCTTGATAGTGAGCTATCTTCATGATTTTATTCGTGAAATTACATCAAGAATTCAAGTATTTGTAACAATCAAATTCTCGTGATTAGAATTTGTGCTTAATTTTTTTTGCGAGATTGAGAGATCATTTCGTGAGAAATTATGGAGTTAAACACTACGTGAGTTATTGGGTGTAATTGAAGTTTGAAAAATACTGAGTGTTTGAGTGATTCGAGTGTGGTTGTAATATCCGTTGTATCGGTTGATCTATTGTCGCGACCTACCCGAACTGATCGGATTTAGGCCAAGAGGTATTTGTCAAGGACCGGGACACTCCCGAGCCTCATACCTCATGCGACGAGAATTGTCTAATTTACACATTCGACTTGAGTCGCTACTAGCCATGATCAGAGGTCGGCTAGAAACCCTAATTGAGACGCGGGAATGTCATCTCGATACATACAAAAACCAGAGATTCCAAAATTCGGAGACTTGATTACACTAGCGATCTACTAGTGCCCTTTCGGTACCTAAACTTGATCACTCATAAACTAACGTACCGGGCAGCCTATCGAAAAAGTTATGATTCCACTTAACCGTTCTAAAAAATAGAAAATAACAATCAATGTATTAAACGTGCGCAACTAGATAATCATAAAGAAAATAAACAACCAACGACCTAGCATCGTCTCTAAAAAGGAAAATGCAATCAAAAGCCCTAAGGTAAAGCCCTAATGGCTTATCCGATTTTTGAGAATTTTTTTTAGAGGGATTTTCTCATTTTTCAATTTTTTTGAGTTTTTTTAACCTAAAATCTAGTAAAATTAAGCCCAAAACTGATTTCTAAACATTCCTAATTTTCTGATATTTTTGGAATTTTTCCAAAATTTTCTGAATTTTTTTTTTTTTTTTAAATTTTCTAAATTTTTTAATGTTTTTGAATTTTCTAAATTTTTTAATGCTTTTTAGATTTTTTTTTTTTTTTTTATATTTTTGGGTTTTTTAAACATTTTCGAGTTTTTTTGGAATTTTTAATATTTTAATTTTTTTGAATTTTTAAATATTTTTGAAAAATTTTTATTAATAAAATAAAGATTCCGGACCGGGTCCCCTGACCCGATCCGACCGACTACCCGACCCGACCCGGGGACCCCATTTTCATTTCTTTTCAACTTTTTGTATTCTTCTTCCTTCCCCCCCCCCTTTTTTTTTCTTTTCTTTTTTCTTTTTTCTTTTCTGGTCTTCCTCTTCGTGTCTTCTACCCAGAACTCCCACTGAGAATGCCCTCTTCTCGGTGGTTTACCAGCGACTACCACACCGAACCAAACTGGCCTCCTTGATGGGTGCCGACGTCGAATCTGCTCCGACCAGAATCACGACACCACCATCACCGAACCACCCTCCTTAATCCACAACCACCAGCCACCAAAACGCCAACTTTGATGACCGTTCTTTCCACTTTTCGATCACCAGATTTCCCACGGCAACAATACGTGCTAAAACGCTAACAAACAGACATACACGCATATGAAACGGAGATAGTGAACCGACGGTAGCGGCATCAGACCACGGGCCACGCCGGCATGGGGGGGATAGATCTCTGGCGAAGGTCTCATCCATGGCCGACTCAAACGACGAGAGATATGCCACAAAACCGAAAGAAATCACAACAACAAAAAAACACAAAGTCAGACAACATTCGACAAATATGAGAACTAATCAAGCATAAAAATCGAGTTCAAGTCGCTGGTTCCACAAAAAATCATTCGGACCCCCATTTTGGCATTTCATCGAACATGTGATGTGCGAGTTCATAAAAATGTTTCTGGAGTGAGATTTGATGCGGTTTTTAACACAAACGTGAAATGAGAAGATCCATACAGCCATATTTTGCCACAATAAGGTCTCGGTTTGCATAACAATGACCCAAAAATGCAAGATCAGACTCGGGGTTCTAAACTCAAAGAGGTTCATTGGGACATTTCAACGAACGGGTGGGATGTACCTAAAACTAATGGTTACTAAGTCAATCTCGGTGGGATTTGATAGCTCTTTCTTGATAAAGACTGTTCAAGAACACTCATACGAGATTAAAAAAAGGTTGCCCTCATTTTGTGGTGCCGGGCGACCTTCGAATAGGTTCGGTGTGCCCGGCACCCGAGAGGCAGGGCAGTAAAAAGCGAAACAGAGGAGCAGAAACGAAACCCACCTGGTTCGTGTCTATTCGAGACTAAGCGCGGTGGCTGGGCGGTTCGGTGGCGTCTCGGGTGGTCCTCCGGCGAGCGGGTAAGACCCGAGACTCAACCATATCGCTTGGCTCTCTTTCGGCCTCCTCTTTCTTCTCTCTAACTCTCTCTGTTTTTCCTTGTATTCAACCCCTCGCGCGAAGCTCCGACGACCGGATATGAAGAGCTGGTTGACTCGGGCTCTCGATGCACGGTGGAGAGGGGGAAGGGATTCACCAGACCACCTCCTTTTTTATGGAACGGCCAGAACACTCCCCTCTCTAAAGACCCCTCAATCCTCCTTCTCTTCTTCAAACTTTCTTTCTGCCTTCTCTCCTTTTTCTCTCCCTGCTCTCTTTCTCTTTTCTCTTCGCCCTTTTCTTCTTTTTCGCAAGTCAAAGAGGCAGAGCCTCTGTCCACGGGGAAGAGATCCCTTTTACTTTCTTTTTTTCTTTTGGGATTTTGGTGGTTTATTCCCTTTCTTTAAAAAAATCTTTATAATGGTTTTTTAACACAAAATAAAAACAAAATAAAATAAGAGGAAAATATGTTTTCACTAAATTCTATTAATGCGAATGCGCCTAACATCTATATGCCAATTAACTTAATGAAAATATTTTTGTTTAGGGATTAAACATTAAGCCCTAATTTTTATATGATAAAATCCTAAATTATTGAGCAAAATTTAGGTATCAACATCTATGTTGATCTTCCTGTGAACGTAGGTCACTATGATCGAACTACGTAAATCTGGTGTCCAATTTATTTTTTTATTCTGTCAATTTTATTGTTCAATCGCTTGGCTTTTGCAACACTATGAGAGCATATGTCCATATGGGAATGTACATAATTCATCCGTTTGCTCCCTCCCCAGAGAATGGACGACTCGTTCGCCGGAAAACTCTCCTATTTACATACGGATAAGCACATGAGTGAGCTGAACTTGGATCTTAACGAACAATAAAGGATGATATAACTATAAGATTTGAATGCCTGAGCAACTCTTACAATGAGTCACCTCCTGAATGGCTTTTGTCCTCGTCTTCACTCCATGGCTAAATGATATCAGGTCTCGATATTGATTGAGCGATGTCAATGTTGTAAAATAACGCAGAAACTATCAAATCTCGCTATTAAATTAACGTGTAATCACCGGAGAAATAAACAAGGAAAAATAAAAACAACACAAAAGATTTATGTGCTTCGGTCCTAGTGTCCGTTCTTACTACATGGAGTGAGTCGGCCGCAAATAATATATTAATAAATTGGAGGATTACATAATTATAATCCCTCGTACATTTGAGTATTTTCCAACCCTAGGATACATCCAAAAAAATTCCCAAAGCCTTTTGCAAAAAAAATTTGCCAAATACTACTTGAGCCAAAGTAGTTTCACAAAGAATTTTTTACCAAATGTCATTTGCATTTTCCTAAGGGGCTTTAACCGGAAAGCATTTGCATTCCCCTAAATCTCATTTGTAAAGTTGAATTAAATAGGCCCTACATCTGAATTGAGTTAATTTTCTTTATTATCCTACCCTTCGCCAGATCCAGCGAAGACCTATGGCTGTCGGCGCTAGATCTGGCACTGGCGGCTATCGCCAGAGGTCAGGCTACCCCGGCGAGCCAGATCTGCTGCCGCCGATCGATGCCGAACGCCAAGCAACCCTCGGCGAGGGTCGCGTGACCTACCTGGAGTCGTGTGACCTTAGCGGCCTTCGCCTGAGGTCACGGGACTGCTTAGACGCCGCCGGCCTAGGCGGTCACGCGACCTCAGGCGATTGTCGCCTGGGTCGTGCTATCTAGCTGGCCCAATTCGGTGTCGGTCGACGTCGCCGATCGCCCTCGCGCAAAAGATGAACAGTAATAAGATGAGCAAAACCGAAATAAGTCCGAATAAGTGATGGTAGTTTAGAGGCAAAAAAGTTGGTTTGAGCATTTGCCAAATACTGAAAAGCCTGAAGCTAGTCTGGACTAGCTTTGGACTTTAAGCTTTAAGCATTTTCAATGCTGGCTTTCGGCCGAAAACCCATTGAGAATGCTTGCCAAAGGGTTCAGCATTTCTCCAGGGAGCTTTCAAAGCCGAAAGCTCCTTCCCAAAGCTGAATGTAGAACTCACAGCACAAAACAACCCTATGTTTAGAGCTCCCCTTTTTGGGCAATTTATTTTACGCTCCTCTTACCATGCGATATTAATCAAGGCAAAAGACGTGTGGATCAGAATTATTGACCTAATACTTATCTGGCGGAGTCTTCACAGTGTTGCAGTTCAACCAAGGCCTTAACCATTTTCTTTAAATAGATCTGATAGTTTTCACATTATATTTCAACTAATTGGTACAGTAGCTACATTACAACAATTGGTATCATGGCTATTTAAAGAAAATAGATAAGACCTTGGATTCAGTCAAGAATCCATTCGGGTTCTCATGCTCAAACTCGAGCCATAATTCAATAGTCAAGACTTGAAACTATCTTCACTTGTCGTCGCACCGCAGAGATGTATCCTCGAAAAGTAAGTAGCGATGCACCTACTTTAATTTGGAAGAACTAAGGCGGCATTCTGTGTACTTGCTACCATGAAGTTGAATGTAGTTAAGATGTCGTGAACTTGCTTAGGAAAAGTGTTCTCAAATACTAAGTACAAAGCATTGCATGCATCAAACTGTTAACAGCTAACGCATACGGCACGTTAACCATGTACTCTTACTCCTCATCTGTCTTTGGTGACTTTTTATAAAGGAATTTTCTGGGCTTTGCATTCTAAACTCCGAATCTATTTAACACCTTCTCCATGTACTTTTCTTGAGACGACTTTAGAATTCCTTGTCTCACATGATCCTCATCCGAAGAATTTGATTTTCTGCTCCCAAGTTCTTCATTTCAAAGTCTTTTGACAATTACTACTTCAGTCAATTGATCTCTGTACAACATCCAAATAATATAGTAGCACCAAATTTCTTGAACTAAAAACAGTGATCCATTTCACTTCTAGTGAACTTGTTACAGAATATAAATGTATCAAATTTCTCGTACCACTGTCTAGGAGCTTGTTTCAAACCATACAAACTTTTCTTCAACTTCTAAACATAATTTTTTTTTTGAGTTAATACCACGAAAAATCCTAAACTGATGCACTTGTGACATATTTACTCTAAACTATTTTTTTGACCATAAAAAACCCCAAACTGGTATATCTGTGTGACAATTTTACCCTGAACTATTTTTTTGACCATCAAAAACCCCAAATTAGTACACCTGTGACAATTTTACCTTGAACTTACCACAAAAAACCTCAAACTGGTACATATGTGACAATTTTACCCTGAATTAAAATTTTAATAATATTATTTTTTTTATTTTTTTTCGAATTTTTATTCTTTTCTTTTCTTTTCTTTTCTTTTTCATTTTCAAACTCTGGCCAGTCGCCGGCGAGGGCCGCCCTCGTCGGCGTCGGGCGAGGGCCGCCCTTGCCGGCGATGGGCGAGGGCAAGCCGGCGAGGGCGTCGGCGAGGGCGACCCTCGCTCGCGTCGAGCAAGGGCGAGGTTGCCCTCGCCCGGATCCGCGAGGATGGCCCTTGTCAGCTTCAGCCTCTGGCCTGTTGCCGGACTGGCAACCGACCAGAGTTTGAAAATGAAAAAAAAAAGAAAAAATTCAAAAAAATTCAAAAAAATAATATTAAAAATTAGTTCGGGGTAAAATTGTCATATGTGTACCAGTTTGGGGTTTTTTGTGGTATATTCGAGGTAAAATTGTCACAGATGAACCAGTTTGGGATTTTTTATGGTCAAAATTGGGGTAAATGTGTCATAAGTGTACAAGTTAGGGTTTTTTGTGGTATTAACCCTTTTTTTTTTAGAAACCTGAAAACCTTCTAATTGTACCATGTATATATCCTCCTCTAAATCATCATGGAGAAATGCAGTATTTACATCTAACTTCTCTAGAAGTAAATTTTTACTAGCAACAATACTTAATACTAGCATAATAGTAGTCAACTTTACAACTTGAGAGAAAATCTGTGTAGTCAATTCCTTTCTTTTTCCTGAAATTTTTTTGCTACAAACCATGCTTTGTACGTCTTGCTGCCATCAAGTTCTTATTTGACCAAGTACACCAACATATTCTGCAGTGCCTTCTTCCCGTCTAGTAACTAAGATAACACCTAAGTTCTGTTCTTCTCGGCTGAATCCAACTCATCATGCATTGCCAGCTCCCACTTGACGGAATCTTTAACCTGCACTGCTTTCGAAAAATTTTCTAGTTCGCCATCATCAGTCAAAAACAAATAATGCAATGACGGAAAATACCTCTATACAGTTTAGGTGTTCTACTATATCTTTTTAAAGTAGGTTCAAGTGTAGGTGGTTCTTGTTCTAGTTCTCGATCAAAGTCTACAATTTATAGCAAGAGCATTCTTAGAAACCCCTCCAATTCAACCTCTCTAGTTTCCACCGTTTGTTTCTCCCCACTAAATTCTGAGACAGATCTGCCCTCGTACAATACATTTTCATTGAATGTAACATCAACAATTCTTATTATTTTTCTGTTTTTCATCCCAAAACCAATAGCCAAAATAATTAGAATCATTTCCATTGAGAAAACATGTTTTGGCTTTTGCATCAAGCTTATCTCTATTTTCATATTTTATGTGGATATATAAAACACAATCGAAAACTTTCAGATGTGAGAGGTTCACATTCTTTACAATCCATTCTTCTTCCGATAGCTTGAAATCAAGTGAAACTGAATGATTGCTCAAAACCTGTTGAGTAATCTAACATGCATCATCATACTTGTTGCATGCTAATTTAGGGTTTTGTTCTTCCCTTTAGAAATTCCGTTTTGCAGTGGTCAATCGAGAATTGTTCTTGTCATCATGATTTCATTCTTTGCACAAAACTATTTAAACTCCTTGTTATCATACTCACCGCCATTATCGGGCCTTTGACATTTAATCTTGAAGCCAACCTCATTCTCACTTCAACTTTCCATCTCTTAAAGTAGCAAACATATTAGATTTATTTTTCAGAAGATAAACTCATACCTTCCTAGTAGATTCATCAATGAACTTGACATAGTAGCGTAAACCTCCGATCCAAGGGAATGTACATGGGTTGGCCCGAGACATATGTATACACCAACTCTAATTTTTCTTTCTTTAGTTATCTTCCAATCTTCGAAAAACTAACACGTTTTTGTTTACCCAGGGCACAATCCACACACAAACCAATATCTATAAACTTCAAATGAGGAAATTTTCCCATTGATGCTAACACCTTCATCCCCTCTTCACTCATCTGTTCAAGTCTACGGTGCCACAATTTGGAATCATCTTCTGACTCAGTAACTGCCGTTGTTTATCTACTGCTTTCAGTCATGTTGCTGTTTCTCTACTGTTTTCAGTCAGGTACGTGCTCCTGACTTTATTCCCCGTGTTAGAATCATAGCACCATTAACAATTTTCCAAGAGTAGTCCCCAAAAGTAGTCCCAAAAAATAGTCTTGTCCTAAGGCCAATAACAAATCTGACATTTTGCAACTTCCAATTGAAACCCATTAATAGTGATAGTCTTTATGTGAACATTACACTTCCCTATAATATCCAAAGGTTCATCATCAGTAAGATAAATCTTTCCAAACTTTCCAACAACAAATTTGTGCATTAATTCTCTACACAAAGTAGAGTGAAACGATGCACCTCAGTCTACAATCCAAGACTCAATTGGACTGTCAACTCACAAAATTAAGGTATTCACAGATTTCTCCTCCTCTTCATTTCAATCTTGATACTAAATTTTCTTCTTTGGGGTTCTACAATCTCGTCTCATATGGCCTTTCTTTCGTTTTCTTTTTTCCAACCGAAGCATTTGAAAAAAAAAAATGCATTGTTTAAATCTATTTTTCCAAAAGCATTTGAACGTATTTCCCATTTTTCCTGTACCTTCTATAATAATCAACATCTTGTGGATAGAATTTATTTAACTTATTGTCGCGACCTACCCGAACTGGCCCCGCCGCCTATGTGGTTAAGCTAATGGACTTCTAAGTCTAAACCTAGCTCGAGCTCTCCCAAGCCCATACTAATTCGCGACCTAAGTTTAAGTTATTAACATGCAAATCAATTTCATTTAGGAGTCGCCATTAATCAGTTTTCGGTGGATCGATTAGACACCCAAGCAAAGCACAGGAAAAATGCTTTACTTTTACGAACTAAAGATTCAATGGGTACGGGGTCATTGACTATCTAGTGCCCTTTCGATACCTAATCTTGCTCAATTTATCACCTAACATGCTCGCACTAATCGGAAGTCTCAAAATTCAATTCCTAACTAAGCTAAGGGAAGCAACAATTAATACCTAAACCTAACATGCATAGTTGACCACATGCGAGATTAAATTAAACGTGAAATTCAAAGCGTGCGAATCAAACAAGGTGCAATCAAACATAAGCTAATCACACAAAAAAGGAGAGAAAAACAATTTTAAAACCCAATTTCCAATTTTTTATTTTCGAAATTTTTTTAAAAAAAATTAATAATTTTTTAAAACTTTTTAAAAATTTTTAAATATTAAAATAATAAATAATATAAAAATAAAATAAAAATCGGATACGGGTCGAATCTCCACATCCGAACAGGATCGGGACTGACTCGGGTGCGCCGACCCAGGTCCACGACCAGACCAGGTTCATTTATTGAGCCCGGCCTAGCAAATAAAACAAATAAAGAAAGAAAAAGGGGCCCAGCCCAAATTTTCTTAAAAAAAGAACAAAAGCCAAGCCCACTAAAAATAAAAACCTAAACAACACTTCAGCCCAAATCTCAATTTCAGCCCATCCGCGAAAGGCCCAAGACCTAATAAAACACTAAAGCCCACACACTAAATAAAACCTTAACTGGTCAGACCCGCGACCCGACCCAGACGTGAGTCGCCGACCCGACTCACTGGAAACCCGAGCGCCCGCGCTCCACACTCATTTCACCCGGATTGAAGTGATTTTCTCTTTTCTGTTTTTTTATTTCTTTCCTTTTCTCCTCATTCTTCACGTGGTCTTTTCCTCTGAACGTTTCTCTCTTTGACTTTTCCTCCTCTTTTTTTTTCTTTCATTTTTTTTTGTTTCGTTGTCCTTTCTTTTTGCTTTTCTTCTGGTCTTCCTCCTCCTCGTGCCTTTCTGCCCAGAGTACCCCCTCCTTCACTGGGACTTCTTCACCGAAGGCTTCCCCTACACGCGAGCTTCTACCGTGACTACGCCAGGGGACGCCCAACGTTGGCCGTCGGCTCAGGCCGCCAGCACCGACGCCGTCGCCACCGGCCGATGCTCCGGCGAGGACACCGGTGGCTGAAAACGACCATATCTCTGCCCTTCCGTCAAACCAATATTCGACTCCAACCCGAACACACAAGCATACACGCACACAGTAAAGCATATAAAACAAACACGGTGGGATTCCAAACCAAGGCGTTGCCGGGAACGAACAACGACTTCAACTCATGTGCTTGTCCATGGCCGACGTCGGGGAAACGATTTTCATGCTACGAAATCACACAAAAACATGGATAGCTTGAAGTCAACAACAATACTAGAACGAATCAAGCATGTAACCGAGTGCTAAAGTGTCAATTTCACAAAAACATATTCGGAGCTCTCTTGAGCATTTTGTCAAATACGTGAAGTGCGGTTCGCGGCTGACTGGGAATAGGAACAGAACCGATTAAGGCTCAAACCCATAACCATAATCAACATAAAACAAAAGGCGGCACACAACAATAGCGGGGGGAAGGCTCGCCGACGCTCGAGACCGCGTACGGTCGGGCGCCGGCGAGTCAACCCTAGTCAGCCGAGACCCAAGAACAGGATGCGGTTCGAGCGAAATAAGGGGAGTTGACAGAGCTCCCTACTCAGCTCGGCGGCAGTGAATAACAGATCGGACTATGCCCAGTCACCTCCCGCGCTTTCGAGCTGAGATCCTCGAAAAGCGGCTCCCCAAATCACAACACACAACCTAGGCTTCGGACCGGGGCCTACCGTGTGGGATGGGATGCGCCGGAGGTTCACCGGCCACGGTTGAGGCGTGGCGGTCACCGACAGGAAACCGTTCGCCCCTCAGATCTCGCTCTCGAACTCCCTCTCTCTCCTCAATCTCTCTGGAACTCTCTTCCCTTCCTCTCTGTTTTTTTTTTTTTTTTTGGTTTTTGTTCTCCCCCCTTTAACGTTGAGAGAAGGAGGAGGATCTCCCCCTTTCGGCTTTCTCCCCCGACGACACTCGCCATTCTGTTTCCAGCTCAAAGACCTCTTCGGTCAGAACGTCTTCTCCATTTGTGCTTTTGCCAGCAGCCGCGTCTCCTTCTTGGGACCAAATCAAGTCCATCTTCGGCTAAAACGACTGCAGATCTGCTTGATGTAGGCCGGAAGCACTGCGCCGCCCTCGACGCGCCCTATTCCTTTCGCCTTGTTGCTTTTGCTTCTGCTTCTGCTTCCTCTTCTGCCTTTTGCTTCGTCTGCTTCGTTGTTATTTTCCCAAAAGCATTGAATAACGCTGGGGGAAGACTCACGCGTGACCAGCCTTATTCAATGCTGGTTCTCTTTTTTTTTTTCAAATTAAACTTTTTTTAAATTTCTTGATTTTTTAATTTTTTTTAGAGATGCTGTGTTGGCCGGCGTTGAATAATGCTGGTCCCCCCTTTTTTGATTTTTTTTATAAAAATAATAATTTTTTAATTAATTAACTTTTAAATTTTTTTTTGAACAAGGAAAGCGTGTTCTAATATGCCTTATTAATGTAAATGAGCCTAAAGTCTATATGCCAATTAGTTTAATGAAAATATTTTTGCTTAAGTGTTAAAAATTAATCCCTAATTTTCTATACAATTAAACCCTAAATGACTAGGTAAAATTTAGGTGTCAACACTTATTATCTAGCAATGGGTCAGTACGTAATTGATGGTGTTTATATATATATATGTACGTATCAAAGTTGAATATTACCATAATGCAATTAAATCATGGGTCACGGAAATGATTGCCTTCAACCGAGTTACTAAAAAGCACATAAATTTCAGTAATTGCTGAATTTGAATTATTTGAAGATCCTCTAGTATCGATTTCCCAATTTTGTTACTGCTTTCTCATTTCAATGTAATCGAACTAGCTTCAAGTAGTTCAAATTTATTGGAGCCTAAGTTTTTCTTTACAAATTAATCACATCATTTCATTTGAGTTTTTAAAAAATCAAATTTAATTATTCATACAACTACAAGTTTCAGCTTCTACTGTAGTCCCATTTTTTCTCAATATTTTATTTAAATTTTCGTTAGATTATGATTTTAGTTAGAAGTTTTTATATGGGATGGTGCTAAGTTCTTTAAATTTTCTAATGGGTAAGGTAAATTTTATGTAATATTTTGTTCTTGCAATAAATATTTTAATTTCATTGTAGTATATTTTTATTCGAGCATTTTTTAATGGACCTAGTATGCCATTCTTTATTTTATAGAATATTTGAATTCACTTCAATTAAGTTTAATTCTAATTTTAATTTTTAATTCATTCATGATTTGTTCATTTAAAATTTTTATAAATCATATTAATTTTCCTTTTTTTGTCTTTATTATGTAATTTGTGCCACAATTTCGCGGGCAGGTTTTTACCTTTGGGCCCAAAATGAGTTGCCAAATGGCACTACATTTCCTTCAAACCTTGACTTCACTTTATTTCTACGAATAGATAGATTGGAACTTGTGATGGGAAACAAAATTTCTGCACTCAAATTTGCATCAATGTTAAAGACGTTGTCTAACTTGAACTTCATAGAACATTTCGTGAATTTTTATGTCAACACCGACATCTTTGCCTTATCCATTTGTCACAATAAACGTGCTAATATATAAATGTGTAAAGTTAATGCAAATGGATTTGCCTCAGCTTTTTGTATGAAATTTGTTAAATTGTGTGAGATTGCCGACTCAACTTTTTAAAAATTTTCAATCTAGAGATTTTTTAACTTCTACCAAGGTGCGTTTGTTTTGTGGAAAATAAATAATTTAAAAAATATTTTTCTAAAAATGAGTGCTCGTGTTGCTTACAAAAATGAATGAACTAAAGATAATTTCATTATCCAGGAAATATTTAGACATAAATTGTTATTGATAATTAAAAAAAGTTCATTAACTAATTATTTCAAGCGATACAAGCGATCATTTCTGAGAAAATATTTTTCAAATCATTCATTTTCTACGAAACAAACGGAGTCTAAAGTGATATTCTTATTGCATATCTTTTTCTCTATGCATTTACAAGACGCAACCTGTGCAACGTGCAAGATATCGATAAATATAAGACGATTATAATAATATTTGAGAATATTATACTTTAACATTATACTCAAATGTATCAATCAAAGCTAGATGTTTAAAATATACTTGTTGAATATAATTGTGCAAGGAATACTTGAAACAAAGTTAGCGTAGATATTTTTAAGGCATGTTGTCATATTGAGTAAATGGAAACGTAGAAAATGAATTGTGAATTTATAAAAAAAAATCAAAATAGAACTTAAAACAAAGTGAAAAATAAAATCGCACTCGATAGCATTGCATCTTGACTACATTTACTTTCCTAAAACACACACTCAATAGTATTTAGAAAGTCCATAAATATCATAATTCATTATGAAGAAATGGTAGGAGTTAGGAAATTGATTCTCGTTTGATTAAAAATATACTTAATGGAAAACATCTCCAATTGTTTAGGTGGCGTCTCGGCGGCAGCCCGCTTTATCGAGAATTCAGCAAAGCCAATGAGGAGATCTCTAACTATCTACAATTTTAAATTTCAAGCATCTGGGCAATCTTTTGAGAAGAGTTTGCAATAATATGTTAATATAGATGGTCAAAATTAAAGGCAGAGTGATTACATAATTGTCATTATCAGTAAAAAGTTCATATTCTTCATTGATTTTCAGGTTAAAATTCGTCCATTTTTTCACCCGTTCATTATTTCAATATTGTTATAAATGCATTGAATGATGTGGATGTTTCACATTTCTCCATTCCATGAATAGTTCCCACTTTTAATGTAAATGATCATCTCCTCATTAATTGTGTACATGAACACATATATTAATGTACAATGTATAGAGGCATTTGTAAACTTGTTGAAGGGGGAATAAGAATTAAGATTTGTTCCTCACTTCTCTCTTATCTTTTCCTTTCTCTCATATTATACTTCAAGTTGATTTTTAAATTAATTCCAAAGATCACCGTTTACGTTGATTTCTGAGTTGATTCCAAAGATTACCGTTTACTTTTACATCATGCTATCAGCACGAAGATTTACCAATTGAGTAAATAATTTTTGCAAGGTAAGTGTTCTCTTTGTTTTCATTAATCAACTTATACATCATCTTCTCCTATCAATTCTTCATTTTTCTTTTTCTTGGCCTGAAGTCAATTTCCAATCTAAAAGTATCCTTCTCCTCCTGAAATGGTGGTGGATATTTGGAAATCCTTCTAATTAATTTAAGGATTCATTTGTTTTGCAAGAATTATGGCAAATATTGAAAAGCCCAAATTCCACATCCTCGAAGTGAGTGGAAATAATTATCTATCCTGGTGCCTTGACATGGAAATGCACCTCCAAGGGCAAGATCTCGCTAATGCAATTACAGAAGACGGAACCCCAAATGCAAAAGATAAAGCAAATGCACTAATTTTTATTCGTTGTCATTTGCATGAGAGCTTGCAGACTTAATATTTATCCGTTCGAGACCCTCAGACCTTGTGGAAGAGGTTAAAGGATAGGTATGATCATACCAAGACTGTTATCTTCCCTCAAGCACAATATGACTGGCAAAATCTCTGATCGAAAGATTTTAAATCAGTGTCTGACTATAACTCCGCTTTATTTTGTACTGTTTCTCGGCTTGAATTATGCAGTATCAAGCTCACTGATGCGGAACTGTTAGAGAAAACTTTCTCCACCTTCCATGCTTCGAATATTGTACTGCAACAGCAATACCGGCAGTGTCAATTTGCCACATACTCTGAATTAATTTCTGTGCTCCTCACTGCTGAGCAAACTAATGAATTGCTACTAAAAAATCATGATCTTAGACCCGCTAGGTCAAAAGCATTGCTTGAAGCATATGCTAACTCTGAGAAAAATACTAGCCATTTTAAGGGCTACAAGTGCAGGCAAGAACATAATCCTCGAAGGGGTAGTAAGGAATTTAACCGCCCTAGAAAATCTAACTTTGGCTCGAATCATGACAAAAAAAAAGAAGCAAAAGAAGATGACTAATGAAAGTATTTGCCATCGCTGTGGCATGACTGGGCACTGGTCACGTACTTGTCATACGCCAAAGCACTTTGTTGATCTATACCACAGGTATCTTTAAGAAATAGGGGCAAGGGTGGTGAATCTCACGCCATTGAAATTAATCCTACTGCCATAACCACTGTTGAGGCCAATAATATCTCTGTTGGTGGGACTCCTCTTGCTCCTGAAGTAGCAAATGCATCCCTAGATATCTCTGATTTCTTTGAGGACCTCTGATTACTTTGATGAAGTATCAGACTGGTGGATGACATCTTAGACTTCGAATTTTATGATTCTAATAATTTCTTTGCTAGTTGCTTTTCTTTAAATGTATTACCTTTTATTGTTCTTTAATATGGTTACGCAATGAAATGTTTATGAACCTGATATAATATTTATTATTTTGAAATTTTATTTGACCCCATAACTAATATGAAAATCTTATTATACTTGACACCTGAAGTTGTCAACATAAATGCAAATGGAAAACACCGAGAAAAAGGAAGATGTTTGTTTGCTTGATAGTGCATCAACACATACCATATTTCGTAGTAGACACTTTTTCTCGAGTATGACATTGCGTAAGACACATGTCCATACAATATCTGGTCCTATTCTGATTATTGATGGTTTCGAGAATGCCACAATTGTTTTGCCAAAAGGCACCATCCTGCATATTGAGAATGTATTTCTAAGTAGTAGATCAAAAAGGAATCTGCTTAGCTTTAAAGATGTACGCCGTAATGGGTACCATATTGAGACTATTTATGAGCAAAATAAAGAATATATTGGCATTACCTCTTATAAGATGGGCCTAAAGACTATCCATGAGAAGCTAGAAGCTTCTTCTATGGGTTTGTATAGCCCTTCTCCAATCTATTCCTGATTCTTCGGGCTTGAGCCTCCGGACACTCACCTACAGTTCCACCGGCACCCAAAGCGGTTCCTCGAACTTTAAAAAGAGGAGGCGGACTTCCCGGGTCTAAGGCTGAGGGTTTGAAAGTGGTGGTTATATAACCGTGAGACGAATCTCAATAAGTGTACAACCCCAAACCCCACGTAGGCACTCACGTACCAGCCAGACGAAAACACGCATAACACACAATCTATCAACCAAACTAACAATCACACGCGACCCTACCTGGAATTCCTCATGCACGTTCCTGCACGTTAGTCAATATCGCAGCCAACATATCATAGCAAAACGTCACAACCACACGCGTGCCTCGATTATAAGGCAAAACCTACTTGGGCACGTCCCATACCATGCCTAGCAGATTTTACCCCATAATCGAGCGCCATAGCAATCGATACAAAAACACTCGCACACCAACTCACACCACGCGTCACTTTCTCAAACTTCGCACCTCAAGCCAATTCCCGCTCATTCTCAACTTGTCCACCACTACCGTGCCCGCGTAAAACGCATCAGGCCAACGGTCTTGACCTCGTCGGGGCATCGTCACCCGTCGGGCGGGCATCGTCACCTCGTCGGGGATGGCATCGCCCCGCGTAAGCGCATACACACCTCAAGCGGAATCCTACACACACTTTCCTTCTACCGCGCCCGCGTAAAACGCAAGGCCAACGGTCTTCTGATCACGTCAGGCATTGACACCTCGTTAGGCCGGGCATCGTCACCTTGTCAGGGACGGCATCGTCCCGCGTAAACGTACACGCCTCAAGACGGATCCTCTCCAACCAATCTTACACACACGAACCTTCGTTCCACACTCTCCACACGTACCACGTCACCACACAAACACACTGCCAAACATACACACTTCACACACATTTCCCATTTACACAACCTCGTCACACAAACACCACACGAACACCCATGCTTAGCACGCGAACTCAATGCACAATCACACTACCACACCACCACACTACACGGCCACATACACAAGACACCCCACCACAATTCACAGCCACTCACATAGTACACACAGTCACGCATAATCAGCCCACAGTAATTTCCAGCACACGCGCTCATTACAAAATCACACTACCACACCTCACAGCCACACAATCACACATACGAGCTCATTCAAGCGTCAAACTAACCGTCAAAATGCCACGATACGAATAATTCTCGAGAGAGAGAAAAACCTAGAATATGTAAAATCGGGTCCAAACTGGGCAGTTTATACAGTGACAGAAATCCATTTGAAATAAATAGTAAACCAACTCCAAAAATTATGAAATTTGAATATGTTGTACAAAAATCTCAATGAACATTTTCCGTGAAGAACTCGAAACCCAGTTCTAACCGTAAACACCTCGTTTTAACACTCAAAGTCAAACGAAATCCGGTTCGCTCAGACAGCCCCTCAAGCCATCAAAATACAACTCATTCGGCACCCAAATCATTTTGGAAAATCTTGAAATTTTTATATGTTATAGCCACAAATGTCCCCAACAATTTCCGTGAAGGAAGTATTTTGAAAATAGGCCTGAAAAAATTTATAAAAATTCGAACAGACCCGAAGGTCGAGTAAACAGTAAATCGGGCAGTTTTATTTCGGTCCAAAGATGGACTTCCGAATGGTATCAAATGATTTCCAAAAATTCTCAAATTAAAATATGTTATACTTCAAGATGTTGGGAACAACTTTCATGAAGAACACTTCCTCAAATTCGGGCCACATAAGTCACAGTAAAAATAACAAAAACCAGCGACGCAGCAGCAACCTAACTGGAAATCAGCCAACACATACCACCAAGCAAACCGGCCAGTAAATTCACCCTAAACCGAGCCCTAAACAAGCCTAACAATACCCGAGGTCCTAGGCGACATTTGGGGAGGTCACTTACCTAAGAAAGGCGAGACGAACGGGCTGGATGGGTGGCTGAAATGGGCTAAACAGAGGCAACAGCAACAGCAGCAGCAATGGGAGGAAATGGCTAAGGAAGAGAATGAAGGAAGAAAGGAGGAGGAAAACGTGGGGGAGGGTTGATCTGGAGAAGCTGCTGCCGAATGGGGGAGGAGGAGAGAGAAACTAGTCTGGTCTGGTCTGGTAAAAAATTGGGGGCTAAAGGGCGCCACGTGTCACGATCCTACGCACTTTCCCATTTTACCCTTGATCCAACGGCCTAAATTCAATCTAATCCAATAATTAAGTGGCAAAGAGGTCAATTGTACAATAATGGAGCTGTAATTTTCAGACCTGATTATCCCAAAATTATCCCCAAAATTCGGAACTAAAACGGGCCTAGGGGCAAAATGGTCATTTTTCCGGTCCCGGGGCGAAATTCCAATTTTTGCACATACGCGTTCCATATGTGCGTGGCCAACATAATATGGCGTCGGATTCACAAAATTCACTTTTTAAGCCCTTGAAAATAGACTGCAAAGTTTCGGGAATAAAATAATATTATTTTTCCAATTTTTATCGAAATTCAATTTTTGTCCAAAACTGTTCCAAATGTGCGTGGCCACCCCAAAATGACGCTAGCCTCGAAAAATAACCTCAAACGGGCTCAAAATCAAATCTCGGTGCCCATAGGGTCAAAACCGTAATTTTTCCGGTCCCGAACCGAAATCCATTTTTTTGCAGAAATGGGTGGCCCCAAGGTTGGCCAAGCAAAAAACGTCATCGGCCGCTCAAAATTGTCACTCAAAATTCTCGATTCCCGGACCTGAATTCCAAGAAATGACTAAAATTGACCAATTGCGACTTTAGCTTATCTCTTGCTAATGGGTGGCTCGTTAAGATTGTGCGCTCTCGACCCGTGACCGACACTAAGTCAAATGACGTTGAAGTTTGCTCGAACCAAGGCGACCTCGATTGTCATATGATTGCGAGGGTCTGTCACTAGTGCCCTTTTGACACGATCAATCAAATAGACCGGTCTCGGTTGGTTCAAAACATTCCCCCGTCAATCCATATGGTCGAAGATCAAACCCAGGTCAAGTTCTTTGGTCGTACGAACTCAATCCCGTGATAGCCTTACCCCTAAGGTTAGCATCCCGAGAATGCGAGGGTCCCGGGTGAGATCTCACTATAGTGCATTGGTCAAATTCATTTCTTAAATCCCGGGAAAAGGATCGAAAATTCAGACCGTTAGAGTTTTCCATGGCAAAACCAAGCATTTTAAGATCAAATTCTTCTTTTTGCGTGAAGTGCAACAAAGTGGTGAAGTTAAGTCGGTTTATTGTAGATCAGAAGATCAGCCTGTAGACATGTTCACAAAGCCACTTCAGGTTGAAAGATTTGAGCTGTTGAGGGAGAAAATTGGAGTTTGCAGCAGCAACTGATCCAAGGAGGAGTTTGTTGGAGATGTGTCCCAATGCTGCTATTGTTTTTCTTGTCGTTTTAGTCTTTTCTGTTTTGCATTTAAGTTTGATTTGTTAGGAGTTATTTTTTAGGAAGTGGAACAAGTCAGTTTTTTGCATGTTTGTGTGCAGTTCAAAATAGGTTCCTATTAAGCTTGTTCTTGACAGTTTTTGTTAATGTTAATATTTTTAGTCTTCTATTCCATCTCTCTTTGCGAAATCAGAAAATTGTGATAGCTGATTTTTCATCTTTATCAACAAAATGTTCTTTCATTTCAGCCAAACTGCTCTGTTTGTTTAACAGAATGCTCGATTCTACAGAAACTTGTTCGTAGAAGGCAATAGGCTCAGGCTTTGCGAGATGTTTGGCTTTTGCTACCAGCTCCTCCTTTTGTGCAAACTGCTTCAAGGGCCACCCTCTGCTTCCAGGAGCCCAAAGGGAATAGAATAACACGTACCACAGGATATTCATATGACGCTTCTTTGTTTTGTCCGCTCTTTCCAAGTCGATCAGCCTCATGAAGGATGTCACCTTTCATCCTCGCAATCTTTGCCGCCACCGAAAAGTTACCAAAGTCTTCCTCCAAACTGATAAGTTCATCAAGGCATCCCAGCCTCTCGAGTAAGTTTCACATTGAATCGATGCAATGAAAAGCCTTCACATACTTCATCATGGCCCTGTAGTCTCTGAGGTCATGGTAATGAAGGGCACAACTCTCTAAAAAATCGTGTTCTAATTTCTCTATTTCTTTACTTTTCTTTACTATCCTGTTGTTCTCATTTCCCCGACTTTTCCAATCCTCGATGTACTGTAGACCTTTTCAAAGAGTTTTCGATTGGCACAAATGGACAAGCACTTTGAGAAAATACTTCCCCTTGCATCTGCCTCCGCCGCAAGACTGTAGCGCCTAGCTAGAGAAAAACAGTCTCCAGCTTTCTCCAACGTAGATTCTCCACATTTTTCCATGTATATTCTACCTGTTGAAGCACAAAAAATTTGTCAGACGACAAAACATTAGCAAAGGGACATTTGGAAGCTGCCAGAAACGTTCTTGCACAGCTCAACTATATTCTCCAACGTCAAGATACAAAACGGGAACACTGTCCATAGGTGGCTACAATACCAAGAAATTGTTGACAAACCATAGTCGACATGTAGCATTGCAACTGATAGCCACAGCTTTTTTTAAACTTATAGATGTGGTCAGTGTTAAGAACTTCGCGGCTCAAAATTTATTTTAGTTGCTAAGAGTGCAGAGGGGGGCTGTCATATAGGAAATAATCAACTTCTCAACACAAAGGCATTAATTATGAATTCGACATTACTTGCAGCTTGCTCAAAATTCACCAAAAGCATTTGGATATTAACAAGTAAGATCAAACTTCTTTTTTTTCTGAATATTGAAAGAGAAGAATAAATTGAACGGGTAAACAAGGGGGAACCACGCAAATAGAAAACTACAGACAAGAGAATAATCGAGATCAAAGTCAAACTGCCTCTTTCTTAGGCAGCTTTGACATAGCATATAGCATATAAATTCTCCATCCTATTATTTTAAAAGAAATGAAACAAATTCAAACAAAGAAAAAATGATACCTGCTCTCTCGTATTCCTTCAACATGTAGAAACACTCTGCCGCAGAGTCGACCACTCCAATTGCTTCATAAATCTCAAGAGCTTTGCCTTCAAGGTCGGAAGCCTCCTGTGTGTTAAGGAAAATTCCCAATAGATTTTGAAGTTGACAAAACTGTCCATGAGTGTTTTGTAAGTCTGATAAATGCTTTGAAGTATTTTGATTCAGGAAGTTATTTTTGGAAGAAAATCATATGTCAATCTTGATCTAGTTCGTGTTCAGATTGTGAAAGAACAAAAAGTTCAGACTCAGACGCTGAAGTTCTTCAGACGCAGATGCTGAAATTATTCAGGCGCTGAAATTATTCAGACGCAGACGCTGAAGTTCTTCAGAAGCAGACGAAGATGCAGTAATTCTTAAGAAGCAGACGAAGATGCAGTAATTCTTCAGAAGTAAAACTCAGAACGAAAAACATAACAGCTAGTGATCTGGCATGGATTTCACAGAAGGAAAGTTTTGATTAGATCAATCTTAATCAATTGATTGACAATCAAATACTACGACAAGAATGCTTTACAACGGACAAAACTCTACTTTTGGAAACCAAGATTCTGATTGTATGGGCGACCAGAATCAACGGGATTCAGATTTTATCAACCAACGGCTACTCAATCCATTTTATACAAATCTGTCCAAAAGTAAATATTGGAAGATGATCCTCTGCATCTTTGTCCAACGGCTAGTTTGGAAGTGGAGGAGTATAAAAGGAGATCAACGAGGAGCAGAAGGTAGAGAACGAAATCAAGAATCAACAAGTCCAAAGTCTGAGCATACTCCGATTCAATCTCTTGTCTTTCGTGAGCTTAAACGTGTAATCATTTGAGAGGTGTAAACAGTGTTACAAGTGTGTGCTTAGGTGTGAGATAGTGTGATCTATCGGCTTGGTATAAGCAGCACCAACTTCGGGGAGAAGTGCTTGGGTTTAAGCGGCACAACTTGCTGTAACTTCTCATTGATTTGATTAGTGGAATCCAGCCAAGAGGGCTGTCGTCGCGTGGGGGAGAGTGGGCGTAGGCTTTCTATAAGCCGAACCACTATAAACACATGTGTGCAGTTTTTCTATCCCTTATCTCTTATCTTACATCTTGCACATTAAGAGCTTTGTCTATATAAACTGTCTTGAATCTGAATTTTATTCAGACCCAACCGTGATCTTTTATTTCCATAATCTGATAAAAATTGTTTAAGATCACCTATTCACCCCCTCTAGGTGATCCTTGCTAGCCACTTTCTTTGTGGACTTACAGCGTGCTTGAGATCTGCATCTGCTTTCAAAGCAGAGGCTTAGCCAACTTCTCCCCGTATGTGGACCTTGCTCGTTCAAAGCACAGTTTTGCCATTTGGTAGTTACCGTCACGTAAGAACTTGCAAAGTTAAACGAAAAGAGAGATCAATAGCTTCTTCAGAGGAGCTGAAAAGAAGGAGAATGGAGAACACATTCCTCCCTTATAGGAATAAAAAATGATGTATCCTTAACCCACAAAAAGGCACTGCCAGTGACATCATAAGCTGAAGAGAGCAAAAAGATTCGAGGAAAGTTCATATCTTATGCAGTAATCCATTGTGTCTAAATGAAGTATCCAGCCAAGCTATTAAAAAAATCAATAAATTTGGCAAATTAATCACCATGTGTACCAAAGAATGTCCTCAATCTTTACTCAGTTTTCAGGATCAGCTATGCTTTTACTGTCGCTGTTGTCATTCCAAAATCCCTAACATTTACATATCATGATGACTCCAAATGAGGCCAAAAAAACAATTCCGTGAAGAGGAAACAAAAAAAATAGAAAAAAAAACAGAAGAACAGCGAACCTTGAAACCTTGTGACTTCCACTCCTCTGGCACGCTGCTGACCTGCATTGCTTCTGCAAGGGCATGGTCTACCAACCTAACCTGAATGAGGCACTTCTTCTTCCAGTAGTCGAACATTGGTTTGGAGAAGTCCAGAGCATTCTCACAAATCCACAATCTTTGCCTCATCCGAGTAATTGCGACATACAACTGCTTCAATTCAGAGCATAAAATATTGTGCTTCGCGTCATCGAAACTTGGGGAAGACCATTGAGAGCTGCAATCGAGCAAAGCTTGCTCCTTCATATATCCATAAATGACCCTCCATTGACTTTTCAGAGGTGATGTGCCAAAAAAGTCGTACAATAAGACGTCCTACACAATGTCACAGGCAAAAAAGTCTCTGGTAAAAACAACTGATTAAAGACCAAAATGACAGATTTTGAGTTTCATGGATACATGAAGAGATCTCAAAACATTTAGCAAGAGAATATTTTGACTCATTTTCACGCACATGCCAATCAAGATCAGTGGTAAAGTTGCAAGATCTTTGAAATTGCCTATTAACCTAGAGGATAATGTTGACATGAGCCAACACGAATTCTACACCATGTGTATCGAGATGCCATTATATACATAGAAACAAAAGGGGATAGTAGAATGAAATTGCAAATACTGTTGTCGGTTATGTTCGTATACTAGAAACTAAAATTAAATGTCAAGAAAACAAACCTGAAAGCAGCAGTACAAATAAATAAGTAGAATGTTGATCCGAGCCCAACGAAATAACGTCGTGTCCTTAAAACGAATTTGGCCCCTCAATCAGTACCCGAGGATATTGGACAATCGTCTCCCAGGATAGAATGGATCTCGTTCCTCCGAAGTGGTACGTATTCGGAAGACTCCTACGAACGCAATTTTTGCAGAACAATCGCACAAAATAACAATGATGAAGTGAATATGCGTAAATGCGTCGGGAAAATGTCTTGCGGGAATGCCAATATCACGAAGTGTCACTCTCCCGAACTAACTGTTCGGTCATATTGAAGTGGCGAAAATAATGAAGAGTTACAAGGGTACGTGAACAGTAGCGAAGACATGTTTGTTTGTCCAAAAAAAAATAAATAAATTCTAAACAATGTGTCTATTCGGAAATAATAATAAAAAAACCGATAGAGAGTGGACCCGAACCGGCTGGGCGACGGCGCGCAGGTGGTGGACTGACCTAGCTTGACGTGGGGTACCTCTTGGGGCCCAAACCCATTTGTGAGGCTCAACTATTTGAACCCATCCCCCATCTCTCTTCTATTCTATGTGGGACACTTTCACCCACACACTTCTCATTCAATTTTATGGGATTTTGGTGCCAAAATCCCAACAAATACAAGCATTTTACAGAGTAACAGCTAGCAGAAAAAATTGGTCTTGACCCATCAAAGAAAGATTGGCCCAAAAAAAAATGGTGATGAAATCTTTATTGCTGCTGCCATTAATAATCGCATGGCAAACAATCCAACCTGACACACACCTACCAGAAATTCCAACCCCTTGCACTCCACTATAGTCAGAACTAGGGCTTGTCCCCTCCCAAGGTTTGAAACTTCATTTCGAGAATGATCATCTCGAACCAAAATAACCTGCTCTACCCCGAAGCCAACGAAATTGCCACTAACATTACTGTTACCAAAAATTGGTAGTATGGCACTTTCACCATTCTCCAATTCAATTAAAATTGGGGCTTCCGCACATATAAAGCTAGTTTCTGGGCTCAAAGCATCAACGGATAAAGGGAAAAAATGGTAAAGAAGGTCAACAACGCTCTGAGCCAGTTTGAGTATACCAGCATGAGTGAGGAAGTTCTGGCTCAAATGGAAAGTTTTGGAAAGACACAAAGCCTTCATCAATATTTCTACAGATATATTTGAAAAGTGAAATTTGCCTCATGGTGAGATCCTGCACTTCATCAATATATACAAAATCCACCACGTTACCAGCAAACTGTTCACGAAAAAGACGGCGATGAAGATCATT
This sequence comes from Syzygium grande, assembly GCA_024733475.1. NCBI lineage: Eukaryota > Viridiplantae > Streptophyta > Magnoliopsida > Myrtales > Myrtaceae > Syzygium > Syzygium grande. The sequence continues at coordinate 10,797,651 of JAMXDD010000009.1, forward strand.
GACAAGATCGGCCAAATCAAATTCATCATTTTTCATTTTCATCTTTTCATAATCCTCAAAAGCATCATAAATTTCTTCTCTCCTCTGAATACACAGAGTCGAGACACAACCCCCTGAAAGTGAAACATAAGCTAATTTGTCAAGTTTGCCATCACAACAATTGGATTTGACACAGCTAAGAGGACAGAGTACCTGGCCCTGGTAAGGGCAACATTGGTTCTCCTAGTATTGGACAAGAACCCAATAGTCCCTTGCGAGTTTGATCTTACGGTGGATATTATAACAATGTCTTCTTCACCCCCTTGGAATCCATCCACTGACTTCACTTTGACTTTAAAGCCCTTGATATTTTCATACTTTTGTCCAAGTGTAGCTTAAACTGCAGCAACCTGAGATGCGTAGGGAGATAAGACACCTACTGTCAGATCTTCTTCTGACCCATCCCAAGCTGCAAAGAAAGGGAATATGAAGGGTGCAAAACTTCGAAAGAAATATCCTAGGACAAGAACTATTAATTGCCATCATATTCTACACCTATATGATTAAGTAATATATGCAAAATCCATGTGCTGGAAGCAACATGTATAAAATTCTCTTGACATACCTCTGTACAGATTCCTCAATATCCTAGAGATAACTTCCACCTCAACAGGGTTTCTAAGGCTACAGCCATCATCACCAATTTCTTCTCGTCCATCAAGAATATTTATGAACAAGTAAGGGCCAAACATCGGCCATGGCAAATGACTTTTTCTGTAACTTTTAGTCTTCACATTTGGCCCGTCCAAAATTTGGTTTTGATAAAGGTTGGAAGTCAGAAAAAGACTTATTGATGGATGCATCCAGTACTGTATATCGAGAAGTTGCTTTGAATAACCCAGTGAACTCAATCGTTCTATCAGACTCCTTCCAAAACTAGCCCTGCTGGAAACCTGTAGAAATAAAACATGATAAAAAATTCAGGGGCCGTTAGGTATAAAACATTTAGCCCATCTAAGCTCAAATGAAGAGAAGGATATTACACATCTTTCAAGACCAAATGAAAGTTACTTTTTCGACATTTTAACATTACCTTGCTTTCGACCATAGCAGACAACTGACACTCATCTCCAACTAGAATCAGATGCTTGACACCAGGGAGTTGCAGAGGAATTACTGACTCGCATTCTTTCAACTGCGCTGCCTCGTCGATTACCAGTGAATTGAGAGGCTCCATTTCCACAGAGTACAGCTTATGTGACCTAGAAGCAGTTCAAAAAATCAGGGAAGCATGTCCATAACAGAAGTTGGCTATCATGGCCTTACTCGCATAGTTTGGAAGTTTTAGATCCTTCAGAGAATCACAAACAGTTAGCAACATGGAAAGGCATTCCTGTCTCTTCATATGTAAATTATATAGTGGATCCACAGACATCTCAAATGAAAACAGGCTAAGTTCATCACGTGAAAGAGTTATCTCCATCTTCTCTGAATTCAACTTCTCTCCACATAATAAAGTTTTAAAAGAATCAAGTAAGGTAAGGAGGGATGTGATATTCTGGAAATTAGTTCTGGATATATGAGTACAGAAAATAAAGAGGCATCTCCGCAGGGGCTGGACAGTTGCCTTGAATCAGTCCCTGAAAAACTCAAGAAATGATTTAAGCTCACAGTTACCACCTTCTTCACTGCTTCCGCATTCACTACCATCATCATCACTGCCTGGTTTCCTTCTTTTTGTGTGTTTGTTTTCCTAAAGTATGTGGTATACTATTGACAGACACAGTGGGCAAGAGTATCAATCATGGAAGTTAGACACTGATGCCAACTAGTGTCTTTAGAAAAGCACTCGGCAACACAATCTACACGGTGTTCCAAGTACATTTCTTCAATGTCGGAATCAACTTTCAGCCGCCTCTTGTTCCCAAAAATAAGCATGTTTCCAAAGTAACTGAGCAAACTTTCTGTTACGGTGCTTATACCACTCTCTGATTCCTTTAGCAGCTTTAGAACACGAGATGCCACTTCCTTGATGGCAACATTTGTAGGAGCACAAACAATGGTTCTATGTTTCCTTTTCAAGAGAGTAAATAGCAGAGTAGCGACGGTTTTAGTTCCCATTTCCAGGAGGACCCCATATCAATTCAACAGATGGTTTGTTCACACATTGGAGTTTATTGAGTCAGGCCCCAACCGCTTTTTTTTTGGGATTCATTCAGATCATGGCACAATCTTTCGTCAAGGCTCTCACTCCCAGATACATTACCTCTTGAAATACAGAGATTGGAAACTTTATCAGCCTGCAACCCAAACACATTTCTTGTGATAATCCAGACCATGTAAATATGGTGGAAGGTTAGAGACCCTGAAACTTAATTGGTGTTCATATGATATAAAGATCATTGCACAGCACAAACTTAAATGCCATGAAAAGTATAGTATTGAAAATTTTAAGGCCCGGTACTAATGAGGAAGTCACCTCCAAGGAATTAATTGGCCCTATTTAAGAATAACTTCAGTAATTTCCCATATCTTCACTCATCTCCATATCATGAAATGGATCAACTAAAGGAAACAATCGTCCTAATCTTTTAATGCAACAGAATGGGTTAAAGCATCATTTATCTTTTTTTTCCGGTGAGATTTACAAATCGACAGGAGTAAAATGAAGTTTTGAAGCACAGAGGAATATAATAGCAATTCTAAGTATTGCCATTTTATGTCTAAATGGACCGAAGGTACAAAAGGGAAAGTCTTACCACCAAATCTGGGCAGAGAACTTCCTTCACCATATCCAAGTTTAGAGACATATGCAACGCGTTCCATATCCTTCCGTTAGTGGCTATATTTATCAGGAAATATGCATACATTGGCTTCCAGGAATTATTTACTTCATGGTCCAATAATGCCTCCACTTTAAATTTTGTGGATGACATTGCCTCATCCTCTTCATCGTCTCCTCCGATCATCCTTACTGATGCAAACGCCCATCTTCTTCCGGACCTCTCCAAGTCAGTAACAGTTGCCAGCTTAGCATCAGTTAGAAACAAGATATCTCCAGGCAAAGTTTTGTAAGTTTCCTTGCCACGAGTGTTGGATTCATTTCTCCACCGACCGGCCTTGAAAGCATAGGAGTTCCCACTTCTATTGCATTCCACAAAGTCAGTAATCTCGGTGAAAGGCAGCAAAGAAATATTTTCCAAACTCAAGCACAGACTAGCCCGTGTTTCTTCCAGTAAAGGGTAGACACACGATCCGAGATAATGCCGGACCGACTTAAATGTCTCCGGTATAGTCTCTACCTACAAAAACAGCTCAGCCAAATGTCAAATATTATCAACCAACCTCGACATTCAAAAAATACTTTGACGAACTTCCATAAATCATAACATATACTCCTAAAATACCTAATGAGTTTGCCAAACAAAATAAAAGCATAAAGGGTTCAATCTCACTAAGTCGATTGCAAGGTTCTTATAAGGCTAGGCTCCCTAAGAGCAAAAAAAAAAAAGAAAGAGCAAAGAACTAACACCATTTGGAATATTCTCAAGTAAAAACCACATTGTTATTATACTTAACGAGAATAAAACCAACCGGGCCTGCTAAAACTGAAAAAAGCAAAGATGAGAAACGAATAAAAAGAAACCTGGTCATGGTAGAGATTTTCGTTGAAAATGACGTGAAGAGACCAAGAGAAGACAATATCGGTCCGGTCATTGGGATTGTCCCTTCTCCTCTTGCTGCTCAAACCACCCTCTGCTTTCTCCATACGCAACATTCTGTTTGTGCTCACTCAAGTCCACCTGAACCACGTACCATAACACCAGGGAAAAATCACTCTTAAGGTTTCCAGAGACTTGCGAGGCAAAAAATGGCTAAGCTTGTACACTCATCATCATTCCCATTTTGAACTCCGAAGTGAACATTCTTAACGGCTAAGACGAAGATTGACTTCGGAAAGGTTAAGGGTCGAAAATGGAAGCTCAAAAGAAGCACTAGAGGTCTTTGAAAGGTTAAAAGACAAGTGGATGCATCTGATGTTTTCAGCTGTTCTCGTTATTCTTCCATACACTGTCTGATGACTTTTTTATTGCACAAATGCATCTGATGCTTTCAGCTGTTCTCGTTATTCTTCCGTACACTGTCTGATCATCTGATGGTTTCAGCTTTTCTCGTTATTCTCATTCCACATTTCGGTGAAGTCAGGTCTCTGCTCCGGACCCAGCAAGTCGGACTCAGGCAAAAAATTTCAAAGTAAAAGGATGAGGACAAAAGAAGAAGAAAAGCAATCATTTTGATTTCTTGCACCCTAAACTTTCGACACGTGCTACTCGGCCTGTCCACTGTTTTTCCTGTCCGAAATGCATCATGTCATGAGTGAAGTTATTTTTAAGGATATTAAACTATTTGTTGATATTTGATGTAAAAGTAAACGGTAATCTTTGGAATCAACTCAGAAATCAACGTAAACGGTGATCTTTGGAATTAATTTAGAAATCAACTTGAAGTATAATATGAGAGAAAAGAAAAGATAAGAGAGAAGTGAGGAACAAATCTTAATTCTTATTCCCCCTTCAACAAGTTTACAAATGCCTCTATTCATAGGCTAGAGGATCCGTGAATATTGTAGGTACATTGTACATTAATAGATGTGTTCATGTACACAATTAATGAGGAGATGATCATTTACATTAAAAGTGGGAACTATTCATGGAATGGAGAAAAGTGAAACATCCACATCATTCAATGCATTTATAACACTCCCCCTTGGATGTTCACCTTTTATTATACATTGTTTAGACTGCCTCATTAAAAACCTTGCCAAGAAAATCCCAGTGGGACAAAAACTTGACAAAGGGAAAAAGAGTATAGTGCGTATAATACTCTCCCTCATTTTAATAGTCATTGCACGTAGGTTGCCTTATTGAAAACCTTAAGCCGGAAAAATCCAGTGGGACAAAAGCCGGACAAAAGGGAAAAAGAGTACACAGCACAAATTTTAAGTTCTCTCCCTTTTATAGATGCATAAATTGCCTCGTTAAAACTTTAAGCCAGAAAAACCCTGTGGGAAAAAACCGGACCAAAAAAAAAAGAGTGCAATGCATAGTTCATAATATCTCCCCCTCAATTTGAGCTATATAGCCACTGCTGGGGCTAGTCAATCTTGCATCTTATGAACTCACCGCATACCAATGCAATATACTAATTTCTCAAAAGTTGACGTTGGCAATGATTTGGTAAAAAGATCTACAAGATTATTTATGGATTAAATTTGCTTAACATCAATTTGTCGACTTTCTTGGAGTTCGTGAATATAGAAAAATTTCGGCGAGATATGCTTGGTCCTATCACCTTTGATATATCCTCCCCTAACTTGTGCAACACAAGCAGCATTATCTTCATAAATTATAGTAGGAGAATTTGTAACTGGTGTTAAACAACAAAAATTGTGAATATGTGTTATAACGGATCTTAACCAAACATACTCTCTTCCAGTTTCATATAAAGCAATAATCTCAGAGTGGTTGGAAGATGTAGCTACTAGCGATTGCTTCGTAGAACGCCAAGAAATGGCGGTGCCGTTATAACAAAATAAATAACCGATTTGAAAGCGAGCTTTATGTGGATCAGATCTATATCTAGCATCAGAATATCTAACTAAACCAGAGGTAGTGGAATCCTTGGAATAATATAATCCCAAATCTATGGTTCCTTGGAGATAACGAAAAATATGTTTAATTCCATTCTAGTGTCTCCAAGTTGGCTCAGAACTAAAACGTGCCAATAAATTTACCGCAGAAGCGATGTCTGGTCTTGTACATTGTACCAAGTACATCAAAGCCCCAATTGCATTGAGATATGGTACTTCAGTACCAAGTATCTCTTCATTAGATTCTCTAGGACAAAATTGTTCCTTTTAGGGATCTAGAGACCTTACAACCATAGGGGTGCTTAGTGGGTGAGCCTTATTCATGTTGAAGCATTTAAGTAATCTTTCAATGTATGCTAATTGATGGACGATTATTCCATTTGCTTTATGCTCAAGCTCTAGACCAAGACAAAGTTTGGTTTTACCCAATTCTTTAACTTCAAATTCCTTTTTCAAATACTCAGTAGTTTTAGCTAACTCTTCTGGAGTTTCAATTAAATGTATATCGTCGACATAAACTGCTACAATAGCAAATCTGGTTTCTGATTTCTTAATAAACACGCATGGGCAGATAGGCTCATTCTTGTACCTTTCCTTAATTAGGTACTCACTTAGGCGTTGATGCCACATGCGACCGGATTGCTTTAACCCGTACAAAGATCTTTGCAATTTTATTGAGAATAAGTTGCGGGGAGTGCATGCATCAGGCATTTTGAATCCCTCGGTAATTTTCATATAAATATCTGAGTCTAATGAGCCATATAAATATGCCGTCACAATGTCCATAAGACGCATTTCTAATCTTTCAGAGAGTACTAGGCTAATGAGAAAACAAAATGTAATAATATCCATCACAAGTGAATATGTCTCATCATAATTAATCCCAGGTCTCTTGGGAGAATCCTTGGGCAACGAGTTGAGCTTTATACTAGACATCCTCGTTTTTCCCATTTTGTTTCCGGACAAATACCCATTTATATCCAACGGGCATTACATTATCTGGGATGCGAGTTATGGGTCCAAAAACCTCTCGTTTGGCTAGGGAAGCTAATTCAGCCTTAATTGCTTTCTCCCATTTAGATCAATCATGCCTTTGACAACATTCGATAATAGATTACGACTCACAATCATCATTCATAATTTTATGAGCAACTGAGAATGCAAAAGCATTATCAATGATGATTTCATTCTGATTCCAAATCTTATTACAATATGTAATGGGATTCTCAGTATTCCCAGGGTTGGTGATCTTTTCATGGGTTTGTGCCTCTTCAGGGGCAATAAGCTCTTTGGGAGCAAGCACAACACCAGGCTCTTCTGGAGTAGATTCCTGATTCTTTCCCTTTCGTTTTCGAGGAACAATGTCTTTTGATCCTATCGGTCTACTGCGTTTCAAGTGTGGGGGATTTTGATCCATTTTAGCTTGTCCTTCGGGAACAGCTATCCTAGCTGGAACATTTGCAGCTGGAATATGAGACTTCGTTACCTTAGTAGCATCATTAAATGCATCAGGAAGTCTATTAGCTATAGCCTGTAAATGGATTATGCGCTGCACCTCGTTTTCACACTCAGGAGTTCTTGGGTCTAATCGAGATAAATTTTTCTCATTCTAGGAGAAAACCTTAACTGGTTTTTGCTTCGCAGCCATGTCAGTTTTAGGTGTCCTAATCTATGGAAACATAGTCTTATTGAAATGACAATCTACGAATCTAGCAGTAAAATGATCACCAGTAGTCGATTCCAAGAACCTAATGATGGACGATGAATTAAACCCAACATAAATGCCCAAACGGCATTGGGGACCCATTTTCATTCTTTTTGGTGGTGCTACAGGCACCTGTACTATACAACCAAAGGTGCGTAAATGTGAAATATCAGGTTCATAACCAAGAACCATTTGAAGGGGAGATTGTAAGAGACTAGTAGTGGGGGCAATCTTATTAGGTCTGCCGCATGCAAAACTGCATGACCCCATGCTGTATCGTTGAGATTCGTTCTCAATAATAGAGTGCGGATAATGATTTGGATATGTTTAATCAAGGATTCTGCCAATCCATTTTGAGTATGAACATATGCGACCAGGTGCTAAATCTCGATTTCGAGTGAAGCACAATATGTATCAAAACTCTTTGATGTAAATTCACCAGCATTATCCATCCTTATGCTTTTAATTGGATAATCAGGGAATTGTGCCCGGAGCTTTATAATCTGCACAAGTAAACGTGCAAATGTGACATTGCGCGTAGATAATAGACAAACATGGGACCATCTACAGGATGGCGTCCACTAGTACCATCAAATATCGAAATGGTCCACTTGGTGGTTGTATTGGTTCACAAATATCACCCTGAATTCTTTGCAAGAATAAAGGGGATTCAAGATCAACCTTTGTTATAGAAGGTTTGATAATGAGTTTTCCTTATGAACAAGCTTCACAATTATAATATTTGGACAGTAATACCTTTGTATCCTTTAAAGGGTGCCCTTTTGTATTCTGGATTATTCAATGCATCATTGAAGCGCTAGGGTGACCAAGGCGATCATGCCATAATCCAAACTGATTAGGGTTTACTAATCTCTAGGATATGGTGGCGCAAGTTTCAACATTTTAGGGATTGTATAGCTTGGGTTATCCGATAGTGAAGTTAAGATAACCAAGCCCTTGATATTTTGTTATAACGATGATTTCTGATGCTAGTTTGCTAAATATGTCTATAATACAATGTTTGTATATATTTGGTGTAGTGGCTGTATAAAATGTTGTAGTTGGTGTTTGATTGTCTTGGTGTTCTACCTCGTTGTTGTCATCTTTCTGGCCGGGGTTTTTATATCCGCTTCTGTATGTGACTCTGATTTTTGGGTTGGGTCGGCGACGTTCCTAGGACGTCGCATCATTTCAACCGGAGCAAGGGATATCGCGAGCTCGTAGGGGTTCAGGGCGTGACAAAAACTGGATTCTGTGATATTGCTAAAGCAGCCTGATTGTCCACATAAACTTCAATGCAATCACCAGAACTGAACCACACATCCTTCATTATCTTCTTCAACCACAAAACTTGATTTGCAGCTGCAGTAGCTGCTATAAACTCAGCCTCTGCAGTGGACTGAGTTACAATCTCCTGCTTTTTGGAACACTAGGAGAAACAAGTAGAACCAAGAGTGAAGCAGTACCCAGATATACTCTTCATATCATCTACTGAGCCAGCCCAGTCACTATTAAAAAACCTTACAACTTAAACTTCTGGCCTTTCCTAAACTTCACACCAAAGAACAATGTTCCTTTGATGTATCTCAAGACCCTTTTTGTAGCGACCAAATGTAACTGACTAGGACTACTCATGAACCTAGATAAAACACTCACAGTAAATAAAATATCTGGTCTAGTTGCTGTGAGATACATGAGACATCCAATTAAGCTTCTATACATTGAAGCATCTACCGCTTCTGTTCCATCATTCTTTTGTAGCTTCTTCTCAGCAATCATAGGAGTGTTGACACTTCTACAATCTTCCATCTGAAACTTCTTCAAAATTTCCTTATTGTATTTCTTTTGGCAAATGAAAATCTCATGTGAAGTTTGTTTGATTTCCAAACCTAGAAAATAAGCCATCTTTCCTAAGTCTAACATCTCAAAAGCTGTAAATAGACCTTGCTTCACCCTCTCTATCAGTTCCACATCATTCCCTATCACCAACAAATCATCTACATAGAGTAACAGAATTACAACGCTGTGATTCACCTTCTTGACATAAAGAGTGAACTCACTCAAGCTTCTTACAAAGCCAAAATCCTGCAACTATATGTCTATCTTTCCATACCAAGTTCTTGGAGCTTGCCTCAGTCCATATAGAGCTTTCCTCAATCTGTATACGTTCTCTTCTTGCCCTTTGGCACTGAAGCCTTCAGGTTGTTCAACAAAAATCTCCTCTTCAAGCTCTCCATTCAGAAATGCAGACTTGACATCTAGCTGAAATATAGGCCACCCCTTCTCTGCTGCAATAGCTAATAGTAGCCTAATTGTATCAAGTCTTGCAACAGGCGCAAAAGTTTCAGAATAATCTACTCCCCATATCTAAGCATAGCCTTTCACAACTAGTCTAGCTTTGTGTTTATTGACAGAACCATTAGGATTAAGTTTTGTTCTAAACATCCACTTAACCCCAATCACATTCTTGTCAGATGGTCTGTCAACAAGCTCCCATGTGTGGTTTTTCTGAATCATTGTCAACTCCTCCTGCATTACTGCAATCCACTTCTGATCCTCCTTAGCTTCAAGCATTGCCACATTGCTTCTTTCATAAACTTCAGCAAGTGACCTTGTGCCTCTTACTGGCATATCATCCATAGTATCTTCCAACCCATTCACAACTTCATCAACCTCTACGGTTGTTGCAGGTTGTTGTTCTATAGATTTCTTCTATCCTACATTCTTTTCTTCCATCTAATTCCACTCATCTTCCTCTAAAAAAACAACATCTCTACTCACAGTCACCTTCTCACAGGCTGAAAAATCCTATAAGCCTTTAATTGGAGACTGTATCCAATGAAGACTCCAGGCTCAGCTCTTTGATCTAGCTTGTCCCTCTTGACTCGAGGAACATGCGTATAACACAAACACCCAAAAACTTTTAAATTCTTTACATAAGGTTTAACACCATACCATGCTTCAAAAGGTGTTGACCTCTCTAAGGCCTTTGTGGGCAATCTATCCAACAAGAACACTACAGTACTAGCTGCCTCAGCCTAGAACTTCTTAGGTAACATCTGCTCCTGCATCATACATCTGGCCATTTCCATAATACTTGTGTTTTTCCTCTCACTAACCCCATTCTGTTGAGGTGAATAGGGGCCAGTGAACTACTGCATAATGTCTGCTTCTTCACAGTTTAACTTAAACTTGTGAGTAGTATACTCAGAACCATTATCAGACCTAAGCATTTAGATTTTCTTCCCACTATGATTCTCAACTAAGGCTTTGAACTTCACAAACACATCAGCAACTTGAGACTTGGCTTGCAGAAAGTAAATCCAGCTCATCCTAGTCATGTCATCTGTGAAAGTAATGAAATACCTGCTACCATTGAGAGATGACTCAAACATAGGTCCACATAAGTCTGTGTGGACTAATTGCAACTTCTCACATGCTCTCCAGCCTCCTCCTTTGAAAGGAAATCTAGCTTGCTTGCCAAGAAGACAAGTTCTGCACTGTGAAAATTCCTCCTCTAAACTTGGCAAGTCATCTGCCAAGCTATTCCTCTGCATAAACAACATGTTCTTCCAGTGAACATGTCCACGCCTTTTATGCTATAACTCTACATTTTCTTCTTTACACTTCAAAGCCATTTGTTGCTTTTCCTGTGGCTTGAACAGGAAGCACTTGTCCTTCGTTGGCATTCTCAACACTTCCTTGCTATTTGCATTATCAATAAGGCATTCCTTTTCTTCAAACTTCACCTTATAGCCCCTCTCAACTAATTGGCCAACACTCAACAGATTCTGGTCAATTTTTGACACAAAGAGAACATCACTAATCAACTTCACCTCCCGATTTCCTTCAATGGCCACTGTACCCTTCCCTTGCACTTTGACATATTGTCCATTGCCAATTCTGACTTTGGACCTGACTGACCTATCTAGACTCATAAATAGCTTCAAATTGCCAGTCATATGATTGGTATAGCCACTATCCACCAGCCATGCATTATTCTCAACAGGAGAACCAGAATAGGAAGCCACAAACAAGCATTCTTCCTCAATCTCATTCACTACTCTCTGTGCTTCTCCTGCTTGCTGGTGATTGTTCTATTTGCAGATTGCTTCCATGTGATCCATCTTGTGACATCTTTTGCACTTAGCATCAAGCCTCCTCCAACATCTAAAGGACTGATGAGTAGTTCGACCACAGTGTTAACAAGGCTTCTTGTTCTTCTTCCATATGCCAGACCCACTAGAACTTTCTTCTTTCGCTGCAAACTTGGAGTCACCTGCATTTCCTTTGGACTGATTCCATTTCTTCCCTTTGGCTCCATCATTGAACTTCACTTTAGCTTGCAGTGCACCCTCTACAGGCTCTTCTCTTCTCATCAGTTTTTCTTTGCTCTTGTGCCTGTAGGGCACTTAACAATTCTACAAGCTTTATGTCAGCTAAATCTCTTGTATTTTCCAAAGAAGCTATGGTGGCTTCAAACTTCTCTGGAAGAGACACCAGGATCTTCTAAACTAGCCTTTCATCCTTCAAGTCAGTCCCTAAAACTCTGATCTTTTCAGCTATCTCAATCAGCTTATCAGAGTATTCCTTCATTGACTCTTGAATCCTTCATCTGTTGTCTCTCAAACTCCTTTAAGAGATTCAGCACCTTCATGCTTCTTATCTTCTCATCTCCCTCGTATTCATCCTTCAAGCAATCCCATATTGCCTTTGCAGAATGACATCTCATGATCCTTATGAAGATAAGGGGTGAGACAGCAACATACAGGCAAGACTTTGCCTTTGCCTTTCTTGTGATTCTCTCTTTATGGAACTTTATCTGATTTAAGGTTGGATTATTTGGAAGTGGAGCAATTTCATAATCATTCTCCACAGCCTCTCATAGATCATGACCCTCTAAGAATGCTGTCATCTTGACAGCCCAAGCTTGATAATTTTCCCTAGTAAAGTCTGGAGTAGCCATTGCAGAGAATCCACTTGATCCTGCCTCCATCAGCTTTATCTTTGCAGGCTCGCTTACCCTCACTTCACAGTCCCTTAAGATCCCACAGAAGCTTTGATACCAATGTTGATAAGGATGAAAAATCAGCTATCACAATTTTTTGATTTTGCAGAGAGAGATGGAATAGAAGACTAAAAATATTAACATTAACAAAAACTGTCAAGAACAAGCTTAATAGGAACTTGTTTTGAACTGCACACAAACATGCAAAAAACTAACTTGTTTCACTTCCTAAAAAATAGCTAACAAACTAACTGCCTAACAAATCAAACTTAATTGCAAAACAGAAAAGACTAAAACAACAAGAAAAACAACAGCAGCACTGGGACACATCTCCAGAACATTTTAGTGCTTCCAAGAGAAATGGAAGTGTCAGAGGTGAAATACTATGCGCTCGAAATACTCTGGACTTCCATCTTCGTCAAAATATCTCTAATTTTTGTTGGGAATACGATTGGCTGGTCGACCCAATGGTGTATTCTGAACCACGGATCTTGGGGAATCAGATTTCCATTGACTCAATGGTCTGCTTTTGGAATCTTTGGAGAGAGAAGATAGTTAGAATTATAAAGTGTGTAGGATGTGCGGAGATGATGGAGGAAACGGAAAATATGTGCTGTTGGGAGTTCTGTTTGAATTACTTTGGTGTTCTGGAGCAATGGAACAACATGCAATGAACTTATCACCTTCTAAACCCGGATCTTTGATTGGGTCGAAATATAGACAATGGACAATTGGTTGCTTTGGAGCTTCGACAATTGGTCTCTGCCCGCTCAAAAGTATTGGTATTTCGAGCTTACTTACATTGGTATGAAGCTCCCCGCACAAATTGGATGCACTTCATCTTTTTTTTGGCAAAGAGTTCTCCGTCGAACTTCCTCGCAAAGCAGATGTCTTGTTCTCTTATATGAGGTTGCAAAGTTCCTCCAAGAGCTCGATTGTCCCAATCCCTCCTCCCGGGATGGTGGGGCTTTGGAGGGTTTCATTGACACATCCAAGAGGGGTACTTTAGTCACATATTTCCTCGATCGATCGTTAAATATGTCTTGAATTTTATGTACTCGGTCCGGTCCATGATCCGACCCGACATATTTTTGTGCGACCGAAAAGTGGAAAGGAAATTGAGATTTGGTTCATGACGCGAAGGGGTTGGGCCGATAGGGCCCAACCCGCAAAGAAGTTTAACAAATTCCATAGCGGATCGCCCAAACCGGAGGAAGCGAACCAACGCTGGGGGGTTCGGGGCTACGCCCGAGAAAAATTTCAGAAGCCCTATTTTGCACCGTGGCTAGGTTTTCTTATTGATACACAGAGAGTTTTGGTGAGCCGTGAGGTTTTGTCGTTGTTTCGACTTCTGAAATTTTGTACTCTCTTTGATTATAGTGGAATTTTGTCGTGCCTCGCCCGTGGACGTAGATCACTTCGTGATCGAACCACGTAAATTTCCGGTGTTCTGTCTTTGCTTTTCCGCATCCGTTTCCAACAATTGGTATCAGAGCTGCGTTCGATTCTGCGGTTCTTGAAGATGGCATCTTTAAAGTTTCAGATCTCATCTTTCGATGGATGTAACAACTTCGGATTATGGAGAATTAAGATGAAGGCTTTACTGAGGCGAGAGGGTACGGTTAGGGCTCTGGACGGAAATTATCCAGAAGATATGACCTCGGCTGAAATTGAAGAGATGGAGGAGAAGGCGCATAGCGCGATCCAGTTGTCTCTAGATGACAAGGTCTTGCGAGAAGTCGCCGATGAAGAAACAATGGCCGGTCTCGGAAGAAACCGGAAAGTCTCTACATGAAGAAATCCCTAACTTCGAGACTTTATCCGGGCGGCGTCTTTATACCCTAAAGATGCGCGAAGGTACGTCTGTTCAGGAACATCTGGATGAGTTTAATAAAATTGTTCTGGATATGAAAAATTTAGATATTAAACTCGAAGATGAAGATCAAGCTTTGATCGTGTTATGTTCGGCCGCTTGCCTCATACGAAAATTTCGTGAACTCGATGCTGTATGGACGTGAATCCATAACTTTGGAGGATGTCAAAGCGTCTTTGAATTCTGCAGAACTGAGAACAAAGTTGAATGGGAATACCAGCGAAAATAAAGCAGATGGTTTGTTTGTGAGAGGCAGGAGCAAGAGCAGGGGGATAAAGCTTATCGAGGGAAATCATTGGTCGTTCAAAATCTAAGCCACCTGGAGATAAGACGAACGTTGAGTGCTACTATTGCCATAAAAAGGGACATTACAAATCAGATTGTCCTTCGCTCAAGAAAAAGGATAAGCAGCATATTCAGAAACAAGATTCGGCGAATGTTGCAAACGACAATGAGGCTAATCGTCGACGGTGTTCTTCTTACGGCATGTTCTCGCTGTTAATTTGTCCAATGATGTTTGGATTATGGATTATGGAGCATCATACCACATGTGCCCAAATAGGGAATGGTTCACCACATACGAACCATTGAATGGTGGATCGATCTTGATGGGGAATGATCTTTGTATGTAAAGTCGTGGGTATTGGTACTGTTCGGATTAAGTGCCACGACAAAGCAAAGAAGAACTTTGACCAAGTAAGACATATACAGACTTGAAGAGAAACCTTATCTCGTTGAGCGGTTTGGATTCCATTGGGTGTGTGTACTCAGGTGGAGGTGGAGTTCTCAAAGTTACAAAAGGCAATCTGGTTGTGATGAAAGGAAGCAAGGTGAATCACTTGTATCACTTGCAGGGTAGCACAGTTATGGGTCCTTCAATTGGCACAAGCAATTCCGTTTCTGACAATGATAGAGCCAAATTGTGGCACATGCGTTTGGGCCACATGAGTGAGCGTGGCATGTCAGTTTTGAGTAAACGTGGTTTACTTTGTGGGGAGCAGACGACTTCGCTAGATTTCTGTGAGCACTGTGTTCTTGGCAAGCAATGCAGGGTCAAATTCAGCACAGGGACTCATTCGACAAAGAGCACACTTGACTATATCCATTCCGATTTATGGGGACCAGCACAGGTTCCATCTAAGGGTGGCGCTCTTTATTTTGTGGCGTTTATTGACGATTATTCCGGGAAGGTTTGGGTTTATTTTCTGAAAAGAAAAAGTGATGTGTTTGAAACCTTCAAGAAGTGGAAAGCTCTTGTTGAGAATCGACGGGGAAGAAGATCAAGCATCTTAGGACCGATAATGGTCTTGAGTTACGTGGTGGCGATTTTAATGAATTTCGTGCGGATCACGGTATTGTTCGACACCGTGCGATTAGGCACACTCCACAGCAGAATGGAGTGGCAGAACGCATGAACAGAACTCTATTGGAGAGAGCAAGATGCATGCTCTCTAATGCTGGCATGGAAAAGGATTTCTGGGCTGAAGCTGTTAACACGGCTTGTTATCTGGTTAATCGCTCTCCTTCAACAGCAATAGAATGCAAGACTCCTTTTGAGATGTGGTCGGGGTAAGCCTTGTGATTACTCTAATCTAAAGATTTTTGGATGTCCCGCTTATTATCATGTTAAGGATGGTAAGCTAGAACCTAGAGCAAAGAAATGCATTTTTTTGTTGGGTATCTTTGATGGGGTGAAAGGTTATCGTTTATGGTGCGGGAACCTAACTCACCCAAGTTCATTATTAGTAGGGATGTTACTTTTAATGAAATGCATATGCTTGATCAAAGGAAAGTTGTTGATGAGTGCAGTAAACATAAGAGTGATATGAATGAGGTGGAGGTTCAGGTGGAGCTTCGAGGAAAAGACCTCTCGAATATTTTGAACGAGCAAAATGCTCCTGTTGATTCAAGTTCGGATGAGGAAATTGTAGATGAGGTGGAGCAGCCATACTCTATTACTCTTGGCGAGAGAAAGGAGACAGACCCGACCTCCTCGGAAATATGGGTTCTCGATCCGGTGGCTTATGCTCTCACGGCAAAGAGAAGATATGGGTATTCGGGAACCTTCTACCTATCTGAAGCTATTACTTTGCAGAATCGGAAAAATGGGCTGTTGCTATGGTTGAGGAACTTGAATCACTTCACAAGAACCAGACTTGGGACTTGGTGCAGTTGCCTAAGGGAAAGAGAGCCATCGGGTGTAAATGGGTCTTCAAGAAAAAGAAAGGAATTCGGTGTTGAAAATGCTAGATTCAAGGCTCGGCTCGTAGCTAAAGGCTACAACCAGAAGGAGGGAATTGATTATGCTGAAGTTTTTTCTCTCTCCGTGGTAAAACACACTTCCATTCGTGTGTTGCTAGCTATAGTTGCTCAATTTGACTTAGAGCTTGAGCAACTTGACGTGAAGACTGCTTTTCTGCATGGCGAGCTTGAGGAAACTATTTATATGGCCCAGCCTGAAGGCTATTATGTAGAAGGCAAGGAAGATCATGTTTGTAAATTGAAGAAATCCTTGTATGGTGCAAACAGTCACACCAAGGCAAAGTGGTATAAGAGATTCGACAGCTTCATGATAGGGAGCGGTTATCAGAGGAGCAACTATGATAGTTGTGTCTACTTCAAGAAGAGTTCAGATGGATCCTTTGTCTATCTTCTCTTATATGTGGATGACATGCTCATTGCTGCAAAGAACATGTCAGATGTGTTGATCTTGAAGAAACGGCTTAATGAGGAGTTCGAGATGAAAGACCTGGGTCCTGCCAAGAAGATCTTAGGAATGGAGATTCAGAGGGACAGGAAAGGGGAAGTTATATCTCTCGCAGAGGAGTTATATTGAGAAGGTACTTGAGAGGTTTGGCATGCAAAACGCTAAGCCCGTGAGTACACCGTTGGCATCGCATTTTAGACTTTCAGCTCAACATTCACCTCAATCAGAAGTCGAGGAGGCTGCGATGTCTCGTGTCCCATACTCCAGTGCAGTCGGTAGCATTATGTATGCTATGGTATGCACTCGTCCAGACATTGCACAGGCAGTTAGTGTGGTCAGTAGATATATGGCGCATCCTGGAAAGGTTCATTGGCAGGCAGTGAAATGGATACTTAGGTATCTTAGAGGCTCCGCAGAGTTGGGTCTAGTGTTTGAAAGAAATAGTTCTAACGGTACCTCAGTTGTGGGATTTGTGGATTCCGATTTTGCAGGTGATCTTGATAAGAGGAGATCATTGACTGGCTATCTTTTCACATTATCTAGTTCGGCTATTAGCTGGAGGTCAACCTTACAGTCGACAATTGCTTTATCTACTACAGAGGCAGAGTATATGGCAGCAGCAGAAGCAGTGAAAGAAGGTATTTGGTTGAGGAATCTTGTTCAGGAACTTGGGCTACAGCAGGAAGACAATTCGGTTGTCTTTTGTGACAATCAGAGTGCTATATACTTGATTAGAAACCAAGCATATCATGAGAGGACTAAGCACATCGATGTCAGGTATCACTTTATTCGCGAGGCAGTTGCAGAAAGAAACATAACGGTAAAGAAAATTGGTACAGCTGACAATCCTGCTGATATGTTGACCAAGCCAGTTCCCGCCAACAAGTTTAAGCATTGCTTGAACTTGATTGGCATGCTTGGTTGAGTTTGCCCCTTTTGGGGCTTTGGTGGAGAGGTAATGGCAATTCTACATTTGTGTGTTTTGAAGTGGATATGTTCTTTTATTGCATCCCTTGTTTCCTACACCGAGTTAGCTCACGTAGGCTTAGGGATGCCAAGAGAATGTGTTCGGCTTCTTAACTACTTTGTTTTGGGAAATTCAAGCCAAGGTGGAGATTTGTTAAATATGTCTTGAATTTTATGTACTCGGTCCGGTCCATGATCCGACCCGACATATTTTTGTGCGACCCGAAAAGTGGAAAGGAAATTGAGATTTGGTTCGTGACGCGAAGGGTTGGGCTGATAGGCCCAACCCGCAGCAAGTTTAACAAATCTCCATAGCGGACCGCCTAAACTGGAGGAAGCGAACCAACGCTGGGGGGGTTGGGGGCTACGCCCGAGAAAAATTTCAGAAGCCCTATTTTGCACCGTGGCTAGGTTTTCTTATCGATACACGTAGAGTTTTGTTTTCGAGAGAGTTTTGGTGAGCCGTGAGGTTTTGTCTTTGTTTCGACTTCTGAAATTTTGTACTCTCTTTGATTATAGTGGAATTTTGTCGTGCCTCGCCCGTGGGCGGACGATCACTTCGTGATCGAACCACGTAAATTTCCGGTGTTCTGTCTTTGCTTTTCCGCATCCGTTTCCAACATCGGCGAATATCATCGACAGAGAATATGATATCTCTAAGAGGAAGTGAGGCTCCTCGTCATGTAATAAGAAAATCGATGAAACTGATAATTTTGAAGAAGCATTTTTCAAATGGGAAGATGGGTGAGCTTGCGACTTTGGTTCTTGGGTCTGGAATGCTCTAGAATGATTTGAACAGAAAAATTGCAAAATCTTTTGAAGGAAATAATACGTCATGGGAAGCATTCATGGAATGCGTTTGTCGGGATGTACCATCAGACCTTCCTCGGGCGAGCGATGGACCCGTGGAAATCTCTTTGGCTTGGAACCTTTTTCGAGCTTTGGCAGATACTTACAATGCCAGTTGGAGGACTGAAAGAGACTGCATCACACCAATTTGCTTCTTGTATCTCCTGGAACGACTTTTAATTTTGTTGTCTTGCTCCAAAAGGCAGTTTTATGCAACCAAGCCTTCTCTAGTTGAATGGCTTATCTGCCATGAAGGTTTAGCAAAGGGTAGCTTCAGTTTCAACCCAGCAAATTGTTTGGAGCCCATCATTGGGTTTCTTACTAGCACAATTGAGCAGCTACTTTGCAATAAGGATGAAACCAGAGAATGGATCAAAAGATCAAACCTAAATGTGACGGAGTACTACCCGCTGTTGGTCTTGAAGTTGGTTCTGTTGGTTTGTTTGCTTCACTTAAATTTTGGCATCAGTCCAAATTTTCTAGATGATTTGCTTGGTAAGAGTTGGATTTCTGAGCAATTACCTCCAGCGTTTCTTCGTATTCTTTCACCTTGCCAGAAGAGGAACTTACAGAAAACTTCAGTTGGTGTTCTCGCTGAAGCATTCACAATGTTGACGATCCCCTCGTAATTACCAATTTCGCTGTCAGATTATTCCAATTTCTTATGTCCCCATGCCATCATTTTAGACGTGAAGTCAAAAAAGTGCAAGGAAGAGATTATGAAAGATTTATTCCCCAAAGATGGAAGAGCTGTGAGCTCTTGCGAGTTGCAAGATCTGACCGAAGTTTCCAAGGATTCCTCTTCATCTTCCGACAGTGTTCCAGCACCAGTTGTGCATTTGGTTGGTGCAAACACGTCGTCTTTGGAGTGTGACCGATCATCAAAAAGGTTGGATTCATTAGTGGCAGTAACTAATGCAAAGGATGGGTGGATGGAAGATGCCTCTACTGCCTCGACAATGGAGGTAATCCAAAGTCCTTGTACTATTGCATCCTGTTTTAACTGTGAAGCAAGCAATTCTGCCCCAGTGAACTGTTGTCGCCCGGACACGAGTTGGGCTTAGTGAATGAAGAAGAGAAGAGCCAAATTGTGGAAGCTCAAAAAAACCAATGATGCGAAGAAGGATGGGCAGCCTCGTTTTAGGCGCTTGTTAATGGCCCCTGGGGTTGGGGCGGTCCTTGGGGCTGGGGCGCTTCTTTTCTTGGTGTGGAAACCGGGAACAAGAACAAGGGCAATTGCAAGCCCAGAGGTAAGCAAAATAGAAAGGAAGAGGCAATAAGAGATGAATCCTCTCTTCATTTTCACAGATATAGTTTTTGATTGAAAATTGTATGTTGTTATAATCTACAAGTAATCCACATTCTTGTAAATACATTTGGAACTTTAGTAAAATAGTTCTTAGAATTGAAGAAAAACAGATCTCCCGGACAGGAAGCTCATTACTCTTTACATTTCCTGAAGTTCTAGCAGTGGATGGTCATGAAAATATACTGTCCCTTACTTGGCTGCAGATTATTGTTCCTTCCTTTTTACCTCTATGAACCTTTAATTCTCTCAAGCCTCGCAATAGATCGAATGCGGTTAAAGAATGAGAAAGAAAATGCAACTCTCTCTGTATATCTTATTTACTTACAGATCATCTTGATAGAGAAGTTTGCCTGATTGGAGTGAAAATACGTTATGAGATCCAGCGTGGGAGAGCATATGTCCATATGGCAATGTACATAATTTATCTATTTGCTCCCTCACCGGATGAAGGTCGACTCCGTCGCCGGAAAACTCTCCCATTTACAGACGGAAAAGCACATGAGTGAGCTGAACTAAAATCTTGATGAAGGATAAAGGATGACATTACCATAAGATTTGAATACCTGAGCAACTCTTACAATGAGTCACCTCCTGAACAGCTTTTGTTGTGCTAAGGACTTCACTCCATGGCTAAATGATATCTAGCCTCGATATTGATTGAGCGATGTCAGTGTTGTAAAATAATGCAGAAACCCATCGAATCTTGCAATTAAATTAACGCGTAATCACCGAAGAAATAAACAAGAAAAAACGAAGAACACGAGATTTATATAATTCGATCCTAGTGTCCGTTCTTATTACACGGAAAGAGTTGGCCGCAAATAATCTACTAATAAATTGGAGAATTACAGAGTTATAATCCCTGGTACGCTTGAGTATTTCCCGGCCCTAGCATACATCCAAACCCACATTATTTATAAAGAAAATTAACTTAATTCGGATGTAGAACTCACAGCACAAAACAACCATGTGTTCAGAGTTCTCCTTTTTGAGCGATTTATGTTGAGCTCCTCTTACCACGCGACAATAATCAAGGCAAAAGAGATGTGGATCGGAATTCTTAACCTAATACTTATCTGGCGGAGTCTTCATGGTGTTGGAGTTCAACCAAGGCCTTAACCATTTTCTTTAAATAGATCCGATAGTTTTCGCATTATATTACAACTAATTGGTATGGTATCGTGGCTATTTAAAGTAAATAGATAAGGCCTTGGATTCGGTGAAGAATCAATTCAAGTTCACAAACTCAAACTCGAGACATAATGTAATAGTCAGGACTCGAAACTATCTTCAGTTGTCGTCGCTTTGCCGAGATGTATCCTCGAAAAGTAAGTATCAATGCACCTGCTTTGATTTGGAAGAACAAAGGCGGCATTCTGTGTACCTGCTACCATGAAGTTGAATGTAGTTATGATGTCCTGAACTTGCTCAGGAAAAGCCTTGTCAAATACTGCTAAATTCACCCTTTTTCTTTCAACCCGATTGTTAAATATAAGAGGAAAAATCAATGGACATGCTGTAAATTGGATTTTATTGCCAAAATGCGGAGAACCATGGGTAAAAAAAAAGGAAAGTGATTATGTAATGAACTCCAATATATCTTAACTCCAGGGATTTCCACTGGACTATAGGAAAAGGAGATATGATATCCGAATGATTTAATTCCTTTTCAATGGACTGTCGCTATCTTATTAAAGAAGAGTGGGAAGGCTTAGGAGATTGGTGACATGAACTCTAAGCTCTAATTAAGTGTGAAATTACACGTTTAAGCTATAATCAATGTACCCAATTGAGTTTACAAAAAAATCATCCTAGATTCTTAATTTTGGTATGGAATGACCAAACCTCAATTAAGCTGGGGTAATGAACTTAATCCGGTAAGTAAAAACCGACTTGTGTTTTATTCAATCCATTTCCTCGTAAGAGATCCAGCTTGACCCACCTGCACCCAATTTTAGAAAATGGGGAAATTACATTTTCTGTCCCTATAGTGTTTGGGGGAATTCAATTTTCGTCCTTATCCTTCATTTGGTTACGAGTCTGATTCTTGTATTGTACTTCGACGACAATCAAAGTCATTCCATCTACATTTCTTGCCAAAATTCGTCCGAAATTGTTGAGACAACACTAGTTACCGACTTGTGGCTCCTACGTGTACAAATCTCCAAACAAAAATTACAATGTTAACCCGCATACCTTTTGTAATGCTCAAATTTAGTCATATATTCCGACCAAAAAAAAAAATTTAGTCATATACCTGATTTTTGTGAAGATTTTACTCCCCGCAGCATTAATTGATGATGGCTATTTACATTTCTATTTTGTGTACCTTATATTGCGCTGACTCTTATTTAATATATGCTATGTATGTACGCAAATCTTTATAGTTAATATTGGTACCTGCTAATCATCAGCATATGCCTTGCTGATAAAGGAATCAGGGGGCATACTAATATCATAGGCGTAGGGTTCAACTCTCGCGTTTTACGAGAGGCAGAGTAGAAATCAATGGATGAGGAGAGTTAGATATATGATAGACAAAAAAAAATACTAGTACTTTTATTAGAGACACTAGAATGATTTAAAACTATTTAATTTAATAGATAGTGAGCTAAAATTGTGGTTAGAAGATTTAAAAGTCATCTTCGTCTTTATGAAAATAGTCCTAAATATGTCCATAAGAATTTGAATGGAAAATGAAGATGTTCTTGTTGCATATGGTAAAATTAGTCTTAAAGGACCGGTTGATCTAATCGGGTATTTGCAAACGTAGGAATCGCTAATTAACATTTGGTCTTGATTCAGCATTTTCATAAGGTTTTGGATGGGAACGTGATGAAAATAGTTAAGTTCTCGTTGGAAAATAAATTGGGAATTAGTTTTGTCAATAAAACAAAGCACAAGGAATCTAAGTAGGTCCTTAAAAGGCTAGATCCAGACTTCGGGATGCTAAAATAAAAAAGTATTCTGGTCCTTCCCCCGGAAGAAAAGCACACTAAGGAGGGACAGGGGATGGGAAGGTAGATCCGCCGTCAAGTCATAAAACAAGACGTTGTAGCCTTCCCAAGTGCTAACACCTTCCGTTGGTGAGTTAAACCACTACAATTGATCGTTCATATAAGTACCAAAACTACAATTGTAATTTGTACATTTAGGGCCCACTTTTCAATATAGGCAATACTGATTTAGCACTTTCGGGACGAGAAAAGTGCCAAAAAAAGTCCTAAACCTTTTGTATTTGTGCCAATTTAGTCCTAAACCTTTTTTTTGTGCCAATTCAGTCCTAAACCTTTTGCATTAGTAACAATTTAGTCTTAAACCTTTTTTTGTGTCAATTCAGTCATAAATCTTTTGTATTTGTGTTAATTCAGTCTAAATATTTTTGTCTTTGTACCAATTCAGTCTTTTTGGCCAATTTTAGCCAGATTTTGTTGACGTGGACGCCGACGACCAATCATCGGCGCTGACGCGGACAACTTTTAATAATATTTTAATATTTTTTGAATATTTATTTATTTATTTCTTTTTTTTCTCTCCCCTCCCTCCTTTCTTAGGCGATCTGCCAGAGGCTAGAGGCTAGAGGTCAGCGAAGACCTCGCCAGCCACTGGTGCAACCTCACCGGCCATTGGCGAGGCTTGCCCTCACCAGCAACGGCGAAGGTAAGCCTTGCCCAGCTGCCAATGACTAGCTAGAGAAAGGAGGGAGGAAATAAATAAATAAATAAATAAATATTCAAAAAAATATTAAAATATTATTAAAAGTTATCTACGTGAGTACTGGTGACCGGCCGGTGTCCATGTCAGCAAAATCCGGTTAAAATTGGCCGAAAGGACTGAATTGAACAAAGACAAAAAGGTTTATGATCGAATTGACACATATGTAAAAGGTTTAGGATTATATTGGCACCAATACAAAATGTTTAGAACTTTTTGACACTTTTCTTCGAAAAAGCCAATTCCAAACAAAAATTGGACGGAAGAACTTAATTTGTCACCCCAAAGTAGTATAGATTCCAATTTGTAACCAAATCAAGTATAAGACCAAAGTCGAGTTCCTGCAATACTACATTCACCAAAAATGTAATTACTCCAAAGAATTTGAGAGTAAAGGAGCTATAGTTTGATTCTTTTTGCAAATTGCGACAACATTACGCCAAATTAGCGAGAATCTGTAGCTAGCCACTGGCTATTGAATTATTGATGCTTGATAGCTTTTACAATGGACCTTATCCATCAAAAGTTATTTTGTTCAAATTATCAAAGGGCATATTTATTTTGCCGAAAATCAATGATTTAAATTTTTTTAAAAAAAATAATCATCTATATCGCTTTCGAAAAATGAGAATAGGACAAATATTTTTGTTATCAACAAAAACATGTGGACATAAATTGCTGTTAATAATAAAAACATTTTCGGCCGAGCGATTTTTCTAAGCTATATAAACGGTTATTTTTTGAAAAAATATAGTTCAAATTATTAATTTTTTGCCAAATAAACGAACCCTTTGCTAGGGTTAAGCACTGGTTTGGTTCCAACCTGGGGACCGAAATGAACCTACTGGTTCTTGGTGGTTCCCAGTTCCAAAAATTTGTAACATGCAATAATTGATCCGGTTTCTTATTCTAGGGGTGAAATCAAATTGCTCGAACCAACTAGACTGGACCGATATGTTTTTTGTTTTTACCATTCTATGTTTCTCTTCAAGAGTACAGATGATTAGGGATAGAAGCTTTAGAACCCTAACAGCCTCTGAATTAGCCAAACCATTTCTTTCCATGACCAGTACCTGGAAAAGTAATATCCCCTCTATCATTGGGTGAATCCACGTATTGACGATATCTTTCTCCCCACTTTACTTTCTTTTCGACCTACCAAAGAAACCAGTAGAAAAGATAATTCCAAAAAAAGTCCAAGACAATTGATCCTTTAAAGGACGAAAATGGTTTGAGGAATTAGATTTGTCTTTGGCTCGGCTGAAAACATGGTGCTCAGAACCTTGTTCATTTGAGAAAAGGATTTTTCATTGGGAAGATGAGTTTCAGGAGCACCTGGACAAAAGCAACGTTGATATTTGCATTGAGAGTCGAGACTCACTTACAATCTTATGAGGAATAGAAGAAAAAAATTTAAGAAGTATTCGCCGGCTCTTGGACCCACCCAGGAACCAGCTTGGACTAGTCAGTTCAATTCCCAGACCAGGTGGATCAGCTTCCAATTTGACTCTGTTTGATGGCGGCTCACTTTGTCGAGACACCTTCTACTATCTAAAGTTTTTATGGTGATAATATATAGATATAGATGTTCAAAATTAAAAATGAAGCAATTAAATAATCTTTATCATAAGTAAAAAGTTCTTATTCTTCATAGATTTCCGATTAAAATTCGTCTATTTTTTTATCTATTTACCATTTCGATATCAAAAAATAGTTTTAATTTCTTGAAAAGTAACTTTGTTCATGCCACGACCCAGTTCGGATGGACAGGCATAGTACGTGTAGAAAGCTTAGGTTGCAAGAAATCAAGATGTTTGCCTGCCTTTCCTTTTCCTAATCCTTTTTCTTTTGTAACTGTTAGCCTGAATCGGACTTGCTGGGTCAGAAAAGGAGACCCGAATTCACGGAAATGTGGAATGACGAGTAAAGCTGAAAGCTATACATGCATTTGTGCAACAAGAAACGTCATCACACGGGGTACTGCGGACAGAAGATGGGCTGCGCAAGTCAGAGGCAGGACAACTCCATCGTCACACGATCCTCGACGACGAAGCGTTTCGTACCGCGGTGCCTATCCTTGTGAAGCAAGCCGGTGCCCCTTTGCAATGTGGCGGTCCACCATGCGCGATGATGACGAGTCCTACCAATTATAGATGAATCGAAGCTTTAAAACACAATATCTATCCATCGTCGGGAAAATTATTCAAAAAGTCTTAAACCTATTGCACTTTTATCAATTCAATCTTAAATATTTTAATTTTGCCAATTGGGTCATAAACCTTTTCACTTCTTGCCAATTGATTCCATTTAGCCAATTCGGCCGGAAATCTCTTATGTGAACGCCAGCCAACCACGTGGACATTTTATAATAATATTTCAATATTCTCTTAATTTTGTATGGTTTTTTTCTTCTTCTTTTTTCCTTTTCTCTATTTTTTTTTCTTTGTTTTGGAGTTAGGGCCGACAACCTTCCCCAGCCACGGGCAAGGGCTGGCCGACCCTCGCTGGCTCTAGTTGAAGACATCGCAATCCTTGTCTAATCTGGCAAGATGAGGGCTTGGCGGCCCTTGCCAACACTAGATGAGACTAGATGAAGGTGTGTGCCTGGCGAGGACCGCCAAGCCCTTGCCTAGCCATATTTGGTGAGGGCGTTGGGGCCCTCACCTATGGCCGACAAGGATTGACCGGCCACCCTCGCCAGCCCTAACTCCAAAACCCAAAAAAAAATAGAGAAAAGAAAAAAAAACCATAACAAATTTAGAAAATTATTAAAATATTATTTTAAAATGTCTACGTCAGTGCCACGTGGCCGGTCGATGTCTACATTAGTGATTTCTGGTCAAAATTAGCTAGCTGGACTCAACTGATAAAATTGAAAAGTTTAGGATTTGAATTGGTAAAAATGTAATAGATTTAAGACTTTTTGGACAATTTTCCTGTCGATCACGTAGTATACGTGAATAGATTCCCAAATCTATTACATCTCCTTAGCTTTTGGTGCGAAATTAGTTGTACTGTGTGATCTTGTTGACTCTACTTATTAAAAGCTTTTAGTCTATTGACCTTTTATTAAAGCGGTGTTTCTATCTCGCCTCTTTTTCCCCACATCTAATGACGACCCGTGGACCACACTGGATAACGATAAAAATATAACCAATCTAATAATATTTCAAAATATTATATTTCAACGTTTTATATAAGAATGTATTAACCACAGGCGGATGTTTTAAATGCACTAATTGCATATAATCGTGCAAGGAGAGCTTGAAACAATGTTGGTGCAGACTTTTTAACGTATATTCGTAGAAAATGATTTGTGATTTTGTAGTTAATCGAAAAAGAACTTAAAAGCAAAGTGAAGAAACCACACTCAACGGCGTAACATGTTGATTACATTTACTTTCCTAAAACACACTAGCAATAATAGCATTTCCAAAGTCCATAAATACTATAACTCGTTATGTAGAGAAATAATTTAGAGACGATAGGAATTGCTTGATCGATTCCCCTTTGATCGACAATACTCGATGGAAAACGTCTCTTAATAATTTAGGTGACGTCTAGGCAGCAACCCACTTTGTTGAGAATTTGGCAAAACCAATGAGGAGAAGGCGTCCCCAACTATCTATAATTAAGTGTCGAGTTTTCAGGCGATCCTTTAGAAGAGGTTTTTTTTATCAAAATAGATGCTAAAAAATAAAAGCGAAGTATTGAATAATTTTCATCATAAGTAGAATGGTCACATTCATCATTGATTTCTAGTTAAGATTTGTCCATTTTTTCATCTACTTATTATTTCAGTATCAACAAATAATTTTATGCTTCGTTTGTTTGACAGAAAATAAATGATTTGAGAAATATTTTCCTAAAAATAATTTTCTATATCGCTTGAAATAATTAGTCGATGAAAAATATTTTTATTATTAACAATAATTTATATTTAAATATTTTTGTAAATAATGAAAAAAATTTCTATTTATTTATTTTTATAAATGACATAAGCAATTATGTTTAGAAAAATATTTCTAAAATCATTCACTCTTAACGAAACAAACAAACGGCGCGTTAATATCCTCAAAAATAACTTCACTCACGACATGATGCATTTTGTGACTGAAAACAGCGGACAGGCATAATACGTGTAGAAAGCTTAAGGTCGCGAGAAATCCAAATGGGGAATAGCGAAGAAAAGCGGGAAGCTTTACATGCATTTTTTTTTTTTTTTGGTGTGAAGCTGTACATGCATTTGGCCAATAATGAAAGTCATCAGACAGTGTACGGAAGAGAGGACGACCTCGAATGGTTGACGAAGACCTCGAGTGCTTCTTTTGAGCTTCCATTGACGAGCCTTTACCTTCTCAATGTCACTCTTCTTCGTCATTCAGAATGCTTACTTCGGTGTTCAAAATGGGACTGATGTTGAGCGTACAAGCTTTGCCCAATGTTCGCCTGGAAAGTTTCTCGAAACCTTAGAGTGATTTTTCCTTGGTGCTTTGATCGGCAAGAGGAGGGGAGAAAGAAACGAGTAGAAGATTTTGGTGCGTGGGTTCAGATAGATTTGAGAGGGAGCACAAGCAGAGTGTTGGGTATGGAGATAGCAGAGGGTGGTTTGAGCAGGGGGAGAAGGGACAATCCTAGAGACCTGACTGATATTGTCTTCTCTTGGTCTCTTCACGACATCTTCAACGAAAACCTCTACCATAACCAGGTTTCTTTGCATTATCATCTTTGCTTTTTTTTTTCCTTTATCATGCCCTTTTGGTTTTATTCTCGTTTAAGTTCAACGACAATGTAGGGTTTACTTGAGAATTTTCCAAATGATGTTAGTTCTTTGCCCTTTCTTTCTTTTTCTTTTTTTTGTGCTATTAGTAAGCCTAGCCTTATAAGAACCTTGCGTTTGACTTAGTGAGATAGAACCCTTTATGCTCTTACTTTGTTTGGCATACTCATTAGGTATTTTAGGAGTATATGTTATGATTCGTGGGATTTGGTCGAAGTATTTTTTGAATGTCGAGGTTGGTTGGTCATATTTGGGATTCGGCCAAGCTGTTTTTGTAGGTGGAGACTATACCGGAGACATTTCAGTCAGTCCGGCATTATCTCGGATCGTATGTCTACCCTTTACTGGAAGAAACACGGGCGAGTCTGTGCTCGAATTTGGAAAATATTTCTTCACTGCCTTTCACCGAGGTTGCTGGCTTTGTGGAATGCAAGAGAAGTGGGAACTCATATGCTGTTAAGGTTGGTCGGTGGAGCAATGAGTCCAACACTCTTGGCAAGGAAACTTACAAAACTTTGCCTGGAGATATCTTGATTCTAACTGATGCTAAGGCGGCAACTTTTCCTGACTTGGAGAGGTTCGGAAGAAGGTGGGCGTTCGCATCGGTAAAGATGATTGGAGGAGACGATGAAGAGGATGAGGCAACGTCATCCACAAACTTTAAAGTGGAGGCATTATTGGACCATGACGTAAATAGTTCCTGGAAGCCAATGTATGCAATTTTCCTGATAAATATAGCCACTAACAGAAGGATATGGAACGCGTTGCATATGCCTCTGAACTTGGATATTGTGGAGGAAGTTCTCTGCACAGAGGTTTGACTTTCCTTTTTGTACATTGGTCATTTAGACTTAAAATTGCTATTATATTCCTCTAAGCTTCAAAACTTCATTTTACTCCTGCTGATTTGTAAGTTTCTTAAAAAAAAATAAGAGACTTGATTGATGCTTTCAGCCATTCTGTTGCATTAATAGATTAGGACCATTGTTTCTTTTAGTTGGTCCATTTCATGATATGGAGATAAATGAAGATATGGGAAATTAGTGAAGTTATGTCTTAAACAGGGCAAATTAATTCCTTGGAGGCGACTTCCGTTAGTACTAGATCTTAAAATTTTCTATACTATACTTTTCACGGGATTTAAGTTTGTGCTGTGCAATGCTCTTTATATTATATGAACACCAATTAAGTTTCAGGGTCTCTAACCTTCTACCATATTTACATGGTCTGGATTATCACAAGAAATGTGTTGGGGTTGCAGGCTGATAAAGTTTCTAAACTCTGTCTTACAAAAGGTAATGGCTCTGGGAGCGAGAACCTTGACGAGAGATTGTGCCATGATCTGAATGAATCCCAAAAAAAAGCAGTCGGGGCCTGTCTCAATAAACTCCAGTGTGAGAACAAGCCATCTATCGAACTGATATGGGGTCCTCCTGGAACTGGGAAAACTAAAACCGTCGCTACACTGCTATTTACTCTCTTGAAAAGGAAACATAGAACCATTGTCTGTGCTCCTACAAATGTTGCCATCAAGGAAGTGGCATCTCGTGTTTTAAAGCTGCTAAAGGAATCAGATAATGGTATAAGCACTGAAAAGGAAAGTTTGCTCCTCTACTTTGGAGACATGCTTATTTTTGGGAACAGGGAGGGGCTGAAAATTGATTCCGACATTGAAGAAATATACTTGGAACACCGTGTAGATTGTGTTGCCGAGTTCTTTTCTAAAGACACTAGTTGGCATCAGTGTCTAACTTCCATGATGGATACTCTTGCCAACTGTGTCTGTCAATACCACATATTTTTGGAAAACGAACACACAAAAATAAGGAAACCGGGATGTGATGATGATGGTAGCGAATGCAGAAGCAGTGAAGAAGATGGTAACTGTGACCTTAAATCATTTCTTGAGTTTTTCAGGGACCGATTCAAGGCAACTGTCCAGCCCCTGCGGAGATGCCTCTTTATTTTCTGTTCTCATATATGCAGAACTAATTTCCAGAATATCACATCCCTCCTTACCTTACTTGATTCTTTTGAAACTTTATTATGTGGAGAGAAGTTGGATTCAGAGAAGATGGAGATAGCTCTTTCACGTGATGAACTTAGCCTGTTTTCATTTGAGACGTCCATGGGTCCACTATATAATTTATATATGAAGAGACAGGAATGCCTTTCCATGTTGCTAACTGTTCGTGATTCTCTGAAGGATCTAAAACTTCCAAACTTTACAAGTAAGGCCATGATAGCTGACTTCTGTTATCAACATGCTTCCATGATTTTTTGCACTGCTTCTAGTTCATATAAGCTGTACTCTGTGGAAATGGAGCCTCTCAATATACTGGTAATCGATGAGGCAGCCCAGTTGAAAGAATGCGAGTCAGTAATACCTCTCCAACTCCCTGGTGTCAAGCATCTGATTTTAGTTGGAGATGAGTGTCAGTTGCCTGCTATGGTCGAAAGCAAGGTAATGTTAAAATGTCTGAAACGTAACTTTCTATTTGGTCTTGAAAGATGTGTAATATCCTTCTCTTCATTTGATTTTAGATGGGATAAATGTTCTATACCCTTACAGCCCTAAAAATTTATATCATGTTTCATTTCTACAGGTTTCTAGCAGGGCTGGTTTTGGAAGGAGTCTGTTTGAACGATTGAGTTCACTGGGTTATTCGAGGCAACTTCTCAATATACAGTACCGGATGCATCCGTCAATAAGTCTGTTTCCGGCTTCCAACTTTTATCAAAACCAAATTTTGGATGGGCCAAATGTGACGAGCCATAGTTACAGAAAAAGTCATTTGTCATTGTCGATGTTTGGCCCTTACTCATTCATAAATATTCCTGATGGACAAGAACAATGTGATGACAGGCGTAGCCTTAGAAACCCTGTTGAGGTGAAAGTTATCTCGACGATATTGAGGAATCTGTACAGAGGTATGTCAAGAGAATTTTATTCATGTTGCTTCAAGCACATGGATTTGCATGCATTACTTAATCATATAGGCGTAGATTAGGATGGCCCTTAATAGTTCTAGTCCTAGGATATTTCTTTTGAAGTTTTGCACCCCTCATAAAATGATATCATGGTTATGATGGTTTTATTTCGTTTTCTTTGCAGCTTGGGATGGGTCAGAAGATCTGACAGTAGGTGTCATATCTCCCTACTCAGCTCAGGTTAATGCAGTTCAAGCTACACTTGGAAAAAAGTATGAAGATATCAAGGGCTTTATGGTCAAGGTGAAGTCAGTGGATGGATTCCAAGGGGGTGAAGAAGACATTGTTATAATATCCACCGTAAGATCAAGCTCGCATGGGGCTAATGAGTTCTTGTCCAATACTAGGAGAACCAATGTTGCTCTTACCAGGGCCAGGTACTCTATCCTCTTAACTGTGTCAAATTACATATTAGAGTGATATAGCCTGTAAATCCCAGAGTTATTTCCTATCTATAGGTATTGTCTGTGGATTTTGGGAAATGAGAAAACACTGACAAAAAGCAAATCTGTGTGGGAAGTTGGAAATGGGAAAACACTGACAAAAAGCAAATCTGTGTGGGAAGCTTTGGTTGATGATGCTAAGAGTCGTGGTTGTTTTTTCAATGTTGATGATGACAAGGACTTGGCTAAAGCCATCTTAGATGTGAAGAAAGAGAATAATCAGCTTGACGATCTGCTTCACAGAAGCAGTGTACTTTTCAGAAATGCAAGGTGGAAGGTAAAAAGTTTACTCAACAGCATTCTGTGGCTACATTTATTTTTCAAAATAAGCATTAAGTTTTAAAGAAGTTGTGACAAAATTTCTTATTGTCATGCTTTGGTCTTTTCAGGTTCTTTTCAGTGACAACTTCCTGAAGTCTTTCAGAAAGCTGACAACCCTCAGGACAAAGATGTCAATCATCAAACTTCTGTCAAAACTATCCAGTGGCTGGAGACCAAAGAAGGGGAATGTAGATATAATTTGTGAACACTCATCTCATATCGTGAGACAATTTAAGGCTGAAGGTCTCTATGTCTTATGCACGATTGATATTGTAAAGGAACTGAGATACATCCAAATCGTGAAGATATGGGATGTATTGCCTTTAGAGGATGTTGCAAAATTGGTCAAACGCTTGGACAGCATATTCAGGACATATGGCGATGATTTTATTAGTCGTTGCAATGAGAAATGCATTGAGGGGTAAGTCTAATCATTTCTTCTTACTTAAGATAGGTAGCACATCACTTGATAAAGTAGAAAGCATCTCTTTTCCAGATAGATGACTAAAATATTTTGAATTGAGCTTATCCCCCTATTTTCTTTCATTTCACATGCCTCTTCCTATTATAGGGATCGGGAAGTTCCGAAGACCTGGGTCTGTACTTTTGATATTGTCCGCAATCGAAGTCCTAGGGAAGATCAATGTGGGAGTAGTTCTGATGCTGATGCTTCAGATCATAGGTTGTATGCAGAGAATGCGAAAGTGAGCGAGAGTTTGCTTCTGATGAAATTCTATGCCTTATCATCAGATGTTATCAGCCATTTGCTCATTGACAGTGATGGTAACGGAGCAAGTCTTCCATTTGAAGTAACAGAGCAAGAACAAGAGATAATTCTTTTCCCCAGAAGCACTTTTATACTTGGGCGATCTGGCACCGGAAAAACTACGGTCCTAACACTGAAGTTGTTTACGAATGAGAAACTCCATGATGTAGCAACCAAGGGATTTCAGGAAATCCAAAGTGGTATCAGCCACAGCAAAGATACCTCACTGGAAATCAATGTTGAGGAAATCGGTGAAGGAGCAAAGGATTGTGTATTGCGCCAGCTTTTTGTGACTGTCAGTGCAAAATTATGTTTTGCGGTCAAACAACATGTTTCTCAACTTAGAAGGTACATAAAATGTCATGGGAAGATGTTTGAACAATTGAATAAATATTCTGCAATTTTTACAATGAACAAACATTTGCAAGGTTAATGGATTGTCAAATCTTTTTATGAATTAGTCCGGACAAGAAGATAAACCCTTTGGCATGCTACTATTTTTCTCCTAGCGGAGAAGCGCAACCAAGATACTTCATATATAGACTTCGATAGGAAACATAACATGTAGCAAGAGTGCATTCAAATCAGTGCTTTGCCATGCTCAGGTGCTACTACCTGGTTTTAGCTGCTGGGAAATAGATTTTAATCATTGCATATTAGAGATCGAGATCATCTGCTTGCTGATTTCAAACTAAAAATTATATTGGTCTTTGTGCCACTTCTTTAGTTTGCATTTCCATTTTATTGGAAACTTTCGTATTAAGTTTTGTGATTGTAGCATTGTATGTATAAAAATAAAATTGTATTTTATATGAAAATATGCAATTATTAGCAGAATTGAGAAAGGACCGTCTGTTCTACAATTCTTACCGTGGGGGAAGATTTTCATTGCCAGCTGATGTAAATGCTATCCGTGTATCGTAGTATATCATTACAATCTTGGGGCATCAGCATGTTCCAATTCCCTTTTCGCTGTTAGTTACCTAAAAGTAGAAATTACGAGATTGCATGTGTAGTGTAGGTATTCCCATAGGTTTATTAAGTATATATTTTCATTTCTAATTGCTAGCTTAATTAATTCTGCAGCTCCAGCATTGGTGCAAAACATAGAGTAGAAAGCTCTTCAGTTGATGAGATTGTTGATGATGCAGCATTATTCAAGGATATCCCGGATTCATTTGTAGATATATCTCCCAACTCTTATCCCCTTATTATAACTTTTCGTAAGCTTCTGATGATGCTAGATGGAACAGTCGGGGTTTCATTCTTTGAAAGGTTCCCGGATCTAAGGGAGTTTTGTCATGGCCAATCCTACAATTCTAGACCAGTTGCCTTACAAAGTCTTCTAAGAGCAAAGGAGGTTACTTACGAAAAGTTTTGTGCTGTTTATTGGCCTCGCTTCAATGACAAGATAAGGAGGAGGCTTGATCCTTCCAGAGTCTTCACTGAAATAATGTCCCACATAAAGGGTGGTCTTCAACCAGCCGATTGTTGTGATGGCAAACTTGACAGACTAGCTTATGTTTCACTTTCAGAGGGTCGTGTCTCAACTCTGAGTATTCAGAGAAGAGAAGAAATTTACAATGCTTTTGAGGATTATGAAAATATGAAAATGAAAAATTGTGAATTTGATTTGGCCGATCTTGTCAATGATCTTCATCGCCGTCTTTTTTGTGAGCAGTTTGCTGGTAACGTGGTGGATTTTGTATATATTGATGAAGTGCAGGATCTCACCATGAGGCAAATTTCACTGTTCAAGTATATCTGTAGAAACGTTGATAAGGGCTTTGTGTTTTCTGGCGACACTGCACAAACTATTGCAAGGGGAATAGACTTCAGGTTTGAAGACATAAGGTTCCTTTTCTACAAGGAGTTCTTGATAGATTCAATGGATGGACCTGATATCAGAATGGAAAAGGGACGTCTTTCCAAAACTTTCCATTTGAGCCAGAACTTCCGCACTCATGCTGGTATACTCAATCTGGCGCAGAGCGTTGTTGATCTTCTTTACCATTTTTTCCCTTTATCCGTTGATGCTTTGAGCCCCGAAACTAGCTTTATATGTGGGGAAGCCCCAATTTTACTTGAATCAGAGAATGACGAAAGTGCCATACTATCAATTTTTAGCAACAGTGATGTTAGTGGTAATTTCGTTGGCTTCGGAGCAGAGCAGGTTATTTTGGTTCGAGATGATCATTCTCGAAATGAAGTTTCAAACCTTGTGAGAGGGCAAGCCCTAGTTCTGACGATAGTGGAGTGCAAGGGGTTGGAATTTCAGGTAGGTGTGTGTCAGGTGGATTGTTTGCCATGTGATTTTAATGGTAGCAGCAATAGAGATTTCATGAACATTTTTTATGGGAATTTTTTTTTTTATGGGTCATGACCAATTTGCTGGTAGCTGTTACTCTCTAAAATGCTTGGATTTGCATTTACATTCTACTACACCCTTTTTTGTATGTAGACAATTTCATCTAGATACACATAATGTAGAATTTGTTGGGGCTGATGACAACGTCATCCTACTTTACTGATCTTGATTGGCAGGTGTGTCAAAATGAGCCCAAATATTCTCTTCCTAAATGTTTGAGATCTGTTCATGTATTCATGAAACCCGAAATCTGTCATTTTGGTCTTAAATCAGATGTTTTTACCAGAAACTTTTTTGCTTGTAACATTGTGTAGGACGTCTTATTGTACAACTTTTTTGGCACGTCACCTCTAAAAATTCAATGGAGGGTCATTTATGGATACATGAAGGAGCAAGCTTTGCTTGATAACAGCTCTCAATGGTCTTCCCCAAGTTTCGATGATGCGAAGCACAATATATTATGCTCTGAATTGAAGCAGCTGTATGTCGCAATTACTCGGACAAGGCAAAGATTGTGGATTTGTGAGAATGCCCTGGAGTTCTCCAAACCAATGTTCGACTACTGGAAGAAGAAGTGCCTCATTCAAGTTAGGTTGGTAGATCATGCCCTTGCAGAAGCAATGCAGGTCAGGAGCACGCCAGAGGAGTGGAAGTCACAAGGGTTTAAGGTTTGCTGTTTTTCGGTTTTTTTCTTTTTTTTGTTTGTTTCCTCTTCACAAAATTGTTTTCTTCGCTTCATTTGGAGTCAACGTGATATTTGAATGCTATTTTGAAATGACAATTGTGACTGTAAAAGCATAACTGATCCTGATGTGGACCTTCCGTGGTATAAATATGGTGATCGATTCGCCAAATTTATTGGTTTTTTAATGGTTTGGCCGGATACTTAATTTAGGCACAATGGATTAATGCATAAGTTATGAATTTTCCTCGAATCTTTTTTCTCTCTTGAGTTTATGAGGTCACTGGTAGTCCCTTTTTTTGGGTTAAGGCTACCACATTCATCATTCCTACAAGGGAGGACTGTGTTTTCCATTCTTCTCCTTTTCACCTTCCCTGAAGAAGCTATTGATCTTTTTTTTTTTGTTTAATTATGCAAGCTCTTACGCGAGCGTAACTACCCAATGGCAATAATGTGCTTTGAACGAGCAAGGTACACATACGGGGAGAAATTGGCTAAGGCCTCTGCTTTCAAAGCAGATGCAGATCTCAAACACGTTGTAAGTCCACAAGAGGCTTCTGACCTTCGAAGGCAGGCTGCTGAGATTTATGAAGCTATTGGAAGGGCCGACTCTGCAGCTGAGTGTTTCTACATGCTGAAGGAATATGAGAAAGCAGGTATCAATTTTTCGTTTTTCCAATTTATTCTTTCAAAATGGTTAGATGGAGAATTTATATGCTTTATGCTGCTTCTTTATTCTTCTTCTTGCTGTAGCTATGTCAAAGCTGCCTAAGAAAGAGGACGTTTGACTTCGATCTCAATTATTCTCTTGTATGTAGTTTTACACGTGTGGTACCCACTTGGTTACTCGTGTAATTAATATTTCTCTTTCAATATTTGGAAAAAAAAAGAAGTTTGATGATCTCACTTGCTAATTTCCAAATTCTTTTGGTGAATTTTGAGCAAGCTGCAACTAATGTCGACTTCATGATTATGCCTTTGTGTTGAGAAGTTGACTATTTTCTATACGATAACCTGCCTCTGCACTCTTAGCTGCTTGGAAACATTTGAGCTGCAAAGTTCTTAACACCGACCACGCCTATAAGTTTAAAAAAGGCTGTGGCTATCAGTTGAACACTGCATGTTGACTATGGTTTGTCAACAGCTTCTGGGTATTGTAGCCACCTATGGACGTTGATCTTGATTTGTATCTTGACAGGAAACAATATAGTTGAGCTGTGCAAGAGCATTTCTGGCAGCTTCCAAATGTCCCTTTGCTCCTTTGCTATAACATCGTGAAGTTATTAAATCTTACGTGAACATCATGGCACTATGAATGAGACTGACATTAAATTTGTTTACACATCAACAGGTAGAATATATATGGAAAAATGTGAAGAATCTGCTTTGGAGAAAGCTGGAGAGTGTTTTTCTCTATCTGGGCAGTACAGTCTTGCAGCGGAGGCATATGCAAGGGGAAAAATTTTCTCAAAGTGCTTGTCCATTTGTGCCAAAGGAAAACTCTTTGAAGTGGGTCTGCAATACATTGAGGATTGGAAAAGTCAGGGAAATGAGAATAGCGGAGTAGTAAAGAAAAGTAAAGAAATAGAGAAATTGGAACAGGACTTTTTAGAGAATTGTGCCCTTCATTACTATGACCTCAGAGACTACAGGGCCATGATGAAGTATGTGAAGGCTTTTCACTGCATCGACTCAATGCGAAACTTACTCAAGAGGCTGGGATGCCTCGATGAACTTATCAGTATGGAGGAAGACTATGGTAACTTTTCGGAGGCAGCAAAGATTGTGAGGATGAAAGGTGACATCCTTCGTGAGGTTGATCTACTTGTAAAGAGCGGACAAAACAAAGAAGCGTCAATGAATATCCTGTGGTACGTGTTATTTTATTCGCTTTGGGCTCCTGGAAGCAAAGGGTGGCCCTTGAAGCAGTTTGCACAAAAGGAGGAGCTGGTAGCAAAAGCGAAACATCTCGCAAAGCCCGAGCCTATTGCCTTCTATGAATATGTTTCCGTAGAATCAAACATTCTGTTAAATAAACAGAGCAGTTTGGCTGAAATGAAAGAACGTTTGAGTGCTTCCAGGAGAAATGGAAGTGTCAGAGGTGAAATACTGTGCGCTCGAAACATTCTGGACTTCCATCTTCGTCGAAATATCTCAAATTTTTGTTGGGAATATGATTGGCTTGTCGACCCAATGGAGTATTCTGAACAACAGATCTTGAGGGATCAGATTTCCCAGATTTCCGTTGACTCATTGGTCTGCTTTTGGAATCTTTGGAGAGAAAAGATTGTTAGAATTGTAAAATGTGTAGGATGTGCGGAGATGCTGGAGAAAAAGGAAAACAGGTGCTGTTGGGAGTTCTGTTTGAATTACTTTGGTGTTCTGGAGCAACGGAACAACAAGCAAGGAACTTATCACCTTCTAAACCCAGATGCTGATTGGGTCAGCAACATAGATAAAATATTTCTTCGAAGAAATGGACAATCGGTTGCTTTGGAGCTTCAACAATTTGTCTCTGCAGCTCAAAAGTATTGGAATTCTGAGCTTACTTCTGTTGGTATGATCCTTCTGCGCAAACTGGATGAACTTTATCATTTTTCGCTGAGGAGTTCTCTGTCAAACTTCTGTCAAAGCAGATGTCTTGCTCTCTTACATGAGGTTGCAAAGTTCCTTCAAGAACTCAATTTTCTGAATAACTCCTTCCAGTATGGTAGGGCACTGAAGGGTTTCATTGAAACATCCAGTAGGAGGTACTTTGGTCACATATTTCCTCTTGACTGGCGAATATCATCGACACAGAGTATGATATATGTAAGAGGAAGTGAGGCTTCTCGTCATCTACTGAGAGAAACGATGAACATGATAATTTTGAAGAAGCATTTTTCACATGGGAAGATGGGTGAGCTTGCAACTTTGGTTCTTGGGTCTGGAATGGTCGACGAGGTGTTGTATGGGAAAATTGCAGAATCTTTTGAGGGAAATATGTCATGGAAGGCATTTATGGAATGCGTGTGTCGGGATGTACCAACAGACCTTCCTCAGGCCAGCGATAATAATAAGCCCAAGGAGTTGTCTTTGACTTGGAAACTTTATCAAGCTTTGGCAGATACTTACGAGGCCAATTGGAGGATTGAAAGAGACTACATCACTCCGGTTTGCTTCTTGTATCTCTTGGAACGACTTTTGATTTTATTATCTTGCTCCAAAAGGCAGTTTTACGCAACCAAGTCTTCTCTAGTTGAATGGCTCATCTGCTATGAAGGTTTAGCAAAGCCTAGCTTTACTTTCAACCTGGAAAATTGCTTGGAGCCCATCATTGGGTTTGTTACTAGCACTATCCAGCAGCTTCTTTGCAACAATGGTGAAACCATAGACTGGATCAAAAGATCGAACCTAAATGTGACGATGTACTACCCGCTGTTGGTCCTGAAGTTGGTTCTGTTGGTTTGTTTGCTTCAC
Source organism: Syzygium grande (assembly GCA_024733475.1). Taxonomy (NCBI): domain Eukaryota; kingdom Viridiplantae; phylum Streptophyta; class Magnoliopsida; order Myrtales; family Myrtaceae; genus Syzygium; species Syzygium grande. The sequence goes on from JAMXDD010000009.1 coordinate 10,837,221, forward strand.
TTGAATTTTGGCGTCAGTCCAGATTTTCCCATTGTTTTGCTGGGTAATAGTTGGATTTCTGGGCAATTACCTCCAGATTTCCATCGTATTCTCACACATTGGCAGAAGCGGAACTTACAGAGAATTTCAGTCGGTGTTTTCGCTGAAGCATTCAAAAAAGTTGATCCCCTTGTAATTATCAATTCTACTGCAGCTCATTCAAATTTCTTTTGTCCCCATGCCATCATTTTGGACATGAAGTCGAACAAATGCAAGGAAGACATTATGAAAGTTTTATTTCCCAAAGATGGAAGCGCTGTGAGCTCTTGCAAGTTGCGAGATGTGATCGAAGTTTCCGAGGATTCCTCTTCATCTTCCAAGGGTGCAGCACCAGTTGTGCATTTGGATGGTGCAAACACGTCGTCATTGCCGGGACGAGAAATGGGCTTAGCGAATGAGGAAGAGAAGAGCGAAGTTGTGGAAGCTAAAAAATCCAGTGAAGTGAAGAAGGACGAGCAGGCGTCATCTCCTTCTTTTTCCCAGACTGGTGGTGTGGAAAACAGGAACAAGAACAAGGGCAATTGCAAGTCCAAAGGTAAGCACAATAAGAAAGGAAGAGGCAAGAAGAAATGAATCCTCACTTCATTGTCCTAGATAAAGTGTGTGTGAAAATTGTATGGTCTTATAATCTACAAGTAATCCATATTCTTGTAATTACATGTGGAACTTTTTAGTAAAATATTTCTTAGAATGAAGAAAACAGGAAGCTCATTACTCTATGCATATCCTGAAGTTCTAGCAGAGAATAGTCATGAAAATCTACTGTTCCTTCTTGGCTGCAGAATATCGTTCCTTCTTTTTTGCCTCTCTGAACCTTTAATTCTGTCATGCCTCGCCATAGCATACGCGCCATAGCGCATATGCGATGAAAAATAAGAAAGAAATTGCAACTTTCTCTGCATATCTTATTTACTTACAGATCATCTTGATAGAGAAGTTTGCCTGATTGGAGTGAACACACATCACAAGATCCAGCCCGTGAGAGCATATGTCCATATTGGAGTGTACTTAACTGATCTGTTTGTACCCTCACCGGACACAGGACGGCTCCGTCACCGGAAAACTCTCCTATTCACGGATGGATAAGCACAACAGTGAGCCAAATCTGGCTCTTGATGGAGGAGAATGGATGATATTACTATAAGATTCGAACACTCGAGCAACTCTTGCAATGAGTCACCTCCTGAACAGCTTTTGTTGTGCTAAGGACTTGTCTCCATGGCTATATGATTTCGAGCCTCGTGATTGTTCGATAAATCAACATGTAATCACCAAAGAAATAAACGAGGGATAATAAAGAACACGTGAGGTTTACATGTTTTGATCCGAGGGTCGGTATCTACTCTTAGGAGAGAGTCAATCGTAATTAGTCCACTAATAAATCGAAGAATTACATCGCTCACACACTCGAGCATCTCAGCCATAAATTACACCCAAACCACGGTATTTACAAAGAAAAACAACTCGATTCGGATGTAGAACTCACGACACAAAATCACTTGTGTGGTCAGAGCTCCTTTTTTGCACGATCCATGCGGCAACAATACAGTTTTACGCGGCTAATCCAAGCAACGCCAATTCCTGACCGGAATACCAATGCGTTGGAGTCCTCATGGCTGCTGGAGTTCAACCGAAGCCTTACCTATTTTTCTTTAAGTTACTCTGATACCAATTGTTGTAATAAAATGCGGAAATCACCAAATCTTGCAATTGTAATTAAATCAATTGGGATATGAGCAATTTAAAGAAGAATAGATAAGGCCTCGGTTGAACTCCAACAGCCATGAGGACTCCAACATGGAAGGATTCGGTCAAGAATTCGGATCCACAAGTTTTAATTCGGTACCCAGATTCAAATTTGAGACATAACTTAGCAGTTAGGAACCGGAACTACTCGCGAGTAGTTTATATCGCTTAAAATGAAGTTATGATGTCATGAACTTGCATAGGAAAAGCTTTGTCGGATACTGATAGTTAGGGATAAGCTTTTGCCTTGTTTTTACGCTGAGTAAAGAGAATGTTACTAAATCGAGGCTCTTCTTATTTCGCAAAAATAAATTATTTAAAAAATATTCCCAAAAAATAATTATTTATATCGCTTACAATAATTAGTTAATGAAATATGTTTTATCATCAATAGCAATTTATATCTAAATATTTTCGTGGACGATGGAAATTTTTTCCGTTCATTTATTTTTATAAGAGATATAAACGATTATTTTCTGAAAATATTTTTTAAATTATTCATTTTCCGCAAAATAAATGCATCCCAAAAGTGATAGAGGCTGGCTCAAGTCAATATAGAAACAAGGCCATTTGCAATGAATTGGACTTAATTGTCAAAATGTTGAGAACCATGGGTCAAAAACGAAGAAACTTAACATGTAATCTACTGCAATCTTTGACTCCAGGGATTTCATTGGGTTAACGGCTGAAAATGACAACCTTGTTGAATTAGAGTCTTCAAGAAATGAATATTGTGATATTAAAATGATTCCTTTTCAATGAACCGTCGCTATACTATTGGTAAAGGATAATTGTCCAAAAAATCCTTAAATCTATTATATGAAGGTTAATTCAATCATAGATTTTTGAATTTGGCCAACTTAATCGTAAACTTTTGATGATTTGCTAATTTAATCCATCCGGCTAATTTTAGATAATTTTCCCGAGATTTTGACGCGAGCTTTGAGCTCTAGAAAGTGTGAAATTACACGTTTGACTTATAATCAATGTACCCAATTGAATTGGCAAAAAGAAAAACCACCAGAGATCCTTAATGTTGCTATGGAATGACTAAACTTTGATTAGACTAGGGCAATGAACTTTGTAAAAATTGGCTTTGGCGGATATTCTTTAGTCCCTTTCCCTATAAGAGATCCAATAAGTACTAGTGTACCGTGAACAAATATTGAGTAATTTAAGGGCTTGCCCCATTTTGTATACAATTAAGGTCACGTTTGTTTCGTGAAAAATGAATAATTTAAAAATCATTTTCTTAAAAATGATTACTTGCATCGCTCACACCATGAATAAACGGAGAATATTTTCATCTTTCACGAAAAATATATAGATATAAATTGTTGTCGATAGTGAAAACATTTTTCATGACTAATTATTTTAAGAGATATAACCAATGATTTTTAGAAAAATATTCATTTTCCGCGAAATAAACGAAGCCTAAAAAGTTGGGGCAATTACATTTTCTGTCCTGTAATTATTGGGGGAATTCACTTTGGATCTCGGTAATAATAAGCTTACTCACGTATCGGGGAGGCTATTAATATCAAGTATTGATCTCAACTCTAGATTATTAAGTGGTTTAAGGAAAAGGTTCATTCATGTGTTACTAATAAAGGTACCGGTATTAATTTTAAAGATATATGCACATATGTATCCTAGGTTACTTGTCATGGAAATGAAAGAGTGATATTTCAAATATCATCAATAGAGCTGTGGGGACTAAAATCCTTATAAAAAGAATAAAGGACTAAAATTTGAGCATTACAAAATGTGTGCAGATTCATTGTAACTTTTATTTAGACGCTTGTACGTGTAGGAGCCACGTGTCGAAAACCGGTGCTCCCTCAGCAATTCCCCGACAAATTTTTGATAGAGAATTTGATGGAATGATATAAATTGTAGTAGAAAAAACATGACTATTTTAATAAACTATCCATACCAATTCGCCTATTGGATAGTGAGTTAGAATTGTGATTAGAAGATTTAAAAGTTTGGCGTGTTTTTATGAAATTAGCCCTAAGTATGTCAATACGACGGTGGATTGAAAATCCGGATGTGGTTGTTATGCATACTGAAGTTTGGGCTGCTAGTCTAATCGAGTATACTTGCAAACATAGGAACCACTAATTGATCGCCACGTGGTCTTAAATTTTCATAAGGTTTTGGATGGAAAAACGTGACGAAATAATTAAGTTCTCACTGGGAAAATAAAGGAAAAATGATAAGAATAGTCCCTGAACTTTCGTCAAACACGCAATATGATCATTAAACTTCAATCTAATGTGTAATATGAACTTTTAACTTGCGCAATGTGGCTCATGAGCTTTTAATACATGTTCAATTTGATTTCTGAACCATATGAAAAAGTTCATTGCACTCCTTCTATTAATTAAATATCAGGGACTAAATTCAACACATAACAAAAGTCTAGGAACTGCTTTGAACAAATTAAAAATTCAACGATCATATTGAACATTAAGTTAAAATTTAAGGATCATATTATACATTGATCTAAATTCAGGGTCCGTTTGTATCTTTATCCCAAAAAATAAACAGGAGATTAGTCTTGTCGATAAAAAAAAAGTACATGGACTAAAATTGATGGACCGGTAAAGGTACGAAAACCACAATCGCAATTTGTGGTAAAGGTTCATACACGTAGGGCCCACATGTCAATATAGGTGGTGTCGACTCACCACTCGTCGGCGAATTTCGACGGTAGCACTTAAATTATCGCCGCAGAGTAACATTAGATTCCAATTTGCAGCCAAATAAAGTAAGATCGAAGCCGAGTTCCTTGAATATCGCACCGACAAATTCATCATAAACGTACAAATTTAAAGTTTTGGATAGTTAAAAAAATAATTTGAAATAAATTTATCAAAGATATATCAATTTTGATGGTTTTATGGTATTAAGCGTGTAGAGTACACGAACTAAAATTGATGGATCATAAAAGTACGAAAATCACAGCCGAAATTTTGTCGCGCAGAGGTTTGTACATGTAGGGCCCACATGTCGGTACAGGCGGCGCGCCGACCCAGCACTTCCCGGCAAACTCCGAACGGAAATTCCGCGGCGGCACTTAAATTGTCGCGGCAGAGCAGCATTAAATTCCAATTTGTACCCCAGATAAAGCACAGGACCAAAGTCGAGCTCCTCCAATAGCACATAGACCAAAACGTAATTTTACCCTAGAGAATTTGCGAGCCAAAGGAGCTACTTGTTAACTAATTGGTTTGAGAATCTTGTAGCCCATCGAATTATTGATGCCTCGTAGCTTTTACAATGGACCGCACCTACCAAAAGTTATTTCTTTTAGACAACCAAAGGGGCCTACTCCTTTTTTCTTTTTTCACCCCCCGAAAAAAGGGGTCTATTTATTTCGCCAAAGAAAATTAATTAAAAAATTAATCATCCGTGTCGGATAGGAAAATTAGTTAAGGGCCGGTACTCCCGTTACCAACAAAATCACGTAAACATTAATTACCAACAATAATGAATAACATTTTGTATATTTGAACTTGGATCATTAATTTTTCGCCAAACGAACCAACCTATCTCTAACCTTAGTTTTGTGAAACTGGGTATTTATGCAATTATTTATACATAAAGAATACTGCTACTCGATCTATTCGTAACTCGTAAGGCTCCTTTCTACTGTTTTGAGGAAAATTATTATTTTTTTAAAGGATATTAAATATATTTTTGGCGAAAAAGCATAAAAGGGGGGAAAAAAAAACAGGAAAAAGGAAAACAAGGTACGGCGATATTCCATTATTCCGTCCTCGAAGAAGGAATCCAAGGCTTCGATTTGCTTCTTTAGGGTTTTCCTCCCGAGAAGATCGTTCCGATTTCGTTCCCGTCGATCGGAGAGAGCGGGGCTTCCTCCCGATCGGAGCGGCCGTTCGATCTCGATCGCGCTCCCGCTCCCGCCTGCGCATTGGCGGTTTCCGGGTTCCGGCGGCTCGCCCGGCGCTCCTCAGGTACCGTGTGCTCGGCCCGGTTTTTTTTTCCTTCCTTTTTGCCCGAGTTCCGCCGTTCTTGTTTTGTGGTCGGCGGGAATCGCGAGCGGGCGGCGCCGGCCGCGGCGGGGGTGCGGGGTTCCGAGCCGCGGAGGTGGGGGGGTCGGGATTGGGGCGGGCGATTCTGGGTCGCGGCGGGCGCGGCCGTCCCGTGAGCCTATAGTTCTTGACGCCGATTGTTTGTGATTGAGCAAGATGGGTCTTGGACGCCGGGGAAAAGAGTAAACTTTGGGGGCCGACTGAGCGTCAATCGCGCGGGTTGTGCCTTTGCTAGGGTCGTGTCCTTTCCTTGGCTCTGCGATGGATGTGAATTACGCCTCAGCTTTGGTTGAGATGCGTCTTGTGTTGATTTGAAAAAAAAAAGATGCTGATGTCTCCGGACCCAAAAAGATGGTCTTGGATGCCGCGGAAAAGGTAAACTTGAGGCGGAAGTGTCGATCTCTCGGATTATGCCTTGCTGGAGTTATCTCCTTTCCATAGCTCGCGATGAATATAAATTAAGCCTTATCTTTGATTTTAATGTATTTTGGGTTGACCAAAAACGGTACCGATATTTCCAGACCATAAGAGATGGTCTTGGACGGTGGGAACAAAAGTGAATTCGAGGCGGATTAAGCGTGAATCATGCGAATTGTGCCTTGCTAGAGTTATCTCCTTTCTGTATCTGCGGGATGGATATTAATTAAACCTTAGCTTTGATTGTGATGTATCTTGTGTTTACCAAAAAGATGCCGATATTTCGAGATCAAAAAAGATGGTCTTGGACGCAGGAAAAAAGTAAACTTGAGGCGGACTAGGCATCAATCACTCGGATTGTGCCTTGCTAGAGTTATCTCCTTTCCTTATCTCTGCGATGGATATTAATTAAGCCGTATCTTTGATTGAGTTGTATCTTGTGTTGAATTAGATCGTGAAATTGATGGCGAACCCGCAAGGGAACCATCAAGAACCAGCCCATGCTTCGTCGAATTTCAATGGCAACGGGAATATCGCAGCGGCGGCGGCAGTGACGGCGCCGCCGGAGAGTTCAGGCACGACAACTGCGATGAAGCACAATCCTGGAATCTCCATGGACTGGACCACAGATGAGCAGGCTGCACTTGAAGAAGGCCTTGCTCAGTAAGACCCTATTTTTTATATCTCTTTTTTTTGGTTATGTGATGTTTCTGTGACTTCATTTCAGGTTATAGACGGATGCATTCATACTATGGAATTTGACTTCTACCAGTAGGGGTAGTTATATAATGTAGCAAGTTCATATAATACCAAGATCATGCAGTAGTTGTGAGACACTCATTATAGCATTTGAAGGAAGTTGTCACATTGTTCGCTTCTCCTGCCCCATTTTTTGAGCAAACAAAAATAGGTTCATTTAGGGTAGCATGGGTAATAGAAAGACTGATGGTACTTTCCAAGTTTGGTCTATAACTTTTTTCATTTTTCCGTTGGGACATCTACCTCGTTGACGTTTCTAAAAAGCTTTTTGGGACTTGATGATCTTTTTAAATTTGTTATTACCCAATTTGTACCCGTTTAAGTACTTTTTGCTGATTGTTTACCAGATATAACAGATTTACTAATTTTAAGAGAGAGAGAGAGAGAGAGAGAGAGAGAGAGAGAGAGAGAGAGAGAGAGAGGGGAGATAAATCCCCAAGAAAAATTGTGGCTGCAGGCTTGAATAAGCCACTTGTTCGATTCATTCCTTAGACTAGATAAAGAGACAGAAACAGCATATATTTATCAGGCAAGGAGTCTTTAGAATTAAGAAGTGTTATTTCTGCATTAAGTGAGCCATGATATCTCTCATCATTGCGTTCTCCATAGAAAACAAGTGGGTGACAGACAGCTTAGAAAATTTCATGTGTTTTAAATTATAGTTACCTATCTTAAGAAGAAAATTAAATGAAGCTTCAGGAGACTTAGAAGCTCTTGATACCGAGTTACTTCATGTTGTTTTTATCTAGCCGAGTTAAGTCATAGTGACATCAAATTCAGCCGTAAAGCCTGTAATTCTAATCTTTCTGTGGGGAACCTTGCCCTTGCCACAAGCATATGAGGAATGTTTACCCTATTATCGTGATAATGACAATTTCATTTGTTCAACTGTTATATTCCTTTTCATGTGTGAATAACATTAGCAATGTGGTGTCATGTCTGCAGATTTGGCTCGGAAAATAAGGTGATTTGCTATGCAAAGATAGCTCTACAGCTGCAAAATAAAACAGTTAGGGATGTGGCATTGCGTTGCCGATGGATGTCGGTAAGCTTTCATGTCCTTTGCTTCTGCAGCCGTTCTTTTCCATAGGGTAATGGTCCTCCTATTAGTAGTTATCTTGAGGCCAACAACAAAACTTAGTTATTTTTTCTATCCTTTCTTTCATGCATAGCTGCAATATTGCATAAAAGTGGCATAGTGAAGGCCATAATATGCTTTTGTGATTTAAATAAAAATGAAAAACCTGTCCTCAGGTCAATTTTTCCTATTTGTCCATGCTTTTCTTTGCCTAAATGTGAAAAGGATGACATAAAGTCTTACCCTTTTCTTTAGAAAAACCTTGAGAATCTGATTCGAGCGGACCATTGCTTCTCTGGTTTTATTGTTATCTCTGTTTGCATATCTATTTGCAGTACAGAATTAAACTTTTTGATTTTACCAGACAATTCGATCAGATATGAACCATGTTTCAGTTAAAGGTTTTCTCTCCCAATAATTTGTCTTCTTTAGGTTCCAAGGTATATTTGCAGATCAAATTTGCAAGGTAATTAGTTCACTGGAACATAAAAATTATTTAAAGAATTTCATTACGGGGTCGGATTTTTCAATGTTCTTCTCAACGGAAAGGTAAAGCAGGTTAAATTTGATTTGCTTATTTAAGTTGTGCTTCTTTCTGTTACAAATTAAAGTATGAAGAGTTGGAAACTAGACTTAAGTACATCCGTTTTTGTACAGAGACCTACTTTTATCGTGATATGATGTTTCGGGTTGTGAGGTGACAGTTTATTTTGTCTTGCTGGTCAATGTGTTGTGACTCTCAGATAAATTGTTAAGTTATATTACGCTATGTCTCAGACAAAATCCATGGCTGGTTTTGGCCTTTTGTGTATGGTTGAGCACATTTTATTTGTCTCTATTGTTCTGATTTCAAGAGAGCATGCAGTAAACTGGATTATTGAAATAATAAGTTGGATAGTACAAGGGTTTTGAGATTTGCTGATAGGGGCTTGGACAGCACTTTTGCTCTTACTATGTTTTATCTTTTGTCATGTGTCCTATACTCTCTTTGTTTTTTTTTTTCTGTCTAGAAAAAGGAGAGCAGCAAGAGACGGAAAGAGGAGCATAACCTAAATAGGAAAAGCAAGGATAAAAAGGTTTGTTTCATTGCATTATCTCATTTCCAGTTTGATGTTTTAGTTTTGATAATATGTAAGACCTTTTCCTAAGGTATGATTTTGCAAGGTGGTGTAGTTTTGTATTTTCCATCCCCCCTGGTCTCTGTATTTTCCACTAGAAATTATACCAAGTCGCTCTGTGGCTGGCTGGAGGGTTGCCCATAAATGGTAAGGGCCCAAATCAGAAGCCTGAGCCCGACCTTCGTTGATTGGCTTGTGCTTTTGACTTTGAAAATGTTGGGAAAGTGTAAAGCTGTCCTTTGAAACATGACAGGAAGATTAGAATCTGTTCATCTGTCTCGTACAATGGCACAAGTTCGATCATGATTAGTTGTTGTAAGATTATGTGATAGCTGTAATCTGCACTGTGAAATCTTTGTTCTCAGTTTTTGAATTCGGATCAGACATTTCATGTACTCTATAGTGATTGATGGTCTTGAAACAGAAATTCTTGTGAACTTTGATATTTTTATGCTGAGGAACTCGGTTGTGCTAGTAGCTCATAGTTACCACACTAATGTACTCATTGTTCCAAGTACATACATGTACAGGGTCAAGTGTACAAGTGCTCCATAGAAATGTTGATGAGCACTTGCACACTTGACCCTTCTATTGTTGAATTGAACTTCCATGTAGGGGGGCTTGTAGACCAAAATTATACTGGGTTGCATGAACTGTACTTCAACCTTTTGCCTGCAGACAAACGAAGTTTTGGAAAGAATTTAGGCTAAATGCTTTTCTTCTTTTTTGGTGAATCCAATTATGGTTTAAGGACTTTAATAGAATTTGGTACTTACATCTACACTCGGAAACTTCTTTGATGTGAAATTTTTGTTTGTTTAGGGCAGCTCTGAAGATGTGAAACTGTTTCCTGGAGTTGTACATTCTTATCTATCTCTTGAGTTGTAGGCTAATATGTTTCTTGTGCATTGTTACTTTCAATTGATATTATTGTGTCTGCTGTAGTTTTACACCACCTTATTGACAATCTTCTCTGGAATAACATGTTGATTTTCTCCACAGGAAAGGGTAGCTGATCCTTCATCAAAGTCTTCTCAGTTTGTTGCCCGGCCTAATGTTGCTCCATATATGCCACCAGTGATTCCTATGGACAATGATGATGGCATTCCATATAAAGGTTAGTGACTTTTGGCTTGAAGAAGTCTGAAGTTATATTTTGAAGCTTAGGTTTTTGGCATTTGCCAAACTTGAATGTATATCGACAGTCCTCTGCAGATTTCATGATCTGTGATAGAGAGGCTTTGGGTCTTTCTTTATTGAAATAACTTGATTTTTTTGCTAGGACTAATCTGATTTAGCTTCTTGATCTGAAAAGTGTGTTTTGACTGGTAGAATTTCTTGACAAACTTTAATGTCATTTACCTGATACATCTAAGATGAATGGGACATTTTATAGTTTTCAGCTTTTTCCAGAGTTTGCAAAGTACTTGAGCTTAGGGAGTTTTGGCTTTGAGTACCATGACATAGCAGAGATTATGTATACCTTTTGGTTAGTACACAAAACAAAGCAGTGTCAGAAGTTCACTCGATGTCGAATAACTGTCCAGGAAGCATCCTTAGCTATTGAAGTTTCACCTCCCATCTGTTTCCATTGTACATTGAATTTGAAGTATGAAATAAATTTAATTACCAACTGACATCTCCACATGATTTTTTTTCCCTAAATTGAAAAATGGCCTTTGTTGGCTGCTGCTTTCTGCAAGCTTGACAATGCACCTTACTTGTCTGGAAATTATCCAGCTTCAAAATGCATTATTTTAGTATGCTGTGTGCATTTAGTTGTTTGGTACGTGCTAATGAATTTTCTTCATTTGTCTTTATGATTGTGTTAACTACAAAATTGTTTCATTCTATGTGCAGTCATTGAATTGAAGAAGCTTTTATCTGTTTATTTTGCGTTAATGATGCAATTTTTATGCTGAAAAATTGTCACATGCCGTGCAGCAATTGATGGTCCTACTGCAGACCTTCTTGAGCAGAATCAACAAGCCTTTAATCAGATATCTGCAAATTTCGCAGCATTAAAGGTGAAGCACTTTTGTCATTATTGGTTCAGACAATTTTTGGATATGAAAGTGTATGACAGTGTGGACCAAACTTCATAGCTACACTCCCATTTGCAGTTTTGTTTCTATTTTCAGCTTTGGTTTAGTAAACACTCTTGATTTAGATTTTGATATTTTCACTTGGTGCCTGTATTGAATATTCAGTGTCATTTTTGGCAGTGTTTAGCATGCATTTTATTTTTAAGCCTATGGATGATGTACATTCATGGCCATTTAATATTCCCCTCTTTTTCCTTTCTTCTGTGTGCATGTGTGAACATAGTTGAGTAACCAGTTGGTTCATGTCCAGTTCCAATTGACAACTGTGCGATGCCCAGATTCTGGTTGAATTAAAGCAAATTGTTTCCTAATGCTCTTTTACTTTGTTTTTTGTATCGGAAATACTTACATGAGCTGGTTCGTGATGTTTAGAGATGTCTCATTTATTCTTGAGCTACAGGAAAAGAATAAATTAACTTACCACGAATCACTCGTGTCACTTCATAGTCATACACAGTACATTGGGGAGGATTAGTGATGCATGGATCTCGCTTTTTTTATCTGAAAAAGCAATCTTGCATCAGCTCTGTGCTGTCACTTAATGTTTTACAACTTTTATTCTGCATTATCTTCTAGCACCATTTCCAATTGACTACATGTTATAATGGTTGTTAGACGTAATGCAAAATTAAAGTGCTTAATATTATATAGAGAGCACGTAAGATGTCGCTCTGGTCTGCAACTATTACTTTTCTTATGCTGTTCTTTTTAATCAAGGCATCAGTGGAACGTTGAACTAACTCTTGGAATTTTTTTCTTTCAGATTCATGACAACATTGGTCTTTTTTGCCAAGCTCGTGAAAACATAGACAAAGTCATGAACGAGTGAGTTGTGTATATTATAGGTTTTGATTGTTTTATCTGTTCTTTTGTGGCACTTGAGGCATCGTCTATTGACAGATATCAAGTGGCAATATAAATAGCTATGGCTATCACCAGCGTATGTCAGTGATGGTGCCTTACATGATGCTGTGAAATTATTGTTGATTAATCAGTATGATGTCGATAAATTTCACATTATTTGACAGCATTAATTTGTAGACAAATTGTGCTTTTCTTTTCCTTTTCACTTTGAGATGATGTCTATATGATGTCACTTCATTCACAACTCTCATTTTAATTCATTCCTGAAGGAAGTAATCTAAAGCTATAGAATCATGGACTACAGCATATTATGTCCATTTCTAGGCAGATGCTGTAATTTTGCTTACATGTCTCGTTCATGCGAGACCACCTACATTATATGTTTCAATCATAGAGCCTAACAAGGTAAAAGAAAGTATGACATATCATTTGCATATTTTTGGCCCCTGTTAAAATTGATGGATCTTGTATTTTATGAATTGCAGTTTGAGTAACCAGCTGGACATAATGAAGCAGATGCCACCACTCCCTGTTAAGGTGAATGAAGAGCTAGCTAATACGATTCTACCCCGAACAGCACTTCCACCGCAGTCCTGATCCTTTGTTTGCCTCTTATAGCTTTGGAACGGTGCCGAGAGATTCCTGCTTCAAGGGTTGATTCGTTAATCGATATCGACCATCTGGGAGGAGGCAAATTGTCAACTAAGTGGAGCCGTCTTTCCCAAATTGATAGATGTCATTAGTAACTCCATTGCTTCAGTTTGTGCAGAGTCGTTTTTTTTTCCTTCTTTTTTATTGGATAGTTGATGCTGTACATGTCAAAATAGAGGTGGTTTAAGGTTTAGGGAATGGCTGGAACAATAAGCATTTCGTTAGTTACTTTTGGTTTTGGATTTCGGGAATTTGTCTTTGAAACAATCTAGTACTCTCTAGAATTCTCGTTGTCACAGTCGCTTTGGGTAGGTGGTAAAGTCCAACTCTTTTCGTCGTATGTACGACTACAGGAATTGAATAAATTTCGATTGATAGTTCTTTCTATGATCTCCCTTTGGATCTCCTTTTGAAGGCTTTCTGGGCCATGATCAGGGAGAGTGGCGGGCATCTTCATTGCCATTATAGCTACCTCAGGCTTCACCATCTGCTGGCGATTTAGCAGCACTGTGCTTAGCCCAAGCGGGCGAGGTCGAGTCACTCCTTTCCCAACTAACTTCCCGAGTGCAAAGTTTTATGTATTGGCTATGCCGCATTGGAGTTATGCCTTAATGCGGCCTGGTGAAGGGGGCTTGCCTGCGCCTAATCCAACATCGTATGCCCTAAGGCCTTGGGAAGCAATCTGAAAATTCTCGGCAAATCTTCCGAAATTGGGATTAATCAAGCGCAACCACACCATATTATATTGCCCTAATCCATACTGTCGCATAAGATCAACTGAAAGAGGCACGGTAACTTTCTTGGTTTCTTGGTATACCTCGGCCAAACAGAAGGAACCGAAGCTGTCGTAGGTTGTGTCACCAAAATAGACAAGCCACAAAACAGGCCCTAATTTGGTATTCCGCAACAGTATCGGCATTGCAAAGCTAGATCAGCGCAATGTTGTCTCTCCATTGTTAGATATGAAGAGTTGAGAACTGTTGCGTTGGCTAGCCTGCCGCACAAGCTCATGTTTTGTACTGATGATGTGCTGAAATTTGGCTCTTCAAATAGTAAATTGAAATACGCCTTCCGAAATTCTGAAGGCGTGTCCTCTATGCTTAATAGAACTTGCGCCTTTCGATATGGTAGTGTATAACAACTCAGAATGCAAGCAGACTAGTCTCAACTAATATGGGACTCACCATCTTACAGTTACCTTTTGTCAAAATCAACCTCAAAGTAAACAAACAAGTAGCTACAATCCAAAAGTAGCGTCAGGTATGCATGTGCATTTACGACAAGTGAACAAAAGAATACGTGTGCATGCACGCGTGCACGAGAGAGAGAGAGAGACCCGGGGGGGGGGGGGGGGGGGGGGGGGGACAATTGGAAGCCATTGTCGTCCACGAGAGACTACCAACAGAAATACCGCCTGAACAGAGCATTATGCACATCAAAACAACAAAAGGGTATGCCCTGCTCCGCATTGAAAGGCCTCGTGTCTTCTCATATGTCGGGGCACATTGACCATGGTGATAAATCCTTACTTCCCCATCACAATCTATTTCCTCTTCTCTTCGACTGATTGCACTACTCAATCACATCCTACTTGTATATCCATTCATTGGCACGGCCACCAGACTCGTCCATATCTATGAAAATGCTAACTGCCTGTGACAAAAGCATCATTTGTTGCAATCAATCAATATACATTCAACAGTCCTAATCATACCGTACCCTCTCTATGCCTCAAAGAAAAAACTAATTGAAAGAACTTCCCATCAAGTGCATGCAAGTTGGCAAATGAAAACTTTTGTGGACATTTTGCCAAGTGCTGGATCGTATCTTTACCTTTCCTATTCTTGGACGCTCTTTTGACTTTGCTAGGCTGTTTCTAATGTGTGAGACAGCTCCCCAGCATCTTAATGTGTTCGCCACATCATCGAGCCTCAGTATATACTCCTCTTCAGTTAGCGGAAAGGATCTCTTGGGGGAAAAAAGCAGAAAGGCACATCGAACAGAAGGTTCAGAAAGGATTTTCATCCCAAAACTGATATAGCAATATCCTTAAATTTCATCATTTCTTTCTAAAAGTGTAACTGGATACTACTAGGAAACCGAAAAATGCGGGTCAACCATCCACTGACCTGTTCAAGGTACTTCCACATGACATTGAGTGCCAGAAGATTTCTTCCCATAAATTCCTGTAATGTATAGCATTTATAATCATAACCGAAGTGCCAGAAGATCAGCAAAGACAACCCAGTAAATCCAGGGCAAAGAGAAATTGCTAGACGAGAGTACCTAAAGAAAATGTGCCAGCAGATTAGACTTTCAGCTGACACATTCTCAGACATATAAACAGTGATTCTGTGCCAGATTCTTTTCTAAGAAAAAGCTCAGAAATACCAGTCTTCCGGACTACCAAAGCTCTTGAAAGAGATGGGCGTTCAGAATCAAGTAAGAGAAGCGAGATATAATCTCTAAGAAGTCGAGGGGTGAATCAACCGTGTAATTGACTGCTTATCGGAGTCAAAACAAAAGAGTGGAAACCTTAAGCATGATATATAATAGTCTCATATGGATTCTACCTTATGTTTGAAGCTCTACAGTTAAACACAAAGGTCTTCCTTTCTGAACCGCTCAGAAAGGCATGAACACAAAAGGCCTAAAAAGTTTTGTTGAGTCAAAGGACACCGAAATTGGAATAATAGAGCAGCTCGAGCACAAGAATATACCTTCTTTATAAGCTGAATGTCGTATGACCTCCCATATTTGTTTCTAATAAGTGTGGCAAGATCTATGCCGCTAAAGGTGGAATCATCCATGCCAACAATCCTTTCAAGCTCCTCTCTGAGCGATTCATCACTTACCTGAAATATCAAAAACAGTAGCACAGATGCTAACCATAAGATTCTTGCAGCACAACCTACATTTACAGGGTTAAGAATTGAAATTATACCAAACCATACTTGGCAAATGAACCTTTCTCCTATATTTGAAAAGGCAATAGAAAAATCCAGGAAAAGTGGACAAATGAAAAAGAGGAGATGAGATGTTCTTTCCCTACTTGAGAGCCAACAGTCTCTAATAGCAGGCTCTTAGAGTAAAAGGACGTGATGGAGAGAGAAGTGAAATCTTAAACATAATTAAGATTTATCTTCATGTTATCCATGCTGTCCAAGAAACAGATGAGGAACATGAAAGGCTTATAATTGAAGATGAAGGAATCAACTTCTTTTGCTTGTCAGTAAGCGCAGTCAAATTTCTTTTGCTTGCCAGTTCACACCATAGATAATGAATCATAATTAAATTAATGATGATTTTAGCAATTTTCAAAATGTAGACTTGCAGTCCTTGAAGATACAGAACACAGGAAACAAAACAGCTGACTAAGCCGAAAGTCCAAAACAAGAGACAAAGACAAACTAATTGCTCTTTCATTCCTCTGTCAGTAGCCAGATATTACTAAAATGGGTGAAAATTGCAGCACTTGATGTTTCTTTTGCAATACTCAAGGTCTCATAAAATGTTGAATCCCCAGAGTTCTAAATCCTTGATAATTAGTATTGTAAATTTTTTTACTAAAACCAGTAACAACCAAAATATTGAATTGGAAAACTAGCATCACTGTCTAAAGGATGGCCTGGCAATTGATGAAACATACATAGTTAAGTACAGGAAAATAAGATAACTATTACCTCTCCTAGGTCATCATTGGTAGAACTTTCACCGTTAGGTTCATCTTCAGAGTTCTCTGAGTCCATCCCATCACCCAATGAACTGGAATAGACTGGCCCATGTCTTCTCGAGCATGGACTGGGTTCTACTGAAGGCTGTTGAGCAAGGGAAAACATGCTTCCATTTGGGGAAAAATATGAGCCAGAATACCCTAAACGCGGAACCTTCTTGCATTTTCCTTTAAAAGAGAACTCTGGGATCCTCTGAGACCAATTACAATGATGGCATGGCAAGAGACTTGTCATATCCTCTACATCACAAAAAAACATGGATTAAAAATTACCACGTAGCTCACGGAATGACAATTTCCATTTTTCTTCATTTTATGTAACGAAAATTTCACAAGTCAACAAATCATATCTAATTTTTTTCGAGAGGAAAAAATTTAATCAAGTGCTTTGGAGATATTGTGAAGAATCTGCACTAAGAGTTTAGAATCGATAAACCAACTTTTCAACATACAAAATGAAGAGGGAAACAAAATCCTGCTAGGTAGATGCATTTGCATAGTCTACTGAAGTTGACATATTTTCTTCGTTGGCCATCTCTCCTGAAGTTGATGCAGCTGCAATGGACTAACAGAAGTAGAACTAGAACACAACCACACGGATGCGACGCACACACACGTAGTGTTGCAGACAAAAACTCTCAAAGCCTGTACTTTTCTAAAAAGAGGCAAATGTCTAAACAAATTGAACATGACAAAAAAAAAATACTAAAAACCCTAGAATCCTGATATCAGTCAACGAAGATAAGATGTACAACTGTAAACTATTTATCCAATTGGGGCGTAAACCTGCATTAGAGCTCAGTACTATTGTCAAATACTCCAACGGCATGCTCCTTTGGATGGATAAAACACAACCTTGAGTTTTAATCGGTTGTAGATTTCCTTTGATTGCCAGGAACTCTGGAACCACATTACTGAAGCTTTCTTACTTAAGTACAGTTTGTTCCTATTATCCTATAATCTTCTTTCTTTCAGAAACATGCATGTGAACTTAGTACAAACTCCTCTCTCCCTTCTTTCTTAGCTAAGAATTACCCCAACAGATCTTGTTACTGGCCATTTGTATGTGAGCTTTATACTTCAGAATTGCATCCAAGATGATAATAACGTGTGCTGTCCTCTGGTGAAATTCCGTCCTCTTTACCAGTCATGTCAAAAAAAGTAAAACCAAGCATCATGAAAGGATGATGACCAACTGTGGTCATTGGCCAAATAGATTACTACAGCAGAACGAAGTGATCAAAGATGAACACAGCCAAGATTACTTGCGTACTTATAAAACTGCAATAGGTCACTTCGAATGGCAAAAAGGCCAACTCAAAGACAGCCCCCCGCAATCATGGTAAACTAAATCGAGAAGGCATGGCCATACACTTCCCAACAGTGGGTATACACTCAGCGACTGATCCAACCGTCATGGATGTATTTTGCACCAGCAAAGCGGTTGAGCAAGCACATAAACTATGAAGCTTCCGATCCATATGGGTTTAAGTGCTGGAAACTTGCTTTCTTAGCCAATTAGCCATGCCAGGTATCAAAGTCTCATTAACTCAAAAGCAAGCTCAACGTTCCACTTTCTCTTCCCTTCAACTTTCACGTATTCATTTCATAATCTAAAAATCGCTATTCGGGTTGAAACGGAGGCCCCCCCAACAGCACTCCCTGTTTACTTCAGAGCCTCGACAGAGGAATAGGAATAAAAAAAAAAACAGAGGACGACGTCATTGTACCACAAAGATATTCCCATTCGGGCATTCGCTTGTCAACAACCTTTCCAATTTCTCCAACTCGCACGATCGAATTCTAACGACCCCAGTTCAGAAAAGATGCTCGAAAGAAAGAGAGACAGAGAGAGGGAGAGGAGCTTACGAAGTGGGTATCGTCCGTGAAGAGTCAGCTGGGTAGTGGTTGGCCACTGATAGCTTTCTGAAGCTTCTGGTTGGGAAGAAGCCCAGAAAGAGAGAGAGAGAGAGAGAGAGGGAGACGTGGGAAGGGAGAGAAGTGGAGATGTGTGGAGCAGTTTCTTCTCTGCAAGTGGACACTCCAGAGTCCACAGAGACGGAGACGGAGACGGAGAGACAGAGCAACGGTTCCCCTGTATGTTTATTTAACGGTATATACGGTTTTCTTGGCCACTTGTGAGTTCTTTCTTGCGTGGCTCGTGGGTTTCGGGCTTTTCAGCTCCTCTTTATCCCTTCTTCCCTTTTTTCCTTTCTTCGAATAAATATCACGAAAAATTTCAAGCTGCCCCTCAACACAGATACCTTAAATTTTTAAACTCTAAACTTACCCACCGCGACATAAATACCTGAAATTTCAAATTTATACATGCGCGATACATACACCCTCTATTTCAGTTTCGGACAAATACCACAAAAAATTTCAAGCTATGCTAAACACAAATACCTTAAATTTTTAAACTCTAAACTTGCACGCTACGATTTAAATACCTGAAACCCAAACTTATACATTCGTGATATATATATCATATATTTCAGTTTTATCCGAAGGTATTTGTCATACTAGTTTAAGTTTGGGGTTTTTTATGACAAGCCAAAAAGTTTAAGGTATTTGTGTTACAATAAACAAGTTTAGGATTTTCAATGATACAAAAAAAAAGTTGGGATAATTGTGTCAATTGGACATAATTTAAAGCTTTTTTTTGTGATATTAGCTTTTCATCTTTTCTCGTTCTTTATTTTTAGTCTTTGAAATAACTCAAAAAGAGAAATCCCATTTTACTATGATCGGTCTATAAAATTAATTTGTTAATTAACGTGGCGGACTGCCATTAGATATCGAATACGATCTATCTAGTTGTATACTCATTTGTAGTCTAGCACTACACTCAACAAGATGATTTTATAGACTAGCTGACTTTTAAATTCGAGCGCTGTAGTCTAGCACTGCGCTCAATAAGATGATTTTATAGACTAGCCGACTTTTAAATTCGAGCGCAGGATCGGGGTTATTTGAGTAATGCTTTTTTTTTTCGTAGAAGAACTTTGTTATTTCTAGAAATTTTACGCTCGAGCATCAACCTTTCGAAAAAAAAAAGGCAATTTTTTTAAGAACCAAACGGTATTTCAAAATTAGAGAAGGTACACAAACTTTCGAATAAAAGAATATAAAGAACTATCAATCACTAATTTACCATTTATGAGGCTCACAAGGTATTTCGTGAGCTCGGAACTCGGATCTCTACCCTCAGTATTTTAACATCAAAATTAAAGCCATAGCGAGCACCGAACTGAATAAAAGTACATTTCCTTAGGCCACTTAAGAAAAGTATGCAAGACGCGAAGATTGGTAGAGCTGTAAAGTAAAAAAGCAAGGAGCAAAAGCGGATTTAGAAGATGAACATTGACAATATCATATTAACGTAAGAATTTCCTAATGTGGGCTTCATTAATTGAAATTAATTGAATTAATTTGGTCTAATAAAGGTAAGGTATATAGATTCTTAATCAGTCTAATGTGGGGTTGGATGGTGTGGGCCGAGTACGGCCCGGTCCGTAATGAGAGGGTCCGTGGTCGAAAACTCTATAAATAGCGCTCAAGTCCCTTCCCTAATATGATGATACACAATTTGACTCACATACAGATCAAGAGAGAACTTTCTTCTTGTGAGTGACAATATCATTAGGCCAGTGTTCTAACGAAGGGTATAGGGAAGACGATCTTGAGTTCGTGTTCGGAAACCGTCACAAATTCCGCGTCAAGTACGATGGATTCCAAACCAGATACGCGAATTGACAATTTCTCCCATATCGTGTTTCGATTTCTAACTATGGTGATCCTGGGCGTGCCATTTTGGTGGCCAACAACTAAGAGATAATGAAACAACTTTTCACCCCCAAAAAAAAAAGATGATGTGAAGAGTATACATACGTAGATACGAATCATTCATGAGGGGAGGCGACCCCCTCGGCTGGCCGGCCGCCCTCCCGCCACGGCCCGCAAAAATATCTCCGGCCTGCTGGCCGGCCGGCCGAAGCGGGAAGAGAAAGAGGTCGTGTGGGTGCACACTGCCTTTGACTCCCGCCGAACGTGTGCTGGTCAACCTCCATTATTATCACGCCGGCCATGGTGGGTGCGAGGAGGAAGACGGAGGGTGAAGAGACCGCCCACCAACTTCAGTTCGTTCGTGGGCGCCCGTCAGTTTCCCCTCAGCTTCCTGTTTCCGGAGATTCTTGTCGAAGACCCGACACGGCATGCCGAATGCAGAGAACGAAACGATCGGTTCGCTTCTCGACGGACGTGACGGGATCATCGTGTGATCGCTCTACAGCTGATTCTGTCTGTCGTTGCCGTATTAAATCTGAGTTGGTGTCACGACTCAGTATGTTTAGAACCTCCGTCTCTCGCTCGCTCACTCGAGGAGTTTGCTTTTTTTTTTTTTTAAAGAAATTCTATTGATATGACCGAGTTCAATCCATGTATTCTACACATGTCAACACACCTCAGTTGATTCCCCAAGTGGTGGCATGTATGTAGGACGGAAGGACACTAATTTGAGGGGCACATGATGGCAAACATTTGATTACATTCCCAGGTTAAGCAGATTTGCAACAACGAAAGTCAAAGGATTATCGACTTCCAAGGAAAGTGTATCAAGTTAGATTACCATACTCCATGTTTATGTTAGGCTAATAACTCGGCTAGATATGGATTTGATGACAGGCATGGCATTCCTAGTTGCTACAGGACTGCAACCTGTGTTCATACGTCTTCCTCCTGATGCCCGGCCTCCCCGTTATCTCTCGCCCGATCTATTCTTGGTAATGAGAAGGTAGTGCACGGCTTCAGGGATATGCAAGACGTGGAGGAGGAGAGGAAAAGTCTTCTCCCACCGGTACAGAATTTTCGTTCTCCGTAACTGCATTCTAATCAAATGCCATGGCTTTGCAATTTTGTCTGCTTCCGACTTCACTGTTTTGCTTCAAAGAGTTTTTCCTGAGATCCGTAGTAGTAAAGTGCCGGTCTGCTGGTGAATTCCAAGAGGTGCTTAACTGTCTCGAGTCTGCTTTTGGGCTGTTCATCATGGTGGGTGGGTCGAGTCTACGAAAAGGGTAACGCAGGCGACTCATGTAGCTTCATTTACGTCGTTCTCCATGAAACTGGCCATAAATGTTGCGCTCCGCACAGCCGCAAATTAGAGGGTGGCACCACAATAATCTTAGGACTTGTATTTGATCCTAATTGAATGCAGTTGGCTGATGCAAATGCGACCGTGATCTCTGCTCCGTTGCTTTCGAGATGTCTTTGAATTCGGAAGGGTATGTGGTTTCAAGGCACTTCCTACTAGTGCTATCAGTTCTCTTCATTTCACGGGTTAATCTGGTTAGATCAGGTGATGCAGAACCGCTTCTTGCTCTGAAATCAGAGATTGATCCGCTGAATTCCTTGAATTGGCAAGGAAGTGGTGTATGCCAATGGCAAGGAGTCAAAGAGTGCATCAATGGGAGAGTCACCAAGCTTGTGCTTGAGCATTTGGATTTGAGCGGCACTTTAAATGACGACATCCTGAACCAGTTAGACCAATTGCACGTGCTTAGCTTCAAAGGCAACTACATATCAGGCCGAATCCCCGGTCTCTCTGGCCTCGTCAATCTCAGATCTCTCTATCTCAACGATAACAGTTTCACCGGCGAGATCCCGAGCTCCCTTTCGGAGCTGAACCGCTTGAAAGTGATAGTCTTGGCCGGTAATCGACTTTCTGGGACTATACTGGAGTCTTTTCTCCGATTGGGTGCGCTCCACACTCTCTATTTGCAGGACAACTTATTTACTGGGACCATCCCTCCATTCTACCAAGCCGGTCTCGCGTTCTTCAACGTGTCTAACAATCGACTATCCGGTCCAATTCCCGCGACTCCTACCCTGATGAGATTCAATGCTTCATCGTTCTCGGGCAATATAAATCTCTGTGGTGAACAAGTCCACGTGGTGTGCAACAGCAGCGTGTTACTGGGGCCTTCAATTAGTCCTGCGTACCCTCCTATTGCGCCGAGCTCTAATGGGTCGGGTAGAAGAGCAAAGCTAATGAAGATTGTTTTAGGGACGGCAGGTGGACTAGTGCTGCTCATAACCATTTTCGGGTCATGGATGGTCTCGAAAAGTCGTCAAGAGAGAAAAGCTTTGGGGGAGGCAAGAGGCCAAGAGTGTGAGAATGAAGCAGCAGAAAGCGAGGAAGAGCTGAGTGGAAACAGAGGCACTGATGGCGGGATACAACGCGGGCCTGCGTTGGGAGGCGAGGAGCTGGAGGCCGAGGGTCTGGTGTTCTTAGGAGCAGGTGATCAGAGGATGAGCTACAGCATGAAGGACTTGTTGGACGCATCGGCGGACATGCTCGGAAGAAGCACGGTGGGGACTACTTTCAGGGTGGAGATCACCTCGGAGTATACAGCAGCCGTCAAGAGGCTGAAGAACGCTAACTATCCGAGCATGGACGACTTCAGGAGAAGAATGGACGTGCTCGGGCGACTCAGGCACCCGAACTTGGTGCCGCTGCGGGCCTATTTCCAGGCCAAAGAGGAACGCCTTCTCGTCTACGATTATTATCCTTACGGCAGTCTCTTCGCGCTGATTCACGGTACGCTCGGTTTCTCTCCATTTCTCGTCCTTGTTCTGGTAGATAAAACAGCGACAAGATTCATTTGCAATGCATCTACTTGAGCGTCCATCCTATTCTCTGCAGGATCATCAGGGACTTCAGGAGGCGAAAAGCCTTTTCACTGGACGGCATGCCTCAAAATAGCCGAAGACGTGGCCACCGCGCTTCTCTACATCCACCAGGTCCATGGCATAACCCATGGAAACTTGAAATCTTCCAATGTGTTGCTCGGTCCCGACTTCGAGGCATGCCTGGCGGATTATGGTCTCTCCTCATTCCAGGATCCGAATTCTCCTGAAGAGCCGAGCACCGGTTCGCTATTCTACAGAGCTCCCGAATGCCGAGACATACGCAACCCAATCACACAGGAAGCGGACGTCTACAGCTTTGGCATCCTGCTGCTGGAGCTCCTGACGGGCAAACCGCCGTTCCAGGACCACGTCCAGGAACACGGGTCCGATTTGCCGGGGTGGGTTCGGTCGATCCGTGAAGAAGAGATGGAGAACACGGGCGATTCCAATCTAGGCAGGGACGTGTACGAGGAAAAGCTCGAGACGCTCTTGAGCATCGTGACGGCTTGCCTCTCGCCCGCTCCCAACAACCGGCCTTCGATGGATGAGGGAGGTCCTGAAGATGATCCGAGACTCGAGGACGGGATCCCAAGCGTCCTCCGGCCGCAGCGACCAGCCGTAGGCTAGCATTTCCGACATGCTTCGTCAATCGACCACAATACCTTCGTGAAGGTGCGGTTCTTGCTTACGCAGCTCGCTCGGTACTCCATTGCGAAGAATTTGCGAGATTGCAGCTTCAATGTAACCGCCGAGATTGCACATTCAGAATTACATCGCGCGACGTGCTATAGCTAGCAAAGCATCTTTGGATCAATCGGGGCGTTCTCGCTTCCGAAAAGCCAAGTTCTCAAACTTGCAAACACATAATTTTCGCATTTTCAATTAAATTCTCGCAAAAACTGTAGATTGCCTCTACGTTCCACATGTAAAATTGTACAAAGAAAAAAAAGAAGTGAAAGTTCCAAACCAGGATTTGAAATGGACATTATTTCAAATACAAGGGTATGAAGTGACTATATCAGTCTCAAATAAGAATCCGACCTCGTGCGGCCAATTGGCATTTCATCCTTCCTTTTTTTCCTTATTCTGTTTTTTTTTTTCGTTTTCTCTTTCCTTGTTCCCTCCGCTAGCCATTACCGGGCCCTGTCGATTGGACTCAAGCGAGGGCAAGAGTTACCCTCATTGGACGGCAAGGGATCGCCCTTGCCCGTCTAAAAAATATATACTTAGAATTTTCTTTTTGGACTAAAATACCCATTCTCCGACGGCCAAAAATAGTCACATGTTGGCCGGCCGACCGGGCCAAAGGTCTTCATTTCGGACGATCTGGCCGGCTTCGTCCTTACTCGAAACATGATCCACTTCATGTCTTTACATGAGGCAATCCGGCCACTTCGGTCAGGGCCCTTATCCGAAATCCTCCCCACAAAAGGGAACCGGGGCCCTCGTTTTTCAAAAGCCGCAGCGCCCCTGAGCTCGGGTGCATGCATGGCACGAATCCGGCAGTAGGGAAGTCAAAAAAAAAAAACACAAATGAAAAAAAAAAAAGAGGGTGGGGGCGCGGCATCAAACCAAAGAGACAGAAACACACGGAATGGGTGGGCGGGGGGGAAAAGGGCAGGAGACGACAGGAAAGGAAGCCCCAAGGTGGAGAGTCCACAATAATCGGGCATCAAATTCCGAGATGAGAGAGAGGAGATGGGAAGGAGAGGGAGAGGGGAGGGAGAGGAGGGGAGCCACTCACTCACTCCCTCCCTCCCTCCTCCAATTATGTCACTTCTCTTTTGCTCCCGAAACCGAATAACTTATCCACAAAATTTGCGCCAAGGAAAAGAAAAAAAAAAGGAAAGGAAAAAAAACCGGGAAGAAATTCTCCCTCCCTCCCCCCCCCCTCCCTCTCTCTTTCTCTCTCCCGCCCTCCTCTTCTATTTTGGCATCGTCCGCCGATTTATCTAATCCGTCGAAAAATCCGAGGCATATTCCAATTAAAGAGGAGGGGGAGGAAAATAGCGGGCGAGGAAAAAGGGACCGGGGGGAGGAAAAAAAACGGATCGGAAAGCGGAATAAGAAATAGGGAGAAATGTCCATCCTCCCCCCCCCCCTTCCCTCGGGCAGCGCCGCCCAAAAGCGGCAGCGGGCAGCAAAATGCGGTGGCGCTGACGCCACGCGAGTTCGGTTGGCTTTCCACCGACTTTCTTTTCGTCGTGCCGTGAATCGAACGAGGAGCTCCGAGGAATACATTGTTCCGGGGAAATAAAATTTGATCTTTATGTCTATTCACTTGCGCGTGAAGGCGAGACAAAATAGCCGGTTTTTCCTTTTTATTTTTCAATCGATCATGTTTATTTCTCAACCCCCGGAAAAAAAAAAGAAGAAGAGGAAGGAGGAGGGGAGAGGATGGGGGGATTGATTATATTTATTTCCAGAAATTTTTTTTCTTTTTTTTTTTTTTTTTGAAAGCGGGAGGAAAAGAAAAGGGGGCGAGCGACCAATTAGGGCTCTGTCGGAAAGTTGAGGCCCAGAAAAGTTTAACGTCCTCTTATTGCTCCCCCCCTTTCTCCCTCCTCTCTCCTGCTGCGCTCTGATTCCCGTGCGCTCTGATTTTTCTCCTCTCTCTCGCTCGCGTTCGCTCGCTCGCTCGCTCCCCAAATTCCGCGTTCTCGATCGGGGATGGCGTGAGGAGGAGCCGGGACCCAATTGGGCAAGCTCCGGTTTTTCCCCCCCCCTCCCCTCCCCGCCCCTACGCCGAGCGGCGGCGGCTGCTCCGATCGATTCTTTGATTTTTGGCGGCGGAACCGCTTCTGGGTGCTTCGAGCTTGGCCGAGCCCGGGCGGCGGGAGGAGGCGGTGCGATCGGAGGAATCTGCGGCAACCGTGGGGGTTTCTTCGGGCTGCTGGTGGGTTTTTCTGGGTCGCGTTCCGGGTCGCGCGAGGGGTGTACGGGAATTCCCTTCCTCCTCTGTTTCTCGGGAAGCTTCAGTGGGTGAGTTGATGATGGAATCTGAAGTCTTGTCGCGGGCCCAAGTCGAGGAATTTCGTGCCGATTCTTAAGCCCGTTGCTGCCCCGAGCTCCGCGGGGAGTGGCGGTGGGGGCTTCGTCCTGCGGGGGAAGTGTCTTCTTTGCGTGCGCGTGTGTGCGCGTGCGCGTGGGGCTGGGGGAGGTGCGGGTGGGTTGTTGTTGGGCGGCGGTAGAGCGGATGGCGTCGGGGCGTTGTTAGAGCCGGGGGAGGGGGGGAAGGTGAGGGAATGGCGATGGAGTCGAACATGCCGAGTTCGTCGGCTCTGGGCAGCAGGCACGCGATTTCTTTCCAGGCCGGCGCGCTGAACACGACGTCGGAGATGGTGCCGATGATGGGGGGCAGTTACTTCGGGGCCAACGGCACGGGCGGCGGGATGGTCTTCTCTGCCGGCAATTCCGCTACCCTGGGAAACAGTTTGGGGTTGGCTCAGGCGGGGAATTCGTCGAGCTCCCTCCTCCTGGATTATGTCCCGGGGCTCAAGCATGATGCGGATTTGGCCGTGGAGTGGTCTGCTGAAGAACAGGATAAACTAAACGAGGGCCTTAGGAGGTAAAAAAAATCTCGAGCTCCATCTAATCTTTGAAGCGTCTGAACGGGCGTCCGTCGGCGGGCATACGTGATTTTCCTCCATTGCTTTGCTTATCTTCAGCTGGAGTTTTAATGGTCAGGAAGTTCTTTGAGCTTGGCCTGTTAGCCATTTAGGTCTTTCCCTCTACCCGGCAATCGAAAGGGAGGAAAGAGGGGAGAGGCGGGTCAGCCGGTCATTATAGAGCTGCCCTCGTGGGCTTGTAGCTAAGAACGTCGTGCTCGAGCTTGTTATTCTGAATATGAGCCGAATATGAGGAAGTGAACGTGAACTCTTTTCTGTTCCACGGGCGCTAATCATTCCAAAACCCGATATTTGAATTCCCTTGCTAGGTGAAATCCCATCTTTAGCTGCTCGGTAGAGACTCTTGTTTAAGCTACGTATAGTGAACTTCTGATATAGCTGCTACCGCTCTCCTGCTTCCGAACATTTTGTCCTCGATAACTCTTTTCGGTGGCTGATAATTAGTTTGATAAGCTTTTGTAGGATCTCGTGAATGATCTGCTGTCTAGACTTCCATTCTAGGTGTAAGCTGTGCCTGTTTGTACAAACTCAAAGTGTATCCTTCGTTTCCTTTGTTTGCACTCGTGTTCCCACTCGATGGTATATGTACTTTACCTGAAGTCTTGGTGGATGTGAGATCTTAATCGTTTTCTACATCAATCATGAGATTATCTTCTTTTCTGCCTTGGAAATCACGAGTGCCTTCCTCCTTTCAATTGTAGATACGCTGATGAGCCTAATATAATGAAGTATATCAAAATAGCGGCCACGCTGCAGGACAAAACTGTGCGGGATGTTGCTCTGAGATGTAGATGGATGACGGTAAGTTCATCTGGAATGTCCTCTGAGTCTAGATAACCATTTCAACTTCGGTGGTTGCTTATGATGCGTTTGGACATTGTCAGTTGTTTGGACTTGGTGTCTTTGCTTGCATAATCTTGTTGACGGAGTTGTATACTTGTCAGATTGAAATGTCAGATTGTTTGCATTTCATGCGAGGGGGATCAGACCTATGTCGTGCACCCAAACCCCACTCAGCTGATTTTATGTTCTTCTTGCGCGTGCACTCGGAGGCTCGGATTGTCTCAGCGCATAATGTTTCTTCAAATACCTCCTTAGAGTCCACAATTGTTTTTCGTGCTTTTGTCACTGTCACTGGGACATGCATGCAACTTCTGTCATGGGATGATCTCTCCTTCTTTATGTCCAGTCAATTGAGTGTTGTTTTAGTCAACTAAGGAGTTAGGCATATAAAACTTGGCCCGGTGTTGAGATCAGTTGGTCGGGTTGAGGAGTGAATCCAATCATGCTTCTTTATCGAACTGCGATGAATTTCAATAATAGGAAGTCGATAAGATATTCTGCAAATAGATACGTGGCGTAGCTTCCGATCTAATCTCCTCCTGCACGATATGCAAGGACAGTCCATAATGACAAAATTTGTGCGTGCTTATTGGGATAGGTTTGGAAACTAAACCACGCTCATTTCCAAAATTTTCCCGAAGAACAAGTCAGAATTTCATAATCAAGTGATCAGAATTCAGCTGGTTTCGATGTTCTTGTGCATGCACTTGGAGGCTTGGATTGTCTCAGCAGATTAATGTTTCTAGAATTGCCTCCTTGGAGTCCACAATCCCTTTTCAATTCCTACTCATGTCATTGTAACCGAGATATATATGTGACTTCTGTCACGTGATGATCTCGCCTTCTTTAAGTCCAATTTAATGGGTGTTGTTGTTAGTCAATTAAGGAGTAAGGCAATTAAAACTTGGGCTGATGTCGAGGTCAGTTTCTTAGGTTGAGGAGTAAATCCACTTGTGCTCCTCTTATCTAACTTTGATAACTTTCCCTCGGAAGTCAATAAAATATTTCTGCTACTTCAAATGCGTCTTAGCTTCTGATGTAATCTCATCCTACGTGACATGCAAGAAGAGTCCATTACAATAATAATGAACTTTGTGTATGTTTGTTGGGATAAATTTGGAAACTAGTTGTGGTCGCCTTACTCGTTATCTTGATGGTCATTCCTTGTTTAAAATTGATCGTGATGACAAATTTTATATGTCCCTATTCTCATACTGAATGAATGAAAGTAGTAGTATGGCGATGTCAAAATTTATCGGATTTATCTATTGAAATGGAAAAAAGGAAATCATTAAAAACTATTGTTAAAGGTCGAGATGACTTGATAGCTCATCGGGCATTGTAAACATGGTCGCTTCTCATACCAAAAGGTACTTGAGCAGCCTCCTGTTTGATTTTTTTTTTTTTTGCTCATTACTTTAATAATATGATCTCTTTCCTTGACCTTCTGGTTACATGCAAATCAACAGAAGAGCTCACTGTAGGTTAGGAGAAAATGTTTCTGAAAATTAGGGCCATCTGGAATCTCATACTGTTCTGGTGTAACATGACTAACTTCATCTTGATAACATAATAGGTGGAAATTGCTTTGCCTTATTATGCTGGTGCTTTCAGTACGTGAGCTTCACTTTGTCTCCTTTCCTTTCTTAAGAATTATTTTTCTTTACTGGGCATTCTCGATATCTTGAAGCCGCAGCATCTTGTAGGAAATTTTGCAATTTTTGGAGCAATAGATGTAAACTCAAATAGTCGCTCCGGCATTTTATTGTTGGGTTTTTACGAGAAAAAGCATGGGTTGTACATTTTTTTGCTACTAAACCAGTTTTGCTCCCTGAAATGTGTCCATGCCATTTTTAACATTCTATCAGAAGGAAAGTTACACTAAGAAAGGGTACCAAGGCAACATGTGTATTAAATCAATTAAGTAGCTACAAGATAATAGAAGAACCATAGAAACTGCAATCCGTGACATGGCTTATACTCCACTGAAGCATAAGGGTGGATGGTCACTCTTTCAAGATTATTGCAGGAGCTTCTATTTCTTCTCTCCTGCTTAAGTCGAACCCAGAAAAGGAAATGAGGAAGGAAAAGTAACTTTTCTCATTTAAGAGAAGTTTTCCTACTTAATCATCTTTACAATCACGTTTGTGTCCCACATGTTCATGAACTTGTTGCCACCTCTGCTCGCATGCAATGTAATAACAAATAATAGAACTTTAGGTGTTGTCATCTAGCTACAACTGACTAGGTTGTGTTGGAAGGATATATTTTGCAAATTACAGGTGCTCTATCACATTGTTGGAGTATCAGTTGGTAGATGTCAAGCCTCTTTTGGCCAAGTCAGTATGTTCAGGCTTCGTTATTCTCCGTACTTCAGCCAAAGCGAAGAATTAAGTGTTATAGACTTCTTTTTCGCATTGCTTCTATTGACTGATTAACCTACAAATCTTTTTGCCATTTTGAGTATTCATTTTGTCATATCTAAGATGGCATATTCATAGTTAAAGCTTCTATAGACGTTTCTTAATAGTTCTAAACGTGTATATATATTTACCCAGTGTCTGACTATTATATATATTTGGCAATTATTAGCCTATGGAATTTTTGTTTGGTCAATATATAAATCTTCTTCTCTCAAGATTGTGGGAGTAACATCATTAGTTGCTTAAATTTACTTTTTTGCTCTGAATGTTTGGTGCCACAATTATTCTGGTCATATGTTGCATCAATTTATTTAAAAACCATCGATACTTCTTTCAATGATCGGCGAAGTTTTATAATTCAAAGAGTAATCAGTTGTGAGCTATCCTAAAAAAAAAATAGGAAACTGGTGCTATACACCTAAACAAGAGGTATTTTCCGGGCAACATAATAAATCAGAGGGCCGTAAGTAGTTGTCAACCATGCACAGAAGAATCAATTGCCAGAGGAATCTACGAAAGACTCTTAAGTCTATATAATCCCAAACTTTCATATCTATCTTGTTTGGAACTGACGTTACTGACCAACATGAGGATAAACATGTGCACCCCCTAGTACCACTTAAATTTACTTTTGTTTTTATTGACCAACATGGAAAGAAAGAGGGGTGCGGGTGGGGGGGGGGGGGTGGGGGTGGGGTTGGGGTGCCCTATGTCAAAATTTTCCAATGGGCACAAGCTGAGATGTTTCTTACAGCCCCTAACAGGTTAAAAAGCGAATTGATGACACAGTTTGAGAGATTCCAGTTAGTACTAGGGCAGTAGACAGACTGTTATACTTCATCTTATGCTGGTGGTATTATAATATTCTGATTGTTTGAATTGACTGACACTCCCTCCTATGTCCTCTTATGTTATGAGGTCTCGTGCTCGAAAGTGCACTTGTTAGAAAGTAAGTTGATTGTATTGGAGTAGGTGGGAAGGTTGCACATATGGGCTGAGAACTAGGTCTATTTATTACTTGTATATTTTTCTCCATGGTTGATCAAAGTTTGGGAGATAAATCAATGGAAGGTTGGGGATTTTTCCAATCAAGACTTTATACATGTTATTTCGTCATTGAACTTTTTCCAAACAAAGTTGGCAGATAATATATTAAATGGTGGCCACAATGTGGGATTCTTGGAGGAGGTAATGGTTGTTAGATCTAAGGAAAATTGCAACATGGAATAATTTTTTTTGAAAATACTTCCTCGTGTTAAGCTTGGGCTACAAGACCTTGGCTCTTTTGGGCTTTGTGACTTGCTTTGCACCTTGAACAAACTGATTTGATGGAATTTGTGGTTAATACGACCTTTGACATGCAGAAACATCCTCGATTATATCATACTAATTATGATACTGTATATTTATATCCTTTCATGAGGATTAATCAGATGATTCATTGATCTGACTCATGCTGTGGAATTGCTGCAGAGGAAGCGAAGGAAACCTGAAGAACACAATCTAGGAAAAAAGGTGAACAGCCGAAAGGTGTGTCCCTCTTTACATTTTTGTTTACCGAGAAGTGTCTTTTTTCTATTCTTCTAAGTTCTTTAAAATTTAAACTAAGAAACATTATCTAGAACTGATAATCCTAATGGTGATGGCAACCATTAGCCAGCTATTCTTTTCTTGTTTGGGGTCCCCGTGTCCTTATATGATACTACATGATAACTGTAGGTTTCCTTGTGTCCCTGTATGTTTGTACCTTTGGAACCTTTTGGTATTAACCTCTTCTTTCTACTACAATAAAAATTGCGGCAAACAATTTTGTAGTTAAAACCAGTCCTGGGATTCTAGAAGTGAAAGTCATACTTTGTGAAGTTTGTATCATGTGCTTTTTTCTTACGAGTGTATATCATGTTCTACTGGTGTAAGTTTGATTATTCAAAACATTTTTTGCATATGAGTTGATTGCCTTACTAACCACCTTTGCAAACCAAGTTATTTTGGATGTGATAATTTCATGACCATGCCTCTTCAGGATAAGCTGGTGGAATTGTCTGCAACTAATTCTTCATGTCTACCACAAAATATGGCTGCCTATACTCCTATGATTCAGCATATGGACCATAATGAGCTTCTATCTTGTGAGGGTCAGTAGTTCTTGTTTGATTTTCATGAACAAAATCAGATAATCCTGTTTCTGTCACAACTTTGTGTGTTAAATTCACCTGTTTTGTTTCTATGATGGCAAATCAAAGGTCATATTAAATTTTCATAGATTGCTGATTCACTTTTTATTGTTTAGCATATCATACCACTGAAATCAAATTTCTTCGTTTGTCCTTTCAACTTTCGCCTTTTTCTTTTTTTGAAGTTGTAGAAAGAATGAAATGACATGAGTTTGTCTCCTACTTATTTTGCAGATGAATGTCTTAAAGTGCATATCATCAGTTGTAGGTGAAAGTTAAGTTTGTTACACATACTTTTCTGTAGCTGCATGAATATTTCATTAGTTGGGAAAAACCATTGCTCGTTCAATGACACTTTGAAATGCTTATTTAGCTTTACCAGTCTATTTTTTATGCCATGCCTGCTGCAAAGGTCATAAAGAAGACTGATATTGGATAAATCATCGAATTCTGCTATGTCTAATTTGTTTGGCCATGTGAATTATATCTTTTGTGTACCGACAGAATTTCTTTTTATTAGTGTAGAAGGAGATAAATGTTCTGTTAAATCTCTTTTGCATCATTACATTTTGCACTCAACTTCCTTTTAGCCCTTTCTAACCAAAGGGGTACACAACGTGTATCTGTTTTTTGTGCCCTCATATTCTATAGGAGATTAAATTGAGCACTACATTTAACATCCATGACATTATCCCTCAATGTCTTGTGGCTCATGGTCATGGTGATACGAAAAAGACGCTTCTTATTCCCTGACCTTGTAGTAGACTGTTTTTCCCGTCTTTGACAAGATGGACTGGTTATATTAGAATTCACAAGAAGCCATGATGAGTCAATTATCATTTGGATGCGCTTGTCTTGAAATTTATGGGATAACAATTATCTTTAGTTGCTTGCTCAGGGATTGATGGCACGTCGAGGCAGCTCTTAAAGCAAAATGCACAAGCATTCAACCAAATCTCTACGAATCTTCATATGCTCAAGGTACAGTGCAAGAGGCCTTTTTTGTGCTCAATATTTTTGCACATTCTACCTGAAGGAAAGTGGCTGCAAAACTATCTGTTTTTTCTTTTATGAACAATAAGTTTGTATATTTGGTTTAGTCAGCTTTCTTGTACTTGTTGGAATTTTGTTGGTAAGGTTGGAGAATACATCTTTATTCATGCTCTTAATTTTCTTTAATATGTTTGATTTATCTTCAACCATCAGTTTTCTGGTAGCTCTCTCTCTCTCTCTCTCTCTCTCTCTCTCTCTCTCTCTCTTAATGTGTGGTGTGAAATCAGATCTATCCACAGATACATGCTCACATATGCGCGAGTTTGTGTGAACGACGATTGTTAAGAGAAAATTGCATGGGGAATCTTATCAATGGAAAACTAACATTTAGCATCTTTATTTGTTTTGTGATAACATGGGGGTTTTGTCCATTCACATGATGTCTCTATGTTGATCTTCATAATATCGAACTATAAGTTCTCTAAATGGCAACAATGCAGTGTGTATTGTTCCATCAGTTGTTTAGTGATTCTTGTCTGGTTAATAACTTATACCCTACATTGTGAACTTATTTATATGAACGAGGGCTGTTAAGCAGTCACCTTTTGAGGTATTATTCATACCCAACGATTCCATTGCTATGGAGCTAATTTTTTCTTATGAAGAGAGGACTATCCATTGTATCTTGAATAAAAACTGAGAGAACTGCTATGGATGGGCCTACTCGATGTCCTTTTGTATGGTTTCTACTATAATTTCTTCTGTTCTATCAGTCATAGACATATTTATATTCATCTGCAATGTATAGGTCAGGTCCCTTTTCTGGGCATAAGAATTACAATTTATCTCAACTTTCCTCATCATGCAATTTGGTAAATTGTATGCGGAGGAATTCTACCGGCTTACTTTCCATCTAATGATTATGAGTAACAGTTACAGGAGAACCTCGACCTCTTCTACCGTACAAGGAACAATATATCTTCTATCCTGGAAAAGTATGTTGAGCTTCATTGTTTCTCCTTCTAAATAGTTTATTGATTGTATTGGCGACATTGGGTAAATGGTTTCTTCCAGTGACTTCCATTGCATTGTGCAGCATGAGAGATACGCCTGGTATAATGAGCCAAATGCCACCACTACCTGTATCCATTAATGAGGATCTTGCAAATACTATATTGCCCAATATTAGTCAGGTAATACAGAATCAATTTCTCTATGCAGTTTATACATATTTGAAATGTTAACCCTATGAATAGATTCCTCTCTACTTTATTTTTGGGGAAATGATTACTTATCTATTGGAATGCAGTTTGAATTGAAGTCTCGTGTTCTTCTCTGTTCAGTATATTCCAGTTCCTCCATCCCAGTTTTTCTTGCATCTGCTTCATTTTATAGATATGCACTTAATCAACTTATCAGGTCAACTAGGTCAACTATTCATCTTTGCAAATACTTTGGGTATTCTCCTCAGAGGTGTCAAAAACTTGATTTGGTTTCAAAACCAACAAATTGGAGATCTTTGGTATAATCTCTTGTGGAGTAGTGGATTCTCGGGACTAATTTAATTTGTTTTTCGACATATTCAAGTCTAAGACTTTTGTGAATTTGTGAAATAAAGGGGTAGCAGTGCTCAGCCGCTTCTCTATATATTAGTAATGAGTCTAGGGAGTCAGTGAACTGATTGTGCTGTCAGTTTAGTCTGAACTGGTTCCATGTCGGGCAGGTGCTTCACTTTTATCATGCAATTGGCATATTTTTTAATAGGTCCTGGCATCAGCTCCATGCTGCCTAAAATTGTGTTATTGCTACCTAATATTGTCCTGCCTGTTTGCTCTTCTTCCAGTCAATCATGTTTGGCTCGCATGGAAGGATCCCGTTGAAGCAGGAGCCAAGGTGCTAAGGGGGGCTGATTGAAATTCAATTGCATATACAAGATTTGTGAAGTACAGAACAATTCTGCTGTATAACACAAGATGCTGTTGCTGAACATTCTTCCTTCTGTAGAGCTGAGCGTCTAGCGATTGCCAAAAAGTTCAGAGATCGCATTTTTGGAATTATAACCTCCACCTCTCAAAATAGTGAAAGCGAAAGCATGACGATAGAAGCGCAGAACATGCGTTATCTACTTATCTTGAAAATGGAGGTTTCTTGACAAAACTCCCTTTCCTCGGTGAAGCTCTAGTTTAAGTGCATTGTGTATAAATCATAGACATCTACTTTGTATTACTGTCTCAGTGCCTGATTGTAACTTATATCTAAGTCAATACTCAGGTTATGCCACCGATCTTATACATTGTCAGCATCCATGTTATGATTCTTCGATGTACTTTTGGAGCATTTGTGTTTTTATCATTCTCGTTTGGGTCGTCAGAGCTCGTTCCACTTTGTAATGATGTACCGAAAGTCATTTTGACAATCTCCGAGCTCCAGGAAAATAAATTCTTTCGGAGGGACAACGATGCGAGTCCTTGTTTTAATGTCGTCTCTAACTAAATTCTTCTGTATGATTCTCCAACTGTTTTTCACGACATTCTGCAGTGACATTAACATTCGATGTTGGTTTCTTTAGTTATCATAATTTCGATCCATTTCTTTTATAGAAGGCAGCTGATGAGAACCTTTTAGCTGAGTAAAGGGCAAAGATATCAGCATCTGGGCTCTGGCCAACCTTCTTTCTTGGGTACTTTTTGATATTCAGTATCTTTGTAAGGTCATGGACACCAGAGGAAGCTAAATGCCAAACGTTCTAAATCATCGTGTTGGTCGGGTTATGAATTTTTCCGGCCATAATACCTGTTTAATCGAGGCTGATTCGTTCAATTAGTCAAGTTGTTTCCTTCGAAATATCGGACGTTTCAAGTCGCTCTTGAACTCTAGGTACATCATGTCGAACGCGATTTTGCCGTCTGCATCCCGCGTGGCTTCCTCACCGTTGTCTGCGACATAGGTGGCAAAATTCGAGAACAATGTAGGATGGGATTCCTGTTTGGAGATACTAACTTCATTAATTTCCTAATTTCGGAAGATCTTGGTTTTACATGCCTTAAAATATTAATTCTCTGTTTCCCCCCTTCCCCACCCCCCTCCCCGCCCGCCCAAATTTCTATCTAATCAATCCATACGAGCAATCCCTCTTCCTACAACAATAGATAAGGGTTAATAAATCGAAAAACTTTAAATTGATACACTTGTGATAAATTTATTCCAAACTAATTTTTTGAACGCAAAAAACGTTAAATTGGTATATTTGTGACAAGTTTACTCTCCATTAAATTGCATTAGTATCACAAAAAATCATAAATTGATAAGCTTGTGATAAAAGGAGGGGTAAAATCCTAAACTGGCATACCTGTCAACTGCCATGTATCATCCAACTCAGTAATTCAATGGTAAAATTTAACGGAGAGTAAATTTATCACAGGTGCACCGATTTGGGATTTTTTAATGGTCAAACAATAAGTTTAAGATAAATTTGTCACATATGTATTAATTTGGGGCTTTTCGTGATATTGATCCTAGATAAAATGATGTTAGCCCGTCTAATATAAAACAGGAAAAAAAAAACATGTGGCCAGGAGAGGAAAGAACCAAGAAAGCTTTCTATGGTAGTTGTTAGTAGACATAAGCTTCCAATTGGAGCGAGACAAATTCCACTAATTGAAATCAAATTTGACGAAAGGGGCTGCCTAAAATCCAAAATTCACTGCCTTTCTCGATTCAAGATAAAGACAAAGAACATCCCTAACCAACTCAAAAAAAAAAAAGAAGTATACCTTGTCTTTTCATTAATTCCGAATGTGCTAGTTTATTAAATTAATTAATAAATTAATCAGTTGATTAGTTAATTAGCCTCCTTGGTTGTTACTGATGAATTGGACCTTCGGTTTGGCATCTCAAATTGCCCTTCAAAAGAGGCCAACGAAATGGCACTCTCTTCCAAACGGAAAATGGCCATAGCTACCCACTTATAATATAAAGAAATTGCACATACTTGTATGCTATGACTTAATCGAATTTGGAAGATTATGCAGAATGTCTTTAATAATCGATCCATTCCAGTCAAATCTCCAGCTCGATCACGGCGCTTATTTAAATCAAAGAGCATCCGATCTCTGTCTAATTAGCCGCCTAATCAATCTCGATTAATTTTAAAGCTTCGCGTCGGAATAAAACAAACGTGATATCATAAGTTACTAAAAAAACAATTGGTTTAGTCCGCTCGGGTGCACGAACTCTTCTGATCGATCGATGATGAGGACTTTGTCCCTGTCCTCGGACGGCATCACATTTTCAAATAGGTCTTGCTTTTTGTTGTCAATTTGGATTCTTTGACTTTTGTGATTGAGTTTGTCGCTTTTTTGTTGCGATTGCAATATATTATCAATCTAGCTTTCTTCCTATGCGGTTTCATAGATGAAGTAGTTTGAGCTTAATTATTTAACAGTTTATTTTGTCTCATTGGTGCTTAATGAAGCGAATATTCGTGGTTTAATTGCTTCATAGAGGAAGGCCAACTAAAAAAAGAAATGGAACATTTATCCTATCGAAAAATCAATCTTTGGTACCCTTCGCTCAATGAGAAAATGGGTCTGGATTAGACGGATTGAAACTTATGGGGCTCAAGGAATGATGGAGGAGAATGAAAAAAAAATAAATAAAACAAGAATAGCAATAAGAAAATGAAGCAGAGAAACCTAGATTTTCCATGAGCAAAATCAAACTTCAAAAGGATCTTTCGAATTTTCAAAGAGTAAGGGACAAGGAGATTGATCAAGAAAGTTCTCTGGATCTTATACATACACATATAAACGGTTTCTTTTTTTTTTTTCAGAAAACGTTGCTCAAGACCATGAACTTGTGATCGGGGTTTAAATTAGAGGACGAAGTTCATAGTGCTATGACACACAAATGAAGCCCGGCCTAAATTCGTCGTTCGGCCGAAGGAACAAAGCAAAGCTAAAGTTTCCATCCCGTAAAGAACGGAACAGCAAAGTTAGGCCGATCAAACACCCAAAAGGAGTACAAAAAGGGAGGTTTCCGAACAAAGACACGTGATTCCCGAAACAGGGTTTTGCAAAATCAAATCGGAGCTTTGCAATCTTATTCTAATGCTTGGGCGGCCACAGATCTTTCCAGAAATTCTGGTGTGAATGTCTGAAAAATTTTTTTAAAAAATTAAGGATGTTTTGAAAAGAAGGAAGAACGTGGAAAAATGAGAAACAGACCAGAAGTGTCTGCTGGGCGGCACCGTGTCGTGGAATCGAGTCTTCAATGATTTTGGGTCACGTCATGCCCCTCAAGAGGAGCACAATGCCTTTTTCCACTGTATAAACATGTGCATGTGATCTATACACTATACTGTGCTGCTATATTATATATAAAATTTTCTGGGCTCTAGCCCACAAGCAATTCCCCCTTCTTTTTTTTGGGGGGGGTTTAGCAAATATATATGATTTTTTTGGTCGTATTGCCTTTTCTAGTAAGTTTCTACATAGGGTTACACTTTGCCTTGTGCCACATTTGATTTGATAAGAAATGTGTGGAGGGGAGACCATAGGAACCTTGAAAAGGAGATGCCATACGTTCAATGTTTCTTTGTTCTCGCGAAGGAAGACAATCCCATTGCATTAAAGCAAAAAAAAAAGAGGCACAGCCAAACACCCTTTTTGCTTTGTGGGTTCGGAAGTGTGTGACTTTTTAACAGGAAAAAGAAAAGTCACAATAAACGCCTACCGTCTCTTTGTTCTATGTCCTTTTTTTTCTCCCTTAAAAAAGTGACTGAGCGATTAAGAAAACATTTGTCGCGAATGGATCGATAATAGTTGGGTGATTCATGTGCTGCCAGATACTAGAGAGTAACAATGCATGACCTGAAAGTCCTTTTCGTCCTCACTTTGTGGTGTCACGGGCGCTGCAATCACGAAACTAGATGACAGGGTTTTATAATTTCATCCTATCTTAGTCGGGCCGAATCCGGTTGGTCCTTCTTGGCTTCCGTGCCTGATCACAGGACTGTGTACTTGTTTAAGTTGATAAATTCAACAGACGTTATGAAGTTTTCCGAATATGAAACCTACTGTCAATTCCCAAGCGCCCGAAAAACACTGTGCATGTGGTGTTGCCTAGCTTCTTAGAAAGTACCAAAAGCCAAAAAGAGATCAAAGACATATTCGTGGAGTACAAAGGGGACCGACAAGGACAGAACAAATCAGAGTGCAGTTGAGTTCCTAGTCCAAAGCAAAAAGTTCATTGGGGGAAAAGCTCTTTTGGCACTTAATTGCCATTCGTCCATGCACGAAACGGTTCCCTCCTTTAGTAAAGAGTCAAAAAGATCTGATGTGGGTTTTTTGGATCCATTCCTTTTACCACCTAGCTCCGCCGCTCTCCTAAAGTCTTTGAGAGTACCAGTTAGATTCACCCATGAAACTCAAAAGAAGGAAGAGAAAAAAGAACAAGAACGCACCGAGTGAAAGTTGGTGCATATGCAAAAAGCGAAAGTTGATTTATGGATCGAGTTGGTCCAACGTGACAGTATGACACCAACTTCACCTGCACCTTCTCGGGCGCGATTGACTTCATTCATCGCACCAAGGATTGGTACCCGAGTCCAGACAAGAATTTGGCTGCAAAAAAGCAATAAGATTTCTCCTCACTTTTCATAGGAGGCTTGACTTCCCAACCTTGTTTTTTTGGGGAGACCGAGTCTCTCTTTCTCTTTCTCTCAAGGGTGAGAGCGAAATGCTCTCATGCTGCCACCTGTCGCTACTCGGAGCTCCTCCCTTTATTCCCTCCGTCCCCCCCCGCTTTTGTCCCCTTCTATTTGTGCTCTTCCGCTCCCCCTCCGCCTCTCTCCGCCTTATAAATACGCCTGACCACCGCCCAAACCACACTCTCTCCTCACACTCAGTTGCAGCGATGGGCTCGATCTCAGACCCGCCCCTTCTGACCAGCTTCACCCAACTCCTCCGGAGATGCCACACCAACCCCTCCTCCTCTCCAATCAAGAATGTCAACATGGTACTCTGCTTAATATGTTATCTTCATGCTGATTTGTAGAAGATTCTGCAATGCAACCATTCTGATTTTTTTCGATTTGTTACTTCAATAGATGCCCCAGGAATGTGAGCTCCCAGTCATCGACCTGAGCGGGCTGAGCAGTGAATGCGAGGCAGAGAGGCGGTCGTGCGTGGAGGCCATATGCCGGACCTCCGCGGAGTGGGGATTCTTCCAGGTGGTGAACCACGGGATCAGCAGCGAGCTGCTTGGGGAGATGAGGAGGGAGCAGGTGAAGTTGTTCGAGACGCCCTTCGAGGTCAAGGCCCACTCCGCCCTCCTCAACAACTCCTACCGCTGGGGCACTCCCACTGCCACCTCCCCCGCCCAGTTCTCCTGGTCTGAGGCCTTCCATGTCCCCCTCACCAAGATCTCTGACCCCTCTTGCTATGGCCAGTTCATCTCTCTCAGGGGAGTGATGATGGAGTTTGCCACCGCCATGTCTAGGCTGGCCAGGACGCTGGCGGGGGTCCTGGCAGAGAACCTTGGGCATCGGGGC
Organism: Syzygium grande; assembly: GCA_024733475.1. Taxonomy (NCBI): domain Eukaryota; kingdom Viridiplantae; phylum Streptophyta; class Magnoliopsida; order Myrtales; family Myrtaceae; genus Syzygium; species Syzygium grande. The sequence continues at coordinate 10,878,093 of JAMXDD010000009.1, forward strand.
GGCCACGGCGCGTTCGACGAGATGTGCCACGAGAGCACGTGCTTCCTCCGGCTAAACCGCTACCCGGTGTGCCCGCTGTCGCCAGAGATGTTCGGGCTGGTGCCCCACACGGACAGCGACTTCCTGACCATTCTGTACCAGGACCAGGTGGGAGGCCTCCAGCTCCTCAAGGACTCCAGGTGGGTCGCCGTCAAGCCCAACCGAGACGCTCTCATCGTCAACATCGGAGACCTTCTTCAGGTAATAAAAAAAGAAAGCACAAAGTCAAAACAAATTGCCCAAGTCAATATCGTCCTGGGCTCATCCTATCAATCCTCGTCCAATTCTTCAAATGCTCTGACTTTTCTTGTGCCTTGAACGAGGACAATGATTAACGCGAGTATGAATCGGTCATCTCTCTGGGCAGGCGTGGAGCAACGACGTGTACAAGAGTGTGGAGCACAAGGTGATAACGAACGACAAGGTGGAGAGATACTCCGTCGCCTACTTCCTTTGCCCTTCGTACGACTCTCTGATCGGGAGTTGCAGAGAACCCTCCGTCTACAGAAAGTTCACTTTTGGAGAATATCGGAAGCAAGTCCAAGAGGACGTCAAGAGAACCGGCCACAAAGCTGGTCTCCCACGTTTCAGGCTACAAATGAGTATATAAACACAGTTCATTCAATTGAAATATACGAAAGCCATCCTGTGGGGACCTCCATGGTTTATAGACTAATACACAGTTCTTAGAAATTATATTAGTTTATTGAAAAAGAAAAGAAGAAGAAGAATGAAGAGAAGAAAAGAGACGAGGAGATTCTTTTTAGGTGTCTTATGATGTATCCGTAAATCTATAGCATACCATCCATACTCTGCAGCCTTCAAACCAGCGAAAGAAGAAGGAGAGACACATCATGTATGAGTCAATATGGCCTTTGTACAAGACCTTTTTGACATACAACATTAGTACTTAACTGATGTGAAGCCTTTTTGACTCTCTCTCTCTCTCTCATTTGACCGCAAATAGTGTTCTCTTGTCATTCATATCTCATATGTCATGCCAACCCTCAGAAGCTTATTCCTTGGGATCGCCATGATTTTCTCGCCTTGCCTGAAATTTTTCCTGAGAAAACTGTAGGCATAGTCGATGATGATCTTCTTGCACAAGGATGAGTTCGGCTCGGCGACCATCTCGGCTTCCCCAAGGAGGTACACCGTGCCCATCTCCATTGCTCGCTGCACGATTTGCATCTCCTCTTCTGCCTCTAGGATTGCTGTCTCATCCTTGCGGTTGTCATCGTGGCTCTTGGCCTCGAGGAAGAAATACTCATGCCGGATGAATTCCTTCAAGTTGTCCACCAATTGGCGCTCAAACTCATGTGGCTCCTCTCTCTTGTCCTTGTATCCATACCGCACGACGCAGCGGAACATCCTGATACTCCTCGGTTCGACCTGCCTGAACAAGAATCGCTCCTCCAGCTCAACCTTGCTGATTGGGAGGTTCTTGATCGAGACAACGACTAGAATAGAGTGGATTGACGATATATTAGCCACAAAATGCGATAATATAGGAGGAATGCCCTGCACGAGCTCAGAGTAGAGGAGGGCAATCCCGGGGACCCGGTTGATGCTTGGGTTTGTGGCAAGATCTCTGATGAACTCCGTTGAGACCTTGTTCTTGAGCTCGTACATGTACCGTTGCTTGTGGACGTATTGCCATATTATCATGACTGTCATAAGGACGGCTGCAAACACGAGTGACAGGAAACCGCCCTCTCTGAACTTGTAGAAGACTGACGAGAGATAGAACAATTCAATCGAGCCGAAGATGGTGAAGAAGAGCACTATCCACCATATGCTCGTCTTCCATATCACAACCATGATGAGAGTGACCATGCAAGTTGTGATCACCATGACGCTCACCACAGCAATTCCTATAACCCAACTTTCAGGAAACAAATCAAATTATAAAAGCCACCAAATTAGGTCCAATTGGAATTTTTGTAGGGCGCAAAATGTTTAGGCCGGTCCAAATTGATATAAAGTTATCCAAAGTTTTGAAAGGGAAGGCAATCAAATTGATTCATCAATGAAGTCTAATGATTTCGACTTACCGTATGCATTGCCAATGTTGGTGGGTGTCTGGAAGCAGGCGGTGACCAATACGCAGGCAAACATGAGCATGTAGTTCACCTCCGGTATGTAAACCTGGCCCTCGTACTTGGCCGATGTGTGAACCACCTTGACCCTCGGGAAACAGCCCAAGGTCAAAGACTGTGAGATGATGGCGAACGTCCCTGAGATCATTGCCTGGCTGGCAATGATCGCCGCGGTGACAGCCACCACAAACATCGGCCAGTACAACGGTCCTGCTCATCGATCAATATGAGTCATGAAACATTATCAAACATGGTCTCATTTGTACAGCAGGCATAAGGCCTCATAATCTTTCGTGAGCTCATCCAATACATCGCAGACGATTTACCTTGGGAGCCTAATTCGGGTTAATTTTCTAAGTCTTGATTATGGCAATAATACTAATTAATTTTCTTTGCTAGATTATCTTTTATGAAATTCAAATGAGGTGTTTTATTTTAATTTTACATACCTGGGATTGAGTCATAGAAAGTGTTGGCAACATTGCCAGGGTGCTTCATGAGATAAGCTGCTTGTCCACTATATGCGGTCAGAAGTGCAGGAAATACGAGGCAAGAGAAGCTGATCTGCATCAATTGTACTCGCCATTAAATAAATCCAACAATGGGAACACACGTTACTAGCCGTGTAACTAGTCCATAGGACATAAATACTTCGCCTGACAATCGTCTATATAAGAAAAGGTTCAGTTGGAACTTTGAGTTACGTGGTCCATAAAAGAGAGAACTGAGCAAAATTATGGACGGAGCTGTAGTTCGCACCACGCATATTTAGAGTTCGAAAATATGCCGGGTTTGTAAGGAGAGTTTTACAGATATTGTGCGTTTCGATCAGAACCATGAAATCGGTGCGCAAGATTTAGAAACACGCACGCTTTTGCTCATTACAAAAACTAGGTGATATATATCTACTTACTTGGATTGCTCGGACATTGAAATGACCCAGATCAGCAAACATGGCCTCAGTTCCTGATTCAATGGAAACGTTCATATCATTGTGCTTGGGACTTTTACCTACTTGTATACCAAAAAAGCACACACAAGCATGATCACACGAACCTGTAATGCAAAGGAAGATGCCGCCGAGCGAGACCCAGGCTTGCTTGCCGTTGCGGTTGAAATAGTCGACAATGTACTTAGGGTTGAAGGCACGCAACACACTGATGTCGTACTTGAACAGGTTGAAGATCCCGATCCCGATAATGAATGTGAACCAGACAAAAATGATGGGTGCAAATGAGAACCCAACCCGGTCCGTCCCGAACCTCTGGACGCAGAAAAGTAGTATCAGGATCACCACCGATATCACCACCACCGCATCTGCATGTCCATACATAAATATACGCGTGAAATAAAGAAGAGAGTTATAAATGGATTTTTGAAGCATATTTGTCTAATCAATTTGCTAATAATTACGCATTGAATTCTTACCTTTGCCCAGTGACTTGATCCCACTCAGTGCTGAAAGAACTGCCAGAACCCAAAAGGAAAAAAAAAGAACCAGAGAGGTCTTCTTAGCTTCCAAGATGCAAAAAGTACTTCTATTTCTAACTCGATGATATCTTGATGTCGCACGAAGCATGGAAGGATAGACCATCTTAACTGAGATGGGACATTGTAGGTCCACCCAGGTTTGGAATTCAAGAATAATAGAGGTGTTTCCTGGCTAGTAGATTAATAGCGAGAAAGGATGGGCGATTTTAACCTGAAATGGATGGAGTGAGAACACCGTCGCCGATGACCATGGAAGTGCCCATGATGGTGACAAGAAAGAGGACGATCTGGGCGGTCTTGCTGTTCTCCAGCATATGCTTGATCTTCTGAGTTCGTCGCAACTGCTTTGATGGAGTGTCGAGCTCGTAGTTCGAAACTTCTCGATCCTCAGGCTGGTGATTCGGTATCAGACTCACCTTTGCGTACCTACATATCAGCGTGTACAATGCGAACGTCCCTCCTGAAAGCAAGCACGGTGCACCCGAGTTAGAATTGTGAAAATCATGTCATTGGTCGCCACCATAAAAAAGAAAAAGCTAATAGCAAAAGATTGGCACGTGAACCTACAAAAAATGGTCACCTACATTATCCTGATAATCCTACTATATGAAGCACAATAGAGGTTCGACAAAATAAAAGAACAATAGAGGTATACACGCGTACCGTCGCCATTGTCATTGGTGTAGAGGACGATGAAGACGTACTTAAGCAAGGGGATAAGGGCAATCGTGTAGATGATTAGCGACAGAACCCCGATAATGTCGTGAGTGTCCTTAATTCCCTCTGTGAATGTACTCGAGTACACGTAGAGTGGAGACGTCCCTATGTCACCATACACCACTCCAATGCTCTGAAATGCCAAACTCAATGTCCTTTGCCAATTCACCTGTAAATCAATTATTTCATCGGTTTAATGAAAAATGCTCGGTTATTCTGGGGGAAAAAGGATTATCCCTGAAGTCAACAGTAAAAAGTAGATTCAATTTATCAAGGGTAGCATATGATGATCACATCATGTAAGACTTGAATTGCAAAATCTGTTAGTATATGCGTTATTTCTCAACAATTGCAATCGGAGTTAAAGTTAGGGTTTCTCGAGTTGATTTAACGGATTAGCACATCTGGTCACCATTTGGAAACCTTGTGTTTGCAATTATATCTAAGTTGAAATTGAGAAGTTTAATGGCTAGAACAACTTCGAGTGGTGAAGAATTAAGATGCGTGCCCTGTTGACAACCCAAATTTTGATAAAAGGAAGAGAGCTCACTCTTTACTCTTCAATGCTAGATTAGGTAAAAATTTCTAGGCTGAAGTAGTGAGTTCTTCTTGCTGGTTAGTGAATAAATCACCATCATCAGCAATTGATTGGAAATTTCTCGAGGAAACTTGGTCAGGTGAGCTTGCTAATTACACCGAACTCAGAGTGTTTGATTGCCCCGCTTATGTTGTGTGAGTGATGGTGAATCCGATGGTAAGGAGGTTGATGTTCCCTGGTTATTTGCATAGGGTGAAGGAAGATAGGTTGTGGTTTATTGAGGAAGAATCACCCGAGCTTATATTCACAGAGATGTTACCTTTGACAAATTTGCTCATTTTCACAATAGGAGTGAGGGATTAATTGTAGAGAAAGATTTGGATGATATTAAAAAACAAGTGGAGCTTCAAAGAGAGCCTAGAGGTGTTTACTGTTTAGAGCGCGGTGGATGTGACATTGTTTGCAAAGTTGCTGCTTTCCAAAGTTAGAGGTCCCACTTAATGAAGCTTCGAGGTGGTTAGTGAAGTTGGATGAGATAGAGGGCTAGTTGCAAACAAATACTGATTTAGAAACTTGGGTGCACTAGAGATAGTTTCGAGTTTGGAGATGTAGAGAGTGAAGAGCGCTGAAATGTTGCGAATGACTCATAAAAGTTATTTCAAAAAAGTATTGATATGCTTCAACATGTGATTGAAAATTATGTAAGTACCCCACGTGCGACCTATCATAAATTGTTTAGATTGTCACTGTGTACTTGGATGGAGGTGGACCACTTGTCCCATGCTTCACTTGCTATTACCATCAATTATGTAAGCCATGTCAGGATATTAATGGGCTTGATCTTTCACGTGCTATTAAGAGAATATTTACAGTTAGTCTAGGTGAATATCGTGGTGCTGTAAAGTGGATCCTACTAATTTTGTTGGGGACAACAAATGTTGGGTATGTTTCAGAGGATGCAGTTTAAGTAGGGTGGCAGTAATTAAATTTGTGAACTCCAGGGTCATGTAGGGAATTTGAAAGATGGTCGTTTTTCAAGCAATTATGCCTTTTCTTCTAATAGTTAAGTCATTAGTTGGAAGACGTCGTTGAGAGAAATGACAATTTTGGGATGATTGAGGTTGAAAACACAGTGACAATAAAAGTAGCTGAAGAGGTGGTGCGGTCAAATGGCTTAGTTATCAATGTTGGCATGGGACATCGGATTGATGTGGTGATTAATGGAAGCTAGAGATATCAATGGAGAATTGAGTTAATTGGTGATTGATATTTCAGCATAAGAAATCATATGTCAGGAGAGGATGTGACACTAAAGAAACTTCTTGTAACGGAGAATCCTGAGGATGTGTGGACTAAGTTCATTCCTCTAAATAAGTCCGAGCTTCGCTTGGGCTTGATAGATGTCTGCAATGGTTGAGAGCCCGTCCAGACGTTGAGAGAGTTGACACGGGTGTTAAGATTATATCTCAAGTTTAAGTCCGTGAAGGAAACTCATTTAGGTAGAAGTTCCAAATCCGAAAAGGACTTGTGGTTTTTTTTTGTTTGAACAAGTAAGGACTTAATGAAATAGTTTCCGCATTGGAGCTGGATTTAGGTTCCCTAGTTTAGTTTGGCAATTCACACAAAAAACCATAAAAACTGAATTCTGTTATACACTAAGCAAATATGAGAAGTGTTAGGATTTTCTTTCTATTGAGTTTTCTATTATTAGTGTGTTTTGGTTTTGGTGTAATCTAGCAATAGGAAACACTCGAGGGATTGTGTAAGCTCTGCAACTCGCCGGATACATAATGAATTTCTTGGCGGTTGGCTACCCTCATGAAGTAGGTACTAACACTTAAACCTAACTACATTGTGTTGTTCCCCGTTGATTTCTCCAATAATTTTTCTTCTTGCATTGGACTTGAATTACAATATTCGTTACCTTCTATCTTATTTCACAACCTATGACGAGCATATGAAGGTGATCGAACTCGTTGCAGTCTCAAGAAACATGTGGGACTTGCATATGTTATGGGAGTCCTCTCAGCCTTTTTGCTATTTTCGATCAACGTGATTCAATGACCATTTAAAGGTGCATTCTAGGAAATCACAGGCATTCATATTTCAAGAAATACGGACGGCCGGACTCAACGCGATGTTTTCTTGAAATCCAGGAATATCAAACAAAGAAAAGGAATTACTTAGCTGACGAAAAACACGGCTACATGCAAAATAGGCAATACGCACCTTGGACGAGTGGGCCTGGGACATGGAGACTCGACCGGCCTCCACGTTGAGGGAGTCGGAGCGACCCACTTTCGCCCACGAGACCTTTCGCTCCTTCATGTTCCGCTTCGCATCGTTCTCTGCCTCCTTCCCTTCTGCTGCGATCTCCGATTCTTCTTCTTCCTCGGTCATCGCCGCCAACTTCTCCTCCACCATTGATGCTCTTTGCCGAACTTTCTTTCTGTCTCTTTCTTCAATGTCAAGCGATGGCTCCGCTCTTTACGGAGCCTCGAGAAAGTCCAGACGTTTCAAACTGAATTTTCCGCCTGAATAAACCGTGCCATATGTTCGATGATTTCACACATTGTTAGAAAGACGTGTTTGGTTTGCGGGACTACAGGCTTCATCGGTCGGTTTGGCGAGTCGCGCGCTTTTGTCGTCAGTGTAGCACCTGTCTTAACTTATTAATTATGTGCTGGCCCCAATAATCGCGGTGTGTCCTGAAAAAACTATTTCTTTTTTTTTTTTTTTTTTTTTTTTTTTTTTGGGTAAGGTTATTTCTTTTTTCTTTCCTCCTTTTCTTTGTCAATTTTTTTTAATGGTTGAATGACACACACATATATATAGGGTTTAGGGTCTATACACACACCTGCACACACACATTGTAATATCTTCTTGTTCATTTGTGGTTTCATTAGAGAAAAAAGTTCCATTAGTCGAGAGGCGATGTCAAGTGAACAACATGTCATTAAAATTTAAAATACAATCCTTGGCATATAACTTGCCAAATTGTATTGTGTGTTCGATTATGACCCTCCTTGGATGTCGATTAATTATTCAAGCATTCGGTTTGAACGCGACGGATCTTGTATTCAAGTCACACTTTCTCGATTTAGAGACCTTCGAGATCATTTTGGTCACTTTAATGTGGAGTCTTACCTAATGTAAGTTAATGAGGCTTATCTGCATGCATAGGTGAGGAAGCGAGGATTAATGCAGTTGAAAATATATACGGTGGAATCGCAACACTGTTTTGCAATATAATTCCCTAAACCATTCACTATATCTTTGACAAGGCTCAACATTATTCAAAGTGCAAAATTACTTTTGTCTAGCAATTCCTTTTTCATTGGGAAATGGCGTAAAAACTCCCGGCACTTTTTGGACGGTGCACGTTTACCCCCCTGACTTTCGATCGTTACACAAGATCTCCCTTGGAATTTCACTTTGTTTCAACCATCAACCCTTTGTCTATTTTTAAATTTGCACATACCTAACATGTTATTTTTCAAAGGTAAAACCATAGTTTTTGTGAGGTTTTCCATGTCCCCTCAACAAAATCTCTGAGCCCTCCTCCGATGGCCAATTCATCTCTCTTGGGTACCGTGCCTCCCTTCTCATCTCATCTAATCTTAATCTAATACAACCCATCACTTAAGGAAATCTGGGTGGAAACGAACGTAACAGGGGGCGATGACGGAGTTTGTGGCGACGATGTCAAGGCTAGCGAGGGTGTTGGTGGGTTCGTAATGGAGAAACCGGACCGTCGGGGCATCAGTGTGTTCTACGAGAGCACGTGCTTCCTCTGGCTGAACCACTACCTGGCATGCCGGCTCTCGCCGTAGATGTCCGGGTTGGTGCCCCGCATAAACAGTGAGGTTCTGACCGTTCCCTACCAGGACCAGATCGGAGGCCTTCAATTCCTCAAGGGATCTCGATGGATTGCTCACGCCCAATCAAGATGCTCTCATTGCCAATATCAGAGACCTTCTTCAGGTAAAAAAGAAAGAACGCACAAACATTTTCACTCCACATTTCACAACGTTCTCAGGTGTACCGTACAACATTATGGTTTATTGTCATAATTAAGTATAAAAATGTCATAACATGTTGTAACATTGATTTATGACATTACAACGAACTGTCGTAAACAAGTTTAAAACAGTCCTACAAAAAGTTGGAATACGATGTATATACCTTAGAAATTTCCGTTTTCGTTTGGGTTAAGCCTCTTTGTATTTGACTTGCATTAACGGGGTGAGCTTGAATGGTGTTAGCTCGAATGGTGTTAGCTCAAACCCTGCTAGGCCGACCCAAACCGATTAAAGAGCTACTTACTTTGACTCACTCAACCTCAAGAAATCTTTGCTTCCGATTGGCCCGATCCCGAGGGGCTCGAAAGCAATGTCTATATGCCCAATCTGAACAAAAAAAAAAAAAATTGGAGACGGGTTTATCCAAGAAATGCTCATTCAATTCTTCAATGCCCTGACTTTTCTCGTGTTTTGAATGAGGACAATGATCAACTCGGGTATGAATCGCTCCTTTTTTTGGGCAGGCATGGAGCAATGACGTGCACAAGAGTGTGGAGCACAGCCCTTTGTATGACTCTAATCGGGAGTTGCATAGAGCCCCCTCTGTCACTCAAAAGCAGTTGAAGGCGTAATTTAATATTTTAATATTCTAACAATATCTCTCACACGTAGGCTAGATGTTGGCCTAAGTCCTTGAAATATTTAAACTTAGGACCTTCCGCACTGCTGCCATGTGAAATTTTCTGGGACCACTGCCAAGTGCCGGCTGTTTTAAATGTTTAAGCAAAGTGGGTGGAAAGAGATCACATATATACAAAAAGCATATAAATCTCGTTGTGAAGTAGGAATGTCTTGTGGTGAATCTGTATATCTGTGGCCAACCATTCATACTTGCGGCCTTCAAACCAGTAAAAGAAGAAAGAGAGGCATATCATGTCAATATGGCCTTTGTATAAAATCTTTTTGACATACAACGTTAGTACTTAGCTGATGTCAAGCCTTCTTTCATGATCGTCCAATGAACCGGGCAGGCTCGGCTCTAAGCCTTTGGAGAAAACAATCATAGACTTCTGTGTAATCTGGCCTACCTAAAACGCATTTTCCAAGCTTTCTCATGACTAACTAAACAATCTTCAGGAATTGCTATTATCTTTTCAAAAAGAAAAGGTTATGACCGGGGAGGCCGAATAGGTACGGTCAATTCGTAAAGTGAACCATAAGGCCTACCCATCTAATAAAAGTTACACTCAAGCTCGGCCTGCCTATGAAGACGGATGGATGACCGTCCCAGAACATTAGTGTATATGGTAAGTTCACTAACTGAATTGTCTTGTTGAATGCAAAAGGAAAGGTAATTCACAATTACATGGCAAGAACATTCATCGATAGACACACAGGCAGTATATATTAAAACTTCTGTTGTATTAAAAAAAGCCATTAGTTATGAAACGTGGCCGTGATGTTTCACCCATTAAAAGTAGCTAAATTTTATTTGACCACAACTAGTGCCCTCTTTCGATTCATATCTCATATGTCATACCAACCCTCAGAAGCCTGTTCCTTGGGATCGCCATGATTTTCTCGCCTTGCCTGAAATTTTTCCTGAGAAAACTGTAGACGTAGTTGACCACGATCTTCTTCAACGTGGACGACTTCGGCTCCGCGACCACATCAGCTTCCCCGAGGAGGTACACCACTCCCCTATCCATCGCTTTCTGCACAAATTGCATCTCCTCTTCGGCCACTTGGGTCGGACCGAACACAATTCCATTGGAAGAATTTGTTGACTTGGCCGCATTAAATGATTGGATAGAATTACAGGAGAGATTGGATGGGTTTTGCTGCAGCAGCGACTCCTGCATAATGCTTGATCGCTTGGCTTGTCCATCTTCTGCTAGCAGTGTCGAATGTGGTACATCGTTGTTGGTTGTCATATCCTTTCGGATGTGATCATTGTTCTCAGCCTCAAGGAAGAAGTACTCCTGCCGGATGAATTCCTTTAAGTTGTCCACCAATTGGCGCTCGAACTCGTGCGGCTCCTCGATCTTGTCCTTGTATCCGTACCGGACGATGCAGCGGAACATTCTGAAGCCCCTCGGCTTGACCTGCCTGAACAAGAACCGCTCCTCTAGCGCAACCTTGCTGATCGGGAGGTTCTTGATTGAGACAAGGACTATTATCGAATGGATAGACGAAATATTTGCCACAAAATGTGATAATATTGGAGGAATCCCCTGCACGAGCTCGGAATAGAGGAAGGCAACCCCGGGGACCCGATTGATGCTTGGGTTCGCAGCGAGATCTCTGATGAACTCAGCCGAGACCTTGTTCTTGAGCTCATACATGTACCGTTGCTTGTGGACATAGTGCCAGATAATCATAATGGTCATGAGAAAGGCAGCAAACACAAGCGGTAGGAAACCGCCCTCTATGAACTTGTAGAGGACCGACGAGAGATAGATCAGTTCGATCGAGCCGAAGATGGTGACAAAGAGCACGATCCACCATATGCTCGTCTTCCATATGACAAGCATGACGAGAGTGAGCAGGCAAGTGGTGATCACCATAACGCTCACCACAGCTATTCCTGCAACCAAAAGTTCAGGAGACAAATTAAATTACAAAAGCCACCAAATTTGGTCCCATCAGAATATTTTGAGGGTGCAAATTTTCAAGCCGGTCCAGATTAGTATACAGTTATTAGAAGTTTCAAACGGAAAGTAAATGTAATTAAATCATCAATGAAGCCTAGCAATTTGCACTTACCGTAGGCGTTGCCGATGTTGGTTGTGGTCTGGAAGCCAGCAGTGACCAAGACGCTAGCAACCATGAGCATGTAGTTCACCTCCGGTATGTAAACCTGGCCCTCGTACTTGGCGGACGTGTGAATCACCTTGACCCTCGGGAAGCAGCCCAAGGCCAGCGACTGCGAGATGATGGCATATGCCCCCGAGATCATTGCCTGGCTCGCAATGATTGCTGCAGCGACTGCCACCACGAACATCGGCCAGTACAATGGATCTGCTCATAGATCAACAGGAGTTGCGAAACATTATCAAACATAGGCTCATTTGTACTGCCGGCATGAAGCCTTGCAATCATCTGGGGCTCATCCTAAGAATCACGTACATTTTACGTTGAGAGCATAATTTAGGTCAATTTTCTAGGTATTGATTTTGCTATCTTTGCTAGATTGAATCGATTATAAAATTCAAACAAGGTGTTGTATTTGAATTTTACATACCTGGGATTGAGTCATAGAAAGTGTTGGCAACATGGTCAGGGTGCTTCATGAGATAAGCTGCTTGTCCACTATATGCGGTCAACAGTGCAGGAAATACGAGGCAAGAGAAGCTGATCTGCATGAATTGTACACCCACATAAAATCGTCAACGGAAATTGTGGGAAAAGCACAAAGTGATGTATGACGATTTTAATTCTTTCAGTTTACTTATGGTTTTATTCTTGGCATGATTTCCTCAATGGACGGAGACTTGGAGACAAGAAGAGAAAAAAAAAAGAATAAATAAAACACAATTAATAAAATAAATGTTCCGAAAGAAGCCGAGAACAGCTTCCTTCTGTTGAAAGCTAACGCGAAGGAAATTGCATCTACTTACTTGGATTGCTCGAACATTGAAGTGACCCAGATCGGCAAACATGGCCTCAGTGCCTGATTTCAATTGAATCATCCATATCAATGAGCTTAAAGCTGTGACCTACTTGTTCACCAAAAGAGCACATGCAAGAATACACATGGACCTGTAATGCAGAGGATGATGCCACCGAGCGAGACCCAGGCATTCTTGCCGTTGCGGAGGAAGTAGTCGACAATGTACTTAGGGTTGAAGGCACGCAACACTCTGATGTCATACTTGAACAGGTTGAAGAGGCCGATCCCACTGATGAACATAAACCAGACGAAGACGATGGGGGCGAACGTGAACCCAACCCGGTCTGTCCCATACTTCTGGACGCTGAACAGGACTATCAAGATCCCCACCGATATCCCCACCATCGCAGCTGCAAGGACATAAGTTGGATATACTTTTACTGATTAGCTAGTATTTGCGTGTGCCACAAGGAAGAGAGTTATATATAGATTTTAGAAGCATATTTGTATTATCAATTTGCTAATAATTAAGCTTTGTATTTACCTTTGCCCAGTGACTTGATCCCGCTCACTGCTGAAAGAACTGCGGGAACCCAAAAGAAAACAATTTTGCTATTTATTTAATTGTGTAAAAAGGATTAACACGAACTTTCAGCATGATTAATCTTAGGTGTAAGCTGTGCAGTACCCAATAAAGAGCAATCGATAGCATGTCGACAAGCCCATCTTTGTTTGAGGATGTGATTATGTGTTTCCGAAAGGCACATCTTGAGGCAGTACGTGATGTACGTTCTACATATATGAAGACACTTTCTCCTTCATAAGGAGGAAGCGGACTCTATTCTCACATGATGTTTCTTGGTGCTTGCCTTTAACACGACTTTTATAAAATTATTGGTTTTCACTATATTAAATTCTCTATCAGAAGATAGGCAAAAGAAGTCTATCATGTTATACTTTTTTCAACTGTGAGAACATGAAAACAAAAAATTACCAAACATCTGTTGTGCCGTATGTAAATCGTATGTGGGTAACCACTAAAGAGTGTACAAGCAAAATTTCTTTGAATTGAAATGAACCATCTTAGGTGAGTTGCCATTGTTATAGGTACCCTCAAGTGCAAAAGACAGAGCTGTTTCCTGGCTAGTTGTACTTGAAGAATTCTTCGAAAGGGTTGTGATAGATAAATAGCGAGAAAATATGGAGATTTAAACCTGAAATGGATGGGGTGAGAACACCGTCACCAATGACCATCGAAGTGCCCATGATGGTGACAAGAAAGAGAATGATCTGGGCGGTCTTGCTGTTCTCGAGTATTTCCTTGATCTTCTGAGCCCGTCGCAGCTGCTTCGACGGAGTGTGGAGCTTGTAATTCGAAACTTCTTGGTCCTCCGGTTGGTGATTCGGGATCAAGCTCACCTTTGCGTACCTGCACATCAGAGAGTACAACGCGAACGTTCCTCCTGCAGACACATAAGTCAGAATTCAGAAAATCAAGTCACCTACATCTACATAAAATGGTCATGTACATTATCCCGATAATCCTGGTATGTATGTGAAGCACAGTAAAGGTAGACGTGCGTACCATCGCCGTTGTCATTGGCTAAGAGAACGATGAAGACATACTTGAGCAAGGGGACAAGGGCAATTGTGTAGATAATTAGCGACAAAACCCCCGAGAATATCCTTAGTGTCCTTAATTCCCTCCATGAACGTACTCGCGTACACGTATAGTGGAGACGTCCCTATGTCGCCATACACCACTCCTATGCTCTGAAATGCCAAACTCATCGTCATTTGCCAATTCACCTGTAAATCATTCATTTCATCAATTCAATCACAAAAACAAATATATCCAGTTATTCGAGGGGGAATTAGGTTTCTACAAAGCCCAGTAACATTAATTCGATTTATCGTGGGTAGCTGATAATGATCATGTCCCACAGTGAACCGTGTCCGTAAAAGCTGTATCATTTGTATTTCATGATCCGGTAAAAGATAATGGAGAAATTACTATGGAAAACGATTCTATGATAAGCATATACAAAAATCCACTTCACTGCAATTTTACAAATACATGTGGGACACGCATCTTTTCTAAGAATCCTCCAACTATCTTCCGATCGATACGATTCAAGAATCGTTCAAAAGTTCATCCTAGTAAATCTTGGCCGTTCACGATTTCAAGAAAGACGGACCGAAGAACTGTATGCTATGTTTTCTTATGATAAAGGAAGAAAAGGAATTGATAAGCCGATGCAAAACATGGCCACATGTGAAATTTGCAAAAAGCACCTTGGAGGAGTGGGCGTGGGACTTGGAGACTCGATCCGCCTCCAGGTTGAGAGAATCGATGTGCCGCAGTCTCGCCCACGAGACCTTTCGCTCCTGCATGCTCATCTTCGTCTTGTCCTCCAATTCTTCTTCTTCCTTCTCCGCCATAAGTGATGACTCCACTCTTTCCGGGGCCTCGAGAGTCAAGACGTTTGCGTCAAATTCTTCTGCTAGACAAATCGTGCGGAAGTGTTTGTTTATGTCGAGAATTTGACGCAGACGTGCTTGTTTTGCGTACAGGTTTAGTATGACAATAAATTCTCTCTTCAAGGTAAATGAATAGGTTTCATCGATAAAATTAGGTAAGTCAGCACGCGTTTTTGTTGCGGATGTCTCCCTAATTATTGTATTGCAGATGGACAACAATATGTATGACATTATTTTCCTAATCAATGCATTGTGGCTAGACATCAACAATTATGAGCTTATCTCCCTAATCAACGCACCTGGATATATTTCCTTGGTTGCATAAATATGAGATTATCTCCTTAATTAAGCAATAGAAGATCATGGCATATATAATTTAAGCAACAAACTCGCCGAGGACATTCAGAAAGGAAAGGGACACTACAAAAAAACCATGTTTTTCCGACAAAATTACTAACGAAAAATTCTGGAAAATTCCAAATTTTCCAACGAAAAAGAACCGTAAGGAGAAAAATTTCTTTTATGGAAATTTACAATTTTTTTTTTATTGAAAAAATTTTTTTTTCGCGGGCTAAATTGTAAACCCACGATGCATGTTCCCGAAATATATAATTTCGAGATTCATGAATTTGCCGACAGACCTGGCTAGTCTTTGAAGTTTCAGAAGTGATGGGCGGAGATCGGTCAATTATAATTGTTTGTCCTTGCCGTGAGGAGGAGGGGGGGCTGGGGAGTAGGCGGAGGGGGAGGAGGGGGAGACTGAGGAGAAGTGAGAGAGAGAGAGAGAGAGAGAGAGAGAGAGAGAGAGAGAGAGTGAGTAAGTGTCCAAACTAATTTTCCAAATAAAAATTCATATTAAATAATTATCCAAAATTCGGCTGAAATTTCCAACAAATTTTTAATATAAAAAATACCAAATAGTACCGGTTTTTTTGAAATTGTTGGAAAATTGCTGGTAATTACCAACGAATTTTTTCGCTGGAAATTTCCAAACGAATTTTCCAAACTAAAATTATACATATTAAAATAATTATCCGAAAATTGAAAAAAAAATTTCCAAAAATTTTCCAACGAATATAAAAACCAAATAGTACCGGTTTTTTGAAATTGTTGAAAATTGCTGGTAATTACTAAATAATTTTTCGTTGGAAACAAACAATTTTCCAACGAAAATTATACATATTAAAATAATTATCCGGAAAATTGAAATTGAAATTTCCAACGAAAACGAATATAAAAAATACCAAATAGTACCGGTTTTTGAAATTGTTGGAAAATTCATTGGTAATTACCAACGAATTTTTTTTCGTTGAAATTTCAAACTAATTTTCAACGAAAATTATACATATTAAAATAATTATCTGGAAAATTGAAATTGTTGGAAAACTGGAAAAATTTTTTGTTGAAAATTCATTGGAAATTTGCGAAAATTTTTTTTGGAAAATTCCAACGAAGTTTCCACCTAAAATTTTTTCGTGGGAAAAATCCAAAAAACGAAAATTTTTTCGTGGGAAAAACGAATTTTTTTCGACGAAAAAAAAAATTCAACGAATTTCACTTTTCGTTGGAAAATTTTAAAGCGATTTAAAATTTTTCGTTGGAAAATGGCAAAAATCAAGTTTTTTTAGTGGGATTTTGTGGTCCAAACGGCACCGTAGGGAGATATTCTCATATTTATTGCTGTATACCCACGATGCATGTTGCCATATATAATTTCGAGATTCATGAATTTGCCGACAGACCTGGCTAGTCTTTGAAGTTTCATCGTGATGGGATAGATCATTATAATTGTTGGTCTTCGACAAGAAATTTCTAGTAAGTGTGAGTCACCAGCTCGCGTAGACTACACTTCTCTACCCAAAAAAAAAAAAATCACGCATTAATTACAACACCAAGATAAAAATAAAACTAAATTCCATGATCACCACTTGGACTAAGGGTGCATTTGGTTCGGCTTTTGCAAAAAACTTTTACGAAAATGCAAAAGCCTTTCGTTTAAAGGAGTTTTCGAAATGTAAATAGTGTTTGGTAAAGTGTAATTTAAAAGCACATTGAGAATCAACTTTGAGTTAATTGTTGTTTGGAAAAAAAATGCCCTTTGTAAGTCGGCGTCGCCAAGGTCGCGCTATCCTAGGCGACCTCAAGTAAGGCTAGCTGGCACTGGATTGGCTTACTGGCAGCCAGATCTGGCCTCGCCAGCCGCTTGAACCCTAGCTAGTTAGGTTGCATGAGGTGGGGATATTTTCGGAATTATGAAAGTTTAGCGAAGGCAAAGTTGGAAGAAAAAAATGTATTTGCATTCCGGAGTGCACAAAGAACAAAGAACCTTCGGAACTGCTTGGGTAGATGCTTTTGGAAATGCAATTGCATCTTCCCAAAACTGTCTGAAATTTTTTTCAAACGTTACTTTCATTTGCCCATTTTGGGAAAGTGTTTCCAAGTGCACCCTCAGGACTTTTGGTTGGGAAAACACTCCCAAATAGACTGTGATGATATCGTTGGTCTCTATGAGTTCAGTGAAGACTGAAACGAAGACCTTAACAGAAGGAGAATGAATCTAATACGACGACATGTTCACGGAAACTTGGAAATTAGGGTCGATCTTTTGTCTACATGATGTCTTTGGATATTAATATACTCAAAAGGATGATTGGATAGACAATCACAAGTAATTTCTCACGGATCAATGGTGATATCGAGCACATGCCGATAATAAGCATTAAACCCTGTTCATATCAAGTCAAGTTAGAAAATAGCATTAGCTGTTTGATATATAACATAAGTCCCACCGAGAACTCAAAAGATCTCTCCTGCTTATCTATCTATTTACACTCTACTAGGGACCACTACTAGATACGTCTCTTTTGCAGGCACTGATCTAGAAGCCTGAAAAACTCAAACTCAAAATACATCGAATCCCACTGAGTGATCTTTCCTTCAACTCCGTACATAAATTGCATGATCTAATTCCTTTAAGTATCCATTTGTATCTTTCCCTTGCCAGCGTGCTTACCGTACCTGCCCTAGCGGGAACTACCTTAGTGACGCTGATAACGTGTTTGTTTGAAGATGAACGTTGAACAAAGTAGGCATAACTGTTAATAGGCCGAGAAATCACAGCAGAAGAACCAAGAAAAGACCACTAAGCAGCCGACGGCTTTTTGGTGAAATAGTTAGAGGATTAGCGAAGTGAGAACTCCAACAGACTCCATTTTGGGAAAACCAGTTGCTGTCAGATGGAAAGGTTGTATGGGCAATCCTAACGTCGGTAACTGCTCTGAACGACTCTCAAACGGCTCTGTGTCTAAACAGAGTCTCCAACGTAATAATCGAAGATGCCCATATCAGAAGGATCAAGGAGGCTAGAAGGGGGTCAAATGGAAAAAGAGGACACTAACAATATTCTTCATTATTCTCGTGTAACTAAAATTGTCACTGTAATTGTTTAGAGATTTCTAAGTAGAGTTCAAGCTCTTTTGTAATCGTGATAAGATTAAGTGTACAAGAGTGACAGTAGTAAATGTGTCCTGATAGTGTGATCTATCAATTGAATGGAGTAACACTTGCTAATTGTAACTTGTCTTAAAGATTACTAGTGGAATCCAACTCGTGTTGAGGTTCTCACCTAGAGAATGGACGTTGACTTGGGGATAAAGTTGAACCATTATAACTTTGCTATGTGCTTTATTTTTCATTATTATTATTGTCATATGTTCATTAGCATCACCTACACATAATGTACACAATCTATTTCTGATGCTGTTGAGATTCATTTCATTATATATTGCAAAAGTGTTTCAAAATCTTGATACAACCGATTCAGCTTCAACCCAACAATTAGTATCAATGCTCTATTGCTTGTTATCTGGAGCGTTTTACTTCTAAGCATAAATATTCTTATTTATGGCTAACCTTAGTGGTTTCTTTGTTACCGACTCTCAAGCTTCTAGCAAGCCATTTTACTATGATGGCACCAACTATGGAGACTGGAAAAGTGGGTGTAAGGTTATATTGAAGCAACAGATCTCCTTTTGTGGGACCTCATTCAAAATGGACCTGCAATACCTACAGTAATAAGAGCTCTCGCTCAACAAGATCGTGAGAATGTGCAACCTACGGCTACCATCGCTGCTGCAACTAGAATAGAAGAATCACAGAAAGACTTGTACAAAATGCAAAAGCTAAACCTTTATTATATTGGGCCTTGTCTCTTTCTGAATTTAACATAATCTATTCATGTTCGACAGCTAAAGAAATTTGGGGTTGATTCTTAGTCACATTCGAATGAATGGATAGGGTGAGGGAGACAAACATTTATTATGTTGGGCTTTTTAAACAATTGGCAATGGTTCCACCAAACCTCACATGATATAAGAAATTTGCCTTTCTAATTGCATATTTCCACGCTTTAGGCTTAGGGTGAAGACTAGCCTATGCATGAGGGGGAGTGTTAGGATATTTAAATAATAAATCACATATTCATTAATAGCTTAACATTTTAGAACAGTTAACAGTGGTCATACCAAATCTCACACTCGTTGTCAACATTGGAGAACTTCTTCACATAAAACAAAAAGAATTCACAAACACTCTCACTCCACATTTCACATTATTTTCAGGTGTACTGTACAACATTACATAGTATTGTCATGATTAAGTATAAAAATGTTGTAAAATGTTATAACATTGATTTACGACATTACAACGAAGTGTCGTAATCAAGTTTAAACAGTCCTACAAAAAGTTAGAATACGATGTACCTTAGAAATTCCTGTTTTTGTTTGGTTTAAGCCCCTTTGTACTTGACTTACATCAACAGGGTGAGCTTGAAAGGTGTCAGCTCAAACCCTACTAGGCTGATCCAAACTGATAAAAGAGCTACTTGCTTTGATTCACCCAACCTAAAGAAATTTTTGCTTCAGATCCGCCAGGGCAGGCCCAGCCCGATCCCGAGGGGCTCGAATGCATTGTCTATATGCCTCAATCTGAACAAAGTCCCCAAGTCAATTTGGAGACGGGTTCATCCAATAAATGCTCGTTCAGTTCTTCAATGTTCTGACTTTTCTCGGGTCTTGAACGAGGCCACTCATCTCATCAACGCTGGTATGAATTGCTCCTCCTTTTGGCAGGCGTGGAGCAATGACGTGCATAAGAGTGTGGAGCACAACCCTTTGTATGACTCTGATCGGGAGTTGCATAAAGACCCCTCTTTGCAACTCAAAAGTTTTAAATTGTTAGTTGAAGTGATAATTTAATATTTTAATACTCTAATAGTACCCCTCACACGTAAGCTAGACATTGGTCTAAGCTAACTGTTTTAAATGCTTAAGCAAAGTGGTTGGAAAGAGGTCACATATATACAAAAAGCATATAAACCTCGTTGTGAAGTAGGAATGTCTTATGGTGAATCTGTATATCTATGGCCTATCATTCATACTTTGCGACCTTCAAACCAGTAAAGAAGAAAGAGAGGCATATCATGTATGAGTCAATATGGCCTTTGTATAACATCTTTTTGTTGAAACTCATGATCATCCGATGAACTGGGCAAGCTCGACTTGGGCCAAGCCTTCAGAGAAAACAATTATAGACTTCTATCAAATATGGCCTACCTATAAAGCATTTTCCAAGCTTTCTTATGGCTAACTAAATGATCTTTGACAATAGCTTTGATCTTTTTCAAAAAGAAAAGGTCGGGAATGGGGAGGCCTTATAGGTATGGTCGAGTTGTAAAGTGAACCACAAGGCCTACCGATATAATAAAAGTTACACTCGAGCTCAGCTTGCCCATTAAGATAGATGGATGGACGGTCCCTGAACATTAGTGTATATCATAAGTTCAGTAATTGTATTTCCTGTTGAGTTATTTTTTATTTCTCTCACTCCAAAAGCTAGCTCAAAGGGTGAGGTGTTCCCTCAAACTTATTGTTGGTTTTTTAGTCGAGAGAGGAAAGACAACATTTTTTATAACTTCAGCAAACATTACAATTTAAAAGAAAGAAAAATAACCAACCACTAACAACATGGCCCTACAAATAAACCACGATCAACAGCACTAAAAAAAATAGCTTAACCGCTTACTAAAGACTAGGACAACCATTTAACAAACTGAAATAACAAAAACATATGCTGTACGTGGACATGTTTCAGTCCTGAAGCATATTCCTAACACTCCTCCTTGCTTTAGGTGCTGCAAACACCAATTTTCTGCCTCATAAACTCGAACTTGTTGATTGGAAGGGGCTTTGTAAATAGATCTGCTAGCTGATCTTCAGACTTGCAATAAACCAAAGTCACAGATTCTTCTTTTTGCACTTCTCTCAGAAAGAATAGCTTGATGTTGAAATGCTTAGTTTTCCCATGAAACACAGGATTGTGGGAAATAGCAATGGTAGCTTGGTTGTCAACAAATATCTTAATGCTTTCTTTATGCTCAAGATTGAGATCCATTAGAATTTTCCTCAGCCACAAAGCTTGATTAACAGAAGTTGTTGCAGCAACAAACTCTGCTTCAGCAGTGGATTGAGCCACGGTTTCTTGCTTCTTCGAGCTCCAAGAGAAAACACCAGATCCAAGAACAAAATAGTAGCCTAAAGTGCTTCTCATATCATCAACACCAGATCCAAGAACAAAATAGTAGCCTGAAGTGCTTCTCATATCATCAATGGAACCTCCCCAATCACTGTCAGAAAAACCAACCAGCTTGAACTCCTTGCTTTTTCGTGAATTTGACACCAAAATCACTTGTCCCTTTAACATATCGAATCACTCTCTTGGCAGCCTTGAGATGCAATTCACTTGCGCATTGCATAAATTTGGACAAAATACGTACAACATTCAAAATGTCAGGCCTTGTTGCCGTGAGATACATTAAGCAACCTATCAAACTCCTGAAATATCCCTCATCAACTTTATCCGCACCATCTTCTTTGCATAGCTTCTCCTTTTGATTCATAGGAGTGCTTACTTCCTTGCATTCTTCAAGCTTAAACTTCTTTAAGATCTCCTTCGCATACTTCTTTTGGCAGATGAAAACCTCATGCTCAGCGTGCTTAATTTCCATTCCAAGAAAGAATGACATTAAGCCGAGATTTGTCATCTCAAAGACCTTCATCATTTCATGTTTAAACTCCTCAACCAGCTTTGCATCATTTCCTATTAGCAAAAGATCATCAACATAAAGAGAAACTATGAGGACATCATCGCTTAAACGTTTGACATAAAGAGTGGCCTCAAACATGCTTTTTTTCAAAGCCTAAGCTTAGCAAATGGTCATCAATTTGGTTGTACCAAGCTCTTGGAGCTTGCTTCAAACCGTAAAGAGCTTTCTTGAGAAGAAACACCTTGTCCTCCTCTCCTTTCTTCTCAAATCCTTTAGGCTGTTCAACATAAATTTCTTCCTGCGAAACACCATTTAGAAATGCTGATTTTACATCAAGTTGCTATACTCTCCAATTCATTTGAGCAGCTACAGCAAGTAGAATTCTTATGGTGTCCAATCGAGCAACTGGTGCAAAGGTTTCCGAGTAGTCCACGCCAAAACCTTGAGCATAGCCCTTTACCACAAGTCTTGCCTTATGTTTGTTGATAGAGCCATCAGCATCGAGCTTGGTTTTGAACACCCACTTGACTCCAATTACTTTTCTATCTTGAGGTCTTTTCACTGGAATCCATGTATTGTTCTTCTTTATCATGGACAGCTCCTCTTTCATTGTAGCTATCCACCTTTGATCATTTCTTGCTTCTTCATAATCTGCAGGTTCACACATAGCAATGTTGCATCTTTGATAAATGTCAGAGAGCAACCTAGTTCCTCTCACGGGGACATTATCTACTATTTCATTTTGTCTTTCTTCATCTTCTTCAGTGCTTGACCAAAGAGCTTGAATTTTGGCTCTACCACGATTTGACTTCTCTTCTTTTCATCATCCCAGTTCCACTCTTCATCCTCCACAAAGTGGACAACCCTACTAACTATAATATTTGCAGTTTGTGACTGGAAAATTTTATAGGCCTTGCTGACTGTACTATAGCCTATAAAAATAGCCCAGTAAAGCTCTTCTATCTAGCTTGTCACACTTACTCTGTGGAATATGAGTGAAGCACAAGTAACCAAAAAACTTTAAGATATTTCAGAGTTGGTTTGTAACCGTACCATGCCTCATATGGTGTCTACTCTTTCATTGCCTTTGTGGGAAGTCTGTTTTGAAGAAACACAGCCGTACTTGCTGCCTCTACCCAAAACTTCTTTGGCAAATTCTTCTCATGTAGCATGCATCTTGACATTTCCATGATGTACCTATTTCTCCTCTCACTAACTCCATTTTGCTGAGGAGTGTAAGGGGCTGTAAGCTGATGCTCAATGCCTGCATCTTCACAAAACTTGTTGAATTGTACCAAAGTGTACTCCTTCCCATTGTCAGATCTAACAATCTGAATTTTGTAGCCACTCTCATTCTCTACTCTTGCCTTGAACTTCCAAAAAACTTGAGCCACTTCTGATTTGAACTTCAAAAAAAAAAAAAATCCAACACATTCTGGTGAAATCATCAATAAAGGCAATATAATAGAGACTACCCTTTAGAGAAGGTGTTCTTTGAGGGCTTGAGACATCCGTGTGGATCAGTTGCAGCTTCCTTGAAGCTCTTGCCAGTTGACTTTGAGAATGGTTTTCTATTGAGCTTGCCGAATTGACATGCCTTGCAGCTTGAAATCTGATTTTCAAATTTCGGAAGACCTTCTACCATTGTATTGGATTTCATTTGCAGCATCCCGTGGTGGTGGTAATGCCCGAGCCTCTTGTGCCAAATCTCAGTGACATTCTCCTTAATTGAGAAGGCTGCCTGCTCCTCCTCCAATGGATTTAGAGCAAAACTTTTGCCTTTCATTCTTACTTTAAAGATTTCTTGGTTGGCTGCATCTCTAATTAGGCAAAAATTGTCTTCAAAAGCAACTTTAAACCCTTTTCCAATTAACTAATCAACACTCAACAAGTTTTGTTGAATTTCAGGAACAAAAAGAACATCAGGAATGAACTTTGTACCTGAACAACAAGTTATTTCAACTATTCCCTTGCCTTTAACTGAAATATAGTCGCCATTCCCAATTCTCACTTTGGTGATAGTGGTAGGCCTCAAATCTCTGAAAAGCTCCTTATCATTGGTCATATGATTGGTGCAATCACTCTCAATCAGCTAGCTCTTACTTGCTTCACTGCCTGCAAAACACGTAGCTACAAAAAGTTGATCCTCCTCCTCTTGATCAACAAGTTTAGCCTCTTCTCCTTGCTGTGGATTTTTGTTTTTGCATATGATGGCTTCATGTCTAGTTTGATTGCATTTTCTGCATTTTGCATCAGGCCTTCTCCAACATTTGAAGGGTGGATGACCTTTTTTCCCGCAATGTTGATAGGGAGGATGGTTCCCTTTCACTCCAGCTTTCTTATTTTCGGCCTTGCTTTTGCTGCCCGATGTTGAACCTTCGCCTGTTGCTTGAGTCTTCTTGCTTTTCCGCCATCTAAATTTGCCATCATCTTGATGCTTGGCTAATAAGGCTCCTTCAACAACTCCCTCTTACCTCATGACACGCCTTTGCTCTTGTGCTTGTAGGGCACTTAAGAGTTCTGCTAGGGTGATTGCAGACAAGTCCTTCGTGTTTTTGAAGGTGGTTATTGTAGCCTCAAACCTTTCAAGCGGTGTCACAAGAATTTTTTCGACAATTCTTGAGTCTCTCTGCATACTCCTTTATGGTTTCAGTTTCCTTCATTTTCTGCATCTCAAAATCACGGATTAGATTCAACACCTGCATTCCACGAATTCTCTCATCTCCTTCATACTCAAACTTGAGAAAATCCCATATCTCCTTTGCCGTCTTGAGAGACATAATTCGAGAAAAAATGGTGGCTAAAACTGCAGCAAACAAGCAAGCTTTGGCCTTTGACTTCTTTGTCTTCTTCTCTTTATGAGCTTTGATCTGAGCCATGGTTGGATTGGGAGGAAGTGTAGGGATTTCATAATCTTCTTCCGCTGCTTCCTAAAGATCCAAAGCATCCGGGTATGTCTCCATGCGTACTGCCCATATCTGGTAGTTATCTCCATTGAACATTGGTGGAGCAATTGAAGAGAGACCAGCTTCGGTGTCCATGGCTTGTCAAACTCACACAGGTCCCTTAAGAAGAGAGCTCTGATACCAATTGTTGGTTTTTTAGTCAAGAGAGGAAAGACAACATTTTTTATAACTTCAGCAAACATTACAATTTAAAGGAAGGAAAAATAACCAACCACTAACGACATGGCCCTACAAATAAACCACGATCAACAGTACTAATAAAAATAGCTTAACCACTTCCTAAAGACTAGGACAACCATTTAACAAACTGAAATAACAAAAACATATGTTGTACGTGGATATGTTTCAGTCTGAAGCATATTCCTAACACTTATAAAGTGATCACCAGCCCCTTCCACACTTATCTTTCCCTCACACATTAGGCCCTAGGTCGGAATAGCAGCAATCCGTATCTTCTGTGAGTGTTGGGTCTAGGCTTGTTGGTAACTAGGTTATGATACTAGTGTTAGGTGATCTTAAGCTTCTTTTACCCTGAAAGTTCGTTCAAAGGGCGGGACTTTCCCTCATACTTATGAACTGACTAGTCCCTTCCACAATAAATTGGAGATAACCCCAACATTTTCTTGTTAAATTAAAAAAAAATGTAATTTACAACTACATGGCAAAAACATTTTTCAGGCAATACATATCAAAACATCTTTGTATTAAAGAAAGCCATTAGTTATGAAACATGAATGTGATGTTTCTCCCATTAAAAGTTGCTAAATTTTATTTGACCACATTCAGTGTTCTCTTTTCATTCATATCTCATATGTGATGCCAACCCTCATAAGCCTATTCCTTGGGATTGCCATGATATCCTCATCTTGCTTGAAAATTTTCTTGAGAAAGCTATAGACGTAGTTGACGATAATCTTCTTCAATAAGGATGACTTCAGCTCTGCGACCACCTCGGCTTCCATGAGGAGGTATAACACTCCCCTCTCCATCGCTTTCTGCAGGAATTGCATCTCCTTTTTGGCCACTTGGGTTAGACTAAACCCAGTTCAATTTAAAGAATAAATCGAGTTGGCCAGTTTAAATGATTGGATAGAATTGGAAGAGAGATTGGACCGGTTTGGCTGCAGCGACTCCTCCATGTGGACGGTTGATCCCTTGCTTTGTCCATCTTCCGCTAGCAATGTTGAATGTGGTACATGTGCCGTCTCATCCTTGCAGTTGTGATCAATGTTCTCAGCCTCAATGAAGAAGTACTCATGCCAGATGAATTCCTTCAAGTTATCCACCAATTGGCACTCGAACTCCTGCAGCTTTCGATCTTGTCCTTGATCCATACTGTACGATGCAGCAGAACATCTTGAAGTCCCTCAGCTTAACCTACTCGAACAAGAGCCCCTTCTCCTGTACGGCCTTGCTGTTCGAGAGGTTCTTGATCAAGATGAGGACTATTATCGAATGGATAGACAAAATATTTGCCACAAAATATGATAATATCAGAGAAATGCCTTGCATGAGTTCGGAATAGAGGAGGCGGACTCGGGGACCCGGTTGATGCTCGGGTACGCGGCGAGATCTCCAATGAACTTGGCTGAGACCTGCTCATACATGTACCGGTGCTTGTGGACGTAGTGCAAGATAATCATGATGGTCATGAGGATGGTGGCAAACACAAGCGGTAGGAAACCGCCCCCTACGAAATTGTAGAGGACCAATGAGAGATAGAGCAGTTCGATTGAGCAAAAATGGTGAAGAAGAGAATGATCCACCATATGCTTGTATCCATATAACGAGCATTATGAGAGTGACCATGCAAGTCGTGATCGCCATAACACTCACCACAGCTATTCCTGCAAGTCGGGATCAGGCTCACCTCTGCATACCTGCATATCAAAGACAGGCACCACATGGGCACAACACAGGCACAAACAAGGCACACAAGTCAAAACTTCGAAATCAAGGTTGACACCAAAAATAGAGAAAAGCTAAAAGAAAAAAAAATGGCATGTGAACCTACAAAAAATTGATAATCCTGGTATGTGAAGCATAATAGGGATAGGCACACGTGTCGCCACTATTATTGGCCAAGAGGACAATGAAGATAAACCTAAGTAAGGGGAAGAGGGCAATTGTGTAGATGATAGCGGCAGAACCCCGAGAATGTCCATAGTGTCCTTAATTCCCTTTGTGAACGTACTCACGTACACATAGAGTGAAGATGTCCCTATGTCACGGTACACCACTCTTATGCTTCGAAATGCCAAACTCATCGTCCCTTGCCAATTCACCTATAAGTCATTTATTTCATCAATTCGATCAAAAAAACAAATAAATTCAATTATTTGAGGGGAAATAGATTTTAGTAGATTCGATGTTCCCACATGGCATCTGCATGTCCATACATGAATATACTTTTATTGATGACTAGTATTTGCGTGACACAAGGAAGAGAGCGATATATGGATTTTAGAAGCGTATTTGTATTATCAATTTGCTAATAATTAAGCATTGTATTCACCTTTGCCCTAGTGACTTGATCCCGCCTTCTACTGAAATAAGGGAAAAGTGCCAAAAAGTTCTAAACCTTTTGCATTAGTATCAATTTAGTCCTAAACCTTTTTTTAGTGTCAATTCAATCCTAAACCTTTTGCATTGGTGCCAATTTAGTCCTAAACTTTTTTTTGGTGCTGATTTAGTCCTAAACCTTTTAAATTGCTGTCAATTCAGTCCTAAACCTTTTGTATTTGTGCCAATTTAGTCATTCCGGTCAATTTTGATCGGAATTTGCCCGATGTGGATGCTTGTTGGTCGGCGGCCAGTCACCGACGCTGACGTGGCACCGACGTGGACAACTTTAATAATATTTTAATATTTTTTTAATATTTATTTTTTTTTCTTTTTTTTCCACTTTTTTTTTGTCTCTCTCTCCTTCCTCTGGCCAGTCGCCGGTCCGACGAGCTCGACCTCGCCCGACCAAGGCGAGGCTCGAGCCCCTCGCCCTTGACCTCCGGCGAGGGCTCGAGCCTCGCCTTGGTTGGTTGAGGCCCGACCTCGCCGAATTTGGTGAGGTTGTTGGGTGAGGCTCGACCTCGCCAAATTTGATGAGGTCAGGCCTCGCCCGATCATGGTGAGGCTCGGCCTCACTGCTGCCCTCCGGCGAGGGCTTGAGCCCCGCCTTGGTCGAGTGAGGCTCGACCTTGCCGGGCGAGGCCGCCCTCGCCAGTGGTCGGCGAGGTCGAGCTTGCCGGCTAGAGGAAGGAGGGAGAGGCCAAAAAAAAAAAGAAAAAAAAAAGAAATAAATAAAATAAATAAAAATTCAAAAAAATATTAAAATATTATTAAAGTTGTCCACGTTGGCGCCGGTGACCGACTACCAGCCGGCAAGCGTCCATGTCGGCAAATTCCGATCAAAATTAGCCGGAAGGACTAAATTGACACAAAAACAAAAGATTTAGAACTGAATTGGCATAAAAAAAGATTTAGGACTAAATTGGCACCAACGCAAAAGATTTAGGACTGAATTGGCACCAAAAAAAGGTTTAGGACTAAATTGGCACTAATGCAAAAAATTTAAGACTTTTTTAGCACTTTTCCCATTGAAAGAACTGCACGATTAATTTTAGGTGTAAACTGTGCAATACCCAAGAAAAAGCAAATGATAGCTTGTTGACAAGCCCACGGTTTGGGGAAGTTTTATTTATTTTCGAATGGCAAATCTTGCTTTAAGTTCTAAAATATCATGATTGTGATTGGCTGCAGGTCCTAGTTCTTCACCATCTCCAAGATCACCAAAAGCCTCTTGCACGGAACGGGCAAGATAATTGCACCAACGAGGCACACATTCATATGTCTTTCAAATTCATAGGGACAAGATCCACATCACTTTCAAATGCATTATGAGGGTGCACTTGTTCCCCTTCCAAATTACTTAGGCTTGCAATATATATTTTCATAGTAAGTCAATCAACAGGTCCTCTTGCATGGATCAAGCATGGCAAGGGCATGAACAAGGCACACTTTCATATGTCTTTCAAATTCATAGGGTCGAGAACCACATCATTTTCAGATGCAGTATGAGGGTCCACGTGCTACCCTTCCAAATTACTTAGACTTGCAATATATCTTTTCATAGTAAGTCAGTCAACATGTCCTAGTTATTCATCGTCTCCAAGATCACCAAAAGCCTGCATGGAAGGGGCACGACAAGGGCACGAACGAGGCACACTTTCACATGTCTTTCAAGTTCATAGGGTCAAGATCCACATCACTTTAAGATGCAGTATGAGGGTGCACTTGTTCCCCTATCAAATTACTTAGGCAATCAATATATCTTTTCGTAGTAGGCCAGTCAACTGGTCCTAGTTCTTCATTGTAACCAAGATCACCAAAAGGCTCCAAGGCTTTGTTCAGCATTTTGTACTTAGTGTTCTCCAATATGCCTCTCTATTGGAGTACACAAAATGAAGAAATGGAATCATAAACGGGATCTCTCTGGTAAAGAATGCTGGCAGAGGAAAATGGCAATATGCCTGCCCACAATGTCGGCAGTGGAAATATAAAAAAAATGGATAGATGCTTTTTACAATGCCAAGGTGAACTCAAATAGGCACGAAGATGTAAAATAAGGAACCTTATATGATGTATTTCCAATGAAAATAAACTTTCCAAAAGAAGGGGTCGGCAGAAAAATAGCCAAGAGAAAGTCAGGATCAATCCTTGCCCCTGCATGTAAACATATTGACACAATGTTTTTGCTACATCTCAAACATTTTCAAACAAAAGAAAATTATAGCTCTTGTAGGCACAATCAAATAGAGATATAAGGGCAATATTCGTGCACTATATGTGCAACATTCGTGCAATTTTAAAATTTATTGATGTAAAATAAGGAATCTTATTTGATGTATTTCCAATGAAAATGAACTTTCGAAAAGAAGGGCTGGCAGAAAAACAGCCAAGAGAAGGTCAGGATCAATCCTTACCCCTGCATGTAAACATATTGACACAATATTACTGCTATATATCGAACATTTTCAAAAAAAAGAAAATTATAGCTCTCGTAGGAAGCGTAAAAATCAGATTCTCATAGCCTATACTAAATGCTTGGGGTTTCCATACAACCCGAAAAAATTAAGAGAACTTACAAAGACGAATGCCATCCCCTATCTTCCCCAAGTAATGATCTGTACTGTACTCTGCATAATGGTAGAAGATGAAGGTATAGTAATAGCTATATGGAACGATCGGCACTTTCAGCATTATTAGAAGGATTCAATTAACTATACAAAGTGTCTATGAAATTCTAGAGAATGAGAAGAGCGACAGTGTAACGCTGATGGATGAGAAGAGTGACAGCGTAAGGCACTCTCATGCTGCAAAGGACATGCTGGTAGGCAACTCCGAGCAACAAACATAGTCTGTCAGGTGGAGGAGCTGCTGCTCTCGTCCTCGGTCGGTATCTGGAGGGGAAGTAGCTCCTCCTCCTCGATGTCCAAGGCTTTGTTTAGCATTTCATAGTTAGTGTACTCCAATATGTGTCTTTGTTGGAGTACACAGAGTGAAGAAATGGAGTTATAGATAGGATCTCTTCGCTAAAGAATGCTGGTAAAGGAAAATGACAATACCTTTGCCCCCCATTGGAGGCAGTGGAAAAATAAAAAAAATGGGTTGATGTTTTTTTACAATGCCAAGGTGAACTCAAATAGGCAGGAAGATGTAAAGCAAGGAATCTTATTTGATATATTTCCAATGAAAATGAACTTTCGAAATGAAGGTCCGGCAGAAAAACAGCCAAGAGAAGGTCAGGATCAATCCTTGCCGCTGCATTTAAACATATTGACACAATGTTACTGCTACATCTTAAACATTTTCAAACAAAAGAAAATAGGAAGCGTAAAAATCGGATTCTCGGAGCCTATACTAAATGTTTTGGGTTTCTATATGACCCGAAAAATTAAAAGAGCTTACAAAGACGAATGCCATCCCCTATCTTCTCCAAGTGACAAATCTATATTGTACTTTGCATAACAGTAGAAGATGAAGGTCTAAATAGCTATATGGATCGATCAGCACTTTCAGCAGTATTAGAAGGATTCAATTAACTAGACAAAGTGTCCATGAAATTCTAGAGAATGAGAAGAGCGACTGTGTGAGGCACTCTCATGCCACAGAGGAAATGCTGGCAAGCAACTCCAAGCAACAGGCAGAGTCTATTAGGTGGAGGAGCTCCTCCTCTCGGCCTCAGCTGGTATATGGAGGGGAAGTAGCTCCTCCTCCGTGAGAGTAGCCATTTGGAGGAAGTTTTGTAACCAAAATGAGTCATGACTCCCAACAAGGAACTATCGAAACTGTCTCCGATTCATAAAAGGAAATTTGCGTGGTTTTGCTTTGCTCGATTTTGTAAGTCAACTTGCTTTTTAAAGGAACTTCCACATCTCCACAGTATTCCATCTCTTTTTTTTTTCCTTTCTTTCCAATTTCGACGTCTCTTGCACAATGCTGCATGTTCATGCGCTTTGACTCAAGTTGGCTCACATTCAATATCCATAGAGTATAGTAACTCGGTAAATTTTACTGAAATATATAAGAGCCTTCCAGTGTGATATTTATTTTTAATACTAGTTAAGAATAATCATGCGAAATAGAGGAATTTGGAATTTGTGTATATTTCGACATATATATTAATAAAAAATACATTAGCCCATTTATAGGCTTTATTAGATAACTATTATCAGATAATATCTCAATCAAAATCAAATAGAGATGTATGTGCACTACACGTGCAATATTAGTGCACTATACGTGCAATATTCGTGCAATCTTAAACCCTAAGTAAACTTCATTAACATAAATTCATGGACAAGAATTAATAAAATGTGAACAAAACCCTAAGCAACCGGTTCCATTGAATCAGACCAGACCATGAACCGATCACCTCTAATGGGTGGTGAGAAAGAATTCTTCTAAAGGGCTTTGATAGATAAATAGTGAGATAGGACAGCGATTTAAACCTGAAATAGATGGAGTTAGAACACCATCACCAATGACCATTGAAGTGCCCATGAGGGTGATGAGAAAGAGCATGATCTTGGTGATCCTGTTGCTCTTGAGCATCTCCTTGATCTTCTAAGACTGTCGTAATTGGTTTGACGGAGGGTCGAGCTTGTAGTTTGAAACTTCTTTGTCCTCCGGCTGCTGATTCGGGATCAGGCTCACCTTCGTGTACCTGCATATCAATGAGTACAACGCAAATGTCCCTCCTACATGCACGCACAAGGCACACTAATCAGGATTGCGAAAATCAAGTCATTGGGAACCTAAACCATTTATCATGTATAATTATGCTGATAATCTTAGTACGTGAAGCACAATAGAGATAAAATAGTGTACTGTCACCATTGTCATTGGCCAAGAGGACGATGAAGACATACTTGAGCATGGGAATTAGGGCAATCGTATAGATGATTAGCAACAAAACACTTGGAATAGCTTGAGTGTCCTTAATTTTGTTTGTAAACGTGCTCTTGAACACATGGAGATGTCCCGATGTCACCGTACACCACTCCTATGCTCTGAAATGCCAAACTTAACATCCTTTGCCAATTCACCTGTAAATCATTTATTAATCATAAATACAAAAACACTCAGTTATTCAAGTAGGAAAAAGATTTTTACTAAGTCCATCGACAGTAAAAAGTTGGTGTAGTTCATCAACGGCAACTTATCATTATCCTGTCAAGCATCTTTTCCGTGAGTCCTCTCACTATCTTTTTATATTTGTGATCGATATGGTGCTATAATTGTTCGAAGGTTCATCCTAGTAAAACCCGGGCATTCATATTTCAAGAAGGACGACGGAGAAACTTTTATGCGACGTTACTCGAAATGCACTAGTATCAAATAAAGATAAGCGAAATAATTAGCTGACAAACAACATGGCTCCATGCACCACCATGGAGGAGTGGGTGTGGGACATGGGGACTCGACCCGCCTCCGGGTTGAGAGAGTCGACACGGCACATTCTCACCCATGACACCTTCCGCTCCTTCATGTTCCGCTTGGTCTTGTTCTCCACCTCTCTCGCTTCAATTGTGATCCCCGGCTCTTCTTCTTCCTCCAGCGCCACCACCCTATTCTCCGCCATCGTTTCTCTCGCCGGCCTTCTTTCGCTTTGTTTCTTTCTCTCAACGTGAAGGGACGACTCCGCACTTTATAGGGCATGGAGAGTCCAGACGCTTTAACTGAATATTCGGCTGGGCAAGTCGTGCGAAATGTTTTGATGGAAAAAAGGGTGATCATTGAGGTTTATTTATTGAAAATTTGACTTTGGTGGGTCGGTGAGACGTGTGTGTTTCGCGTTGGGGATGAGGATAATAGAATTTCTTTTCAAGGTGACTGGGCTTCGTTGGTCGATTTGGTAAGTCGCGCGCTTTGTCGCTTACTGCATAAGCTGGGAATAATACCAAAAAAAGTTTTAACATATTGCAATACCCAAGAAAAAACAATCGATAGCTTGTTGACAAGCCCACGATTTGGGGAAGTTTTATTTATTTTCGAATGGCAAATCTTGCTTTAAGTTCTAAAATATCATGATTGTGATTGGCAGCAGGTCCTAGTTCTTCACCATCTCCAAGATCACCAAAAAGCCTCTTGCACGGAACGGGCAAGATAATTGCACCAACAAGGCACACATTCATATGTCTTTCAAATTCATAGGGGCAAGATCCACATCACTTTCAAATGCATTATGAGGGCGCACTTGTTCCCCTTCCAAATTACTTAGGCTTGCAATATATATTTTCATAGTAAGTCAATCAACAGCTCCTTCACCAAGATCACCAAAAGCCTCTTGCATGGATCAAGCATGGCAAGGGCATGAACAAGGCACACTTTCATATATCTTTCAAATTCATAGGTCGAGAACCACATCATTTTCAGATGCAGTATGAGGGTCCACGTGCTACCCTTCCAAATTACTTAGACTTGCAATATATCTTTTCATTGTAAAGGCCAGTCAACATGTCTTTTCATATATCACCAAAAGCCTGCATGGAAGGGGCACGACAAGGGCACGAACGAGGCACACTTTCACATGTCTTTCAAGTTCATAGGGTCAAGATCCACATCACTTTAAGATGCAGTATGAGGGTGCACTTGTTCCCCTATCAATTACTTAGGCAATCAATATATCTTTTCATAGTAGGCTAGTCAGCTGGTCCTAGTTCTTCATTGTAACCAAGATCACCAAAAGGCTCCAAGGCTTTGTTCAGCATTTTGTACTTAGTGTTCTCCAATATGCCTCTCTATTAGAGTACACAAAATGAAGAAATGGAATCATAAACGGGATCTCTCTGGTAAGGAATGCTGGCAGAGGAAAATGGCAATATGCCTGCCCACAATGTCGAAAGTGGAAAAATAAAAAAAATGGATAGATGTTTTTTACAATGCCAAGGTGAACTCAAATAGGCATGAAGATGTAAAATAAGGAACCTTATTTGATGTATTTCCAATGAAAATAAACTTTCGAAAAGAAGAGTCGGCAGAAAAACAGCGAAGAGAAAGTCAGGATCAATCCTTGCCCCTACATGTAAACATATTGACACAATGTTTTTGCTACATCTCAAACATTTTCAAACAAAAGAAAATTATAGCTCTTGTAGGCACAATCAAATAGAGATATAAGGGCAATATTCGTGCACTATTTGTGCAACATTCGTGCAATTTTAAAATTTATTGATGTAAAATAAGGAATCTTATTTGATGTATTTCCAATGAAAATAAACTTTCGAAAAGAAGGGTCGGCAGAAAAACAGCCAAGAGAAAGTCAGGATCAATCCTTGCCCCTGCATGTAAACATATTGACACAATGTTTTTGCTACATCTCAAACATTTTCAAACAAATAAAATTTATAGCTCTTGTAGGCACAATCAAATAGAGATATAAGGGCAATATTCGTGCACTATATGTGCAACATTCGTGCAATTTTAAAATTTATTGACGTAAAATAAGGAATCTTATTTGATGTATTTCCAATGAAAATGAACTTTCGAAAAGAAGGGCTGGTAGAAAAACAGCCAAGAGAAGGTCAGGATCAATCCTTTCCCCTGCATGTAAACATATTGACACAATATTATTGCTACATATCGAACATTTTCAAAAAAAAGAAAATTATAGCTCTCGTAGGAAGCGTAAAAATCGGATTCTCATAGCCTATACTAAATGCTTGGGGTTTCGATATGACCCGAAAAAATTAAGAGAACTTACAAAGACGAATGCCATCCCCTATCTTCCCCAAGTAATGATCTGTACTATACTCTGCATAATGGTAGAAGATGAAGGTATAGTAATAGCTATATGGAATGATCGGCACTTTCAGCAGTATTAGAAGGATTCAATTAACTATACAAAGTGTCCATGAAATTCTAGAGAATGAGAAGAGCGACGGTGTAACGCTGATGGATGAGAAGAGTGACAGTGTAAGGCACTCGCATGCTGCAGAGGACATGCCGGTAGGCAACTCCGAGCAACAAACATAGTCTGTCGGTGGAGGAGCTGCTGCTCTCGTCCTCGGTCGGTATCTGGAGGGGAAGTAGCTCCTCCTCCTTGGTGTCCAAGGCTTTGTTTAGCATTTCATAGTTAGTGTACTCCAATATGTGTCTTTGTTGGAGTACACAGAGTGAAGAAATGGAGTTATGGATAGGATCTCTTCGCTAAAGAATGCTGGTAAAGGAAAATGACAATACCTTTGCCCCCCATTGGAGGCAATGGAAAAATAAAAAAAATGGATTGATGTTTTTTACAATGCCAAGGTGAACTCAAATAGGCAGGAAGATGCAAAGCAAGGAACCTTATTTGATATATTTCCAATGAAAATGAACTTTCGAAATGAAGGTCCGGTAGAAAAACAGCCAAGAGAAGGTCAGGATCAATCCTTGCCCCTGCATTTAAACATATTGACACAATGTTACTGCTACATCTTAAACATTTTCAAACAAAAGAAAATAGGAAGCGTAAAAACTGGATTCTCAAAGCCTATACTAAATGTTTTGGGTTTCTATATGACCCAAAAAAATTAAAAGAACTTACAAAGACGAATGCCATCCCCTATCTTCTCCAAGTGACAAATCTATATTGTACTTTGCATAACAGTAGAAGATGAAGGTCTAAATAGCTATATGGATCGATCAGCACTTTCAGCAGTATTAGAAGGATTCAATTAACTAGACAAAGTGTCCATGAAATTCTAGAGAATGAGAAGAGCGACTGTGTAAGGCACTCTCATGCCACAGAGGAAATGCCGGCAAGCAACTCCAAGCAACAGGCAGAGTCTATTAGGTGGAGGAGCTCCTCCAGGGGAAGTAGCTCCTCCTCCATGAGAGTAGCCATTTGGAGGAAGTTTTGTAACCAAAATGAGTCATGACTCCAACAAGGAACTATTGAAACTGTCTCCGATTCATAAAAGGAAATTTGTGTGGTTTTGCTTTGCTCGATTTCGTAAGTCAACTTGCTTTTTAAAGGAACTTCCACATTTCCACAATATCCCATATCTCTCTTTTTTTTTTTCCTTTCTTTCCAATTTCGACGTCTCTTGCACAATGCTGCATGTTCATGCGCTTTGACTCAAGTTGGCTCACATTCAATATCCATAGAGTATAGTAACTCGGTAAATTTTACTGAAATATACAAGAGCCTTCCAGTGTGATGTTTATGTTTTATACTAGTTAAGAATAATCATGCGAAATAGAGGAATTTGGAATTTGTGTATATTTCGACATATATATTAATAAAAATACATTAGCCCATTTATAGGCTTTATTAGATAACTATTATAAGATGATATCTCAATCAAAATCAAATGGAGATGTATGTGCACTACACGTGCAATATTCGTGCACTACACGTGCAATATTCGTGCAATCTTAAACCCTAAGTAAACTTCATTAACATAAATTCATGGACAAGAATTAATAAAATGTGAACAAAACCCTAAGCAACTAGTTCCATTGAATCAGACCAGACCATAAACCGATCACCTCTAATGGGTGGTGAGAAAGAATTCTTCTAAAGGGCTCTGATAGATAAATAGTGAGATAGGACAGCGATTTAAACCTGAAATAGATGGAGTTAGAACACCGTCACCAATGACCATTGAAGTGCCCATGAGGGTGACGAGAAAGAGCATGATCTTGGTGATCCTGTTGCTCTTGAGCATCTCCTTGATCTTCTGAGACTGTCGTAACTGGTTTGATGGAGGGTCGAGCTTGTAGTTTGAAACTTCTTGGTCCTCTGGCTGCTGATTCGTGATCAGGCTCACCTTCGTGTACCTGCATATCAACGAGTACAATGCAAACGTCCCTCCTACATGCACGCACAAGGCACACTAATCAGGATTGCGAAAATCAAGTCACTGGGAACCTAAACCATTTATCATGTACAATTATGCTGATAATCTTAGTACGTGAAGCACAATAGAGATAAAATAGCATAGTGTCACCACTGTCATTGGCCAAGAGGACGATGAAGACATACTTGAGCATGGGAATTAGGGCAATCGTATAGATGATTAGCAACAAAACTCTTAGAATATCTTGAGTGTCCTTAATTTTGTCCGTAAACGTGCTCTCGAACACATGGAGATGTGTCCTGATGTCACCGTACACCACTCCTATGCTCTGAAATGCCAAACTTAACGTCCTTTGCCAATTCACCTGTAAATCATTTATTAATCATAAATACAAAAACACTCAGTTATTCAAGTAGGAAAAAGATTTTTACTAAGTCCATCGACAGTAAAAAGTTGGTGTAGTTCATCAACGGCAACTTATCATTATCCTGTCAAGCATCTTTTCCGTGAGTCCTCTCACTATCTTTTCATATTTGTGATCAATATGGTGCTATAATTGTTCGAAGGTTCATCCTAGTAAAACCCGGGCATTCATATTTCAAGAAGGAAGACGGATAAACTTTTATGCGACGTTACTCGAAATGCACTAGTATCAAATAAAGATAAGCGAAATAATTAGCTGACAAACAGCATGGCTCAATGCACCACCATGGAGGAGTGGGTGTGGGACATGGGGACTCAACCCGCCTCCGGGTTGAGAGAGTCGACACGGCACATTCTCGCCCATGACACCTTCCGCACCTTCATGTTCCGCTTGGTCTTGTTCTCCACCTCTCTCGCCTCAATTGTGATCCCCGGCTCTTCTTCTTCCTCCAGCGCCACCACCCTGTTCTCCACCATCGTTTCTCTCGCCGGCCTTCTTTCGCTCTGTTTCTTTCTCTCAACGTGAAGGGACGACTCCGCACTTTATAGGGCATGGAGAGTCCAGACGCTTTAACTGAATATTCGGCTGGGCAAGTCGTGCGAAATGTTTTGATGGAAAAAAGGGTGATCATTGAGGTTTGTTTATCGAAAATTTGACTTTGGTGGGTCGGTGAGACGTGTGTGTTTCGCGTTGGGGATGAGGATAATAGAATTTCTTTTCAAGGTAACTGGGCTTCGTTGGTCGATTTGGTAAGTCACGCGCTTTGTCGCTCACTGCATAAGCTGGGAATAATACCAAAAAAGTTTTAACATATTGCACTTGTGTTAATTCAACTCCGAATATTCAATTTGATCAATTTAGTCCTAAACCTTATGACAATTTGGCAATTGAGTCTTTGCGGCCAACTTTGACCGGAAATCGCTAACGTAGATACCGGTTGTCCTACGTGATACGATATGGGTGACACAGATAATTTATATTATTTTAGAAAATGAAATTTTATTTTTTATTTTTTTATTTTTTCTTCATTGTGCCGGCGACCATAGCTAGCTCAATTAAAAAAACACACTAAAAAATTCTAAATTAAATTAATTTTTTTAAAAAAATTACATAATTGTCTATGTCAGCACTCGTCATGTCATGTAGGATGACTGACGTTCACGTCAGTGATTTGAGACCAAAATTGATAGAAATGACTCAATTGGAAGATTATCAACAAATTAAGGACTAATTTGGTCAAATTAAAATATTTATAACTAAATTGGCACAAATTTAATAAGTTTATGACTTCTTTAATAATTTCCCCAACGTAAGCTAGTTGAGATGAATTTAAATGTGTACTTTTCCAGAAGTCAGCTGTCTTAACTTATTTATTACTAATGAAACTACTATTAACTACTTTTTTTTCTTTTTTTTAATGGGCGGTTTCCAATAATGATATGTATCTTTCTTTGTTTCAAGGTTTCATTCTCAAGAAAGAAAGCCCAATAAGGAAAACCGCAATTTGATCACAGCTAAACTAAAACAAAGTGAAAGTTCCAAATTGGGACTTGAATTTGGACCCGTTTCTCAAAAGATGACCAAGACTGGATATTGTCACAAACAATATTTTAAAGTGACAAACTTAGTCTACCGGGCCGAATTATAGCACACGAAACTCACATGGTTGCGGAAGGAAGAAAATGCTTCTGAACGAAAATGCCCTGGTCATGACTTGCAAAGCGTCATGTGAGTTACACATGTTCGTCGGTTGGCGAAATTTTGGCCGACATGTGAATTCAGGATTTTATCTGAGATTAAATTTGCCACTTTGGGACTTTATTTAAGATAAAATCCATTTTAAACCATCTTTTAGGAAAACGGCCCCACTTGATGCGGTCATTTGAAATTGTTTTTCATAAGTTAATTAACCATGATTGCTTTAGCTACACTCTAGGGATCTAATGTGCTGTCCCCAATAATCGTGGTGTGTCCAGGAAAAAATGTTTTTTTTTCTCCTTTTCTTTTTCATTGTTTTGATAATTAAATGACATTGACATATGTATACGTTGTATATTCATTCGTGGTTGGAGAACATTCCATTATTTATTTTAATAGCATAAATTATACGTAACTAAAAAGCTTTCACTACTTTGAGTTGTGGAGCCGCTTACTCCAAACATTTCAAACTATCACACTATAACAAAGTATTACCTTTAATATTTGCGGTACGGTTGTTTCACCCTAAGTATTTTGTGCGCATTCCACTCAACCTTTTGTCACTTTAGAGACACGAGTTTCAAGTTGAGGCATTCTCAACATCATAAAATACAATCCATCAATTTTTTGATAACTTAATTTTTTATTTTGTATAGCAAGTTAGGTGGTGTCCGAGTTTGCTTGCGCACATCAACTGGTCCACCTCCTCTGGAGATATTAAGGGCGCACTTGTCTACATTGATTTAGTACATTTAGGATTTTACTCATGGAATGCTATCGACAAGGACTTGGATAAAAAAAATAATCATAAGAAGGAGCAAACTCTCTTGCTATCTAAGTCAAAATCTCGTTTGTTCTTAAGACAAAACTATTTACACGTGTAAATGCGCCATTAGCAAACTAAGAAATGCCCATGTGTAATTAGCAAAATTCGAAATGTCCCACGTTGGTAATCATGAAACCCATTTCATTTCTCTTCAATGCTACAAAACCATTCAAGTTTCAATTGGAGACCTTAGAGGACATTCCTATTTTTAATAGCATAAGCTTTTTTTTTTCTTATAACGGATCAAAGACTGTCCAAGTCTGCTTTTGCATACCTCGACTATTCCACCTCCCCGAGGGATCTAAAGGCCACGATCCCCACGTCAATTTGGTGCATTTGAGATTCTACTCATGGAGTGCCCTCTCACTTTAGTTTGGTGCATTCAGTATGGAGTGCTCTCAATAGGACTTGAACATATGACCATAAAGATGAGTCAATAGGATAATCGAGACGCCTCACGTTGGTAATTGTTCACAAAATCATATTAACTGTCTTCAGTGGCTCTTCTGAACAAAAATAAAACAAAAGGGCCCTTAAACAGCTCTTCGGGTCCCGATATGGTAACATAGTTTTGTCAATGCTACAAAACCATTCAGATTCAATTGAATACGTCGGCCAATCTAGTCTGACTTCATGAAAGGGATATCTGAGAGATATATCTCAAAAATTTCTTCCTAATGCCAAGCATCTACTTCCTATGTTACTCCAATTGCCTACTCTTTCTAACATACTTGTGACACCAGGGTTCTACTCCCAAAAGGAATTGAGGGTGACCTTCACATAAAAGAAAAATCCCAGATGACAATAATATCATTTTTGTAAAGTTATGTGACCAATGATCGATCCATATTCAAGCATTTGGTTTCAATGTGACAAATTTTGTATTAAAATCGCACCATCTCTAGTCAGAGTAATCCTTGAGATCGCTTTTGTCTTCTTATTATGGAGTCTTGTCTAATGGTAGTTGATCTGACTACATGGATAACTGAGGGGTGTGGATTAGTGTAGCCGAATATATAAGGTGGGTCACAATATTGTCTTGTAATCTAATTTCCTAAACCAATCATTATTTCTTTGACAAGGCTAAAGATTATTCAAAGAGATAAATTACTCAAAACTGAATAAATCCTCCCCGAATTGAGAACTTCGTCAAAACCCAAAATGGGAAGAGGGGTTGGGCAGTGCGTGCGGATGACAATTGACCGAGCAAAGTAGATTTGATTATTATAAACGTTTGATGGTGAGCTTCACTATTAAACTTGCATTATCCCTAGATAGTCGTAGCAATTATTGTGGGTTTTAAATTAGAGTTATACAGGTGCACTTTGAGGATCATCAATCATGCCTCCAAAGTCAATCTCCTTAAGCAATTTTGGACAGGCGAGTTGGAATTCTAAAAATTCGAGGGAATCGTCATATGCTAAGCCTCGTTGACTTTTAGGCAAATTGAAAGGGTCATGTCATGTGGTGCCTTGTCCATTTGCACTTAAATTAAAGTATCTATATTGAAGTATACAGTCGTTTAGTTGAACAAAGGAAAAAAAAAAAAAACCTAGATGGTCATCTTGGTTTCCAAATAATACCCTTCCCGCGAATTATCACGTCAATTGAATTGAAACAGTACTTCATAACAAAGAAGGACCAGAAGAAGGAATGCCCATCTTAATTTAAGTATTAAACAGTTCGAATTGGAAAGTCTATCCTTGACAGTCGTAAAAAAGTAGTAAGCTACCCGCGCTTGCACATGTTTCAG
Organism: Syzygium grande; assembly: GCA_024733475.1. NCBI lineage: Eukaryota > Viridiplantae > Streptophyta > Magnoliopsida > Myrtales > Myrtaceae > Syzygium > Syzygium grande. The sequence goes on from JAMXDD010000009.1 coordinate 10,920,203, forward strand.
TTTACTCGCTTTTTCTTAAGGTCCTGCTTTTTACACTTCTCTTTTAACTTAAACATTCCCCTCCACAATACTTTGACCATATTACTCCTTGTGTGGCCTACCGATTGGCCTGCTCCAATGGTCAGAGTGAAGTTCCTTTTTTTTTTCAGAAAAATTATCTAAAAAGTCATTAACATGTTGCACTTTTGTCAATTCAGTCATAAACCTTTTAATTGGATTAATTAAGTTCTAAATATTTTCACGTTTTACCAATTGAGTCCATCATGCCAATTTTGATCAGAAATTGCTAATGTGGATGTTAGTTATTCTAGGTGGCATGATCGGCGTTAACGTAAATAATTTTTAATAATATTTTAATATTTTTTTGAATTTTTAAAAATTTCTTTTCTTTTTCCTTTATTTATTTTCTTTACTTTTCCTTTTTTACTTTTTCTTTTGTTTTCCTTTTCTCTTCTTTTCACATTTTCTCTTTTCTTTTTTCTTTTTTCTTTTTCCCTTTGTCCCTCCACCGGCCATCACTGAGCCTTGTCAATGGCTAACAGAGGTCACTGGCCTTAGGCAAGGGCCACCTTCGCTAACCTTGAGCAAGGGACACCTGCACTCGGCCTGGCGAGGGTCACCCTTATCTAGGCAGGTGTGGGCAACATTCACCTTCCCCGATCTGGTAAAGGGCAGCCCTTGCCCAATCTGGTGAGGGTGGTCCTCACTCATGGGTTCAAAATTAAGATATGTTCTAACAATACTTAAGCTTGGCCTGTCGACTAAGTATCTTGGATCAATGGGCCCGAAACAATAATGGATATCATTGGTTCACTAATTGAATTTTCTTGTTGGATGCAAAGAAAAAGGTAATGTACAACTACAAGGCGAGAACATTCATTAATAGACGAATAAAAGGTACATAACAAAATATGTTTTGTGTTAGAGAAAGCCATTAGTGATGAAACATGAACATTACGTTTCTTCAACTTGTGCTCTCACTCCAAACATGCATTCAGCAACTTTCCCATTAAAAGTTGCGACATTATATTTGACCACAAGCAGTGTTCTCTTTTCCATTCATATCTCATATGTCATGCCAACCCTCACAAGCCTATGCCTTGGGATCGCCATAATTTTCTCGCCTTGCCTGAAATTTTTCCTGAGAAAAGTGTAGGCGTAGTTGACAATGATCTTCTTGAACAAGGACGACTTCGGCTTGGCAACCACCTCAGCTTCCCCGAGGAGGTACACCACACCCCTCTCCATTGCTCTCTGCACGAATTGCATCTCCTCTTCAGCCGCTGGGATCGGACTAAACACAGTTCGATTGGAAGAATTCTTCGACATGACCCCGTTAAATGATTGGATAGAATTGGAAGAGAGATTGACGGGTTTGGCTGCGGCAGCGACTCCTCCATTTGGACGGTTGATCCGTTGGCCTGTCCAACTTCCGCTAGCAATGTCGACTGGGGTACACTGTTGTTGGCCGTCTCATCCTTTTGGTTGGGATCATTTTTCACAGCCTCAAGCAAGAAGTACTCATGCCGGATGAATTCCTTCAAGTTGTCCACCAATTGGCGCTCAAACTCGTGCGGGTCCTCAATCTTGTCCTTGTATCCATACCGCACAACGCAGCGGAACATCCTGAAGCCCCTTGGTTCGACCTGCCTGAACAAGAACCGCTCGTCGAGCGCGACCTTGCTGATCGGGAGGTTCTTGATTGAGACAAGGACTAGAACCGAATGGATAGACGAAATGTTTTCCACAAAATGCGATATTATGGGTGGAATGCCCTGCACAAGCTCAGAGTAGAGGAGGGCGATCCCGGGGACCCGGTTGATGCTTCGGTTTGCAGCGAGATCTTTAATGAACTGGGCCGAGACCTTGTTCTTGAGCTCGTACATGTACCGTTGCTTGTGGACGTAGTGCCAGATGATCATGACGGTCATGAGGACGGTGGCGAACACGAGTGGCAGGAAACCACCCTGTTTGAACTTGTAGTAGACCGACGAGACATAGAGCAATTCGATCGAGCCGAAGACGGAGAGGAAGAGCACGATCCACCATATGCTCGTCTTCCATATCACGAGCATGATGAGAGTGAGCAAGCAAGTCGTGATCAACATGACACTCACCACAGCAATTCCTGCAACCAAACATTCATGAGACAAACTAGATAATAAAAGCTAGGGGTGAGCAACTTGGACCGCCCAAACCGGGACCGGACCGGACCGGACCGGACCAACGAGTTTGGTCCGGTTCTCGGGACTATCGGTCGGTTCCCGGTTCTAAAAGCGGAACCGGTTTTCGGGCGGTCCGGTTCACGGTTCCAAGGGGGAACCGGACCGGACCGGACCGACTATTTAATATATATTTTTGTTATTTTTTCTTTAAAAAATTAATAAAATGTGAACTAAACTCTAAGTGAACTTCATTATCATAAATTCATTGATAAAAATTAGTAAAATGTGAATTAAACCCTAAGTGAACTTCATTGACATAAATTCATTGAAAAAAATTAGTAAAATGTGAACCAAACCTTAAGTGCTTGACAAAAAAAAAAACCCAAACTCTAAGTAAGTAACGGTTTCATTTTCATTGGACGGTCCGTTCCGGTTCCCGGTCCTAAAACCAACCGGTCCGGTCCGCGGTTCCCAAAATTGGGAACCGGTTCTCTCGGTCCGGTTCCCGGTTCCACCTTAGAACCGGACCGGACCGGGAACCGCTCACCCCTAATAAAAGCCACCAAATTAGGTCCAAATTAATATATTGTTATTAGAAGTCTCGAATGGAAATGAAGGCTCCGTTTATTTCGCAGAAAATGAGTAACTTGTAAAATATTTTTCTTAAAATGATCGCTTGTATTACTTATAAAAAATGAATGAACGAACAAAAAATATTTTCACTAGCGACGTAATTGTTTAGATATAAATTGTTGTCGGCAATAAAACATTTTTATTAATTAATTATTTTTGAAATATATATTCCAAATCATTCATTTTCCACGAAATAAACGGAGCCGAAATCATATTAATTTTTCAATGGAGCCATGTGTTTTGGACTTACCATAGGCATTGCCGATGTTGGTTGTGGTCTTGAAGCCGAGAGTGACCAAGACGCAGGCGATCATGAGCATGTAGTTCACCTCCGGTATGTAAACCTGCCCCTCGTACTTGGTCGATGTGTGAACCACCTTGACCCTCGGGAAGCAGCCCAAGCTCAGCGACTGTGAGACGATGGCGAACGCCCCCGAGATCATTGCCTGGCTTGCGATGATCGCTGCGGCAACCGCCACCACGAATGTTGGCCAGTAAATCGGTCCTGCTCATCAATCAGCAGTAGTCACGAAACATTGTCAAACATAGGCTCGTTTATACTGCGGGGGGGATGCCTTATAAACTTTTGCGGGCTCATCCTAGGACATCACGCATGATGAGTCAATTTTGTAAGTCTCGATCATGGCAATCATACTAATTTTTTTTCTTGGCTAGACTATATCTATTATGAAATGTACATAAACTATGGTATTTCAATTTTACATACCTGGGATTGAGTCATAGAAAGTTTTGGCAACATGGTCAGGGTGCTTCATGAGATAAGCCGCTTGTCCACTATATGCGGTCAAAAGTGCGGGAAATACGAGGAAAGAGAAGCTGATCTGCATCAATTGTACACCCCAATAATCAAACTCGACCATGGGAACACTATGACATATATTTAGTGCACAGGACACAAATACATCACCTCACGATCGTCTAAAAAAGAAAAGATTCAGTTGAAACTGATGTGGTTCATTAAAAAGAGAGAACTAAATTCAGAAATTTTGTGCTTTTGTATTCTCCTCAATGGAGGGAGTCATGAAGACAAATAATGAACAAAACAAAATTGATTAAAATATTCCTAAAGAAGTCAAGAAGGGCCTCCTCCCGTTGAAAGTTAAGGCGAAGGAAATCGTATCTACTTACTTGGATTGCTTGAACATTGAAATGACCCAGATCAGCAAACATGGCCTCAGTGCCTGGTTTCAATTGAACCGTCCATATCAATGAGCTTAAAACTTTTTACCCGAGAAAACAAACACAAGCATACACACACAAACCTGTAATGCAGAGGACGATGCCGCCGAGCGAGATCCAGGCTTGCTTGCCGTTGCGTTTGAAGTAGTCGACGATGTACTTAGGGTTGAAGGCACGCAACACACCGATGTCGTACTTGAACAGGTTGAAGAGCCCGATCCCGCTAATGAACAGGAACCAGAGTAAGATGATGGGCGCAAAAGAGAACCCGATGCGATCCGTCCCGAACCTCTGAACACAGAAAAGGGCTATCAGGATCGCCACCGATATCCACACCACAGCATCTGCATGTCCATACATAAATATACGTTTATCGATGAGTTAATATTTGCGTGACAAAAAGAAGAGAGTTGTATATGGATTTTAGAAGCAAATTTGTATATTCTACTCGCTAATAACGAAGCACTGTATTTACCTTTCCCAAGTGACTTGATCCCGCTCACTGCTGAAAGAACTGCAGGAACCCAAAAGAAAGAAAAAAGGACCAGAGAGCTTATCTTAGCTTTCAAGATGCACAAAATATGTGCAGCACCAAAAGAAGAAACAATTAAGACAGTTTCTCCTTCAAAAAGAGGAAGCGGACTCTGTGGACTGTTGTTCTAACACGACGTTTGTGAAATTATTGGTTTTCACCATGTCGAAGTCTCTTATCATAACATTGTCAAAAGAAGTCCCTGTCGTGTTATGCACCTTTAGGAATCCTTGATATCATTTTTCAAATGATTTCGAAATATATCGACTGAAATTTCATTTAACTGTGAGGACATGAAAACGAAAAATTGCCAAACATCTGTTGTGCTGTGCATAAATTGTGCATGGGTAACGAGAAAGAATTCTTTGAAAGGGTTTTAATAGAGAAATAGCAAGAAAGGATAGCGATCTAAACCTGAAATAGATGGAGTGAGAACGCCGTCGCCGATGACCATCGAAGTGCCCATGATGGTGACAAGAAAAAGCAAGATCCGGGCGCTCTTGCTGTTCTCGAGCATATACTTGATCTTCTGAGCCCGTCGCAGCGGGTTCGATGGAGTGTCGAGCTTGTAGTTCGAAACTTCTCGGTCCTCCGGCTGCTGATTTGGGATCAGGCTCACCTTTGCGTACCGGCATAGCAGCGAGTACAATGCGAATGTCCCTCCTGCACGCGAGAACGAGGCGCACTAGTTAGAATTACAAAAATAAGTCATCGGTTGCCAACAAAAAAAATGAAATAGCTAAATAAAAATAATGGCACCTGAGCCTACAAAAAATGGTCATGTACAATATGCTGATAATCCTAGCATGTGAAGCACAATAGATCTCTATATGTGCGTACCGTCGCCATTGTCATTGGCCAAGAGGACGATGAAGACATACTTAAGCAAGGGGATAAGGGCAATCGTGTAGATGATTAGTGACAGAACCCCCGATAACGTCCTGGGTGTCCTTAATTCCCTCCGTGAATGTACTCGAGAACACGTAGAGTGGAGATGTTCCTATGTCACCGTACACCACTCCTATGCTCTGGAATGCCAAACTTAACGTCCTGTGCCAATTCACCTGTAAACAACTCATATCAGCAATTTAATCGCGAAAACAAAAACTCAGTTATTTGTGGGACACGGATCATTTCCGAGAGTCTTCTAACTGTTTTTCTATATTCTCATACGATTCGATGATCGTTCTAAAGTTGGTTCTGGCGAAACTGACGAAAGCAACTCTATGGGATGTTTCCTTGAAACCCACTAACATCAAATTCAGAAAATGGAATTGATTAGCCAAAGAAAAACATTTTCCCCACAAAATCGGCAAGAAGCACCTCAGAGGAGTGGGCGTGAGACATGGAGAATCGACCCGCCTCCAGGTTGAGAGAGTCGACGCGGCGCAGCCTCGTCCACGAGACCTTTCGCTCCTTCAGCTTCTCCACCTCTCGCGCTTCCGTCGCGATCTCCACTCCTTCTTCTTCCTCCATCACCGCCACCTTCCTCTCCGCCATCGCTTCTCCTTGCCGGCCTTTCACCCCCACCTGTTTCTTTCCTTAATGTGAAGTGATGACCCCGCTCTTTATAGCGGCTCGGGAGTCGAGACGCTTTAATTGAAGATTCTGCCGGCCAAATCGTGCGAAGTGGTCAATGTTAGAAAACGAGGGCGATCATGGAGGTTTGTTTTTTCCGAAAATTTGACATTTTGTATGCGAGACGTGTCCGTTTCGCGTGTACGATGCTTTCTTTTTCGAGGGGACGAAGGTTTCATTGGTCGGATTCGGTAAGTCGCACGCCTTTGTCGCTTTCCTCAGAAGCTAGTGGAAACAAATTTCCGTAGTTCGAGTTTTCCATGAGCCACCTCTCTTGGTCTTAACTTATTTTCATCCTTTAAATTTGAGAGGCTGTTTTTTCAATGATGTAATGTATTTGTATGTTCCGAGGTACTGTTCAGAAGAGATGAATGGCCAGCAGAGGAAAAACTGCAATTGGATCGCAATAAAGACTTGAGTTAATTGACTAGAATTAATTAACTATCGTCGCTTCAGCTACACGCTAGGATCTTATGAGCTGGCCCTAGTGGCAGTGATCACTCCCGAATAAAATATGGGTTTTTTTTTGCTTGTTCTCTTGGTCATTGTTTGGATGGTTAAATGACATCGATATGCGTTCTTTCAACATTTTAATATTGGTGTTTATGCACGGCGATGTGATGAGAACAATAAATATAAATGCACGGTGAAGTGAGAGATTTCGATGTGTGCTCATTACTGAATATGGTGATCGATCGACAATCGTTCACGGTAGTAGATATGTTTTTAGGGGATGAGAACATGCTTTTAGCTGCAGACTATACTTTGTTATTCTCTTTCTGGCTTTTACTTTGTTCTGTAACTTAGTTGGGATTTGCTCGGAGAAAGGCTTCTATATACCTCTAGTATTATTTGATATATGAATGACATCTTTCTTTCGACAAAAAAAAAATGACATTGACACCTGATCAATGTTAAAATTATTGTATGGATGTCAGTTCAGTCCAAAATTTTTCAAGTTTGTCAATTTAATCATAAACCTTTATATAAATTTCAATGTAATCATTCCGGTTAATTTTTTATATAAATGGCTAACTTGTCGATCCAACCAGGTCGGTCGACCTACATGATACATTGCCACATCAGCAATTTCAGGTAAAAATTGGCTAGAATAACTATATTGAAATGTTGCGCAAAGGTTTAGCAATAAATTGACAAAATTAGAAAATTTATGACTAAATTGGCATCAGTATAATAGGTTTATGACTAATTGGAAAATTTCTCATACATGACACACATTACATTGTCTTCTCATTCATTGTTAGTTTGATAAAGGAAAACATTCCACTAATCACGAGACGATGTCAAGTGAACATCACGTCGTTACAATCTATCTTTCAATCCATGTTGTATGTTAATAGCATAAATTATAATAACACGACATGACATGATATCAGAATTAAATCTATTTATAAGTTTTAAACTTTCGCTACTTAAAGTTAATTACATGTGGAGCTACTTCCTCCAAAAATTAAAATTATCAAACTACAACAAAGCATTTTTTATCCAAACGGTACCACTCTTTCGCCCTAAGTACGGGATATGCAAACCATTTGACCTTCGTCACTAGAGGTTTTTTTAATAATGTAAAATAATTCGTTATTTTTTAATAGTATAAGCCATTTAATTGTTGTATAGTGGATCAGATTCTGTCCAAGCCTGCTTTACGCAAATTGACTGTTCTGCCTCTTCAGGCGATCTTAAGGTCGCGGTCCACACACCAGTCTGATCAAGGAATTTACTCATGGAATGCTCTCACTTGCCAGTATGATACATCCAGGAATTTACTCATGGAGTGCTCTCAACACGACCTGAACATATGACCATAAAAGAATGCTTGTATGGATAATCGAAATATCATTCATAATAATTGTCTTTAAGTGGCTTTTCTGAACAAAAAGAAAACAAAAGGTCCTTAAACAGCTCCGCGGGTCCCGATGAGGCAACATACTTTTGTCAACGCTACAAAGCCGTTCGGGATTTCAATTGGGAGACCTAGGAGTATATTCCTATTTCCCACCCAAAAATTATTTAATTCTCCCCAGGAGAATAAGTTGGCCCATCGTGTCTGACTTCATGAAAGGGACATCTGGGAATAGTGTCTCAAAAAATTCTTCCTAATGCACTTTGTAAGATGCTATGTAACGTGACACGAGGGTTCTACTTCTACGGTTCTACCCCCCCACAAAAAAAAAAAATGAATTGAGGGTGACCTTTTTATGACAATGGCGTGGTCAACTTTTTGAGGGTGACCTTTCTATTAAGATGGCGTGGCCAACTTTTGTTGCATTCTCGGACTACGACCGCTCGGAGGTAGATTCATTATTCCAGCATTTCGTCCGGATGCGACAAATCTTGTTTTCGAATCATGCCATCTCTTTTCAGACTAATCTTTGAGATCGCTCTCGTCACCTTACCATGAAGTCTTACCTAATGTAAATTGGCATACATAGATGAAGACTGGGGATTAGGGTTACCATATATAAATAGGGTTTTTGTAATTTAATTTCCTAACCCGATCACTTTATCTATGACAAGGCTCAGGATTAATCAAAGAGCAAAAAATACTTTTTTCAAGCAATTCTGTTTTTTTGGGAAATTGAATTAAAACCTTATGAAGTTTTTGGGTGGTGCACGTTTATTCCCAAACTTTCAACCGTTATATAAAACTACCACTAAACTTTGGCTTTGTTACAATCATCAACCCTCCGTTTATTTTTTTGGTTGCACATGCCTAACATGTGATTTTTCAATGGTAAAACTATAATACTTCTTGATTGTTGTAGCCATTTTGCTTTCCATTCCGCTCAATTTCAAGTATTATTATTATTATTCTTATTATTGTTGTTGTTGTCTAAAAATCCCTACATTTTTTCTTGGGAAAATTTCAAATTAGTATCCAAAGTGAAGCCATTATCTCAAAAAAGGGTTAAGAGTGGACTGAGTGTCAAATGAGAGCCTAAAGTCTCCAATCAGTTTCAAATAATGGCCCGAAGTGCCCAATTAGTCTCAAGTAAAGGCATGGATTCGCTGGCTAGTCAAATGTTCATCGGCCAACGAGTATGTCAATGTTCTGATCGCCGAAATAAGGTCAATTTAGTCTTTTACTTTTTAAATTTTTTTTTGTTTATTCTTTCCTTTTACTGTTTTTTCTTTCCCTTTTCTTTTTTTTTTCCTCTTTTCCCTCCGCCGGCCATATCTGGGGTCGGCGGAGGTTGCCGACTATAAGCGGAAGCCGCCCTCGCCAATGTCGGGCAAGGGCCGCCCTAGCCCAGGTTGGGTGGGTGAGGGCAACCCTCACCCTACGCTGGCAAGGGAAACCTAGGGCCGCCCTCACTAGCATCAGGCGAGGGTAGCCTCCGACTGAGGCCGACAACCTCCGCCAGCCCCAGCTATGGTCGGCGGAAGAAAAGAGTAAAAAAAAAGAAAAGAAAAAGAAAAAAACAGTAAAAGGAAAAAAGAAACAAAAAATTTTTAAAAATAAAAGACAAAATTGCCCTTATTCCGGCGATCAAAACAGTGACGTGATCGCCGACCGATGAGCATTTTACCAACCGGTGAACTCAAGCCCTTATTTGAGACTACTTGGGCACTTCGAGCCCCTATTTAAGACTGATTGGGCACTTCAAACCCTTATTTGACACTATGTTCACTTTGGATTTTTTTTTTAGAAAATGACCTCATTTTGCGTACTGATTTGGAATTTTCCCTTGTTTTCTTCTATTTTTGTTTTGTATATTTAATCATGTTTAGTATCGAGAGCTCGAACTCTACTTGAAATTGAGTGAGCTAATCAAGAGCAATCATGAAGCCGAGCTCGAAGTACTTGCAAATAGCTTGAATCAATTTCATCCTAAGATAGGTTCGCTCTAACTACTTCTTGTCCTTAAATTTTGTTGTCCACATTAAACTTCTAAAAAAAAATTCGGAAAAAGATAACCAGAGAGCTCAAAATAATCACAGAGATTAGTCGAGGAAGACAACTTTTACCAGGAAAGCCAAATGGCCCTTACAATGAAATTGTGTAGAGATATGCTTCAGACCATTTTTAACAATGAAATTTCTAAATATGCATGTTTCTGTGTAATTAAGCAAGTATTTGCATGCTTATTCTTCATCATCTATGCTACATACTTACGAATCGATTTTGCTGTGACATTCTATTTTCAATGCAAATTACACCCTTACATAATAATAATGTTTTTGCCATTAATGTTAAAAAATTCGGCCAATCATGAATTTCATTGTACAAGATGACATACTTGCGACTAATGTCACAATCAAATAGTTATCGTAAAAACGTGCTTCCAATCGAGGGATATTCGCATATTGCATGGCCATTCGACCAGTGAAATCTAGTGGTGGGAAACATTCATTGCCGCAAAACCACAGCAATTCGCTTAAGTCTGGACCAAATTCGAGGGTAGCCTGATCTTGTGTTTTTTTTATTATTGTTATTTCATTTAAGAATTAGCATGTTATTGTAGAAATTTTAAAAGTCCAAATATACAATTTGCATGCGGGATCAATACGTCAGTTGGGGTGAATACCAAGCATAAAAGTCTTTTTCCCAATGAATTAAAAATAGTGCGACAAAGTTACAAATATTGAAAATGACACTTACATGGAAGCAAAAATATGAATAATAGCAATTATATATTGATATGCAAATCTTGCCTATCTCCTTATAGCTTTGATCTTTAGGAAAAATGGTTATCCAATTAATGTTTTTTTTTTACATACTTAGGGTTTTTTTAACACAATGTGATAGGTGGGACTGAGGATTAGATTTTTACATACAAGTGTAAATTGAATATGCAGTCAAGTTTCCAAACTCAATTAGGGAAAGACATTTAATTAAGTGCTAAAAATTTACAAAATTCAGTAACGGATGAAAAATAAAACTTATTTAAAAAATTTTTATTAGTATTGATTAAGAAAAATCTGGTAAGTTGAAAATTTATGTACTGCGGTAAGCAAGGAAGGGGTTACTGAATTCATTCAACGGAAAAATAATTGACGACAATACTAGAACTTATTGACAATTCTCCTCCTCCTATGTTTGGTATGAAATTAATAATATTCAGTTATCGATTTTCATTTATCGCCTAACAAATTTTTATCTCTCTTTTTAGCATTTAAGTTTAACATCTAAAATTGAATACTATTCGACAATTATTTCACTCAATTTTATCGAACAATCCCGTCCTGATAAATTTGGACACGAAACCTTTATGAGGAGAACTCATCAAGTAAATGAGTAAGTTTTAATATTATTTCCATGTTTGGGAGGCCAGGGAAAATGGGGTCCATGAAATTCGAGTGAAAACTTTTGAGAAAATTTAAATTTTTGTGGGATGAAAAGAGGAGATAAAATTTAAAATTGTGAGTATTTTCCTTCAATTTTCTTCACCTAAGGTGCTTTTATGAGCATGTTGTTGAATTTATATAACGCACCAACCAAATCACATAATGCCATTGACACAATACTTCCTACCTTTTTATACACAAGTGGAGAATCATCTGATGAAAAAAAAAAGGTTTTTGAATATTCTAAGAATCTGTCAAAAACTGACAAAATTGATTGAACGTCCATTTCACTCTCATTTAGAAATTATAAAATAGAATAGAAAAATGTATCGATGACTTTTCTTGGAGTCTCCACGTACACTTAAAAAAATTTTGAATACATCGTCCCCCCGATTGAGAATTTGGTCAGAACCAAAACTAGCAAAAGGTGGAAATAATTACCTGGTTGCGAGAACTTTCAATACGGTAATTTCAGCCAATTTTTGCCGGAAATCGCTTACAGCTGGACCAATTATCGCTATTCATCTCACGTGGCGCATCGTCCCGTGAGCAATTTCTTGCCAAAATTGGCTGAACATACTGCATTGGAATTTCGGTAAAAGTTTACGACTAAATTTGTAAAATTAAAAAGTTTATGATTGAATTGTCATCCGTTAACCAATTGAATAATTTCCCCACAAAAAATGCTAAGCAACAGGTGTGGATGAAACGTTTGATTGCGAACTTGATTATTCAATTGCATTATTGCTAATAGTCATAGCAATTATTATCGGTTTCTCATTATAATTCTACAACTTACTCAATGAGAATCATCAATCGTGCCTCCAAAGTCAACGTCCGTGGCAATTGGACGGCAAAGTTGAAATTTTAACTTCACGGAACATGGATGGATCGTCATATGTTACGCCTCGTTGACTTTTTGGGCATTGAGAGGTCATTTGGTGTGCTGCCTCGTCTACCGTCGAAACTTAAACTGAAGTATCCATGTTGAACTATATACTAGTACAATTTACGCCCAAATAACACCGTGGGCATTTTTTCAATGTTACTTTAACTAATACTGATTTGCTACATGATTGACTACTCATCTATCTTACATCGACTAATCGTTGATTTGCAATCACGTCATATGACCGTCGTATTGACAACTTAATGCCAATGCCCCCACTAAAATTTGGATTATTTTTGGGTGTCAATGAACACCCTTTTTCACAAAATATCACTTGAATTAAGTAAGCTGAAGTATATATGGTGTTACTAACGTGATTTTCATTATTTGGTGGTTATCTCGAACCTGAATCTTTTCAATCTTGTTGCACTGACCTCACTTCTCAAACACGTACATGAGAATCTCAATTGGCGTAAACAAGCTTTTTTTTTTTTATTTTGGTAAAGGTAAGATGAGCGTAAACAAGCTTAATACCATTAACAATCTCAAACTTATATTCATCGACACATTTATCCCAAACTAATTTTTGTCTGGCAAAAATCTCAAACTTGTACCCGTTACAAATTTACTCACAAACTAATTTTCATATTATAAAAAAATCTAAGATGGATTTACAAAAATCTCAAACACATGAAACTCAATTTTTCATATTATAAAAATCTCAAATGGATATTATAAACACATTTATCCCAAACTAATTTTGTCAACCAAATGTTATAAATTTACTCACAAACTAATTTTCATATTATAAAAAAATCTAAGATGGATACCTTATAAACTCGTTCACCAAAAATAACCTGATTTTCGTCTTACAAAAAATCTCAAACTGGTACTCCTGACCCAAATCTATCCCTTTAATCTATACATGTCAATATACGTGAATTTTCCATATCGGATTTAAAACTCCACATCAGATCCGTCTTGCAACCGCCTACCATGTGTGGACACTTTTGCATTTTAATGGGATATTGGACAGAATGCTAAAGTAGATTAGATTTGGGTCAAGGCTACCGATTTAAAACTCCACATCAGATCCGTTTTGGACACTTTTGCATTTTAATGGGAGATGAGAATTAAATAGATTAGATTTGGGTCAAATGTGTTTTTTGTGAGATGAAAATTAATTTGGTGTAAATGTGTTATAGGGGTATCAATTTAGGATTACAAAAATCAACTTTTGGTAAATATGTCATGGTGTACCAGTTTAAGATTTTTTGTAAAATGAAATTTAGTTCTAAATAAATATGTCGTGATCTAGTGGTTTGAGATTTTTAATGATATTAATCCTCAAAACAATATAAGAATTTTTTGCGACAATCGAGCACACTTGATGTGTGTTTTCATTACCAAGTGTTTTTCATATTGATTTCCATATAATATAATGATTATTACGAATCTTTACATGTCTTTAGCATCCTCTATGAAGTAATTAAGAATCCAAATTTGGTGTTCAAACTTGATTTGTACCATCAGACACCCACAGAGGAGCGCCAAAAAATATTAAGAGGGCTTGTGCTTAAATTCGAGAACGAAAATAGTGACCATCAGGTGCTATCCAAATAAGAAAAATAATGAGCAAAAAAATACAAATTCCACGAATTAGCATCTCAAAGCATTGAAGGGTACGTAGAAAAAATGCCCATCTTATTTTAAGTGACGAACTTTTCAGATTGCAAAGTCCAAAGTGGATTACGGCACGGCTTATCCTTGACAATCGTAAAAGACTAGTAAGCTACGCGTTCTTGCACGAGTTCAAATTTACACACCTTTTCTTAATGTGAGATAATATAAAAAATTACTCTAATCATCATAAAGTTATGCTTGATTAAATTAGCATACAGACTTCCTATATCTGAGTTAATATCAAAAGCTAAAGTATATCGATGACGAGTCTAATAGATTATATGGTGTGGATGCGTATTGTATGGCGAATTTACTCTTAAAACCTTTTGAAAATTCATAAAGTATTTGCAGGCCAATTTTTTTCTTTCTTTCTTTTCCTTTTCTTTTTTCCTTATTTTCCTTCGCCAATGGCCAGGTCTTGACGATGGAAAGAAATTGCAACAATTATCTACATTAGCATTGGCGTACCACCTAGGACGGCCAACATCTATGTCAGTGATTTCTGGTTAACATTGGTCGAAATGATTACATTAACAAATTATCAAAAGGTTTAGGATTAAATTAGCCAAATTTGAGAGATTATGACTAAATCAGCCACCGTACAACAGGTTTAGGACCTTTTGGACAATTAACCTTGTCAATATCAAGTGGCTTATTTAATCTTCATTGTTTGGGTGAATTCATTCTTTATGATGCATGTGTATTTTTCATCAAGATTGTACTGAACATATACTATATGCAATGTTAATTGTTCAAATTTTTATTTATGAGTCGAATTTAGCCCAGAGCAGAGTTCTATAGATCAAATGCATCGACAAATTTATTAGGTTATCAGAAGTTCAGTGATGTATTCGTGTAAGTCTAGATTTATACGTAGTCTAATGAAAAACATAGATTAATTCAAGTTGGACAATGTATTTCCACTATATGTTCTTCGTGGATAGGCCATACGATACATAGTTATGACCTTATCTAAATGTCATGATGTCTTTAATGTAATGCATTAGATATATGCGCACGGGACAGATAATTTCAATAGAACGATAATTTTTATTGCGCAAGGAAAACCATAGCCACAATTTGTAAAAATATAATCTCTTGATATAGTTTATAATGGCCCAGAAAGAGGGTAAAAGTGGCAGGTCTGCGGAGGGCCCGTCTCTTCCATTATTGTTTCTACCCTTATAACGAGGATCACCGACGTTCGTTGTTTCAAGTCCTTTGTTTTTCGTCCACCGATCTTCATCCTCAAAAGCATAGCTATCTCGTGAGCAACTGGTCTCTCCGATCTTCATCCTCAAAAGTATTGGTATCTAGTGGGTAGCTGGTCCTTTCCGTTGCCATCGAGGAGTTTTCGTAAGAGAAAAAAAGAGCATTCTACGGTGCCATTAGAGCTCTCATCTACAACACCTCATCTTCGAAACTTTTCAATTTTGTCAACGCTATACAGTGCCAATCATGGGCATTATTTATTGTGGGACTCTATGTCAATTGTGAGCATCATCAATGAGGGAAATCGCCGTCAAGTGTCTTGGCAAGTATGAGCACGGAAGTCGAGCACGCCTTCATTTAGGAGCTGAAGTTGAGCATGGTGGGGTGATAAATTTTATTTTGCTGCAACTCAAGTTAGTTTTCCACACAATTTTGTAAAAGTTGTGTGAGAAAGAGGTGTCAAATTTTAGATCATGTGTTTCCCGAGCGCCTATCAAATCCGGTGATGATGTGGATTGCATTTGATTAGTCATGTAAGGTTTGATCTATAATTATAAACACGTCCCTTGTCTAGTGTAAGGTCCGGATTACAAGGCACTTTGGTCACAGAATTTCGAAGAAAGTTGCATCTGTCGTATGCCAGCTGCGTGCTTTAGCTTGAGGATATGTATGGATGTCAGAGTACTCTCTGTTGTAGAATATTGTTAGAGGCATTATTAAATATTATGGATATCATTTGATGTTTCATTATTTTTTAAGATAGCTAATTTTCTTGTTAGATTGGATTACTTCCTTTTTTTGTACATAATTTTTTAATATAAATACCCCTCAACACAATATAAAGTCAAGTTATCGAGTAAGAATGTAACTTTTGACTATTTTCTTTCTTCCTCTCTCTTAAAAATCTTAGAATATTTATAAGAGCATACATATATTATTTATCGAGCTTCAAACAAGAGTTGTTGGCCATTCTAAATTGATTTTAGTTTCAGATTGTCTGATGTGACCTTTTTGCTGGTAGTGTTTGAACTTAAGCTCGTGACAACCAACTGCGATCTTCTCCTGTATCCTCGCTCTAGAAATATAATATATCTTTTTGGTGACATGCTGACTCATGAAAGCATCATAATCCATAAGCATATGTTAAATTAGGTGGATGGATCGATGGAAATTATTAAAATATATATAGATGAACGTCAAGTGTATAATGTCCCTTGGCAAAATTTCAGTTTTGTCTTAGCATTTTCAGCTTCCAAGGCATATAGGATTGCTATGATGTGTAATCTATCTTTCAATAAAAGATTGTCCAATTTGTCATTGTCGCAAGCAATTTAGCGTAGGATTTGGTCTCCAGCAATTTTTGAGGTTTCCTCTTTGGGCTATGATATAGAAGAGGAAAGTGCTGGGAACTATTGTTTAAACACCATGTTTCTATTTCCCCTCCTTGACAAGCAATGCGAGCAATTCTCTCTCTCTGGTGGAGCTCTTCCCTATCCATGGTGATAGTTTTCCCCAAAATCCTTCGTTGTCGTAAACCCTAACTCTCACCCACCCCTGCTTCCTCCTTACCTGAAACATTTCACCCTACGGTCTCCGTTTACCCTATTTGAAATGCTCCCTCTTCCAAGCTGATCTTGCTTCAAGCCCTAATCAATAGAAGAGGGTGGAGTCTCTTACTTGTACAAACCGTATTTGCTTATTCTCACCACTTCTAAATCTTCCCACATATTTTTCCCCTAAACCAATTTCTCCCGAGTCCCTTCAATCATTCTACTCGCAACCCACCCAACCTCAGCATCCACAACAAGTCATCGGTACTGGCCTCCAACTGCGCTTCTGTGTAGATTCTGAAAATGGTAGCAACAGAGAAGGGAGAGTGATGGGTGCGACTCTCTTGTGGGTCCAAGATCCAAGGGCAATTGTCCCCCTGTATCAAAGAATACTAAAAAAGCAAGGGTAGACAGCTACAGAGGGCTCACTTGCCAGCGATACCCCAGCTCTCCAGTCTCAACTATGGAAGGTGAGAGAGGTAGCGATGTTCACCTGGCTGTATTGTGTAAGAAACTTGGGAATCTGTGGTCTCAAGATGATGTAGTGCCGATTATAGGAGATATTAATGAAGAAAAAAAGAAGGAGTGCGATCGTTTATTGTATGGGAAGTTATTTTCAAAATCAAATGTTAACTTTCAAGTTTTTCTAAGCACAATGAGGAAAGCGTGGAAGACTGAGTTGGTAGAGTGTGAGCACATTGAGCCAGGGTTCTTTTCATTTTCCTTCAATCTGGTGGAGGAGAAGAAGAGAGTGTTGGAAACAGGCCCTTGGTCCTTCTCCAATAATTTATTGGTCCTCCAGGAAGGGGACCTAGAAACTCCTAAGCACTGTTACGAATTCACACATTGCGCGTTTTGGGTTCATGTAATAGGCCTTCCTCGAGGGAGAGTAACAGAGGAAGTGATTTGGAGTGTGGCGGGGAAAATTGGAAGAGTCTTGGAGGTGAAATTGGAGTCGAGAGGTGGCAGCCCTCATAAAAATGGTAAAGCAAAGGTATACCTGAACTTATCCTCCCCTTTGAAATCAGGAACTATTGTGGACTTAGGTTACAAGAAACTCTAGGTGGATTTCAAATAAGAGAGACTTCCATATTACTGCTATTTGTGTGGAAGGATAGGTCATTATGCTACCTTCTGCATAGAAGCACCAAAGAAGGAATCAGGCCTTGAAGAAAACAACGAGGGCAAATGCGGTCGGTGGCTAAAAATGGAAGCACGAGAATTCAATCCTTATTGGAAGATTTTCTATGAAAAACAGGGGCCAATGTCAGAGGATGAAGAAACGATCCCGAAAAGGCCAAGAGAGATTATCCTAATAGAGCCAGAGATGCCAAGTACTAAAGATAAGGAGGGGACTGGAGTTGTAGGCGCTAACCAGCAAGCTGGAACATCCATGGAGCTGATTATAAGATTTGAATTGAAGGGCGAAAACCAGCAGGCTGAGAGACCTAACTCACTCAAGGGGAAGACTAAGCAGGATATCCAAACCGTCCTTTTTGATCCGGCTAGGGAAGGCAAACAAGATAAATCCTCGAGGAAAGATAAGATTGGGCTCAAATCCTTTAAGAAGGTGGCTGTGTTGAAGAAACAAAAAAGCACTCATCTCATGCGGATGGCATGATTTTCTCCATCAATCTATTAACGAGGAAGCACTACTTGAAACACCAATTCAGATGGTGGCTGGGATGAATGAATGGGCTTTGGAGGCTAGCCCTAATAAGCCTTTGGGGGGAAATATGAATTTTTTGTTTGGGCGCCAAGGGTTGGATACACCCTTGTGATCCAAAGATCTTAGAGCCATAGTGGCTCAAGATAGACCCAACTTAGTGTTCCTAATGGAAACTAAGAATAAAAAAACAGTAGTAGATAGAGTCAGGAGGCAACTTCAATTTCAACAAGCAGTGATAGTTGATCCTATAGGGATAGCGGGGGGGGTTTGGCTGTTTTGTGGAACGAAGGCGTGGAAATGGTAGTTGAAGATAGCTCAAAGGAGTTCATTGATGTTTCCTATAGGGACCATGATAGTGGGAACATGATGCGTATCACCTTTTTACATGCTCCCACAATCTTTCAAGAAAGATTTCAGCTGTGGCAACAAATACAAGCGATAAGCTCAGCAAATCACTTCCCATGGATTTGTATTGGAGACTTCAACGAAATTTTGTACTACTGGGAAAAGGTAGGCATTAGAGAGGCAGACCATTACAGGCTAGTGGCTTTCCGCGACTTTTTGAATAGGTGCTCATTAATGGACATTGAAAGCAAGGGGTGCGCATTTACTTGGACGAACAACAGGGAAAGGGAAGCTCTTGTTAAGAAGAGATTAGATAGGGCTCTATGCAACATTGACTGGAGAGTGTTGTTCCCTAGCGTGGAGGCTTATGCCTTACCAGCAATAGGTTCCGATCATAGCCCAATTCTTCTTACACTTTCCCCAACATTCATCAAGAGAAAAAAGGAATTCAAATTCGAGGCATTTTGGTTGGAAGAGCCCCAATGTAAGGAGTTAGTGCAGAAGATATGGAATCAGGAAGACATGCCTACAGATTTCATAAGCAAGCTAAAAAAGATCATAGAAGCATTGATCAGGTGGAGTAAAAAGAGATTCTCCAATGCCCATTCCCAAATAGCGTCTTTGAAAAGAAGACTCACGGGCCTCACAAATGCAAATGTTAGGGAGTCAAGCATAAAGGAAGTGCAATGCATCAAAGAGCATATTGAGAATTTGTGGAGTCAAGAAGAACTATACTAGGGGATGAGGTCTTGAATTAATTGGCTCAAATGGGGAGACAGGAACACAAAATACTTCCACACCACTACGGTTCAGCGTAGACAAAGGAACAAGATTTCAATGCTGAAAGTGGATGATTATTGGTGTCGAGAACCCAATGCAGTAAAGCAACACATTGCAAGTTTTTACCAAACTTTGTATAAATCAGTGGGTAATAGGAACTTCCAGCCGATTCTAGACCAATGCCCTCCTCTTGC
Source organism: Syzygium grande (assembly GCA_024733475.1). Taxonomy (NCBI): domain Eukaryota; kingdom Viridiplantae; phylum Streptophyta; class Magnoliopsida; order Myrtales; family Myrtaceae; genus Syzygium; species Syzygium grande. The sequence continues at coordinate 10,939,943 of JAMXDD010000009.1, forward strand.
CCAAGAAGGGATGAACGAAGCTTTGGAAGCGTCGGTAACCTTAGAGGAGGTGAAGAAAGCTGTTTTTCAACTAAGCGCAGCCAAAGCCCCAGGCCCCGATGGGATGAATGGCCAATTCTACCACCATCACTGGGAGGACATACAAAGATGACCTTCACCGCTGTCAGCAATTTCTTCATTTCAGGTAGACTTGACCCCGAGCTCAACAAAACACATATTGTTCTCATTCCTAAAGTTTCTAATCCAGAAAGTATTACCCAATTTAGACCCATTAGCTTGTGTAACTTCAGATTTACAAGGTTATCTCCAAGGTAATGGTGAATCGCCTTAAGCCTTGGCTCCCGAATCTTATTACCTCAGAACAAAGTGCCTTTGTTAGCGAAAGACTAATTCAAGACAACATCTTAATAGTTCAAGAAGTCCTCCACCAATTGAGAATTAGGGAGAGGAAACGAAAGTTTCAAGTGATACTAAAGCTGGATATGCAGAAAGCATACGATAGAGTGGAATGGAACTTCTTATGTGCATATATGTTGAAAATGGGTTTTGGTGAGAAATGGGTGTCATTGGTAAAGCAGTGTATTTCCACTGTGACATTCAGTGTCAAAATCAACGGGGAACCACTACACTTCTTCCAGCCATCTCGAGAAATCAGGCAAGGGGATCCACTATCTCCTTACTTATTTATAATCATGGCTAATGCGCTCTCTTCTCGATTAAGCAAAGCAGTGGAGGACGGAAGTTTAAAGGGGATAAGACTAAATAGAAACTGCCCCACCTTGTCTCATCTCTTATTTCTTTGATGACACAATATTTTTTGGATGGAACTGTGGGGGAATGTCAGAATTTGGTGAATATTTTAAATCAATATGCTTTGGTTCGGGACAAGGAATCAATCTGAACAAATCTGAGATCTTCTTTAGTGCAAGTTGTCCACAAAGTCTAAAAAGCAACATGGCGAGTGCACTAGGAGTACCAGTTATGGAGAAAACCGGAAATACTTGGGCATTCCCTCGGATTGGGGTCAAACTAAAAAACAAATGTTTGCATGGATTTTGGCAAGGGTAAACATGAAAATGGAGGGCTGGAAAGAGAAATTGTTATCTAAGGTAGGAAAGGAGACTCTGATTAAAACAGTAGTATAAGCGCTTCCTCAATATTCTATGTCGATATTCAAGATCCCTATCTCAGTGTGCAAAGCCATAGAGCAGCAGATAGCATCCTTTTGATGCAAACAAAACTCATCCAAGTCCGGAATTCACTGAAAGAATTGGGAAACTCTCAAAGCAAGAAAAGTAGATGGAGGTTTGGGCTTCAAAGACCTTGTTACTTTTAACAAGGCGATGTTAGGCAAGCAAGCATGGAGATTCGCACACTCTCCTTCTACCTTATGGAGCTAGCTTTTGAAAGGGATTTACTTGCCAAGAGGCAATCTATGGAATGCAAAAAAAGGCTCCTGCCCTTCTTGGGGGTGGCAAAGTTTGCTTATGGGAAGAGACGCGATGAGTTCTGAAGTAAAATAGGTGGTTGGAAACGGAGGAAGTATTGATATAAGAGAGGACAAATGGCTAGAGTTCGGGGTTATCGGTGGTCCAGCCAACCGAGAAGACCCCTAAAGAGTTGCAGATTTAATCGACCAAGGATCGAAAATGTAGAAGGAACACCTATTGCAGGAGCTATTTGAAGAGAACATTGTGAAAGAAATACTTGCCATTCGGATTAGGCCAAACTTAGAATGGGATCAATTAGTCTGGACAGGAAACACTATAGGGGAGTACTCGGTCAAATAGGGATACAATAGACTACGCTCAACACTATCAAAGTCAGACATAAAACAAGCATCCTCATCATACTAGCCACCTTGGTCCCTATGGACTAAGATATAGAAGCTACACACCGAACCTAAAATTCGCATTTTTTTGTGGAGCATGTGCTAAAATGCCCTACCCATGAAGGAGAACTTGTGCAAAAGGAAAGTAATACCGACCCGCTTTGTTCGATTTGTCGGAAGACCCCTGAAACTATTGAACATATTTTCATCCTCTGTGACTGGACCAAAGCAATCTGGTCAGATCGAAGACTGAATGTGCAAGCATCTCTGATGAACATAACAAGGATAGACAAATGGGTATATGAAGTGCTTAGTTCGAGAGCTGGTTCTTCTTCTCAAGAATGGGTTGCCGGAATTCTATGGCTAATTTGGAAAGAGCGAAACGCATTAGTATTCCGGAACAGACGACCCAACCCGAAAACAATTGTCAAAGATGCCCAAGCACTAACCAACACCTTCCGCCGGTGGAACATTCATGTACTGAATCAGTGAACGGAGAAGAAAATGCTACCCAAGCAATGGTCGCCACCAGTAAAGGGGGTCTGGAGATTCAACTTGGATGGGTCTTGGCTTGACGGCTCTGAAGAGGGATCGGCGGCGGGAGTGTGTCGAGATCACCGGGGAGTGATAATGGCTGGATTCGCAAAGAATTTTGCAGCTTCTTCAGCCCTTGAGATCGAAGCCCTTGCGCTGAAGGAAGCGCTGGAATGGCTTCTAGATACCACCGAACTTAGGTAAAATGGTGTGCTGCACGTGGAAGTCCTGACAGATAATGAAGCTGTGGTTAAATTCTCAGCTAAACCAAGCCAAAGCCCATGGTACCTAGGCGTTTTTTTGATGATTGCAAAGACTTATTAGCTTAATTGAAAAGCATTTCCTTAGCCCATTGCTCACGGGAAACCAACCAAGTTGCAGATTGGATCGCGAAGGCCAATCGGAAAAGGATACTCCCTTGTAATTGGCTATCTAAGCCACCCCAACACTTTTGGGATTTATTATGCCTTGACTCTTGTCTTCAACACTTGTGTAGTACCACTTTGAATGAACGAATGAAATGGTGCCTAGTTGGACCAAAAAAAAAACACCATGTTTCTATCTTACCTAATAAAAATAAGTAAGACACAGTAATTTTATCTTGTCCTTTTATGGACAACTGTTCATCGAAGTTGTTGACACCAACTCCAAATTTGTTTTTAGAAACCCCCAAAAAAATAACATAATTTGTCTCACTTTGTCTCTTGTATGTGAAGAAAACCCGCAACAATAGAAATGCTTTGAGAATACTAACAACTGATAAGGTCATTACTCTGTATACCATAACTATTGAGAATACTAACAACTGATAATTTTGCATGTATTCCTGTATGTGCCGAAAACTATGACACCCTAAATCCCACGTCAATGATAAATGTCTTCCTGAGTGATTCGTGCATACGATTCTTATCAAAATAATCACCACCTCGGGTGATTATTTGAACACTTCTTATGAGAGCTTGACTGTTATATATGGACCATGTGTGTTGCAGATAGCTTTGGAGAGGATTCCTTTTGATAGATATGTGGTTCGTGGATAAACTAGGCATATACCTGATCCAACAAGGGTGAGGAATGACCGTTGAGCAGGAAGACTCGAACAAGGGTGTGACTCCTTACAATCTACCAAGACGGTGGAGGAGGCAGAATGGTCTGGACCGTGCATCAAATCAAGGGATATTCATCGAGCGATATGAATCGACTTTGACGTGGGCATTAGTGCCTTAAATAGGGAAGCTTGTAACGTTATAAAGTTTCCCATCATATGGACGGAGTCTGCTTAAGTGAACCATAAATGAGGCACACTCTTGAATGGTCATCATCTCTTATTATTGCTCTGAGTATTTGATTTAGAGGTGAGGCCCAAATGGATCGGGTCAAGCCAATAGAGATTTTTCTCTTTCACGTTCTAAATTTTAGCTCGGACGAGAGAGACCTTCTTGATTAATCGAGAAGTAAAACTTTCAAAGTGATCACCATCATCATCTTGTGTTGTTATTTTGAGTACTCCTTTTTGGGGTTTGACCCTCGTGGAACAGCTCAGGTTGTCACAAATAACATTGTAGCCATAACTGCTTTAATGGATGTGTGGTTCATAAACGGACTAAGCCTGAGCCAATCCGGCAAAGGCGAGGAGCGATCGCAGTAGAGAAAGGGCTCAAACAAAGTGTGGCTTCTAAGGGAAAATGACGCAAATAGTCCTTAAACTTTGACTAATTGTGCAATATGATTTCTGAACTTTTAATTTGTTAAATGTAGTCCATGAACTTTAGTCTAATGTTCAATATGGTCCATGAACTTTTAATTTGTTCAATATGATCTCTGAACTTTTGGTACATGTTCAATTTAGTTTATGAACTATACAAAAATATTCATTGTAGTCCTTCCATAGAAGAGGTCAGATCTCAAGTTGATAATATATGGGCCTAACCTCACTTAATGCCTTAAGTAGTAGCGTATGTGATGATACTCTATACTACAACTTAAAAGAGATTTGCCAAAGGCAATGGGCTTTTTTCTTGGGTTGGACAAGGAGCAAGTACTCCAGCTCGAACGCCATGTCCATGTTCGGGCACAGGCCCAGCATCGAGTGAACAGAATGAAGTCAGTGCATGTGTGAAATTGTGTTTTTAAGTGATGGTGGGCTTGGAGCAAGGGTTGGTTTAGGTTTTGTATCATCATTTAAGGAATCTAAAAGCCTCCCTGATGGATTGACTTATCAATTCTCCAAAGGTCCAATTGATTTCCTATTAATAAAGTCTCGTTTCACGTGGCATCGGGAGTTACTCGATATTTCGGCCTATGTCAATTCAGTCGTAACATTAGCGGTTTCCGGCGAAAATGAACCGGGATAATTGTTTTAATTTAACAAAATTAAAAAGTTTATGATCGAATTAACTTCTGCACCGTAGGTTTAGGACTGATCGGATAATTTTCCATCCAAAAAAAGAGAAAAAAAAACAAGCTAATTAGCTCTATAGAGGTACGTAGACAATTGAAAGAGCCATGTTTGATGAAATGACGCCTCCTGATGATTGGTTATGTACATCATTTTCGGCTCGACGGTGGTCGCCAGAAGAGCTCGGGTTCGGTCGGGCGATGCCGAAGTGGAAGGCCTGGATTCTCGTCCGGTCCATTGGAACGGAGTTAACTTTTGGAGCGGGTACCGACCCGTGACGCCTCGGATCGGGTCGCGATTCTTTTTCTATATATAAATATAAATATAAATATATATTTTTTCATAATATGATGATTGTGTGAAGTCTTCGTTGAATCCTCTTCGCTCGACTTCCTCTTCCTCTTCTTCTTCGTCGTCGTCTTCTTCCCTTCCTGCAGTCACCCAAGCGATCTCTCTCTCTCTCTCTCTCTGTGGCCACAACCATGAAGCGCGCGATCGACGACGTCGCTTCCGGCGGCGCCGCCGCCGCGGGCGCCGCCAAGCCGGTCTTCCTCACCAAGGCCGAGCGCGAGAAGCTGGCCCTACAGCGCCGCCAGGACGAGGTGGCCGCCCAGAGGCGCCGCCAGGAGCAGCTCCTCTCCCAGGACGGCGGCGGCGTCCCCTCCTCCTCCTCCGACCAGAAGCCCTCCGATCCCGACCGCCGCGACCGCGACCGCGACAGGGAGCGGGACCGACCGTGGGAACGGGAACGGGAACGGGAGCGCGACCGCGAGCGAGAGCGGGAACGGGAGCGCGACCGCGAGCGAGAGCGGGAGAGGGATCGGCGGGAGCGAGATCGTGAGTCCGAGAGGAGGAACCGTGAGAGGGAGCGGGAGGAGGAGGCGAAGGCCCGCGAGCGCGCCCGGCTGGAGAAGCTGGCGGAGAGGGAGAGGGAGAAGGAGCTCGACGCCATAAAGGAGCAGTACCTGGGGTCGAAGAAGCCTAAGAAGCGGGTCATCAAGCCAAGCGAGAAGTTCAGGTTCTCGTTCGATTGGGAGAACACCGAGGACACCTCCCGGGACATGAACGCACTCTACCAGAACCCTCACGAGGCGCAGCTGCTGTTTGGGCGAGGGTTCCGCGCCGGCATGGATCGCAGGGAGCAGAAGAAGCTCGCGGCGAAGAACGAGAAGGAGCTCCGTGAGGAGATTCGCCGGAAGGAAGGGGTTGAGGAGAAGCCCGAGGAGGCCCTCGCGCAGAAGCAGAGAGAGGAGGCTGCGGATGTGTATGATACGTTTGATATGAGGGTTGATAGGCATTGGACGGAGAAGAAGCTGGAGGAGATGACGGAGAGAGATTGGAGGATCTTCAGGGAAGATTTCAATATCTCCTACAAAGGGTCTAAGATACCTAGGCCTATGCGGAGCTGGGTAGAGAGTAAATTGAGCTCTGAGCTTCTGAAGGCTGTGGAGAGAGCAGGGTACAAGACGCCTTCTCCTATTCAGATGGCTGCAATTCCTCTTGGGTTGCAGCAACGCGATGTCATTGGCATTGCAGAGACTGGGTCTGGTAAGACTTGTGCTTTTGTGCTCCCTATGTTAACTTACATTTCAAGGTTACCTCCGCTGACTGAGGAGAATGAGGCCGAAGGGCCTTATGCTGTTGTGATGGCACCGACGCGTGAACTCGCTCAACAAATCGAGGAGGAGACTATGAAGTTCGCCCATTATATGGGGATTAAGGTGGTTTCAATTGTTGGTGGGCAGTCAATTGAGGAGCAGGGGTTTAGGATCAGGAATGGTTGTGAGGTTGTGATAGCAACACCAGGGCGTTTGATTGATTGTCTGGAGAGGCGTTATGTTGTTCTTAACCAGTGTAACTATGTTGTTCTTGATGAGGCTGATAGGATGATTGATATGGGTTTCGAGCCACAAGTTGTGGGCGTGTTGGATGCCATGCCGTCCAGTAATTTTAAGCCTGAGAATGAGGATGAGGAGCTCGATGAGAAGAAGATTTATCGCACTACTTATATGTTTAGTGCTACGATGCCGCCTGCTGTGGAGCGGCTCGCAAGGAAGTATTTGAGAAATCCTGTAGTGGTTACAATAGGTACCGCTGGAAAAACTACTGACTTGATATCTCAACATGTGATGATGATGAAGGAATCAGAGAAGTTTCACAGGTTACAGAAGTTGCTTGATGAACTTGGCGACAAGACAGCTATTGTCTTTGTTAACACTAAGAAGAACGCCGATACAGTTGCTAAGAATCTGGATAGGGCAGGCTACAAAGTGACTACTTTGCATGGTGGAAAGTCTCAGGAACAAAGAGAGATAAGCCTGGAAGGTTTTAGATCCAAGAGATATACCGTGCTAGTGGCAACAGACGTTGCAGGGCGTGGTATTGATATACCTGATGTGGCCCATGTAATAAATTATGATATGCCCGGTAACATAGAAATGTATACACATCGTATAGGGCGAACAGGTCGTGCTGGTAAGACGGGTGTGGCTACAACATTCCTGACTCTAGGCGACACAGATGTCTTTTATGATCTGAAGCAGATGCTTATTCAAAGTAACAGTCCAGTGCCCCCTGAGCTGGCGAGGCATGAGGCTTCAAAATTCAAGCCTGGATCAATTCCTGACAGACCTCCTAGACGAAATGACACCGTTTTTGCTCACTAATCAAGCCGAGTTATTGCAAGATAGTTCCTAGTATAGGGTCTAGTTATTGTTCCTTGCACTGTGCAATGCTCTTTTTCCAAATGAAGAATTCAGTATACTATTTGATGAGTGGGATCAGTCCAAATTTGTGCAGGTATCAGTGCACTGAGAGTGGTAATTGATGTTATTTTTGTTAGAAACATTGTATTTGGAGCATTGTTATTACAGCAGCAATTAGCGACTGCATCATTTCACTAGTTATAGCATATGGAGGTTTTACTTATGGTGGCTTGTTGTATCTAAATCCTTCTCTCTGATTTACTCAATTATCTGATGTTTTAGTGACCTTGTGGATTGTTCTTTCCCTTTTTGGCTTTTAAGATGTTGCAGCTTAAAGACTGTTATATTCAACTTCTGCAGTCTTGACTTGTCTTCTTTTATTGTGGATTTATTTATTCTGTTTGCGTTTTAAATGTTTGGAAGGAACATGTTTACCATGATCTATCTGGACTAGTAACATGGAGGTAATTAATGTTTAGTGCAGATGTTATGTTTAGTTGAGAACCTTGAACATGGTACTTATATGATGATCGACAGATCTTGAGTTTAAAACTAAATTTTCTGTTAACATAATCAGAGTGCAAGTAGAAGACGAGCTGTGCTTACATGCTGAAATGGGTGAATCATGACCTCAGAATTTGAAACCAGTTGTCTGCAGAAAATGAGTGACCTTCTCTGCATAATATTTTAGGTAGATTATAGATGAAAATTCACTCCAAAATATTATTTGCTAAAGTTGAGGTAGTATCAGTGAGAACTGTGGCACGTTACCTTTTCCACAGTTTTATATACTTCTTTCTACTACGGCTTAGAAAAGCACTTATTGCTTTTCAAAATTTTGAAAACGAAAAAAAGAAAAGCATAAACAGTTCAGTAAACATTCTAAACAAGTCTACGTATCATATTTATGTGTTTTGAAATGTTACAAGTGTTTTATGTTTAAAAAAGTGAAGTATTAAACACTACTATAAAAGAAAAAGCAAAATATGGTCCCAAACACCTCAAATCCTCGGACTTGGAAGATCCAGTCACCAGTAATCAGGAATGTCAAATGGACGAAAGTTTCGAGTTTTGTATCTTATGTTATGGACTTTTAGTTGGCTAAAGATTGGCAAAATCTGGACATTGAGGATCCTTTTACTGGAAGTGATTCTGACAAGCCAAATATCGATCTATTAGTTAAAGAAAAAGAGATGGGAAAGTTGTGAGGAAAGGACTGAACTGGAGAAGGGAAGTTACTAGGAAGGACAATGAGCCTAATGCTGTTATTGAGTCCTGATCTCAATGGTCAGAAACAGTTTGACGCAGAATTTAGTTTCAATTTGCCCCCACCTCCCTATGAGTTCCCGCAAAGAAGGTAGTTGTTCGCATTTGAATTTGAAATTTAAGGCGTTTAAATCTGCTGCAGCATTAAGTTGGCATATTAAATGACTGATGTGATAAGGGCGTTGGAGGAATGAATTTTGGAGTTGTCTTCATCTAGTTGGTAGCTAGGTACACATTTCAAGGCAAGGAGGTTTTGTTGCCTGGCAGTTCACACGTACATCCATGGGTTTTGGGGTCTTTTTTTTTTTTTTATGTTTTTATTCTTATAATGGGGGCAGTTGGTGTTGGCGGCGGCAGCGGCGGGCGGGCGCAGGGCGTGGTGTTAATTATTTAGCTTTCAATATAATGTTATATTGCATGTAGGCTTGAGGACATCGATATTTGATATATAGATGTCATGCATCTCTTGTGCTCTTGTCGTTTATTTCTGGGTTGGGAACATAGGCTGTTTGCTATGTGTAATCATCTGCTCTGCTCTTGCAGTTTACTGTAGATTAACCTGTTAGTGTTACTTTATCCTCTCTACGAATAAAATTATTGAGGTGACCTTATTGTAATATCGTTCATACTCTTGGATAGTCTTCTGATGGAATTTTGGGATCCAGGTAGGGTGCTTCTGCACAAGATCTACTTTAGATAATTTACCTTAAGCTATTAGTGTTCCCTTGTTCTCTCTATGGAGAGTCATTAATGTGGCCTCAATGGAATAACGGTAATTTCTTTTGGAAAGTCTTCTGATCTTTGGCCAAAAGGCAGGGAGCTGCCAAAGATGACAAATACTGTGGGTCATATGTTATATTCAGATTGCAGCTTTGTGGGTGGGCACTGTAACGTGATCTTGGGGCTTTGGATCCACTTAAGTTGTTGATGAGACTTGATGGCATCACTTCTCTTTATTATTTGCCATGACTAATTCAATCTTCTTATGGCTAGAATTTGTTTTATTTGATAAGTGATAAACTAGGAACAAATCTTAGCGAATCAGTGAGACTAGCTAGAGGATTGATGGACTAAGGTGAAGCGCATATAGAGGCTCAAGGCACGCCAAAAGGAGAGTTATAGACAGCCTCACCTTCAGCAGAACCATGCATATATGTAGCATCACTTGTGCATGCCAAAGCGATGTTGGATATTGTCCCTGCCTAAAGAATCAAGTGAGACTAGCTTACAGGCTTAAGGGACAGAAGGGAAACGCATATAGGTTGACCTTACTCTTCATAGCTTTTCTAGTATGGTTGCAGATCATTTGCCATGGACTAATGATGATCTTTGAACCGATTAATTCATTTTCTTGTTCAGGTTTATTGATGTTCTAATTTGTTAAATCGTGTTGCTAACTGCTAAGAGTGATTTGGTGGATTGAGGAAGACAGAAACCAGGCATTGTAAGTTCAAGAGATCGAAATCTCTTCACTCGTGTTGATGTATCACTTCTTCCTTTCCATTTGATACTTGGATAAAACCTTCCATTGTCAATATTTTTTATCTGAACAACTATTGAGTTCTAGTTACTTGTTCTTTATATAGCTGATGCATACAATTTTCTGTCTCAATACTCATCCATCCGTTTGTAACTAATAATTGGTTCTGCCATGAGATCTGATCACTTTATACTAGGAACCCTACAGTTAGATGGATAGCAGTTATCTGGACCGTAAAGCCATTCTTGATTCCCAAGCTCTTTACAAGATGTATTATGACTGCACCAAACATGGATCACAGATAGAGGCAAACTTGTAGTGGGCATAGCATGTATATGGTTTCACGTAGGTGAAATAGGTTGTTTTAGTGATTCTATTTCTGGGGTATTGGTTGGTCATCGCACACTATGGAAGCTTTTCTTTGGCATTTCAGTTTGAAAAAGGCAAGTAGGGAAGCAAGTGGTGTATTCATACAAGATCATTTCAACTTGTCATAACTGAATGAATTATAGACAGATGAATGGTAAATGTAAGTACATGAAAAAATGACTTCTACATCTTTGTGACATTCTCAAAGGTTTTCCGAGATACTCCATGCTTTTGTATTTTTCTCTGGGGCTTTGTGGCAATTAGGTGGAAGGCGATGTTTTCAAAGCTTACCTAGCTTGTCCTGTAAGGGATCTCTTTTGCATGTTGTTCTTCCACAGTTATTTCACTATTTGGACTTGCCATTGGCATCCCTTCCTGGTGGTGGTTTACACTCGCAAGCATGTTAGGTCCATAAGTCTGATCTACACCTCAAGAAACCAAATCAGAAGTAAGAAGATTGCTCCGGAATGACCTTCATCTGCTTAAGCACCAAAGCTGCTTTCTTCTTATGTCCATCCTCATGGAGAAGTTGGATAAGAACTCCCTCAATCCTTCGGAATGATGGATCCAAAGGATTCGTAAGATTTGTGTGACTCAAGATCTTCTCAAAAAGGTCCAGAGCTTTTGGTTTTGCTGAGTGGGACCCTTTCTCCAGGACATGTAAAATGGCGTCTATGCCATGGTAGTCAACAATGGCTGCAGTTGCTTGAGATAGTGTTCTATCATCTGTCAGCAATGTTTCAAGTGCCATCAAAGCAGCCTCTTGCACGCCAGGATCTGTCCCCTTCAATGATTTCATGAGTGGCATCATTGCATCTGTCTTGACAAGGCAGAAAGTGTCCTTCGACGAGCAAGCAGTACCATGAATAGAACACAAGCTTCCAATTTCTGATGAGGTTGAACAACACCAGGAGAAGTCAGGGAAGAGATTCAGTAATTGGCCGAGTGGTGCTGCCTTTCTGTCTGCTGTAGGGATAACAGTTGCACGAGAAAATGACAAGCTGGACTGGGATAAATGGGCTAGTGCAATTGCCGCGCGTTGCTTGGCTAAAGAGCTCCGACTGGACAGCACACGGATTAGTGATGGATGCAGTTCGAGTTTTCCTACTTGCTTCTGTAGATCAATTTTGGATGGTTCTGTGTAGTGTAGTAGTGCTGCTAGCGCATTCTCCAACAGAAGTTCTCCCGAATTTGGCACAGTTCGAGCTTGATTGCTTTCCATGTCTACCCCACATATGATCTCATGTATGGCTTTTAACACATCTGATTTAAGTAATAGATCATCAATGGTGGCATCATCTTTCGGGAGTTGGCCAATGATTCCAGCAGCAACAGACCTTTCTTCTGGATCTGGTGAATGGGTAAGAGTGGATGCTATTTTGTGAATGATAGCTTCTTTTCTGGGTGTTGGAGGAAGCGGGACTCCACCAGGGTGACCATTAGAGATACTGTATACAAGTTCCATTGTCCATCTTCTTACTGCAGGCTGACCGTTTTCAAGGCAAGAGTAGAGATGGGCAATTGCATCATCATCCAATCGGATTAGTTCTCTAGCTTGCTCAGATTTATGGCTGAGCTCCACCAGCAACTGTAAGAACTTTATTCTAGCTTGAGTCTCTGAAGTTGATATGAGGTGTAAGAATAAACTGATGCTGTGCTCAGACTGGAGCTCCTTCAAACCTTGAAATATGTGGAAGTCACAAGCCTCAGTGGCCCTGACCAGCAAGGCGAGAACCTCTACAGCTTCTTCCTTCAAGTATGGATCAGACATTACATATGATATGAGGCCGAGCAATAGTGGAATAGTCATGGGGTCCGCCAGGAGCTGCTTAGCAATAGCAGAGTGTGCCAAAAGTTTTTTGATGGCCTGGAGACAAGCCGATTTGTATGCCGGGGAGCTTGAAGAGAGCATTTCGACCAGACTATGTATAAATGAATCATTTTTCAAATCGATGACGCTAGTCTCCTTGAGTTGCATCTGTACTAAAGCCGCAGCCATCAGCGCTCTGGTCTCCTGTGATCCTGGATGAAGAGTTCAACGAAGTGACTCCATGGTTTTTATAATAACAAAAAATTCTGTTAGCTGGTTTTATGTACCTTCATTGAAGCGACAAACAAAAGGTTTGAAGTATCCACTTTCCGCCATTTTGACAACGAAGTGGGTGTTAAAGGACAGATTTTGCAGCACCTTGTGAGCTTTCTTCGACACATCTCTCTCCCTGTAGTGAAGCATGGAAACTAATAGAGGAATGCTGTTTTTGAATTTTCCAATTTCCTCTGCAATTGCCTCTCTCGAGGACAGCTCCAACAAGACTGCAATAGCATTGTGTGCCACTTCACCTTTATAGAGCTGTTTCACAACGAGATGAATTGCCTCCGCTTTAAGAATGGATTCCTGCAACTTTTTGGCAACACCATCTCACACACACTCGGAAAACAATAAAGATGAAATAATAATCATCGCTTAATGATCTCACCTTGCAGTCTTCTGAATGTCTGGCCAGGCAGCCGAGACATTCAAGCGTAGCCGCAGTATTTAACCTTTTGTTTTTCAGAAAGCCAACCATCTTCGGAATGGGGTTTTCTTCTGAAAATTTGGCAGCATATAGAGGCGTTTTCAGTAGAGACTTCAACTCCTGTAAAGCGCCATTTTGTGTAGACTCCTCGTCGGAATTGATCCCCTGTATTGCCGCTTGGAATTTTAAGTCCATGTCCCTTTGCTTCCATTCTTGTATGGATCCTCGAAGAGAGAGGTTTGGTGTTATGTCCAGAGAGGGAAGCTCCTCTTTGCAGGTGGGGCAAACTGTCTCTCCTCTTTCAAAATGCTCTTGAATGGCCTTCTTCTCAAAGCTATGGCCACATAAGATCGCGACAGGCTCTGTCATAAGTTCATGGGAGAGCGGGCATAGAAATGAGTCAATCGGGTGATACTGGTGACGTGTGTTGGTATTATCATCTACAGGCCTTGTCACGATTTCTGTGCTACAGAGAAGCTGTATTAGCTGTGACAGCTGAAGTGCCTCGGCTTGTTTCTTTTGAGCCTCCATTTCTTCCTTCTCTTGCTTCAGAATTGCCAACTCCTGCTGCACTAAGGATGTATTCTCACTGGCTCCAACAGCTTCTGCGATTTTCTCCAAGAGTTTCACGGCATTCTCGTGGTTCCTTCTGTCCTGCTTTATCAAGTTCTCTATCTCTGAAGAAATTCTCTCTATTTTAGTCGAAGACTGGAACTCCACAGACCCCAGGTTGTCGATGATGTTGGCGATCATTGTCTTTACATTCAAGCCGATGTTGAGATTGACCAACTGAAATGAAGAGATGGTTTCGGCGATCTCTTTGGCCAATTCCTGCATCTGAGCGAGGACTCTGCTCGAACAGAGTATGAGGCGGAGGCGGCTGCCGGATCTGCAGTCTTCGATGACATCACATGCAAGATGTAGCTGGGAGTTCAATTTCTGCAGTTTGGTTTTTGTGAACTCTGAGCCGAGCTGGGCTTCGACCTTCCTGGCATCCATGGCATGGAGGACGTCGATCAGTTGCGATATGCTTCTGGAGAACTCCTGAAAGCCGTCCTTCGCAAGTAACACGTCCCGTGTTTCACCCACAAGCTCCATGGCTTGTAGAGTCACCCTGTTCCATAGTTCTTGCAGAACTGCCACTCCGACGTCCTCGATTCTGGTGTTGAAGTCCATCTGGGGGGTGGTGTCGCGGGGGTGGGGTTGGTTGTCAGGGCAAGGGAAAATACGCAGAGACCGGGTGAGCTTATCCGAGTCGACCGAGATGACAGCGGATTTCCTGGAAACCTAAGCTCTGATATGACCTACAAGAACTGCAATGGACGGACAATCGTGTTTCAGTCAATCGTCAGGAGTATGAGGTGCGTGTGAGAACTCAGGAAGGAGATGGACCATTAAACTATAATGCTGGGTCCAGAGTAGTCGAGCAAAGCGAAGGTCTTTCCCCTTGTTTTTTCTTCTCCTAAAGCACCCTTGCAAGTACTTTCAAGGAGACTTAGTTAAAAAAATGGTGAGGTCGCAGACAGGAAAGTTGAAAAAATGGTGAGGTCGCAGTCAGGAAAGTTGAAATTGAGAGCAGCACTGTGTTTGGTCCGTCGTGAAGTTCGGGGCTTGACTTCAGAATCAACTCCCACCACGATTCCTTCTAGCGTTCGCGTTCATATCTTCTTTCTCGACAAGGACCGTTCCTCGTCCTTTGCTTCTCTGTTCACACGGACCGCCTTACGCATGCAAGAATAATATAGTCATCGATCAAAATCTGAAGCAGCTTCATCTCAGGAAATATGAAACGTAACTTTATGTTTGGAACTTTCCTGGCAAGTAAAGACCCTTTTGAACTCGTCAAATTTGTCACTACGGACCGGTAAGATCCCCATCCTGTTGGAAGTCAATACTAGGGCAATTTCCGTATCAGTTCTTCCGTCCTCCCCAGGGCGAAGCATGATTTTTGACTTCACCCATCTCGACGCGGCTTGTGTTGATTCATTCCTCCCGAATAGAAATCGTCGTTAGATATGCCGTGGACAGACCCAACGTGAGGTGTGTGGGTGACTTGCCTGTGCTGATTTGGTCATGCAATGAACTTCGATTGTACGCATATCGATCGTCCGAGTCGCTCGAGAGGCGCACTTCCGTGTTTGTTTGGAGGACTCGGCTTGCTCTGTTTCCTTCAATTTATTGTTGAGGGCCACCATCACGACTATATTAAGTGACTTAGACCTGGTCTTGGTCTTTGTTTGGATGACACAATTGTCTTCAATCCGAACCTAGACTATTGTATTGCAACTAGCTACCGTCTGATGATATTTAGCTCTAGGAAGTGGCAAGATGTAGAGATGGCCACGGTTCGGAACCGATCGGTTCCGGTTCGGAACCGCGGTTCGCCCAGGGCCACCAGAATGAACGGAACCGTCCGGTTCGTAACCGCCGGAACGGCTGGCGTCACGGACGAGGGAGAGCCTCGCCCGGTGTCGGGCGAGCGAGGCGAGCCTCGCCCTCGGGCAGGCGAGCCCTCGCCCTGGCGGGCGGCGATGGCGTGGGTGGCGAGCCTCGCCCGAAAAAAAAAAAAAAAAAAAAAGAAAAAAAAAAAATTAAATATAAATTGTAATTAAAATGTAAATTGTAATTAAATTTGGGGATAAAAAGACATGACTTGAACTTAATAAATTATCATTAAGCACATTATTCTGTTAAACGATAAAAAAAAAAAAAAAAAAAGGAGCACAATATATATGCCCTAAAATGATCCCAAAACCTAAATATTCCGCACACCGCATTGTGGGATCGGGAGGTCACATGTTGTCGGATTATATTTGGATTTCCCTAAGCTCATGTGGGCGCACCCGATATGAGAAACAAGGATTCCCAAAATATTTGCCAACCCAATAGTTTTTTATCCTCAATCGTCACTACCTGTTCCAAAGATCTGGTGGCGGTAGTATCTCCATCGTTAAAGAATTGATTCGATGATTGCGATCTATCTCTTGTTGCCGGTATTGAGCCTTTCGTCCAATCAGCAACACAAGCTTGCATTTGCACCGATTCGGATCTAATCTTGAACGATGTTCATCCAA
Source organism: Syzygium grande (assembly GCA_024733475.1). Lineage (NCBI taxonomy): Eukaryota > Viridiplantae > Streptophyta > Magnoliopsida > Myrtales > Myrtaceae > Syzygium > Syzygium grande. The sequence goes on from JAMXDD010000009.1 coordinate 10,956,116, forward strand.
AATATTACCTCCGCACTAAATGATTGTTCGGATCAAGAAACGTGGAACAAGGGGTTGAAAAAATCTGTTTTGCAATAAGAGAAAGGATTGGGTATCGGCTTGCGTGCCCCTTCCACCAATCCAAAATTAAAAAATCTGTACCACATTCAGTAATCTCAAATGAAACGCTTAGATAACTCTCTAATTCAGAAATATTTCCTATTACTCCCTTTTGTTTTTTTTTTTGTCTATGTAATAAAAGTTGGTACCCTTTACTAATTTTACCTGTACCGTCATTTTGTATCTCCGTAGATTGAGAGGATCCAGTATCACCTAAATTATATTTAGTATGAAATTCATTATATAATTCTATTACTACGTTTTTAATATTACGTACTAAAGTTGTAACATTTATCTCATCACAATGTAAACATTAATAATATACATTAAAAATCATTTAAGCCATCCAATTTGCAACGCTGGATCAAAAAAAACACAAGCAACTAAATTAATAATGGGAATTTCCCTATAATAATGTAGCCACTTCATTTTCATTGCAAGTATAGTATGTTGTAATTCAACATCATTTTCACATTCATCAAAAATTCCGACAATATTAATACACTCTTCTAAAAATAAATGTGTAGTAGGATAATAAACACCGGACAAAGTATAAGTTGCATCATTAAAAACCTTTAAAACATCTAAAATTTTTTGGCAAATATCCCACTCTTGTGGGTATAAATTAATCTGAGGTACATTATCAGAAATGAATGCACATAATAAATCTTTATATGCTAAAGATTCAGTAAGCAAGTGGAAAGTAGAATTCCAAACGAGTTGGAACATCTTTTGAAATCTTTTTGGCCTTCCTGCCATTTTTCTCTACAAAATTTACCCCATTCTCTCATTTTTGGGGATGTTTCCATAAAAATTGAATCGCCATTTTTATTGGTTGAAGAAAAATATCGAAAGTTTTCAAACCATCTTGTACATATAAATTTAAAACATGACAAGCACACATCTAACGTGAAAAAAATTTTCCTCCAAAAGCGAGTTTACAAATATTTTCTAACTCGACAATTGAAGCGGTATTTGCTGCAGCATTATCAAAATCAATTGAAAAAATTTTGTTAAGCAAATAATATTCTTCTAAAATTTGCCTAATTAATCTATAAATATTATTTGCAGATGATTATCATCGAAAACTCTAAATGCAATGTTTTTTGAATATTCCACTTCATCTATCCAATGACATGTTATGCCCATGTAAGAATGACTTTGCCAAGGATCACTCCAAATGTCACTACCTATATGCACGCATCCATTAAATTGCATAAAAAAATTTTGTAAATCTTTTTTTCCTTTTTTGTAAAGATCTTTAATTGCTCGTTTAACTGAATTTCTAGAAACACGTTTTGCTTGTGGAGCACATGCATTTTGTACAAATTCATTAAAACCAAATCTTTCTCCAAAATTAAATGCTAAATGCTCAACGGAAATAAATTTGCCTAATTCTCCTTATAAGTTTTGTCATTAACGAAATAAAGGGGAAGTGTTAGGATTGACGATCCGGAAATTTGTTTATTGATTCCCGCTTCGTTGATGTTTGCTTTAAGATGTCGTTTAAATGTTCCATATTGTATATTTATATATTTTCCCACAATATTTACAAATTATATCATACCTTTTTCACCAATATCAAACCTTTCCATTTTTTAGTGATTCCAAACTGATTAAATTCCAAGATATTTCTCCGTGGAGGATTAAAATGCAATTCTGATTTCATCATCTTCCTTTGATATTGATCAAAAGAATGAGATGGCAAAACTTTCCCGTTGAGAATTGGAAGAAAAATATTGAATTTCATTGAGAAAATTTAAGATTTTAGAGAAGAGAATTTGAGAGAAAGTATTTATAAGAAAAAATTGAGAAGAAAATATTCAGCAAAGGTAATCGAAAAGAAATGATGACCTTTCTCAACTTTCCCAGCAATTTCCGGACATGGGAGAATTAAGAAAAGTGAATTGAGAATTGGAAGAATTTTTTTTGAGAATCGAACAGGAGTGCCGTTGAAAATATACGATGCAAAGAGAGCTCTTCCGTAATACGCTGGCTTGATGAAAAGAGGCTCTTGTTGGAAACCCTAGAGTTGTGATTCTGCGATCGGCTCCGATCTGGTGGTCAGAAGATACAATGGACACTTTGATCACGATGATCAAGATACCTTGTGGGGATAACACTTCTCTCTGAGTTGAAGAAAATGACAGTCCTGAGAGGCAATTGATGCGAGAGCCGTCATCTTAAACAGATGGCTTTTGTTACTGGGCTCGCGTTACAGCCCAAAGCATGGGCCCTTTCTGTGCAAGTGTTTTTGAGTTTTGCACTTAACAACATAGTGTCCAAGTCATCAAGCCCATTGAGGTGGAGTGTGTTCAAACGGGGATTGACGATCAATTGAAACATTAATGTAATTAAATTTCTTATTACGTTTTACCCTCCTTCTCTCCCCTCCAGTATAATTGTGGCTCCGTCACCGAGCTTTTCATGACCAAAGTCTAGCAAAAACTATCTTTACTTCTAGTGTCAATTCATAATTCTATAGTAGTGTGTATTATGATTCTCGCATCCATATTTTGGCGCATCTTTGGAACCTCATTCTATGTGTGGATCCCTTGCACCCAATCAAGGAAGCCAAGTTCAAAGTAAACATGAATTCGCCCGCCCGTTGGTCTTGCGAAAATGATATTTGTTCGTTCTTTCGCTCTATCATTGAGTTGAGATTGCCGACATCCGCCCCACCACTCGTGCCTGCAAAGGGTTGTCACCGTCGACACGCACGAGCACTTTCGGCTCTTCCCAACAATCAAACCAACAAGATAAAAAGACGGGAGAGAGCCACAACCCTTAGTTTGAGGGAGGGTGCATGCATGTATAGTTACATGGTTTTGTTTGGTGTGGGTCAATCGGGCTCTAGGATTGGGGAACACGACCCGCTGATCCCGTTCAGTGGCGAGCAAGCGAGAGCGAGAGAGAGAGAAGCATCAACACCATAAAACAAAATAATGATGAAAGCAACAAGTCCTACAACCCAAAGGGGAACTTGTTGGCAGCTACTATTCATTGCACACGATCACGGTGGTTGTCATTGTGGCCCATTCGCTTTGACTCTCCTTCCCTCCCTCCCTTTCTCGCTTCTGTCTTTTGCGTGGGATTTTAACAGAGATTTCTCATTCTTTCTTGAGGGGTCTTAGGCATAAAACAGTAGCTCTCGCCTTGCTGGCTCCATGAGGACCATGCATTCTTGTGTTCATATCTGTCAGACGTTAAGTACAGGAGAGGTTATTCGCGGATATGAGCTCGGGAGCGGTTTTAAGAAAAACCTACCATTGCATGCACAGAAGATGAAGAACGACATGTGAAGTAACAAAGTAAAGTTTGAAAGGATGAATAAGATTGACAAGCCAGTGAAATGTTGACTAAGGTACTAAGAGTCCAGTTATCGGATAAAGGGTATTCAAATCCGAAGACTCATTAGGGCTAGATCAAGAGGTTCATGCACATATGAACAGTTCAGTCCGAACTGATTTTTTCGTTGAACTATTATATGGACCACCACCGGATTAGACTTTTCGCGCTTGCTTCATTGAAAACCATAAACGAGTGCAATTACCCATGCGATCGATGTCTTTGTCTATGAATTATCCCCGTAAAGATTATTTCGTTCTTGACATAATGTTCTACTGAAACCATAGTTTCTCCATTCACCGGTACTTCGAGGGTTTGAGATCGTCAAGAAATTATGAGGTGCACAGGGGATAAGGACGAAGCTTACACACACGTGCGGTTCTTGGGGTTGGATGTGACAGGACTCAATCTGGAAAGGCAAGCAGTGACCCACGCTTCGCAGTCTTTTCACTTTCATCTGTACGTGGTGCATCGACAAAGTCTCTATCTCTCTGTCTCTCTGTCCCACCACTTCCATTCTCCATGCTCGTGGAAAATTTGTGGGGGACACAAAATCCCTAGCAAAAGGACACATTACTCTTTTGTTCTCACTATATTCGCAGTGGGTGAATTTGATTTGATGGTTCAAATTATGCAGATAGCTTGAAAGTCTATTTGAAGTGACTTTCTGTTTTTCAGTTTTCTCTTTGATTATTTTACTTTCATTGTTAGTGTTTTGGAGAGATTTCACTTTTCATTTAGAATTGAGCCACTTGAATCTTTAAACACGTATGGTTACGAAGATTTAGTGTGTCACATGAATTTATATGGGCATCTTTATAATCTATTGAAAAGAAAAATAGCATGATTTTTTTGCTAAGATCTGTATTGTAATCTTACTTGGAACAAATATGGTTTTTTGATGTTAGATGCAAGATATATTTCTCGAGATTCCTAACTAGGTCTTTTTTTTGGAGAAAATGATTGCATGCTCAATTCTAGTGTGGTAGTAAAAATGGTATGATTGAATGATTGATGTGGCGTGAAGCGATTAATATAAATAGTTTGCCTTTAACTCATTAGCTCAGAGTCTTGATCAGAAGTGAGTCAATTTAGATAAATTAATGAGCTTGGACTTGGGTTTACTCTTGGTGTTCTCCTGATAATGGAATTTTCATGCTTCTTTGCCACGTCCTAAAGAGTGATATTAGAGTGGATAGTTGATTGTCAGGCCCTCGAAATGGCGTAACGATATTTGATGATTATCTTAAGAAGGAATCTCATGACCAATACTGTACTACCGTAGTTGTTCGGTATGATGAGATGGAGATCTATACAATGGTGTTGCAATGCAGTCTTGGACTGATGATGATGGTGTTGCATAAACATATCCTTAGTTTACATATTATTATCCAGGTAGGAGTAGATAATACATTCTCTTTGGTTCATAACTCAACAGATTTAAATTTTTTAGTGAAGATAGGTCTAACTAGAAATAAGTCAAACTTGCATTCGCTCTTCCTAATCTCCCAATGTCTGAAAACATACATTTCTTGGAGCTTGGCTTACAAGATAATTACGCACTAAAATTATCTTGAATATATGATATTCGTCTATCCAAATTCAATACAAGTTCATTGTGATATCAATTACCATCTAATTGAAAGAGTTTAGGGTGGAACAGCAGAAGCCCACACCTCATTTTGGAGAGATTATCAAAAAAGATTTCAAGTTCAAGTCTATTAACATTTCAACTTAAACCCATCTCCACTCAAAAAACTCAAGTAAAAAAAAATGAGTCATGGACCAATTAAGAATTATTAACTACTCAAACCACGATTATTCTTCAAAATTAGGATTTTGCCTAACACCTTCTACACATTCATCTGATCAACAAAACATAAATCGTTCATCCAAGATGTTTTTCTTTTAACAAAAGTTCATCTTATATGAATATTGAACTCTATCTGTAACCATGTTACCAGTACCATACCATTTGATAATACATAGGTGATGTTTGTTCTGTACATAGTGATTTTTTCTCTTATGGAAATTGCAGTGGAGACAGCTACAAGGGAATGCTCTGTCATTTTCTCTCTGAGACGTACCCAACAATGTGACTCCAACACACGTGTGGCTGGTCCTTGATGTCCTTCTTTTGATCCGGCTGAAGCAGTCCAAGATGCAGCCAAATGCCAACCACAAAGTGGCCTTTTCTAGCCAGACACATCCCCATTCTTCTTCTTACTTTGAACATTCATTGAGTCTCTCCCCCACCCCACCACCACACACCCCCCGCCGTTTACGAGGCCAGCTTCTATTCGAGCCTCGACGTGATATGTTTGATGTTGAGGATTGTCGAATAGTCGGGGTTTGTCTGTAGCTCCATGTCTGCCATATATTATGGGATTTCGAAGTACAAAATAAAATATTGCATATATATATTATATATCCTCAAGAGAAAATATGGTATTCGGTAATGTATCAATCCTTTCATATATTGGATTATGAAAAAAGAAATGGACAATTAGAGCAAGAGTCGTAAAACTTGTATCGATCTGGCTGTTGAGTTCTAAAAATTTCATTTTGTGTCTTTAAGTTTCAAAAGCTGTAGCCATCCTCCACGTTAGGTTGAAATGAACCCTAAATCTGATTTTTCTTTAGCAATGGGAAACTTATCCGTTGTTAAAAGGAAGCTAATTTCATTGCCATTCATAAGCATGGTTCACGAAATGTTCTTTTCGTCGATATTGATAAGTTATGGCGACGAACTTGCTGTAAAATCTGCACGGGACTTTTCCCTCCCACTTGTAGGCTACGAACTCGCAACCACCGTAAAAAGCAGGCGGGATTTTTGCAATCACCAAAGATATCTTTTATAGTCAATTTTAATTTTAATTTTAATTTTTAAAATTACTTTTAAAAGTATGAAGACATTATAAATATGATAGAATTAGAGAAAATTGAAATTAAATTTAATAACCAGAAAAAGAATATTAACAGTTAGATTAAATAATAAAGAATGACTGAAATTGATAATGAACCATTTTAACAAAACTAAATAAGATGATTTAAGAAAAATTAAGTAAAAAGAAAGAAATCTAGTAAGTGACTGCGCCTGCTGAAGACTTTGGGTGTGTTTAATTCAACATTTGAAATGTGCTTTGCGGCTCTAAAGTCCCTCGGCTAAATGCAAATGACATTTGGCCACTTTTTTTACTCACTTTGTGGAGCTAAAATTGCATCTCCAAGGCTATCCAAAGGATTTTAGCTAAATGCAAGGCTGGAGGTGCCTTAAGAAGTTGTATTTTCGGAATGTTAGGCCTTGGTTTAATGAAAATTTTAAAAATTCCCATTTTAACCACATTTGTCAAGTATACTTCCATTTTTGCCCCTTTTAAAACAAACCCTAAGATCCTCGCTCCTCTCTCTTCCGCATCTCCTCTCTATTTTGTTCTCAAAAGATCTTTGCTCTCGCCTCTTCGCTCTTGATGGACATCTCACTTTGCCTCTTCGCTCTCAATGACCCTCACCTTTCTTCCCTCACACCTGCTCTTGACGCCGCTCGCCTTCCTTCCTTAAAGATATATTGGTTTTTATGATTTTTGGATAACTTCGTGTTGAGCATGAAGGTTTTTACGGTGTCACTTTGATTTGTCCTTTGCTGGTTCGTCTGGATTTGACTTCACTTCAATTTCTGGATAACCTTATGTGACTGCAATCACTTCAAGTTTTGGTTCGTGCTGTGCCAAGTTAATGTAGGTTCGGCAGTTTTGGAGCATTTTTGGAATGATCGAGCCTATCTTAAGTAGCTCACTTGTGTTTTTGATTTGTTGTGGCGGAAATTGATGAGAACTTAATCTTATTCATGTATGCATGTCCATCTCTGCTTGCTTCTCTGCACTCAATTGTGAAGCAAACCAAAAAGCAAACTTTGAACTGCATGGCATCGTGCCAAAACAAATTAGATAAGAGTTTGAAACCTGCCATAGTTGTTTTTTTCTTGCTCTGGCTTCTATAATTCTTCATTTTCGTGTCTTGCTAGGCTTGATCTTAGTAGCAACCAAACACCTTGGCAATGCGGCACATGCACTCGTATATATTAAGTGAAATCACTAGACTTAGTTGTTTTTTCTGATTAAATAAGCAAAGGAGTGAAGATCTAGGATCCACCAAGTTTTTAGCAGCCGTGTTGTCACCAAAGCTTCATCTCAAATGAAGCTATTTAATTCCCATGAAGCAAACCAATCTCTGCATTGTCCTGTTTCGTTTCATTAATGCTATTTGTCTCTATGCTTGTGCCAATGTCTTTTCTTGCGTTGCTCAAATCACAACTCTGAGGTTTCTTTCTTTTGTTTTGGTTTGTTTTTGCAGCATAAACAATTGATTGAGAGACTAATTTGTTTGTCTGGGGATTTAATTTGATAATTTACTATTTGGTTATGGTCGAAAGATCTACCGAGCTATGATTGTTTTGATTTGCTGGTCACTTGTAATTTGCTCGTCTCTATTTTCTTTTGTTCATGTCCATATTGCTAGAAGATGGCAAGTTCATCGAAGGAAAAGGCATATTGGACTACCGATGATGTAGAAATATTTTGTAAGTTGTGCGTTGAATAAATTTAAAAAGGCAATCGTCTTGCAACCAACCAGAAGGATGGATGAACAATCAAAATTGATAAGTTTGAGGAGTTGACGAACAAAAAAATGATAAAACTCAAATGAAGAGCAAGTGAGATAATCTTAAAGAAGAATTGAAAAGATGGAGGACATTGATTTTAAGTGGAACATGACTCGGATGGGATTCAAGGAAGAAAACCATTAATGCAAGTCATAATGGTGGGAGACTAAATTTTTGGTTTTTATTACTTCTTCTTTTACTTTTCCATTAAGTTCATCTTGAATGATACAACTTACTCAAATGCTCCATTATAACAGGCCACTCCCTATGCTTAAGGTTTTTAGGACAAAAGGCATACCTCCTAATCTTGAAGTGTTGTTAGATAGAATGTTCAAGGATATAGTTTCTATCAAAGGAATCTCATGGAATTCTGCATAAGGTTTATATTTTGATGAGGATGTTGAGGCCACATAGGTGCACGAGAATTTGGAGTGTCATATTGTTGAATTATTTCAAACTCAAACCCATAAAAGAGCAACGCAAACTTCAAAGTGACCAGCTCAAAGAAATAAAGAAAAGAGATTTACTCTAGCATAACTGCTTGGAAACCATATTAACATGCTTTGTTTTACTCTAGCATAGCTGCTTGGAAACCATATTAACATGCTTTGTTTTACTATTGAAAGTAGGAGCATTGCCATTTTAGTATCTCAGAAGGAGTTATGAGGCCTATAATAACAATTTGAAAGGAGTTATGGAGCGTTCAAAGTAGAGATCCAGCATACGATAAATGATCATAACTTTTTATTCCTAAGGAGTTATGAGGCCTATAATTCCAATTCAGAAAGCTCGTTCCAAGTGCTATGCTCAAGCCTCAAAATCCATCATTTAGGCATATTTCGAGACACTTTTCTATGGTATGTCTATTCCCGATTATTTTTCCTAACTTCTTAACTGCTTAGGTTATTTTAGGGTTTTCTCAAATTGCCTAAGCGTGTAGAGTTATTTATTATTTTCAATATTTCAGACAACTTTTAACCATTAATTCATGAAATACAGAAAAGAGAGCTTTCTTAGAGTTTTCACCTAGCAAACACCTGCATGAGTGCGTGTTTGCAGATTGGATTGTCCATGTTTATCTACCATTTACACTAGGGCTGGCAATTCATGTTGTGTTGAGAGAAAGGTATAACACGAATATGCCTAACCCAAACACACCACTGTTAACAAATGTGTCGAAATGCCTTGACATGCCCAACAAAATACATCACACACAGTATGACATGACTAGCATGGTTATCAAGTGTGGTCACAACCCTCCGAGTTGAACCTTGAGGGAGTTTAATGGATTGTTAGGCGGTCACGAATAACCCTCTTGTGAGGTGGTGTTTATGCTTTGCACAAGCTCTCCCAAACCTATCGATTACAACTTGGTTTATCATTCATTATTTAATTGAACTTATATTAAAGTCGACATTAACCTATTCTAGACTGATTAGAGCCAATGCCTACAAACTAAAAATTTCGAGGTCAGGAACTTGGTTATGCTAGTTTTGCCTAACGCTCATGACTGGCACCTTTTCTCTTTTAATAGAGAACTTGTTTTTTTATTCTTGGAACATGTAAATATATTATCATGCGTAAGTGCTCAAGCATTAGAAGACAATCAATCATAAATAAAAAAATATAAAATGAGATATAAAATAACTCAAGCCGTATCAGGCAAAATTAATACAAAGCCTCGTTGTAAAGTCCAAGACAAGACCCCTATATATTACGCGTAGTTATAAACATGAACTAGTCTAATAAATGAAAATTTCTTAATCTATATGACGAGAAATAAATTCTAATTGAAATATGATAAAACTAGTAATAAGACATAATCAAATGAATAGAAGAAGAGGAGGAGGAGGAGGAGGAGGAGGAGGAGGAGGAGGGTAACCTTCCACTTGTCCAAATATCTTCAGGATTTTCAGAAGAAATCAATGTCAAGCGAGAGTTCATTGTCTCTTAATGCATGATGTTGCTGATCCCAACACAGAATATTTGTAACAGTTGCATCTATCATTATCCGGTACGAGCCTACGGTTTGTCGAATTTGACATTTAAATTTTCATATTGACCGTAACAAGCGTGATGATCACTTTGTTGGATGGTATTTTGTTTGTTTCTCCATACATAGATAGATGCACAGAACATATTCTCACCGATTTCATAGTTCCAAACAAGAACTTACAGATAATCCGCCTTATGAATTTATTGCATGTGTCATGCATGCAACTGCATATCCTGTTTCGTCACTTTTCGGGTTGTAGCAAACAATGGCTAAAACCAGACGATTCATTTCCATTTCTTTTTTTCAAGAAAACCGCACGTATTAGTTGGGCCATGCATTTTATTCTCAACGTATAATTTATAAAAGGTAAGAGAGAAAGAGATAAGGGCGGAGACAAAAAGAGAGAGGGTCCAAATTTACTGTGTCTGGGCGGAAAGCTGGAGGAGGTGGTTATGGCCACATGCTCTGCCATAAATGCAAGTGTTAGAGAGAGAGAGAGAGAGAGAGAGAGAGAGAGAGAGAATGAAGCCAAAGATGCAGGATTGATTGATCATGTGAGTGTGTGTTGATGGATTTATCATATGTGATTGCATGAACAGTGCATGTTGTCCCCCTTGGGTTGCTCTCGTTGTCTCCTCCTTGCATTCACGTCCCATGCTTCACGGATCTCGCTCCTCTCATTTTCTCTGTGTCCCTTGTCCTCGTGGCCACACCATGACCTTCTCCATCATTCCCGTATTATCCTTTTCTCTTTTTCGTTTTCCTTTCCCACCTCCCTTTTTTTTTTGTGTGTGTTTCTCTGATATTGACTGTCATGACAAAAATTTCGATCTTTACAGACAACGTTAACATTATCAGAAAAAGTGCTCTTGTCCAGAATTATTATGACTTGCGTAAGTTGTATTCTGATAGTGGTGGTCCATACAAACCCATTTAAATGCGACGTGGTTAAATTATATACGTGCACGTTATAAATGATTGTTTCTTTAGCATTGCCGGTCATGCTTGAAAATGCCCCTGTAAAGAGTCTTGGACCAGTCTTTCTTGCGAATAGTTTTGAGAATTCAAATGTTGTAGGCCAAAACAGTTCAAGTCACTTCTTAGTGAAAAGTAATGTGGAAGCACATGAGACACTGTAGATTCAATTGGCACAGGCTAAGCAGAGAAAAACACATGTTAACATATAGTCATATGAAGTCTGTCCCAGATCCAGCAATAGTGCACAGAACGAGTGCTTGTACAAAATCATCACATCAGCATGACAAAGGGGTACTCTTGGCAACAAGCCACCCCAACAACAGACCAATATCGAATTAGAAAAGGAGAGTAGAGAAGGGGAAAAAATGATAAAACTTTCACTACCGCGTAACTGTTTCTCAATTGTCCTCGTCAGGGATGAGCAGGAGAACCTGTGAAACCTATCAAACCAGCACGAAGAACCTGAAAGGAACTTCTCACTTGGCGACATTAACCTCCATCTTGTAAGGCTCCCAGAAAGGGACCTTCTTGCTGAAGAACCTCCATGCCACCCTCGAGTCCAAGATCTTTAGGGCATCCTCTGACTTCATGCACCTGGGTGTCTTGTACTGGTTCACTGAGGACCCCTGTGACACACAATAGTCCATCAGTGCATCAAATGTCCCATGCCTCACCACCCTAATCTCTAATGCCCCAATGGACTTGTCCTTGGTCCGGCACCGCCGGTACACGTAGTCCAGCGACTCCTCAACCCTCGAGCAACACTCCTCCATGATCTCACCATTGAGCCCCGTAAGGTCGCTGTTGTTAATGTTGTTGCCCTTGGCCTTGAGCTCCCAAAAGAGCACGTAGTGGCCCGGCAGCGATGACGCGTCGGGGTAGCTGGTGTACTCGGTCAGCAGGAACCCCAGTGGCTCCAGCAGCTTCTTCGCCTCCGTGACTGCCTTGAGCAGGTCCTCCTCGCTGGTCTTGTCAGTGTCGATGCTCAGGACGACATTCTGCCGTTGCACAAAACGGAACTGGGGAGCATTGTTGTAGAATCCAGTCACCATCAGTATGTCGCCGACCCTATATCTGTACAGGCCTGTGGAAGAGATTTTATAGGCATTTTGAGAGAAATGTTAACCGATTCTTTAGTTACAATAATCATTGACTAATTCTCAAAGAACGGGGAGATTTTAGATCAAATTTATCGGAAGATTTTTTGTGTTGCATGTGACCTTAGGCCATGAATATGGGATTTCCAATGTAACAACCCATTAATCTGGTGTTTTCAATGCTATATATCCTGTTCAAAGTTTGAAGTTCCCAAAACATGTGCATGTGCATGCTGGTTCAAAATTTGCACTCTTAGAGTAGCAAAAAAATATCATCCAACTGGGATCTTTATAGACTTGTGCATTGCATTTAGCACATGGAAGGGTTGGGTTTAGAAGCCAGAAAGTTTTGTTGCACATTAATTCATGCTTTATGCTGTGTCCTGCATTAGATCAGCGAGGCTTTCAATGGTGACAGTTGTGGTGGTTAATTAAATTTGCACTACAAATGTATACCTACCAAATTAACGAAAAATCAGAAATAGAAGCTGGCTAACTGAATAGGGACTTTAAGTCATTGGTACTTTCAAACGAAGAAACAGATCTGAAGAGAGAAAAGAACGCACCTGTAAAGGTTGTGACAATGAGCTCGTAATATTGACCGAGCTTCACATCCACGAGATCAACGGTCTCTTTTACGGAATGTGAACCAGAATTGCCATTGCATTGAACCTCTTGAGTTGTTTCACCGGGGCTTTTCTCCACAGGCAAGAACTCGAAGTAGGCCATGTTTGGTAGGAGGGTGTACGAGACATCCGAAGGCTTGCTCAGTGGATTGAAGTTGATCCCGAAGTAGCACTCCGAAGAGGCATACATTGTGGAGATCAGAGGGAGCCCACCACTGTAAAACTCCAGAGTTGGGATGTATTGGGCCATAGACCCTGTAACTATGACCTCAATGTACTTTGTTCTCGGCCAAATCTTCTTAATTATGCCTTCCCAAGATTCTCCTCCGCACTCTTTCTCGAGTGAATTGGCTAAATCCGGATTTGGCATTCTGAGGATCGAGGAGACAGAGCTCCTGCAACCCGGGTCTGTGATCCAATCGCTGATTTGACCTGTTCTAATGTTTGAACATATTTCTCTCCAAAAGTCTTCCAAGAACTTGATGGCCCTCAAGAAAGCGGATGCGAATACTGCTCCCACTCGGAGAACCTCGTCCCGTTGTACCAATCCACAAAGCAATTGGCAGTACATGCTTTGTTTGCTGTCGGAACACAAAATAGTCTCGTCAGGGCTAGTGTATACATTGTACCTGTTATAAGGCCTATTCCTGAAGTTGTCGCTCTTGTAGTAACTTGTCAAGACAGGTCTGGCCCTTAAATTAGAGGGAGTACTGATCTCCGGCTTGATAAAAAGAAGGTACATCCCCTTGCCTTGGTCCAACCCATCGACATACCTGAAAAATTAGCGGGAATATAGCACACCGTTTTGAATTAGGATTTCACTGTTACATTCAATTCCTTCCAAGAATTTGAGTCAAAAAAGAACATATGACGATAGAATTATGGTACTTGTTCATCACGGGCACAAGGAGGTTGTAAAAGAATGTCTTTCGATCCAGGTCTTCTGCGGTTGAAGGCATCATTTTAGGCTGCCCGCCTGAGGTTCCCGAGCTGTGAGAAAGACAAACACGCACAATACTTAGTTCAAGAAAAAATGCTTCAGTAAAAGCCAAGAACAGATAACAGGAGAAAACTTGGTATACCTTGTCAATAGCTCAGTGATCGGTTGGAATGAAATAATCTCGGATTGTTCCCCATTGGCTATCCTCTCGATATATGGCTTGATGTCCTCATAATTCACCATGGGCACTTTCTTTTTGAACAGTTCCTTATCGACGAGGCCTTCCAGGAAGCCACTGAGGTACTCCGTCCAAGCATTCTGCATTAGGATCTTGTTCAACACCTGTCCCTGAATCTGATTTGCATCCGTGGTGAGATCCTCCAGAATCTTCAGGCCAGCTTCGCTGTCGTTCGGGTCAAAGTTAAGCAACATCCTCTCGGCAAAATTGCTTTTCAGGCAGAACTCTAGTGGTGAGCACCTTTGGAATAACAGTTTGGCAAACTCCTACGATTCTGTCATTCCTGGGGTGTTTATAGGGAGGGTCCTGAAGAGCCACACTTTCGTTTTCGCAAAACTGAACTCAAAAGGCGACCTCACCAGCTGAAGCACAGCCTTTGTAAGCTAACTTATGAATTCTCTCATATTTAACAGTCACTTCTCTGGCTCTTTCCCTCTCTCTCTCTCTCTCTTTCTGTCTCTGTGTGAATTGGACCATGTTTCTGAGTAGCTGCTGACTGAGGGTTTTGAGAGAGGAAATGATTTAATATAACAGCTTTCTTGATGGGATTTTTTGGAAGGTTTTACATAATTTCAGAAATGGAGGAGGAAAGAAGAAAAAGAAATATCCATCTGAAGCCAAGAAGATGCCACAATATGCTAATGCTAGGGGGTTGAAGAAGTGGAGAGGCTATGAAGGTCCTACACACGTGGCCTTGTCTGGTAAGCCCTGATTTAGATGCAACCCCATCATTGGTCAAAACCCCTACAAGTGCCTACTCTTTAGCCCAATAAGGACAAAAAATGTGCACTGTACAGTTTCAAGCCCAATGGTCATGTACTTGTTTTGTTTTTTTTTTTCTGTGGAGATAAACTTGAAGAGCAAATAAAGTATTCGCTCATGCATGACTCCTTTGCTTGGTCTTCCCACTGACACAAAAGTTAAGAAAAGGGCACAAAGAATTAGAAAAATGATTAATAATCAAAGATAAAAGCTGAGCTTTTTGTTGCACAAGAAATCCAAAATCCAAGTGACCTCAAGAAGAGCAGAACACGGTTTGATCATATTGGCAATCATGGACGAACTTACCCTCATTTAGCAATCATTTCAAAAGACGGCATCTATAATTCAAATCACAATTCCCTTACAAAATGATTGATCTTAATGAATTATACGTTGGAATTTCGAAAAATCTCAATCTTTGATCGATTCGATTCCCTATGTGTTATCACAATGCCATGTAATTGCTACACAAAATATCCTCTCGTTTTCTAGCGCAATTCACATGCATGATGTGCATGATGTTACAGTACTTCTCCTCTTCCATGACCTAACTGAGATTTCAGTTATAGACAAAATGTGTCTTGAAACAAAGTAGGACCTGTTTGGCTGATTCTCGAGTAGACAAGCGACTGTCTGCAACAGTATGGAAGCTTCCAACTTCATGTATCAGCCGATACCCACTACGAAAGACTTTGTGTCCCTAAGAAAATGAAAGCGATCTAGCTCTTGACTTCACATCTTCTTGCTTAGTATTAATAAACTCTCAAGTTACCACTTGATTACTCATGAAAAACTCCCAGGAGAGCTTTCTTTAGCCCTAACTAATAGCATAAAGCAACTTCCAAAGCACACAGCTGTCCATTGATTAAAATGCTCTATTTAAAAAGGAAGAAGAAGAAAATTATTCCTACTTATACTAATCTTGTCAGTTATGCAGAGCCCAAAACAAGTTTTTTGTTGCTTTTTTAACCTTTTTCGGGGATGCTGACTTTTGTGAAGTCACCATCACATGTTCACGGACTCACGTACTGTAGAATTACCTACCTTAAAGGGCAGATCAGTGGTGTTATGGATATGCAATGTAACAATAAATATGATGCATTATGACAGCAGTAAGAATTTCATATGTCAGATGGAGTTGGATTCTTCTGTTAGGAAAATCCCTTATGATCTTTTGAAGATGACAAAATAATCAAAAGTTACTAATGTATTTAATTGTTGAGTACCCAGGAAAAAGATGCACAAGTTGTTATGTTGGTGTTCTAATAGCATGCCTAAAACATACAAGTTCTCTGTCAATGTTGAACAAGGCATTAGGTGTAAAAGTGTCTATAAGTTGGAGGTACCTGAGTAGAAGATGAACAAGCCTAGAACGGAGAGTTCGATAAAGCTTGGAAGTATCATGGATAGGTATGTGGCAAGGTAGAGCTACGATTGCCAATATGCTTGGAAGAACCAGAAGATAGAAGCTAAAGTGAAGTTGATGTACTTTGCCTATATTAATGATATCCGAATTATGAAGTGAAAGACTGACGAAAATTGAACGGACCTTTATGGAGGTGAACAAGTCATGAAGAACGGGAAGTTTGTGGAGACTTGCAAATACCATGCAAGGTGAACAATTTACAGGATCCACATCATTATCGTACTCGAAATGTCTAATTGGAAGCAGTTGAATATAACCAAGAAGTCTCTATAACTGAGCTTGATATCAACAAAGTATTGTATAAGTTGGATATCAGCAGAGTAGTGCGGGAACTGGATATAAGCAAAATACTGCTGAAGCTAGATATAAGCAATAGTCTAGCAAGAGTATGATATCATCATATAACTAGAAAGCTGGATAATATAAGCAAAACGCTTACACTATCTACAACATGAATCTTGTCGCAAACTTCAAGATTATTATTTTGAGATATTTTATTTCATCCCTTGACAGCTTGTAATCTAGTATGGATTCCTTATTTAGTAGATTTTGATTGACAATCAATCTAAGGATTATCCATGCAAAATAAATCAAATTACACGAGATATCTTGATTGATTGATTGACAATCATCCTGTAGGCAAGATACATTCCATAGACGAACTACTCTATTTTTGGAAATCAAAGATTTGATTGTATGGGCGATCAACGGCTATATTGATCTACTCAACAATTGTCCAACAATCAATTTGGAGATTGATCATCTTGAAGGGGTAGATTGGATTCTGAGGAGTATAAAAGGATATTCAAAACGCTGAAGATAAAAGATTGATCAAGAGTTCAAAAATCCAATTTTTGAGAGAGCTTTACATCTTTACATTGTCTTTTGAGAGCATTAAATTTGTACTCTTTCCGGAAGTGTTAGTAGTATTATAGTTAGTGCTTAGGTGTGAGATAGTAAGATTTATCAGTTTGGTATAAGCAGCATTAGTTTCAAGGAGAAGTGCTTGAGTATAAGCGGCACATTATACTATAATTTGAAGAAGATATCTAGTGGAATCAACTTAGAAAGTTGTTAGTATAGGAGAGTGAACGTAGGCTTACACCAAGCCGAACCACTATAAAACTTTAAGTACATCGTTCTCTATCTCTTCTCTTATATTCATTTATTACTTGATAGAAGAGCACTGCACTATTTGGTATAGCCGGAACCTGTTCATATCAACACTTTGTTTTACCTGGTCACATTTATATCACACTAGACACTTTTACTTCTGCATTCTTTTGTCAAGTTTATTAAAATCACCTATTTACCCCTTCTAAGTGATATTGTTAACCAACATCAATAGGTATCATATCCTAGTGCTCGTTATTTTGAATTGTTAACTTTTGAGCTCACAATTGTTATGGCTAGTACTCTTGGATCAAGTATTGTCGAAAGATAAAGTAACACCAAAACTCCCTACTTTGATGGGAAGGACAATGATATCTAGAAGAATGAAATGAAAGATCTCATCAAATCCACAAATCCTTTGATGTGGGACATGCTGCAAAATGGAGTGAATGTGATACTCACAACAACACGCAAACCTACATCCTCGAGGATAGGAGAAACAAATCTAAACACAAATCATACATGTACAATTACTCCAACGGAGTTGACCAGAAGAGAAGCCTTAGATGCTAAAGCTCTTTATTATCTTTACTTCGTATTATCTCTTGTTAAGTATAATTGTGTTTCTTCATGTGAAACAAAGACAAACATTTTTCCTGGCAAATATAAATCCTTCAAAATGAAGCCAGATGAATCAATAACTGATATGTCCAACAAATTCACTGATATCATCAATGGAGTTGCGTATCAAGGGAAGCTAATCTCATATGAAAAGAAATTAAACAAGTTCCTGCAAGGACTCTCAAAGGAATGGAATAACATTAAAACTATCATTTGAGAAACACAGAGGATTATGCCTCTCACTAACAATGAACTCATTGGGACTCTCATGTCATTTGAAGCTGAACGTATGAATGATGAGGAAGATCACAAAGGTAAGAAGTCAATTACTTTGATATCTAACATTCATGATTCAAGTGACACAGATTCTAAAGAAGATAAAGAAAACGATGACAATGTGGCTCAAATGGTAAAGAAGTTCATAAACATGGTCAGAAAAGGAAGAAATTTCAGTGGGAAAAAAAACAAAGCAAGGAACAAGGAGAAAGAAGATTCTCCGGGAACAAAGAAGAAGATTCAGAATTAGAGGAAGAGAACGAGGAAAAAAAGAAAAAGAAAAATAGAATTTGGTATGGAATGTATATTTTTCAATTCTCAATATGGTTTGAGTACACATTTTAATTACTTATGAATTCTCATTGTACTTGATAATTGATATATCCACTTTGTAATTCGTTTAATTATACTTTTTCTTGATATAGCATGTTGTATTGATATACATCGTTGGTTGAGCTGGAAATATCTTTTTGGATATAAGTCTAATTCATTTGGATGGGTCTTGAGATGAGTTTTTATATTTTAAATAATTGGTTGATATTATTTAGGAAAAAAATAATTCAAATTATTTGACAGATTTTATACTCTTGTCATGCATTGTAAAGTCAGAATTTTATTTAAAGATATAATATATGTTTATGCTTATTATTAGAATGATAATATTTCTTTATATGCCATAAGATTATGCAAGAATCTTTTGATATCTATGAAGATTCCCTATTTTGTGTCTAACAAAAAGAAAGGATCCAAATACATGGATACCAAAAGAAAATGAGTTTATTGTAGGCAATTATACAAAGGAAGCTCGATTGCGAATCTACACAATCATGCTACAATCAAAGAAGGATCTCAAGTGAGGAATATTTTCTAGAAAGGAAAGGTATATGTTGCACATGCATATTGGGATACGATATGGTAATATTTGCTTCCATGTGTATAAGATACTGCATAGATTTAATGTTTGAAACATTTACATTCCTTTTGCGAAATACGTATGTAATCTGAATTTGAGATATTTTCTTAAGAAACATCTCCTTGATTTTGAAAGCAATCATTGCATACTTTTATATATTTGGATACACTTGTTATATTCTTAGAAGTACATATTATAATTAGCAATTTTGATCTGCAAATCGGAGGAGGGTATGTACGTGAAAAACTCCTTATTATTACAAAGATTATTATCCCTTCTACAAGAATTCTTAAGTGGTAAAAGACTCTTTCCATATGAAGTTTGGAAAGTTTGATCCGAAAATTGGAGAATTATTGAAGGTATCTCAAAATATACTAAGCAAGCCCGTAATGCGTCGTATGAAAGGTTGGGCAGCTTCTTATTGAAATATTTGATATTCTTATAGAGGCTATTCAATTTAGCTATTCTAAAGCAAAGGTATATTATCTGAGACATGATATAGGTAAATTTCTACAATAAGTTTGTTGAGTCTACATTCTAGATTAGCTTGATTGAAGAAAACAAATTTCTTTCTCGAATTTCAAAAAGCAAATGAATGATGTGGATGTTGTTGCTACAAAGAAAATAAAGGAAAAAATTATGTTCAACACGCACGAGCTGTGATAAAAGCTATTCGCAAAAAACTATCATGACGATAGGGGGAGAAAAAAAAAGGTGAAGAGGAAAAGTGAAAAAATACAAAAGAAATGAGGGAGAATCATATCAAAGAAGCAATAAATTGAAAGAGAACATAAATCGAGTATGGGACAATCCTACTAAAGTTGAGTTAAAGTTGAGTTAATTTCTACCTAATCTTAATTACTATTTTGACAATTGAAGAAAAGGTAAATGTGTATTAGAACTTGCTAAGTTCTACATAATTCGGTTAGTCCATCTTCTATTTTCCTTCTTTTTTGTTATTAACAAATCTCTTATTTATATTATTGTTTTATTATGACAAAAAGGTGGTGAAATTTATTATTTTTATCCTTGCTCCTTAATATATATTTGCTTATGTATATGATATTTGATTCTACAAAACATGAGCTATATTGCATATTTTTTATGTTCGCCTAAGTATGTAGAAGATGTTGTATCTAAAAATTGCATTTCATGCCTCATATTTTTCTAAAGATATTATGTGAACATGAGGTGAATTGTGTATTCTCTACATAATACCATTTTCATTGTTATTGCTTTTTTATTATGATAAAAAGGGGGAAAGACTATAAATATGCGTGTGTTGAATTAGTCGTATTTTTATATTTATTTGGTGCATAATATTGAGCTCTGATTATATTTCCATAAGTTGTTGTGCTCAACTTATTTATCTGCTATCTCTAGATAACATTATTTGAATATCTTAAAATTTGGAGTTTGTTTTATGTGCTTATTATGCGTTGATCTGAAATCCTAGTTATTGCAAGATATGCAAATTTATCTTTATCTTTTGAAGCACACATTCAAGATCTTTGAAAGTGTGATTACGCATCTGGATATTCATATATTGTTTTGTCATAATTAAAAAGGGGGAGAATTTCATGATGTTTTGAAAATGACAAAATAATCAAAACTACTAATGTGTTTAATGGTTGAGTTACCAAGTGAAAGATATCTAGGCCATTATGCAGACGTTGTTCTAACGGGAGGGCTAAAAGTTATGAGTTCTCTATTAATGGTGAATAAGGCATTGGGTGTAGAGGTGTTTGCAAGCTGGAGATACCTAAGTAGAAGGTGAACATGCCTAGAATGAGAAGTTCAGTAAAGCTTAAAGATACCATGGATAGGTGAACAACGAGGTAGAGCTACAATTGCCAATGTCCTTGGAAGGACCATAACATAAAAGCTAGAGTGAAATGATGTACAATGCCTATATCAAAGGTATCTAAAGTGTGATGTGAAGGACTAACAAAAACTAGACAGACCTTTATGGAGATGAGAAAGTCATGAAGAACGAGAAGTTCGTGTAGACTTGGGATACCAGACTAAGTGAATAGTCTACAAGATCTACATTACTATCTTACTCGAAGTGCCTAATGGGAAGCAATTGGATATAATCAGGATGCTTGATATAAGCAAGCTTAATATCAGCAAATTACTACGTAAGTAGGATATCATCATAGTATTGCGAGAACTGGATATTAGCATAATATTGTTGAAGCTAGATATAAGCAGAAGCCTCGTGAGAGTCTAATATCATCTAATTATTTTAAAGGTGGATAATAAAGCGGAACACTTACACTACCTAGGACATGAACTTGTCATGAACTTTAAGATTATTATTTTGAGATATTTTATCTCATCCCTTGACAGTTTGTGATTTGATATAGATTTCTTATTTAATAATTGGCTAAAATAATATTTTTGCTGGGCAATTTCAAGCATTCTCATGTCTATCATAAGGTGAACTATTACCATCTATTCTATTTTAAATGATACGCAAAATGATCATTTTAAAAAGCTCGCAAAACTATCGTGCATTTTTTCTATCCTTTTTTTTTTCTTTTTAGTTAGAAATCAGGTGGTGTCAAGGTCAGATTTTCCACCATTCGATTGATCAGCCTTTTCGAGTGATCTTAAGAGTGCAATGCCCACATACATGCCCACATACGCATGTACGTTAAAAATTGTCCAATTAGTTCTAACCTTTCAAGTAGATATCAATTTACTCAGAAACTGAAATTTAGTCTTAAACATTTGTGCAAAATATCAATAAAGTTCTTTGGCCAATTTTCACCTAAAATCATTGACATAACAGTGTGCCATGTATAACAAATGATGATTAGACTACCACATCAGCAATTTCTAATGAAAATAGATCAAAATGACTATATTGAAATTTCATGCAAAGGTGTAAGACTAAATTGGAAAAATTGAAATTTAGGACTAAATACAATAAGTTTAGGATTGATTGAGTAATTTTTCACATATATGCGTATGCATTTTTAGGTGATCGAAAGTCATTTTGAGTTTGTTTTAGTATATTACAGATACAAGACTTTTCATAATTGTTAATTATCAGGACATGTTTACCCTTTGGTGAGGTACCTTCTCACTTGTTAGTGCAGGACAGCCATCACAGATGACATACCCACATTGCAATTTTATCTTGCTTTGCATTTCGTTACTTGTCATGTTAAATTTAGATCTTCCTCACCACATTAATAGTAATTTATTTTGATTCAGAAAAGTTCGATTAGAGTTGATTAAATACATGAACTGACCAACTCGATTTCATAATTAAATAATTGAGATCCACGTTGTCTCGGGAAACCTTTATATCCTTAACATAATTTTCTCATATACTGTTAAAGAGAGGGACAAAAGCAGCTTTTACTTTTCACATGGTTTCTTTTTGTAATTGTTTTCGCTGCTACATTGGATAAAGTGGGAAAACTGGCGTGCATGAGCCCAAGAAAGAGGACAAAGAACAAGAGGTGACATGCAAGTGAACTGTTGAAAACAGACGCGAAAAAAAAAAACAGAATACAGAAATTTACATGATTCGATCACAAGGTGATCTACGTCCACGGGCGAGGCAAGACAAGATTCCACTATAATCAAAGAGAGTATAATTTTTCAAAAGTCGAAACAACGACAAAACCTTACGGCTCACAAAACTCTCTGAAAATAAAATTCTCTACATCAATAGGAAAACCTAGTCGCAGTATAAAAAGTGCTCCTAAAAAATTTGCTTGGGGGCGTAGCTCCCGAACACCCCGAAACATTGGTTTGTTTGCTCCAGCTCGAGCGGACCGTTCTACAGGTTGGGCCGCATCGCGAACTAAATCTCGATTTTTCCTCCACTTTTGGGTCGCACAAAAAATATGTCAGGTCAGGTCATAAACCGGACCGAATACATAAAATTCAAGACATATTTAACACGAACCATTTGTCTTTTTGAGGACCCTGCTTTGGGATCACGAGCATTATGATTAGAAGCAGACCAGTCGAACCCTAAATTAAAGGGCTTAAAAACCAAGAAACTCCAACTAAAACACATGTTGTTTTGTGAATTCGAGACTACTGGTCAAACGAAGAAAAAAGCAACAAAAAAATAACAATAATAATAATTGTTGAGTGCATGCATGAGAAGTCTCATACATTTACTTGGGGAGATCGTTAATAGGGAAGCAAAGTCCGAGCTCGTCAATATATCATGTTGGATCCACATTCACTCAAAAGTTTAAACCAATTCTATTGACGTGAGACTTTCTAACACAAGTCACCCATGTATACATTAACAATTTCTCCCCCATGTGAGCTTAGTTTTAAATTTGTCCTCCCTTTGCTCAAGTATTCTTTTTGTATAAAGATATCTCAACTTGAGTCTTTAACACGGCTTTCAAGCAATGGACATTGTGGATCTCCTCCTCACGTGTGAACTCAGTATTAGTTTTGCTTCCCTTTAATTCATGTATCTTTCTGTATCAACATATCTCAACATGAATTTTTCAAGCCTAGCTCAAGATCGTGTTGATTTAACACAACATCCACTGCTCAAAAACCACTCCCTTCACGTGTGAGCTCGATGTTGTGGATCTCCCCCTCAAGTGTGAGCTTAGTGTTAGCTAAGCTTCCCTTTAATTCATGTATCTTTCTGCATCAATATATCTCAACTTGAATCTCTAACGCCTAACTCGGGACCGCATTATTACACCACAAAGTCCAACACTCGAAAACCAAGCCGGGCATGAGATTCATTTTTTGAAAAATTTACCAAACACCGGGAAAGATTGGAGACGAACCAGTTTATCATCGGCTCTAATATCATTTGTTGGAAGCACGCGACAAAAGTCTGATATCTTCACTTGAGGAGATTGCCAAAAGGAAGTCAAAGTACAAGCTTGTTAATATATATAATTGGATCCACTTTCACTAAAAAATTTAAACCAATGAATTATGAGCCAACTAGAATATATTAACTATTTCATACCACATCAATTCTCCAATGCGGGATTTTTTAACACAACTTACATAGGCACCTCAACAACAACAACCATAATAATAAAGAACAAGAAGAAAGTTTAGGGCCTCTATGCTTTTTGGGTATGACACGCCAGGGAACATAAGGAGTATGAGGACAAAAGATGAGCGCCATTTTGAGCTGGACAAAAGATGAGCGCCATTTTGAGCTTAGCTTTAATTTGTATTTTTTGAACATTTTATATTGGAATTATTAGACCTTTACAGCTTTTTTTGTCTTCTATCTCTTTGGAGTGATCACAGCGGTTTTTAAAGAATGGTGCGGATTTTATATTGAATATGCTAGCACTTGACATCATAGGAAAGTCTGAAGCATAGGATCCATGAATGTGTGTGAAGGCACACTACCTTTATAATAGAGATGTTTGTGAGTGGGTGATTAAAAGTATTGCGCAGCCGTTACATCTAAAACTTTTAGAGTAGTAGAGGACGGTGCCGAATAATCTCTTCACGTGAATACTGGATGCGCGTGGTTCCATCAAGTAATATCATAGTCGATGGTAGATATATTTTCTTTCAATATTTACTGGTTTTTGATGAATATCTCCAGAAAAAATTTGTGGGTCATCACCATTACCTCCATGACAATCGCCATCTCGCTCCTGTTTGACAGAACAAACCATATTAAGGTCATTAATACAAGTCAAAGGTATGGACTTAACTGATTCATTTGGATTGCAGGATGTTTCATGATCCTCCAAATAGCTGGACTTCTATGCTCGTGGTCTTGGTTCATGAAAAGAATTGATAGAAGAGAAATAACACAAGAAGAATAAACGGCTTAGCCATTGGCCTACGTCTACAGGCAAAGCAGGAGCAGAAATTCACTAATACAAAATCCGGAGTATAATAAAAAGGAGAAAAGTCTTAAGACCCTAACCTCCAAATCTAATGAATCTTTGCTTATCTATCCCTCTTGACTCAGATGTTGCTTATTCACGAGCAATCGTCTTTTCTACTACATTTCACAGTGTTTCTTCGAGTCGCGTTGTGCCTATTTTCCGCTGTAATCCAGCCACCTTTCTTCTATTTTCGAGGCCTACAGAGGTTGAGTTGGCCTATTGTGCCCTCTAGCTGATATGGCATACATTGATATTCTCAATTAACCTGATGTGCTTATCATGTTTACTCCATCCACTCACTCCTTGAACATCCTGCCGAGAAAAGGGGGAAAGAGAAATCTCTCTTCTTGGATGTGAAGCAAAGTAGTATGTCCTGTCCAAGGACTATCTATGTAAATATGTCAACAAATCTAAGCTTCAAGAATCAGAAAAGTTACCCCACAGAAAAGACAAGCCAGTCCTTGGTAATTGCAAACTATAGCTTCAAAAGTTTCTTTCATGTGTAAGTGACCATGCCTTCATCTTTGAGTTGAACCTAAATCTTGAAAGCTGTCTTAAATCATGTCAAAAACAACCTGAAATTATATTATCTTACACCAAGACAAACCTCTCTTGAACGTTCGCAGAAAAAGATAGAGTTTATGAAATTGCATGATGTAAGAGAAATTTATATTGCTCATGATATATTGGAATATTGGCTAGTTTTTTTCATTTTGATACGATGCAAGCAATAATGTTCGGTTAGTCAGTAATGGAGATGTGATGCCCAACGCAACATAGTTGATTCCTTGTTTACATCGCTCGAAAGATCTTGTCAACCTCGACATAATTAGTATGGGATCCCAACCCGTAAAACGACCCATGAATAAGTAAATTTGTTTGGTTTGAATGCAATCATGAACGGGACAAATTAAAATGGGTAAGCTTGTCTAGACATGAAAAAATGAAATGCGCCATGCATGGGCGACCTTCATAAACGACTTAACAAATCTAGCTACTTCGAACTGAATAGATAACCTTTACTAGAGTTAGCTTGAAAATTTTACATGCATTTTACACCGTTTAATTACTCACAATTAAAAACATCCGATCATTTCTCGTAACTAGTAAACATGCAAGGGTTCGAATTAGATAGATCTGCATAATGCAAGATTATTCAACGCAACTTATATTGCCCATATCACAAAACATAACATAAATTGTTGAGTAGATAAAAGAAGCAGCAACAAGATGAGGTTTGCATACGTGACTGATCTGCATGGCTACGAGATCAATGGGTATGCACTAGAATAATGAAAAGATAAAATAGAAAAAAAAAAAAAAAGAGGGGGCGGTTTGGTAGGCGCACACTGAAGAATTAACTAATCATGGATCTTATTGATTATCGATAGTAAGACACGTATGTTGGGATTTGCTAGATTTGGTTGACCATAGATGGGAAAAACAAAGGGATGGATGGTGTCACGCGAGGGAACAGGGGCCCTTGAGAAGGGGAGGGGAATAGGAGCGAAACAAGGGAGGGACGGGTCGAGGTGCCTTGGCTTGATCCTCGTGTGTGGATATGTGTGAGCCTTTTGGCTTCCCTCATGCTTTGACTTTCCCATTCTAAAAAGTTTCCCAAAATCGGGTCCCTATTTAAATGCTCCTAGTTCTTGCCCTTGTATCGTGCGTTTTGTATTCTATCAAGTGCAAGTTGGGAGAGAAGAATAGAGAAATGTTGGCCCTTAAATTATTTAATTTCTTAATCATTTCCATTCAATGCGTTCAAAAGTTTTTGAGGATAAGAAAATATATTTCATTTCTTAATACTTCGTCTTGCGCAAATACCAATTTGATGATCAAGAACTTACGGGATGGATCCTAATATGCGGGACCGTGGGCAAAGGATTATTGAAGTTTAATGTATATGAATAAGGAAATCAATAAATAAGTGAATGACAATGTTTTTTGCTGACCTGATTGGAGGAAATTTCGTCCAAACTACAATTAGGTTCAATTTGTAGGTTACGTGAGTTATGTGATCTACATGTTAACATAAAATGAACAAAACACACAATCAAAAAGCGTGGAAACACGAAAACCATCACGGTTCCGTGGTCGGTTCCAGGTTCCAATAGGTTCCAACAGGTTCCAACATGTAAAGGTTCGTGTCCTTTGCTAGTATTTGTCTCCTCTTAAACAGCCGTTGAGGTAATCAATTAATCATGTCCTAATCAAAGCTTTAAACCAGCACTTGTGCAAACCAACTGACCACGTTTCACGGAAAAGAATTCATACTCCAAGTAGCAGTGGGTAAATGTCCAAATACCAGATGACCCAATGAGTTTGAATCGGTCCACAAGGCAGTGTGCATCCGATGGTAGAAGGCGAGATAGACATCCATCCATGAAATGAACTTTACAACTGGAAGAGCTAACCTCGATCATCTAGGAAATAGATGATAAAGCTGGCCCCTTGAAATTGACCACGATGTTTTTTAAGATGACTTGAAAAACCACGAACAAAGACTACCTCCCTACCATCGATGAAAGGCACCGTGCGGGATTTAACCATGCCCACCATCAAATCAACCAGACCATCAATGATTACAATCTAGAAACAAAACCAAATAGTTGAATTTTCAACGTCAAATTCAGCTCTAATCTCCATTAAACCTCTTGCAAAGACTTCATTCATGACATTCAAATTTGATTAAGATGCTTTGACATTACCATGGTGGTCCTACTACAAGCGCATATATATATGCCCAACACGGCAATGGGCCCTTCCGATATTTTTTTTTTTCAAATTCCAAAACAACCAAACTCAAACCCAGAAACGAAAACACAAATAAGACATTTAGATTAAAAGGAAATGGTTTTTCAAAGCCTTTTTTGTCTAAGTTTGGTCACCTCATTAAGTGTAGGGTCTTCCAGGAAAAACCCACCAATCAAAGTCTGAGTTGGAGGAAAGATGACGAAAGATAAAAGGAAATTCAAAATTGAATGCACAACCATTTATTCCACAATGCTTATACTATTACAATGTGACGTGACTTCACATTCATGGAGAAAATTGGAATATATATGCCCAGCTTAACTCCACGAAAACAATTGTCATTCATGAACAGATTTAATGTAGACGCAGATACATCTCGCTCGTGGTAGCTGAAGTTTGGTCCAAATAGACACTATGAACGGGACAAAAAGCTCGTCATGACCCAAAGGGAAAAGAACAGAAAAGGAAAGCTCTAGGTCATGTATTAATTAATACTTGTTGGTTGGTGATTTAAGTTGTCAAGATAGACATGGGAGAGGAAAAGAGATGTGATGTGGATTGGGAAGGGAGTGGTAGTAGGGATAGCATGAGTAGTCTCCCGGTTTGTTCTACCACCGGCTGCACCCCCCATCGATTGGAGGAAATTTCGTCCAAACTACAATTTCAATTTGTAGGTTACGTGAGTTATGTGATCTACATGTTAACATAAAATGAACAAAACACACAATCAAAAAAGACAAAAAAAAAATCGTAAAACCTAACCAGGACACTGCACACGAAACCCACATCCTCACTCTCTCCCTCTCTCACATTTGCATTGTTGCCACCACATTATCGCGCCGCCACCGTCAATAGCCCTCGCACCCTTGAGTCTCTATCTCTCTCTTGCTCGGGTTGGATCGAGAAGGTTTAAAAGCCGCCACGACCTTGGTTTCCACCAATTTGAGGTCACACAAGGTCCAGTGGGGGCCTGTAGAGGAGGAGGGGCGAAGCAGGGCTGTCGGCAATGTTATGATTCGGCGCATAATCAAAAGGAAATAGAGAGTAAAAAAGAGCAAAGAAAATCAAGACACGATGTTTTTATCATAGTTCACCCTTAAACTAGAGTCACTTCCAACAGATGATTCCATTATAATTAATACATCGCAGCTCTCTGTTACATCCCTCAATTACATCCCTGTGCCTTCCTATCAGAGAGTAGCATGAACCACACCCCAGCAAGCAGCACGGTGAAGGCTCGTTGGCTCAGCGATGGCAGTTTGTACGCTCGACAACGGTGACCCGTGGGCTCAACAATGGATGCGGCTTGGGCTTGGTGGCATCAACCGTGCAGCTGCGACGTGAATGGCCACTCCACAAGTTGCAAGAGTAGAGGGCAAGCTAGGAAGGGAGGAAGAGAGAGAAAAAGAAGAGAGAACGCCTTTTTGTCTAAGTTTGGTCACCTCATTAAGTGTAGGGTCTTCCAGGAAAAACCCACCAATCAAAGTCTGAGTTGGAGGAAAGATGACGAAAGATAAAAGGAAATTCAAAATTGAATGCACAACCATTTATTCCACAATGCTTATACTATTAGAATGTGACGTGACTTCACATTCATGGAGAAAATTGGAATATATATGCCCAGCTTAACTCCACGAAAACAATTGTCATTCATGAACAGATTTAATGTAGACGCAGATACATCTCGCTCGTGGTAGCTGAAGTTTGGTCCAAATAGACACTATGAACGGGACAAAAAAGCTCGTCATGACCCAAAGGGAAAAGAACAGAAAAGGAAAGCTCTAGGTCATGTATTAATTAATACTTGTTGGTTGGTGATTTAAGTTGTCAAGATAGACATGGGAGAGGAAAAAGAGATGTGATGTGGATTGGGAAGGGGAGCGGTAGTAGGGATAGCATGAGTAGTAGGGGTGAGCGCGGTTCCAAGATAGAATCGGGAACCGGAGAACCGAACCCTGTGGATCCGGTTCTGTTCCAAGTTCCATGGACATAGGGTCCGATTCCCGGTTCCCCATTTTTAGGAACCGACTATTCCGGTTCCTGGTTCCTATAGGAACCGGAACCGGAATCGGAACTAGAATCAGAATCAGAACCGGATCGGAACCGAGAACCGGAACTCGGAACCGAAACTTGGAACTGGAAGAAACCCTAATTCAGTAATTCCCAAATGCTCCCTGCTCCTCTTGAATCACACCTTTGAAATTCCAAAGCATCCGTTTTGCCACACACGCACACCCCCCAAACCCATCCACAGACTCACTCACTCTCACACACACGCCAGCCTCTCTCTACACTCTCGCAATCGAACGAATCTCCGGCGAGAAGTGACGATTTCCTCACCGTTCGCCGACCCTCCATCTCGCGGCTGCGGACCCCTGCATTTCCCAGCGGATTCCTCCGACAATCACCCCGGATCAGCCTGAGGTGCGCTTCCGACGTTGTTCTCTCTGATTTCTGCGCGCTGTTCGATTTTCCCTTCCGCGATGTCGAGCGCCGAGCTCGATTTCAGCTCGGATGCTAGTCGTCGTTCGTTTTCGGTTTAGTTCGGTTAGTCGATTCTAGTCTTTTGCCTCGTGTTTGGCAGCGAAACGGGTCGACCGGCGTGTGTCTAGAAGCGCTAGTCAGTGCTCCAAGCTTCGCGCGTGTAGAGCATTTTGAGTAGCTTCTGGAGAGAGCAAGCTGAGTTGGGGGTAATTATGGTGGTCCTTGGTGCCATTGTGCTGAATTGGGGGGGGAAATCCAGCTACTGTGATCGAGATGCTCTTATTGGGTGTTTGGTGTCGTGGCTCAGTTCCTTGTCTTGGGATCCATAGGGGTGCTGAGTTTGGGTCGGTTGACGTGGTAGTTTTCGTTTGTCTCGGAATGATTTTCTCTAGGTCTAGATCTGAGTCCAAGTTCGGAAAATGTTAAATTCCTTCTCCTTACCACATGCATGCCACATGCTCT
Source organism: Syzygium grande (assembly GCA_024733475.1). Classification (NCBI taxonomy): domain Eukaryota; kingdom Viridiplantae; phylum Streptophyta; class Magnoliopsida; order Myrtales; family Myrtaceae; genus Syzygium; species Syzygium grande. Next base: position 10,986,779 of record JAMXDD010000009.1, read on the forward strand.
ACCAAATGTTTGAACCAGACTCACACAAGCTTGTCTCTATGCCATATGTATGAACTGACTACCATATGTTTGCAATAATGTCTGAATGAAGCTATGTTTATTTTTAAGGAAAAACTTTTGAACCAAAACACTTGGTTGCCCATTTCATTACTTGAATCGCAACATTAGTCTTCGATTCATCTATATCGCATTCATTTTCCCGCGATTTGAGTCTATGTCTGTGTGCCTCCTCATTTCATTATTGGCCGATTATGGAGAACATAGGGATCTAGTTTGCTGGACTGTCAGGATGCACATTGGTTTGTGATTTCTGAAGATGGTGTTGGGTTACATAATTTTCTGAAACTTAGCTCTTTTAGTACGAATGTCTTCGTTTCAAATGTTTAAATTCATAGAAGTAGGATTTAGAGGAGTTGGTGATGTCCTCTTGCACAGCAGCAGCATCCATTTCATTTTGTGATGTCCTCTAACAAGTCTAGTGACTGAAACTTGGTGACAAGTCTAGTGACTTTTGTTATGTTTCCTCTCTTTTATCTAATGAAATTCCTTGCCAAACAGCAGCCAATTCTGTTTCCTCTGTTGATAATTTTGTTTGTTTTATATTCTCTCTTATTCGGTATTATTGCATTCATTTTTCGTTTTGTTTAACTAAAAATGAAATGAAAAAAAAAAAAAAAACCTATTGGACCCTGGAACCTGTGACAGGGTAGGTTCCAGATTTCACGTTCTGACGGGTAGGTTCCAGGTTCCTCATTTTGAGGAACCTGTACCCAAGGGTAGGTTCTAGGTTCCGGGCGAAATCTACCCGGAGCCTGAAACCGCTCACCCCTAATGAGTAGGTTTGACCCCGATGTACGTGGGCAATGCATACACCTTGTTTGGTTGGGCTGACATCTTGCCTGCCTGTTGTGGGATTAGAAGCCCTATGTGTCTTAGGCTCTAAGACAACTTCATGAGCGGCTAAAGCTCTGTCTCAAGTGAGTTAGTCTCGAATTTCAGTACCAATGACTTAGGCCAAATCCACATTGGTGTTGTCGAGAAAAACCCTTATCAGACATCTTTTAATAAAAACTTATAAAGACGTATTATAATAAAAAAGAATAAAATAAATTAATCATATGGTTGAATTGTACTATGTAGAAGTTAAATGTTAATGCGCAGCGGGGCGCGGGCTCCCAGCCGTGAATATTAAAGAGCTTTGGAGCACTTAGGTAAAGCTGACATATAAAGTCAAAGTAAGACCAGAAACTGGGTTGGGGAAAGGTTGACTCTGGAACTTCCGGGAGAACGTTTTGTAGTTCAGAAATTATCTGATCAGTCTTAAATTAATTATATAAATGTTAATATAGTCTTAAATTTTTTAGTTTTACTAATTCAATCATAAAATTTCTGCAAAGTTCCAATATAGTTATTTTAATCAATTTTCACTAAAAATCATTGACATAGGATGTGCCACTTAGCGATGTGTCACTTAGGATGACTGGTGATGATTGGATTGCCAAGATAGTGATTTTCGACAAAAATTAATCGAAAGGATTACATTAAAATTTCACGAAAAGGTATATTATTAAATTAGCAAAATTAAAAAGTTTAAGACTGAATTAGTATTTGTTCATTGAGTTTAGGACTGATTGGGCAATTTTCCCTTCAATAGTACATTCATGAAGATCATCAAAAGCTTTTATGAGAACTTAGACTTTGCTCTCATGCTTATACTCAAGAACAAAACTGAGTGTGGACTCTCATAATGCTCAAAGAGTGGCACGGTGTGATTTGTAATATGTATGAGTATACTTAATTTAGAGATAAGTGATGGAACTCATATAGAGGTTGCGCAACTTCTGGCTCAAAGTTACATGTCTTGTACACAGTTGTAGACAAATGCTCCAGCATATACAGCGGATTACAGCGATGTTGGGCTGCTAATGCTAGAGAAATCGGACGAACACCAAAGGAGCGCCGAACCACTATATATCTTCTTTGCAAGATTTGTTAGGCCCTTCTCATTCACTAGTGCAAGTACTCGTGATGCTATTTATTATGGAACAGTGGACGGTTACGCAAAAGAAGTGTGCAAAACATGTACTTTATTGCTTGCACACCTAATTCTTTGGTTTGAACTTTTTTTTGTCAAGTTAGCATCGTAATCATGCATAGCGCTATTCTTTTTATTGGGTAAGTTTAGTTTTCTTCATCAACTAGAGAGAAATGGAGGACAAGATCCATTTGCAAGTCCCAAGTACTTGCACGCGTTATTGTCGATATTGTTCTCTGTTCTTCTAATCTGCGTGTAAAAACTACAATGACTCATTGTATCTACAAACTCCATACAGACTTGGCATCTGAATTGTTAATGTATAACACATTATTTGACCATGAACTTTATACTCTTTATATATATTTGATCTCATTCCACCTATAAAATTTAACTTTTTGGGTTGGACACTTTCTAACATAATATCAAAACTAGGTTCTGCCTCAATTTATTACGCATGTTCCCCCTCCTCCCTGATGTATACGTCGAATTTCAAGTGTTGTTTGTATCTCACATCGCTTGTTTACAGGATTTATATGCTTTATTGATTTAGATATTCTAATATGAGCATAATCCAGGCAGAGCAGGTCCATGTGCGATTCACGAGTGTATATGGACATTGGTTTCTATAGACTAGGACAAGTTATAAAAAAATGAAGTTGGACTCCATGCATGGCTTGTTCACATTGCTTCCCAGCCATTCTCTCGTTGAGATCCCACAACATCTCATGTTCAAAACTTCACTTTGGCTCTTCCCCAACCCCAATAGGGCGTCGTCGCTATTGCCCTTTAATTAATTGCGGGCACATCCTCCACTCTTTTTGTCTCTTTCTAGTAAGTGGTGGGGGAAAAAAAACATTTGTTCGTGGGTTGCTTGGTTACTAATTAAATCATGTTTGTCGGGTAAGCCGATAGTAATCGCACGTTAATCCAACACTAGGCGCCCTCCCAATTGGTCCCCAAGGCTTCAAATTGAGTTTAGTGGTCCAGGTCGATCTGAACAGGAACTGCTCACACTTATCCATGGATATAACTTAATTAATCCTCACCATGGAGTTTAATTACCTAATCATATGCCGGTAGGCAAGAGAGCTGGCTCCAAGTTGACGCTGGACCACGAGAAACTTTTCTTTAATTAAGGTTTTAATGAGAGGTGTTGACATCGTTTTCTTAAACGGGAGACTCACAAGATCCAAGAACGTAATATTAAACAGATAAATTTTTTTTTGTTAAAAAAAGGGCAAGTCAAGTTGGTGAAGTGTCGAGGGAAAATTGTCCAAAAAGTCTTAAATTTATTGTAATTTTTTTCAAATTCGGTCTTAAACCTTTTAATTTTGTCAATTAAGTCCTAAACCTTTTTCACGTTTTGCCAATTGAGTCCATCCAACTAATTTTGACCAGAAATTGCTGACATAAATGATGATCGTCCTAAGTGGCACGACCGATATTGACGTGGACAATCTTTAATATTTTTTTAATATTTTTTTCAAATTTTGTATTATTTTTTATGTCTTCTTTTCTTTTCTTAGATTTTTTTTTCCTCCGTTCTTTTTCCTCTAATCGGTTGTCAGGCTTGGCGATGGCTGGCAATCAGCCAAAGGAAAAAAATGACAGCAACCGCCATCGGGATCTGATGAAGGGTGTCCTCATTGGCCTCAGGCAAGGGTTGCCCTCGCTAGATGCCAGCGAGGGTCGCCCTCGCCGAAGGCCAACAAGAGTCACCTCAACAACTTCAAGCAAGGCCGGCCCTCGCTGGCCTATGGCGAGGGTGACTTCACTAGCTTCGGCAAGGATGACCTCACCGAGGCCGACGAGCATCACCCTCACCGGTGGTTGCCTTTGGTCAATCACTAGCCATTGCCTATGCCCGGCGACTAGTAGGAGGAAGAAGAAGGGAGGAAAAAAAATAAAAAGAAAGAATAAATAAATAATTTCAAAAAATGTTTAAATATTATTAAATATTGTCCACATCATCACTAACTGTGCCACATAAGATGGCTAGCATCTATGTCAGCAATTTCCTGCTAAAATTGACCGTGTGGACTCAATTGACAAAACATGCAAAAATTTATAACTCAATTGGCAAAATTAAAAGGTTTAGGACTCAATTGGCAAAGATACAATAAACTTAGGACTTTTTGGATAATTTTCTTAAGCGATGAAGTTTATAAGTAGCAGATTTTCTTCTAGTGCAAAAGATGGGAAAAAATTCCTATGAGAAGGGTCTCATGACATTTGAGAAGGCCATTTGTAAACGAATAGGCAGGCCGGTGAAGAAAATATGGGCCTTTAGAGTCGGATCATTCGACTTTTACCACAATTACTCCGATGCACTAAACTTTCGGTTCTCTCTTACAGTGGATGGCTGGATGCAATGACAGGAATCAAACTAATCTTCTGTTGAAACGCAGATTCGCCGAAAGCGGGACCGATATTATGAGCGCCACGTGGCCACCACATCAGCATAATTTGGTGCAACCAATTCAAAGATTTATGACTCGATTGCATTATGTACATAAGGTTTAAGACTCGTGATGCGACTTTCCCGTATTTGCGTAATCCAATTCTTTTCTCAATGAAGAAGATACCTTCGAAGTTTGTGAATCCATCACCTCGCGATTTTTCCGCTTACCTTGTGATTTAGGATGCACTCAAGGAAAGCGTTGCTTTGATGTTGTGGGCGTCCTAAGAAGTTCATTCCAAATGTTGTGATGGTGAGATTGGTCGTGCTAGCAGAGAGTTCATCACATTCGAAGGCACTTCATGTAAATAGCTTCTGGCGATGGTTTCCCATTTTCTAGTTCAATGTCTGATCCCCATCTGCACGAGCGGTGGTTCAGCATTTTGGACATTGACTGATGCTTGTATGGCATCACATGGCAATGCGAGAGAGAGAGAGAGAGAGCCCGGGGGTCGGATGTCGTAGGTTTCGACTCGTCCAACAATCCGCCCCTTGCCTCCGCTGCAAATAAGGTTGCGAGGCTGCCACGACCACAGTAGCTTGTCTTCGGCCGAGACTGAGGGTTGGCTTCTTCTGTCGTGGGCTGAGGTCGCGACTCGGCTCACTCAGTCGGTGAGGTCACCCGTGCTTTTATCGAATGGTCTCAATTCGCATGCTACCGAACGTGAGAAGTGTTGAATTTTCCGATCCCATATTAGACTGGCATGATTCAATGACTGGATAGCATTGCTATCCAACGGAGACTAGATTTTATCTTCATCGGACTCCGTCGCGATCACGTTCGTGAAGGAAATCCAATTTCGTCGCCATAGACATAACCTAGGGCGACAAATTACCACTTTCGTCGCCAAAGGACTAATCTGGTCTGCTCTAATGCGATGAACCTTAAACTTTGGCGCGCTTGGTTGGAGAATGACGGCAAAATATTAGTTTCACCGGGTCTGATAAGCTTCTGATCTAATCAACTTTTGGTTTCGCTGCCATTGCATTGAGTAACAGCGACGAAATAAAAGTACAGTCGCATTTGCTCTACCCAAACACGACGAAACCAATGTCTTGTCGCGATGGAACTGATATTTCGTCTCAATGACATCGATCAATGGCGAAGGAATTTGTGTTCGATTTCGGTTTTTCTCTTCTCATCGCCATTCCTTGGCATATGGCGATGTAGTTTGTTTCCATTGCAGTGAGACATCGACTGCGACGAAACTAATTTCGTCACCGGAAGATTTCGTCTGCATAACCTCGATTTCTTGTAACGAAAGTTGGAGGACGAATTGGATGCCCCATTGACCCAAATAAGTGTATACATTCGTCAGAGGAAGAATCAGTAAGAGCAGAGTTCCTTCCCTGGAATGGGTTTGATCAGAACCGATTGAGCTGATGCAGTGAGCTTCTGCATGTGCATACCAGGAGAGGCAGACAACGCAATCGCAGACTATAATATCCCTATATCTTGTAACATGGAATACTTAAGACAAACAGGTGGATTTAAGATTCGATCGAGTCGAGCTCGGGGAAGACTAAAGTCGAAGGGTCGCCTTCGAATCGTGCTGCACCGCGAGCTTGTTTAGTGCATTTAGCCTAGACTCATCTAGATTCCTGCCTATGATAAGTTTTATGACTTAATTTAATGGGTAAGCTCTTATATTATTGCGACGTAAAGCAAGAGGGACCATTTAATCGAAAGGAAGCGAATTAAAATATGATCGAAAGCACAAGGATTTTACAGCATTTCAACAAATTATTTATAGGCTTTCCCGTGAATACTTTAACATTATTAAAACCTCAGAAAAATTAAAAACTATTGTAGGTGAGTTTATATATGGCAAATTTTGCATGTTTCGAATGGATTTAGGTGTGTATCACGTTAAGTAAAAGTGAAATCATAAGAGACATGAACTTTAAAAGAAGAACAGGTAAGAGATAAAAATCACTCCAGATAAAGTCAGATGTTCTTTTGTCATAACTTTAACAAAATCATGCATCCAACACGAAACATAAGCATACAGAGATCTTAGTTTGATGTCGAGCCATTCTAGCAAACACAGTCTTGTAATGGTCTCTTTGAATAATTGGACAGAAATGTATTTCGGTTTGCTTTCATTGGTCAAACGAGGCTGACTTGTGGGCGATCAGAGGAGATTATTCGGCAGAAGTATAGTCAATTGTTCTTGACCGTTTCCTCTCAAAATTTGCTCATCAAACATGCTATTTCCGTAAAGGTATGAAAAATAATAGAATGTACCGAAAACTTAACAAGAAGTTATTGTTTACTTCCATGTGACTTGTGAGTTAAGTTACAAAGTCTTGAGTTTAAGTCATATTGAGGACCACCTTCTTTTAGAAAATTCATAAATGCAATGGCAGATCGAGAAATTGACTTTAGAGTGAGGCGAGACAAAGATTATTCATTAAATAACATTTATTATTCTTCTCCAAAAATTATAACCTTGAAAATATAAGAATTTTTTGGACCTACGGAAGTGGGGCCGCCACTACCCCTGTGTATCTGTCATTGCATACGTGTACGGGCTTTGATTAAACCTGATCATGAGCCCATTGGCAAGTTGGCCCTATCTAGGCCTTGAAGCACCGATTTGGATGGCTAGGGCAATTAGTTTCCTTTTTAAGCTAAGCCTGCCCATACCCGATCTTTCATGAAGAAAATTCAAACATATTTCGAACACGGGCGGCACTTGAACTTGGTACTTTTAGACCAAATAGGCCCGGTACTCGACTCGATCTACCGAGGCCCTACCTATTGATCAGGTCTAGCTTCGAATTTTTAGACCTTTGGTCACTGTTTAAAGATATAGCTCGATGGGCATTAGCAGACAAAATAGTCCCAAGAACTTGGCGCACTTTCCCCGGGGAGGATGGAATGGAAATTTCACCAGTAGCTTCTTCCAGGTGTCATCCTCCTCGTAGAAGATAGAAAATTTGCAGTAAGCTTCCCTTGTGAAACAAGGGCTTAGGGAATAAAGAAGGCTTCTGGCACAAGGGAAGACGACCCACAAAGCAGCGAAAAAGCAGAAGCTTGAGCCGATGTTGAGCCCAATTATAAATTAGCATCTCCAATTTGATTATGAACCCACAAAATTTACTCAGACGCTCCAGTTCACCACAACTTCAGTTACATCACTTGGTCTTAGTCAATTAGCAAAACTCCGCTTTCTCCATATGGAGCAATTTCAAGCGGGATTCAGATTTTCTCCGCCCGAGGAAGAACTCGTCAATAATCACCTGATGAAAAAGGTACTTGGATGCGCCGACAATTGCCTCATCCCCGAACTCGAGGATTTCTATGCATGGGATCCTTGGGATTTACCAAGAGTGTATCAAGGCGAGTTTCATTCGCCTACTCATTTCCCTTTTACTTAGACATGCGTGGTGGTACTTATTTGCAACACATAATTTTTATTACACATAGAAAAGTTGTTCACACACTACCCGCACTTATGGTGTTATGATAAGTTGCCCTAAAGTTTTTTTGTCATGTGTGGGTGCAGAAATATCGAATGTTCCATCAGACGGGTGGGATTGGTACTTCTTGTGCCCTTCGCCTACGTAGCCCAAAATAATGAGCGTGTGAAAAGGAAGACAAGGAGCGGTAATTGGAAGATTACGAGCCAAAGGGATGATATCAAAACCCGAAGCACCAGGGTTGTAATAGGCACGAAAAGGATTTTGACCTTTTACAAAAGTCGAGTTAAGACTGGATGGGTCATGCATGAATATCACCTTAATCCCGAACTTCTCGATGGATACTCATCAACCCTCCAGGTTCCCCAATTAATCTATTTAATATCTCTCTTTTTTTCATGTGCAAAATAAATTAGTGAGAAGTAAATCGATAACGCATTACGCTAGGCTGAAGAATGTAGGATGATGGTTCTTTCAAACTACAACATAATATCAACCGCTTTCTAGAGAATGAGCCAATTGACCTCTTAGAGTTAGGCCACCTGGTTGGGGCGTCAGGATTTACAATCTGGCAGCTAGTGTTTACCCGTTCAAATCCCGCCGACATGCATGCAAACTAATCTAAGTTAGGAGCACCTATACATGCCAAAGGCATCTACATAACCGGTTTATGGAATTTGCACCGTGTTATGGGCTTAGCTCGACCTTATGCTTTTGCTATTGAATTATAAAAGAACGAGCCTATTACACTATTATATCACATCTTCGTCACTATTATTTCTTTTGTTTTGACCATGTGACATGTACTTTTATAGGTTATTTACATATTTCACATTTGTATTCAAAGTGAAACTTTCATATTCTACATACTCTGATCTTTGCAACATTAAAAATAAACAAATTTTTACAGATACCGTATATTCTCTGTCGCCTGAAGAGGAAACCAAGTGAAAGCTTGGATATTTCCCCAAGCTTCGAAGGAGGTTCAAGTGTAACCGACCATGCGCCAGTTGCTTCTCAACACGAGTCAGTAGAAGACGCAGATCCTGAGGTAAGTAATCCAAAAGACCAAACCTTGTTTCCATCAAAATGATGTTCCATGCACTGAGCATTAGCCAAAAAATTTCATAGTAATTCAAGCGTCTTCTAACACGGAATTTTTCATCCCAACATCAGTCATCGTATCAAGCAACTCTAGAATCACTCTCCCAATTAGAGATGCTCGATGACAACCCACCGAACTACTACTCGCATTACTCTTACGATCCACAGCCCTATGTTTACGGCAACGGCCAGGTAAGGCGCACGTCGTCGCTTGTGGTGCATGCCAATGGTTCGATCAATTGGCAAAACAAATTAACCATTCACTAATTCCTGATTAAACTGATGATTACTATGTCTGGTGCAGGGAAATGATTTCTTTGATCATTGGAGCTGAAGAATCACCACTATATGCTCTTCAACAACGTGGCTTTTTGCAGGATCTTCGTGTTAGAGAGTTTTCATGTCCTGTAAGCGTGCTGTGTTTTGTGTGCCTTTGTGTGATTTGAGAACTACTGTATTGCATAATCTGTAATGGGCTTGTGCCAACCAGATAGTGTCACTAAATTGCGAATACGAAACGACAATAGCAATACCGATCTTCAATTGCGACAGTTCGAGCATTTCGTGGTGACCCATGTCAGACGATGTTGTGTGTATTAGTTCAAATCGACACCTCGGACGCTTTTATCTAAGTCGACCGGCTCGGAGCAAACTCGAAATGTCCAATTCATAGTTAGTCGGATATGATTGAGGATAATCTAAAGTTTTTGCCGATATCAAAGTTTAGGGGTTGGCCGGCACAAATAATAAAAAAACAACAACAACGACCCGTTCTCATAATCTCATGGGCCGGATCCTCTCGATTTGGGCCCATTCGGCCCATTTCGAACCGAGGAGATAAACTGATGGCTCAGCGACTCACCGAGTTAACTCCCCTGAATTACAAACCCAAAAAACTGCAAATGTTGATTGATTTGCCAGACTCCAACAATCCGACGGCCAAGATCAACCCATACACGTCACCATTCGATTCACAGTCGCTCACCCACATCGTTTCCTCCAATTTGGTGACTCTCAAATTGACACATTAACTCGTTTATGACTCATTTACTTGTAATGTAAGTTTCACAACCCATACCCAACCCAACCCTACCCATACCATATCCATACCCTACCTCGACCCATATTACTAAAACACTTTCATGTTTAACCCAATTTAAGAAAACTTGTTTCTTATGATTTTTAATATATATATTGCTAAAACACTTTCGTACAGGACAAATCTAGTTGACAATTGTTATAATTGTTTTTTAAAAAAATTGAGGCTCCGTTTGTTTTCAAGGCAAAAAAACATCTTTGAAGAAAATAACAATATTTTTCGATATTTGGCTGAAACTTGAAAATGAATTAAAAAAAATTTTCCGTCTTTTAGAATGGAAAATCTGATTTGATTTCCTCTATGCACTCCTTTTAATAATTTTTATTTTTATTTTTTATTTTCTTATTTCTTTTATTTTTCCTTCTTCTTCGATCGATTGCCAGCCATGGCGACGACCGGTGACTAGCCATAGACAAGTTGTAGCCTTGTCAGATCTAGCAAGAACGAGCTCGCCCAAGGTTGGCGAGCTCAAGTCGCACCAAATCGGTGAAGCTTGAGCCTCACTAGTGTAGGACATTGGCGAGCTTGAGTCTCACCAGCACCAGACGTCGGTAAGCTCGAACCCAATCGCCTAGCCAAAAAGCTTGAGCCTCAAATTTTGGCTTTTTTCCTTCTCCGAAAGAAAAAGAAAAATATCTATAATTTCAATTTTTTAAAAAGAAAATATTCTTATAAGGATGAAGAAGAGGGAGAGAGAGTGTGTGTGTGTGAGCATAGTGGGTTGGAAATGGGTTATAAACTCAACCCATTTATATCCATTTATTTCAAGCTTTAAATTTTAAAATCCATTTAAGGTAACTCTTCAAAATTGAAGTGGCCTATATATGACCTATTTATTTTTTAAATGGGTCATATATGGATCTAAAACTCATTTTAACATGTCTAATCACGGCATAGCATAAGATGATGCACTATTAATCATATTACATGCTATGTCATTTTTTCATAAAGGTTAGGGAGTGTCCGGGTCAGTTTTCACGCACCTTGACTTATCTGCCTCTCCGAGTGATCTTATGGGCAAACTTTTCTATATCGGTTTGCTTCATTCAACATTTTACTTTTAATTGCTTTCAACAAGTTTTGAACCAAGGCCGTAAGGAAAAAAATGAAGCATTCATATTACGTGCTATGCCATTTGTGGATATTTGCCATGTCATTTTCATATTATATTCTGCCATGCCATTCTGTGTATATACTTGTTATCCGATCATTCTCATATCACATACTTTGTCATTCGTGCATTTTATTAAGGGCAAATTGCACAAGCAATCCTAAATTTTGTGTATGGAATTGAATCAAGTTTTAGATGTTTAATTAGTTCAATTAAGTTTAAACCTTTTTCAAAAAAGCAATCGGGTCCTTTTAATGAACAATACCTAAAATTGCCTACAAGTCACTCAAAAAATATTTATAGAGAATTCTTAAATTACACTTTTCAACGTAATTTTAGGAATTAACTGTGTTTTTCGATAAAGGTTGAGGACATAATTGAACCAACTAAAAGGTTAAGAACTCAATGGTAAAGGCACGTGACTTGATGGAACCAATTCAAATATTTAGGACTCAATTACATTATGTACATAAGGTTTAAGACTCGTGGTGCACTTCTCCGTATTTGTGTAACCCAATTCTTTTCTCATTGAAAAAAATGCCTTTAAAGTTTGCGAATGCATTGCCGTGCGATTTTTCCGCTTACCTTGTGATTTAGGATGCAATCAAGGAAAGCGATGCTTCGACGTTGTAGGCGTCCTAAGAATTTCATTCCAGATATTGTGATGGTGAGATTAGTTGCGTTAGCAGAGAGTTCATATTTCAAGCCACTTCATGTAAATAGCTTCTTCTATATGATGTGGACGACCCATTTCACGAGAGTCGTAGCTGAGGCTCTGGTGATGGTTTCCCATTTTCTAGTTCACTGTTCGATCTCCATCTGCACGAGTGGGGTGGTTCAGCATTTTGGACATTGACCATGCTTATATGGCATCGCATGGCAAAGCAAGAGTGAGAGAGAGAGAGAGTTCGGGGGTTGGATGTTGTAGCTTCGACCCGGGCAACAATCCGTCCCTTGCCTCCGCCGCAAATAAGGTGGCCAGGCTGCCGCGACCATTGTAGCACATCTTTGGCCGAGACCAAGGGTTTCTTCTTGTGTTGTGGCTGAGGTCGCGACTCAGTTCACTCGGCCGGTGAGGTCACTCGTGTTTTTCGTGAATGGTCTCCATTCGCATACTCCCAGTATGTGACAACTGTTGAATTTTCCGATCCCATGATTCAATGAGCGGACAGCATCGTGTCGATATGATCCGAAACAATGCAAGAATTCCTTGATTGCTTGACCTTCTCATTCTCAATCTCGGTGCCTCAGACCCGCTGTCGAGTGCAATTCATAAGTGAGTTAGAATCATTTTTTTTTGGTGGCCAATTAAGGATTAGTAGTAAAACTAAAGTTGGCTATTAAAACCTTGTTTATAAACTACTTCACACACACAAAATCAAAGTGCGATCCGAAAACACTCCCGATCAGTGAAAAAATTTGTAAGTTGTCTATCCGTTTTTATGGACCAAGTTCCCCAACAAAAGAGGTGCCGAAATTACCACACAAAATGATGATTACTTGGGATTGGATTTTACCTATAGGTAACATCACCGGGCTTTGCCCCACTTGATGTGGAACTTGACATCTTGCGCGACGAAATGAGGAATTCGTTGAATTAGGTTTGTTTCTTCTCATCGAAAGTAGAACCGTTAAAATGGGGGTATTAAACCCATATATAACCCATTTAGGGTCACTATAACTTTGAAAAGCCCATTTTAAATGGGTTTTAAAGTTTTAAGCCCATCATAAATTGGTCTAAATGGATTGAATGTAGAACCCATTTTCAACCCACTCATTAGGCCCACACACACTTTCTCCCTTTTTATAAAAATACAATTTTAAAAAAATTGAACTTATTTTTATTTTTATTTTTTTCTCCTTTTCATTTATTTTTATTTTTTCTTTATTTTCGATCGGTGGCCAACCACGGTGATGGCCGACAACTAGCCACAAGGGAGGACGACCTCACCGGAGGCCAACGAAGCTCGAGCTCGTCAATCTAGAGATCCCGAGGCCTTTCTGGCCTTGGGCAAGGGTCGAGCCTCGCCAGCCTCAAGCGAGCCTCAAGTTGGCCTAATTCCGGCAAACCAAGCCTCGCCAGATCCAATGAGGTTGAGCTCGATGAGGTGGAGCCTCACTTGGGGCCGACGAGGCCTTGGCCTCGCTTAGATCGGCGAGCTTAAGCTTTACCGAGGCCTCCAGCAAGCTTGCCCTCGCTTGTGGCTGGCCACCTACCAAAAATAACGGAAAAAAAAAAAAAAAAGAAAAAAAAAAAGTAAAAATTAATTTTAAAAAATAAAAATTATAAAAATGAATGCATGAAGTAAAATCAAATCAGATTTTATATACCAAATGTTGAAAAATATTTTCTAATTCATTTTCAGGTTTCAACCAAACACCGAAAATTTTTTTATTTTCTTGGATAATGACTTCATGGAAAATATTTTATAGAAATATTGCATTTTTGAGAAACAAACAAAACCTCAATTTTTAAAAAAAAATTATAAAAATTATTCACTAACTTTGTATTGTATGAAAATATTTTAGTAGTATAATTTTTAATGTGGATCGGATCGAGTATAGGTTGGGTATGGGTCGGGATATTTACGTTACTAATAAATGGATCACAAACGGGTTAATGGGTCAATTTGGGTTAAACCATTTATGACCCGACAAACCCAACCCGACCCAACCCGACCCGACCCACCCGTTTAACATATCTAATCGAAAAGCGATGAAAAATTTGAGAAAAGTGTCAGAAAAGTCCTAACCTTATTTGCATTGGTGCCAATTAATTTCTAAACTTTTTAATTGTGCCGATTTAATCTTAAACATTTTGACCTAATACATTCAGTGGCCAGATATTGCTGACATGGACACTGGCCGACTTACATGACACAACCGGCACTAACATGGACATTTTTAAATAGTTTTTAAATTTTGTTTCTTTTAATTTTTTTCTTTCTTTTAGTGTCTCTTTTTTTCCTCCTCCTTTCGGTGACCAGCATGGCCATGGCCGGCGAGGGTTAGCCTCGCCGGGGCAAGGGTGAGCACTAGACCTTGCTAGAGCCTGTTGGCCTCGTTGGCGCTTACCCTCGCCTCGGCGAGGACCACCCAAGTGAGGCTAGCCCTCGCCGACTATTGGAAAGAGGAAGGGAAAAAACAGAGAGAAAAAAAAAAATCGAAAATTATTAAAATATTATTGAAAAATGTCCACATCAGCACCGGCCATGCCACGTAGGCTGGCCGGTGTCCACGTTAGCAATATCCGGAAGGACTGAATTGGCACTAGGTCGAAAGGCTTAGAACTAAATTGGCGTAATTAAAAGGTTTAGGACTAAATTTGCATAAATGCAATAAATTTACGACTTTTTTAACACTTTTTCCCCGAAAAATTCATTTGGTCGCGTTTGTTCAGACCAAAGGCTACAAAAGGGCACTTTCCGTGGCCTTGCTCGGACTAAAAGGCGATGACGTTCGCGATGAAAATCCATTTGCGTCGCCGTAGACATAACCTAGGGCGACAAATTACCACTTTCGTCGCCAAAGGACTAATCTGGTCTGCTCTAATGCGATGAAGCTCAAACTTTGGCGCGCTTGGTTGGAGAACGACGGAAAAATATTACTTTCACCGTGTCTGGTAAGCTTCTGATCTAATCAACTTTAGTCTCTCAATGACCCAAATAAGCATATACATTCGTCAGAGGAAGAATGGGTGAGAACAGAGTCCCTTTCCTGGAATAGTTTGATCAGAACCGACTGAGCCGATGCATTGGGCTTCTACGTGGGCATACCCGGAGAGGCAGACAACGCAATCGCAGACTATAATATCCCTATATCTTGTAACATGGAATACTTAAGACAAACAGGTGGATTTAAGATTCAATCGAGTCGAGCTTGGGGAAGACTAAAGTCGAAGAGTCGCCTTCGAATCGTGCTGCGCTGCAATCTTGCTTAGTGTGTTCAGCCTAGGCTCGTTTAGATTCCTGCCGATGATAAGTTTTTAACTTAATTTGGTGGGTAAGCTCTTATATTATTGCAACGTAGAGCAAGCGGGACCATTTTATTGAAAGGAATCGAATTAAAATATGATTGAAAGCACAAGGACTTCATAGCATTTCAACAAATTATTTACAAGCTTCTCCATCAATACTTAAACATTATTCGAACCTTAGAAAATTAAGAAACTATTATAGGTGAGTTTATATATGGCAATTTTTGTGCGTTTTGAATGAATTTAGGTGTAAAATGTGTTAAGTAATCGTAAAAGACACGAAACTTCCTTACCAAAAAATTTTCCCTTACCTTACCCAAAAAAAAAAAGACATGAAACTTTAAAAGGAGAATAGAAAGGAGACGAAAGTCACTATAGATAAAATCAGATGTTCATTTGTAGTAACTTCAACAAAATCATGCATTCAACAGGAAACATAAGCATACACAGATCTTAGTTCGATGTTAAACCATTCTAGCAAACAGTCTTGGAATGGTCTCCTGAATAATTGGATAGAAATGTATTTTGCTTTGCTTTCACTGGTCATACGAGGCTGACTTGTGGGCAGTGAGAGAAGATTATTGGGTAGAAGTATAGTCAATTGTTCTCGACCATTCTCTCAAAATTTGTTCATCAAACATACTACTTCCACAAAGTTTTGAAAAACAATAGAATATACCGAAAACTTAACAATAAGTTATTGTTTACTTTCTTGTGACTTGTAAGTTAAGTTACATCGTCTTTGAGTTTAAGTCATTATGAGGACCATCTTCTTTAGGATAATTCATACATGCAATGGCGGACTGAGAAATTGAGATTAGAGTGAGGCGAGACAAAGATATTCATTAAATAGCATACATGATTCTTCTCGAAAAACTATTACCTTGAAAAAATAAGAATTTTTTGGACCTAGGGAAGTGGGGCTACGACTACCCCCGTGCATTTGTCATTGTATATGTGTACGGGTTTTGATTAGACCTAGTCATGGGCCCATTGGCAAGCTAGCCCTGTCCAGGCCTTGAAGCACCACTTTGCATGGCTGGGGCAATTAGTTTCCTTTTTAAACCGGACCTGCCAGATATTTTGTGACGTAAATTCAAATATTTTTCAAATACGGCACTTGGACGGGTACTTTTAGACCAGATAGGCCCGATACTCGACTCGGTCTACCGAGGCCCCACCTATTGATCACGTCTAGCTTCGAATTCTTTGACCATTGGTCACTGTTCAAATATAGAGCTCGCTGGGCATTAGCAGACAAAATTGTCCCGAGAACTTGGCGCACTTTTCCCGGCGAGGATAGAATGGAAATTTCACTAGTAGCTTCTTCAAGGTGGAATCCTCCTAGTAGAAGATAGAAAATTTGCAGTGAGCTCCCCTTGTGAAACAAGGGCTCAGGGAAAAAGAAGGCTTCTGGCACAAGGGAAGACGGCCCACAAAGCAGCAAAAAACATAGAAGCTTGAGCCGATGTTGAGCCCAATTATAAATTGGCATCTCCAATTTGATTATGAACTCACAAAATTTACTCAGACACTCAAGTTCAACTCAACTTCAATTACATCACTTAGTCTTAGTCAATTAGCGAAACTCCGCTTTCTCCACATGGAGCAATTTCAAGCGGGATTCAGATTTTCTCCGTCCGAGGAAGAACTCGTCAATAATCACCTGATGAGAAAGGTACATGGATACACTGACAATTGTCTCATCCCCGACCTCAAGGATTTCTATGCATGTGATCCTTGGGATTTACCGGGAGTGTATCAAGGCGAGTCTCATTCATGTACTCCTTTCCCTTTTAGTTAGGCATGTGTTGAGGTACTTATTTGTGACATCGTAATATTAATTACCTGTAGAAAAGTTGTTCACACGCTATATGCACTTATGGTGTTATGATAAGTTGTCCTAAAGTTTTTTTTGCCGTGTATTGGTGCAGAAATATCGAACGTTCCATCAGAAGGGTGGGACTGGTACTTCTTGTGCCCTTCACCTTACCTAGCCCAAAAGAGCGAGCGTGTGAAAAGGAAGACAAGGAGCGGTAATTGGAAGATCACAAGCCAAAGGGATGATATCAAAAGCCGAACCACCGGGGTTTTAATAGGCACGAAAAGGATTTTGACCTTTTACAAAAGTCGAGTCAAGACTGGATGGGTCTTGCACGAATATCACCTGAATCCCGAACTTCTTGATGGATACTCTTCAACCCTTCAGGTTTTCCAATTAATCTATTTAAGATTTTTCTTTTTTTTTCTTTCTAGTGCAAAATAAATTAGTGAGAAGTGAATCGATAGCTCATTAGGCTAGGCTGAAAAATGTAGGATGGTGGTTGTTTTAAACTACAACATAATATCAATGGCTTTCAACAGAATGAGCCAATTGACCTCTTAGAGTCGGTCTAGCTGGTTTAGGAGTCGAGATTTATAGTCTAGCAACTAGGGTTCACCTGTTCAAATTCCACCAACATGTACGCAACTAATCTAAGTTAGGATCACCCTGTACATGCCAAAAGCCTGTACTTAACACGTTCATGGAATTTGCATTGTGTTTCGAGGACTTAGCCCAATCTTACGCTTATGCTCTTGAATTATAAGAGAACGAGCCAATTACATTATCGTATCATGTCATCGTCATCGTCATCGTCATTATTTTTTGTTTTGACCATGTGACATTTACTTTTACAAGTTTTGTTTTTCATTTACATATTCCGCATTTGTAATCAAAGTGAAACTTTCAAATTCTACGGACTCTAATCTTTATCTATTTTTATTTTTTTTGGTAAGGGGTCTACTGACTCTAATCTTTGTAACATTAAAAATAAACAAATTTTTACGGATACCGTACATCCTCTGTCGCTTGAAGAGGAAACCAAGTGAAAGCTTGGATGTTTCACCAAGCTTTGAAGGGGGTTCAAGTGTAACCGATGACACTCCGGTTGCTTCTCAACATGAGTCAACAGAAGACACAGATCAGGAGGTAAGCAATCCAAAGCACCAAACCTTCGTTCCATCAAAATGATGTTCCATGCACACTGAGCATTAGCCGAAAAATTTCCAAGTAATTCGGGCATCTTTTAATACGGAATTTTTCGTCCCAACATCAGTCATCGTATCAAGCAGCACTAGGATCACTCTCCCAATTGGAGCTGCTCGGCAACCTACCGAACGACTACCCGCATTACTCTTACCATCCGCTGCCCCACCTGTACGACAACAGCCGGGTAAGGCGCGCGCCGTCGCTCGTGGTGCACGCCGATGGTTCGACCAATTGGCGAAAACAAATTAACCATTAACTAATTCCTCATTAAGCTAATGATCACTATGTTTGGTACAGGGCAATGATTTCTATAATCCTTGGAGCTGAAGAATCACCACTATGAGCTCTTCAACAACGTGGCTCTGCAGGATCTGTGTATTAAGAGAGTTTTCATGTACTGTAAGCGTGCTGTATTTTGTGTGCCTATGTATAATTTGAGTTTGAGAACTACTGTACTGCATATTCTGTAATAGGCTTGCGAGTACGAAACAATGATCGCAATACCAATCTTTCATTGCGTTGGTTCGGGCGGTGACCCATGTGAAAAAAAAAAAAAAAAAACCCGATCCGTTCTCAAAATATGATGGGCCGGACCCTCTCGATTTGGGCCCATCCGGCCCATCGCGAACCGCGGGGGTCACGAACTCGCGGCTCAGCGAGTCGCCGAGTCAACTCGCTGTACTTTGCTAGCGTTGATTGATCCGCCAGGCGGCAGCGATCCGACGGCCAGGATCGACCCAGACACGTCACCGCCCGTCTCCCGAGGCGCGCACATCGTCTCGTCCTCCGATCTGGTCACTCCCCCCCCCCCCAACTCGAAGACGCCACCAAGACCAGCCCCGGAGCTCACGGAAAAACCCTCGCCCTCTACCCCCGTCCGTCGCGTCGCGCCGCGCGACCGCCGCTTCTGGCCGGACGACCCCCCGCCGCCGCCGCCGCCGCCGGCGAAGATGATGATACCGCCGGAGCTCCAGCCTCGGTCCTTCCGCCCGTATATCTCCTCCTCGGTCAGCGCGCCGACCTTCTCCTCTCCCTCCTCCTCCTCCTACGGCGATGGATCGCCGCCCTACTCCCCTGCTCCTCACGGCTCCAGCCCCGGCCCCGGCGATTTCTCCGGCGGGGGGTCCCGATCGGCGAAATCGTCGTCCCGATTCGCTCCCTCCGCCTTCTCTCACAACGCCCGCGTCGCCATCGCCCTCGTCCCCTGCGCCGCCTTCCTGCTCGACCTCGGCGGCGCGCCGGTGGTCGCCACCCTCACCCTCGGCCTGATGGTGGCCTACATCCTCGATTCCCTCAGCTTCAAGGCCGGCTCCTTCTTCGGCGTCTGGTTCTCCCTCCTCGCCGCTCAGATCGCCTTCTTCTTCAGCTCCGCGCTGATCTCGACGTTCAACTCGCTGCCCCTCGCGCTCCTCGCGGCGTTTCTCTGCGCGGAGACCAACTTTCTGATTGGTGTGTGGGCGTCGCTTCAGTTCAAGTGGATTCAAATCGAGAATCCTTCGATCGTGCTCGCGCTCGAGAGGCTTCTCTTCACTTGCGTTCCCATTGCGGCCTCGGCGCTCTTCACTTGGGCGACGGTCTCCGCCGTCGGTATGAGCCATGCGGCCTATTATCTGATGGCGTTCAATTGCGTTTTCTATTGGCTTTACTCGATCCCTCGAGTATCGTCTTTTAAAGCTAAACAGGAGATGAAGTATCACGGTGGAGAGGTTCCAGATGATAATTTGATCCTTGGGCAGCTCGAGAGTTGCATTCACACACTGAATTTGCTCTTTTTCCCTTTTCTCTTTCACGTTGCATCGCATTACTCTGTGATTCTCTCATCAGCTGCTGCGGTTTCCGACTTGTTCCTCCTGTTCTTTATCCCTTTCTTGTTTCAACTGTATGCGTCGACGAGGGGCGCACTTTGGTGGGTGACAAAGAATGCCCATCAGCTGCAGAGTATTCGCGTGGTGAATGGTGCAATATCGTTGGTGGTGGTAGTGATTTGCTTGGAAATAAGAGTTATTTTTCACTCTTTTGGGAAGTACATTCAGGTTCCACCGCCATTTAATTATCTTCTTGTGACAACTACAATGCTCGGAGGGGCTGCTGGGGCTGGTGCCGGTGCTCTCGGTATGGTTTCGGATGCTTTTAGCTCGGCGGCTTTCACTGCTTTGGCTGTAATCGTCAGTGCTGCTGGTGCAATAGTTGTGGGATTTCCTATAATGGTATGCATTTTAACTACCTTGCATTTTTTAGATTAAGTTTAAACATGTATCATCTGTGGACATTGAATTCGTAGTATCGTAGTATAGGTTCAAGAGTCCTGTTAAGTGTTAAACAAGTAACTGGAAGCGCTGCCTTGGGTTGAAGGGAAAAAGAAGATAACTTCAGTGCCAATGAATGACAAGTTTGGTCTTTATTTGCAAGTTTCCATTTTTCTTTTGAAGTGTACTATTACGTTCAGTAAAAATTCATTAGCACATAGATTTGGACTTCTCTCTGTTATGGCATTTTGGTAGATATATGTGCATGATAAAAAAGAAAAGGTAGTGGTTGTTGTTCTATCTCTTAGGTATTACGCCCAATAGTTTATAGTTTATTGGATGATTTAGCTATGACTATTTAGTGACATCTTAGTTAGCTTGTCATTACGTGAACCTGTAGTAGTTATAATGTCTCCACTGAATCAGTGACACAGTGACACTAATTTCAATATGGCAAACATGAAACTCAGTTTTTTGATGGAACAACCTCTCCCACAATCCCATGTCCAGGACCGATGACCCTTTCCCCCATGCATTGTCCTTCTTTGCATTGCCACTATGGAACCTATGACAATGCTGATGTAGTGCAACATATTGGCTGTTGCATCATTCACGCTACTTTCATTACAGATGGATGGTTTCATTACATAGTGGTAAAAATTGCACAACCTCTTTGTAGCTGGTTTCTTTTTGATTTGGAATCATGGTACTACATCCCATTGTTTCAACTGACACCTTTCACAATAACTAGAGACCATTTTCTGTTTGCTCCCACAATTATATTCTTTTCCTGCCATATGCAAAGCAAGTTTTAATGTTCTTTTCCTGTCACGTGCAAAACAAATTTAAATGGTATAGAATAGCTGCTAAGATGGATTTTGTCGGGTGCCAACTTATCAAAATTGGCAATTTTTACTCATGTTATGTGGAATTCCTCTGTAGACCGGCACAAGAAACTCTTGCTGATTGTTGCTTTGTTTGATATAAGATGTGCTACTTTGGCTTCTTGCAATGGTGTTTGAAGAGGTAAAGGCAGAAGCTTTGAAGGACGAGTATGCCTCTCTGTGAAATTATTCTTGCTCTGTGAGATGGATAAAAGATTTTTCGTGTGGCTAGAAATCACTAAAAGTTTATGTGGATAGTCATGGTAACTTTTATTTTCCCTAACTGAAGGTGTTCACCCTTTAATTGGTGATTTTAGGTGTTTGCATAATTCCATAAGATTCAAGGTTCAAAGTCTAAGTTAATCCATCTATAGTATTGGATGAAAAGAATAAACTTCCTTGGTTTTTAAACGTCTGCAATTGGTTTTGCGCCTTTACAATAAGGGCCGAATAGCATAGAGAAGGATGTGCATTCTGTTGCTTGTAGGTTGAGTATCTGATTATTTCATAGCATTTTGCCACGTGAAGGATTCATGAGAGAGGGAGGGAGGGAGGGAGGGAGGGAGAGAGAGAGGGGGGGGGGGGGACGGAGGGAGCCAAACTGAGCAGGTTGATATCATTGGCTAGAGTTAAAAGATCATGCAGCTTCTTTGTTTTATCTTAGTGTTGGTTGTCTCAGCGGTGTAGCTTGAAATCTGTTCATTTCTTGACTACTGGCCTCAAAAAGGTCAGAATATGTAGAGGAACTTTGGAACTTTCTGATTTAAAAGTGCCAAAGATATTCCGGAGCATAGTTCCTAATTAAGATGCAGTTGAACTCTATTTCTCTCATGTAATGGACTGAACAAATTTGCTAACACATGAATCCTAAGCTTTTAACTTAAGAGCCTCTCATTGCTCTGGCAAGTGCCTTGGGCACTTAGCACTTCCGGCATTAGATTTTTTAGTGCCTTATGATTGCTTGGCAAGTCTTGATTTGGTATCAGTAATTCCTTGAGAAAATCAACAGTGAGCTCTTGCAATCTGCAAGTCTTGATTTGATATTTGAACATTAAATAGCTGGTTGTGGTTGGACTTTTCATTGCTTGATTAAATTAATCTATAGAAGTTTCACATGGCATTTACTATCAACCATGGATACAAAAATTTATTATTTTTAACTTTTGATCTTGCAGTTTCTTCCATTGCCATCAATCGCAGGATTCTATTTTGCTCGATTTTTTACTAAGAAGAGCCTCCCATCGTACTTTGCATTTGTGGTGCTTGGAAGCTTAATGGTTGCATGGTTTATTATGCATAATTTCTGGGACCTGAATATCTGGATGGCAGGCATGTCATTGAAATCCTTTTGTAAACTCATTATGGGAAGTGTTATTCTGGCCTTGACTGTTCCTGGTTTAGCTCTGCTGCCATCAAAACTGCATTTTCTGATTGAGGTTGGCTTAATCAGTCATGCACTGCTTCTATCCTACATTGAGAATCGGTTTTTCAGTTATTCCAGCATGTACTACTACGGGTTTGAGGAAGAAGTGATGTATCCGAGCTATATGGTAATATTCACGACTTTTCTGGGTTTGGCTTTGGTGAGAAAACTGTCTGCGGAACATCGCATTGGACCAAAGGCAGTTTGGGTATTGACTTGCTTGTACTCGTCAAAGCTAGCCATGCTGGTCATTACATCAAAATCTGTTGTCTGGTCTTCAGCTGTCCTACTGCTGGCAATATCTCCTCCTTTGCTTCTTTACAAGTACTGGACTTAGTTTTTCGTCGGAGCATATTTGAGGTGTTTACCATCTTCACTAAAATGATATGATTAATCCTGTTGGGTACTTCCTTATGCATTGCAGGGATAGGCTCAGAACTGCTTCAAAAATGAAAGCCTGGCAAGGTTATGCACATGCTGGAGTAGTTGCTTTATCAGTTTGGTTTTGCCGTGAAACAATTTTTGAAGCCCTACAATGGTGGAATGGAAGAGCTCCATCTGATGGTTTACTTTTGGGTTTTTGTATTGTCTTGACTGGATTGGCTTGTGTGCCTATCGTTGCTTTTCATTTCTCGCATGTCCTGGTAAGAGTTGTGCTCATGGAGTGGGAAATTCGCTCATTCTGTGTGGCTGTTCTTTCCTGGCTAACTGTTTCTTTGGTCTGTTTCTTTAAGTGATTGCTTTTGGTTCGGTAATATTCAGGAGTGTTGTTCAAACTTCGATACCTTTTGAGTGATCTATGTTGACCTCTGCCTGCATTTTTTTTTTTTCCTTCCCTAACTGAAACTAATCTTTGTTTCCTTTTGCCTTGCAGCCTGCTAAGAGATGCCTAGTCCTCATTGTGGCTACTGGTCTGCTGTTTATCTTGATGCAGCCCCCACTCCCTCTCTCATTGACTTACCGTTCTGAATTAATCAGAGCTGCCCGTGAATCTGCTGATGACATTTCAATCTACGGATTTGTGGCATCAAAGCCCACATGGCCATCATGGTTGCTTATTGCAGCTATTTTGCTCACTCTTGCTGCTGTAACATCCATCATACCCATCAAATACATTGTTGAGTTGAGAACATTTTACTCAATAGCCATGGGAATTGCTTTGGGTGTCTACATATCTGCAGAGTACTTCCTGCAAGCTGCTGTCTTGCATGCCCTAATTGTTGTGACTATGGTTTGCACTTCTGTATTTGTGGTGTTCACCCATTTTCCATCTGCCTCAAGCACAAAGCTCTTACCATGGGTATTTGCTCTACTTGTTGCTCTCTTCCCAGTGACTTATCTGTTGGAGGGCCAGATGAGAATTAAAAACATCCTTGGAGATGGTGTTATTGGTGAAATGGAAGAGGAAGAGAAGAATTTGACTACTTTATTGGCTGTTGAAGGTTCAAGGACATCTCTTCTTGGTCTTTATGCAGCAATCTTCATGCTCATAGCATTGGAGATAAAGTTTGAATTGGCCTCGTTGATGAGGGAAAAAGCTGTCGAAAGGGGTGGGATCAGACAGTCACGATCTGGCCAAAGTAGCTCTGGTACTTTTCCTCCAAGAATGAGGTCCATGCAGCATCGACTTGCATCTAATGCTCCGACCTTCACTATCAAGAGAATGGCTGCTGAGGGAGCTTGGATGCCATCGGTTGGGAATGTTGCCACCGTGATGTGCTTTGCCATATGCTTAATCTTGAATATCAATCTCACGGGTGGGTCAAACCGTGCCATTTTCTTTCTGGCACCTATTTTGCTTCTCCTCAACCAAGATTCTGATTTCATCGCTGGATTCGGGGACAAGCAAAGGTATTTCCCTGTCACAGTAGTTATATCAGGATACTTGGTCTTGACTGCCTTATACAGCATATGGGAGGATGTTTGGCATGGGAATACAGGTTGGGGGTTACAAATCGGTGGGCCTGATTGGTTCTTTGCTGTCAAGAATGTGGCACTCCTAGTTCTTACGTTTCCCAGCCACATTCTTTTCAACCGGTTTATTTGGAGTTACAAAAAGCAGAATGACGCCATGCCATTACTTGCGGCCCCTCTTAATCTGCCATCTATTTTGATATCTGACGTGCTTAAGATTAAGATATTGGGTTTGTTAGGTATAGTGTACTCCTTAGCCCAGTATCTAATTTCTAGACAGCAATACATATCTGGTCTGAAGTATATTTAGGCTCATACGTGTGTTTTGTACTATATGATTTGGCAATTTTCAAAGGAGATGTGAAAGGTCAATTTCTTCTTTTCTTCATTGGGGGTTTTTGATGCCCCAGAATTGCCAGAACTGTGGGAATCCCTGAGTTAACATAGCTTTCCTTGTTACTCTTGAAATTACTATCCCTTCCAAGCATATCTCCAGAATTGGGATGCGTCACAAACTATTGTCCGATCTAGCAGACTAGCACTTGCAGGTACGGTAATTGTTGCTCCTAATGGGGGTTGCAATGCTGGTCGGGATAAGGCCACTTGCGACACCTGTTTGAAGCCGTGGTATTGATTCTTCTGTGAATTTCAGTTGTGGCAAAGCTGTGTCGCGTTATACCTCCAGGACTGACGTGTTGTAAAGTAGCAGAAATTTTCGATGGTTAGTGTACATCCTCGTCATACAGGACTCGTGCAGATTAGTTAGATTTTCGCTGATGCCATTGAAGGTTAACCGATGAAGAGAAGAGTTAAATGTTTTGGTGCTTCCCTTCTCTCTCTCTCTCTCTCTCTCTCTGCTTACTCATTCGTGGAGGAGTCGGTATTTGAATTACTGTAGGATCTATACTGATTGAGGGGATTTGTTCATCCCATGTTCATCTTTCATTAGTACGCGATAGGATAAAGTACACACCGATGAAAGAGCATACTTGCATAAAAATTGAGAGAATCTCATATGCATTCTTTAAGTTCGATCGTTCTCCTTTCTTTCCTTTTTTTGTGATGTTTATACTTGCTATATCACAGTACCCAGCTTGAACTTTTGAAGTATATGATCGTTCAATCAAATGTCAAGTTCCAAGATAGATCCACAGCCGATCGACATAGGAACGGCAAGTTAAGGATGGGCTATTTGTCTGTTCTATGAAGAAGGATATGGATGATCATCCTACCCCTAGGTGAGTAAGTGGGACGTAAGGATGGTCACCCTTAAAGATGCTTCCGATCTAGACCGCCAAAGACAATCACGCTGCAGAGATTTTTTGGGCTATATAAAAGGGCACACGAGATAGTTAAAGGCCAGTGCAATCTGGGTCCTTTAACAGAAGTTGTAAGTAGGAGTGTGAATGGGTTGAGTCGGGTCGGGTTTTCATGATACTCGATCCGACCCAAAACAATGAATATGTATGCTTGTCCCGACCCGAAACAAGACCTGAACATGATATAGCCCGCACCATTGGGTCGGTTCGGTTTTTTTTTTTATAAATTAAGGTTAAGTTACACTTAGGGGTGTTAATGGGTCGGGTTGGGTCTATTCTCCACGCTACCCACCTTGTCTTGTTCTTCGGCAAGGTCATGATGTATGACCATGCACTTTAATCTATGGCAAATGTAACATTTTCAGTTTCGCAGTGGCCAATGCTATGCCGAACACACCTTAAATCCATCTCAAATGTCAGGACTTCAACTTGATTCGAACATTGGAATAACAATAGGAACATTTCCAAAAGCCTTTAGCATTATTCTATTGGGGAGCACATAATAGTATTACCGGTCTTTATTTATGATGAGGAGGACGGAGGCAGAGTGCTGAGGAGGACAAAGTTGAACGACAGTACTACAAAGTGAAATGTGTTTCGATTCTAAAAATAAAAAATAAAAATATATATGTTTCGGTTCGGTTTGTGTTCTAAACATTGAACCGAACTGAAACTATTGAGATACCCATTTGCTTAGCTAATACCCGAACATGAAGTTGACCCGGCCCGAAAAAACCCAAAACTTCGGATCGGGTTGGGTTGGTTTGTGTTCCGGTTTGGGTATATTATTTGGTTTTGACACCCCTAGTTGTAAGCATGGAGTATCAACATTTCTTTAGCCCCATCATCCTTTTCGTTCTTGGGGTAGTTGTTCAAAGAGTACTCAACTTATTTTACGGTGGCTAATTCAATATTAAACTTCTTAATTTGGTTAAATTTTTTTTTGGTCAGATAATTTGGCTATTATAATAATAAACCTTTTGACGATTTGCTAATATAGTCATTCTCGCCAACTTTGGCTAGTAGTCGCTGATAGGTATAATCGGTGCTAACGTGAATAATTTTTTAATTTTTTTAAAAAATTTTGAAATTTTCCTTTTTTATTTTATTTTCTTTCCTTTTTGTTTTTTCCTCTCTCCCTTCGCTAGTTGTCGGGGCCTCGATGAACAAGCAAGGGTGTCACAGCCCTCACCTAGGCCCTCTCGACCACAACAAGGGCGTTTTGGCCCTCATAAGCAATAGCAACTACTTGTTGGCCCTCACTAGATCTAGGCTAGCAAAAGCCGTCGACCATTGTTGAGGCCACCACAATTGACGGAGGGAAATAGGGAAAAAAGAAAAGGAAAGGAAAAAAAATATAAAAAGAGAAAATAATTAGAATATTTTAAACATAAAAATCGTTTATATTTACATCGGTCATGCCACGAAAGATGGCAGTGATGACTGAATCGCTATGTTAGCGACTTTGAGCCAAAATTGATTGGAATGATTATACTAGCAAATTGTCAAAAAGCTTAGAACTAAATTGGCTAAACTGAAAAAAAAAAAAAAATTTTGGATTGAATTGGCCGCTGTAAAATAAGTTTAAGACTTAGGTGGATAATTTTATCTTTCGTTCTCCTATACATCAAAATCGTCATTGAAGCAACTAAATTGTAGAAATAGGACTTGCTGTGACACAGAGTTTGCATATGCACTTGATATAGTCCATCTTTTTCAAGACAAAAACTTTCAAAACCACTATTTATGCAGTAACACAAGCATTCAATGAATAAGAAAGTCCACAACTGCATAATTCACAACTTTGCAACAAGAAAATTGTTCGATGTCGTTCCATGTCATAAAGCAACAAAGGACTACACAAGAGACCTAATAGTTATGGCACCATTAACCAAGTTTAAATATCACCATGGAAGTTGCAACTATACAAAACCTAGCCTAGAGTGGGGAGTCATTCTAATCTATCTTCTCTTAGAGAAGCATTTGCACAAATACTTGCTTGTCATTTCCTTCCAATCCAAAAAAGAGATAAATGTTCTCAAGATCCTTCACAATTTTTATGCAGAATTTCATTCTATCCAAGGTATTTAGAGACATTTTAAAACGCTTCTCATTGATTTTTCTCTTATCACTATACAAATCTTTTAGCATGTCCAATGCGACCAACAATAATCTTCATCCTTTCATTAGCTTTTCTCCGTAAAAAAAGAGCCAAAGTATCACTGCAATTCCAAAAAATATAGTGCTTCAACTCTTTAGTTGAAGTCTCTTGTCACTTTCGTTAAGTTAGTACGTGAATCGTGAATTAGAGAGTCATGAAAGAGAATGAGCTTCGACTCGTTTGCTACTTTCCTAAAGTTTCGATGTTAACCGAAGAGTTACCAAAGAGAAAGAGCTTTGACTTTCTCGCCACTTTGGTGAAGCTTCGACATGAACCCAAAAGTTATGGAGGAGTTGAGGGGCTTCGACCCAAATTGAGTTTTGATGCCCAAATTGAAATTTATGACGACCCGGACTTGAGAAAAACAAATTGAGGTTTAGTGTTGGTAGAGGAGGGTTTGGGCAATAGCCCAACACCAATCCTCGGTGGGAGTGCGAGCCCGCCATGTGGAGCAGTATAAATATCGTTTCTCAACTTATTAAGTTTAAAACAAAGAAAGAATGAGTCTTAAAATTTATCGAGCCACCTTTTGTAATCCTTGAACTTCCGTAGTGGATTTTGCTTCTCCTCTCCTTGTGGTTTTTCCCGTAGGGGTTTTTCACTTAAATTTGTGTTTTTTAATTCTTATTAGTTTAAATTTCGTTTTTGTTTCCATATTGATCATAACAATCTGGTGTTAGAGCCATAAGATTTTTTTTTTGGGCTTGAATTCTTGAATTTTGCATAGGCCATAACAGTCCCAGTATGTCTTGAGTTGTGTTTCGGCCTTCAACTTAGATTGAGTTTTGATACCCGAATTGAAATTTGTGGTGACCCGTCTTGAAAAAAACAAATGAAGGTTTAGAATTGGAAGTGAAGGGCTTGGGCCTAACAACCCAAGCTTGTAGACACTAATCCTCTCGTGGGGCAGTATAAATATTATTTTTCTCAAGTTATTAGGTTTAAAGTAAAGACATAAAAGAGTTTCAAGATTATTCAAGCCACTTTTTGTAATTCTTGGAGGTGGTTCAAGCGATTATATTTTTTGTGACTTTTATAGTTTTCTTTTTTTAATCTTTATTTAGATTTTATTTTGGACAAAAATGCAATGTTTCGCCACCGGAAATTCAAGTGTTCATTGACTGGAGAGCTCAATCCCTTTATTTGAGACCAAATTGACCGCTTTAGGCTCTTAGTTGAAATAATATCTATTTTGGACCCTCTTTTGAGAAAATAATCCAACTTCATGTACTTATCAGGAATTTTCCATAACTTTTATACTATGATCATAAAAAATCCCATCTACCTTTATCCCACCCACAAATATGATATTTCTGTCCAAGTATATTCCTCTTATATACATCCTTATCCTGTCTTAAATATCAACCAAACATAGGATAGGATAAAATTTAGGGAAAAAGTAGAAATAAAGCGGTTTCAGGTTCCATACTGATTGATTTTGAACCTGAAACCAACTTGTTGAAACAAGTTTCTTATTTTTTGGAACCTACCATGCATCTCTTGGAACTTATAACCTACCTTATCACAAGTTCTAAGGTCAATTACAAGGACTACCCAGTTTCACCCATATTATTAATTAAACGATTCTAGTTAAACATTACTTTTTATGACCACTTCCACTGACTACAAATTATATTAAGACAAACAAAAAATATGAAACAATAACAAAGTAAAAGTCTTAGTAATAAAATGGAAGCTCATGTTAGTGTTTTCAAATTATAGATTTATCATCAAACATCATGGAATACTGCAAGATCATGCGAAGACATAAACAAAAAAAAAAACTAAAAAAATTGTTATAGGTTTTAGGTTCCAAGTTCCACATACTTAAAATCCATAACCTATCCGTCGAAACATGTTAATCAATACTTGGAACCCGGACTTGACATGTATACTTTGGAACTTAGAACCGAGTGGTTCCCACATGTTCGATTATCAGGTTCCAAGTTCTACTCCAGAACTATATTCACCCCTAGGAAAAAGTCATTAAAAACCTCAAAGTATGCCAACGATGACACATTTACCTTAAACTTTTATTTGTGAGATCAAAAACCCCAAATTATATCCCCGTGACACATTTTATCTTAAACTTTTTTTATGACATAAAAAACACAAAACTTATATTTATATGACACATTTAACCTCCGTCAAGGTTCCGTTAGACGATTTTCGGCCTAAACAACATTGTCTTTATTTTACTTAAGTCATGTGAGTGTCACGTCAATACCGTTTGCTTTTATGGCGTTCATATAGGCAGATTTTTGACGATACTCATTGATGAAACCCTGACAAAAGCTAAACGTGCCACATAAATACAAATTTAAAGAATAAATGTGCCACAATATATATAATTTATGATTTTTGTTAAATTTTACCTTAAAATTTTTCATATCCTGACTTTTATCTCTGTTATCGAACGTGGCCATTGGGAACTGGGCACCTATCAATGTCAACTGGGTATGGCGCCAACACGTGGCGATGGCCAGATTTCTTACCCTTTGCAGAAATTAAAGCAGTAAACAAATTTCCAATTAAATCGCGCCAAATATGGAAGAAGGAAGAACACTTTTTTGAGTAACCGATTTTTGCATAGATTGAAAGGGCGCCGCCACACGACAAGATAAGAGTTGAATTCGACGACATAAAATGGAGTCGAAACGACATCTCTCTCCTCCCCTCTCTCTCTCTCTCCATCAAATCCAGCCGTCCACGCAACGCGATGTCGTCCTCGCAGCTCCATCCTCCCATCTTCTTCCTCCTCCTCCTCCTCATCGCCGCCGCAGCATCATCTCTCCTCTTCCTCGCCCCGACCCGATGCCATGGCCGACCCGACCCGACGCCGACGCCGACGCCGACGCCGTGGCCGCACCAGTTCCACGCGGCCCTGTTCATGAACAACTCGGGGGGCGCGCTCCAGCTGGTCGACCTCTGGTACGACTGGCCCAACGGCCGCAACCTGAACGCCATCCGGGACCAGCTCTCCCCCTCCGTCCTCCACGACGTCGAGTGGGACAACGGCACCTCCTTCTTCTACACCCCCGGCGGCGCCGGCGGCGGGGGGAGCTGCCGGACCCTCCACTTCGAGGTGGGGATCCTGCGGCCCGACTGGCTCGAGGGGGCGAGCTACCTGGGCCGGCGGCGCGTGGACGGGTTCCTGTGCGACGGGTGGGAGAAGGTGGACTTCATCTGGTACTACGAGGACGTGGCCACCAAGAGGCCCGTCTACTGGGCCTTCTTCAACGGTGAGTGCCATTTCTCGATGATGCTTTCTTTCTGTGTTCATGACTTGTCTTCGTTTGACTTTTGTTGAACCAGGATTTTGATTGCTGTGTCTTTTTTTTTCTTTAATTATTTATTCGAGCGGTAAGCGTGTTCGTCTTTCTCGCCCTTGGTCTAAATGTTTGATTACAAGCCCGGGTGTATTCTAATGTCATAATGGATGAGTTTGGCCAATGGAACGATATCGAAAGGGGTCGGTTTGTGTCGTGAAAAATAAATAAATTTTGATAAAATTTCTTAAAAGTAATTGTTTCTATCACTTATAAAAAAAAATAAACGAATGAAAAATATTATCATTATTCACAAAAAATATTTACACATAAATCATTATTTATAACGAATATTGTTTTCATCGGCTACTTATTTTAAGCAATTGTTTTTAGGAAATTTTTTTTTAAAATTATTTATTTTTAACGAACGGAATCTTAGTGAAAATGTTTCCCTTATTTTTGGACAACGGCACCAAAGGTCACTAAACCTTTTTTTTTTTTTTTTTTTTTTTTTTTTGGGCGTGTTTTGGTATAATCGGGTTCTTGAACTTTATATCTTCTTGTTCAATATTGTCTTGCCGTTAATTTCATGGATGGTAGGGTTTGCTGCCTAGTTCATGTGCGCCCGAGTTCCGGTTTTTTTCATTTCGAGCCCGTCGGATCCCGGTGTTGATGTTAGCGGCGATTTATCAATAAAAGTTGTCTATTCCACCGCTTACCTCTGTAAAATTAATGGGAGCACTACATTGATAAGATGGTTAATTCGGAAGGTGTCATGTTTGATGCGTGAAGGGATGAAAGCTCATGTGATGACATTTGAAGTGGGAGCTGCCCTGGAAGATGCAGAGTGGCAAGCCCCTGCCTATTGCTTCGGGGAGAAGGGAGGAGAAGATCCTGCTAAACTCGCCGCTGCTTCCGGCGATTCCGGTGGATATCCGGTGAACGGACTCGGAACACTTAGACGTTCGATGAGTTTGAGGAGCCTACGAACGTGAGCGAGCGAGCTCTTGGTCGTGTAATAAAAGTCGTATTCTATCATGCCGAGAGCAAGTGATTGTATTCTGATAAACGTTGGCCCGAGTTGGCGTCGGTGCCGCCAAACTACGCCGTAGTGAGCACCGGACCATCCTCCAGGCACTGATACATTAATTAACTCGTTAAATAATTCAACCTCAAAACATGTCTCCTCCTTTAACAATTAACGAGGTGAGGCAACACTCCCTTCCTCGAATAGAGGTTTTGTTTTTCTTCCCTTGAATATGAATGATTTGAACAGTATCTTTTTTAAAAAACAATCATTCATATCGTTCATGAAAATGACCGAATAAAAATATATTTTCATCGTCTATGAACACATTTAGAAATGGATTATTGATCAATTATTTTAAAAGATATGAATAATTATTTTTGAAAAATATTATTCGAATTATTATTATTATTATTCTTTTTTTTTTTTTTTTGCGAAATAAACTGCGCAACGAGATGAGTTAGGATAGGTTCGAGGAGGATGGCCTTAAATCATTGGAAGCAAAAAGCCATAGCCAAAGAATCCATCGAACGGTCGCATTCCACCACCCAACCCAGAGAACAAGATGCCATCCTCCTCAGTTCCATTCGCAATCTCCGCTCTCTCCCTGCTCCTCCTCGCCGCCGCCGCCGCCGCCGCCGCCGCGGCGCCACCGACCGGAGCCCGACCGGGGACGGGCGAGACCGACCCGACCCCGACCCCGACCCCGACCCCGTGGCCGCACCAGTTCCACTCGGTGCTGGTCATGAACTACACGGGCACGCTCCAGCTGATCGACCTCTGGTACGACTGGCCCAACGGGCGCAACTTCAACATCATCCGGGACCAGCTCTCGGCCTCCCTCCTGTACGACCTCGAGTGGGACAACGGCACCTCCTTCTTCTACACCCTCGACGGCGCGTCCCCGAGCTGCCGCACCGCCCAGCTCGAGGTCGGGATCCTCCGCCCCGGCTGGCTCGAGGGGGCCAGCTACCTGGGCCGGCGCCGCGTCGACGGGTTCCTCTGCGACGGGTGGGAGAAGGCCGACTTCATCCGGTACTACGAGGACGTCGACACCAAGAGGCCCGTCCACTGGCGTTTCTACACTGGTGAGCTCTGACCAAAAAGTTCGTGGCTAATCAAATTCTTGTTCTCTGAGGCTTATAGAACTTCCAAATCGTGTAATTTATTCGTAATCGTGTGCTAATTTTGATTTCAAAAGAACTTCTCGGTGCATTCGCAAGTTGGGTTTTCACTGGAGAAGAGAATGAGGGAGGTCGAGTGAGGTTGAATCGAGGGGCGCGCGGAAGAACTTCCGCCGCTTGTTTCTTTTCTTGGTGAAATTAGGGTCTGTGGGCTGGTTCGTGAATTGAATTTTGCTCTCTGTTTCTGATCCTTGGTCTTGGGTATGCGCGTCTGCAACTGGGTTGTGTTTTACCGACTTGGGATTTTGGGTGTTGTTGATTGAAGGTAGAGAAGCTCATGTGATGACGTTCGAAGTCGGAGCTGCGCTTGAAGACGCCAAGTGGCAGGCCCCTGCTTACTGCTTCGACCAGGAAGAAGTGGAAGAAGATGGAGTGGAGGTGAGAGGAGATTCTGCCGGTCTCTGAAACGTGCAAAAGCTTCTGTTTTGGTCCCCTTGTCTCGGTACTCCCTAGTTGTTTCGAGTAGGCTAATAATGATCAATTCACGAGCATCAGCAGTTTCAGTTCTGTGACCATGTTATGTCTACTGTAGTTCTTGTTAGTCTGCTGCTGCTAAAAGCTAACTTTAAACATCACACCTCAGCAACAAACGACCTGAGGAACAAGCACATGGTCCAACACATGGAGTTTGGACCATAGTCATTCAAGGAGCGGTGACTTTGGGGAACCAAGATGGGTCGTTCCCATTGAGCTGCTGCGAGGGCTCGGGGATGCTTCCATCCCCTCTCTCTCTGTTCACACAGGCTGTGACCATTCACCACCTCTCTGCGCAGCATAAGTGGCGGAAAATGAGCAATAAATGGGTTGCAGGAGTAGTTTGAAAGGACACTCGCGAGTTTTGAGAAATAACACAGCGAGATGCTCTTGCATTGATATGCTGACCGTACGAAGCGATACCGATGGATCTAAATCGATTTGAGGCTAATCTGATCAATCAATAAGCGATTGGGCAAGCAAGTTTAAGCTTTGCTCTCCGTCGTTGCGAACTCGACCATAAAGTGATCAAACTCTCGGGAAAACAGGTTTTTTTTTCTGAGACGTGATGGGTGTGAATGTCCGTGAGAAAGGCGTGTCCGCTCCTGAGAGCACAAGTAGTGTAGAAGCCGCTTTTTTGATCTAAATGAGGTGCAAACACAAGTGCTTAAAAAATTGAACTGCGAGAAATCTGAAGGTAATTGAAATGACAATGCTGGAAACAATGGAAAATAAGGTGGTGAGCACTTGATCTAAAGATATTGAGAAACTAGTGCTTGAAAGCGGAAACGAACTTCGCTAGAATAGAGAGATGACCGAAGGTTACATACCCATTGACGCTTGAATGGAAGCATTGAAATGAACGCAACTTTGACGTTGACAGTGCACATTATGAAGAATAAACTTGATCCTAAAACTAAAACTGAAATTGAAAGACATTATTCGACAAGGAAAGAGAAAAGTTTGGCAGAATTTTGGCATAACTAGGGAGTCTCTTCTTCCTTGGTATTCTTTCTTCTCCACATACCCATGATTTCATTAACTCTCAAAGTAATCGTGTGTCTTGCGATAACTTACTCCTCTCACACAAGCTAATTAAATATTGTAACTACTCTTGCCGTTAGCTCAAGTGGATCGAGATGCTCTTATTCTTACTCTGATCGAAGTAACCCCAATACATCTCGGATCGAGACCAATCATTGCACATATCGAGTCAACGTTAGGGTGGATGAACCTCATATCGAGATTGAACTTGGTCGAGCTCAATTCTTTCGAACTTTGACTATTGTATCAAGACTCTTTCTTCTCAAACTTATGCCTTAACTTGAATCTCATCATAACTCATCATAATATGTACGCCATAAATTGACACCACCAACACATACATAGAGTTGCAATACATTGTTCTTGTAGAACATGAAATCTTTCTTTTACACTTGGGACGTTACAACTTTCTAACACAAGCTTAACCTTGTGAGAAAAAATCTGTATGTGGCATTTGTAATTGATCCGCGGATGGTAAAAATCCTTGACACCTAAAACCCCAATGATCTACACTAGAGTGAACAGAACAAAGAGAAACTCAAACCCTAAGTCATATATTAAAGATAAAATGCGACCACCAATCGATGCATCCTCCGCGTCGTCGCGAAGCTTGCATCGCTCCGGTCTATAGCATTGGCTTCCTGTCCTGTCTAGCGTCTCTTGATCTATATTTTAACCGGTTCCCTGGTCTCAGCCTTGTGCCCTGCCCTGTACTTATACCTCCGCGCCGAGTACAAGAAAACGCCGAAATTGATCAAGCTCAAAACGGTGAGCAGCCAGTAAAAGTAATCGAATCTACCAGTGTTGATATTTTGGGAAAGCCACGACAGTTGCCTTTCCTTCTCATTACCTGTGACCGATTTCACGATGTTGTTCAGTATAGAGGCTGCGAAGCAACCTAATCCACCGGCCAGAGCGGCATAAGCAGACCCTATGCTTTTCATTGCATCCGGTGCCTCCTCGTATAGAAACTCCAACAACCCCACAAGACAGAACACTTCGGCTATCCCAATCAGGCAGTACTGAATCAACAGCCAGTACGCACTCAGGTTCGGCATCGGGCTCAGGAAGCTAGCCTCGTAGCCATGCTTGATGGCGTAATTCCTCCTGAACCTCTCGAAAAGCCCAGCCCACGCCACGGACAGGATTGAGAACGCCAGCCCGATCCCTACCCTCTGGAGCTGAGAAGCGCCCAGCGGATGGCCCGTGACGCGTCTGCACAGAGGGACGAACAGGGAATAGTACAGAGAGAGTAAGAGGAATATACTGAGGCCTGGGAAGACGGGCATGCAGGTCACGGGGAGCTTGAGATGGCCCATGTGGGTGTTCATCGTGAAGGCCTGTTGGACCGAGAGGGTCAGGTACTCAGTCAAGACCAAGCTGAGCATGATTGTGCAGGCTGGGATTGGGATGAGCTTGATGAGGATCTTCACTTCCTCGACTTGGGTCACGGTGCAGAGCCTCCATGGACTAGGATCTGGACCATCCTCTTTCAGCTGCAGAGCCGCCTTGTCCAAGCATCTGTGGGGCCATGAACACGTTATTCATCGAGCACACAAGAAGTGTCAGCCTTGTCTAAGAAAGAAGTGGCAGAATGTTTCTACCTGAATTCATCTGTGTGGGCAATCTTTCCGCTACCCTTTATGGCCGATTGGTTCCCCAGAACTTCATAGAGGCCCACGAATTCACTGCTCGAGAATTTGGCTTTCCTCTTCCGGAAAGCAGCAACGAGAACTTGGGCGACCCGCGTCAAGGGACTGCCTCCCGGTAACCTGTGCCGGTACAAAGGCGTGCCCACGAAGAACACCATGTTTGATATTCCCATGGCAATGGCCAGAGAACCAAAAGCCAAGCCCCACCCGTGTTCCATCTGAATATAAACGACCAAAGTGAAGGCCACGATCGCACCAACCGTGACAGAGAGATAAAAGAAGTTGAAGAACCTATCCAAGTGGGACTTGTAGTCTTTACTTCTCTCGTCGAACTGATCAGCCCCGAAAGAAGAGACACATGGCCTGATTCCAGCGGCACCGAGCCCGGTTATGTAGAGCACAGCGTATAGGTAAAGCATCTGCCAGGGTTTGGCGGGCTCGCAGTTTCCTAACAGAAGCGCGAGCTTATCGCACCCCTCTTGTTCCGGCATGAATATGCCCATGGTTGCACCTAAGGTGATTCCCGTCAAGCCCTGCACACAAATATTGTGCGTCAAAGGATCAAATCATCAGAATCCTGATGCAGGTCGTAGCAAGGAAATTCAAAATACACACTGACGGGCTTAACTAAAGAATGCACCAGAACATTTGATCTCGCAACAACATAGCAATATAAATCAAGCTAGGACAACTAGATCTGGTACGCTCTTTCATATTTCTCACCGCAAGATAAATCGTGGTGAAAAGCGCTATTGTCCAATATCGGCCTAGGTATGCATCGGCTAGGAAACCTCCTACGACGGAGGAGGCTTGCGATATCCCGAGGAAATTGTTAACCGCGTTCGATGAACTGGAAAAGGGTTTGTGCATAACGTAAAACATGAAAGCCACCATGTTCACCGAGAGGCCAAAATATGCCATTCTCTCTGCCATCTCATTTCCTGCAGAGAGAAAACTGCTAAGCTCCGACAAAAGTTTGCGGCAAGAACAAAAAAACCAAAGCAATCCTGTCTAGAGAATCAATCACCAGACTGCGAATCTCAAATGACGTTTGCCGGACATCATTTTCTCTTTTCAAAAACAATCATTTTGCTCACCGAAAATGAAGAAGGCCGCGATCCAGCCGCCCGTCTTCGACAGGTCGGCAATCGGCTTCCCGTGGATATTGACAGGGGTAGTGCCGCCGGTGTAACCCCGCCCGAAAGCGGTCCTCCTGTCGTCAGACTCGATGAAGAAGTTGCCCAGCTTCTTCCTCATAATCGTCTCGGAACTCGCGTTCACACTCGCGCTTGCTTGCGCACTCGCTTGGCTCTCCGCGAGACACTCCGGCGACTTTATCTCCCTGGTACCCATTATCCGAAACTCCCCCTGAACAACAAAGAACAAGAAGAAGAAGAACTACCGACGTCCCTGAAACCTCGTCACTTTCTGAACAAATAAAGAGATTCACGTTGTCAGCACCCGTGCGATCAACAACTACAGCTGAAAGGAGAGAAAAAAGAGGAGCAAAAGTTTTCGTTGCACGAACAGATTCACCCACACACCCTTTTAGTGGGAAGATGAGCTTAACTACGCCATTCTACTTGGTGCACGAAAGCAAGCGCAACGCCATGCCAGTGCCTAAGTGTCTACCGATGACTGTTGTTAGTCCCAGCCTAAGCCTTTAAAGGGGGCTATTCGGGACGGATGGCCAGCGCAGCGACACTTTTCCTTCCAGATGTAACAGCAGGGAGACAGGCAATTCAAAGCTGATCCAGCTAGCGACGCATGGTTACCCAATGAGGTCGAAGGAGTCCGGCATTAAATGCTGCATAGAGAGAATATCTATATGTGGGAATTCGGTATAGATAGAGACCGGGCATTAATGGCTGCCACCGGTCTTGGAGGCTGCCGCATCCACCGTTGTGGTTCATGCCGTCTCGTCTGAGAGGAGCATTTTTCACACGACCACTGTTGCGAGCAGGAGCCTACCGTGCTGACATGATATTTATTCGTCCGGTTCGGTTCGGTCGAGTGTTCTCGATGTGCTGGGGTTTCGGAACATGCATTGAAAATGATAATTCTTGGTTTGAAGGGCGGCATCGTACCGTTAAATCACCAATATGTAAGCATAAGGTGATAGATAATGATCGTGGATTGGACCCCTACATGGAAATCGTGCGATGTGACCAAGCAGCAATACCAAAACAAGGGCATTTATTGGAGTTATGTAAGTAATCAGCCTAGCTACCATCGGATTTTGAATTCTCGTGCATGTCATTCGCATTTAACGTTCGAGAGTACTCGAATGGGATAATTACTATAGAAAAGTTCTAATTTATTATACGGATGCCAATTCAGTTTTCAATTTTTCAATTTGATCAATTTAGTCATAAGCTTTTTGACGTTTTATCAATATAGTCCTTCCAGTAATTTTGTCCGAAAATCGCTGACATAAATGCCATTCTTTCTACGTGATACGATTAGTGCTGATATGAATAATTTTTTAATCTTTTAAAAATTTTCTGAATTTTTTTAAAAAATTTGTATTTTTCTCTTTCTTTCTTTCTTTTCCTTTTTTTCTGCTATTAAATCAAAAAAATTATTAAAAAATTCAGAAAATTTTATTAAAAAAAATTTGTCAACATTAGCGATTTATGATCAAAATTGGATGGAAAGACTAGATTAGCAAATCATCAAAATTTAAAATTAAATTGATCAAATTAAAAATTTATGATTGAATTGACATCCGTATAATAAATTTAACATCTCTTTTTTTGGTAATTTTCCCGTAATCAAATTGCCATTAACGAGTTGATGTTATCGTTGAAAACACATAGGGTACGCTTGTGATTTTCAATTTTTGCATAGCTTCTATCAATTTGCAAATGGTAATAAATTCAAGAACTGACCCATCATGGCAATGGACTCTCATCAGAACGATAATCTGTCCTGTCCAACCATTATGTCCACAGACTGTACAGCTGTTGATCAATGAATGCCATCATCATCAGCTTATCGTTTGCAGTTTCCTCAATGATCCAAAAGCATTTAAATCTTCAGAAATGATGATGATGAGGT
Organism: Syzygium grande; assembly: GCA_024733475.1. Classification (NCBI taxonomy): domain Eukaryota; kingdom Viridiplantae; phylum Streptophyta; class Magnoliopsida; order Myrtales; family Myrtaceae; genus Syzygium; species Syzygium grande. The sequence goes on from JAMXDD010000009.1 coordinate 11,026,679, forward strand.
CACTAAAGTTTGACGAGCTCAAAAGTGAGGAATGGACCATTCCGTTTCCGACAAAAAATGCAGTAGAAAAATTTTGCTAGTCACCTGATTTCCCCGATAACTTATTAGTATTCTACTAATACTTTTATGAAATTACCGACTTTTTTTCAATTTGTAAATTACCAACTATCCTTATCTTTGTAATTTTATCTGCCTTTTCTTACTAGATCTTAAAATTTCTCTCATATATGAATTTATCAATCTTTATTTGAGCGACTTACCAACTTTTTTCTGATTAAATTAGTATCTAGAAATGCAATTCATTCAGGTAGATTCTTCTTTTCGCTTAGAGGGAAGCATATGTAAGGTGAGACGGAAAATTAAAAAGAGTAAAAGTATTATCTATATCGTAACTTTACGATCGATTTTTTCTTCACATTTTGATAAACATTGCCAGTCCAAAGTACATTTTATTCAAGTAAGGTACCCATGGTTGGTATTCTAATAATGTATCTATTGCTCTTCTTGAAGCTTGCATGGCGTACCGAATCATTAGTTGGAGAAGAGAAGTGTTTGAGGCAACCTGGCTACATCATCTTCCCTAGAAGAGGGGGTAGAGTGTCTCGATCATTATCCAATCAACCTCCTTGAATTGCCAATTCCTTCTTGTTCTTTGCCTCTCTCTTCCTTTAACTGCAGAAAGAGACAGGACGAATGTTTAGAGGATTGGACAACCTATGGCAACAAGAGATTTCCCTCTTCATGTCATGAATCCAGACACCCTTAAGTTCCACTGTAACGAGATATGCCACAATTAGTGCATAGCGATTATGTTTGTTGAGGTCTTCTGTTCTGCTTTCTTTTATCCGTGTGATGGTAAAGATGCACCCCGCTGCGCGCATGTAAAAAGACGACACTTCAAAAGTTGAGTAAAGCAGCCCTATTGAGAAGTATTTGATTCAAAGAAACTAATAGAAATTCACAATGAAGAGTAGAAATGAACACGGACATATATATGAAAAGAGAGAAATCATTTTTGGAAGATCGATGTAACATAGAAACTATAAACACTTTAGAATTGAATCATTGGAAAGATGACATGGAATTATAAATTTACGGATTTGTCCGTGGATATTATATTTATAAAATAAGTAAAATGAGGTTATTTGAGTAAAAAAATATATATCGATGCACCATATTGTTGAATGGGAGTTCTAATACGTTTGGAAATCCTGGTAGGAAGGAAGAAGAGAGAAAGGACGGAAAGCCAACTTTCAAGCAAAAAAATATCAACGTTTTATTTTACTTAAATAACCATTTTATTAAACAATGATATTTATTATTAGTATTATATTATTCTTGATGATTTATTTTTTCATTAAAAAAAAAGAGAGGGAGGGTGGCTGGGCAATGGCTCCATTACAATCCACCACTGTTAACGGCTCCACCGGGGGTCCAGGGACCCTCGCCGAAGCAGTGGCCAGACCCTCACCTTCCGTTGGAGGGGGCAGCGCAACCCTCTTCAGCAGCAGGATAGGGTCGTGCCACCCTCTCCACGGGCCGGCCATGGCTGGCCAACCCACTTGGTTTTTTCCTTTCTTTATAATTGTCAATTCCAAAATTGTTTTCTTCTACTTCTTTCTTAAATTAGTGTTTTCTTTTTTAATTTTCTATCTTGTTTTTTCACTTTGCTTAGTGTGTAAATTAACTGTCATTTGGTTTGGATGATTAATATTTGTCACTATTACACTCCTAAAAAGGAGATATTATTAAAAATAATACGTTTTACTGTGAATGAATGTTCTTACTATACATGAAACATTTTACCACAAATGAAAATCATTTACCGTACCATACGGTACATGTGTATAAGGTAGAAGTTGCTTTTACTAAAAATGATGGACAACTTGACTAGCAGGTTAAAAAACTGAAATGGTCCAAATTGATTATAACGTTTTTCAACGGTGAGAGATCTAAGCTTATGGTCAAGTCACTTGACGGTACAAGCCTCTCGTAACGATGGAGTTGCGTTGTACCGCCCAGTAGTCTGCGAGTATCTAACTTGTCCATGTTTAATGATTCGTGATGCATTCATTGAGCAACCAGAGACTGCTTCAAAGGCAAATCTGAGAAATGCCATGCTTGTGCCACTCTTATCCCATAAAGAAAAAAGCAAGCCATGTCTTAAAAGTTAAGAGCACGGTATAGTTACTTCTCAAATTATAGCTCTAGAGTTCTAATCATCCCTCACCGGTGACAGTATCTTACTGTTTGCAGCCAAAATAGACTTCAAAAACACTTCATGAGTGATTATAATGTTGTCTTCGATGGCTCTAAGGGGGACCGTGTTGGACATGGTCAGGCCGCTTAGACATAAAAATAGCAGCATAAGCTTAGTTTTACAGAAAATAAAATCATAGGACTTAAGCACTTGCACACTCTGATCATGCTTCTCTGTGACATCATAGTACTTAGCTAAGCGCTCGCACTTAGCTATAAATATATGCATACATAGCAGCTTTTCGGGCAGCATAGATAAGGAATTCATACTTCCTATAATGCAGCTTACAGAACAAAAGAGCCTCTCCCTGATTGATCAAAATATTGATTAGGTGACTTCCTTAGTTTTCCCTTCGTTTGATAGTTGACTCTTATATTATAGGGTGTGGGCGCTGAACTAGATAATGCACTCCAGGCTTTAGGAAAATGCCTTCTCCATCACTTGTTGCTTCTTGTTGCCTGGATTAAGTAACTGGTTCAATTACTCTGCGAGCGAAGAACTTTTCACCTCAGCCAGGAAGATACACTGCAAAACAAAGACTAACCTCATGCGTCAACTGAAGCATGTTTCAGTTGATCAACTCTGGATGATTTTAAGGAGCTCAATATCAAAAAGAAGTGTCTTGTCTATCAGCCCTTGGTTCCTCAGGACAAAATCGAGAGCTCGCTGGCCCTGTTAAAAAAGTTGCTTCTAAAATTTCGTCAAGTTGATAGACTAACCATTCAGATGTTATCAGAAATAGACATTAATATTACCGAAAAGGTAGTGGGCTTTGGACCGCTTTTGCTGAAGTCATTCTCTGGATATCCCAGTTCTGGTGGCACTATGATCCTGCATTGCTGTGAATAAAGATGTGAATTTGAAAGTAACTAGTAGAAACAGTAGAACTCTGGCCATTGTTTCCCTCTAAAGGTAATTAAATAGGATACAAACGAGAGGATCTTCGCTCTGAATTTTATGAAGTAAAAAATATAGAACCGCATCAGTATGCTGACTGAAACTTCAGAAGAAACCATAACATACTGTGAACATTGCGCTCATTGTCAAAGAACCCAGACTGAAACTTCAGAAGAAACCACCATAACATACTGTGAACATTGCGCTCATTGTCAAAGAACCCAGCCATTTAAAGAATATAAGAACTGAAGCTGCCATTACCTTAAGCAAAGACATTTTAGATTTTTTGTCCTCTCTTGTTGGCATCAATCACGACGCATTACAGGCATGCATAACTATCAAGCATTTGGATCATCGACCCAACGAGCATACAGCCAAGATACATATACACTACTCCACACACTTGAACAGGAACAAAGGGAAAGACTAAATAGCCAAGATACAGATGCGGCACCTTCTAACACCCCCAAGGGCCATGCCAGCAACAGCTTCTTCAAATGCTGGTATTACCTGAAAATGAGAACAGGAAGTATGCTTACCTATCTAATTTACGTCAAGTGTGGCAGCAGATCCATTAGTAAACAGAAGCAGCTACTGAGCTATTCCGATTCAAAGCAAAGGAAACTTGCCAATGCACAAGATGAGACTTTACCACGTTATCACTCCTACGTCACTCAGATAGAGCAGCAATTGAATTAAAACGGTGATTGCACTCATGAATGAAGACTAGGTCAAGCCAGTACCAAGCTGGCGCATACGTTTCATATGCCCCGCTTACAAACAGAAGCACTTTAAAAAGAATTGCTCAGTTGGAATAGATTAACGTATACGAGTACATTTTAATGTTTGTTAAAACCAGGGATATGGATGAATGACACAGAGGATAGCTACACATTATCCTAGATCACACAAAATGCTATTTGATACGGAAGTAAAATATACTTTTTGATTCCATATTATCTACCATAGCCGTTATAAGGAACCATAACTAACCTCTTGAGATCCTATCTTGAATTTGAAGAAGTCCTTATCATTTCCCTGCATTAGAGGAACAAGGGATAGTGTTTTAAAGTCAACAAACGAGAGATGGAGAGCATAAAAAAGAAGCCTGTATACCTCAAAGGAACCGCCTTTTGTCTTGTTACGAGCTTCAAATATGCGGCCATAGTATCCAATAGTATAACCATCCCAGTCAACCTGTGATTTATTCAATCCGTCACTGACATCATTGACATTAAAATCAGACAATCCTGCAATGATATCACACAATCATATGGATAAGAAGGCCAGTTATGCTTGCTCATTGTTTCTTCTAGATCAGTTTCACACCTCCAGATCAAAAAGTATCAAATGTACGAAACTTTACCATTCATTCTGTCAAAAATAATACGGTCTCCAGCACACACAAGGGATAAAGAAATAAAAGCTTATCCCATTTGTAGACAATCCCTTCTATCAACTAGAAATAAACTGAGCGCACCAGGAGCTATGCTTGAAACACCATCAGCAAAGGATCGTCACTCACCACTACAGTCTCTCCCGCTTTGGGAGTGGGACCATCTCCAACTCTCAAGTCCTGCATTCCTTTTAAGCAATGAATTAAAATAGACGAAAAAGGTATTCCTTTAAGCAACGAAACAAAGTAAAAGTGCTTCTAGATGGAACAAAAACAGGTTTCAAATATAGCATTGGCGCATGAATGACCTTGTACTGAAGACCTGAATCCGTTTCTGTGTAGTCCGGATATCGCATTTTTGACTTCCCATAATCCTTCCCCCTAATTGCCGGCACTGTGACCATAAAACAACAACAAACTACAATAAGACTAGCAACCACCTCGGAACACTTTAATGTCAAGTCTTTGAACAATTGAAGCGGGCATAAGCAGTCTCGTGAGACATCCGTTCATTCGTTTTTGACGAAGGAAGTCGTTAATGAATGCCACGATACACCGAGCAAAACCAGTTGACAGGCGGGTCAATTTTAACTAACATGGATAGGGGAAAACGATGCGCCAGCAAGTAACTAAATAAGCCACGACATCTACAAATGCATCATATCAACGCGCAGATTTACACCGGGATTAGAGAACCCGACAGGCCGACACCCCTCAAACAGAAAACAAACATTCGACCAAAGCCGACAGCATCCAACAGGACCAACTTTCCAGACAGACGAGTTATGACTTTACGACCTTATTTATTCACATCGATTTCATCTCACGCGGCGGAGCGATGCATCGACAAGCATCAGCAATCCACACGAAGCAATCTTCGATCCGAACGGAAACATGGAAGCGGCGCGAGGAGAGGGGATGAGCTTACTGTCGGCGAATTCGGAAGCGAGAGCGACACGATCGCGCGAAACGCCCCACAGGGCTCCGATCAGCGTCCCCACGGTCGACGGAACCAGAACCTCCCGCCGCCGAAACTCGCGCGCCCCTCCTCCTCCGCCGCTACAGCTCGGCTCTACTGCAAGACGCGAAGATTGAGCTACCCGTACTTTTAACTCATTGCTAATGCTACCTTGTCATGACCGAAGCGGAACAGCCAATCCGATACTGACCGGAAGAACCGGAAGAGGGTAGGGACAGCCGAGGACGGGGGTCGCTCGCGGTCGCTGCGGAGACCGAGACCTCGCGGCTCCGTTTCGTCTCTGCGCAGATTCAAAGACGCTCGCAGAAATGAGTCGAGCCTCGGCCGTTCTGAAAGCGAAAGGAGAGGAGGGGGAGTACCGTGGCGGGAGGTGTAGGAGACGGCGGCACGGGCTTTGACGGTGGTCCGACGGCTGAAATGGACGCCATTGACGCGCAGAGAGAGAGAGAGAGAGAGAGAGAGAGAAGGAGAGACAGTGTTTCGCGGGAAGATGGTGGCCTCAGCTTCCTGGACCTTCCCCAACAAAAAACAAGAAAAGCAAAAAGAAGGAAAGAAGGCTTTCTTTTGACGATTCTGCCCTTTACGAATTTCCTAGTCGATTTTTACGGAAAATTACTGGGCTGGACCGAGGTGGATGTGAGCTTAAACTCACGTGCATCGTTGGGTCGGGTGGGACTCTCACGTGAAAAACACCTGATCTAGTGAATCAGGCTATAGATGATTCGAGTGCGCCCAATATTTGTTCACCCTTACATTTTGACAACCGCATTTCTCCTCTTTCGCCGCACGAACCATGCCACCATCGCCTCCTCATAGCCGTTGTTGTCCTCGCCATTGCTCGACCGTCGCTCAGCTCCCGCCATCCCCTACCTCCGCCCTCAATGCACAATGACAAAGGGACCACAACCAAAGATGTCATGCCCGACGTTGAAATTGCAGACTAGCCTCGAGCAAACCCCATATAGGACCTGTGAGTTCAAGGTAACGAACATCAGATGCGAGGTCGAGGCGCTACGGGAGGCTCGATCGATCCCCGTCGGCCACTGATAGAAAGAGATAGAGAGTTGGGAGGGTTCACGAAGAGGCTTCTGTGGCTGATGGAGCGCAGGGGGCGAAGAGGCTTCTGTGGCTGACGAAGCGCAACGGGCGGCTCGGTGTGAGGTTCCTGGCGTGGGCCTCACAACGGTGGCTAGAAGGGGGTTCCCCCGTTCTCATGAATTGAATCAATTGGTGCTCGTGAATAATGCAAGGGATGGGACACGACGATTCGGTGGCAGCGAGGGCTCGCAAATGGTATCTAGAGCTGATCGGCAACATTCAAGACTATAAGCAAACGACGGAACTTCTTCCTTCATTTTTCTATTGTTTTTCGGCCTATTTCTATTTAAAATTTGTGAGGGGAAAAGACTAATTCCACTTTCAAGTTTAGACATCGTCGCCATCATTGTTTGAAATCCCTTCCCTTGGCCGCAATAGCGCCCAAGATTTTGGTTCTCCATTCCATCCTTTGAGCTGCCTATGCTTCTCAATAAGGTCCTGAAGTACCTGACAGCCGTATGGCAGAACGTTTTGTCACTCTCAGCCCTCCATTTTTCCGCCAATGTTTTTGCAGTTCCAGGCAGTGTGAACAAGGAATCCGACTTTTGACTACGAAAAATTCTGGAAACCTGCCTCACAAAGGAAGACGATGTCTAGCCCATGTAACAAAGCCAATCAACCGACTGTAGAACCTCGATGGAAGAGCAAAGATCTATCATTCTGCTGGGCAATCTTCTCACAACATACAAGACAAAACACCAGAGAGCCTTGGAACAAGATTTAGAAGAACTTTCTTTAACCACAGCTGAATATAATCCACTCGAAATACAATATCGTCTTTGAAAGACACTTATCTACCAACTTTACAGCTGGCACACTTCATTCACAAGCTTTTATTGAGCCACACCGACAGCAAGTACAGGAACCACAAAGATTACAGGCTAACCAGGTTGAGAGAATTTGCCTTTTCTTGCAGGGTATCGAGGAGGCTGTCAAAACTCTTCTTGAAGGAATCGACTCCTTCAACTTCAAGCTGGGTTCCGACATGATTCCAGTCGATTCCCAATTTCTCAAGTGCACTGTAAATACCTTCGGCTTCGGAAACATTCGAATCAATTGTCCTGGATACAATGCCGTGATCAATAAATGCTTGGAGAGCTTGGTCAGGCATAGTTGAAACCTGTTGAGATGGTCAATAAGACGAACGTTATATAGCAATTTGAGTCAAAACTAGGGCACTTCCAAAGAAAAAAATAAAACAATTTGAGGTGAAGAGAGGAAATTCTTTCATTTAGTAATTTCGGTATTCGAAAGAGTGCAACATCACGTTATGTATTCAAAAGAGAGCAACACAAAAAGGGGGAGAAGTAACTAACAGTGTCTGGTCCAATGAGAGGAGCAACGTATAGGGTGTCAGGATATGCTGGGTTCTTTACACTGGTGGATGCCCAAAGAAGCCTCTGTTTCTTTGCCCCTTTCTTTACAAGAGCCTCCCATCTTGGACCAGAGAACTTCTTCTGGTAGAGCTTGTAAGCTAGAGCTGCCTGAGCCACTGCAGCCTGCAGTGATCAATAGATACATCACAACATGAGCATATCATTGCAAACAAAACTTAGTTTCATGTCCTGAGAATCGACAAATGCATGCCGGCATGTACCTTCCCTCGAAGATCAAGAGCCTCAGGTGTTCCAATCTTCTCAAGCATCTTGTCAATGAGGGTGTCCACACGACTGACAAAGAAGGAAGCAACACTCGTAACCCTGGAGAGATCATCTAACCCAGAGGCTTCGAGGCCATCCAAGTATGCATCTATGACAGCTTCATATCTAGCCAGTGAAAATATCAACTGCACGCGAAAAAAAAAAGGTTATTTCATTAGTACATGGATGGAATCTGTTCTTACTTACTGCATGGAAGCCACTTGCCAAGTAATATAGCAACAGCAAGATGCCGTATGCGAGGTTTTTACTAAAAAGGAATTTTTCCCTAGTTAATTCTCAAAACTTATTCTAAGTGCCTGTCAATATATGTAAAGCATCAAGCAGAAAGACAACCCATTTAGATAGATGTCCAGGGAGCAAAAGATTGTGACTGCACACTGATGCAATTAAGGAAGCATCCACTGAAGCATGTATATTATCAGAAAAGGGGAAAGGGTTGGTCAATGTTAGGCATCCACCATCCACCAGAACGCAACACTTTAATTGTTTCATGAGAACTCTGGTCATGAACACTTCCTTAATATACTCAGGACCAGGACAGGTAGTACCCACATGTTTCTGCTTGCCAAACCAGTACCATAGGCTCTCAGGATTTGAGATCTCTGTTGACCAACCACTATTCATTATACTTTTGTTCCTATATTACCTAAAACACCCCCATTAGTTAGAATCCTACTTATAACACTTGCACAGCATACAACTCAGGACATTTCTCAAGATCAACTGTTTGGCCTCACATACGATGTACTGTCCTGCAGATCTAAGTACCAATAGTTAATACAGATGCCATGAACAGAATGACTTACAGTCACATTGACACTAATCCCATGCGAGATGACTTGCTTAATTGATGGAACGCAAGGTGCTGTGGCAGGGATCTTGATGTAAACATTGGGGCGATTAACCACTTTATGAAGCCATTTTGCTGCCTCAACTGTCCCTTCGGTATCATCTGCCAGTCTAGGAGAAACTTCAACAGAGACATAGCCATCGCCAGCATCAGTTTGATCGTATATTGGCTCAAAAAGCTTGCACGCATCTTGAATGTCCTTCACCACAAGCTCCCAATATGCACTTTCAATGTCTTTTCCAGATTGCACAAGCTCTCTGCAAAATTTAGTCTATGAGTATATAACAACAAGATCATCGGAAGTAATTTGGCAGAATGAAATACAGGGATCAAGACGATCCAAGACCAGGCCACTAGGTACAGTTGATGGTTTTTAAAACATCCCGATAACGAGCACCAAATCAAAGAACGCGGGACAAGACACAGATTTGAGCAGTATTTTCTTAAGACAGAGTGAAGCAGATCCAAATTCAAGATAACGAAAATGACATCTCAATTTCCAGACTACATTGTACTCAAGCTTTAAAGTAAACCACAATCTCCATTTGGAAGAATCATTAAGAATTAACAACATCCGCAGCTTTTGAAGCTTTTTGTTAGCTTTTTGTTAAAATGATAGGTTTCGAGCAACTATCACACGACTTCTTATGTTTATTTACCCTTCAGTAAACGGGTAAAGCAGGGAAGAGCTACACACCTGAACTGATCATTATAAGCATTCGAAGACGATATTGCCTTCTGGAAAATCTGCAAATTGATTGTCATATGTTATCAGCAAGGATAAAAACCATAAAAAAAGAGAACTACCAAAATACTGTTGTCACCATCATTGACTTTTCACAGTTTCATTCTTTTAGTTCGTTATGCAAATTATCAACACCCGTAAGGAGGGGAAATTTCTGCACGATCAGGGCAATAAACAAGTATGAACACGGGAGCTTTTCCCCAAACTTTCCCCACACAAGCAAGGACACACATTCAAAGAACGGCAATCGCTCCAATTACCGCGGGGTTGCTCGTCACCCCTCTAACCCCATTGGCGATCAGAGGAAGCAGGTCCGTCACGGGTCTGCAGAGGTTGTCATACCAGGGGCTCTGGCCCTCTCGCTCATACAAATCGTGCAGCACCGTTCTCTTGACTACGCCACCATTGGCGCCGTTCTGAGAGCACGTGACCCTGCGACAAGAAATAACAAGAAGGACTAAGATACAAAGATCGTGGCACCAGCTCATGCAAATCCACTCTAGTTCCACTTGCATCTTCCGAAAGCAAAGATTTTGCCGAGAACTTCAATTTGAAACGCAGAAATCATAGATTTATCGAAAGGCATCAGAGGATCCTCATGGCAGGATAAGGAAACTTCAGGACGCGTAAGCATGAAATCCACGCTCACAAAACTGATGATAGATACTCCGTTGAAGAGTCTATCAACCGTGTGCAGAGAGAGTCAGGTCAGGTTTATCAAAAAAGCAAAGAAAAGTAAAATCTTAACCGAACTAGCAGCCCTCATCAGCCAGCCACAGCATCGATGGCAATGCCCCGAGATCCGCGTCGAAGCCAACGGGATCGGTCGTGGAATCAGAGCACGGAGAAGTCCATCGACATCAGAAACGGAGGGAGAGGGAGGGAGGGAGGGGGGGGGGAAGGAAAACGAATAAATCAGAACAGGCGCGAGAGCCGAGAGGGAGAGAGAGATCGCGCGCAGAGAGAGCCGGATCACGAGCGCGGAGAACACGGAGGCGCACAGAAAAACTCACACCAAGGAGCTCCGGGAGCGACGGCCGCATTTCACGGACAGACCTCCGGCGGCTCCGGCGGCGGCGGCTCCGGCGGCGGCGCGTGACCGGAGCACGAGGAAGGGGGGCGGCGAAGAGCGGGGGGTGCGGCCGATCGAGGGCCGGAGCGACGAGGAAGGGGCGGGGCCGGAGAGCTTCGAGATCGTGGCCATCGCGCCAGGCGGGGGAGAGAGTTAGGTGAGGGGGAGAGGGTTTTTTCTCTCACCTGCTTCCTTTGCTTCTTGGGGGGGCGGGGGGGTGGGGGGGCAGTACGATACGAACGATGACGCAGCGGAGGGACAACGGGGGGCGGTTTGGCGGGCGGGCCGCGTGCTGCGATAACCTGACCCCCGGGGGTTCGTACTTATACACGCGACAGCGGAGGGAGGAGGGAGGAGGAGGGACGCGCGCCACCTTTTCGGTTGAACCAACGGGCAGGTGGAGCCAGAGGGGCTCGCTGCCCTGTTTTTTTTTTTTTTTACCCCCCGCCTCCTTTTCTATTTTCTTTTTCCTTACTATTTTGTGTGAACATTTGGTGGACTTTTTCTTCTTCCTTCTTTCTTTGTTTTTTTTTTTTTTTTTTTTTAGGGGGGATCAAATTTAGAGATCAAATTTGATCAAATTTAGAGATCGGTCGTGCTGTATCGCTGCTGATGCGCGGGGGGCCATGGATAAGCCCGGCGACCTTTCTCCTGGCTTTTTTTTTCCTTTTCTTTTGGCTATATTTAGTTAATTGGATAAATATAGCATTTCTATTTCGTAATTTATTACTTGCCCCAGCCCTAAATTTATGTCCCGGCTAAAAATGAAAAAATCCCCCCGAAGGTAGATTTTCCCTTTTTACGAGCTATTAAATGAAAATAAAAAAAAGGAAATATTTTAATGGAGGAGGCTCCCTCTCTCTACAAGATTTGTCTCGATAGCTAAGCGCAACCGTGATTGAATCTTCAGAGAGAGAGAGAGAGAGATAATGGCACAAATAATCCCTTATTTTCAGCTCAATATATGCAATGCGATCTCTAAACTTTAACTCGATGCGCAGTGCGATCCTTGAATTTGTAATGGGCTAAGTTGAACAGGTATCAAAAAGTTCATGGATGATATTAAGCCAAAATTCGAGAATCATTTGTACCATTTTCCCCTCCTTCGAATGCAAGGATCATTTGAAATCGAACAAGAGGCCATGTGACGTCCGAGGCTAAGGCGAAATGGAGGGGGACGGAAAAGGACGTTCGGATGTTGCGATCACCGGAGAGGAGAAGTTGGCACAGAATTCGGAAGACTCGAAGAGGAACTTAATGCGGGAAGATGATACTTGGAAATATGTACGAGGACAAAGAAAATTTGGAATGGAATACCGCATGTCGTGGTCAGATAGTTTTAGAGAAAATCCTCTAGAAAGCTGTATATGAGCTTTTAGATCGGTTTTGGAATATTGCGCAAGGTCGGCGCGCGAAAGAGTGTGCGTTTAGGATCGTTCGGGAAGGCGTGGCCGGTCAAGGCGGGTGGAAATTGCCCGGACACTACCCAAATGCTTGAAAAAGGAAAAAAAAAAAAAAAGAGAGAATACGCATGAACCTTAAATTATGATTACCGTGACATCAATATCCCAAACTTAATCCAAACTTATAGGAATGTGATAAAAGCATAGTCCGTCTGCCTCAAAATATCCTAAACCATGTGCCCATCCTCCGCCTACCACAAAAATTTTAAACTATGTCAATTGCAACGTTAATGCAATTTTTTTTGTGTCACAAACCTGCCCTCTCCAAACTTGTTTAGGGTATTGAGGACACAAAAATATCAATGTCATAGTTGGCGACGTTTAAGGTTTTTGGTGGCATTAATTTAAAAATAAAATAAAATCTCAAGCTCCCACGTGGCTTAAGCAAACCCACATTTACTTTCTTCTTTTTTGTTAATATCACCAAAAATCTCAAATTTGTACACATGTAATAAATATACCAAAAACTAATTTTTTGACGACTAAAAATTTTAAAATGGTACGTCTATGACAAATATACTTTTTATTAGTTTCCGTTAAATTTTACCATCAAATTGCTGAGTTTGATGATAAATAACAGTTGATAGGTATATTGGTTTAAATTTTTACCCTTATTAGTTTGTGATTTTTTGTGATATTAATTCAATTTAACGAAAACTAACAAAGTGCAAATTTGTCATAAATGTATTGATTTATGGTTTTTTGTGGTCAAAAAATTAATTTGGGATATATTTGTCATAGATATATTAATTTAAGATTTTTTATGGTAAAAAAAATTAATTTTTGATAAATTTTCATATGTAATTATATTAATTTGTTTTTTTTTCCGTGATTCTACAACTTTTTTTTCGTCATTCTACAACTGTGAATGCGCAATGCGTACGTAAAGTCCTCCAGAAAAATGGCTTTTGCGATGTCGTCTTGCAAAAGGAACAAATGCATGACCTTATCATCCTGAAAATTACTCCTGTCGCTCTATGTATTGTACAATCTTTCACCAACTTAGAATGATGACATGATGACATGATTACACATAATCGCACGGTGGACCGATCATACGAGGAGAACATATGATTTTTACTATAGCGAAATTCGTATAGGCGAAATTAAATCGATTTTGATTAACGTACAAATTACAAGCATAGACAAAAGTAAGAATGAGATCCGGGTGAATTTGTTAGAAGATCGGATGAAAGTTTAATTTCGATAGAGTCGCGATGAATCGCCGTGAATTCCGTTATCAAGCGAATTGAAATAATTCCAACAAAAATTTAAAAAGAAGCTACCGAAGTCTTAACCCGTGCCCAAAGTCGCATGCTGACATAATCCCCCGTGATATTAAGCTACAATCCACACCATTAAATTTAAGATATATTAGACCTTTTTTTTAATAAATATAATATGTCGAAACGGCAGCCTCCTATAAATGATAATTCAGTTGGTAATTGTCCTACTTTGCGGTCATTTTTTTCTCATCACAAACCCAAAAGAATTACCACGAAAATCAAGATTACTGTAAATTTCACAAAAAAAAAAAACCAATGACAGAAACCATCCATCAAACTAAAACCGTAGAAATTCACCCAAAAGAAAAAGTCTATATTATTAAAAATTCCAAACCGACTAATCATAATACACTTTCTCAAAACTAATTTTCATCTTACGAAAAATCTAAAATTGGTTCCCCCTCATCCAAATTCAATTTAGGATTTTTCGCAATATGAAAATTAGTTTTTTGGGAAAAAAAAAATTGTGTGATAAGAGTACCAATTAGGGATTTTTCACAAAAAAAAAATTTTTCAGTCTGGGATAAATGTGTTATAGTGACACAGGTTTGACATTTTTAATGGTAAAAAAAAAAAATCCAACAACATAAGTTGACCTAATCCATGAAAACTGTCCTCAAAGAAACAAATCCTACCAGATTGGCAAAGTAGAGATCTTTGAAATGCGGTTCATCATGGGTTGGGAACTTCAGTTGCACCCAAATCTCTTGCACCATCACCCGATGAATTTTGGGTACATTTATTAGGGGGGCGTGTGTGAGGTGAGCTAGGGGTCAATGAGCCAAAAAGGAAACTTAAGTCAGCAGCCACTAGTCCTTCAATCCTCATTTCAAAGGAGTCCCATCACACGGTGAAAACAGAGGAGGCTCTGTTTTCTATGAAATGCTGTACTGCTACTATCCTTGGATCTTGGTCCCATTGGTTTGTTTAATGACCAGGAATCAAAATGGTTGTGTTTGTATCTAGGCAGCAAGTTGCCTGTGTTCAGTTCTGTGTGCTATCTGCCAAAAAGCATTGAGGAGAGAGAGAGAGAGAGAGTAGGTGGGATAGTGAAAGCATTATTATATGCAGATCTTAGGTAAGTTTGAAGAGAGGAAGCCCAAATGGTGAGGGGTCAGTGGGGTAGATAGCAATTTGGCCTGTCCTTTTCCCTTACAGAAAGTTTGCTTAATCATCCACTTATCTTGACCCTTTTTGCACCTTAAGAGATGCTCTCAAGTCTCAATCGCACAATTTAGTTTTCTTTTTTTGCTGCTCCTGTTGTTGCTATAGTATTGTATCATTTTCTTTTATGATATACAGTGGAATAAAGCCATGTCATCCTTACTTTCTTTCTTTTTTTAATGAAAAGGTGTCAGCTACCCTCGGTGTAAAGAGTTTCACACCCATGATTGGAATGTTCGATTTGAGCCGTAACTGATGCTCATTTTGAGCGACCCTGTCATTGTCGCACCTACCGATGCAAGTCGAGGTACAACCGGAATTGTCCTGCACACGATGCAGAAGCCAGACCTACACCATGGACAAATTAGGATTTTTGAGATTGAGGAGCGACTAGGAAATCCGAGGAGGCTCCAAATCACATGGGAATAAGGCCATGCTTGTGAGGTTAGGTGGCTAAATTCCCCACCTTTATCGCAGAGCCCTGCCCTGCACCCAGCAGGTTCAAATTATAAAATACGCAAGGGAGGAATCGAGCTCAACAACCGAAGATGGAACCAAGGCAGCACCAGCCCTCGCAGATCACCTCTTGGGCCAATTTGGGGAGCTGAGGGATCGCAACTCTCGGCTCCGATCTGTTTCTTGCATTGATAAAGAATCATCGATACAAGGAAGGAAAGAACGACACGATTAGTTTGGTATTCCCAATTCTACAAAAGCTAAGTTTGCCATTAGGAAGAAAAGGGCCGAGAAAGGTCAAAGTAACTCGGTAGGAATGAAACCCCAAAACTCGGTCTCGTTTGCATTCATCTACAGAACTCGTCGTCATTTGACAGTGGCCATAAACAGCATTTTATGTGCGAAGATCATGACTCTAATGTTCAGTGCTACTTGATTTCTAAGACACGCACAAACATGTACAGGTCTTGAAAGCTGCACGATGATCTGAAGCGAATCTTTTGGGGGGATCGAATTGCCTCGGGAGATGATCGACATCGAAAACAGTCTCCAGAAGAACAGGACGAAACCATCTACAAATAAAGGTGGCGGCCCAAATTTGAGGAACTTCGCCCAAGCCCAAGCTCAAAAAGAACCAAGAGATCAGCTAGAGGATGAAGCTCACCGACGTTTATCATCCAAAACTTTTCGCTTATCTCAATGATTTTTAGACTGCCTGTTCGACACAAAAAAGAAACGCGTACCGTGTAAACAGAGTGGACTCGCCCTTCTCGCTACATCAAGATTGGATCCGATTCTATGACGCATTCACAGGGAAGAGAACCACGGCCAAGGGAATGATCAACTTTAGGCTCTACAACCAGATTCCAAACACCGTCTCCTACTTAAAATCCGGAAGATGACTGCCCTGGCTTTCCCCTGAGATCACCAAAGAAAGAAAGGTTGTTAGTTTTAAGGCAGGAAAGAGAGATTGGACCAATTTAAGAGTGCTCGCGTCTGAAGAGGCTAACCTCTGCAACAACACCTCCTGCTCCATTGACTCTGCTGAACCAAGATTTACCAGCCGCACCCTCTATGTTAAATAATCTTGCCTGAGCCTTATTGCAGTGGACGGAAACTCGGCAGGATAATCTCCTTTTAAAGATGAGACCTTCTTTCCTAACTGGGAACTGAAGCCTTCCATATTTTCCGTCTGATTCGCCGCAATGGGAGCCCTTCCGAGTGGGCAAGAACTCAAAGTTTCCGCATCACGACATGGGTCATTAGGCTTGGTGCTACAGTTCATAGCAGTTGAATTTATGTAGTTGACTTCTCTCCATGTACAATCCATGAGGAAAACTTTCCTACAGCGCTTTTCGTGATCTTTCCATTCCATTTGAAAACGGGCGCCCGTTTCCTTGCACGACAAGCAACTTCATCCACAACTTGAAAGTTTCTCTCGTCATTTATGGAGGACAAAAAGCATAAGCTGTGGCAATTGGTACTCAAGAATGAAGCCTGGCCATCTCATCCACTGCACTTTGTTTTTCTGTGAGAATTTCATCTTGTCCTAGTTAAATTCTCTTTTTTGACTTATTTATTCATTTTCTACGCAGGGAAAGAAGATCACAGGGTAAACCACCGCGCCTCCGCCCCTCCGGCTGATTCTGCCATACAATTCAAAGGCGAAGTGGCTCGATTTGCACAAACAGAAACCATAAATTTCAAATTCTCGAATATGGTTCTCGAGGGAAAGTGCTATTGGTTTACCTATCTCAATAAAGCCTAACCACCCTTTTGACTTTGAGTGTGCTTCCCAAACTGATAGGCGAAGGTTCGTTTTTTGGGGTCTAAAGAAGCCAAACATGGGTCCCTCTTGTATTGACATCCATTAAAGACTGGTCACCTTACTTAATAAGAACATTGAAGTGGAATTTCTTAATACAACTAGCCTTTCTCTTCTATATATTGTGCAATCTTGTGCACGTCTGCGGCATTTTCAGTTTTTTTCCCTTGCACGGTTGGATAAGTTCCGCGCAAGCTTGTGACTGGATCAACCTTCGTATATTACCGGCAGCATATGTTTTTTTTTTTTTGGTCCAAGGCAGCATATGTTAAGAAATTATGTTATTTTGCAGTGATATCACTTTAATCCATATTTAGTTCGTAGTTAATGCACAAGCCTGTCCATATGATCAGGAATGAGGAAATTTATCCAAAAGATCTTATTGTACGGCGGCCAATTCAAAATTTATTTTTTTGGTCAATCAGTTCAATACTAAACATTTCAATTATACCAATTTAGTCCTAAACCTTTAGAAGATTTGCCAATATAGTCTTTCCAGTCAATTTGGATAAAAAATTGCTAACATAGACATCAGTTGTTCCACGCGGTATGGTTGGAGATGATGTTAACAATCTTTGCAATTTTTTAAAAATTATGAATATTTTTTATATTTTTTCTATATTTGTTTCTTCTTATTTTCAATGTGGCTGGCCACATGTGAGCCCTTTCCAGGCCGCAACGGCCGAGCCTCATCAAATTTGACGATGGCTGCCCTCATCGGCCACAAAAGAAAAGAAAAAGGAACGAATAATAAAAAATTTTAATTTTTTTTTAACAAATTGCAAAAATTATATAGGTCAGTGCCGACCGCGCCACATATAACGACTAACATTCACATCAGTGATTGCTAACCAAAATTAGCTGGAAGAACTATATTGACAAATCGTCAAAATCATTTAAAACAAAATTAACACAATTGAAAAATTTATGACTGAATTTATCGCCGTATAATAAATTTAGGATTTGTTTCGTGATTTTCTCCTAGGAATGTTTATCAGAATGCACAATTGACGTGCAAGATGCGAAGTTTGATAGTCTTACACCCGAAAATTAGAGCTCAAACAGAGTAGTTGATGTACTTGATTCAGATTGTCCCATCTGACATTCGATCCAAGCAAATTTATCGGTAAGGAAATTCTCGACGAAACTCAAACCAATAACTTGGATTTGTTTTCGACTTCAAATCCTCGACGTAAATTCCACAAATACATATGAAGCGAAACATCGATACTATGCTGTCAAATGGCAATATCGACGATACGAACCCCTGATCAAATCTTAATCATCCGCAGTATCATAATACGAAACATATCTTTCACATCTAAAGAATCATAACATAAACGAATGCAGTAAAGTTTGACTCATGAAAATTCTAATTTGCGACAAAACTGAGACACTTTGAACTAAAGAACGTGAATTATTACATGTTTGAATAAATCGCTTGCATCAGAAAGATATGAAGGTTGTGTTAAACATCTGTCTGTTTGGCTCAGCTGGGAACTCAAGCATGGAATGCCAAAATCAAAACCGAAATAAAGTTGCCGATCTTGCTATTTTCCAAACCAAAACCAAACTAACAAATGGAGAGATCGAGAATCTCAGGCCGATTTAGTTCGTTTTGTTGATTTGCCTCGAATACCATCAAAGTCTAGCCCAAGCACTAACTAAAGGTGGAGTCGGTTTTTGGTTCAGTTTCTGCCTTCTTGTGGAAAGTATAAATGAACCGCTCTTAGTTCTATACATCTTATGTACCATGCAAAATGATGTGCCAAACAAAGTGCTGACGAGAAGACCTTTTTACCATGGTTTTAGATCCCCAACCGGGCCAGCCGTCCAGTTCAAGACCTTTTCGCCGGGCTTCAGGTAAACACTCTTGTGGTGCGGCAGCTTGCGAGCCAGTCCGTTGAGTATCTGGTGGAAAGCGTCTCCTGATTGAGCAGGTTGAGGGAACAGCATCGCCCTTTTCATCGAAGGATTTGCGAGGAGCCTCTGCTTTCTTAAGATCACTTCTGGAGAAATAGATGTCAGGATCGTGTCTAAGTTGTGGACGTCTTCCTCGGCCACGAAAACTCCGATTTCCTCCCATGGTATAGCGTCCGCAAAAGGCAAGACGATGTTGTCCGCTATGATCACGGGGATACAGCCGAACACGACCGCTTCCACGAGCCGAGGACTCCAGGGGGCCCATCCCAGGGGGCACAAGCAGAATACGGCCCTTTGCATGTCTTCATAGTATGTAGTTGGATGGTCCGTTGAGATGTCGAAGAGTGGATTGTCCTTGAAGTTCTCCCAAACAGCTGCCCTTGCTCCTCTATTGGTCAAACCAAAGTAAAGGTCAAGGCAATGCTCTCACCCAACCAACATAAAAGACATAATAGCTCATAAGAGAGTAACAACACCAGATAATCTAATCTACCTCAAATCACTTTGTAAACTTGCAAAAAGAGAACTAGATCTGTACCTTGCATAATAGCCACCTTCAGGGTCATTGTTCACATCATAAAATAAGCCACGGAAGTACACAAAGATGGAACGAGGAGTGTCTTGAGGAATCAGGTGAGCCTGCATTTTCTGAGGGGGGGCATAAGGAGGAATCGTTATCGAACCTTCCTTCAGGCACACATGGTTTCTCTGTCCAAAAGTCTGGACTAAAGTAGCACGCCGGAGTAACGACAGAATTCCACGATCAATAGCTTTCTCTTCCTGCGAAAATGATGCCCAACAACAACCATAGATGTGTGTCAGCAAGACCAAGTCACCCACTGATCTTACATGTTCATGAAACAGCAATCTACTCAGAATAAATCATTGTGTAGAGGTTTTTTGATTGAATCATATAGACAGCTACCAAAAACCAACATAAATGATAGACCTCCACAGCCTTATCTCTGTCTCTCTCTTCTTTGTGTCAAAAACAAGGGTAAAGCTGAGGATAAACTACTAATATCAGAATCCCTCTTTCACTATACATAAATATTAGATCAATTAAATCTCAATTGAACATAAATATCCTCAACATTACAAGTGCTGGGACTTCATATCGCCTCTTTCTGTCTTCAAGCAAAAAGTAAAAGGCTTTATTTGTCATCCAACATTGTAGCACAATATTCTAAAACAGGAATATATAAACAAAATTTTACCTGATAATGAAAGCAGGCTCCAAAATCATGGGGTACAACAAAGAAATGATCTGCCCCTTCTGTCCGATTCCAATATGGCCAATTTGAAGAAATCAGTTGGATTGCGCTTCTCATCATCCTAGGAGATTTGAAGGGTAACGGCAAGCCAGTGGGCGTAAGATCACACGTGGTGTATATAGGGGTATAAAACCAGTCTGCTTCCTCAGGATTAAGAGTACGGACAGCGCTCGATAATAGGAATCTATGCATAAATATTTCAGCAGCAAACATGTGGTTGAGGCATCTAGGGTCCTTCTGGAGGAGTTTTTTATTGTATTTGCTCGGAAGCTCGTAAACATACACTTTCAACCTTCCCACTGGATTATCCTCAAGGACGTCACCCGCACTTCCTGCCAATCATTATCAACAGCATAAATAAATTCCCAGCTCTCTCAGAAACTTAATCATCTCATATCCATGCGAGAGTCCAAGGACTACTGATCTTTACAAGATTTTAGCGACCAAGCTAGAGTTTCAGGCAAAAGCAGATTCACAATTGACAGCACCCAGAAAACAGAATAAGGTTCCCAATTCATATTGATCAGTTCATGTAGTAAACAATCCGGATGTGTCAAGGCCTAATACATAGTTACCCTCCATAAAAGTCTTCCTATCAAATATGTAATGAGCTCTAGCTCAGGGCACAAAGGTAATCTATAATAACCCTTATCCAACATGACTACTGCAGCAGACTGCCAAATTAGAGAGATTTCTTAATGCACAAGCTGAAAATTGTTCCAAAATACTGTTCATGCTCCCACCTCAAGAAAAATCAATGTCTTAAAAGCAACATCCGTGCAAGAGATGTAGGTGAAATGCTTTTAAGTGATGGATCTAGTCCTACGCGCACGACATACGATGCATCTCATCCGCAGAGGAACACAGCCAATGAAACATCTGTCATGTCCCCTGCCACTGGTCTCAACACCCTCATAAGCTGCATCCGGGACCATCCTAGGCTCAACATTTTCTATCCCTCTTCCAACATCAAGTACGGATAATTATTCCACAGAAGTCGATACTTATCAGCCGAAGTTCATCTTCTACCAAACTCGGTACAACGACATACATCGCGCAGAACACGACTAGACTCACCCACATTCAAAACACATTCAGCCTAAATTCCATCTCACGACTCGGAAACATTACCTGAAATCCGCTCCGTGTGCGGCCTGTGCTCCGCACCGACGCTCCGGGCAAACGCCCCGGCGAGAGCGACCGCGAAAACCCACAACCAAGCCCTCATATTTCGACCTCCAACCCAACCAGGATGGCCAAATTCGAAATGGGTCTCGAGCGTTAGGTGGGGGAGGACGACCAGGGATCAAGAGGGTCTTTATACGAAGGTGGTCGTCGCCACCTTGGATCGGTGGGACGTCAGAGGGGGCAGTGGTTGAGGGGTTACCTTAGAGTTTAGTCTTCAGTCCCCTCCCCCAACGGGACTTTCGGAGGAATATGAAATGGAGGTTTCCAGGTCAGGCAGGGGATTGATGGGGAGAGCTCGAAGGGAATTTTGCTTCAAGAAACAGAGAAGGGGATGCGTTCGGAACGAAGCTTTGTATTTTTCTTTTCAAATGAAACAACAGAGCATAGAAGAGATTTTGCGCTTTGGGGTTTCCATGAAAGCTGTGTTTCCTTTGCCAGTTTGATGGCAGGTCCATCTCATTAGCTCCTACGGTCTATTAAGCAAATATATAATCAACCAATTAATTAATTAATTAATTTAGCACGTTCTTCGCTCTACCGCCTTTACTAAAAGGGACAATAATATAAATTTTCCCTGAATTTTGGCTCAATTGATAATATAGATCCCTGATTTTTTAATTTGTTCAATATCGTCATTAGATTTTTTATACATGTTCAATGTAGTCCATAAAGGCACTGCATTGAACATATACCAAAAATTCAAGGACGATATCGAATAAATTAAAAATTCAGGGACTATATTACACATTGGATTAAAATTCGGGAACTACATTGAACAAATTAAAAATTTAGGGATCACGTTGCATATTAAATTAAAATTCATGGACTGTTTGTATCATTTTTCCTTACTAAAATACAAAGGGAGGGCCTTGCTTTTTACCAGTTTTTTTTCCTACCTTCTAAAATTTGTTGACAAATAATCCTAAATTGGGTGGGTTTTTTTTTTTTTTTTTTTTCTAATACTGATTTCATGCACTTACTGACATCTACTTATTAATTATAATGACAATACATGGATTAAAATTAGAGTTGAGAGAACGTCCCTATTTTGTGGCTGTTGTATGGCTCGTTTAGTCCGTGTTCACGTACATAACGTGCCAACGGCGTGGCTCGTCAAAATTGCACATGAATTCACAGCTTGGCATTTGAATAACTTGTCGAAAGCGATTTTTTAGCTGAACCATTACTTGTGTATCATATAATCCACACACACACACATATATATAGTATTAGGATGAGGAGGGCACTTCCCACGCGTGTGCATAAAAAAAAAAAAAAAAAGTTTGCAGAGAAGGGGGATTGGTTGGAACTTGGAAGCATGGAAGGGATGGAGAAAGCAGGAGGAGAAGGGGAAAGGGTGGTTGAGATGAGAGAGAGATATGGAGGGAGAGAGTCAAACAGGCGTTGGAAGTAGGGCATATCTAATACCTACTAATGACGATATCAACGCCTGTTCATTTATTGACGAGTATTTTAGGAGGGACAAAGCGCGTATCATTACATAATCGAAGTTTAATATTTTTCAAGCAAATCAGTAAAATTGAAAAGTACATTAGGAAACAATTCTGGTGCTTTATTTACTGCTTTCTCCCTGTGCAAAGTACTGCTTTTTTTTTTTTCCCTTCCGTATCGATAATTTGACCTCATTTTTGTTTTCGCTACTTACAAATTTTACATGTCAAGATGGAGCAACTAATGAAACGCATCTCTAAATTAATTGTTCGATAATTACGTATCAGGAGCCCAGGTCGCGCGCCAAGTCCTAGCCAGGCCCGGCCCATTCATTGTTGGGCCTCCAGAAAAATGGTCAGCCTAGCCCAGTGGGCCAACATGGAGTCCAAGTCACTCCATGTCCTAGCCGAGCTTGGCCTGCCGAACAGGTTGACTGCTCATTAAACAGGATGCAAACTCAACGTCGGTTCATCGTCTACTTGGATTTTGACTCGTGTCTTATTCTATCCACAAGATCAGCAGCAGAAAGTATTCAGTACTGTCGGTATGCCCTGTCTGTGAATACTCCAGAGCTGGAGGTAAACGAAGAAGAAGATGATCTTGCGGTGGCTTGGGCATGGACCATGGCTCCAGATCCGACGATGGACGAATATGGCCGCGAGAGACGACAAAGGGCCGGGTGGCTTTATCCACAGACACGAGCTCATATCTAGGGCATACAGACGGTCATCACTTCTTGTTCATCCACCCCGAGATCACCTTCTGCTTCGTCCACCTCCAGATTGGGGCATCCACAGACGCAGGCCTCCGCGACGGCAACTGCGAGCCGCCGCTTAGATTTGGGTGGCTCGGCCATGGACGGCAACAACTGCGAGTCGCCGCAATGACGAAGGGTGGCTTGACCATGGATGCACAATGGTCGGCTTGGACGCAGTGCCGCCGACTCCGCTGGTGACTGTAGATGGAGGAGGCGGCTGTGGATGCAGAAGATGGAGAAGAAAGAGAACAATTCCAGCTAGATTTTTTTTTTTTCCGTTTGTCCAAGTTATTGACACATGTCAAGTTGTGATTGAACTTTGGTAAATAAATACATGCCACGTTAGCTCACGACGTGGCACTATATATGCAACTACTGAATACTTTCTCGATCGGTAGAGTATATCATAAGCTTGAGTAGGGGTGAGCAGCTTGAACCGCCCAAATCGGGACCGGACCGGATCGACGAGTTTGGTCCAATTCTCGGGACGATGGGTCCAGTTCCCGGTTCCTAAAAGCGGAACCAGGTTTCCGGGCGGTCTAGTTCTTGGTTCCAAGAAAGAACCGGATCGGACCGACTATTTAATATACATTTTTGTTATTTTTTCTTTAAAAAATTAATAAAATGTGAACTAAACTCTAAGTGAACTTTATTATCATAAATTCATTGATAAAAATTAGTAAAATGTGAATTAAACCTTAAGTGAACTTTATTTCATATAAATTTATTGAAAAAAATTAGTAAAATGTGAATCAAACCGTAAATGTTTGATAAAAAAAAAAAATCCTAAACTCTAAGTAACCGGTTCCCGGTCCTAAAACCAACCGGTCCGATCCGCGGTTCCCAAAATTGGGAATCGGTTCTCTCGGTCCGGTTCCCGGTTTTACCTTGGAACCGGACCGGACCGGACAGGGAACCGCTCACCCCTAAGCTTGAGTTTACCTATTTGGCTGTAGGTGTCCAGGTTACTGAAAAGACATTACCCTCGTGGATGAATTTGATAAACATAAACTACAATCAAAATTTTTAGGCACCTTGTTTTGCGTTTAAGAAAAAGATGATCGGGGTCACGACCATATACCAGTGGAGCACATGGTCGTACGTAAAAGAAATTCAAGCCACTGTGACCGATGGGAAAGGGAAACAAAAGATAGATTTCGGCATTACTGGAGACAACTTTCAGAAAAAAAAATGGAAATTTTTTCTCAATTAGTCATTCAAAGTTGAAGTTCACATCCATCTAGTTAACTTAGAAGAATCTGACTAGTAGGAGACATAGCCTATATGTGACACTAGAAATGGAAAAATTGTCCAAGAAGTCCTAAAACTATTGTACGGTAATCAATTCAGTCTTAAATCTTCTAATTTTACCAATTCAGTCCTAAATCTTTTAAAAATTTGCCAATTCGATTATAAACCTTTCAATTGTGCTAATTTAGTCCTAAGCCTATTGACTATTTATCAATTTAGTCATAAACTTTTCAATGAATTGTCAATTTAGTTTTTCCGGCTAATTTTGGCTGGAAATTGCTAATGTGGCGATCTAGTCGGTGCCAACCGTCCTACGTGGCGCTGAAATGGATAATTTTCTATTTTTAAAAAATTTGAATTTTTTTATTGATTTTTATTGATTATTTTATTTTTAAATTTTTTTTCATTTCTTCTTCGTTGAGCGGGCTAGCGGAGGTGGTCGGCCATTAGGCAAGGGCCACGAAGCCCTCGTTGGCCGTGGGTGAGGGCGTCGCGACCCGCCAGCTCGCCCGCCTTTGCTAAGGTCGACGGCGGCTTGGGCGAGGGCCGCAATGCCCTTGCCTCACTAGATCTAGCGAAGGAGTTGTAGCCTTCCCTGGATTTGGCGAGGGCTCGCGAGTCCTCGCTGAGGCCGGCGAGGGCGTCGCGAGTTGTTGCCCTCGCTGTGGCTAGCGACGACCTGGGCAAGGGCCACAACGCCCTTGACTCACCAAGTCTGGCGAAGGCATTGCGGCCCTCACCGAATTTGGCGAGAGCTCGCAATCCTCGTTGTAGCAGGCGAGGGCATCAAGAGCCTACGCCCAGGCCCTCGTCAACCATAGCAAAGGCGGGGTGAGGGCCATGACACCCTCACCCACAGCCGACGACGGCTTCATGGCCCTCGCCCCTGGACCGCTTACCGGCCCTTGCCTAGTGGTTGGCCACCTCCGCCGGCTCAACGAAGAAGAAGAAAGGGAAACAAAAAAAAATAAAGAAAATAATCAATATAAAATTCAAATTTTTTTTAAATAAAAAATTATCCAAGTCAGCATCAGCGCCCACTACAAAAAAACATGTTTTTTCCGACGAAATTTCCAACGAAAAATTTGAAAAAATTCGTTGGAAATTTCCAACGATTTTTCTAACGAAAAAAAATTTGTTGGTAATAGGTCATCGGAAATTTTTCCGACAAAAAATTTCAATTTTCGTTGGAAATTTGCGACGAATTTTATTTCGTTGGAAAATTCGTTGGAAAACTCGTGGCTAAATTTGTTGGAAAAATTTTAAAAAAAAATTTTGGTCGAAAAATCGTGAAAATTTTTTTTCCAACGAAAAATTTTTCGTTGGAAAAATTACAAATGTTTTTTTTTTTTGTCGAAAAATCGTGGAAATTTTTTTTCCAATGAATTTTTTTTTTTCGAAAATTCGCCGGGCGAAAATGTTTTTTTTGGCCGAAGATCCGGCGAGTTCGAAATTTTTTCCAAAGATCTAGGCGGAATTTTTTTTTTAGGAAGAACGAGAAGAACAAGAAGATGAAGAAGCAGGACGGGAGCAAAGCTCGGGTCCTGACGTATAAGTCCGGGCAAGTCACCCCTAGCCTCACCGGGCGGCAGGCGAGCTGCCAAATGAGGTGGTTGAGGCTGGAGGCGGGCGAGGTGGCGGCTTATGGGGGCGCTGGGGGCCTGGCCCTCGGATGGTCGCGCGGCGAGGGGCCACGTCACCTTGATGATGGCCGAGGGGAGGAAGCCGACGCCGCCTGCATCCGCACGCAGGAGTTGAGGGCCCCGATCTTGGGTCCATGGCACCGGGAGCGGGGATGGGAGCCGAGGAGGAGGTGGGCTGAGGGGAGGAGGCGGAGCGGGAGGCGGAGGGAGAAGGTGAAGGCGAGCGAATGCAAAGGAGAGAGAGAGAGAGAGAGAGAGAGAGAGAGAGAGAGAGAGAGAGAGAATGTGGAAAGAATTGAGCGCGAAAATATGAATAAGGAAGAAGTAGGATTTTCGTTGTAAAATTCGTGGGAAATTTCTCACGAATTTTGCAACGAAAATTGTACACATTAAAATAATTGCCTGGAAAATTCAAATTCGTTGGAAATTTCCAACGAATATAAAAAATGCCGAATAGTACCGATTTTTTTTGGAATTCGTTGGAAAATTCGTTGAAATTTCCAACGAATTTTTTCATTGGAAATTTCCAACTAAAATTTTATACACTAAAAAATTTCCCGAAATTGAAATTCATTGAAATTTCAACGAATTTTCCAACGAATATAAAAATGCCGAATAGTATCGATTTTTTTTTTGAATTGTTGGAAAATTCGTTGGAAATTTCCAACTAAAATTTTATACAATGAAAAATTTCCCCGAAATTGAAATTCGTTGGAATTTTCCAACGAATTTCAATTCGGGGAAATTTCCAAACGAATTTTCCAACGAATATAAAAATGCCGAATAGTACCAATTTTTTTTTGTAATTCGTTGGAAATTTCCAACGAATTTTCCAACGAAAATTTTACACACTGAAAAATTCCCCAGGAAATTGAAATTCGTTGGAAAATTTGTTAGAAATTGCCAACGAATTTTCCTTTTCGTTGGAAAATTTGTCGAAATTTTGCGACGAAAATTTTTTCGTCGCAAATTTTTCGTGGCAAAAATCCGGTTTTTTTGTAGTGGCCACATAAGACAGCTAACGCTCACATCAGCGATTTTCTAGCCAAAATTAGCCGAAATGACTAAATTGGCAATTCGTTAAAATGTTTAAGAATAAATTGGCAAATAGTCAATATGCTTATGACTAAATTAACACAATTGAAAGGTTTATAATAATATTGGCAACTTTTAAAAGGTTTAGGATTGAATTAGCAAAATTAAAAGGTTTAAGATTAAATTGGCTGTTGTACAATAGGTTTAGGACTTTCAAGACAATTTTCCCCACTAGAAATTCCACATTTATGTGATAATACATGTTTTTTTAATTGTTGGGATTGACCAATGTAAACCGAGTCACGAGATTTCAATGTGATATTAGCTCTTGAATAGCTTGAACTTACATGATAATCGACCTTAACCCATAAGAGGTTAAGTTTCAACTACGCAAGTAAGTGACACGAAAACTATGAAACAATAGTGTTGGATTTGTACATCAGATAGTAGATATATAATGAATTGATAAGCAGAAACTTTAAGCAACTTATAAAATATCAGTGCTTTGGCCGACCTAAAGTGTTTCCGACAATAAGCAAACGAATGGACTAAAATGGGTTTCAATGAAGATTGGAAACATATAATACTAGCTCTTCTCTTGCTAGGGTGGCTTATCCAGGTTGGGCCTGTGGAATTTTCGCTTCAAATGATGCATCGAAGCTGGTTGGGGGCTGTGATGGCAAAGTTCCCTAGTTCAGGCTCAGTAGGGTTTTATTGTCTGGTCGATCATATTTGCATAAACTGCAGACTCTTGGACAATCGAGACAGTGGTGTGACATTCACTGTCAATGTGCAGCATGTAAACACCACGAGGAGATCCACTAGGAATCATCACTGGTGAATGGAACATGGAACTGAACTGGTAAGAGTCGTCTTTTGCTGAAAAAACGCAAGTTCCAGGCGAGATGAAGGTGATCTGCAGGATGGAGATTAGTATGTGATAAAACATAAAGATTATTAGCATGTAATAGGGTTACACAGGAAGCAAAAATCAGGATAGAAATGTAAAGACAGTAATTTAATAATTGTATGAATAAGTTTTATTACATGAGTAGGCAAAAGAAGACGTGCCTATGATGGTTAAATACCAAATGAATTGCCCTGCAAGTTTGAACTCTTGACAGACAAATATAGTATAAGATGTTAAACCAACTACCCATTGTTAAATGAGTCATTACTAAAGATTACCAATGGTATAGTTAAGCAATGTTTTATATGCGATTAACGATAGCCAGTCAAGAATTACTTTAATCTGAAATACCCACTTGGGGAAAACTTAGGTGAGCATCTCTTGTAGTTTGGGTTTTTATTATCGAATTAGATTATATTATATTAGATTATGCTAGGCATTAGAAGCTTGCTGGCAAATCCATTTCCATCCTTGTTCATTACAACTCATTGTATTGTCCGTGCTAATTTTTGAGTAGTACCTAATGCGATGGATCTTCTTCGGGCGAGAAAAGAGATGACTCCTACGTATCAATCGCAACCCCGATTAACCGAGGGTCGATTAACCAATAAGACACGAGACTTAAGCCACCTAATTGGGGAAAACCTACTCTGCCTAAGCGAATGGAATGGATAGAGAATTTTCATGGGAAAATTGAGGTCATACCAAGAGCATGTTTTGGGCAGATAGGTCATGGCAAAATGCTGGATGGTTCCTACTTCCTAGATCATTCGGAAAACACTTCCAATAACGATTAGTACGATCGTAAAAAAAGCCCCACCTGACTCGATCTCGACTGATCCGAAGACTAAGGGTGATTATTGATAACTGATTATGTTATATTCAGGTGGACCCGACCAGACCCAAACCGTTAGCGCCCCTAATAATTAGGTGAAAGCACAGGGTGAAATTTCCTCGTGGATCACATCCCACCTCAAATGGCCAGGAGCATTTTATCTCCACCGTCTGGTCCCTAGGAGTTGAGGGTGAGGTTTGGCTGCTTGTTGAATCATTTTCAAGCTGACGAGGCACATCCTCTTTATGCTAAGAGTCACGTCCACACATTTAAGAGAGGGGGGCTTCCACCGCCCAAGAAGACGGAGCCTCATTCATTGTCATTCAATATCGTTCACCGACGACTACCATCGTTCCATAGAATGAATGACAACCGCCATCGTTCCATAGATCACATGGGCATAAATATCTTTAACTAGACTCCGTTTTATCTTGCAAAATATAAATAATTTAAAAAATATACATTTTTAAAAATAATAATTCATATCGCTTGAAATAATTCATCAATAAAATTTTTTTTATTATCGATAATAATTTATGTCTAAATATTTTTTTGGACGGTGAAATTATTTCTCATCCATTCATATTTGTAAGTGATACATGTAATTATTTTTAAGAACTTTTTTTAAATTGTTCATTTTTCGTGAAATAAATTATGAGCCTTATATAAAATTGGAACACGTGTCTTCGTTAAATCGCATTGTGTTTTTTATAAATCTTCCTCTTTTGAACAAAACAGGGGTCGGGACTCTGAGTTCATTTTGTATATTAATATAAAATATAGTTATATAATCCCTTATTGTCGTTAGGGAAATGTTTTATGTAACCGACAGAATTATTATACTGTCGAGAGAAGATAATACAAATCTTTCAAAGGAATTACCTAATGGGATGAGTCGCAAAAAAAGATGTTGGGATTTGCAATAATTGCTAATTTTCCACATTAGAACTCATTACAACTAATGTCCTATCTTCTCTCGAACAAAACTCGTGTTTTCTTAGTGAGGAAGGGTGCAAATTATAGTTGGAAGCAAAATGAGCGAAGAGTGCAATAAGAGTCCTCCTTACGACGAGAATGAGCAATCCCTTGCAATGGCTTCGTATAATATCTTAAATAGATTTTAGGATACGGCATTCAAGATATCGAAAAGTCATCGATTGGAATCGCATGGATGTATATTTTATCCCAATTTATCCAGAACTTATTGTAATTGTGCTAATTCAGTTATAAATATTTTGTATTTATGTCAATTTAGTTCACCCAGTCAATTTTAGCCTGCCGGCCGGCATTGACGTGGACAACGGCCGGCACCGGATGCTAATGTGGCAATTATTATTGTTATTTTTATTTGCTTTGAATTTTTTAATTAATTTATACTTTTCTTTTCCCCTTTTTTTCTCTTTTCTTTCCCTTTCTTTTTTTTTTTCCTTCCTTCATCTTCAACCTTTGGCCAGTGTCGCCGGAACCGGCCATCGACCAAAGGCAGGGGCCGAAGAGATCAGCCTTGCCCGCCCCTGGCGAGGCTTGACCTCACACCTCGTCGTCACTGGCAAGTCTTGACGCCGTCACTCGGTGAGGTCGGCCTCGCCAGGGATCGGCAAGGCTCGCCGTCACCAGCGGCTGGCAAGGCCGATCTCGCCGGCAAGATGTTTAAGATGAAGGGAGGAAAATAAAAGAAAGGGAAAAATAAAAGAATAAATAAAAATATATATATTAAAATATGTGGCGTCCACGTCAGCATTGGCCGGCATCCACGTCAGCACCAGCCGGCCCAAATTAGCCGGATGGGCTGAATTGACACCAATGCAAAAAGTTTAGAGCTGAATTAATATAATTGCAATAGGTTTGGAACTGTTTTGATAATTTTTCCCCTCCAGAATTAACGTACAATTCTAGGTCCCTGTACATCTCGAGAAAAGACTCCCAATACCCTCTACCGGACTCGGGTCCGTATAGATTGGGCCCATCACAACCGTAGATGCTACGAGTCCCGCTTGAGCAACATTATTTGTGGAACGATTGAGACGGGACCTGCAGACCCACAAGCGGGCACAAATTTCCCAACGGGGATGGGGACAATTCATACAAAAATGGCCGAAAAATCCGTTAACTTTTCTCACCCCCCGACAAACAGTCGAGAAGAAGTCGACAAATAACTTCATCCGCCACTCGCAAATGGTCGAAAATCTTGAAATTTCGCAGACCCAAAATGCCCCTCGACTTATTCTCAAGCAGCGGAAAAGTCTCAATTTCTAGAAGGGTTAATATCACGAAAAAATTCAAATTATTATATTTATAATAAATTTATCTTAAATTAATTTTTTGATCACCAAAAACTTCAAACTGGTACACCCATGATAAATTTACCATCCGTTAGTTTTCGTTAAATTTTACCGTTAAATTTCTGAATTGGATAATACATGACAATTGACGGGTGTAATGATTTGGGGTTTTATCCTTCATTTACCACAGGTGTAATAATTTGTGGTCTTTCGTAATATTAATCCAATTTAACGGAAGGTATATTTGTCATAAATGCATTAGTTTGGGGTTTCTTATGGTTAAAAAATTAATTTGAAGTAAATTTGTCGTAAGTGTAGCAATTTGTGATTTTTCGTGGTATTAACTATTTCTAAAACCTTGACTTTTTTTTATCCTAATAAAGACCATAAAGTAGGTTATTAATACTTCAAAAATTGAATACTTTCTTAAATGTCGAGGGCCTCATCTATATCTACATCATTAAGTTAAAAAAAAAAAAAAGAACTTCCTGTCGCCTTGTTTTTCACAGATGTTGACGATGTCTCTTTTGAGACTTTTCCGCTACGGTGAAAAGTTTAGGTGCTGAAATGTCGACGCATATAGTCGTTCGTGCTTCATACGTATCTTCTCATTGTTTTCCGAGCCTATAACGAGTAACTAAAAGCAAATTAACCTATACTTTTGCTAGTTGTATTGGCAACTTACGGAGATATTCTCGTCTTATTTCTGTAAAACTATGTATGAATTCGGGGCATGTTTGTTGACACTCAACAGCACTGCATTTGAAGGGTCTTCCTTCAGTCATTAATATCTTCTTTCTCCTCATCCTCCTCCTCCTCCTTCGTCTTCCGCTTCTCTCCCTGTCTCGCGAACGCTGAAGCTCCGAGTGATTCCTCCGGCTCGAGCGTGGGGAGATGGAGTTCTCCGACGAGAATGTGGGCGGCGGAGCGGAGGAGGAGGAGGCATCTCGGGAGATCAGCGAGGTCGAGAAGAGCAAAATCGGCATCATGCGAGCCATCGTGGAGCAAGAAGATCCTTCTGCCAAGGTTCTCTGTTCTCCCCGAATTCTTCGTCCGTTTCAGTCGCCTGCGTTGCGTTCTCTTGTGATCGCGTGGCTCTGCCGATTCTACGTGAAATGTTGTCGATTTGCAGAGTGAAATGTGTGTCCCGATCGTCACGAGCGAGGGAAGTGAATTCATGTTGCTCTCTGCGTCCTTAATTGCGCGAATATATTCCTTATGCCGGAACCAAGCTAGAGAGCAAGATCGACTGCGATTCAAGTTGAGCTGCGTTCCTCGTCAGTAATCCATTACTCGATTTTGTTGGAATCGGAGCTGTATTATCTAGTGCTCTGTAACTAGCTTCCAACTTACATGGTTGCAATTTCTCTAAAGTAGCAAAATTAGAGTTTAGGCGATCCCGTCGATCACTTGGGTGTGGACATGTCGTCATTGCAAAGTCAGGTCCATGAATTTAATTTACCTTGTCATTACGTAATGATTTTTTGTTGCAGGATGTTGATGATTTCATGATACGGAGGTTTCTGAGAGCTCGCGATCTAGATATAAAGAAGGCTTCTAAGCTGTTTCTGAAGTACCTGAGCTGGAGACGGTCCTTCGTCCCCAATGGGGCCATATCGGCATCAGAAATTCGAAATGACCTTGCTCAGCGGAAGTTGTTTGTGCAAGGTCTTGATAAAAAGGGACGGCCTATAGTAGTCCTATATGGGGGTAGACATAATCCTTCCAAAGCAAGTCTTGAGGAGTTCAAGCGTATGATACTTCTCTGATTCTTCCAGATTTTTCTTCTAACCAATATGAATTCATCGCTTCACGCAAGACTTATCATCATCACATTATTGAAAAGAAACTTAGGCCGAAAAGTACTGAATTCGGCTAAAGTTGAGTTGTTTTACCGAGCGCAGGTGCTGTGGTCTACGGTCTTGACAAAATATGTTCCAGGTATCTCTTCTCCTTATTGAGACTCTGCACATCA
This sequence comes from Syzygium grande, assembly GCA_024733475.1. Classification (NCBI taxonomy): domain Eukaryota; kingdom Viridiplantae; phylum Streptophyta; class Magnoliopsida; order Myrtales; family Myrtaceae; genus Syzygium; species Syzygium grande. The sequence goes on from JAMXDD010000009.1 coordinate 11,060,356, forward strand.
CAGAAATCTAAAACCATTGGAAAGAGAGTAATCTTCCGAAAACGAACTCCTTCAGAAGCATTCTGGTTAAGATGTCTATCCTGTGAGGCACAAAAATTGCATGTGTCACCTTATCACATGATCGAAAAAGAACGGGCATATTACTTGCAAATGAAGCTCCTAAATACTATATCTAGAGCCACCTTCCTCAACGGGATTAGTGTTGGAAAGTTTCTACGTTCGTAGACCGGTCCCTCATGGGTTTCTCGATTTCCAGTTTCCTAAGAACTGTGATCAACCCAGGTCTTTCTTTTGCATTTGCTTACCAGTGTTGGTCAAATTTTAGCCAATAACTTAAGCTGTTTCTTGGGCGTCGATCTTTCAGGATGCCTGGAGGGCAGGAGAAGTTTCTGGCTATAGCAGATCTCGAAGGATGGGGATACAAAAACAGCGACGTTCGTGGATACTTAGCAGCACTGTCAATCTTGCAGGTTCAATCTTCTGTCTCCTGCTTTTCTTTTGTATCAAGTTGATGCTGATGAAAACATTAAACTAGAATCCAATCTCTCCTTGAACAGTAAAAATGTGAAATTTTGTCTCTTTTTAATTGCACCTTACCTGAAAGTAGGTTTTAACAGAATACAGAATGTGCAAACTGAAAATTATAACTATTTTGGTTGGTTGATGCCAGGACTGCTATCCAGAGAGGCTGGGCAAGCTCTTTGTTATTCATGTACCTTACATATTTATGACTGCATGGAAGATGGTTTACCCATTCATCGACCCTAAGACGAAAAAGAAGGTATTGTTGGATTTTTTGCTTCTTGCTCGCCATTTGATTCTCGTAAGTTGACTTACTTTCAGAGTTCTTAAATTTGATTAGTAGATGAAGATTGCAACTTTTGGAATTCTCCTTCGTATTTAATTGGAAGAACACATAAACAGAACGTAAGAGCTCAATGAACTCCCATTGTGGCTACAAGCATTAAAGATTAACAATTTGTACTTTAATTTGTTTGTGTTGCGGAAGAAAGCAATCAAACAATAAAATAGACATAACAAGAAAATAAATCGGATATCAGATTTACGTGATTCAGTCGTAGTGACCTACGTCTATGAGAAGAGCAGCAACGAATTCCACTATAAATCAAGCGATACAACGGAGATTACAATCACACTCGAGTCACTCAAACACTCTCAATATTTCCAAGCTCCAATTACATCCAAAAACTCAGACAGTGTTTAGCCTCATAATTACTTACAAAATAATCTCTCAATCTCACGAAAGAATTATACACAAGTCTTACTGAAGAGACTAGCAAGTATCACCTAGAAATGGGTGAATAGGTGATTTGAGTACTTTTAGATCAATTTAAAGTGAAAAAAAATAATCACAGGTAAAGTCTAAACAATGTTCGGATTTTGAACAAACTTTGAATGGCAAATACGTAAATGTGCAATTAACTAAATCAAAGGAGTTTTAGGGATAAGAAAAATTGCACACAGATGTATAGTGGTTCGGCTTAGATCAAGCTTATATCCACTCCACCATGCTGATAGCTTATTGATTAGATTCCACTAGAAGATCAATTAAGAGATTATAGGTTTTGAGTGATAATACTCTGTGAAAGATATGTCACTCTATCTCACTCAATCACTATTACAAAAGGTCTCTCAAGATTGTAGATTTTAGATCACAAAAGACAAGTGACGCTGGTCGGAGTTTGCTCAGACCTTAGAATGAATAATTCTGAATTCCGTCTATCCTTCTACTCCTTGAAATGTCTCCTCTTATACTCCTCCATGTCCAAAATAGCCGTTGGACAATCTTTAGATGATCATCTTCCAATTTTCACCTTGGATAGATTTGTATAAAAAGGATCGAGTAGCCATTAGATTATAAAATCTAAATCCCACTTAATCTGACCGCTCATACAACTAGAACTTCGGTTTTCATAAGAAGAGCTTTTCCGTGAAACTTGCCTTGGGTTTGATTGTCAATCATATATTAAGATATTTTGTTATAAATTTTCCTTACAAAATAACCTTTAAGATTGAAACAATCAAGACTTTCCATTTGTGAAATCCAAATCAGATTACTAGCAGTTGTTTTCGTTCTGAGTTAGCGTCAAAGTTTGGATAAAGTTTGGTTCTTGACTCGCCTTCAGAACTTAAGTCGGGATAAGTTGATCTACAGAACTTTAATCTTTCAATACAAACCAAAGTTCTTCGTCTATCATATATAATTTTTGAACTTCATCTTTGTGGTATAGAATATGAACTTCTCCTACTGAATCATGTAAAGTTTGAACTTCCAGATTATAATTCACTGGATTTAAATATTGCACAGCATTTGTCAAAGTTACAAAATTCTCATAAACAGCTTTGTCAACTTCAAAATTTATTAGGAAGTTTTCTCAATATTTACCACAAGATTTAATCGGCTTGAACACTAAGTCTTCTTGGATATAATTCACGAGTAAACCAAACGTGGATGTCACACCATTAGCATTTGCTCACAAGCAAACCTCAGCTTCAGCGGCAAAACAAGGCATGAAGAGCCACTTTGCATTCGTCTTTACGACAGACCATAGCCCTTGAGAATATATATATATATATAAAAGCCACCGGCCTGGACAACAACAAAAAAAAGTCCAAGTTTACTCTATCTTTTTTTTTCTTTTTCTATTATTTTGTCTGACACATGTTAATTAAGTTCATACGTAAGTCAAAGTCCTCGCTCATACTTTCCTATTTTGATGGCCAAACACACCAACGCAGATTCGGACTTTAATTCAAAAGTCGATTTCCTTCCTTCTTTTTTTTTTTTTTTTTTATCTTCGATATTCAACTTTTCGCTTTAAGCTCAAACTTGAGATATATCCTAATAATCTCCATCTTGACTCGACATTTGAGCGAAGTCATAACCGTTGTAATAGCATCTGAATTTCACTACTACTCTCCCACAATTCCTATGGGCTCAACTGCCATAAATGTTTTTAAGTCCAAGCCTCGCTTAAACTTTACCATAGTCGTAGACCTCATCAAAACACCAACTACACATGCACCTTTAACTACTCCACGAGAATTTTCCGACATGACCTCCTTTACCACAGATAAAGCAAAACATCATTGCATTCATATCTGTCAAGAGGTCGAATACACACCTTGTCAATATTAGAAGTTACGGCAATTGTTGGTTCTTTAGGCTGTACCTTGCTATAAGCACCATCTGTGATGAATACCAAGCTAGTACCCACTACCTCAGGAGTTTCTGGTTGCAACTCCACCTCAAGCTGAACACCGTTCAGATCCGTATAAATACTGCTAGTAACACTCATAATCAAAAGTACTGGAAACTCATTTAATGTAACTAATAGGTGAATTTAATTTCGAGCACTACAACCTGATAGCCCCGCTCACCTTGTGAATAACCTAGGAACATGCACTTTCTTGCCCTTTCATCGAACTTACCATCATTTACTCAAACATAACATAGTCAACCAAATATTCTAATAACATAATAATTAGTAACGTTACTTGACCACACTTCTTCGAGAGTCTGACATCCAATCACAGTTGATGAGAATCTATTCTTCAGGTAACTTATTATACTAAGCGCGTCTACTAGATATCTTTTAGCCATACCAGCACTAGAGAGTATTTTATGGGCCATCTCTAGTAATGTTCTGCTCATCAACTTTACAACCTGTTGTGGTTTATTAGCACTAGTGCAGTATTTCACTATGCCTTCCTTCATGCAGAATTCATTTAACAACGTCGAGCAAAACTCCATGATCCTGTCGGTCTGCATATGCTTCATTGTTTTACTAGTCTCCTTTTCGATCAAAACTTTTAAATACATGATCTTGATAACAGCATCAAACTCGTGCCTAAGCACAAATACATACGTCTTCCTCGAGTAGTCATCAACAACTATTAGCATAAATCTAACACTTTTCCTCAACGGAAACCACTAAGTTTATGCAATTTCCATGGTTTCTTTGATAACTGTATTGAGTAGCACTTTCGACGTTTGATTTAAATCACAACACCTGCATACATTCAGTTCATTAGAAACATAACCACATAGCAAATTTCTTTCACTTAGAACCTTCAAACTTCTCTCACTAATGTGTCACAAATGCGTATGCCACAATTCAAACTCTCAAATAAATGCATTCAACGTCTCCACAACGAATTCCATCACTATCTTACCTTGAAGCTATATAGGCCATTGTGCTTGATTCCTTTCATTATAACCAAGGCACCTCAGACAACCTTCAAAATTCCACATTCTGAAGAATACCGACACCTAGCTAAATCCAAGATACTCAAGGAAATCATATTTTTCTTCAATTCTAGAATATGCATCACTTCAGTCAATGTCCACACGATACCATCATGCATTATGATTCTAACATCACCAACACCTATAACATTGCACTCAGAGTTGTTCTCCAATCGTACTTTACTACTATTCGTGCATTGATAAGTATTAAACCAGTTCTTATTTGGTGTAGCATGAAAAGAACAATTAGAATCCATAATTCATCCATCGAACGATGAATAATCAGTGACAAATAATACATAATCAGCATTATTCAAATTACTATCGGCTATAGCTGCAACATCGCAAACTTAACTATAATTCCCTTACCCTTGTCGTTTTTCAGCTTAAAGCAATCCCTTCTAAGATGACCCTTCTTGCCACAACTCCAACAAATAGAACCACTAGTCCTAGATTGACTACATCTATTCGAGTTTATACCACTTCTGCTAATGCGTGTACAAGTTCTTCCTTTATTTTCACATACTAAGCAATAGATACAGATTCGCCATATTCTCTTCTATGGATGTCCTCACTCAAAATCAAATCTCGAATTTCATCAAACGTCAAACTTGTTGACCCAACAATAACAATAGTATTCCAACTATTAAGCAATTCGGACAATATAATCAAATCACGTACCTCATCTTCAAAGTTAATCTTAACTGAACTCAATTGACTAACAATCACATTAAATTCATTGATATGATCAGTAATAGACACACTTTTGCTTATCTTTAAGTTAAACAGACATTGCATCAAATAGACCTTGTTGATTGCAGAGGGCTTCTCATACATGTTTGACAAGGCTTTCATCAAACCTGTAGTGGTCGTCTCTTTCACGATATTAAACGCGAATAACACCCAAAGCTTGTTCATCCAACAATTCCTAGTCAACTTGCTTTATTGTCTTTGGCTTCTCCCCAGACAGAGGCAAGTGCAATTTCATATGATATAGATGAATTCTTAATCTGCATCTTCCAGAAACCAAAATCCTTCCCATCAAATCTGTTGATTTTCATTTTTCCTTCTTTTGTCACCATCGATTCGCTTCAACTCAGCCAAACCTGGCTCTGATACCAATTGTTGTGAAAGCAATCGATCGAATAATAAAATAGACAGAACAAAAAAATAAATCAGATATTAGAATTACGTGATTCGATCATAGTAATCTACGTCCACGGGAGAGCAGCAACAAATTTCATTATAGATCAAGTGATACAATGGAGATTACAACCACACTCGAGTCACTCAAACACTTTCAGTATTTCCCAAGCTCCAATTACACCTAATAACTCACGTAATATTTAGCCCCACAATTCCTCATGAAATAATCTCTCAATCTCATAAATGAATTATACATAAATCTTACCATAAAATTTAATCGGCTTGAACACTAAGTCTTCTTGGATATGATTCACGAGTAAACCAAATGTGGATGTCACATCATTATCATCTCCTCGCAAGTAAACCTCAGCTTCGGCGGCAAAACAAGGCATGAAGATCCAGTATGTGTTTGTTTCTATGACAGACCATAACCCTTGAGTATATATACAAGCCACCGGCAGGGACAACAACAAAAAAAGTCCAAGTTTCCTCTTCACTCTTTTTTTTCTTTTTCTATTATTTTGGACACATGTTAATTAAGTCCGTACGGAAGTCAAAGTCCTCATTCATACTTTCCTATTTCGATGTCCAAACACACCAACACAGATTCGGTCTTTAATTTGGAAGTTGATTTCCTTCATTCTTTCTTTTTTCTTTTTTATCTTCGAAATTCAGCTTTTTCGCTTCAAACTCAAATTCGAGATATATCCTAACAATTTGGACGTAAGGAAAATTAGTACAGCGCAACTGACCATAGTTATGAGAAATCTATATCATAAACCGTTGCTTCATTCCTGCTGTATTCAAGGTAGATGGTCGCCATGTTTCAACTGTCTATACTGTCCCAAGATTAGCACTCTATGAAGTTTTGTCTTTTACTGCTGGAGCATCATGTCCACCCTCGAAATTGTGCAAGTGCATATGTGATGCTAACCAATTCTGAACTCATCTCTCAGATTGTTTTCGTCGAGAACAAAAAGAGTGCTACTCTGCTCGGGGACATCGATGAAAGCCAACTCCCGGATGTTTACGGAGGCAGGTTGCAACTTGTTCCCATTCAAGATAGCTAAATTCTACTCAGATTACACGAATTTTCTCCTTTTTTCTTCTCTGGCCGTGGGCCTATACTACAGAATATGAAGAAGATGTTATATGGCAAAATGTGGAACAATAGCCAAATTCACGGCTTAACTGTCCTGACGATAGGTATGTCTCTCGGTATTTAAATTCTTTGTTTGAGGGATTTCTAATGTGATCGCTTAAAAAACTTGTGGGGTTAATATACCAGATAGTGGGGTCCAATGTACTCTTTTTTTTTTTTTTGGGTCTAATGGTCCAAATGTACTCTACTCTTCTTAAAAAATGATTTGTTATGCATGTCCACTAGGAGCTTTCAGTGAGGGCTGCTTGACCTAGAAACCGGCTAGAACCAGCTTGTTTAATTTGATACCAAGCCGGTTCTTAGGAAAATCAATTTGATTCAGGATCTTCAAGAACCTAACATCGGCTTAGGACCAGTTGACTTCTTGATTTTAAGGTCGGAATCGTCAGGTCCACCTAGGAACCTACGATCCCGCATAAATCGATTCTCCCTTTATTGAAGAAATAAATTTTGCACTTCCCGATATTCAAGTCACGGGCTACAAATCACTTAACTAAGGAAAGTCCTTTATTAGCCATAGTTTTCCAATTATAAAATGTAATTATCAACTTTTAGCTTTACAAATGAAAAAGGAATTTGAATAGCTTTGGTACCTAAGACTCGACTTGGAGCCAGCCAGTTCATTTCTTGATTGTTAGTCGAGAACCGATAACCCTAATGTCCATTATGAAATGATAATAGAGTATAAGAAATATTTTTTGGGTTAAGTATACTTTTGATCCACTAATTTCTATCAAATGTTATACTAGGTTGTTGATTTCTTTTATTTTTATTTTTTTGCAATCAAGTCATCTATCTTCCTGTGGTGGAGATGCAAACAACATCGAGGATAGAATCCAAACTATGGCTGTTAGAAACAGAAATCGTTGTATGTTTCTATTAAACTTAGTTGGGGTATATAAATGCCCAAGAGTATATTCTAGAAGATTTACTAGAAAAAAAAAAGAAATAAACAAAATACAAAAACTTTCTAATTTCTAAAGATAAGATTTCAAATCTTTTAAAATTGATTACCCTATATTTGGTAGATATATATTTGGTTGATACACCCCCTCAAGTTGAAGAATCAAGACTACGAATCTTCAACTTGTATGGTAAAAATGCAAAATATGCTTTGGAAAGAGCTTTGGTGAGAGCATCAGCTAGTCTTCACTCTTTTTTTTTTTTTCTATTATTTTGGACACATGTTAATTAAGTCCGTACGGAAGTCAAAGTCCTCATTCATACTTTCCTATTTCGATGTCCAAACACACCAACACAGATTCGGTCTTTAATTTGGAAGTTGATTTCCTTCATTCTTTTTTTTTTTTTTTTTTATCTTGAAATTCAGCTTTTTCGCTCAAACTCAAATTCGAGATATATCCTAACAATTTGGACGTAAGGAAAATTAGTACAAGTAGAATGACCATAGTTATGAGAAATCTATATCATAAACCGTTGCTTCATTCCTCTTTGTATTCAAGGTAGATGGTCGCCATGTTTCAACTGTCTATCTTTGTCCCAAGATTAGCACTCTATGAAGTTTTGTCTTTTTCTTTGCTGGAGCATCATGTCCACCCTCGAAATTGTGCAAGTGCATATGTGATGCTAACCAATTACGAACTCATCTCTCAGATTGTTTTCGTCGAGAACAAAAAAAGAGTGCTACTACCTTTCGGGGACATCGATGAAAGCCAACTCCCGGATGTTTACGGAGGCAAAGGTTGCAACTTGTTCCCATTCAAGATAGCTAAATTCTACTCGGATTACACGAATTTTCTCCTTTTTTTTCTTCTCTGGCCGTGGGCCTATACTCTAGAATATGAAGAAGATGTTATATGGCAAAATGTGGAACAATAGCCAAATTCACGGCTGAACTGTCCTGACGATAGGTATGTCTCTCGGTATTTAAATTCTTTGTTTGAGGGATTTCTAATGTGATCGCCTAAAAAACTTGTGGGGTTAATATACCAGATAGTGGGGTCCAATGTACTTTTTTTTTTTTTTTTGGTCTAATGGTCCAAATGTACTCTACTCTTCTTAAAAAATGATTTGTTATGCATGTCCACTAGGAGCTTTCAGTGAGGGCTGCTTGACCTAGAAACCGGCTAGAACCAGCTTGTTTAATTTGATACCAAGCCGGTTCTTAGGAAAATCAATTTGATTCAGGATCTTTCAAGAACCTAACATCGGCTTAGGACCAGTTGACTTCTTGATTTTAAGGTCGGAATCGTCAGGTCCACCTAGGAACCTACGATCCCGCATAAATCGATTCTCCCTTTATTGAAGAAATAAATTTTGCACTTCCCGATATTCAAGTCACGGGCTACAAATCACTTAACTAAGGAAAGTCCTTTATTAGCCATAGTTTTCCAATTATAAAATGTAATTATCAACTTTTAGCTTTACAAATGAAAAAGGAATTTGAATAGCTTTGGTACCTAAGACTCGACTTGGAGCCAGCCAGTTCATTTCTTGATTGTTAGTCGAGAACCGATAACCCTAATGTCCATTATGAAATGATAATAGAGTATAAGAAATATTTTTGGGTTAAGTATACTTTTGATCCACTAATTTCTATCAAATGTTATACTAGGTTGTTGATTTCTTTTATTTTTATTTTTTTTGCAATCAAGTCATCTATCTTCCTGTGGTGGAGATGCAAACAACATCGAGGATAGAATCCAAACTATGGTGTTAGAAATGTAAATCGTTGTATGTTTCTATTAAACTTAGTTGGGGTATATAAATGCCCAAGAGTATATTCTAGAAGATTTACTAGAAAAAAAAAAAAAAAAGAAATAAACAAAATACAAAAACTTTCTAATTTCTAAAGATAAGATTTCAAATCTTTTAAAATTGATTACCCTATATTTGGTAGATATATATTTGGTTGATACACCCCCTCAAGTTGAAGAATCAAGACTGCGAATCTTCAACTTGTATGGTAAAAATGCAAAATATGCTTTGGAAAGAGCTTTGGTGAGAGCATCAGCTAGTTGGTCAGCTTTTGAGATAAACTGCAAACTGAGTTGTCATTTGGCAACGCGATCACGAACCAAGTGGAAGTCAATTTCAACATGTTTGGTACGAGCATGGAAAACTAGATTTGCAGACAGATAAGTGGCACCAATATTATCGCACCAAAGGATAGGGGGACCTTGAAAAGGGAACCCAAGCTCTTGAAAGAGTGACTCAAGCCAAATGAGTTCAGTTGCAGCATTGGCAAGAGCTTTATACTCATACTCTGTGGAAGAGCGCTACGGTTTGTTGTTTTCTAGAGCTCCAAGAGATCAAATTAGGACGAAGAAAAATAGCATACCCTCCAATTGACTTCCTGTTATCAGAGCTACCAACCCAATTCGCATTAGAAAAAGCTTGCAAGCGATTATCATTTGGATCGGGAAAGAAGCAAACCAAATGACCTTGTATGTTTGAGATAGCGCAGTATGTCGTTTCACCATTGGCCAGTGGTCTTTAGTAGGTGCATGCATGAATTGACAAACTTTATTAACAGCGAAGGAGAGATTTGGTCTTGTCAATGTCATATATTGCAAGGCACCAACTATAGACTGATACAAAGTAGGATTGGACATCAGAGCATCCCTTTTCTCATATGGTTTTGTAGTCATGGCCATAGGAGTTTGGACAAGCTTGCACTCAGACATCCCAGCCTTGTGAAAATGATCATCAATATAACGTCCTTGACAGAGGAGCAACTCGTTAGAGTGAGGGGCGGCCTCTATCCCAAGGAAGAAGTGGAGCGGGCCAAGATCCTTAATGGAAAACTCTGCGGATAATGTCTCCAAGATTGCATTGATAGTAGAAGATGCATTTCCTGTAACCAGAATATCATCAACATAGATCAAAAAATAAATGACATCAGGGCCTTTTCAATAGATAAATAATGAGAGATCTGTTTATGATGTTAAGAATCCCAAATGAAGCAAAAACTGTGAGAGTCATTGAAACCAGGCTCTCGGAGCTTGCTTGAGACCATATAGAGAACGATGCAACTTGCAAACATAATCACGACAAGTTGGGTCTTGAAACCCAGGGGGTTGTTCCATGTACACCTCTTCAGAAAGAATCCCATGTAAGAAAGCATCGTGTACATCCAATTGTCGCACTTGCCACCCTTGAGAGATAGCTAGAAATAATATAGAGTGAACAATGGTAATATTCACAACCGGACTGAAGGTTTCTATATAATCCAAGCCATGTTGTTGATGAAAACCCTTAGCGACCAAGCGAGTTTTATAACGCTCAAGACTACCATCCGTTTTGCGCTTAACTATGTAAACCCACTTATACCCAATGAGGTTCATGGAGAAAGTGCGAGGGACCAAAGACCATGTACCATTTTTTAACAAGGCATTAAATTCATCAGTCATAGATGCATGCCACTCAGGGATTTTGTTGGCTTGGGTGAATGAGGTTGGTTCGATGAGAGGGGTGGTGGCAATATTAGTTTGAGGAGGACAAGAGCGAAGTTGCATGGTGTGGGTATGTGTTGGCCTGGGGGGGGGGGCGGCGGCGGTGGAGAGGATGATGAGGAAGGAGAGTGATAAATGTCATGGAGGGGTCTGGTTCTTAAGGTATGGGAGATGAATGAATCGGTATTAGACAACATTGTGGGAGTCAGTGGATGAGTCTGTGTTCTCACTATATTGGTAGGCGGAGGAACGCCAATAAGAGCTGAAGCCCACGGTACCAGGACAGGTGTAGAAAGCGATGAATTAGGTGATGGATCAAGAATGGAAGGAGTTGCAAAGGGAAAACAAGTTTCATCGAAATGAACATGTCAAGCAATGTATAAATGATTAGTGATATGGTCAAGACAGCGATGCTCTGTGTGAGAGGAACTATATCCCAAGAAAATAAAAGGAATGGAGCGGAAATCCATCTTATGGGCATTATACGGACGTAGATAAGGGAAACAACGACACCCAAAGATTTTTAAGAAGGAATAATTCGGAGGGTGATTGTAAACCATTTGAAAGGGGCAGATGTGATTAGTGACCTTGGACGGCATCCGATTGATGAGGTAGACTGCTGTTTCAAATGCGTAGTGCCAATATTGGTAAGGGACGGAGCCATGAGCTAATAATGTTAGACCAGTTTCAACTATATGCCTATGACGACGCTCAACTGCCCCTTGCTATTCATGAGTACGAGGGGCGGAGATGCGATGAACAATATCAATTTTTGAGAAAAAGGAGGGGAGGGCACGAAATTCCCCACCCAAGTTTGTTTGAACGGCTTTTATTTTTCATGAAAATTGACGTTCAACAAGAGCTTTTTTTTTTGGTCGATAACAATAGCTTGGAATGTATGAAAAATAGAGTAAACATCTGACTTTACTTTAAGAGGATAAAACCAAATAAATTTGGTGCAATCATGAACAAAAATAACGAAATAGAGATGACCATCAGTTGAAACAAAATGAGAAGGACCCCAAACATCACTATAAATTAAATCCGTGGAAATAAACTACGAGTTGAAGATAATCTTAAGGATTGACAATTAACCTTGCCCAATTGACAAGCTATACATAACTGACTCAACTGTGTTGACTGACACGACAAATTATTCTGTTTGATCATAAATCGTAAGAGACGCTCATGGGGATGGCCAAGACGTTGATGCTAGCCATCCATGGAAGTCCGTTCCGCAATACTGGCAATAGGCATTGAATATTGTTGTGGTATGATGTAAAGACCACCACTACTTGGGCCAAAAAGAAGAACCGCCTTGGTCACTAGATCCTTAACAAGAAAGTGGGTAGGATAGAATTCAAAGAAGACATTATTGTCAGACGCAAATTTTTGAACTGAAAGTAAACGTTTAGAAATATAAGGGACATAAAGAACATCATTTAAACATAAAGAAAGATTTGAAATAGAAGAGAGAATAGAAGAAGTATCAATATTAGTGATTTTAAGAACCTTACCATTGCCCACGTGTAGTTGATCCGATCTATTATAGGCTTCGTAGGAAGAGAGGGATTGTATGTCAAGTGTGACATGATGGGAGGCACCAGTGTTAGAGTACCAAGGTACAGTGTTGGTAGGTGTAGGTAAAAGAGGGGGAAGGGCATGGCTTTGGTTCCATTGACATGAACATAGAGGTTCTGTCCCTTGAGAAATGGGATAAACTGTGATTTTCATAGCAAGTAATTGGTTGCCGTGAGACGTAGGGAAAGAAAGTGATGAGCAGATCCAAATGGAGGAAATGTAGAAGATAGGTTTGTAATAGCAGTTATGGTGGTGGTGGTGGGGGAATTCTCTAGGGCTATATTGACCACTAAAAAGAAGAAGAAGATGATGATGAGGAAGAAGAAGAAAGCTAGGGTTGAAAAGAGGTGTTAGCCCTAGATAGCTCTGATACCATGTTGAAACAGAAATCACTGTATGTTTCCATTAAGCTTAGTTGGGGTATATAAATACCCAAGAGTACATTCTAGAAGATTTACTAGCAAGAAATAAATAAATAAAATACAAAAACTTTCTAATTTCTAAAGATAAGATTCCAAATCTTCTAAAATTGATGACCCTATATTTGGTAGATATATATTTGGTTGATACCGACTGTGTTTGGTTCAGCTTTTTCAAGTGGTTCCAAAGCCCTTTGGAGAAAATTTAGGGTGTTTGACAAAATTTTTTGGCCCCTTTTAATTAAATGCTAACATTGGCAAAGCTGAAAACCCAAGGTAAGGGAGAACCTATAGTAGGCTTGTAGCATTTTCAAAATGCTATTATAGGGATTTAATGACTTTTTTTCTTTTCAATAGTGCCCTCACTGATAATTATGCATTCCACTTTTGCCTTCAAAATATATCGTTTATCTTTTTAACCATGTCTATCACCTTCTTCAACCATCGTCTTTACACTCACTAGTTGCTAAGTAGTTGAAATCAAGTCACTAGTCGCCAAGGTCAACGGTCAATGTCCAAGTCGCCTAGGTCGAGGGTTGACCCATCATCTTCTTCAACCCATCATCATCTATCTTGTACAATCCTTCAACCGTAGTTGCCGAGGTCGCACATCCTCGTTGGCCCTCGCTTGGGTTGTGCCAACCGTCGAAGGGCTAGATCTAAGTCATCCTAAGGTCGCACAACCTCGGTAGCCCATCATCTAGTGTGGCATGATCAATCTTAGGTACTGGACAGTAGCCAACGCGAGAGAGTTAAGGTTTTGATGGAGTAGAAGCGAAGGAACTCATTAAATTTTACCATGAGAGCTAAGGTAAGATCTAAAACTACACCAGTGCCTTAGCCCTCTCTTCAACGAAGGAGGCGAACGGTGCCCTTTGTTTTTTTTTTTTTTCAAAATTTGAATTTCAAATTACTTTGCAAAAAATTACACCAAATTTTACTAACCAAAGGCTATTTGCTTTGAGCAAAATAACTTGAGCCAAACGCAGCCGATTGCTCCTTCCTATTTTGTGTGTGATTGTGCTTGTGTGAGAGAGATTATTTTTTTATTCTAATTTTTTCATTTATCTTTTTAGTTAAATTTACACAAAACCCCATGAACATTATGTGGTAGTACATGTCTCACCTGAGCTTTCAACTATTAAACAATATTTTTGAAAATTTTATTTTGTTATAGTTGTTAACCCTCACTTTTTTTTTTCCGATAGTGTGTGTTATGCACGTGACTTTAATGGGTAAGAGTATATTTTCATCTTATTTTTTGAAGGAAAGCTCTTTTTACCCAATTTTTTAAGAAAATGAAAATATAGAAACAGGAAGAAAACTAAATAAACTAAGATTACTAACAATAGAAGAAATGAATATAAATAATAAAATTAAACAATAGAAATAAATTGTAAAATCATATAAATTTAGCGGTTTTAATAGAGTTAAATGATATTTTAAGAAAAAAGAACAAACACAATCTAAATAAAAAGTGCAAAGTAACAAAAAATTGATGAGTTATTATGTATATTTAAAGGGTTAACTTAGATAAAAAGTGATTGATTAACAAAAATGCTATAAAAATTTACAAAAGGAAATGATGTCCTCAACTCATAAAAGGAAATGATTAACTGATATTTAAAGTGATTTTCTTATATATATTTTTATTCATTTTTTTGTATTAATTGATTATCCAAAAACATATAATGATTATCCAATTTTTGTTATTTGTCCTTTTTCCTCTTTACTTGCTACTTATTTCTGTTTCTTTTTTTATTTATCTTTTTATCAATTTTAAAAATCCCAATTTCAAAATAATTATTAGCATTTTATTTTTATACCAGTGTTTTAGTTATGTTATTTTTTTTTCAATTTCTCTATTTTTTTCATTGCTAAAAAAAGCAAGATTAAAAGAGAGATTTCTAATCCAAAAAATGAGATGAAAATAAATATTTAGCGCTTAATTTCCTTTCAATTTCATGGACACTACCAAACAGAGAAAGTCAATCCCTTTTCAAGGGAAAAGACTTTCTTGTAAAATGCTTTCCTTTTACATAAAGTTTTTCACGAAATAAACATCGTGGAACTTGTGTTCTTCTTCATCGCACTTTCACTGCATCACCTTTGTAGCTCATTAGTGTATGTCTTGCGAGTTGCAACTGGCCAAGAAAGACAGAGATGTTTATTACAAGCAAAACTTACGAATTAGGTTTAATTCACGAATTAAGTTTAGAGACAATATTATACAAATTAAAATTTTATGGATTACATTGCATGTTGGATTAAAGTTCTGGGACTACATTAAAAAAATAAAAAATTCATGGACCACATTGCACATTAAGCTAAAGTTCATGGACTGTTTATGTCATTTTCCCTTACTAAAATACAAAGGGAGGGCCTTGCTTTTTACCTGTTTTTTTTTTCTCTTTTCCTGCCTTCTAAAATTTATTGATAAATAATCTTAAATAGAGTGGGTCTTTTTTTCCTTCTAATACTGATTTCGTGCACTTACTGATATCTATTTATTAATTATATTGACAATACATGGCTTATAATCAGAGTTGAGAGAATGTTCCTGTTTATGGCTGTTATATGGCTGGTTTGGTTCGTGTTCATATACGTAACGTGCTAGCGGTGTGGCTCAATAAAATCAGGCGTGAATTCCCAGCTTGGCATTTGAATAACTTGTCGAAAGCGATTTTTCAGCTGAAAATTGAGTTATATAGCGAAAGGAACGATTTTTTTACTTGAATATCATATAATCCACACACACACTTCCCACGCCCGTGCATAAAAAAACAAAATTTTGCAGAGAAGGGGAATTGGTTGGAAGCATGGAAGTGATGGAGAAAGTAGGAGGAGAAGGGAAAGAGTGGTTAAGATGAGAGAGAGATATTGAGCGAGAGAGTCAAAGAGGCGTTGGAAGTTGGTATCTAATGCCTACTAATGACAATATCAACACCTGTTTATTTATAAACGAGTATTTTATAAGGACAGAACGAGTATAATTGCATGGTCATGGTTTTATATTTTTCGAGCGAACAAATAAAAGTGAAAAAGTACATGGGAAATAATTCTAGTGCTTTATTTACTACTCTGTCCATGTGTAATGTGCTGCTCTTTTCCTTCCATATCAATAATTTGACCTCATTTTTGTTTTTGCTGTTTACAGATTATATGTATCAAGATAGAGTAACTAATAAACAGTATATCTAAATTAAGGGTTAATACCACGAAAAATCCCAAACTGATACATTTGTGATAAATTTACCACAAATTAATTTTTTGACCACAAAAAATCCCAAACTAGTATACCTGTGACAATTTTACCCTTCGTTAGTTTTCGTTAAATTTTACTGTCAAATTTTTGAGTTAGATAACATGTGACAGTTAACTGGTGTACCGGTTTAGAGTTTTACCTTCCGTTTGTTATAGGTATACCAGTTTGTGATTTTTTATAGCATTAATCCAATTTAATGAAGGGTAAAATAATCACAAATGTACCACTTTAGGGTTTTTAGCGGTCAAAAAATTAGTCTTAGGTAAATTTATCACAGGTGTATCAGTTTGGGGTTTTTCTCGGTCAAAAAATTAGTTTTTGATAAATTCGTCAAAGATATACCAGTTTGAAATTTTTTATGATATTTATCCCTAAATTAATTATTTGATAATTATATCAAGAGCCCAGGTCTTGCGTCAAGTCCTCGCCAAGCCCCGCCAATTCATTGTTGGGCCTCAAGAAATGGTCAGCTTCGCCCAACGGGCCTCCAAGGAGTCCAAGTCACTCCCTACTTTGGCCGAGCTGGCTTGCCGAGCTGGTTAACTGCTCATTAAACAGGTTGCAAACTCAACGTCGATTCATCGTCTAGTTGGATTTTGACTCGCATCTTATTCTATCCGCGAGATCAATAGGAGAAAGTATTCAGTAGTTGCATAGTACCGTACCATGGGCTAACGTATCATGTATATTTCCTTATCTTCTCCATTAAGCCCAATCCCGACTTGACACGTGTCAATGACCTGAACAAGTATAAAAATAAAGATACAAAATCTAGCTGGAATTGTCCTCTCTCTTCCCTCATCTTCTCCATCTACAGCCATCTCCTCCATCTGCAGTCGTCGGCGGCATTGCATCCAAGCCAAATGCTTCTGTGCAGCTGTGGCTGAGCCACCCTCTGTTGTCGCGGCGGCTCGCAGTTGTTGCCGTCCATGGATGAGCACCTAGATCTGACCAACGGCTCGCAGTAGTCGTCGTGAAGGCTTGCGTCTATGGATGCCCCCAATTTGAAGGTGGACGAAGAAGAAGATGATCTCGAGGGGGATGATAAAGAAGTGAGGACCATCGGTATGCCCTAGATATGAGCTCGCGTTTGTGGATACTCTAAATCTGGAGGTTAACGAAGAAGAAGATGATCTTGCGGTGGCTTGGGCATGGACCATGGCTCCATATCTGGCGATGGATGAATATGGCCACGAGAGACGATGAAGGGGGCAGCTCTGCTTACGAGCCGCAGCGACAATTGAGGGATGGCTTGGCATGGACCTCCCGAACGCCTAACTTCGAGCAACGACGAAGGGGTGGACACAGAACTACCGTAGATAGAGAATGAGGAAGAGAGAGAAAAAGGGAGGCGGATTTTTTTTATTTTTTATTTACTTGCCACGTCATAGACATGTGTTAATGTATTATTGGATTTTGGCACATAAATGCTTGCCACGTTAACATACGAAGCGGTACCATACAACCACTGAATACTTACTCGTTGGGAACAGTAATATTTGGTCATAGTACCACGTCATAGGCTGGCGAGGCAAGTTCTTATGTGCCAAAATCTAATCATACATTGACACGTATCCAAGACGTGGCAAGTAAATATAAAATATTAAAATATCTACCTCTCTTTTTGTCTCTCTTCCTCCTCCTCCATCTACGGTTGTTTCCCGCCTACCCCTTCGTCGTTGCTCGTGGTCAGGCATTTGGGAGGTCCATGGCCAAGCCATATCTCCGTGGTTGTCGCGGCTCGCAAACAGAGTCACCCCCTTCATCATCGCTCGTGGCCATATTTGTCCGTCGCCAGATTCTGAGCCATGGTCCATAGTCAAGCCACCGCAAGAACATCTTCTTCTTCGTCCACCTCCATATATAGGGTATCCACAAACACGAGCTCAGATCTGGGGCATGCAGATGGTCATCACCTCTTGTTCATCCACCCCGAGATCATCTTCTTCTTCGTCCACCTCCAGATTGGGGCATCTATAGACGCAAGCCTCCGCGACGACGATTGTGAGCCGCCGCTTAGATCTAGGTGGCTCGGCCATGGACGGCAACGACTGCGAGCTACCGTGACAGAGGGTGGCTTGGCCATGAATGCACAGCAGTAGTTAGCTTGGAAGCAATGCCATCGACTCCGCTGGCAACTGTAGATGGAGGAGGTGGCTGTGGATGGAGAAGATGGAGAAGAAAGAGATCAATTCCAGTTAAATTTTTATTTTTTTGTTTATTCAAGTCATTGACACTTGTCAAGTTATGATTGGGTTTCAATAAAAACTACATGCCGCGTTAGCCTATCACGTGGTGCTCTGCAACCACCGAATACTTTCTCGATCAGTAGAGTATTTCATAAGCTTGAGTTTACCTATTTGGACGTAGGCTTCCAAGTTACTGAAAAGATATATATTACCCTCGTGCATGAATTTGATAAACAGAAACTACAGTCAAAATTTTTAGGTACCTTCTTTTGCGCTTAAGAAAAGATGATCAGGGTCACGAACAATAGACCAGTGGAGTGCACGGTTGTACATAAAAGAAATTCAAGCCTCTAGTAACTGTGACCGAAAAGGAAGGGAAACAAAAGATAGAATTTGGTATTACTGGAGACAACTTCAAGAAATAAAAATGGAAATTTTTTCTCAATTGGTTATTCAAAGTTGAAGTTCACATCCGTCTAGTTAACTTAAGAATCTAACTAGTAGGAGACATAGCCTCAATGTGACACTAGAAATTCCACATTTATGTGATAATGCAGTTTTTATTGTAGGGAATGACCAATGTGAACCGAGTCACGTGATTTCAATGTAATATTGGCTTTCGAATAGCTTGAAGTTATGTGATAATCGACCTTAACCCATAAGAGGTTACATTTCGACTATGCAAGTAAATGACACGAACACTACAAAATAATAGGGTTGGATAAATGTACATAAGATATTAGACATATCATGAACTGATAAGCAGAAACTTTAAGCAACTTATAGAATATTGGTGCTTCGGCCGACCTAAAGTGTTTCCAATCATAAGCAAACGAATGGACTAAAATGGGTTTCAATGAAGATTGAAAACATATACTAGTTCTTGTCTCGCTAGGCAGGTTTATCCATGTTGGGCCTGTGGAACTTTCACTTCAAATGATGCATGGAAGCTGGTTGAAGGCTGTGATGGCAAAGTTCCCCGGTTAAGGCTCAGTTGGGTTTCATTGTGTGGTTGATCATATTTGGATAGACTGCAGACTATTGGAAAATCGAGAAAGTGGCGCGACATTCACAGTCAATGTGCATCATGCAAACACCGCGAGGAGATCGACGACGAACATGACACTGAACTAGTAAGAGTTGTCTTTTGCTGATAAAACGCAAGTTCCAGACGAGATGAAGGTGATCTGCAGGATAGAGATTAGTATGTGATAAAACATAAAGGTCATTATTATGCAATAGGTTACACAGGAAGTAAAAATTAGGATAGAAATGTAAATGACAGTAATGCAATAATCATGTGAAAAAGCCTTGTTACATGAGTAGGTAAAAGAAAACACGCATATGATGGTGTAAAGACCAATGAATTGCCCTGCAAGTCTGAACTCTTGACAGATGAATGTACTATAAGATGTTGAACCAACTGCCCATTATTAAACGAGTCATTACTAGAGATTAACAATTGTATTAGTTGAGCTATGTTTTATATGCGATTAACAATAGCCGGTCTAAAAATTACTTTAATCTGAAATACCCACTTGGGGAAAATCTTAGGTGACCATCTCTTGTAGGCAAGTCCACAAGAGATGGTCACCTAAGTTGTTGGCAAGTCCACGTCCATCTTTGTTCATTACAACTCAATGTATTATCCGTGCTAATTTACGAGTAGTAGCTAATGTGATGGATCTTGTTCGGGTGAGAAAAGAGATGACCCCTTCGTATCGATTGCAACCCCGATTAACCGAGTTTCGATCAACCGGTACAATGCGAGACCTAAACCACCTGATTGGGGAAAAACCCTACTCTACTTAAGTGAATCTATAATGGATAGAGGATCTCGAGAGAAAATTGAGATCATACCAAAGGCATGTCTTGGGCGGATAGGTCATGGCAAAATACCGGATGGTTCCTACTTCAGAAATCATGCAGAAAACACTTCCCATGGCAATCAGTATGGCCGAAAAAAAGCCTGACCCGACTCGATCTGGACCGATCCGAAGACCAAGGATGATTACTAATCATTGATTGGGTTATGTTCGAGTAAGTCTGACCAGATCCGAACCATTGATATGCCTAATAATTAGGTCAAAGCATAGTATGGAGTGTCCTCGTGGATCACATCGCGCCACAAATGGCAAGGACCATCTCTCGTCCTTTAGATCGGGGTGAGGTTTGACAGCTGGTTGAATGATTTTCGGGCCGACAAGATACGAGTCACATCCTCATGGGGGTACTCCACATACTAAAAAGGCATCTCCCATTCATTGTTATTCAATATCGTAATGAATGACGACTGCCATCGTACCATAGAATGAATGACAACGGCAATCGTGCCATAGACCACATGAGCATCAATATCTTTATATAGATCCCGATTTAGTTCACAAAAAATAAATAATTTTAAAAACATATTTAAGACGGGGGGACTTCCTTGATGATAAAACCGTCCAAGAAGACGGCCACCATTCATTGTCATTCAATATCGTGATGAATGACGACTGCCATCGTACCATAGATCACACGGGCATGAATATCTTTGTTAAGGATCGCTGTACTTCGCGGAGGGAAAAAAAAAATACAAAGAAAAAAAAATTATTTATATCACTTATAATAATTAGTTAATGAAAAGAACATACATTTTTATGAACGATAATCAAAATTATTTTTTAAGTTTTTTTCATTCGATAAATTAATTTTTTGTTCATTCATTTTCGTAAGTGATGCGAGTAATTATTTTTAGTAAATTTTTTTTTTCAAATCATTTATTTTTTCATGAAACAAACGGAGAGCCTTATATATAAGATTCGAGCATATGTTCTTTGTTAAATCGCGTCATGTTTATTATAAATCTTCCTCTTTTGAACAAGATGGGGGCTGGGGCTCAGAGTTCGTGTTGTATGTTAATGCAACTATAGGGATTCCATAACAGGGTAGATAATTCCTTATTGTCGTCAGGGAAAATTTATTATGCATCTAACATAATTGTTGAGAGAAGATGATAAAAATCTCCCAAAGGAATTACCTAATGGGATGAGCTGCGAAAAAGATGTTGGAATTTGCAATAATTGCTAATTTTCCACATTAATACTCATTACAACTAATGTTCCATCTTTTGCTGGACAAGTCATTGATCGGAGTTGCATATGAAAGGATGAGCATATTTTCCGAAAGTTCCATTTCTTGAACATATTCCTAATTTTTTTGAACTTGGAACCTACAATGTCATAGGTTATAGGGTTAATTCTAGAGTTTATCCAAATTTCATCTGTATTATTAGTTACACGATTATAGTAAATCATCACCTTTAATGACCACAATTTACTGCTACAATCCACTGGTCATAACTTATATTTAGACATACAAATAATTATTTTTTGGAATTTGGAACTTACACTGTCACAGGTTACAAGGTTGATTCCAAGGTTTACTCAGTTTTTACCTATATTATTAGTTGCATGATTGTAGTGAATCATCACTTTTAATGACCACAACTTACCGCTACAATCCACTAATCATAACTTATATTTAGATATCAAAAAAAATAAAACATTAACTAAGTAAAAGTCTCAGTCATAAAATGGAAGCTTGGATTAATGGTTTCAGATTATACACTCATCGTAGGATGCTATGGAATACCGTAGGACCGCACGAAAATCCAGATCAAGAAAACACAAAAACTTGTTCCAGATTCCACTTACCTAAAAATCCGAAAGATCCATCAAACGAAATAAATTCTCCTATGTTTTGACCCTAAAACCTGCTCTACATAACCTGGAACCTGAAACTTAGAACCGGACAGGTTTCCGCCGATCAACTTCTCAGGTTCCGGGTTCTACCTTGAAATGTTCACCCCTGATGGCATGGATGTATATTCCATCGCGATTTTATCCTAAATTAATTTACAATCCTACGTCCGTGTGCATCTCGAGTCAAGATTCCCGATACCCTTTGCCGGACTCGGGTCCGTGTGGACCATGTCCATTGCAATCGTAGACGCTACCGAGTCCCGCTTGAGTAATATTATGTAAATGGTGAACGATTGGACGAAAACTTCCCAACAAAAATGGCCAAAAATCTGTGGACTTTTCGCTCGCCCCACCGAAACAAAACAGTCGAGAAGAAGTCAACGGAAGACTTCCCGTATCCGCCACTTCGCACGTGGTCAAAAACGGGGACAAAAAAAGCTTGGAATTTCGCAGACCCAAAATGCCCCTAGACTTTTTCGACCAAAAAAAAAAAAAAAAGCCCCTGCGCTTTCATTACGGCATTGTCAAGCAGCGGAAAAGTCCTTAATTCCTGGAACATTGACTTTTTATCGTAATGGAAGACCGTAAATTAGGTTATTAATGCTTTGAAAATCGATTGGCCTTTCTCAAATGTCGACAACCTCATCTATATTTATATCGTTTAAGTCAAATTAAAAAAAGGCTTGCTGTCGCCTCGCTTTTCACAAGTGTTGATAATATCTCTTTAACACGTTTCCGTGACGGTGAAAAATTTAGGTATTCAAATGTCTTCGTGCATAGTTGCTCGTACTTCTTACGCATCTTCTCTTTGTTTTCCGAGCCTATAACGAGTCGCCAAAAGCAAATTGACCTATACTTTTGATAGTTAGACCGGCAACTTGCTAAACAATTCTCGTCTTATCCCTTATAAAGCTATATAAAATCGGGGCATGTTTGTGTACACTCGAGCAAAAGCATTGCGTCTTCGGCAAAATCCAGAATGCTGTTCAAGTTTTCTAGAAAATCATGAAAAAAATTTGCACTTGAATTTGCGGGTCAACAATTTGGGTACTGCAGAAATTTCGGGGTCTAAAAGGGAAAAAAAAAAAAAGAGGTCAAAATGCGTGAGTAGCACGATAAGATAATCGAGACAGGTCGCGAATGGGCCTTTATAATATCATCGCAACAATCATCGTGGGGGGAGATAGCTAAATAATCTGTCGTGCCGCATCGTATCTAACCCATGTTTCGAACCCTCATCTCTTATTAAGCACGCTTGATAAGTGTATACAAAATACTCATAAATAAAATTTTATATTTCTTTAAATATATATTTAGTAAGTGTATCGATAGCACTATCTAAATATTTTACACATTTGTCCAAAAAAAATGTATATTTTATAATAATAACTTTTTTTCCTGAAAAACAATTTGAGCATGACGGTCCATCAATGGGGATCTACTATTCCCGTTGAATACGGCATCCGCGGGTCGGTCCACCGGCTCAACTGCACTTTCATTTAAAAGGGGTCTTCCTTCGGTCATTAATATCTTCTCCTCCTTCCTCCTCCTCCTGCTTCTCCTTCTTCCTTCTTCTGCTTCTCTCTCTCTCTCTCTCTCTCGCCGGCGAACACTGAAGCTCCGAGCGATTCCCTCCGATTCGAGCGCCGGAGAAATGGAGTTCGCCGACGAGGGCGTGAGCGGCGGAGGAGCTGCCGCGGAGGAGGAGGAGGCGTCGGCGGCGGGGGCGTCGGCGGCGTCCGGGGAGATCAGCGAGGTCGAGAGGAGCAAAATCGGCATCATGCGGGCCGTCGTGGAGCGCGAAGACCCTTCCGCTAAGGTTCTCTCTCTCTTCTTTTTCCGCGACTCCGTCGTCCGTTTCCCGTCGCCTGCCTTCTCCCGTGATTCGCGTGGCCCTGCTGGTTCCCGCGTCGCGTCGGTGTGGAGCTACATTGGGCTTTCTCTAGCTTTTCTGAGCTTCGGATTGGCTTTAGTCGCTGTGGACCGTGTGGTTTTTGGATGTTGTCCATTTGCGAGAGCGGAATGCGTGTCCCGATCGTCGCGAGCCGAGGGAAGTGAATCGATGTTGCTCTCCGCGGCCTTGATCGCGTGTGAATATGTTCCTCATGCCGGAACGAAGCTAGAGAGCAAGATTGACTGCGATTCGAGTTGAGCTGCGTTTCTCGTCCGTAATCCGTTACTCGATTTTGTCGGAATCGGAGCTGTGTTGTCTAGTGCTCTGCGACTAGCTTCCACCCTACGCTAGTGAATCATCCAAATTCGGATGCATGTGTGTTTGAGCAGATAGTCGACAATGTATTCGGTGGTTTCCTTTTCATGTAGCCTCAAAGTTGGAAACTTGGCTAATTTAAATTGGGAGGCCAGTTTTAGGATTTGGTTTCTTAGATCATACCTGTTTTTAGATTGCAAAGTCGGGTCCGTGAATTTAATTTGCCTCGTCATTACGTTACGATTTTTAGTTGCAGGATGCGGATGATTTTATGATACGGAGGTTTCTGCGAGCTCGCGATCTAGATATAGAGAAGGCTTCTAAGCTGTTTCTCAAGTACCTGAGCTGGAGACGGTCTTTCGTCCCCAATGGGGCCATATCGGCATCGGAAATTCCAAATGACCTTGCTCAGCAGAAGTTGTTTATGCAAGGTCTTGATAAAAAGGGACGGCCTATAGTAGTTGTATACGGGGGGTAGACATAATCCTTCCAAAGGAAGTCTTGAGGAGTTCAAGCGTATGATACTTCTCTGATTCTTCCAGATTTTCTTCTAACCAATATGAATTCATCGCATCATGCAATAAGGTACTGAATTCGGCTAAAGTTGAGTTGTTTTACCGAGCGCAGGTTTTGTGGTCTACAGTCTTGAAAAAATATGTTCCAGGTATCTCTTCTCCATATTGAGACTCTGCACATCACAAAAATCTAAAAACATTGGAAACAGACTAATCTTCCAAAAATGAATTCCTTCAGAAGCATTCTGGTCAAGATGTCTAGCCTGTGAAGAACAAAAATTGCATGTGTCACCTTATCGCATGATTGAAAAAGAACGGGCATATTACTTGCAAATGAAGCCCTTAAAGACTATATCTAGAACCAACCTCCCCAATGGGAATAGTGTTGGAAAGTTTCTACTTTCGTAGACCGGTCCCTTACTGGTTTCTTGATTTCCAGTTTTCTAAAAAACCGTGATCAACCCAGGTCTTCCTTTTGCATTCGCTTACCAGTGTTGGTCAAATTTTAGCCAATAACTTGAGATGTTTCTTGGGTGCTGATCTTTCAGAATGCCTGGAGGGCAGGAGAAGTTTCTGGGCATAGCGGATCTTGAAGGATGGGGATACAAAAGCAGTGACGTTCGTGGATACTTAGCAGCACTGTCAATCTTGCAGGTTGAATCTTCTGTCTCCTGCTTTTCTTTTGAATCAGGTTAATGCCGATGAAAACATTAAACTAGAATCCAATACCTCCTTGAACAGTAGAAATGTGAAATTTTGTCTTTAAGGATTGCTTGCACCTTACCTGAAACTAGGTTTTAACAGAATACAAAATGTGCATACTGCGAATTAACTCTTTTGGTTGGTTGATGCCAGGACTGCTATCCAGAGAGGCTGGGCAAGCTCTTTCTTATTCATGTGCCTTACATATTTATGACTGCATGGAGGATGGTTTACCCATTCATCGACCCTAAGACGAGAAGGTATTGTTGGATTTATTACTTCTTGCTCACCATTTGAATCTTGTATATGCTGACTTACTTTCACAGTTCTTCAATTTGATTAGTAAATGAAGATTGCAACTTTTGGAATTCTCCTTCGTATTTATTAGAAGAACACATAAACGTATGAGCCCAATGAACTCCTATTGCGGCTGCAATCATTAAAGAGTAGCAATTTGTACTTCATTGATTTGTTTGGACATAAGGAAAATTAGTACAGCGTCACTGACCATAGTTATAAGGAATCTACATCAGAAACCGTTGCTTCGTACCTGTTGTATTCAAGGTAGATGGTCGTAATGTTTCGACTGTCAAGACTGTCATAAGATTAGCACTCTCTGAAGTTTTATCTTTTAGTGTTGGAGCATCATGTCCACCCTTGAAACTGTGGAGAGTGCATATGTGATGCTAACCGATTCTGATCTTATCTCTCAGATTGTTTTCGTCGAGAACAAAAAACAGAGAACTACTTTGCTCGGGGACATTGATGAAAGCCAGCTCCCGGATGTATACGGAGGCAGTTTGCCACTAGTTCCCATTCAAGACAGCTAAATTTCACTCAGATAACAAGAATTTTCTCCTCATTTCTTCTCCGGCCGTAAGCCTATACTATAGAATATAAAGAAGATATTATATGACAAAATGTAGAACAATAGCCAAAATCCACGGCTGAACTGTCCTGATGATAGGGTTATCTCTCGGTATTTATATTCTTTGTTTGAGTAATTCTTAGTGTGGTCGATTCAAAAACGTATGGGGTTAATATACCAGATGGTGTGGTCCAATCCAATGTACTCCACTCTTCTGGAGAAATGATTCGTTTTGCCCACTCTGAGCATACAATGAAGGTGGTTTGAGCTAGAAACCGACCCGAACCGGCTCGTTCAATTTGATACCGAGCCGGTTCTTAGGAAAATCGATTTGATTCAGGATATTCAAGAACCTAGAATCGGCTTAGGACCAGTGGACTTCTTGATTCCAAGGTCGGAACTGTCAGGTCCATCTAGGAACCTACAATTCCGCATGAACCGATTCTCCCTTTATCATAGAAATAAATTTTTTGCACTTCTCGATATTCAAGTCATGGGCTACAAAATCACTTTAAATAAAAAAAGTCCTCCATTAGACATAGTTTCTAATTATAAAATGTAATTATCAACTTTTGGTTTTACAAATAGAAAAGGATTTGATTAGCTTTGGTAGTTGTATTTCCTTTCTTTTTTGTCTTTTTTTTTTTTTTGGTTTTTTGCAATCAAGTCATCTAACTTTCTTGGTGGAGATGGAGACAGTGGCGAGGACAGAGTCCAGACACTGGATGGATTGCTTGATCCTATTTCCTCTTTTTTGTGGTGGTTGTGTGCCTGCGCGAGGCAGAGAGAGAGATACATATTTTTAGGGAAAATTACACAAACCACACCAATGAACTTTTGGTGGCAATAAATACCCACGTGACCTAAAAGAACTATGAAATAATATCCCTTATATAATTAATTTTGTTATGGCTGTAATTCCTCAATTGTTTTTCCCTCTACATGTCTTGCAAGTTGTGACTAGCCAAAAAAGAGAGATGTTTATTATTACAAGCAAAAGGGATAATGACATATATAGTCCCTAAACTCTTGCCCAATGTGTAATTTAATCTCTGAACTTTTAATTTGTTTAATGTAGTCTCTAAACTTTAAGTTAATGTTCAATGTGGTCTTTGAACTTTTAATTTGTTCAATGTAATTTCTGAACTTTTGATGCATGTTCAATTAAGTCCCCGAACTATATGAAAATATTCAATGTAGTCCCTGAATTTGAATTAATGGAAAAAACTGCATTGAACATTTTCATATAGTTGAGGGACTGAATTAAACATGTACCAAAAGTTCAGAGATGATATTGAGTAAATTAAAAGTTCAGGGATCACAATGCACATTAGATTAAAGTTCATATATGACATTGAACAAATTAAAACTTCAGAGATCAAATTGCACATTGAATCAGAGTTCAGGAACTGTTTGTGTCATTTTCTTTAAGCGAAACTAACGAATTAGGTTGAATTTATTCATTGCAACTAAAACTACGCATCGCAACTATGAATCTTGTCACTACTTCTTGGTTATACTTTTTCGCCTTTATACCATGTTGGGCTGAGCATCTCGTTCGAGCTCTCTTGCGTGTTCAATCACCTGAAAGGCTCTTCATAGATTAATCGATATAGTGCTAATTGCCCATCACTAGGAACATCATAGACTACTGACCTCTAGCAATTTTCCTGCTTACATAGTGTCATCTGCTTACTCTGTCTAAGTTCAATCCTGCTGCCAGTGAGTGATCCATCACCAGAAGTCTTTGTAAGAGCATGGCCCTTTACTAAAATGGTGGAAACAGTTCAGATCTCGGACAACAATCTGTCTTTGAAATACATCCGACACGTGCTTCATAAAAGAGTGGCAATCATGACAAATTTGGATATTCTTCATGCCCCGTGTCGTCCTCCCATCTTCGAAATTCAGAAGGGCGAAAGCAATTGCCAACTTCTCGCTGTGATAACTCAGATTGTTCTCCTTCTCCTCCTCTTTGATATCATGCAGCAAGTTGGACGTCTGCGGTGTATAACCTTGAAGCTTCAATCTGTCGATTATTGAAGTTAACAAGTCCCTGATATTTTTGCACTCCGGATGAGAATTTTCCCCTGAAACAAATTCATGAATCTCCTGGTCTGCATTGATCAGACTATACCCTGGTCTTTTGCTAATTCTCTGATCTTTCATTAAAAGTCTCATCTGAGCTTTGCGGTTCCATTTACCAACTCCCCCATAGGCCTTGGATAAAAGGACATAGTCGCCAACGAGATGAGGATCCAGCTCATGAAGTCTTCCTCTTGCTTTTTCAGCTAAGCCAATATGGTCATGATTCACGCAGGCTCCAAGCAGAGTTCTCCAGACAACTGAATTTGGCCTGATGGGAATCTTTTCAACAAATTCATATGCTTGCTCCCGACCCAGCTCAACCAAAAATGTCGACCATACACCCATAATGCTCAACCGTTGGTTCCATACCATATCTTTCTTAATGCTTTCGAATATTCCTCGGCCTTCCTGGACAAGTCCTGCATGGCTGCAAGCCACTAAAACCGCAGAGAACGTTATAGAATCTGGCTGCACTCTCGATTTCTTCATGTCATCGAACAATTTGAAGGCCTCATCACTGCGGCCATGCACTGCGAGCCCAGTGATCGCCACATTCCAAGTCAACACATTTCTCTCAGGCATTTCGTGGAACACCCTCATCGATTCATTGACCGACCCGCACCTGGAGTACATGTCTATCAAAGCGGTCCCAACAGAAATCGTCCAACTCAAGCCACTTCTCGGAACGTAACAATCGACCCACCTACCCAATTCCAATCCCCTAAGCTGGAAACAGCCCAGATCACGCTGAGCAAAGTGGCCCTATCCGGTTCAAAACTCTCCACCAGCTGCATTTCCCGAAAACAAGCCAAGGCATCGTGCCCAGATCCATTATTCGCGTACCACCCAATCAAGGACGACCAAGACACCGAGTCTCGCTCAGGCATTTCGTCAAACACCTTCCGCGCCGGCGCCACCGCGCCGACCCCACCCGTACGAACTGATCAGCGCGTTCTAGACATAAACGTCGGAGCCGAGCCCAAGCTTCGCGACCAAGGCGTGAAGGCCGTGGCCCATCTCCCGGAGGCGAGAGCAGGCCTTGAGGACGAAAGGGAAGGTGAAGTTATCGGGCGAGACGCCGCGGCGGAGCATCTGGGGCGAAGGAGGAGAGGGAGCGAGGAGGGGAAGAGCGGGCGTGGGATCTGATGGCGGCGTCGGGAGAGGAGATACCGGCGAAGAGAGAGCGGGCGTGGGGCAAGCTCTCGGGGGCGGAGGCGGCGCATGATAGCAGGAGGAGGCGGCGGAGTCGTCCTGGAGGCCGGTCTTGATGACGTGGGAGTGGAGCTTGTAGACATTTTTGTTCATGGATGATGTTCTCGCATTGCATTGCCGGGTCTTGTCATGTTGGCCCACTTTGATTTATGTATAAAGCCTGCTAACTAGTTTGATTTTTGCAATTGGGTCCTTTTCCCGTCAATTGTGTTGTGGTATAGCGGCTCCTTCTAATTTGCTGACAATACATCATTATTCATGAACTACGTATCTTGACAAGTGGAGCTTACGTCCTATGTGGCATTCACGTCAGCAACATGTTAAAAAAATTCTTATTAAGAGGGGAAAAAAAAAAAAACAGAGAGCACACAGGCCGTGGCATTGACGAGCGCTAACTATTCTCCACGAAATTTGTCGGCCCTATCTCGGGAGAGGCCGAGCTAAGCCCTCCCCGGCATCGGACCTGGCTAGGTAATTACAGTGGTTTGGTCTGTGTTGGCAAGGCCAATACCTTATACTCTAATTCCTCATACTATGGTATTCACGTCACTGCTGCATAAATTCTCATGCAAAATTTTCCATCACACTTGTTTTCTGTAAAATTGAGGAACAATAAGAGTCTTCCAATGTCGTTGCCAGATTCAGTGATACCGCCTTTGCCTTTACCTTCATCAATGGCACTGCAAGCACAAATAGATCGGCCACCTCTCTCTACCTATCGGGCATGCACGAGAGTAAAATGTTATGGATCCGTGGTCGATGATCCCAATCCACCTTCGATCCAAGGTCCATATGAGATCGATGACCTTGTTCCATCATGCAAGAGAGAGAAGGATGCTGAGGTTTTGCAACTGATGGCTGGCATTTGGCGGAGCAACAGCAATGACGGTGGCAGCTGTATGCTTATCGGACTAAGGGGAAACCGGGGTTTATGCTGTGGCGGATCTTGCTGACATATAACTTGAAGCAGAGAAGCTCATTAGAAAAATATTTTCATCTTCTCAAGAAGCAGAACTCCCATGAAAACTGAGTGATAGGAAATCAAGAGAAGAGATCAACGCAGATCTGCAACTTCCTGTTTGTTTTATCTCCGTGTTACGACACGAACAAAACATCATCATCATATTTAGCCAGCAAAATACACATAAAAAGTATGCCATTCATTTGCTACCTCGGATATCCCCCAAAAACGTGACAAATTACATTGTATGTTTGATTCTAACTGATGTAAAGTTAAGTAAACTATAATATCCGTAACTCAACTATTCATCTTCAGCAGATGTAGATGTATGATGTGGGAAACTCGACCATACATCGGACCAGGTCTGGTGCCCATCAATTACCTCCTTCACAACTGAGGCCACTTCCCCCACACTTACTCGAACTTGATCTTTGCTGTCCCTCTCTCGAATGGTCACATCAACTTGAGAATCGACAGTAATTGCAAAGGGCACACCAAGCTCATCGGTTCTCGCATATCTCTTCCCTATGGTGTTGCCTGTAAATATAGCCAGGGCGCAAGTAGCAGATGATCATCCAATGTAACTTTGGTGCTTTCACCAAGGACAAGAAAGTAAAGCTCGATCCAATATACAGCTAAATAACAAAACAAGTCCTCATCTAATTTATTTGTGTATCATTCGAGACTGCAGACCTGACACCAACCTTAACAGTTCCCACAAATCATAGCTAAGATTTTAACAAGAAAAAAAGGGAAAGAGGAAAGAGAAGATGCCTATTAATAGAGCTAATCCAAGCATAAGGAAAAAATAATACAATCTTAGAAAAACAGGCAATCAAACCCCTCTAGAAAATCCCCTTACATTGTGAATAAAACAAAAAAAGGAGTGATCAAAATATAGTATTCATGTACACACATACGAAAAGGAAAATGCTTCACAAATTATAGCTCTGCTTTTAAGAAAGAAAAAGCAAAGAGAACAAAGATGTCCGTCAAACTTTGGAGCTGATCCTAGCATCAGGATAAATGAAAACAGTTTCAAGGAACAGACACTCACAACCCTCCATAAAATCCCCTTCTATGGTGAGCAAAGAAAAGAGAGTGACCAAGATATAAGCACCTTGAAAATATGTACAAAAGAAACTCATTTCACGCAAGAAATTAGGAACCTAAATTCTATATTGGATAAGTACCTGTAATGTCAATCTTGTGTGAAACACCAGCCACAGTCAGTGATCTGCTAATAAGTTGAGCAACTGACTCATACTCTGGCTTCTGAATCAATGGGAAAACCGTACACTTGATAGGTGCTACGAGTGGAGGGAAGCGGAACACATTTAGTTGTTCATCCCCTGCTTTGCTGGGCCTTGTATAGAAAGAATGCTCATAAAGGCAGTATATTATGGCGTCCAATGCCAAAAGACGGTTCAATAACAGATGGTGTAAAAACCCTCTGATTTTCCCTTATCTTCTGCTTAGAAATCTTGACCATGTTATCCTTGATAATTACACTCTTCCCCAATGTGCATACAACAAATTCAGCCTCTCCTTTGGATTCTAAAGCTGCCTTCAACTGCAAAGCTTCCTCTTCACCCATTGCCTGGTATTAACAAGACAAATGCAAGCATAAACTAAAGGAAGAGATTCCTAATATACTTAGCAAAAGAGCAAAAACCAAGGAACCTCCAGTGTATACCTCCAGAGATTCAACAACCATCTTTTGGTTTCCCTTAAAGGCAAGACCAAGTTCCTTCTTGTTTGAAGAAATTACCAGTTTCTGCATTTATACTTCAATTAGTTAAGTCATGATAACAAACTCAAGCATTCACAAATAAAGGGCAGACACCTGCTCCATGTAATCCAAGAATCGCTAGCAAAGTTAACTAGTCTGAAGAATTACCTCCACTTCTCTGGGTTCAGAAAATTTTTCATGGGCAACAAGGGCAACACCACTTTTCTCCTGTCAAATGATAACAATCATCACTCCAATTAGATGCCACAGTAATTAGCGGAACATATACATTTCTAAACTTTCTCTTATCCAGTATTCAACCCCCTCAAAATGTGCCGGATAATGTTTTTCTTCCTTCAAACAGTATATTAGACAAAAGAATATAATTGTGCAACAATGGATAACATATGTCATCCAACAAATGGCTGCCACACAAGATGGCTAAAAAGAGAACCTATACAATGTGACAAAACCACACCTTGCTATACAGAGATCATTGAAGAAAGAAGTACTGTGGATGAAATTATTTATAAGTATTATTAATTTCTTAGGCATGTTGGCAGCTTATTATTCACATTCCATAACTTTGCTTCTGCTACCCAAAAATTAGAAACAGGACAAAGAGTTCTGGAAGATTTCAGACAGACTCAAGATAACCTTACGATAAAATCATTTCACTTATTGAGATAACAAAAGATGCAGCTGTTTCTTTCAGTATCCTGAATGTGCGCCTTCTCCAATAAAAAAAAAGTACTTGTAAAAAGGCAACATAAATCTTACCGTATGTGCTCGTAAATCATACGCTGACCTATCTGCAATACCAACACACTCGATCCAACCATAGGAACACTCGATTTCAGCATCCCAACAATCTGCTGCATAGTGAGCCATTTCGTTTGCAAGATGCTGCCTAAACCGCAAGCGATCCTTGTCTATGCCGAGGCTAGTTAAAAATAGATATACTCTCCCAATGAAGTAGCCAAGAGTCGCATTGTTCACAGTTCCCTAAAAATAAACATCGAAATTTGTGAGACTCAAAGTGAACAAGTTAGGGCAGGAAAAATCAAGTCCAAAAGATGATTCAAGCTAACCTTTGAAACTGCTTCACCAAGCTGAGTTTTAATAGCAGATTGGCCAGACATTTGTTGTTCCCTTGGGAACATCAGAAATTCCAGATCTGCAACTTGAGAAAACTTTGGATGGGATTTATCTTCTGGATCAACAAAATGCTCGATCTCAGCGAGAGTGAACTCACGGACTCTTAGAAGACCTTGGCGAGGAGAAATCTACACGTGTGAAAAGCATTAGAATCAATTGTAGACCAAAATATAAGGACATGGTGAAGATAATGACAATAACTAAACTAGAGCATTGGAGACCGCGTTTTCAGCCCATAGACTAACAAGACAATCAAATCTTACATGTAACGCAGTCATACGACAAGTTATGCTACGCAATAGTATCAAAGCAGAGATCATGCATACAACCGAAGCATGTAAACATGAATGATTTAAGATGATCAGAAAGTATGATGCACAACCTCATTTCTGAAAGCCTGACCAATCTGAGCAGCAGCAAAGGGGAGTTTATTGCCATTATAATAATAAAGGTCTTTGAAATTGACAAAAATGCCTTGTGCAGTTTCAGGTCGCATGTACCTGCAGTAGATTGAGAAAAAAAAAAACTACCGTAAATCTCAAAGACATAAAACCAAACATACACAAAACCAAAAGCTACAATAACAATTATGAAACAAGAACTTAATTCATTTGAAGTCCGCACCATTGGCATGACAGCGTGACATCCATTGGTGGTACTTACCCAGGAGCAAACCAGATGGGCCTATGGACGTTTGAAACATCAAGTTGAACGGATAGGGATCGGAGAGAGGGTTTTTGGTGTCAGGAGCTGCGATACCATATTCTTTTATCTTGGCACCCAATTCATCAGCGGAGAGATCATCCAAAGTTGCAAGGACAAGCTTTAGTTCCGCAGCCTTCTCTGCACCAATGCTCAAATCCTTTTGGAGGATCTCGTTACAAAAATCTTTGAGCAGATGGTCAGCTCGATAGCAAGTCCCAGTTTTCTCATCCTTCACCATAAGGTCAGTAAACTTGTCCACGTGACCCGACGCCTTAAGGACAATCTCCGGAGTGACACAAGGGCAGTCAACCTCCAACATGCTCTCCTCGTGAACAAAATGCTAATAATAGAAATAAAAAGATTAACACACTTAGACCCAGAGAAAATGGATTCTTTTCTTCTGATAACAGTCAAACAAATGTTTAAAGATTATCATCTAATCTACACACGGTTCTGCATCCGGGCGTTTTCCATAAGGGCACAATACGCACATGTAAAGATCCAGAATAACAAAAGAATGAGGAGACAATCCTCATACATGGCCCTTGCTCAGCAATATTGGCAAAGATAAAAAGGAAAAAACACACTGCTATGATGTTGTAAACAGCCGTAAGTGGGCACATAAATTGAACCAAATCACACATGTCCACCTTGAAGTCTCTGGGAAAGGATCTCTAGCGAACCTAAACGCCCATCAGATCCTCTTTCCAGTTACTTCACTCGGATTCTCCTCAGAACTCTCTCTAGAGAATGTATATTTTGACAAATCAACAAACGATCGTCTAACTAACTAAGTTAAGGGAAACGATCGAACCATTGAAACCCATAAATTCAAATTCGGCCTCGAAGAGAAAGCAAAATCACTAACACCAATTCGCAACGACAAACTGTTACCGGCTACAGCATCTACTACTGTCGCGACAATTCAACTCGAATCCACGGCTAACCTGACGCCAGTACGCCAAGACGTTGGACTTGACAGCGCAGCCGGGCGGGCCGTAGTCGTAGAGCCCCGCGACGCCGCGGTAGATCTTGAACGAGGGAATGTAGAACAGGCGGCGCTCGAGCGTGTTGACCACGGCGTGGCGGAACGCCTCCCGGGTGAGGGCGCCGTCGCCGGCGCCGGAGACGGCGGCCTGGAGCTGCTTCTCGACGCCGGCCTTGTCGATCTTGAGGGCGTTGAGGGCGGCGATGGCGGCGTCGATCTCCGGCTTCGGGGCCTTGCCGGCCTTGAGGGCGCGGACGGCGTTGCCCTGGGCGTCGACGGCGGCCTGCTTGTCGGCGAGGCCCTGCGGAGCGCGTCCTCGGCGGCGCGGTCCATCGCGCCGGCGGCGGCGGCTGCCGGGGAGGCGGTCGGCGGGGGAGGCGGAGGCGGAGGCGGAGGGGGAGGAGGTCGGCGGGGGAGGGAGAAGAGGCGAGGGATGGAGAAGCGAGAGGCGAGGGGAGTGGATGAGGCGAGCCTGGCGAGGAACGAAGAAGAAGAAGAGGATGACGATGACGAAAATAGTGGTGGCATGCGAGAGCGTCCTCGCGGCTATTGCTGAGGGGAGATAAAATATCTTGTGCTGCCGCTGTCGCTTAGGGTTTTTGGAAAAGGGGAGGGAGTGAGTGAGGATACCTTTTCGAGATTCTCCCGATTTTTTTAATGGAAATTATTATTATTTTAGATAATTACATAAATAGTGCTTGACCTTTATTCCCACGTACGGTAGGATGTAGTTTCAGAATTTTTAATGTAGTCTCTAAAATTTAGCATGATATTTAATATAGTTCATAAATTTTAAATTTATTTAATGCGATTCCTGAATTTTTTATATATGTTCAATGCAGTCTCCGGTTATTAAAAGTTCAGGGGATTGCATTGCACATCGAGCATAAATTCGGGACTGTTTATATCATGTTCCCTTACTATTTCCAATGGATGGATTGGACAGTTACACGCAGGATTTTAATGTTTGGCGACCTTGGTGATTGTTAAAATAAAATAATATCGTTCACTGTCGTTCAACAAGAAAATTTACGAGATCATCGTCTGCTTGCACTTAGTTGAGTAACCGAGTACTCTCATATGTCGATAATTCATTGATAATTGTGTAAATTATTTGTTAATCCAGACAATGGATCTAATTAAAAGTCCATATAGCTATCTTCTCTAAGTACTGTTTTAAGATTGTCGCTTAAGATTGTCGATTGCCAAAACTGAGGCGAGATAACGTTTCGATGCCATGTCTAGTGATGTTGTATGTCCAATCATCAAATAATTGTAGCCAAAAATGTGAAGTTGCCTAGTGTATTGTTATGAGTGGGATTGGATAGGAGAATATTAAGGATACTTGTGGAAACATGAATAAGTACATTGGAAGTCCTAAAATTTATCACTAAAGTATAATTGAGTTATAAAAACTTACAAAAAAATGCAATAAAGTCCAAAAACTTGTCAAATTAGTGCAATCAAGTCATTTTATTAACTTCGTCTGATTTGATTAACGGATATTGAAAATGTGGACATGACTCTGATTATTATTTTCTTTATTTTACATGACAATGACGTGGCTAAATTAGATAACTGTACTAATTTCTATCAAATGTTGTACTAGGCAGTTGTATTCCCTTTTTTTCTTTACTTTTTTGCAATCGAGTCATTTATCTTCCTAAGTGGATATGGAGACAATGGCAGGGACAGACTCGAGACTTTGAATGGATTGCTCGATCCTATTTTGTGTGTATTGGATTGTGTGCCTATGTGCCAGCCCGATCATAGAGAGCAAAAAATTTTTTTTTTTAACTCTAGCTTTTTTCGATTTTTTTTGTTTATCTTTTTATAGGAAAATTACACAAAACCCCCATAAACTTTGGTGGCAATACATGTTTTCATCTGTGTTTTAAACATTAATTTTGTTACAGCCGTTAATCCTCAGTTTTTTTTTTCTCTGCTACATGTGTGCACATGATTTTAAGGGGTCAAAGTATATTTTCATCTTATTTAAAAAAAAAACTCTTTTTATTCTAATTGTTGTCAAGAAAATAAAAATATAGAAAATGAGAGAAAAATAAATTAACGAAAATTGCTAACAACAAAAGAAAGGAATATAAATAAGAGCAATAAATAATCAAACGTTGTAAAATTATATAAATATAGCCAATTTAATAGAGTTATATGATATTTTAAAAAAAAAGGTTAATATCACAAAAAACTCAAAACTGGTATATTCATGATAATTTTACTCTCAACTATTTTTTTTATCATCAAAAACTTATACTGATATACTTGTGACGATTTTAACCCGAACTATTTTTTTACCATAAAAAACTCTAAACTGGTACACCTGTGATAATTTTATCCAAAACTAATATTTTAATTACTAAAACCCCCAAAATGATACATTTATGAAAAATTTACTCTTTGTTAATGTCCGTTAAATTAGATTAATATCATGAAAAATCATAAATTGGTAAACTTGTGACAAATAAAGGGGTAAATCCCCAAACTGGTACACTCGTCAATTGCCACGTGTCATCAAACTTAGCAATTTGACAGTAAAATTTAACAGAAACTAACTTAGGGTAAATTTATCACAAGTGTACCAGTTTATGATTTTTTGTGGTCAAAAAATTAGTTTTGAGAAAAATTATCATAAGCGTACCAGTGTGAGATTTTTTATGATAAAAAAAAATAGTTTGAGGTAAAATTATCATAGGTGTATTAGTTTGGAGTTTTTTGTGGTATAAAAAAAATAATTCATGTAAATGTATCACGGGTATACCAGGTTTGAGGTTTTCGTAGTATTAACTCTGGAATATAAAGTAAACTTCATCATCACCTAGAAATAGAGATGACTAAGCACTCTAGAGTTTGGTCCATGCGCCAAGTCATATGTTTTAGAAATTCGTGATCCGACAAATTTTGTTGAAATTCTAACAACATTTTTTTAAATAATTGGTTCACGGGCTTTCCGTAGGCACAAAAATCGAGTTAATGGGATATCGAATGAAAAAGTTATGCTCGATCAAAATTTGATCCAATTTAATTAAAAATATATAAATATAATTTCTTTTCATAATTTTCTCAATCAAATAGTTTTTTTTTATCTATCCTACTCTAACTCTCAATCCACTCTTAGACTTTTGTCTTGCCTCTTGCAAGGCGTGTGAGTCAAAATTCATATCTAAAACTACACGTCCGTACTCCTAACCCTCCTGAAAAGGTGGAGATTCGAATTCCCTACCTCCCTTCCCAAGTAGGAAAGGTGGCCATTGGCATAATCAAATTGTTTCAAATGCTTTATCTTGTGATATTTAGAGCTTTCTATTAATTTAAGTTATTTATATTGTTTAGCTTTTTCCTTAAGACCAATTTATCAAGTCGGCCTCAAAATCATCAACGGCACTCTTCTATCTTCAACATATAAGATAACACCCTTCTACATTATCTTCAAATCTGGGAGGCTCTATATGCTATCACTTAGCCACGAGGCCTTGCTAGGTTTTTCAAGTTTTTATATTTCCTAACCTGCTGATGTTGGGATGGTTTTAAAACCAACTAGCTGCAAGTTGACGTAAATGCAGGTTGACAAGTATTTGATTATTCAGAAATGAATGCATTGAAGGAGAAAATGGGAGAGCAACATAAAGAAGGCAATTGAATGAGAAGACGACACGTGGCGCCACGTGTCGTCCATTCAATAGTCTTTTGGAGGAGAAAGTTTTCCTTGAAAAAGCTTGAGAGACAGAGACCTTGAGACCCTCTCTCGAGAAATTTTGTACCTTCTGATTTAGGTGATCGGATTCGTGCTTTTTTTGCACTTCGTTGATATCCTTATATGATCATTTTCTTCTCATTTTAGAGAGAGAAGAGAGTGAGTGGAGGCTTGAGGATGATAGAATAGCGCTTTGACTTGGACGGTAAGAGCAGTTTTAGTGGCA
This sequence comes from Syzygium grande, assembly GCA_024733475.1. Classification (NCBI taxonomy): domain Eukaryota; kingdom Viridiplantae; phylum Streptophyta; class Magnoliopsida; order Myrtales; family Myrtaceae; genus Syzygium; species Syzygium grande. The sequence goes on from JAMXDD010000009.1 coordinate 11,099,622, forward strand.
GCTGCAACACCTTTAATCGCCTCTCCTTCAATGCGAGGCTGCTTAACCACCACCATGACCATAGCTCCGCCTCTACCGCCGAGGCCCACCGGTCCTCCTCCGCTGCATCCTGAGGCTTGTATTCCCAGACTACCAGCTCCACCGCCACATAGGATCCGGCGCCGTCAACAGCATCTACCTCTGTAGCCATGATAGCGTCTTTTTCTTCACTGAATGATTCAGGTGTACTGGTTTGAGATTTTTTGTGGTAAAAAAAATAATTTGAGTAAATTTATCACGGGTGTACAAGTTTGAAATTTTTCGTAGTATTAATCCTAGAATATAAAGTAAGCTTCATCATCACCTAGAAAAAGAGGTGACTAAGCTCCCTAGAGTTTGGTCTATGCGCCAAGCCATATGTTTTAGAAATTCGTGATGTGGCAATTTTTTTTTAAATTCTAACAATATTTTTTAAATAATTGGTTCACAGGTGTAGGTACAAAAATCGAGTTAATGGGATATCGAATGAAAAGGTTATGCTCGATCAAAATTTGGTCCAATTTAATTAAAAAATATATAAATATAATTTCTTTTCATAATTTTCTCAATCAAATTATTTTTTTTGTTTGTCCTATTTTAACTCTCAACTTACTCTTAGACTTTTGTCATGTCTCTTGCATGGGTATGAGAGTCTAAACTCACATTTAAAACTATACGTCCGCACCCCTAACCTCCTAAAAAGGTAGAGATTCAAACTCCCTATCTCCTTTTCTCAAGTAGGAAGAGTGGCCACCGACGCAATCAAATTGTTTGAAATGTTTAACCTTGTGAGATTTAGAGCTTTCTATTCATTTAAGTTATTTATATTGTTTAACTTTTCCCTAAAGGCCCATTTATCAACGCGGCCTCAAAATCATCAAGGGCACTCTTTTATCTTCAACACATAAGATAACAGTCCTCCATATTGTTTTCAAATCTGGGAGGCTCTATATGCCGCCATTTGGCCATGATGCCTTTGCTAGATCTTTCAAGTTTTTATATTTCCTAACCTGTTGATGTTGGAATGATTTTAAAACTAATTAGCTGTAATTTGACGTAAATGCAGGTTAACAAGTATTTGATTCTTTGGAAATAAATGCATTGAAGGAGAAAATGGGAGAGCAATATAGAAAAGGCGATTGAATGAGAAGACGACACGTGGCGCCACGTGTCATCCATTCAATAGTTTTTATAGGAGAAAGTTTTCCCTGAAAAAGCTTGAGAGACAAAGACCTAGATACCCTTTTCTCTCTCAAGAAATTTTGTACCTTCTTATTCGGGTGATTGCATTCATGCTTCTTTTTTACACTTCATTGATATCTTTATATGTTCATTTTCTTCTCCTTCTAGAGAGAGAGAGAAGAGAGCGAGTGGGGGCTTGAGGATGATGGAATAGCGCTTTGACTCGAATGGTGAGAGCAGTTTTGGCGGCAGTTGTAACACCTTTAGACGCCTCTCCTTCGACGCGTGGCTGCTTGACCACCACTATGGCCACAACTCCGCCTCTATCGTTGAGGCCCACGGCCCTCCTCCATCGTGTCTCGAGGCTCGTATTTTGCGACTACTTGCTCCAACGCCGCATAGGATCCGGTGCCATCAACAGCATCTACCTATGCAGCCAAGACGGCGTCTTTTTTTCACTGAATGACTTAAGTGTACTAGTTTGAAATTTTTTGTGGTAAAAAAATTGTTCGGGTAAATTTATCACGGGTGTACCAGTTGGGGTATTTTGTAGTATTAACCCTAGAATATAAAGTAAGTTTCATCATCATCTAAAAAAAGAGATGACTAAGCTCTCTAGAGTTTGGTCCATGCTCCAAGCCATATGTTTTAGAAATTTGCGATCCCAACAATTTTTTTTTGAAATTCTAACAATATTTTTTAAATAATTGGTTCACAAGCTTTCCGTAGGTACAAAAATCGAGTTAATGGGTTATCGAATGAAAAAGTTATGCTTGATCAAAATTTGGTCCAATTTATTTAAAAAATATAAATATAATTTATTTTCATAATTTTCTCAATCAATTTTTTTATCTATTCTACTCTAACTCTCAATTTACTATCAGAGTTTTGTCATATCTTTTGCAGGGCGTGGAGTTGAAACCCACATCTAAAACTACATATCCGTCACCCCTAACCCTCTTGAGAAGATGGAGATTTGAACTTCTCATCTTCCCTTCCCAAGTAGGAAGGGTGGCTATCGGCACAATCAAATTGTTTGAAATACTTAACCTTGTAGGATTTAGAGTTTTCTATTCATTTAAGTTATTTATATTGTTTAGCTTCCCTAAAGGCCTATTTATCAACTCGGCCTCAAAATCATCAAGGACATTCTTCTATCTTCAACATTTAAGATAACACCCTTCCATATTGTCTTTAGATCTAGAAGGCTCTATATACTACCACTTGGCCATGAGACATTTGTTAGGTTTTTCAAGTTTTTATATTTCCTAACCTACTGATGTTGGGATGGCTTTGAAATCAATTAGCTCTAATTTGATGTAAATGCAGGTTGACAAGTATTTGATTCAAAATAAATGAATGCATTGAATGAGAAAATGGGAGAGCAACATAAAAAAGGCAATTGAATGAAAAGGCGACATGTGGCACCACGTGTCAATCCATTCAATAGTTTTTGGAGGAGAAATTTTTTCCTTGAAAAAGCTTAAGAGATAGAGACCTTGAGACGAACTCAATCGTTGAAATTTTGTACCTTTTGATCTAAAGGTGATCGGATTTGCTTTTTTTTAATCCGTTGATATCCTTATATGATCATTTTCTTCTCATTTTAGAGAGAGAAAAGAGAGTGAGTGGAGGCTTGAGGATGATAGAATTCCGCTACAAAAACTTGGGGGTTAGAGACAAATTTTAGATGAAAAATTTGGCAAAACTGTCGCAAAAATTTTTACGGATCGCCTCTCCTTAAAATTAATTTGCAAAAAAAACCACCATCATAAAATTAGTTATAAATAATTGCCGCAAAAATTCATCCTCAAAAAATTTGCATCCAAAGGCTTGTATTTCCGGGATTACCGTAAAAACTCATCGCTAATTGTCCATTGCAAAATTCTACAAATTAGCCACGAATTGTATTCTTTCAAAATTAAATCGTTAATGTGCGTACGAAATTTTTTTTTTTTCTCTAAATTGTGACGAGATGTTTTTTTTTGTATGTAAGAATTTTAACATTGTTTGAATTTTTTCCTATTTTTTATTTTATAAAGGACATTTATTTTTCACCTAGAAAAAGAGATGACCTAAGCTAATAATATATTAACTCTTTTTTTTCAGACCATATGGCTGAAGATAGAGCGGATAACATTGAATTGCAACCAAACTTGATAAATCTATTTTTTTCTGCACTTATAAAAAAAAATCCTAGCATAATTTCCAAAAAAAAAAAAAAAGATTTTAGTTGGTAAACCAAAGAAATGAAAAAAAATCGGCCCGATCGAAAATTTGATCAAACATTTTGATCTTAAAAAATAATAAGCCTTTCATCTATATCGTGTCATGGATTTTGACATGCTTTTCAAACAAACAAATGAACATCTTCCCTGTACAGTATAACTCAAACATACGATGCTAAAGCCCAGAAAAAAAAGGAAGAAGAAAAGAAGGTATCAATCAATAAATCAAACAGCCCCTTGGAATCTCTTCTTGCTGGGCTCTTGATCCGTCCCGTAATCGAATCCTCTCTTCAGTAATCACATCACGTCCGTCATCGCTGTCCATCTTTTGACGTTTCAGCTCGCTTTTTCCATGGAGATATCATCGCCCGCCATAGTTGTTCTCCTGCAGGTTATTCCAAAGTTTAAAGACCCAAAAATAAAGGAAGGAAAGAAAGATATCACGGGACAATGCTTCAAAGTGATCAAACCAAAGGCCCGCTAGTGAAAACTGGGACCCATAAAAGGGCAACAAAAATGGGGTTTCCCAGAATGAAGCTACTCAGGAATTTCGACAAACAGTTGGTGTGCAACGGAGCAACAAACCAACGGAGGTTTTGGCAGAAGATCGAAGCGTTGTTTCTGGCGTTGCGCTCGATTTGGCGTAAACATTCAACCCGGATCGCTTTGGAAAATCAGGTCGGCGATCCGGGACAACGCCGGGGACACCATCCCGAGGCGGGTGGCCGAGCAGGAACTCGCCAGGAGCAGGATCAGGACGGCAACGCCCAGGAGCCTCGACAGGAGAGTTCCGGATCTCGACGAAGAAGACGAAGATGGAGAGGATGAGGAGGCCATCGGGGCTGTGCGCGCGCAAAGGAGCTGCACGAGGCCGGCGTCAAGTTCAGACGGGCTGAGGGAACCTCGTCCATACTCGATGTCATCTTCAGGGACGGGACCCTCGTGATGCCACACCTGATATCTTGGACCGAGGTTGCAGATTAAGAAAAAGAGAGAGAGAAGAAGAGGAAGAGGAAGAAGGGGAGAAGAAGCTGATGAAGGTCGGGAAGAGGATGTGCGCGCGAGGAGGAAGAAGAGAAGAAGAAGAAGAAGAAGAAGAGGAGGAAGAAGACAAGAAAAAAAAGAATAAAAAAAAGAGAAATGGGGGGTAAAAGGTCACCATGGGAATTTTTTGTTTTTGGTCAAATCGAATTCTTTTGGTCAAATGGGCGGGGAATTTTTTCGACGTGTCTAAAGGCTCGCAATTTTGCGACGGACGAAAAAAATCCGTCGCAAATTTGCGACGGATCAAAAAATCTACCTACAAAGCCAAGACGGACGTCTTTTTTTCCGAATGACTTAAGTGTACTCGTTTGAAATTTTTTGTGGTAAAAAAAAATTGTTTTAAATTTATTTTTCGGGTGCAAATTGGGTTGGGGTATTTTGTTTATTAACCCTAGAATATAAAGTAAGTTTCATCATCATCTAAAAAGAGATGACTAAGCTCTTTAGAGTTTGGTCCATGCTCCAAGCCATATGTTTTAGAAATTTGCGATCCCAACAATTTTTTTGAAATTCTAACAATATTTTTTAAATAATTGGTTCACAAGCTTTCCGTAGGTACAAAAATCGAGTTAATGGGTTATCGAATGAAAAAGTTATGCTTGATCAAAATTTGGTCCAATTTAGTTAAAAAAGTATAAATATAATTTATTTTCATAATTTTCTCAATCAATTTTTTTTATCTATTCTACTCTAACTCTCAATTTACTATCGAGTTTTTTGTCATTTTTTTTTAAGGCGTGGAGTTGAAACCCACATCTAAAACTACATATCCGCACCCCCCTAACCCTCTTGAGAAGATGGAGATTTGAACTTCTCATCTTCCCTTCCCAAGTAGGAAGGGTGGCTATCGGCACAATCAAATTGTTTGAAATACTTAACCTTATAGGATTTAGAGTTTTCTATTCATTTAAGTTATTTATATTGTTTAGCTTCCCTAAAGGCCTATTTATCAACTCGGCCTCAAAATCATCAAGGACATTTCTATCTTCAACATTTAAGATAACACCCTTCCATATTGTCTTTAGATCTAGAAGGCTCTATATACTACCACTTGGGCATGAGACATTTGTTAGGTTTTTCAAGTTTTTATATTTCCTAACCTACTGATGTTGGGATGGCTTTGAAATCAATTAGCTCTAATCTGATGTAAATGTGGGTTGACAAGTATTTGATTCATTATAAATGAATGCAATGAAGGAGAAAATGGGAGAGCAACATAGAAAAGGCAATTGAATGAGAAGACGACACGTGGTGCCACGTGTCATCCATTCAATAGTTTTTTGGAGGAGAAAGTTTTCTTTGAAAAAGCTTAAGAGATAGAGACCTAGATACCCCTTTCTCTCTCGAGAAATTTTGTACCTTTTGATTCGGGTGATCGGATTCATGCTTCTTTTGCACTTCGTTGATATCCTTATATCATCATTTTCTTCTCTTTCTAGAGAGAGAAGAGAGCAAGTGGGGGCTTGAGGATGATGAAATAGTGCTTTTGACTCGGATGGTGAGAGCAGTTTTGATGGCAGTTACAACACTTTTAGATGCCTCTCCTTCGATGCGTGGCTGCTTGACCACCACCATGGCCACAGCTCGGCCTTTGCCGCCAAGGCCCACCGGCCCTCGTCCACTGCGTCTTGAGGATTGAATTCCGAGACTACTGACTCCACCATCGCATAAGATTCGACGTCGTCAACACCATTTACCTCTGCAGCCATGACAGAGTCTTTTTTTCACTGAATGACTCAAGTGTACTGTTTAGAATTTTTGTAGTCAAAAAAATGGTTCAGATAAATTTGTCACGGGTGTATCAATTTGGAGTTTTACGTAGTATTAACCCTAAAATATAAAGTAAGCTTCATTATCACCTAGAAAAAGAGATGACCAAACCCTCTAGAGTTTGGTCCATGCTCCAAACCATATGTTTTAGAAATTCGCGATCCCGACAATTTTTTTTGATTTCTAACAACATTTTTTAAATAATTGGTTCACAGGCTTTCCGTAGGTACTAAAAATCGAGTTAATGGAACATCGAATGAAAAAGTTATGCTCGATCAAAATTTGGTCCAATTTAGTTAAAAAAATAAAAATATAATTTATTTTCATAATTTTCTCAATCAAAATTTTTTTGTCTGTCCTACTCTAATTCTCAACTTACTCTCAAACTTTTGTTATGCCTTTTGCAGGGCGTGGGAGTCAAAACTCACATCTAAAACTACACGTCCGCTCCCCTAATCCTCTTGAGAAGGTGAGGATTTGAACTCCCTACCTCCCATTCCCAAGTAGAAAGGGTGGCCACTGGCATAATCAAATTGTTTCAAATGCTTTATCTTGTGAGATTTAGAGCTTTCTATTCATTTAAGTTATTTATATTGTTTAGCCTTTCCCTTAAGACCAATTTATCAACTCGGCCTCAAAATCATCAACGGCACTCTTCTATCTTCAACACATAAGATAACATCCCTCCACATTGTCTTCATATCTAGGAGGTTCTATATGCTGTCACTTGGCCATGAGGCCTTTACTAGGTTTTTCAAGTTTTTATATTTCCTAACCTGATCATGTTGGGATGGTTTTGAAACCAATTAGCTGTAATTTGATGTAAATGCAGGTTGACAAGTATTTGATTCTTTAGAAATGAATGCATTGAAGGGGAAAATGGGAGAGCAACATAAAAAAGGTGATTGAATGAGAAGACGACATGTGGCACCACGTGTCGTCCATTCAATAGTCTTTTGGAGGAGAAAGTTTTCCCTTAAAAAGCTTGAGAGACAAAGACCTAGATACCCTTTTTCTCTCGAGAAATTTTATACCTTCTTATTCGGGTGATCAAAGTCGTGCTTCTTTTGCACTTCTTTGATATCTTTACATGATCATTTTCTTCTCCTTCTAGAGAGAGAAGAGAGCGAGTGGGGGCTTGAGAATGATGAAATAGTGCTTTGGCTCGGACATTGAGAGCAGTTTTGGTGATAGCTGCAACACCTTTATACGTCTCTTCTTTGACATGTGGCTGCTTGACCACCACCATGGCCACAGGTCCACCTCTATCGCCGAGGCCCACCGACCCTCCTCTGCCGATTCTTGAGACTCGTATTCGGTGACTACCGGCTCCACCACCACATAAGATCCGGCGCTGTCAACACCATCTACCTATATAGCCACGATAACGTCTTTTAAATGACTCAAGTGTACCGGTTTGGGTTTTTTATGGTAAAAAAAATAATTCAAATTAATTTATCACGAGTGTACCAGTTTTGAGATTTTTGGAATATTAACCCTAGAATATAAAGTAAGCTTCATCATCACATAGAAAAAAAAGATAACTAAGCTCTCTAGAGCTTGGTCTATGCTCCAAGTCGTATGTTTTAAAAATTCGTGATCTCGACAATTTTTTTTGAAATTCTAACGAAAATTTTTAAATAATTGGTTAACGTGCTTTTCGTAGGTACAAAAATCGAGTTAATGGAACATCAAATGAAAAAGTTATGCTCGATCAAAATTTGGTCCACTTTAATTAAAAAATATATAAATATAATTTATTTTCATAATTTTCTCAATCAAAGTTTTTTTTGTCTGTCCTACTCTAACTCTTAACTTTTTTTTCTCAGACTTTTATCATTCTTCTTATAAGGCGTGAGAATCGAAACTCATATCTAAAGCTACACATCTGCACCTTTAACCCCCTTGAGAAGGTGGGGATTCGAACTCCCCAGTCCCCTTCCTAAATAGGAAGTGTGGCCAATGGTGCAATCAAATTGTTTGTAATGCTTAACCTTGTGGGATTTAGAGGTTTATATTCATTTAAGTTATTTATGTTGTTTTGCTTTTCCCTAAAGACCCATTTATCAACTCGGCCTCAAAATTATCAATGGCACTCTTTTATCTTCAACACATAAGATAACACCCCTCCACATTGTCTTCTGATCTGGGAGGCTATATATGCTGCCACTTAGTCATGAGGATTTTGCTAAGTTTTTCAAGTTTTTATATTTCCTAACCTGGTGATGTTGGGATAGTTTTGAAATCAATTAGTTGTAATTTGACGTAAATGTGGGTTGACAAGTATTTGATTATTTAGAAATGAATGCATTGAAGGAGAAAATAGAAGAGCAATATAGAGAAGGTGATTGAATGAGAAGACGACACATGGCGCCACATGTTATACATTCAATAGTCTTTTGCAAGAGAAAGTTTCCCCTAAAAAAGTTTGAGAGATACAGACCTCAAGTTCCCTTTCTCTCTCGAGAAATTTTGTATCTTTTGATTCGGGTGATCTGATTCGTGCTTCTTTTGCACTTCGTTGATATTCTTATATGATTATTTTCTTCTCCTTCTAGAGAGAGAAGAAAGCGAGTAAGGGCTTAAGGATTATGAAATAGCGCTTTGACTCGAATGGTGAGAGTAGTTTTGGTGGCAGCTGCAACACCTTTAGTCACCTTTCCTTCGATGCGTGGCTACTTGACCACCACCATAGTCACAGCTCGCCTTTGTTGCCGAGGTCCATCGGCCCTCCTCCGCCGCATCATGAGGCTCCTATTCCACGACTACCGGCTCTATCGCTGCATAGGTTTCAGCACTGTCAACACCATCTACCTCTACAGCCATGACGGTGCCTTTTTTTCACTAAATGACTCATTGTCTTCTCTAGTGAGCTTTCCCGCTCTACTCTAATTGAATGAGGGAGAAAATGCGTGTCTTCTCTCCCTCTCTTGTCTGTTCCCGCTTTTCTGTCTCTTTACTATGGCTTTTTTTTTCGTGTTTGAGTATTCAGATTCTACTATGCTCTCTCTCTCCTTTGGTCTCTTTATTTCTTCTTTACACCATGTCTTCATCCACGATGATAATCTTCAACCAACAAGCTCTTTGAAGACATTCGCAACCTCTACAAAGTCATCTTCTATGGCCACAATAGCCATACCCCTCCTCACCCACTCCCTTTTCATGGTCTTCTCCTAGCTCATCATCATTGGCTTTGATGTCAAATGGTTACCCTATTTGCAAGGCGTTAATAACCGTATTGCAATCCTCCAACTCTCTATGGGTCTCCATTGCCTCATCTTCTAGCTCCTCCACACTCCTGAGATCCCCCAAGCCTCTATCAACTTTCTTCACAAGGACTGCCACACCTTTGTTGGGTTCGGCATCGTCAAAGACGTTGAGAAGCTAATCCGTGACTAGTGCCTCAATGTTACCAATGATATGGACTGAGATCCCTGACTATGGGGGTGGGTCGAGCGGATTTAAAGAGTGCCAAACTAAATATGCTAGCAAAGGAGATGCTAGGGAGGGAGATTGAGAAGTCAAGTGGAATGACCAACGAGAGCATACATCCAGTAAACGTGAGTGAACGCTTTTGTATCTCTCCAGATCTTGGAGGGTTTATATGCTACCATTTAGCCATGGGGACATTGCTAGGTTTTTTCGAGCTTTTATATTTCATGACCTGTTGATGTTGAGATGGTTTCTAAACCCATTAGCTACAAATGGATGTAAATATGGGTTGATAGGTATATGATTCTTGAAAAATGAATGCATTACAAAAGTATCTTTTGTGGCTATGCTTATTACTGTTTCACTTTTGAAGATAATGGGGATTTGATAGAGTTGATGCATTAATTCGCATTTTTTGTACCCATTGTACTTGAACATATGCTGCATTACTGAAACAAATATATTGTCCATATTTTTTATTATGCTCACACCGACTGGTGATTTCAATGCACATGAAGTTGGTGACACTGCGTAAACATGTTACTGGGATTCTAGACAATCCTTTGCTTCCAATTTGTCCTCTTCACTCTTCAATGAGAGAGAAGATGATGCGATTGAAGAACTTGCCGGACTTAATCAAAAATTGATAATCAGTTTCCAAGTTGTCATGATTGACTCATCGTGTAATATATGGGCCAAGTCCAGCTCATTTCTTTTTAGTTGAGCCCAGCTTCCATCCATTTTCTTCTCTTCAGCAAATGAAGAGGTCTTTAGCAGAGGAAACAAGAACGACAAGAAACAAAACAGAAAAAGAGAGAGAGAGCGACGGTGAGAGAGGGAAGAAAAAAAATCATTGGTGCGCTCACATTCCGAAGTCGATGTAATGCTGTTATATAACACTTGGTAAGTCTCTGAACTCATTATTCATCTAAATCGAAGAATCGTCAGAATTAGGGCTTGAAATTTTGAGTTTTAACGATTCTGTGTTGCTGCATTCGATTGGGGGTTTCAAGCTGCGTATATATATGGAAATGGAAGTTTAGGATGTTATGAAACTATAGCTTTTTATGGATCTCAATTTGAGCTTGTGGTTTGCCCGAAATAAATTTTTGAAGTTTGCCGACATTCTTGACTTACACAAACAGTAGTTTCGGGACTGATTTTTCTTCGGTTTTCGGCTAGTTGTTGGTTCGGCCAAATGAGAGGTTTTGTAGTATGTCGAAAGAGTTTTTTGGATTCTAAGTTTGCTTGAATTAGAGTTCGTGGAAGAAAGTTATGGCTTGAGCAAGTTTGTCGCATAAGTTGAGTGTAGTGGACAGCAAGGGTATCTGCTATGGGTGAGCTTGCCGTTGGTGCATGGGTGTTGTTTTATCGACAAATGAGTATAGTTTTGTCGAGTCATTCCCTAGAATATCGGTTTACTCGGTTTTTTATATCGTTTTTCGATTAATCGCTAGGTATTCGAGTGCGTTGGCTCGAGTAACTACTATAAGTTGATATTTCGATTTTTCCAAGTGAGTGGTACTATTTCTTCTTTGAATTTGTAAGTTCATATTTTAGAAAATGATATATTATAGATATCTTATCATATGAGAAATGACATTTTAGTTGCATAAAACCGGATAGAGCATTTACTGTCATTTTGTGTATTTGAAATAAAAGATCATTTTTTATTTTGGTTTGAATTTATTGAATGCAAATAGGTTTGTGAAACCTTTTGAGAAAGATTCATGAGGAGTTCTTGACTTTGAATATGGTTTTTGAAGGGTTATATACCGGTTTGCGAAATGGTTTATGAAATGATTTCTGGATTTTGATTTTGTGGATTGTGTGGATGATATCGTTATTGATAAGTATTTGATACTCAGTACCTCTGTGAAACCAATGAGGGGTTGTGGGTAGGGGTGTCAGAACCGAACCGAAAAACCGAACCGAGATACAAACCGAACCGAACCGAACCGAAAATTTTGTGCATTTCGGTTCGGTTAGGTTTTCGGTTCGGATTATCTAAATTAACCGACTTTTTTTTTCAGTTCGGTTTATTTCAGTTTGGTTCGGATCGAACCAAATTGAAAATAAACTCTTCGTTCAGTTTGTTGCCTTCTGCTTTTACCCTGAAAAGGGTTTTAGGGCTCCTGCGTTTTGCTCCGTCTCCTCCGATCTGAAGGCCGCAACGACGACGGAACTGAAGGCCGTCGCTCCAAGAACTAAAGGCGACGATCCTGGTCTCTGCTCGCCCTTCCATCGAGAGCAGAGACCGTCGCTCGCTCGAGGAAGCTCAAGGTCTCTGCTCGCCCTCCGACCAAGAGCAGATACCGAAGTTTCGTGGGTCGAAGTTTCAAATCAATTTCCGGACACCCTTCTACGTGTACGGTCTTCTTCTTCGCTCTCATACTCCATTGTGCTTGCTCGTGCGATTGGGTGGGTTCTTGTCATTTCGTGCTCAAGCAGATTGGGCTGACAAAGTTAGTCTTGCAAAGTTGTTTTTGGGTACGTTAGTCTTGCAAAGTTGTTTTTTGGGTATGAGTTCCTTTTTTGGGTAGAGCAAGGTGTTCTCTCGAAACCCTCTCCTCGCGCTCGCCGGGGTGTTTTTTCGATCATGGTCCGTTTCAGAGTTGTTTTTCACGAATTTGGGTGGTTGTTGTGCAGGAGTGCCTCATCATCTTTTGGGCACCGTGAGCCCGAACTGTGGAGTTCACGGCCAAGGCGTTTAGGGACTCTCCTATTCCCGTGGGTTTGGCTTCCTTAAACCGACGGTGACATGTTGAATTTGATTAACTTTGTTCTGATGAGATTGAAACTTTTGTGTTTTTCCCGAACTTCAGCTCATTGATGAGATCTTGTCTCGGAATAACTTGCCAGTCATAGTTGGGGGTACAAATTACTATATCCAGGTAGAGTATGCGGCACTTCTTTTTCATTTGCTTGAATAGCCTGCGGCTTTTTCTCTGTGTTCGTACTTTGCAGTAGTTACTCTGTGAATTCACTAACGGGGGTTGTAGTGTTTATTCAATCACACCTGATGCTCTAAATTCACGCAAGATTGTAACGATGAGTTCGCTTAACTTCTGTCACTTTAAAGTCCATCCCTTGTCAGAGTCAACTTTTGAATTTTAGTTTCCTGACTAAATGTAAGTGACTCAGCTTCTGGACTATGAGATTATTTAGTTGCCAATGCCTGATTGAGAATAGCTATTTGATGTCTCTATGTGTCCTGCATAGTTTTTGTTCTTATGATGCTCTATTTGATTCTATCATGTGAATCTTCAGTGAAGTATCTGCTACTGGAAAACGTAATTTAGATCATCTTCTTACTCAATTTGGATCTATAGTAATAGGTATGTACTGGGACAAATTTTTTCCAGTACATATAACGAAACTCCTTATATTCATCAATGCCAAAGATTAAAAACAGGACCATTTTTTTGGTGCTACAATACAAATAATTAATAGTGTTTTCTATCTCTCGTGATGACTAGCCTACTTTGTAAATGTGATATAGCACACTTTCACCACAATGTTTTGATCTTGGCTGTCTTTGGCTACATATGGTGGTACTATCTCACATCTATACTAAGCACTCTGTACATCCATACATTTATATACATTAGCATGCTCGGTTCACTTGGCTTAATGTCACAACATATTCTTGATTTAGTTCATTTATCATAACTATTTAGCAACTTTTGTCCTGGTGCTTTAATGGCTACCCCTTCTATTATGCTTTTATTTGGATTAAGTATTTGCTTGTCATACAAAGTTTGTTAACTTGACACAGCCACTTGAATTATAATAATTTCAGGTTTTAATTGTCATAGATTGGTAGATGTCTACTTCAATAAGTGAATCTAGTGGCACAAATAGAAGGAGGACGAGATCTTCTGCTTGGGAACACTATAAAAGGACAGAAAACCCAGACAAAGCTGAATGTTTATATTGTGGGGCTATTATTGGTTGTTCTACCTCTCAAGGGACTAGTGCAATGCGTAATCATTTAGGTAGATGTAAGGAATTTCCATATGCGAACGTTGAGAAAAGGCAAAAAAGTGTCTCTAGTCAACTTAATGGGGTTGGTAGTTCTAGGTCATTTGGTCCATGGAAATTTGACCAAGAAATTAGTCGAAAAGACCTAGCAGTCATGTTCATCATTGGTGAATTACCCTTTAAGTTTGTGGAAAATGAGGCATTTCGGCAATTCGTGAGTAGGATCCGGCCGAAGTTTTCAATCCTCTCAAGAAACACATTGAGTGAGGACTGTTATAAGTTTTACTTGGAGGAAAGATGCAAATTGAAAAAATAATTTTTCGATACATCTTCAAGGGTTTGTCTCACAACAGACACGTGGACTTCTTGTCAAAATATGAGTTACATGTGTCTCACTGCTCATTTTGTTGATGGTGATTGGAAGTTGCAAAAGAAAATCTTGAATTTTTGTCAAATCCCGGGACATTCTGCTGAAATTATAGGAAAAGCAGTGGAGAAATGCTTGACTAGTTGGGGGATTAAAAATGTTTTTTCTATAACCGTGGATAATGCGAGCTCAAATGACTTGGGTGTTCAATACTTGAAAAAAAGACTCCACTCTTGGAATACTCTAATTTTGTCAAGTGAGTTACTCCATGTGAGATGTTGTGCTCACATATTGAGTTTGATTGTAAGAGAGGGTTTGAAAGATAAAGATGATTCCATTGTTAGAATACGCTCAGCTGTGCGTTATGTGAGGTCTTCTCCCGCGAGGTTGCAAAGGTTTAAGGAGTGCATTGAGCTAGAAAACATCGAGTCCAAGAGTCTTGTATGTTTGGACGTGGAGACTCGTTTGGAACTCAACATACCTGATGTTGGAAGCAGCTTTGAAGTTTCAGAAGGCTTTTATTTTACTAGATATTCAGGATAGCAAGTTTGTTGAAGAGCTTTCAAAGGTGAGGGGGTTGCCTACTAGTGATGATTGGGAATATGCCTGTCAATTTCTTCCTTTCCTGAAGTTGTTCTATGATACGACTTTAAAAGTATCGGGTTGTTCTTATGTCACTAATAATGATATGGCGAAAGATGTCTATGGGATTTTTATGATGATTGAGAGATATTGTGTGAATGAGGATAGGAGTTTGCAGGAAATGGCCAAGAGAATGAAGACCAAATTCAATAAATATTTTGGCAATGTGAACAACATCAATCTAACATGGTTCATTGCATGTATACTTGACCCTCGACATAAGTGGGAGTATGTGAAATGGATGATTAATCAAGTTTATGAAAGTAAGCGGGCGGAAACTTTACGAGATAAAGTAACATCATCTCTAATGTCATTGTTCGAGCAATACTGCACCGGTATATGCCCCCAAAGCAATTTGAGGTCAAAGGGTACAAGGACAATGAACGTGTCAATGTCTCTTGTGGTTGGTGCAGACATTATGACTGCAATGTATCTTAGCCAAACGGGACAAGAATATTTGGAAGAAAAATCCGAATTAGATAAATATTTGGAAGAAAGATGTGAACGCTATAGCGTCGACTTTGATATCTTAAATTGGTGGAAAGTCAATTCTTCGAGATATCCTATCCTCTCTTCCATTGCTCGAGATATTTTGGCCGTGCCCGTCTCAACTGTAGCATCAGAGGCTGCATTCAAAGATGGGGAGGTCGTGTGCTTGACATGTTTCGTAGCTCCTTGACCCCAAGCATGGTGGAGGCTCTTACATGTATGCAAGATTGGCTACGATCCACACCACTTTCACTTTCGATTGAGGAGGACTTAGAAGAACTCGAAAATTTTGAGTCAGGTGAGAAAAAATTATCGTAGAATATTTTATATCCTTTAATATTGCAATAGATACTTCAATTCTCATTTTTATTGTGAATTTAATGTAGAGTTGTCAACTGTGACCGCGGAGCTGAACTCGGTATTGGTTTCCCTTGATGATTGACGAACAAAAGAGAAGTAGTCATCTCCTTGATGATTGGCTCTCCCTCTCTCTCCCAGAAATATCTGCGCCATTTACCTTTTGTTTTGGCAATACCTTTGTGATTCTCTCTTTGCCCATATATGTTTTGGCAATACCTTTGTGATGCTCAGCCTTGATGGTGAGGTCATGAAGTTGATAATAATTTTAGATAATTTTAGAGCGCAAGCAACGCCGTGCTGAGTACACCCGCATGTCGATTAAGTTCTCGATGGCTCGGAAGAGGTACATGGTCGGAATGTGATTTTTTTCATTTGATCTGATTTCTGTCTTTATGTTTTCCCTTTCTTGTGCATTCCTCAGCACAATATCTGTTGATGAAACCGACAGTGAGGATGATAGTTTGGAGGAGAGTGATGAAGAGCCACGGAAGAAAAAGGTTGGCACATCGCATTTCTATTTCTCCCGTGTGTATGTTGCTTGGATGTCCCTTTCAGTATCTTAAAGGTAGGATCTAAATGCCATTTATTCATTCCTCGTAAACAATTCGAACAGGGAAGTTAGTAAAAAAGAAAGCGCAGTGACGAAGAAGCCACCGATTACTCTGAGACCATCCATAGGGGAATGATTATTTGTTTATTCTAGTTGTTATGTCAACTTTGTGCTGGGAGAGAGCAAATTGTTTTTTGTGCTGGTGTGATTAGTTATGATGCATTTTCGTCGTGAGAGAGTTAGGTAGTCCTGCTGCTATTTTTTGAATGTAGTATCGTTGAAATTTTGTTACTTCAGTGTAAATGGGATTCGTATAATATGTGGGTTGTTTTGGACTTTAAATATGTTTTCACAGGATGTTGATGCAGATACGGTAGATGCTTCTCCTGCCGCAAAAGAAGTTCCAATGTCGGAGAAAAAAGCTGTATGACTCCTTATGCCATCGCTTTGAGTCAACTCACAGTCATTGTCATCGGGGTCCATTGCTACAAAGAAATTTGTCTTTCATCTCATATTGATTTCCTTGGGAGATAACAGTGTATTTATGTTGAACTGCAGCAATAGCGCAGACTAGTTAGTAAGTTTGTAGAGGGCATTGAGCCATATTACCCACAAACTTCAATATGTCAGAGGCCTAACTTTTGCCAAATGAGAATTCGATTGTAAATATTAGTCTGGGAATTGTTCTGGCGAATAATAGGATTGTGCACAACTGCTGTTTCAAGATGCTTCAGAAGACAAATTTTATAACTAAAAGGAGCAATTAGTATTTGATTCAAGAGTTTGATGATGCCTTGTTTGCTGTCTCGAGTACGGGATTCTTGTGCCTGCAATGGATGATATGATTAGTCTGAGGACCGCAATTTCAAGCCCCTTATAACATCTTTCTTGTATTTACCGATAGAAGAAAGAAAGAAAGAAAGAAAGAAAGAAAGAAATAGAGATAGAGATAGAGATCTCAAATGAGCAAGCTCATTGAAAACTGATTACTCCGCAGAAGTAATAGGCTAAGCATCCAGACCATATACTAAGCATGGATAGCCAAGTGGAGTACTTCAACATCATAAGACAACATATTGATAAATTGCTAGGTTCATCGAAGGCCATCTAAAATACGTTTTATTATCAAGAACTAATAATTAAATTAGCTATGCATAGACCATATACGTTTTATTATCAAGACCATATACGTTTTATTTCTAGAGCTTTCTTAATTTTTTATCATAAAAATTATCATAAAATTATCATAAATACATATTATTATCAAAAAATTATCATAAAAAAATTATGAAGAAATTTGTTTAATAAAAACAGAAAACCGAGCCATGAATAAAAAAGCAAAAAAAAAAAAACAAAAAAGAAGAAGAAACCGAAAATCAAACTGAACCAAACCGAACCAAACTGAACCAAATCGACTTATCGGTTCGGTTTCAATTCGGTTCGGTTCCTATTTGGTTCGGTTCAAAGAGGAACCCTTAACGGTTCGGTTCGGTTCGGTTTTTCAAGAAAACCGAACCGAACCAAACCGTTTACACCCCTAGTTGTGGGTATGTATATACTAATCTAGGATATCCTTGTTGGCCGAGCTAGGTAGAGATCTTGCTAAGGGGAGAATCTTGGTCGCCTTTTCGCAAGGCGTTATCCGTGATCGTAGTTAGATTTCTGAGCATAGGATTGGCTAACGGGATGGACCATTGGCGTGTGCTTTTCGACGAGATTGACTAATGAAATAGACCATTGGTTTCTTTTTGATATAATTGATTGAAATGAGCATTCCTATTGTGAAAATATTATGTTAAAGTAGTATATGACATATTCTGACCTTGAAGTTTGTTATATGCTGTGGTTGGGTTAATTGAGCTTTCGTTTGGTCTTATAACTGTGTGCATAGTGGATGCTCAATCTACTTAGAAGAAATATATTACTCACTAAGCCATGATAGCTCATTCCTCTCATCTCATTTGTTTTTTAGGTTCTTCATAGAGCTGTGAGTAGGGCGCGAGAGTTTCGGTAGTGGGGAGGACCTTTTTTTGTTAGTAGGAACTTTTTGGCACAAGTTATACATAGTTATGGACCTTAAGTGTTAGCTTGTTGCTAGTTATGTATTTAGCGTTTTGATGGATGGTACTTAACTCTGATATTGTAACAAGATAAACTTTTATCATATATATGTGTTGATGTATATATTTTGATATCAGGTGAGCTTTGATTATGCTTAGACTGCGTCATTTGGTAAAAGGATGGCCGTGTCATACCCTTGTGCTTCTTGAGTTAGGGGTTTGACACATGGTCTCCTTCAAGGTGGAGGAGACAATGAATGCCAAATCATCTCCCCAAATCTAGGCTTTTTTTGAAATTCTATTTTTCCTTTAGATAATCTTCATTGTCTCTCCAAATTGCGTCCATTGCTCTATCAAGGATGAGCCTAATGTCGTCTTGCTCGACGATTGGGACTTCCTTGAGACCCAAGTTGAGATCCGCCGCTAACGGCTAGCTTCGTGTCACTGTGAGGAAGTCTAAAGCATTGAGGCGATTCCTTGGCTCCGGCTCCTTCTCCGTGTTGACCCTAAGGTTGTCGAATTTCGTGGGTGTCAAGACACCTTGAGCTTGTCCCAGAAAGAATCTTGGAACCTCCTTGCCACGAGTCAGGGTTGCTAGCCATCACTGACACACTAAGGACCCCCGTTGGTCCTTGCCAACGAAGGGAAGAAGATGAATAGTAGAGAAGGAAAGAAATGGAAAAATAAAAATAAAAAGAAAAAATTGAGAAAATAAGTGGAAAACCAGGTTGTTTCATTTAAGATCTTCCACATTAGCTGTCGATCATGCCATGTAGGATGGACATTCTTGATTGGATTGCTAAGTCGGCGATTTTCAGCCTAATTTAAGCAGATGAACTTCATTGGAAAATCATCAAAAAGTTTAGGATTACATTAGGTAATTTAAAAATTTAGAATTGAATTGAAATCCGTATAATATAGATTTACAACTTTTTGAATAATTTTCCAATATAAATGCAAAGGAGAAATCTTGTGAGGGCATTTGTATAGGTGGGTCTCTGCACTTGTTTTTGAAGGTTCTTCATTTTAAGAAGAAATCTCTCCCTTTGAATGTCCAATGAATTATTATGATCGTGTGAAAGAAAAAACAAAAGTTTTTAAATGAAAAAGAAGGGAAATCTTTGCAAAATTAAATTTTTTTTGGTAAATTGATCTAAAGTTCATAGCATTACGTGACAATTTGATAAATTTAAGTTATGCTTTTGTTCATTATTCTTTCTGTAAAAATTGTTCTGGATGCCACATATGAACGATTTTATTGTTCTCGAATGTATCCCAATTTTTTGGCCAAATTACGTTGGAAGAACCTTTTAGATCTTTCATGTACAGGATCTCATATACGCCTTTTGGACTTCATAACTAATCTCATATCTACATTCAATTTTCCGCAATTATATGGCAATGAGAGGCATTTTAACATTGGCAAGTGTCAAAAAATTATTGGTGAAAAAAAATGAGCGGTGACTGTTTTTCCTAGATAACGTGTTGGTATTTATTAAGAAATTCCATGAAATTACCAATTCTATTACAATTTGCAAATTATCGGATCTTGTGCTGACTTACCAACCATTATCATAACTTAATAAAAGTTTCAAATTTACTAACTCTTGCATGAACCTTTCAATCTAAATTAAAGTAATTTACCAACTTTTGTCAAATTGAATTACCAACTTATTTAGAGTTACCAATTTTCATTTG
The DNA here is from genome assembly GCA_024733475.1 of Syzygium grande. Lineage (NCBI taxonomy): Eukaryota > Viridiplantae > Streptophyta > Magnoliopsida > Myrtales > Myrtaceae > Syzygium > Syzygium grande. The sequence goes on from JAMXDD010000009.1 coordinate 11,119,446, forward strand.
AGACCATGCTTGAACTTAAGATGGGCTTCCCTCTCTGTAACAATATAGCTGACATTGGTGAAGCTTTGGAACGACCGAATTCGATTACTCGAATGACAAAGATTGCTCATAAGAGGGTAGACACAAAGCCACCGTAAGACACCATAGGTTCTTTAGGACCTAAGAACAATTATTGCTTTAATCATGTGTATAATGGTCTTTGATTCAGCAAGAAAAGAGTCACTACAAAACGTTCTTCAGGTCATTTTCTGATCACCGGCCATCTCGACTCCTAAAGGACGACTCCAACTTTCCAAGCCATGCCTTCCAAGACTCGCCAAACGGTCATCAACCCAAAATATGTGTCATCTTTTTTCTGTGATAACGATCAAAGGAGGACCAGAAAAGAAGAAAGAGAGGATGCTTACAACACTATGTACCTTTAAGACCGGCAATTGTCAATGTATGATCTCCAGAAAATTTGTCATTTTCAGACGAAATGAAAGTGGAAGCTCGGGTCAGAGACAAGTGGTTGACATGCAATGCAAGGACTTATTTGCAAATAGAAGTCGGTGCGCAGTCAAAGCAGCTTGGTCGCCATAGTGGCAATGCATCATGGATCAAGCGGTTGCCACCAAAATTGGAGAAATTCAAGCAAAGTGTCATTGACGGTTCAACTTCTCTTTAAGAAAATATAAGAGGCTTAGGCGTTCGAAGAAAACAAAGCCCGCATGCACATGTCAACCCTCCACCTAGAGTTTATCCATTCAATTTCCTTGTATTTTGCTTCCTTCTATATTTTAATTCCTATATTTTCCTCTTAGTATATTTTCATTTTAATATCCTTTAATTTCTTCGCAACTTACATTTCATGGCACTTAGATTCACATATTTGTCACTCCATCCATGTCTCATCCACGCAGTCTATGCTAGAGTGTGGAACTGCGGGGCGATCTTGATTGCTTTCCAGTTGTTTGAAGCTCGGATCATCTTAGAATTCGTCGATTTTTGTCAACACTCGTTTTGCCATGCCCAAGAAAATATATTTTCACTGACAGAGAGCATGTGTTGTGTGCCATGAGTAATAGAAGAAGAAAATACACACAGAGAGAGATTTTTTACTTGCTACTAGTTTGGTGGGCACGCGCATTCTTTTATTGAAATTAACGTATTCAGGTTCATGGAAGGTACTATTATCGTGTAAGACATTTATTCTATAGAAGTTTATATAACATATCACTCTTTCTTACATAAAAGATAATGTTCCATGTTGTTATTTTACACAGCAATCATGGTATCAGTAAGAAATTTAATTAGTTCGCACGGGTTAGGGTCTAGCTTATATGATAACATTATCTATACTATAGATAAAGTAATGAGGACTTCTTACTTTTATGGGATCTCAATCATTTAATTTGCTTATCAACATCCACAGTTACTTGTTTTACAAAAAATAACATTATCTATACTCAGGGTTGACCTTACCCAAAAACTGCGGAAATCGTCCTAGGATACAGCTGCATTCCCGATTTCTTCATGTCATCGAACAATTTGAGAGCCCCGTCACCATGGCATTGCACTGCGAGCCCGTTGATCGCCCCAGTCCAAGTTGAGACATTCATCGACCGACCCGCACCTGCAGTACATGTCTATCAAAGCAGTCCCAACAGAAATCTTCCAACTCAAGCCACTTCTCTGAACGTAACAATCGACCCACCTACCCAATTCCAAAGCCCCTAAGCTGGCAATTGCCGAGATCCCGCATCTGTGCGATCAGGGCATGAAGGCGGTGGCCCATCTCCCCAAGGCGAGAGAAGGACTTGAGGACGAAAGGGAAGGTGAAGTTATCCCGTCGAGACGCTGCGGCATAGCATCCGAGCGAAGAAAGAGCGGGAGCGAGGAGGGGAATAGTGGGCATGGGATCTGATGATGGTGTTGTAAGCGACGGCATTGGGAGAGGAGATACCGGCGAAGATCGAGCGGGCATAGGGCAAGCTCTCGGGGGCTGAGGCAGCACACAATAGGAGGAGGCGGCCTCGTCTCGAAGGCCGGTCTTGCTGACGAGGGAGCGGAGCTTGTAGACATTGTTCATGGATGTTATCGCACAGCATTACCGGGTCAACGAAATCTGTTCAGGTCTTGTCATGTTAGCCCACTTTGATTTAGACATTGTTCATGGATGTTCGGGTCTTGTCAGGTTTTGCAATTACACCCTTTTCCCGTCAATTGTATTGTGGTTAGTATAAAAAGAAAAGGCCAAGAGAAAAGTCATGTCAGTCAACCTTTGGAGCTGATCCTAGCATGATAAATGATAACAATTTCAAGAAAACAGGCATTCACACCCCTCGATAAAATTCGCTTCTATGGTGAGTAAAGAAAAGATAGTGACCAAGATATAAGTTTCATGTAAAATATGTAAAAAAAACTTATTTTATGCAAGAAATTAAGAACCTAAATTATATATTGGATAAGCACCTGTATTGTCATTCCTGTGCTTAACACCAGCAGCAGTCAGTGATCTGCTAATAAGTTGAGCAACTGACTCATACTCGGGCTTCTTTATCAATGGGAAAACTGTACATTTGATAGGTGCAACATGTAAAGGGAAGCGGAGCACATTCAGTTGTCCATCCCCCGCTTTGCCGAGCCTCGTATAGAAAGAATGCTAAAAAAGCAGCATATTATGCGTTCAATGCCAAAAGACGGTTCGATAACAGATGGTGTAAAAACCCTCTCATGTTTCCTCATCTTCTGCTTAGAAATTTTGACCTGTTATCCGTGATTTTTATCATCCTCCCACTTTGCGCACAAGAAATCCAGCCTTCCCTTTGGATTCTAAAGCAGCCTTCAACTGCAAAGCTTCCTCTTCACCCATTAACTGGTATTGACAAGACAAATGCAAGCATAAAGTAAAGGAACAGATTCCGAACATACTTAGCAAAAGAGCAAAAACCGAGGAACCTCGAGCATATACCGAAAGAGATTCGGTCACTATCATCTGATTTTCGTTGAAGGCAAGACCTAGTTCCTTCTCGTTTGGAGCAATTACCAGTTTCTGCATTGATACTTCAATTAGTTAATCATGATAACAAACTCAAGCATTCACAAATAAAGGTCAGAAACCTACTCCACGTACTCCAAGAATAGTTAGCAAAATTGACTAGTCTGAAGAGTTACCTCCACTTCTCTGGGTTCAGCAAATTTTTCATGGGCAACAAGAGCTGCTCCACTTTTCTCCTGTCCAAATGACAACAATCATCACTCCAACTAGATGCCTCTATGATTACATCTCTAAACTTTCTCTTATCCAGTTTTCAACCCCCTAAAAACGTGCCGGACAATGTTTTCCTTCAAACAGTATATTAGACAAAAGAACACAAGTGTGCAACAACGGATAACTTATGTCATCTATCAAATGGTTGCCACACAAGACAGCTAAAATGAGAACCTATACAATGTAGCAAAACCACACCTTGCTAGACAGAGATCATTGAAGAAAGAAGTAATATGGATAAAATGAAAATAAACTATTATTAATTTCTTAGGCATGTTGGCAACTTATGATTCACATTCCATAACTTTGCTTCTGCTGCCTAAAAATTAGAAACAGGACGAAAAGTTCTGGAAGGATTTCAAAAAGACTCGAGAGGACCTTAGGATAAAATCATTTCACTTATTGAGATAACAAAATGATGCAGCCGATTCTTTTAGTATTCCTGACCATACACCTTCTCCAAAAAAAAAAAGGAAAAGAAAACTACTTGAAAGAAGGCAACATAACTCATTGGAGGTCGGGGAAGGAGGAGGAGGAGGAGGAGGTCGAGGAAGGAGGGAGGCGAGAGGAGATGGAGGAAAAGAGAGGGGCAAAGGGAAGTCGGCGAGGAGAGAAGAAGAAGAAGAAGAAGAAGAAGAAGAAGAAATGAGTGAGCGAGGAGTCTGCTTAGGGCTTTTGGAAAGGGAAGTGAATGAGTGAGTGAGAGCGAGTAGGGGGTGTTTTCAGGATTCTCGCAGCGTGTTCTCATTGGAGGGCATGCATTTTTTATTGTTTGAATCCACGAAAAGCTACAAATTAGTAGATAAAATTTACCCAAAATTCACTAAAAATTTCAAATCGATACATTTATCAAAATTTATCGCAAAAAATTGCAAATCGGTATACTTGATCTCAATTCGATACACCAATCAATTCTCACATGTCATCCAACTCAATAATTCGACGGTAAAAGTGAACGAAACTAATAGAAGGTAAATTTATCACAAATATACCAATTTGAATTTATTTTTAATATTAACTCTAGATCTTATAAAATTCTCGATTATACGGATTTGATCTCCCACTTTCCCAAAATATAAATAATTTTACTTTGGTCGGTCTATCCATTCGGATTTTCACCCGCCATCTTATATGATCTATGAGATTAACGGGAATTTAGTAGGTCCGGGGATTTTACCTGGATCTATAAAATAAAGTGGACTTTCTCGTCGTGGACGATGTCCCTAATACTTGATAATTGAGCTTTTAAGATCGGGATTCTCGGCGGAAGAAGGATGAAGCTTGCATCTCTCGGGAAGCGAGCTTTACTGCTCAGGAAAGCCGCGTGAAAAGAAAAGGTGCGAGTTTCAGGTGGGCTTTGGACGACCCTACGGGGGCCCACTTGGACTTTGCTTTTAAGGGGCAAGTTGGGGGTGAGGCCCACCACCACACTTTGCATGCACGCATTCAAGAAGACGGAGGAGGGATGATGATGGTACGTTTAGCTCCCGACAATAGAGCACTTTCGAAGCAAGGGGGCATTATGTGTTATCCTCCACGTTTAGAGATTAACAACTTTATCTTTTGCTTAAGCCTAGTGGAGACTTGATTCCGTCATATTATGCGAAGGAGTTCTCCGCAATATCACTCATTGGCATTCCCCCCAGTTCATGGTCAGAGTGTTCGGACTATACGAAAGTAAAACAACGAACATGACGTCGTACTTCACGATTTAAATGTAACTCAACTGCTGAAAAATCTGGTTTGTGCAATATATTTCTTGATCTTCTCCCTCCATCGGCCGGTGCCTTTTCAATCTAAGGCATTAAGTCTGTACACAAAAAAAGGGGTAATCGTGGAATTTATGGTCAATGTATCCACAGTTGGAGGCACCATAGTAAGATAGAGACTCCTCTTCCATTTTTTCTTATTAATTTTATGCACTACCGGAGACTATGAAGTCTTAGCATGGGCATGCTTGAATTGGTATTTTGTCCAACACTAATCTTCCGAAAAAGGTAAATCCCAATTTGAAATATATGATCACACATCTTGTGGGTGTGGGATCTTTATGGTAATTGCCTGGAGGAGGCAGTCGCACTTATCCCCCTCTCTACCCTTTTATTGATAGAAAAAAAAAAAAAAAACTAGGGACATAACATGTGCCTATCATGCTAATATAAATTTGTTGTCAATTGTTAGGCAACGCCATATGTTAGTCTAGGTATAGTTCTAACTTTGTAAAGAGCCCAGGCACCGATGAACATAGTTGACCCTCAATATCGAATGGAAGGTGGCAACATCGCAGATGCTCTATCACCGCGCTGTCTCTCAATATTCTTTTCTTCTTTTGGATTCTTTGTTTTTTGCTTTTCTTTTATTTTTGGGCTTTTTGCTGATAAGGCACTCACTTGGCGCCACAGCTCCTCAAATACCGAAAAAAAAAAGAAACAATCCTAAACACCAGTATGTCAACAATTTTTGTCACTCAAATTGGACAAGGTTGACAGGATTCTTTAATGGTTCTGCTTGTACAATGTTTCAGAACTCCGCTTGCATTAAATAAAAGTTTTAGGACTTTAATGATGCTTTCAAAACAATTCTTAACTTATTTTTAAACATTAACACACTCCCACGTACACAAAACATGTTGGAGTTTTGGGACAAATTGATGGGTGAATGAATGAGAAATTGATGCTCAAAGAACACCCTTGAGTTGGAAGTGGGAAGTGAAAAGCACTAGTCCCACATTGAAAAGGAAGAAGGCTATGGAGTGCTTTATATACGGTTACACTTATTTGAAGTGGTAACTATTGTAGCATAAACTCTCCGCCTCGCGCGCAGGCAGCGCGGGGTGCAAATCCGATGCCCGAAGAGCTGAAACTTGGGCGCGAGCGCGCATCCTGCGTACACAATTGCAGGACCGAAATTGATTTTGTAATAGCAGATTTAATTGGCCGTTATTATTCCTGAACAACTCTCTGCATTTGCATTGTTTTCGATAGTGTTCGTTTCAAGTTTGTTCAAGTTCGCCGGAAGCTTGGAAGTGCCGCGATCTCTTCTTCGCTGTCAACCGTTGTTCTTGGGAGACAGACGTTCGTAAAACCTCAATCGCGTACCGGAGGGGACGAATCTGTTTTAAGGAAATTGTGTCGAACACAGGCCTCGGTATTCGATTGTATCGATTCCATCTTTGTTATTACAATTTCCTTTCTTTGTAATTCCGTATTGTTTGTAATATTTAAGCTTATGCCATTTGAATTTTCTCAGCAAAACAAACCCAACTCTCTCTCTCTCTCTCACACACACAATGAGTACATCCGAGGTCTCCCAATGGAAGGGACTCCAAAAGCGGCGACAAGTAGAGAGAGCGCTAGAGGACGAGTGAGGCTTAAAAGAAGGACAGATGGAGGAAGGGAGAGAGGTTTTCTGATGAGTGTCACAATGTTCACCCAAAAGTTTAAAGAGAGCCAGCAATCGGAGGCCGCACCCGATCAGGGATAGCGGAAACCACAACACACCGCATGCGAATTTTGATCCTTGAGAAATCATATTCCAATGGTAAATCTTTCCTGCTCTTTTTCGCAAGAAACACAGACAATTAACGCCCAAATCGAAGGTAGAACTACACGCTTGGATCTGTGACTTGTTTCAATATAAGCAGACCAATATATTTCCAGAGAGAATGTTCGAAAGGCACATACCAAAGCGCTTTCCTCTTCATTTGCTTCGGTCACCAGGCTTGTATTCTTCAACTCGTTGAAAATCATAACTAGATGATCTCGCTGTCTCGTCTCGTCGAGACAATGGTGTCAAAGACTGATAAGTCCACATCGCTATTGGAGAGAAGCTGCGCATATGCGCATACTGGATCAAGTCCAGGTATGCTTAAAGGATATGACATTGTCGTTTTGTTCGGAGAATGTCCTTAAATTGCTACGAGTGTACACGTTCCTAATGATGCTAGTATTCGTGCTGAATTTGAAGTCGTCCGGGGAAATTGAGCTTGCCTTGGTGCCTTTAAATCTGAGGGCCTGAGCATGGCCTTGGTACTTTTGAATCTGAGGGCCGCGTTGTCATAGAGAGGACTGCTGCTTCGGCCCTGTCGAAAGTGCCAAGCCACACCCGAGCCGCTTTGTTCGGCTCTGGCATCTCAGCAGCCCATTTCCCTCAGTCTTTGCCTCACTCCTCTGAAGTGTCTCCTCATCATCCTGTTACTCTCTTCACAAACATAAGCAGACCAAAAAACGGAGGCTCGTTAATTAGGTTAAGAGTGCGACGTGAGAAAGCTGAGATGGAAAAACATAAAAAAGAACAGTGGGAGGCTCAGTTCGCGCCCATACTTGTAATGCATTGTCCTCTTAAGAAATGACTGATTATCATGAACCATATTTTTTACCTACGAATCTTTAATGAGTCTTCAAAACATTTCTAAGTGTACATAATCGTTATACTTTGAAGACAAGCTTTATCAAAATAGATCTTGTTGTCGGAGGTGCGCAATCTCGGATTAAACCCGATTTTATGCAAACAATCAGGTGTCCTCACATTCATTCGTCCTTGCACGTGTGTGGTACACACAAACAGAGAATTGCTACGATGTTGTAAACAGCCCCAGTACCAATGTAGTGGGCACATAAATCGAACCAAATCACACATTTCCATTTTCCACCTTGAACTCTCTGGGAAATGATCTCTAGCGAACGTAAATGACCGTCAAGGTCCTATTTTCCCGTTGCTTGACTCGGGTTTCCTCAGAACTCTCTCTAGACAATATGCATTTTGACAAATCGCTTCACAAATGAAGTCAAAAGCATATAAATTCAAATTTGGCCAAGAAGAGAAAACTAAACTTTAACACCAATTTGCAACGGCAAACTATTAAGGCTAAAGCATCTAATACTTTTGGGATTCTCGCAATTTTTAATGGAAATTATGATTATTTCCATGGACGGATTGGACAGTTTTGCACAAGAATTTAATGTCTGGCTATCTTAGTAAGAAAAAATAAAATAATATTGTTCATTTTTAACAAAGAATTCATGCGACCATGTGTGCTTGAGCTAAGAACTCTTGCATGTCGATAATTCACTAATGCGTGAATAAATTATTCGTTAGGCCGCTAATGGATCTCATAAAAGCCCGAAATTAAAATAACTTCAATCTATGTAAATATATTATACTAATCTTCTCTAAGTATTGCCTTTAAATTTGTCACTTAAGATTGCCGATTGCTAAAACAGAGGTATGTCCAATCATCAAATAATTGTAGCAAAAAACGTGAGGTTGTCTGAGTAGATTGTTTTGTGTGGGATTGGATAGGAGAAAACTAGGGATTAGTGTAGAAACATGACTCGCTTGGTTGATGGCTAATTGAAGCCTTGGGTCAATTGAGGACTTTGGATTTTAAAAAGGCCACGATCAGGTTTCAAGCTTGTTATATGTGAAATTCAGGCATCAGAAATGATATGTGGCAAATGACTGAATATTTCACGTGGAAGTCACGTAGGGTTTTCAAAGTTTGAATTCCACTGATGGCAAGTTCGAGACTTGATTGGAGCTTTTTTGATATCTTAAGTTTTTAATTTTCTAAAATAAAGTCTTGAGACATCAATTGATGAGTGTCCAACTCGTTAAGTTTGTTTCCGCATTTGTCCAGAGAAAGTTAGAATCACTAGTAAACATTTTGACCGACAGTCATGTGTGGAAGTAAACAAGCATGAAATTGACATTCGTCCGCGATTGTAAATTTGTATGGTGGTTAGTAAGTTTCAAACTGTATTAAGAAATTTGGATCGGGAAATTATTACAATCATCCTTCCGCATACTGAACAAAGACAAGAGAAGAAAACGATAAGCTAAATACTAAACACACATTCTGTTTATCCATCTGATAACACAAAGCACATCTTCAAAGTTGGGCAAGTTTCTCCAGCCCGCAAGTTTTCTGTCACACACAGCCAAAAATAATCAATGATGGCGTCGACCAAGATAAGATGCAAGAAATTGGTCAGAAGGAAAGGGGCCAGTTTTACCTGCTGAACAAGCTCCTATTCGCGTTGTCGAAATGTTCTCTTGAACCAAAACACGGTGATCATCATTGTCATTGAGAATTTCTTGATGGCCCTCTCCATCGCTCGAAAGTAAGAGACCCTCCAAGATCGCTTGAAGTGCAAGATGCTACAGAATCCCAGAAATCCCACTGTAAAACCCGGTCCCAATCCTGCATAGAACCAATTGTGGATGTCCAAATCGCGTTCGCTAGGCTTATCTTCACTAGAATTATCACCGTCATGCCCATCACTACTGGGTGGCTCGTCTTCGAGACAAATCTTCAAAAGAGGAGCTCCACAGAGTTCGCTGTTGCCACGATAAGTAGATTCATCGTCCACAGTTCGTAGATGATTGCCAGACGGAATAGGGCCAGAGAGTCTGTTGAAGGACACATTGAGATGACTAAGGAAGTCCATGCTGGATATGCTCGAAGGGATGGTACCTGACAGTTTGTTTCTGGAAAGATCAAGAGATTCTAAGTTTTTCAGGTCACCGATGTTTGAGGGGATGTGTCCGCTCAAATTATTCTGAGAGAGGTTTAGATTTTGAAGTGCGACGAGCCTAGTGAACTTTTCTGGTATTTGCCCATCCAACATGTTTGCAGAAAGATCGATCGAGAAGTAGAATGAAAGCACATTGCCAAATATTTGGCTGGTTCCCTTTGTGTTAACCACGAAATTGAGACTGTTCATGCTCAGAAAAACCACAAAATACACAGAATCAACCATAGACGAGAAGCCGTCAATACAATTGGGAATGGGTCCAGAAATGTTATTCTGTGCTAGGCTCAAAAAACGGAGATTGCGAAGTTGGCAAAATTGTGGAGGAATGCCTCCAACAAGGCGATTTTTCTCTAAATTGATCGCTGCCAAGTATGGAGAATGTTTGCCAAATGGAGGTAACCTACCCGTGAATTCATTGTCGCTAAGATCAATAAAAAAAAGCGGTAGATTTGACAAACAGATTGGGATTTCACCACTAAAGCCATTGCTCCTTAGGCTAAGAGTGGTTAATTGCTGAAGATGGCAAAACGATTTCGGAATCTGACCATTTAATTGGTTATCCCCAAATGCAAAAGCCCACAAATCTTGCATTGCTCCCCAACATCGAGGAAGTCTCCCAGACAGTTGGTTTTTTGAGAGATTAATTTCAAACAGCCTATTCAACTTACACAAAGAACTCGGAATTCCGCCGGTGAGATTATTACCCCAAAGTCTTAATGCTCTTAATCGTGGCATCTTGTCTCCAATATCTCGGGGAACTTGGCCTCTAAGCATGTTGCTTGAGATATCTAAAGATTCAATGTTGGAGGAAATGTTGTAGAGCCAATCAGTAATGCTGCCTGAGATGCTCACATTTGACATTGACAAAGTGGTAATGTTCCTCTGTGTTTGAAGCCATCTTGGAAATTCAGGTCCCACTTTGCAATCCGACAAATCTATGTCACGAGCTTGGAATGGTGGAACCCAGGCAGAGCTCACATTTAATATGAGCTTATTAGAGGAAATGTCTAAACTGGTTAGGCTTTTGAGATTTTCAAAGTGAAGTTTGCCAACAATTCCATACAATAAATTATGCTCAAAATGGAGCTCCTTTAAATTTGATAGTTGCCCAATGCTCTCTGGAATGGTCCCGCTCAATTTGTTATTGCTTAGATACAAGTTTCTTAGAGATGATAGCTCCACCAAATTAGTAGGAATAGAACCAGAAATTGAGTTCCCTGAAAGATCAAGTAGCTCTAATTCTTTGAAATCTCCGAATTGATTTGGTAGGTCACCGCTAAAATTATTGTCAAAAACACTAAAGATCTTCCACTTACTTTGTACACAACCAAGAGAACCACCTAAAATGCTGGTGATATTCCCATTGAAGTGGTTAACATATAATCGTACCACTTGCAATTTGCAAAGACTGCTCAAGTTTTTTGGAAATTCACCTTGTAGCAAATTTTGAGACACGTCAAAATAGGCAAGCCTTTGATTATTCTCGAAGATTGCCATGGAAAAGTGGCTTTTAAAAGAAGGTTGAAAGCCAAATCAATATGTTCTAGCTGGCTCAAGTTATATATCCATGGCGGAATAGAGCTTATGCTATTATACCCAATGTCAAGGAATCTAAGAGAGGTGAAATTGGCTTGCGAAGAGCTAGAAATATGTTGCAATTCACAGTTTCTCAATCCTAAAGATTGCAAAGATGGAAGCATGTTAATAGAACAGAACCAATCTTCAACCTTCGAAAGGCCAACATATGACATGTGCAAGAACTTCAAGCCAGATAATTTCGACACCCAATCAAGGTCGTTCGAGGTTATATAACCCAAACGGAAATCACTACCACTAAGATCCAAGTATTGTAATTTGGAAAGGTTACTGAGTTGTCTAGGAATATGTCCGTAGAAGCCTGCATATGAAAGGTTAAGATACTCCAGTTTCTGAAAAGAAGCCAAAAACATTGGGATTTTCTGGGTTGAAAAGTTGTTGACACTAAGATCCAGATACTTCAGATATTTCAGTTCAGTTAAAGAAGGAACTATGTTACCTCCTAGCATGCACTTATGTGAAGGTTCGAAGATGTCAATATTGATCTCTTCAATACATGGATTATGAAGATCGAGCTTAAGGACATGGCCAGTCTTCTCATTGCATTCGACTCCTTCCCACTTGCAGCATTCCTCTCCAGTCCACGACGACAAGCGCCTCGAAGGATCAGCGAGACCATGTTTGAACTTCAAAAGAGCTTCTCTCTCTGCACCAATACAACTTACATTGGTTGAAGCAATGGAATGACTGAATTCGATTACTTGAATGACAAAGATTGCCAATAAGACAGCAGACACAAGGCTATCGTAAGATGCCATAGGTTCTTTAGGACCTGAGAATGATCTTTGATTCACCAAGAAAAGAGTCACTATAATATATCGTTGAGGTCATTTTCTGATCACCGTCCATCAGGACTTCCTAAGGGACAACTCCAACTTTTCCAGATCAATGCCTTCCGAGACCTGCCAAATGGTCGACCCATCAAAATCAATCCAAAATGCGTGTCATCTTTAATATCTTTAATAGGGGTCAAAGGAGGACGACAAAAAAAAAAAAACGAAGAAAGAAGGATGCTGATAGCATTGCGTACCTCTAAAACTGGTCATTGTCAGTGTATGATGTATAACCTCCAAAAATTGGTTATTGCCGGTGTCGGCCCTCCACCGCACCCCAATTAATCTTGAAATGACCAGTATTATGAAAACTAAAGCGGGTTAGTAACCTTCATTTTTTAACAGAAATAGGCAACCCTTGTTTTATTTAAGCAACATCTAGATTAGTAACCTATAACACGATAAAAATGGAGATAATTATCCAAAAAAATCCTAAATCTATTATATGGATAATGATTCAGTCATAAATTTTTAAATTTGACAAATGTAGTCTTAAACCTTTTGACGATTTTCTAATATAGTACATCCGATCAATTTAAGCTGGAAATCGTTGACGTGGCAGTTCGGTTAACATTGACCATCCTACATGGCACGGTCGGCGGTTGGTATGGGGAGATAATTTGAACGCCATTGTTTTGCAAATTTTTTAAATTTTACTTTCTTTTTCCTTTTTCATTTTTTTCATCGTCTCTTTCAAGGTGGAGGATACAATGGTATGCCAAATCGTCTCTCTAGATCTAGGCTTTTTTGAAATTCTATTTTTCCTTTAGATAATCTTCATTGTCTCCAATGCTCTATCAAGGTTGAGCCTGACGTCATCTCGATCAATGGCCGGGACTTCCTTAATGCTGATGTTGAGATCCACAATGATAGCAAGCTTCATGTCACTGTGAGGAAGTCCATTGCGTCGAGGCAGTCCTTCGGCTCCGGCTCTTTCTCCGAGTTGACCCCGAGGTTGTTGAACTTCACGTGTGCCAAAACTTACACCTTGAGCTCATCCCGGAACCCGTCTTGGAACTTCACTGGCTATGGGCGAGGGTCGTCGGCCATCACCAACATGCTAACAACCCGTCGGTCCATGTCGGCAGAGGGAAAATGATGAATAGAAGAGAAGGAAAGAATTTGGAAAAATAAAAGAAACAAAATTGAGAAAATAAGTTCAAAACTACGTTTTTTCATTTAAGATAGTCCACATTAAATGCCAATCATGGCACGTAGGATGGACGATGCTGATTAGACTACTACGTCAGTGATTTCTGACCTAAATTGAGTGGATGGATTGCATTGAAAAATTGTCAAAAAGTTTAGGATTACATTGGCCAAATTAAAAAAATTTAGGATTGAATCAAAATCCATATAATAAGTTTATGAATATTTGGGCAATTTTCCCATATAAATGCAAAGGAGAAATCCCGTGAGGGCCTTTACATAGGTGGGTCCCTGCGCTTGTTTTCGAAGGTTCTTCATTTTGAAGAAGAAAATCTCTCCATTTGAATGACCAGTGAAATAGCATAATCATTGGAAGGAAAATCTTTGCAAAATTAAAACGTCTTAGGAAATTGATTCAAATGGTTATAGCATTATGTGACAATTTGATAAATTTAAGTTATGGTTTTGTTTATTATTCTTTCTGTAAAAGTTGTTTTGGATGCCAAATATGAATGATTTTATTGTTCTCGAATGTATCCTAATTTTTTGGCCAAATTACGTTGGAACAACCTCGTAGATCTTTCATGTATTGGATCTCATTATGCCTTTTGGACTTGATTTCTAATCTCATATCTACATTCAATTTTCCGCAATTAAATAGCAATGAGAGGCAGTTTTACATTGGTAAGTTTTAAAGCATTATTGATGAAAAAAAATTATTGGTGACTTTTTTTTTATTGGTATTTATTAAAAAATTCTTTGAATTACCAGTTCTTTTACAATTTGCAAATTATTGGATTTTTAAGTGACTTATGAACATTTATATACGTAACTTAATAAAAGTTTCGAATTTATTAACTCTTACATGAAAGTTTTAACCTAAATTAAAGTAATTTACCAACCTCTCTCAAATTATCTTAACAACTTGTCTGGAGTTACCAACTTTCATTTGAGACCATGCTTGAACTTAGAGCTTCCGTCTCTGTATCAGTACAGCTTACATTGGTCTAAGCTTTGGAATAACCGAATTTGATTACTCGAATGACAACGATTGCCCATAAGAGGGTAGACACAAAACCACCATAAGACGCCATAGGTTCTTTAGGACCTGAGAACAAGTATTGCTTCAATCACAGGTACAATGGTCTTGATTCAGCAAGAAAAGAGTCGCTATAAAACATTCTTCAGGTCATTTTCTTATCGCCGTCCGCCATGACTTCCTAAGGGATGACTCCAACTTTCCAAGTCATGCCTTCCAAGACCCGCCAAACGGTCATCAACCCATCAAAATCAACCCCAAAATACACATCAATCTCTATTCTGTAATAACAATAGAAGGAGGACGACAAACAAAAAAAACAAGAAAAGAGAGGATGCTTACAACACTTGCAACACTTATTCTTTGAATTACCAATTCTTTTACAATTTGCAAATTATTGGATTTTTAAGTGACTTATGAACATTTATATGCATAACTTAATAAAAGTTTCAAATTTATTAACTCTTACATGAAGTTTTAACCTAAATTAAAGTAATTTACCAACTTCTCTCAAATTATCTTAACAACTTGTCTGGAGTTACCAACTTTCATTTGAGACCATGCTTGAACTTAGAGCTTCCGTCTCTGTATTAGTACAGCTTACATTGGTCGAAACTTTGGAATAACGGAATTCGATTACTTGAATGACAAAGATTGCCCATAAGAGGGTAGACACAAAACCACCATAAGACACCATAGGTTCTTTAGGACCCGAGAACAAGTATTGCTTCAATCACGGGTACAATGGTCTTGATTCAGCAAGAAAAGAGTTGCTATAAAACATTCTTCAGGTCATTTTCTTATCGCCATCTGCCATGACTTCTTGAAGGATGACTCCAACTTTCCAAGTCATGCCTTCCAAGACCCGCCAAACGGTCATCAACCCATCAAAATCAACCCCAAAATATACGTCAATCTCTATTCTGTAATAACGATAGAAGGAGGACAACAAACAAAAAAACAAGAAAAGAGAGGATGCTTACAACACTTACAACACTTATTCTTTGATTTACCAATTCTTTTACAATTTGCAAATTATTGGATTTTGAAGTGACTTATGAACATTTATATGCATAACTTAATAAAGTTTCAAATTTATTAACTCTTGCATGAAAGTTTTAACCTAAATTAAAGTAATTTACCAGCTTCTCTCAAATTATCTTAACGACTTGTCTAGAGTTACCAACTTTCATTTGAGACCATGCTTGAACTTAGAGTTTCCATCTTTGTATCAGTACAGCTTACATTGGTCGAAGCTTTGGAATAATCGAATTCGATTACTCGAATGACAAAGATTGCCCATAAGAGGGTAGACACAAAACCACCATAAGACGCCATAGGTTCTTTAGGACCTAAGAACAAGTATTGCTTCAATCATGGGTACAATGGTCTTGATTCAGCAAGAAAAGAGTCTCTATAAAACATTCTTCAGGTCATTTTCTTATCGCCATCCGCCATGACTTCCTGAAGGATGACTCTAACTTTCCAAGTCATGCCTTCCAAGACCCGCCAAACGGTCATCAACCCATCAAAATCAACCCCAAAATACACGTCAATCTCTATTCTGTAATAACGATAGAAGGAGGATGACAAACAAAAAAACAAGAAAAGAGAGGATGCTTACAACACTGCGTACGTCTAAGACCGGCAATTGTCAGGGTATGTTCCCGTAAAATTTGTCATTTTCAGACGAAATGAAAGTGGAAACTCGATTCAGAGAAAAGCAATGGGCATGAACAGACAAAGAATTGAAAACGAAGATGACAAAGTGGTTGACGTGCAATGCAAAGGGTTATTTGCAAACAGAAGTCGGTGTGCCGTCGAAACAACCTGGTCGCCATAGAGGCAATGCGTCACGAATCAAGCGGTTTGCCACCAAAATTGGAGAATTTTAAGCAAAGTGTCATTGACAGTTCAACTTCTCGTGAAGAACACGGGAGGCTTACGCGTTAGGAGAAAACAAAGCCCGCACGCACATATCACCACTCCCCCGAGAGTTCATCCACTCAATTTCCTTGTGTTTTCGCTTCTTTGTACATTTTAATTCCTATAATTTCCTGGAAGTATATTTTCATTTTAATATCCTTTTAACTTCTTCGCCGGTGGTGTGGAAAAATTGCTGACCTTCCAGAAATTGGTTATTTCCAGAATTATTTTTTCCAATAATTCGAAATAGCATATACTGACTGCTAAGTATGTGGCAGACAAAAGAAAGTGGAAGCACGATTAAGAGAAAAGCAATGCGCATGAACAAACAAAAAATTGAAAACCAAGATGACAAGTGGATGACAAGTGGTTGACAATGACATGCATTGCAAGAATTTATTTACAAACAGAAGTCAGTGTGCAGTCGAAGCAACCTGGTGGGCATAGTGGCAATGTATCACGGGATCAAGCGGTTGCCCCCAAAATAGGAGGATTTCAAGAAAAGTGTCGCAGACGTGGTTTAACTTCTCTTTAAGAACATTAAAGAGGCTTAGGGGTCATAAGGAAACAAAAACACATGCACACATCAACACTCTGCCGAGAGTTTAACCTTTCAATTTCCTTGTATTTTCGCTTCCTTCTACATTTTAATCCTATAATTTCCTTCTAATATATTTTTATTTCAATATCTTCTAATTTCTTCGCAATTTACATTTCACGGCACTTAAATTCTCAGATTTATCACTCCATCCATGTCTCATTTGTGCACTTTGTGCTCGAGTGTGGAACCATGGAACGATTTCGATCACTCTTCAATCGTCTGAAGTTCAAATGTCTTAGACTTCGTCGATTTTTGTCCACAGTTGTTTTCGCACGCCCAAGCAGATCTATTTTCACTGAGAGAGAGCAAGTGTTGTGTGCCATGAGTAATAGAAAAAAAAAATAGAGAGAGAGAGAGAAAGAGAGAGATCTACTTACTAATTAGTTTGGTGAGCACATGCGTTATTTTATTGAGATTAAAGTATTCAGGTAACGTGAAATGTACTATCATCATGTAAGACATTTATTACATACAAATTTAAGTAACATATCATTTTTTCTTGCGTAGATGATATTGTTCTATGTTGTTATTTTACACCGGAATTATAATAGCTTATAATATAACACCGTCTATACTATTGATAAAGTAAAGTGGACTTCCTACTTTTATGGATACTCAATCATTTTATTTCTTCCTCAACTATCCTCGATTACTTGTTTTACAAATTTTAAAGACAAATACGTAAATTTATAATTTATGCCATCACTCATATATTTCAAAGTTTGAATTCAAATCTTTTCTATCCTACAAAAACCTCCAAAAGAATTTCAAATCTTCAAATAACGTTCTCTTTACATATGTACGTATGAGTACAATTTATTTGCATTTTTCCTTTGTGCCAATCTCTATGCAACGTACATTTTTTTAATTGTGTATTTCTATCAATTTCATGTATTCAAATATTTTTTGATAGGATGGTTTTGCTTAATCTTTCAAATGTTGCATTCTTGCATACACGTAAGACGTGCGCTCCTTTGCTAGTTTCATATAAACAAAGGAATGGCCTAAGAAAAGAAACAGGAACTCAGCATCGCATGATGAACTCAACATCCCAATCTCTCAGAGCCCAACTTGCAGTTCGACTATAATGAGCTTAGTTCAGCCCAACATCATCCTCGTACATCAATCCATCAATCAAAGTTAGCCTAATGTCCTCTCGATTCCACATCGTTGGGCTTTTGGTGGACTAGAATTTATCGAACCGAAAATATCCGTCCCACATTCACATATATCATTTTGAGCTAGAGCTTATAAGTCAATTTCAAATTGGCTCGAGCTCCACTGAGCCCGGTCTCAATTACACTTGGCGCGCAATCGAGAGTGACACGTCACATCTTATGTGATTTACTAACCTCATTCTTCATTTGTTTATTTTTAGTGTCAGTTGTAATCCATATCCCTATTTGTCCCACTCTAAGTCGGTTTGATTTGAATTGGTGAAGGGAATTTGTTTTTCTGATATATTTTATCTTGTTTTATTCTTTTTAATGCTTTCTATTAAAATGAAATGCTACAAACTTTACATATTTACCTACATACATTTGATGCTAATACTAAAATTAATTGCAAATGTATAAGCATAGGTTTTTTGACATTATACTTTACATTGTAAAGTTGGACTAGACAACTAATTTTGGGGACAATGTAATTTTCCTCTTAGCCAAGTTTCTCTTTCTTCTTCACCGTAAGTTTCCATTTCACATGTAATTTAAGAAAAAGCTGATAAATTTAACTGATACATATATTGATAGCCTTCGCCATATAAAGTCATACCTATTAAGATCTCACAAAAAGATAATCCACGCATATGCATATGAATATATATTTAAAATAATCAGTTGAGAGATAGGAAAAAAATCAAAGAAGTGAACTATTTAGGAGAGAAATTTAAATACTTGTCCGACGAGGGAAATTTGTATTCAATTTTGGAAATTAAAATATTTATGGGATAAGCTGGTAGTTAATTGACTCTATAACGGTTTTCACAATTTTGTTACAACACGTTATCATAAAGCATACTAACAACAAGCATGGGCTATTCAAAGAATTCTAGGAAAGTTTGTTGAGATAGGACATGCTATAGGATCCACCTATCATCATTCTCATAGTATTGTTTATTTAAAATCTTATTATCTTAAATTTTCTTACAGGAATGATCACTTATCTCATATTTTGAAGAGAATATTGTATTTTATTATACAGATACGTTATAAGTGAAGTATCTCTATATATGATGTCCCAAGGTAAAGTCCCGAATTTTTCATAGTTGGTTGACATAGAATGATGGTGAGATTGCATCGATTGGCCCCTACTGCTTTCTCCTGATTTCGAAAAGGCTACTTAGAATGGCCGTTGTGATTGAGTTGTCTCATTAAACTTTTGAACTTTCAAAAGATTTTGGATTAATCTAGAGGTTGTGACCATTGGGAGTCGATTTTATTGTACTTGCTTGTTCATGTATAGTTAAGCAAACTTGTCTAAGTTAATCGAATAATACTCACTATAGATGACATGCAACATGATATCATCGATCCAACCAAATATTTTAGCCTTTTGTGATTCCCAAACATATGCCGAGAAGGATGGCGTTCAACTTATTTGGACGTCACCTGATAATTGAATCTTCTCGCATTTCACACACTATGTGTAGTTTCTCTATGAATGTTTCATGTCATCACAGATTATGCTTATGTTTATGACTCTCTCAACTACTTTAAAATTTCAGGTTACGTTTTACAATAAAAGATTATGACAACTAACAAATATTGCACAAAACTCCAAGAGAATCGCAAGTCCATATTTGATCAGTCGCGGAATGAGCATGGGACAAAGTAAACAATCTGTGACCGATAGTGGACATACGCAACCAAGTTATAATCCCATGTTAAGAGAAACTCCTACAAACAGATAATCAAATCCAATCGTGTTAGTCCAGCAAGCCCGAGACATCATGTGCCCGGGGCTTATAGAGTCTTTGTTCGACACCGATCCGATCCCCACGCCATCAAATGCAAATATATTTACATTTGGCATAGCCGCTCGGGCTTTAACTCATATCTTATCTAGTCTATAAGATTGATGGAGAATTCTATTGGGCAGGAATTCACCTACTTAAAATGAGTTTCTTGTCATATAAAATTAGATGATGCTCTTCTACTGAATCTGCATACCACGTGTCGTCAGTATTACATAATATTTTCACTTAAGATTGGGATTCAGTGGAAGAATGAAGTGCTCTCTCACTCTCTCTGTCTGGCTCTCTCTCTCTCTCTCTCTCTCTCTCTCTCTCTCTCTCTCTCTCTCTCTCTCTCTCTCTCTCGAGTTTCAGTGGGCTTTGTTAGACTACGTGGCCCACTTGGACTTGCTTCCTGGGACAAGTGGGGGTAAGGCCCACGATACTTATGTGTGCAATGCGTGCATGCAAAAGACAGTGATGATGACGTAGCTGTTAATTTACAGATCTGCTCACTAAATAGAATATTCATAAAGTAACTCATTGACAATTTTTTTGGGGAAAAAAAAAATCGTAATTCCTTAAAAGTAGAGTTTTTTTTTTTATAATTATAGGAAATTGTCCAATCGGTCCTAAACCTACTATACGAATATCAATTTAGTCTTAAACTTGACAATTTTATTAATTTAATCGTAAACCTTTGCGTGAAACTCCAATATAGTCATTCCGATCAATTTATCGCTCGTAATCCGATTCCGAATGCTTAGTATTTGTTTATTGGTGTGTGAGATGATATATCCTCAACCATAGAGATATTAACTTTATTTACTTAGCCTAATAGACTTGATTCAGACGTACCATGCAAAAGAGTTTTCGACAATATCACTTATTGCATTCCCCAGTTCATGGTCAAGCATACGATTTTTACTAAAGAGTCTCATGATTGGCTTTTTACAAGCTGAGCTTTTGAATTTCACCAACTCTTCCCTCTCGAAGCATTCCAAGTTCAACCTATCAAAAGTTAGGTATCTAGTGCGGTGTCATACTTTCAAACCCACCCCAAAAAAAAAAAAAAAAGAAAAGGACGGCGTCATACTTCACGAGTCAACCAAAACTTGGCTTCATGTGATATACCTCTTCCATTTCTTATTTTATGCACTATTGGAGGCTATAGAGTCATAGCTTGGGTGTGGTTGATTTGGTATTGGTTCAACGTTAATAAGGTGAATGTCGAAATATGATCACATATGTAGCGGGTGGAATTTTAGGTTAATGCCTGAAGGAAGTAATCGCGCCGATTGCCTCTCTCCATCCTTTTATTAATAAAAAGAACTGCTAAATAATTTGTGCCTATCATGCGGACATGAATTTGTTTTCATTTATTATAATGGCCTAGTTCTAACTTTGTAAAGGGCCTGGGTCGCGATCAGCCTAGTTCTAAATTTAATTTTTGAAGAATCACTTCACAAATGTCATCAAACGATTCCCTTCGCCTAACTAACTAAACTAGGAGACAATCGAACGCATTAAATTCATAAATACAGATTCGGCATAGAAGAGAAAACTAAAACCTTAACACCAATTCGCAGCGACAAACTATTATCAACTAAAGCATCTGATACTATGTACACCAGTTCAACTCAATTTCATGACTAACCTGACGCCAGAATGCCGGCGCAGCCAGGCGGGCTGTAGTCGTAGAGCTCGGCGACACCCGGTGTAGAACAGATGGCGCTCGAGCATGTTGACGATGCCTTGACGGAACGCCTCCCTAGTGACCGCACCGTAGACGGCGGCCTGGAGCTGCTTCTCCATGCTGGCCTTATCGATCTTGAGGTCATTGAGGGCTGCAACAGCGGCGTCAATCTCCGGCTTCAGTGCCCTCCTGGCCCTGAGGGTGCGGACGGCACGGTGGCCTGCTTGTCCGCGAGGGCTTTGCGGAGCAAGAAAAAACGACTCTAATTCGTCCATCGCAGGAGAGATCGGGGAAGGAGAGAGAGAGCGAGTGGAGAGACAAGTGGCGAGAGATGCAGAAATGCGAGCCATCGAAGAGTCGAAGGAAGTTGATGAGGCGACTCTGGTGAGGAGTAAAGAAGATGATGGTGGGGGCATGCAATTCCTCTCGGCGATGCCCAGGGAAAAAAATAACTGCTGTTTAGGGTTTTTGGAAAAGGAAGTGAGCGAGTTGGGCGATGTTTCTGGGATTCTAGCGATTTTTAGTGAAAATCATGATTAATTCCACCGAGGGATTGGACAGTTACACACAAGCATTTAGTCAAGAAAAAAAAGAAGACTATTATAGATTCACCGTTGAATATATTTATTCAGGGAAAAATGAATGATCTGAAAAATATTTCCTAAAAATGATCTCTTATATCGCATATAAAATAAATGAAGGAAAAATATTTTCACCGTCCACAAAAATTTTTAGATATAAAATATTATCGATAATGAAAAAAAAATTCATTGCTTAATTATTTCAAATGATACAAGTAATTATTTTTAGGAAAATAATTTTCAAATCATTCATTTCTTGCAAAACAAAGGGAGTCTTAGTGTAACAAAAAATTTACATGGTCCCTGTTAAATGGGTGATACGTGTACTTGAACTTAGTTGTGTAGCGGAATGATTCCACATGTTAATAGTTCAATGATGAGTGTGTAACTTATTTGTTACGCTGACAATGAATCTAATAGGAGTCCAAAAATAAAATAACTTTAATCCATATGAATACATTGTAGCAATCACTCTAAGTATCGCATTTAAGTTTATCACTTAAGATCGTCGATCGCTAGGGATCGCTAGAATGGTTTGATGCCCTAACCTAGCGATATGGTATGTCCAATTATCGTAGCAGTTGGAAAAAAGCCAGGTTACCTGAGTGCATTGTTTTAGTGGCATTGGATAGGAGAAAATTAGGGATAAGTGTGAAAACAAAACTTACTTGGTTGATGGCCAATTGAGGACTGTGGTTTTAATTTTGGTCAATTGAGAACTTAAGGTTTAAAAAAGGCCACGATCAGGTTTCATGGTCTATTTATTAAATTCAAGCATCAGAAAAGATATGTGACAAATGACCAAATATTTCATGTGGAAGCATGTAGGGTTTTTAACTCTTGAACATAGATGGCGAGTTCGATATATGATTGGAGCTTTTTTTCAAATCTTCAGTTATTTATTTACTAAAATAAAATCTTAATATCTCAATTGATCAATGGTCAAATCCTTTAGTTTGTTTCGCATTTGTCCAGAGAAATCATTAATCAAAATATTGACTGACAATCATGCGTGGAAGCAAACAAGCAAGGAAAATCAAGAATACTGTGAAAAATGTAATCAATAACTATGGTAAGTAAGTTTCAAATTGTGTTAAAAAAAAATTGGATAGGCAAATTATTTGGCCACTTAATTGTTAGAAAGTTAATACAGAAATAATGAGTTTATCTATGTCAAGTTCAATAACAGATAGTGATGAACAAATATATTTTACCTCTATTTAATTTGCCAAGATAGTACATTATTCTTAACTTTATCGGTTTGGGATTTTTTTGTGTAACAAAAATTAGTTTGGGATAAATGTGTCATGAGATGCAATTTCGATATTTTTAGTGAAATGGATATTAATTTCAGATATATGTGGCACAGGGTACCAATTTGGCATGTTAATGGTTAAGTGTGAGAACAATTCAGGTAACATAATTAGCATCATGTTTATAACGGTAGAGTTTTATAACTGCACAATCCTAATTATAGTGTAAAATGAACAAACATATAAACAAGCAAGGGAAGTTTGTATCCTAATGCTCGCACTCAAGTTGGTGCGTGAAAATCAATGATGCCTT
Source organism: Syzygium grande (assembly GCA_024733475.1). Taxonomy (NCBI): domain Eukaryota; kingdom Viridiplantae; phylum Streptophyta; class Magnoliopsida; order Myrtales; family Myrtaceae; genus Syzygium; species Syzygium grande. The sequence continues at coordinate 11,143,175 of JAMXDD010000009.1, forward strand.
TCATTTTTTTTTTGGGTGTAAAATGTCAGTATTATAGAGTGAATAAAGTACAACAGCTTAGGGATATCCTACAAATGGTACTAACAGTTCAAGAAGATGGAGATAGGAAGTCTCTTCATAGTAGCCAATACAACATTTGTCTAAGAAGGTTTAATGTTCACTCTACCTCTTACATTTTTATGCACATTGGCCAAAATAATATGGATATCAATTGATTTATTTTGAAACCGTCTTAGGTTGCGCTCCGTCTATATGCCATAAATGGTTGCTAGAAAGGATACCTTAAGAAGTCTAAGCGCCAAATCTTTGCCCTTTACTACCCTAATCATCCATTGAAGTTCCTCATTCCATCCTCCCAAAAGACACCTAATCCCCCGTTGTGCAAGGATATTGCCTTTCACTTCTTAATAGTATCGTTAAATGATTCACATGTCGCCCGAAGGAGTTATCTATGATACTTATTGCTCTCTTTCCTTTTAGCTACTAAATTAAACTATTGTTAAACGTGACAGCGCATTATATATGTATTGCACTAAAAAAGACTTCAAATGGAGTACATCAAATAAAAGGAGAATGTATCTTCAATAGTAGTTCTCAACATAATCGTCCTTCCACGTACTAAACAAACACCAGAAAAAGATAAGTTGAATACTAAAAAGACATTTTGTTTATCCATCTGAAACCACAAAGCACTTCTTAAAAGTTGGGCAAGTTTCTCCAGCTCTCCACTTTTCTGTTGCAGATGCCAGATATAATCAATAATGGTTTGCACCCAGATAAGATGCAAGAAATGGATAGTAGGAAAGGGGCCAGTTTTACCTGCTGAACAAGCTCCTATTCTCGTTGTACAAACGTTCTCTTGAACCATAGCATGGTGATCATCATTGTCATTGAAAATTTCTCAATGACCTTGTCCATCGCTCGAAAGTAAGAGATCCTCCAAGATCGATTGAAGTTCAAGATGCTACAGAATCCCAGCAATCCCACTGCAAAACCTGGTCCCAATCCTGCATAGAACCAATTGTGGATATCCAAATTATCTTCGCTAGGCTTATCTCCACTAGAATTATCACCGTCGTGCTCATCAATATCGGGTGGCTCATCTCCAGGACAAATCTTTGGAAGAGGATCTCCACAGAGTCCATCGTTGCCGCGGTAAACAGATTCATCGTCCACAGTGTGTAGATGGTCGCCGGACGGAATAGGGCCGGAGAGTCTATTGAAGGACAGATTCAGATGACTAAGGAAGTCCATGTTGGATATGCCCAGAGGGATGGTACCTGAAAGTTTGTTCCTGGAAAGATCAAGAGATTCCAAATTTTTTAAGTCACTAATGTTTGAGGGGATGTGTCCACTCATATTATTTTGAGAGAGGTTCAGATTTTGAAGTTCGGCAAGCCTAGTGAACTCTTCTGGTATCTGCCCATCCAGCATGTTCGCCGAAAGATCAATTGAGCAAAAGTATACAAGCGTATCACCATACATTTGGCTGGTTCCCTTTGTGTCAACCATGACATTGACGACAATAGGCATCTGCCAACCCCCAAAATGACCTGCATAATCAACCATCGACAAGAACCCGTCCATACAATTGGGAATGGGTCCAGAAATATTATTCTGTGCTAGGCTCAAGAAACGAAGATAGCTAAGTTGGCAAAATTGTGGAGGAATGCCTCCAACGAGGCGATTTTTCTCTAAATTGATCATTGCCAATGATTGAGAATGTTTCCCAAATGGAGGTAACCTACCTGTGAATTCATTGTCGCTAAGATCAAGGAACAACATCGGTAGATTTGACAAGCAGCTTGGGATTACTCCACTAAAGCTATTCCTCTCTAGGCTAAGCACCAATAATTGCTGCAAATGGCACAAAGACTTCGGAATCTGACCATTTAACTTGTTATCTCCAAACATATATGCCACTGTTGGCGATGCTCCCCAACATTGAGGAAGTCTCCCAGATACTTGGTTCTTTGAGAGATTAATTGCAGACAGCTTATTCAACTTGCACAAAGAACTTGGAATGCTACCAGTGATATTATTACTCCAAAGTATCAGTTCCGTTAACCGTGGCATCTTGTCTCCAATATCTTGGGGAAGTTGGCCTCCAAGAATGTTACTTGCCATATCCAAAAATTCAATGTTAGAGGAGATGTCGTACAGCCAATCAGGAATGCTATCTGAGATGCTTGCATTTGACATCGTCAACCAGGTAATGTTCCCCTGTGTTCGAAGCCATTTTGGAAATTCAGGTCCCACTTTACAATCTGATAAATCTATCTTGCGAACTTGGAATGGTGGAACCCATGTAGAGCTCACATTTAATATGAGCTTATTGGAGGAAATGTCTAAGCTAATCAAGCTTTTGAGATATTCAAAGTGAAGTTCACTTATAACTCCATACAAAAAATTCTGCTTAAGATAGAGCTCCTTTAGATTCGATAGTCGCCCAATACTCTCTGGAATGTTCCCACTTACTTTGTTATAACTTAGATCCAACTCTCTTAGAGATGCAAGCTCCACCAAATTGGCAGGAATAGAACCAGAAATCGAGTTTAATGAAAGATCAAGGTGCTCTAATTCCTTGAATTCTCCGAATTGATTTGGAAGGTCACCACTAAAAAAATTGGTGGAAACATCAAAGATCTTCCACTTACTTTGTACGCACCGAGACGACTATCTAAAATGCTGGAGATATTCCCATTGAAGTAGTTCATACTTAATCGTACCACTTGCAATTTGCAAAGACTGCTCAAGTTTTTTGGAAATCCACCTTGCAGCGAATTTTGAGACACATCAAAGAAGGCAAGCCTTTGATTATTCTCAATGATTGCCATGGGAAGAGGTCCTTCAGAAAGAAGGGTGGAAGACAAATCAATGTGTTCTAGCTTGCTGAAGTTATAGACCCATGGCGGGATAGAAGAATTTATATAATTATGACTTATATCAAGGAATCTAAGGGAGGTGAAATTGGCCTTCAAAGAGCTAGAAATATCATGCAAATCACAATTGCTCAATCCTAAAGATTGCAAAGATGAAAGCATGTTAATGGAACTGAACCAATCTTTGGCTTTCAAAAGGCCAACACCGGACATGTGCAAGTATTTCAAGGAAGATAATTTTGACACCCAACTAAGGTCGTTCGAGGTTAAATAATCCGAAAGGGAGTCAGTACTAAGATCCAAGTACTGTAACTTGGAAAGGTTATTGAGTTGTTTAGGAATATCTCCATTGAAGCCTGCATTTGAGAGGTTAAGACACTCCAGTTTTTGAAGAGAAGCAAAGAACATTGGGATTTTCTGGGTTGAAAAGTTGTTGAGACTGAGGTCTAGATACTTCAAATACTTCAATTCAATCAAAGAAGGAATTATGTTACCTCCCAGCATGCACATATCTGAAGGTATGAAGATGTCAATATAGATATCTTCAATACAGGGATTATGAAGATCCAGCTTCAGGACATGACCGGTCTTCTTGTTGCATTCGACCCCTTCCCACTTGCAACATTCCTCTCCCGTCCATGACGATAAGCGTCTCGAAGGATCAGTGAGACCATGCTTGAACTTCAGAAGAGCTTCCCTCTCCACGACAATACAGGTCACATTGGTCAAAGCATTGGAATGACGGAATTCGATTACTTGGATGATAAAGATTGCCCATAAGAAGGTAGACACAAGGCCATCGTATGACGCCATAGGTTCTTTAGGACCTAAGAATAAATGTTGCTTTCATCATGTGGATAATGTTGTTCGATTCACCAAGAAAGGAGTCACTATAAATATTGTTGAGGTCATTTTCTGATCATTGTCCATTATGACTTCCTGAAGGACAGCGACTCCAACTTTCCAAGTCAATGCCTTCCAAGACCCGCCAAAGGGGTCAACAAGCAACTTCTAGATTAGTAATCTATACTACAATAAAAATCATTGGAGAAACTCGGTGGGGATTTTTTAGGCAACTGAATCTCTGCGCTTATTGCGCGAAGGTTTTTTCATTTTTAAAAAGAACATCTCTTTATTGGAATGACCAGTGAAATCACACACTCGTGTTGAAAAGCAAAAGGTTTTTATACGAATAGGAAGGAAAAACTTCGCACAATTAATTCACTTTAGGAAATTAATTCAAATGGTTATTGCATCACATGACAATTTGAAAGTTACATTTTTCTTTATTATTGTTTCTGTAAAAACTATTCCGGATGCCAAATATGAATGATTTTATTGTTCCAGAATGTATCCTAATTTTTTGGTCAAGTTATGTTGGAACAACCTCTTAGATCTTTCATGTAATGCATCTCATGTATGCCTTTTGGACTAGATAACTAATCTCATATCTACTTTCAATTTTCCCCTATTCAAATGGCAACAAGAGGCCTTTAGATACCCGTGAGTATCAAAAAACTGTTGACAAAAAAAAAAGACGACTGTTTTTTCCCACGTAACATGTTAGTAATTTATCAAGATTTTTATGAAATTACCCATTCTTTTACAGTTTGCAAATTACCAATTGTTGTACTAACTAACCAACTTTATTTGTATAACTTACTGATGTTTCTAATTTACTAACTCTTACATGAAATTTTCAACCTAAATTAGAGCAATTTACCATCTTTGTTAAATTAAAATTTCAATTTATCTGTTTTTTTAATTTACTAAATTTTCTATGAATTATTAATTTTTATTTGCCTTGATTAGCTGTCCCTTAAATTTACTAACTCTTTTAAGATATCACCGGCTTAATTTGGCATGACTTATCAACAGTTCTAGTTTTTTTGTTATCAACCCTCATTTCTAGTTTAGAGATTACTAAGTCGTTCTATTACCATCTAGTTTTTTTTTTTTTTTTTACAATTTACCAACTTTTCATATCGTTTACAAACTTTTATGTATCTTTATTAGCAACTCCTTAAATTTACCAACTTTCTTAAAAACTTACCAATTTTAAATAGAGTGACTTACCAAGTTTTCATTATTTTTTGGGATATGTTCATTAAAAGTCCTAAAACTTATTGTAAAAGTGCAATTAAGTTCTAAAACTTTCAAAAAATGTAATCAGATCCTAAAACTTATTAAATTGATTCAATCAAGTCTTAAAGTTAACACCGTCAATTTGTCTAACGGCAAATACTGACTCAACATTTTTAAATGAATTTCTCTCTCCTATGTGATATTTTTTATTATAATTTTATTCAAATATTATTTAAATTAAATAAAAAAATTAAAAAGGCTAAAAATTAAAAAAAAAAAAAACAAAACTGAAAAAAGAGAGAGAGAGAGAGAGAGAGAGAGAGAGAGAGAGAGAGAGAGAGAGAGAGAGAGAAGGAGCTTTGCTGTGGACACCGCCACCCATCAACAGAGAGGCCAGCGACATAGGGGCCGGCTGAGGTAGCCAGCCTTGGGCTAGGGTGGCTGACCCTTGCCGGTATCGAGCGAGGGCCGACAACCCTCGCTAGGCTAGGGTGAGGGCACCCAGATCTGGGCAACGCCGGCCCTCACCTGGGGTCAATGACCATTGCCCGCCTTGGGCGAGGCCTCGGGCAACCCTTGCTAGGCCCGACACACACAAATTTGGGTTGAGGGCACCCAAATCTGGGTGACGCCTGGCCTTCTCTTGGGGCTGGCAAGGCCTTGCCCAAGGCTAGCGAGGGCCAGCCCCCCTCGCCCAGGGCCAACAACCTCAGCCGGTCCCTTGGTGATGGGCAGTGGTGCCCCATGACAAAGCTCCTTCTCTTATTTTTTTTTCAGTTTTGTTTTTTTTCTTTTTAGCCTTTGTAGTTTTTTAATTTAATTTAAATAAGATTTGAATAAAATAATAATAATAATAATAATAATGCCACGTAGGAGAGAAAAATTCATTTAAAAATGTCACTCAGCATTTTCCATTAGACAATTTGACTATGTTAACTTTAGAAGTTGATTGAACCAATTTGACAAGTTTGAAAATTTGATTGCACTTTTTGAAAGTTTTAAGAATCAATTGAACTTTCGTGACAAGTTTTAGGACTTCTAGTGAATATATCTCTTATTTTTTTTTTTGGTCAAACAAGTTTTCACATGTTTACCAATCACAATGTTGTTGTAGACTTGTTCTGATAACATATTGCCAGCATGAAACAAAGTCACAAATTTTATCATACGGATCAGCAGACTCGTTCAATTTCGGCTCACATAGTCGGCTCATTTTATACACATCTTATTTTATAGGACAAAAGCAAGAGATTGCTTTCTTGTTTTTTTTATAGCCAAATGGAAAGAAAGAGTAGTGTTGGAGAATAATGAGCACAACTTGTTTATTATTTGAAGCTTCAATAGCAATATTCCAACATGAAGAAAAAACTGTGGATTCCGTAGCAATCGGACTGGCATTTGCCTTCAGAATTTAATAAGTCAATTTGTACTTCATCCACTAATCAAGCCACCGTCTTTGATGTTGGAAATCTTCCATCTAAATTTGTTATCACGCAAGTTTAGTACTTGCAAATTGCACAAAATGCTCGAGTTTTTTAAAAGTTCACCTTCCAGCCTATTACCGGAGACATCAAGGAATCTAAGCCACCCACTATTTTCAAGGATGACAGTGGAGAATATGCCTTGGAGATCATTATAACTTAAATCAAGATGTTCGAGGTTTGCTGAAGTTTTGAAACCAAGGAGGAGTAAATGAATTTATGGACTTTTGACGCAAATCAAGGAATCTAAGAGATGTGAAATTGACGTGCAGAGAGGCCAAAGCATCTTCCAAATGACATCCCGTCAATAAGAAAACTCCAGGGAGGAAAAAGCATGTGGACAGCAATTAACCCTTCTCTGGGGTTGAGAAGGACGTCCATAAGACAAGTTAGAAAATGTCCACACCCACCGGAGAACGAAGTCATGCCTTGCAAGACCCGTCAAATGGTCAAGACACCTGAAGCGACTTCTCTTCGTGTTGCGAGGGAAAAAGAAAACGGAAGGATTTATTAGGAATGTCGTGCAATTATTTTCTATTTTCCTTTTCCTCTGTCAGCTGCAATTTAGAAAAAAGAAAGAAAACAAAAAAGAGAAAATGTTATGTTTGCCGCAAATACACTGTCTTCTACATATGTTGCAATCACAGTGCAATGTGAGACTTTTCCTGAAGAGGAATCATGAATACAGATGGAATTATTCTCTAGACTAAACAAGAACGAACTGGCATCGATCTTTTTTGTCTGTTTTTGACCCCAATTTGGAGCCACTGACTGTTATTGTTCTTTGTTTAATTTGCTTGAGTGATCAATCAATTTTAGGATGACCCGAGACAAAGCCCCGGATCTTCACTGGTTGACATAGAATGTTGGGCTTGAATTGTCTTGTTAAACTTTTCAACCTTCTAACTTTTGTAAGATTTTGATTAATGCAGAGGTTGTGACCGCTGGGTCTCCATCTCATGATACTTGTTTGCTCTCATATAGTTAGCTGAATTCATTCCACATTAACAGGTTTTCATTACGAGAGTTTAGAAGACTAAATTGTATTATGAGGGTAGTTTGTCTCCTGATATCTATTCATACCGGATTTCACGTCGAAAAGCAATAAAGACACCTTAAAACCAAATCACGTTTTTGTCCATGACTTTTCTGTTTACAATTACCTTTCAAGTCCTTACTCTTAGAAGAATTAAAACTAGATATGTAGTACTTCTTTTCTGTATTGATTTTGGGTTGCATCCTCGAAAGTATACTCGAAAAACATGCCTTATCGTGCAAGGATGGAACTTCGATCAGTTTCCTTATATTGATATCATATTTTACAAAAAAAATCAGTGCCCGACTCCTCTGACTATAGAGCTTAGAAAGGATTGTTGTCATTCGACACTTGAGATTGTGACATCCCAAGTCCTACATGAATAAGAAGAGATCGTTGAGTGATACACATATGTGACTGCAAAAGGATTGTCATCACCAATGAGGTTAGTTTCGCAAAGTCACACCGGATGTAATTGCGGCATTTTTTTTTATTAATTTGGGAAATGTTGCTTCTGATAATATTATAGAAGATCCAGCAATTCAATGTTAGCCAAAGAGTTGGGAAGCCAATCGGGAATTTCTCCTGAGATGCTTGCATATGACATGTCTAATGTTGAAATAGTTCTCTGTGTACGAAACCAGTTTGGAAATTTTAGTCCCACTTTGCAACTGGACATGAGACTCTCTCGAAAGTGGAAAGGAGGAGCCCAAGAAGTGCTAACATTTATAACAACTTCATTAAGGAAAGCTGATATCGCGGGCAAGCTCTTTAGATTTGTAAAGTGGATTTGGCTTACAATACCATTCAAAAATCAATGTCCATCGACTCCAGATTGGATAGTCGGCCAATATTTTCCGAAAAATGTTCCCGCTTAATTTGTTACCTTCGAGATGCAACTCTCTCGGAGATACAGCTCCCCCATTGTAGAGGGAATAGGACCAGAAATTGAGTTCCACGATAGATCAAAGAATCAATTTGAAATTTCCAATTTGAACAGGTAGGTGACCACCAAAATTGTTATTAGAGACGTCAATATTCTTCAAGTTACTCCATCCACAAACCAGGGCACTGTCTTTGGCGTAGAAATCCACCCACTTGACAACAAAAAGTGCACATAAGAGCTTAGACTCTGAAAGCTAGTTTAGGACGACCTAGCTCTTCGCAATTACCCAATGGGTTTCGGTCATAGGAATCTCTTGGTCTTGATTCACAGTGGAAAGGCACTAAATCTTTTTTCCATATCCTAAAGCAAGATTCACAATTTCCAAGTCATGGCTTCCAAGACCGTCCGTCAAGTCATCAAAGACAACGACACTTCAAAGTCTTTATTGTATATTTTTTTTCAGTTGAAAGCTTTCAACAATCTAACTACAACTTATTGCATCTGCCAATGTAGAAAGTGTCTATTTGCATATATTTATTTTAGAGAATTGAAAAAAAATTGCATATATTCCTTACCAAAAAAAAAAAAATGCATTTATTTAAGCCTTGGATTATTTTCAACGATGGCAATGAGGAATGTGCCTTGGAGAAGATTTTCAACCATGGTCGTCGACACCTTGCCCGATCAGAAGAGCTTCCCTCCCTGTACTAACACAGCTTACGCTAGTAGAAGCTTTGGAATGACAGACTTCCAGTGCTTTAATAACAAGAAGTGCACAATAAGAGCTTAGACTCAAACTGAAAGCTAGTGTAGAACGCCATAGTTCTACGCAAATTTCCCAACTGATCTCTTGGTCTTGATTCCCAATGAAAAGGCACTAAATATTTTCCAAATCCTAAAGCATGATTCGAAATTTCCAAGTCGTGCCCTCCAAGACCCGTCCGGTCAAGCCATCAAAGACAACGAGACTTCACAGTCTTTATTCGTTCTTTTTTTATTCTTTTTTCTTTAAAGCTTTCAACATTCTATTTACGACTTATTGTATCTGCTAATGTAGAGAATTGAAAACAATTTGTAAGTTGAACTCTCTTCTTGCGCATAGTCATGCTAGGACTAATGCCATCTGTGGCATATATATGCTAATGAGTGATGACAACTTGATTTCATATGTGTCACTCGATTCATGGTGCTTGTCCAAGAAAACCTTTTTTGGCCATACGCCATGTGTGTGAAAAGGAGCGAAAGAGCGCACGTCGTGTGTGTGACTAAAAGAATAAAATAACTTCAATTATGTAAAGAATTTACTATATTAGCGGATTTGACTAACTTTAACAAATAAAACAAATAAAAAAAAATTATTATCGAATGTAATGTTAATTAAATACTGTTGACACCTATTTTAAATTTGCCCAAAATTAATTGCATAAAATTTAGGAATTAATTTTTTAGTTCCTAAAACAAAAAAAATATTTTTATTTAAATGCATTGCATGTAGAAATTAGGCATATTTGCATTGATAGGGCTTATTAGAGCATATTTTCTCAATTAATTTTCAAAAAAAAATTAAAATTAAAAAAAATTTAAAAAATTATTAATTAAGTTAAATTATTTAAAAAAAAAAAGAAGAAAGAAAAAATCGGATCGGGCCGGGCCAAGGCTGGCCCCAACCATCCCTTTTCTTCTTCCTCCCCCCATTCGCCCACTTCCTCCTTCCTCTTCTCTTTTCTTTTCCCTCGCGGGCCCAAGGCCCTTTTTCTTTTCTTTTTTCTTTTTCCCTCGCGGGCTAGGCCTGGCCCGGCCCAGCCTCTTCTCCTTCCTTCTCCCCCACGCGTGACCGTCGGCCGCCCCGCCCCTATCCCTTTCGCTTCCGTGTCTTCACGCCGACGCGACGCGGCGCCGCCCGTCATCGCTTCTTCCGGGCCGGGAAGCTCGGTGAAAGACGCCTAAAGGGGGGCATTAATTGCGATCTGGTCCCCCCATTCGAGCCATCTCTCCCTCTCCTCTTCACACACAGAATCGGCCCCCCCTCTGTTGGCTGCCTTGCTGCCACCGGCACGCCATGGCGCGAAAAGTCAGCGCCGTAGGCAGGTTTCCATAGGCAGCCGCCATGCATCGCCAGTAGTGGAGGGGCCGCCCCCGCCGCCAGCCTATAAAACCTAAGAGAGAGAAAGGCCCGAGGTCGGCGAGTTAGAGAGAGAAACAGTGAGACAGAGAAAGAGAGAGCTGAAAAAAGAGAGAGAGAGCGTGACCGAGGCCTCGCCGGAGCAAACCAGCGACGTCGTCGTCGCCATGAAGAAGCCAGAGCCTCGGGTCAGCGAGAGAGAGAGAAAACAGAGAGGGGGTCGGCCATTTGCCAGAAAAACAGAGACATAGAGAGAGACAGAGAGAGAAAACTGCGAAAAGAGAGAGAGTGTGACCGCAGGCCTTCGCCAGAGAACCAAAGAACGTCATCGACGTCACCGAACCAGCCCGAAGCCGCACACGCCGCCGACAAAGGGAAGCCCCTACCGAGAGCCACCGCTTTTCCCCTATTCGCTGAACACGTTTGCCGAGACTCACGTCGCCGTCAGAAATGCGACGGTATTCCGCCCATGCCGCCGCCGTCCTAGTCCCCACACGCAGCCAACGGCCACCGCAGTACCGCCTGAGGAGGTCAAAATCGATCGATTTCCACCGCTACCGCCGTGCTCGATAAAATCCCCCGCAGAAGCCAGGACATTCGACTACCGCCGTCGGCGAACCGACGCGTCGTGACGACGAAATGGGCGGTTGGCAATGTCGGTGGCGACCCCAGGGGGCGTTTGGGCGGGCAGCCCTGGTCGGCCAATTTTGGCCCCGCCGACGCCCTCTCCCCGCGGGCCTTTGAATTCGGGTCAGACCCGACCCGAATCAACCGATTCGACCCGGGTCAACGCCCGGATCGATCCGTTGACTGGGCCGGCCCGATCGACTCGGATCATCCGATCCGACTCGGTCAACGACCGGGTCGAATCCGTTGACCCGGGTCGGATCCGACCCGATTCAAATCAACCGAAACCACCCGGTCAACAATCGGGTCGGATCCATTGACCGGGTCGGATCCGACCCGCCCAGTTTAAATATATAATATTATATTATTATCTTATTTTAAAAAAATCAAAAATTTTTTAAAAAAAATTCAAAATTTTTTTAAAAGGTTTTTATTTTGCTTTTTTTAAAAAAAATATATTTAAAAAATTTAAAAAAATTTAAAAAATAAAAAATAAAAATATTTTCAGAAAATAATAATATTTTCGTTTTATTTTTTTCGAAAAAATTTTAAAAAAAAAAAAAAAAAAAAAAGAATTTTTTTTATTTTCTTATTTCGCTTTTTTTTTTATCTCGATTTTTTTTCTCCAAAAAAAAATTTCCGAAATTTTTTTTTTTGCATGACTTATCTGGGTGTTCTAATCTTTTATAATTATGCATATTGTTATTTTATTTAAATTAAACAAGTCTGAAATCGCACGGTAGTATGTTGCATGTTTCATCATTGTAGGGTTAATATGCATGTTTTTTAATATAATTACATAAACTGTTGTGTTTCTGAATGTCATCTGACTCAGTTAAGGTTAGAACCTTAGACTACATGAATCGTTATGTTTTTGACTGCTAATCACTTCTGATTATGCACTCGCTTAATCACCTCACATGTTAGGAGAAAGGTCCTAAAATCAAGCTAAATTACTTGATAAATGTTTTCAAAAAATGAATAGGGTAAAGTGGTACCGAAAGGGCATTAGTTATCCAACTAGTGTAACCAAATCCCCGAATTCAGTTAATCTCTGGTTCATAGGAATAGGGTGATTCTCCCATCACCCTATTTGGGTTTCTAATCGACCTATCCCAAATCGATTAGTGGCAATTCCTTGATGTAAACCACTTGCATGTTAAATACTTAAACCCTAAGTCGTGATATGGTATGGGCTTGGGAGAGCCCGAGTTAAGTCCTGAACCTAACTTAGCACGTATCAGGCGAGCCACCCTCCTTTTTGCATGTTATCCAAAAAAAGGGGCTCGGGAGTTCGATCGTGATAGAGTGGCGACTCCGCTTGGGACTTGTGTCTTTAAAAGTGGACTTAAGCCAAATTTTTACCCTATTCACAATAATTTTTATTTGTGCAAGGACTCGTGTATGACCCCCGATAAAGAATGTGTTATTTGTTCTTGCAGGTTCAAATTGATTGTTTATAAATTGTTGTGCATGTTTTAATGATTTAGCACCACACTATTGCACACACAACCACACTGCCGGACCTGGGCCGCGATAGGGCATTTTAGGATGGTGTTGAGAAAAATACGACCTCGAACGCGAGTCTGCGATGTAGAGGTTGCCTTTCTTTTCCCCGAAATTTATTTCTAAAAATTGTAAAGAAGTATCTTTAGCCGCTATTCGCGTGACTACAAGATATTCCTTTCGATTTGGCCGAGATTAAAGGACTTGACACCAACGCGAGACTGCGATGGTCAGGCACCCTTTTGATTTCACTTTGTCAAGCCAGTCTAGATAGAAATCGAGCCTCACTCCTCATGTGTATGTCATTGTGATTGCCATGGTTCAATGAAAGGTATATATTCTATCCATGCTCATTTCATTATGCAGCCTACTAATTCAATTGATTTGTTACTGTTAAACCACTCGTTGATTGCAGTCTATAGACAAGGAATACGTTTATTATGGAGCTTGTCCATGAAAATAAGCAGCTCCAAGAAACTGTAGATTCTCCATTGTCTATGGCATGAGCATCTAGGATGGGCGTCCTTTTTGTTAAAAGCCCTATTTTGTATATTTCCTTAGTATTTATGCTCAGGGGTTTTGATTTTCATCCTTAAAAGTATTTTTGGGTTAATATAACTCGGACCAATTTTTATTCTATAAATAAATTTTTTTGCGCTTCCATGACACCACCGCGGCCTTTGGCCCAGTGGTATCTGGGGTGAAGCGGCACTGCGGTCGAGGAGGCACGGGGTTCAACCCGGGGACGCCGCTTGTAATGTTGATATTAATAAAAACCCTTTTTGCTTATTTTTCTTTGCAAATAAAGAAAATATGTAATAATATTATGACTAAGTCATAAAATGCTTCTTTATTGGGCATTATACTTATTTATTTGAACGTTTTCCCAGGTGGTTATAAAAAATGACCGAAGAAAACGTCCGTCTCAATGCTATGGAGGACGAAATGAAGATGATCCTCAACGCGATCCAAAATCTCACAAAGCAGGTGGAATCCATTCAGGACAAGCTCACGCCCACGCCAGCAGCAGTTGAAGTTGTGTTACCACCACTATCTACTGGAAAAGACAAAGCCTCGGCCAGCAACAGTAACATGGCCCTGCTAGAGGGCGATCTGCTTCCCCTTGCTGTCAAGGAGCCTGAACTTGAAGCTGCACCAATAACAGAGCATGATAAACGCCTTGCAAAAGTCGAGGAAATTCTGAAACAGCTACAAGGCCCACAGCATGCTGTCCCACTTGACCTGTCAATATACAAACGGGTCAAAATACCAGAAAAGTTCAAGATGCCGGAATTTGAGAAGTATGATGGCACTTCATGCCCCAGACACCATTTGCACATGTATCATGTGCGGATGACTCAGTACGTTGACAATGAACCCCTCATGATTCAGACCTTTCAAGCGAGTTTGACGGGTCCAGCCCTAACATGGTATATGTCGAAAGATGTGGATGCTTTTAAGTCCTGGGATGATGTCGCTAATGCATTTCTCAAGCACTATCAATTTAACCTCGACGTCACTTTCACTCGTGACGATCTCGAGCGCGCTGAGAAGAAGAAGAGTGAGTCCTTCAAGGAGTACGCCACGGATGGAGAAACTTGGCCGCCCAAGTTACCCCAATAACTCACGATCGATCATGAACAAGTGAAGTTGTTCATCAAGTCTCTTCCGTGATGAATACAGACACTGGCGGATGCCCTTTCTTGAATCCCTTAATCGTCTTGTTCCTGTGGGCGAACGAATCGAGATGGGATTGCGTGAAGGGTGGTTCATAAACCCTGTTTCCAAGAAACTTGGCATGAAGAAGGAGAAAGAACACCTGACAGATGCGGATGTTGCGTACACCCAAACCGTTCGTCCTTTCCCAATGGTTCAGAAGAGCAGTGGACAGCAACCGGCCTCAGGCCGCAGGCCTCCCCAAAGGCGAAATGACAAAAAGCAGTTCACGCCACTCCCTTTGCCTATGTCTCAGATCCTGCCTGTTCTCCTGAAAAGATATTGCTTGCCAAAGAGCCAAAGCGTGAAAATCCCGAGCGTTTCCCCAACTACGATCCTTCCAAGGCGTGTGATTATCATTTAGGTGAAACGGGACATTCCGTCGATGACTGTGTGGTCTTGAAAAATAAGGTCCAGAAATTGTTGGATGCGAAGATGTTTTCATTTCGCAACGCACCATCCAAGCAAGCAGGAGGTGCAGATGTCGTCATTGAGTAAACTGAGGACTCAATTCTCCTCCCTTAAAATAGAGGCATATTTAATAGTTTGAATACTCCTATATGGGAGCTTTTCTTGTTTTCTAAAGTCTCAGCTGTTTTCTAAGATTTCAGTTTTATGAATTTGTGATTATGCTTGGAATTTCAGTACTGTAATTTCCATTCCAACAAATGTAATTCGCTTGAATTATTCAAAAGAATTACAAATGTTTTGTTTTGAGGGCCTGAGGAAGTATCCTAAACCGGCCCGTTGATGATATCCAACCATGCAAAGGAAAGTGTTTTGAGACCCGGGCTTCCTCATGCTTCCTTGTTTCTAAGCTTTTGAAAATAAAACAAACGATTTGTCATTTTTTAAAAGGAAATAAAACAAATGATTTGTCATTTTTCAAAAGGACAAAAATACTGTTGGAAAAGCATGCATGCTCATAACCCTGTTTGTTTTTCTAAATCGCTCACTTCATGTTTCAGAGCATACTCATTTTTGATTTGTTATTACAAAAGGGACATTTGGAAACGGCACAAACTGAAGAGCACATCAGACACTGGTGATGCTACTAGACCAACTCGTCTGATAGGGGCAGTCCGAGCAAAGATCAACCAACCTTCAAAATCAAGTGTGGGGAAAATCTCATTATTTTTAGTATGAGATATCAATTCCAGAAAGTCAGAGGAAGTGCTGAGCATTCCTTGACACAATGATGAGTGAAACATCATTTTGCACAAGAGTCGGGGACAAATCAAGAAAAGATTACCCCTTTTGAAAGAAAAGGTATGTCTTATTCCTTAACAAATTTTGGGAATAACATTCCATCCCTTTTGCAGATAATAAAATGGGGGACATGCTAGACCCTGACGTGCTGGCAAACCGGATGGAGCACCAATGTTGGGACCTCTCAAATGAAGCATGACAAAGAAATGCTTAATTGGAAGAGTAGACTAAGGGGGCATGCAATCCCCCAGTCCATCAAAAAGGGTGTATTTCGTTCGTAAAGTTCATCCACTTTAGAATAGAAATGACACGTTCTTTCCTTTTATGTAGGACAAATTTGAGTAAAGATTCTGTGCAGACAGCTGGAAAGGACTTCGCATATAACAAAATGGCGTCAAGGCCAATCCCGACAACTACAAGAGTGTCGATGGTAGTTACGCCCATATCCGTCGAAGACCTTTAAAGCATAGATTAGCTTTGCTGCGAAGATCCCCATGCAAGCAATTGCACATGTCCTGTGCATGTCAGGAATCAGAGAATTTTCGAGAAATACCTCAGCATGCCAGAACCGCGTTGGCACAGCATGCGCCGACAATAAGACTTTCCAACTAGAGGCACCCTTAATTATAGAGGATCTCATTCGAGCTTCAAGACCAACAACATGGAGAAGCAGACTGAGGCAGAGAAGGCTGAACAAAGTAAAGAGGAGAAAAGACTCTGCTAGCTTTGAAGGCAAAATGGAAGAAGGGTAATTTGTATCGTTCTCAATTTACCTTCAATCCTCTTATTGCTAACATAAGCTCCTGTTCTTGTCAGAAGAGAATTATCAACATCCGAGAAAATTCGAAGAGTTGTCAGTTGAATTTCTAATGAATGGAATCGCGAAGGGTAATGTTGTATCGTTTCCAATTCCTACCCTTTAAAAAGTCCATTCATTAACACGATCTTTCTTATTACCTTGCAGGTATTCCCCACTGTCCCAGCATAGGTAAGTATCTCTTTCCCTAAATAAACTTTTCTCATAAAAGTAAAAAGAAACAAGAAGGAAGAAATAATTAAAGAAAATAGATACTTTTCTTCCTCAATTGCATTACATGGAAGGGACTCTTGCATGGTAATTTTACCTATTCAATTCACCAATTCCATGTGAAAATTTTGACAATTCGACAAATGGTGTCGAACTGCTCTGGTGTATTGAACGAGGTATGTCAGGATAATGAGAGGCAACCCTTGGTCTATACGCATTCTCAAGTACCAAACTCTTGCAAGATGAGTGAAAGAGTTTCATCTCTACAAGGTAAAGGGATTTCTCGCATAAGGTACGGTAGCCAAAGTGACGAGAGGCAGTTCGTTTCTCTACCCCATACACTACCATTGATCCTTTGCTTGACCATTTTTGAGCCCATACACTCAGAGATTCCTTTCAAATTACCCCTATTAAGAACCACCCCACATTGGGGCAACTTGAGGTAAACTAGCCTCACAGGATGGATTCAAACTCAGAGGAATCAGGAAAAACATCCCTTCCCTTTCGGTCACTGCCCTCATGGCTTCGACCTCGCTGTTTTCATGGAACCCGTGGTCCTCGACAGAGTCCTCCAAGACAAGCACATCATCGACGGCCGGACAGTCGAGACTAAGAGGGCTTTGTCAGGAGAGAAGCAGCAAACTAATGCTTGCCCAGAATGCCAATGATATTATTGATAACGGTGATGTTTTCACTGAGCAAGACAAGAAGGATGAAGAGTTTGTAATATCTAAAATTTTCTATGATCATCCGCTGCAACAGCTCGCACAAGGCAAAAAGATTTATAGAAATTTTCTTGCTTTCACTTGCATTCTTTGAGCGTTTTTATTGCAGATGAACTCTCGCGATAATTTAAGTGCCTTAGGATGATGAAGAGCGATTCTTTTTTCTATCCCATACATTTATATCCTTTGCTAGCCCAATTGAGTCGGCAATTTCATTTTGTACGAGCCCAATTGGTGATCATCCCCCACACTGGCGCAAGGCAAAAGTCACTACAGTTTGAGCATCATGGTCCCAAGTGCCGAATGAAGATGAAGACTCCAAGAGCCTAAAAACATTATTCTGTTCGATCTTGTTCAGGCTAGTCCTGACAACACCAAATGAATAGCACAAAAAAAAATGCTGAAAAGCGGGGGCATGAAAAAGCAGTGTGCCTGGTAAAAGCAAGGCCAATGCCCATAAAAAAAAGGGGGGGGAGAAGAAGAAAAACGATGAAAAAGATGAGAAGAAAGGAGTTCTTATTTTCTGGATAATGTGCTCCCAAATACCTCAAAGTTGTTAAGTGGTGGAGAATAAACAACCCCAGAAGGTCTGGACTTGAGTTCTCCTTTCACACAAATTCCTACTTTAAGAACTCTGTCTTGGCAAAAATTTGCTACATGACAGATAAAATGGTGTCCAGAAAAATGCTTGACACAGAAGCTCCCCAAGGAAAAGTTGTTAAAGATGCTAAAACACAAGGTTATCCGGGGAATCTTCCAAAAGGGTCCTGACGGTGGAGAAGAAGACTGGTGACAATGCCAAGAGGATCACCAATTCTCACCCGTACACACATTTTTTAGCCCAACGATCATTTCGTTCCTCAACCTATAAACCAAGCCCACATTACATCCCTAATGAAGTCTCTTCTGACTGAGGCACTTGAATTAACGCGGGATTTCAAATGTTTATAAACAACGCTCGAGGAAGTGCGAGCAAGACTATTTTTATTTTATTTTGCAGGGTTCTTGACTTGTAAACCCGGAGATAATTGCAGAATATTTTCTTTCATGGCCTTGATTTGAACAGTCACCTTTGTTAAGCTATTGACCAAGCCTACATTACGACCCTGAAGAAGACCTCTCTGGGATTGGCGGGTGTCGCATCGCTTTATGTAGAAAACTTAAACCTTTGTTGATATGATAGCGGTCAGATTGAGTGTTTTCAATGTTCCTGCATTAATGGACGGGACAAACAACCCTTTTCAATGAGAGCGAGTGAAATGTCCTCTCTGACTGAAAGTCACTCATTCATCATCTCGAGAAAGTCCACCTTGCGAAAAATTGTCTTGATTGACCATCGGTGGATTTTTGGTGATGTAAATATGGTAAAATCATCATGCATGAACCTTCAAATGCACACTCTCGAACAGCCCAGCTTGTCTATCCCTGATGAATGCATGCATGTTTATGCTAATAATCTTTGACAGCTCAGAGTTTTAATTCCCAGTGATAGAGTACAAAAATTCGGGCACGGGAGAAGCCCTCATTATCATCCCAAGAGAGATGCCCCGAAAAAGGTTGGTTATTCAGCAGATGATACATCAAACCTCCGGGAACGTGCCTAGGTAAGTACATTCTACCGTTACCTGATCTCAAAATCATCAGATTTCTTTTCAAACTACCTAGAAGGTAAACTGGGTATTGCTTTGAAAATGAAATGCATCTTGACTAGCTGGTCAAGATATTTTGTACAATATTCAGGAATAGCTTCAGTTGTCTATTTCTCCAATGAATGCATATGTGTTTGCACAAAAATAAAAACTTGTCTGACAGGAGACATGCCCTTAAGAGGCAGGAACGTATCCAGGTAAGTATATTCTACCCATGCCTGGTTTCAAAAATCCATGTACCTATAATTGTTATGGTACCCTTTGAATATTAGACTGACCCCTCTGTTCACCTTTTTGAGCACGGAACTGACTCCCTCTGTTCACAACAAATCCTTGGGCGAGGACCCCGAGGTGCTCATCGTTTGAGCTTTTCAAGACCTGATGGCGAGGACCCAACAGGCAAACCATCAAATCCTTGGGCGAGGACCCCGAGGTGCTCATCGTTTGAGCTTTTCAAGACCTGATGGCGAGGACCCAGCAGGCAACCATCAAATCCTCGGGCAAGGACCCCAAGGTGCTCATCGTTTGAGCTTTCCAGGGCCTGATGGCGAGGACCCAGAAGGCAACCATCAAATCCTCGGGCGAGGACCCCGAGATGCTCATCGTTTGAGCTTTTCAAGACCTGATGGCGAGGACCCAGCAGACATCAAATCCTCGGGCGAGGACCCCGAGGTGCTCATCGTTTGAGCTTTCCAAGACCGATGGCGAGGACCCAAAGGGCAAACCATCAAATCCTCAAGAAAGGCGAGGACCCCGAGGTGCTCATCGTTTGAGATTTCCAAGACCTAATGACGAGGACCCAGCAGGCAAACCATCAAATCCTCGGGCGAGGACCCCGAGGTGCTCATCGTTTGAGCTTTCCAAGACCTGATGGCGAGGACTCACCAGGCAAACCGTCAAATCCTTGGGCAAGGACTCCCAGGTACTTTAGCAAAACAATCCCCAGTCAAGGCGACCAAAGAAAGGTTCGGATCCTAGACAAACAAAATCCAGTCAGTCAAGGCGACCGAAGAAAGGTTCGGGTCCTAGACAAAAACAATCTCCAGTCAAGGCGACCGAAGAAAGGTTCGGGTCCTAGATAAACCATTTTCCCCGTCAAGGTGACCGAAGAAAAGTTCGGGTGCTCGACACACAATATTAATTATCTGGAATTACTCTACCCTTCGGCAAGGTAAGTAGCCCCAGGTATATTTTTATTTGCTTTAGCATGCATCATCTTATTGCATCATAAAAATGAGACTCACAGTCTCGCCAAAAATAACATTCATCGAGCATGCATGGGCCAAATTTAGGTGTCATTTTATCTTTGAACGTAACCTCTGCGAGCTCAAACTCTGCGAGCTCACCTTCAAAGAGGGGCAGCTGTTGACACCTATTTTAAATTTGCCCAAAATTAATTGCATAAAATTTAGGAATTAATTTTTTAGTTCCTAAAACACAAAAAATAGTTTTATTTAAATACATTGCATGTAGAAATTAGGCATATTTGCATTGATAGGGCTAATTAGAGCATATTTTCTCAATTAATTTTCAAAAAAAAATTAAAATTAAAAAAATTAAAAAAATTATTAATTAAGTTAAATTATTTAAAAAAAAAAAAAAGAAAGAAAAAATCGGATCGGGCCGGGCCAAGGCTGGCCCAGCCCGCCCCTTTTTCTTCTTCCTCTCCCTGCTGCCCTCCTTCCTCCTTCCTCTTCTCTTTTCTTTTCCCCCGTGGGCCCAAGGCCCTTTTTCTTTTCTTTTTTCTTTTCCCCTCGCGGGCTAGGCCTAGCCCGACCTAGCCTCTTCTCCTTCCTTCTCTCCCATGCACGACCGTCGCTGTCCACGCCCCGTCCCCGCTCGCCCGGCGTCGCCACGCCGACGCACGCCTGTGCCGCCCGCATCATCGTCGCGCCAGAAGCCGGGAAGCTCGGTCGAAAGACGCCAAAGGGACCGCATTAATTGCCGCCCCCCCCTCCCGGCCATCTCTCCCTCTCCTCTTCAACAGAAACTGCCTGCAATTAATTGCTCGCACCGCCGCCATTCCCGCCAAGCCTCGCCGGGCCAGTAGGCGGTGAGGTCTTCGGGGGCCGCAGTTGCACCGTCCGTCGTGCAAAGGGGAGAGAAAGAGAGAAAGAGAGAACGCAGGAGAATAGAGAGAGAGAGAGAACTCTTCCGAGACCGCCCGTGCCAAACCGGCAACATAAAAGACCGTAGAAGGCTGTGAGCCTCCGGTCGGCCAATTTTCGTAAAAAGTTGTGGAGGGAGAGAAAAAGAGAAAAATAGAGAGAGGAAGAGAGAGAGAGAGAGAGAGAGAGAGGAAAGAGAGCAAATTGAGGTCGCCGGTCGTGGCAGGACAACCCTAGCACGCCGGAGGGACACGGAATAGCCGTGGCGGCTGCCCCGGACACCACACTACCGAGTCCCCCTATCGAGAAACCCCTGCTTTTGCCGCTTTTTGTCACCGGTCAGACGGTCACATCACGCGATTAACGACTTTGCCCATGCCGTCACGGCCCCGTCCCTACACGCAATGAATCGTCACCGCAGCCTGCCTAGAGCCACCGTGTCACGGATCCGTTTGATCATCCCTGTTCCGGATCCATCCGGATCCAATCCAACCCTGATCGACCGAACCGGTCGAACCGGCCTCGGACCCGGGTCGGATCCGACCGATTCGATCAACCGAACCCTGGCCAACGGTCAACGATCGGGTCGGATCGATTGATCGGGCCGGATCCGACCGCCCGGTTTAAATATATAATATTATATTATTATCTTATTTTAAAAAAAAAATCAAAAATTTTAAAAAAAAATTCAAAAAATTTTTAAAAAGGTTTTTCTTTTCCTTTTTATTTTTAAAAATATATTTAAAAAATTTAAAAATTTAAAAAATAAAAAAAAAAAAATATTTTCGTTTTATTTTTTTTTCTCGAAAAAATTTTTAAAAAAAAAATTCAAAAAAAAAAGAATTTTTTTTTTATTTTCTTATTTCGTTTTTTTTATCTCGATTTTTTTTCTCCAAAAAAAAAATTCCGAAATTTTTTTTTTTGCTTGACTTATCTGGGTGTTCTAATCTTTTATAATTATGCATGTTGTTATTTTATTTAAATTAAACAAGTCTGAAATCGCACGGTAGTATGTTGCATGTTTTACCATTGTAGGGTTAATATGCATGTTTTTCAATACAATTGCATGTTTTTTTTTTGCTTGACTTATCTGGGTGTTCTAATCTTTTATAATTATGCATGTTGTTATTTTATTTAAATTAAACAAGTCTGAAATCGCACGGTAGTATGTTGCATGTTTTTCAATACATGTTAATATGCATGTTTTTCAATACAATTGCATGAACTGTTGTGTTTCTGAATGTCATCTGACACAATTAAGGTTAGAACCTTAGGCTGCATGAATAGTTATGTTTTTGACTGCTAATCACTTCTGATTATGCACTCGCTTGATCACTTCACATGTTAGGAGAAAGGTCCTAAAATCAAGCTAAATTACCTGATAAATGTTTTCAAAAAATGAACAGGTAAAGTGGTACCAAAAGGGCATTAGTTATCCAACTAGTGTAACCAAGTCCCCGAATTCAGTTAATCTCTGGTTTGTAGGAATAGGGTGATTCTCCCGTCACCCTATTTGGGTTTCTAATCGACCTACCCCAAATCGATTAGTGGCGACTCCTTGATGTAAACCACTTGCATGTTAAATACTTAAACCCTAAGTCGTGATATGGTATGGGCTTGGGAGAGCCCGAGTTAAGTCCTGAACCTAGACTTAGCACGTACCAGACGAGCCCCCTCCTTTTTGCATGTTGTCCAAAAAAAGGGGCTCGGGAGTTCGGTCGCGACAAATACAAATTTGGAATGTGAAGAATGTATTGATAGCAAGTAAATTACCTTGAAAGTTTCAATTCAAGGTTTGTGGATAAGATCAAATGTTTATTACAATACCTATAGCAAGCATTGACCAATTCATGAATTCTTGTGCAAAAGTGTATTGTTGAAATCCCCCCCCCCAACCTAAATTTTGCTTCACATATAACAGCGATAAGTTTAGGTACGTGCCATTAAAATTTATTAATTAAAAGAGTAATTGATTGTCCATTAACCACGTTACAAAGAGAACAGCGAGAACATACACTGGTATGCAAGTAGCATTGGTGTCACTCCACTGGTGACCATGAAGGTGAAATTTCTCAAATATTAAAAGGACATTATGCCTGCTGTGTTGACATCCAATGTTGGAGGGGCTTGAAACTCTCATTGTCTCATATTACGAAAATTTTGGGGTGGGTGAGGAGATTGAAGTGAAATAGATATTGAAGATGGTGATGAGTTGGTTTCGAAATATGGATGTTGCATATGCCAGTTCATTCGATACCACGAGTTCCACGTCATGGACAGAGATGGAACGCGTAGTAAGTAGTGTCTAGAAATCTGTCTGGTTTTTGCTAGATCTTTGTCTTCATCTACCACTGAATAGGACATGTACCTAGGAAACAGACTACTCTAATTACATTGATACAGTTGGCGAAGGCAACATTCATGTTTTAAAATGATGAAAGAGGAGAGCCAGTAGTTTTCCGATTCTTTGCATCATAGCTCCTGAATTACTAACCCCATCGACTTACAATATTATTGGAGTGTTAGAAAACAATAGGTCTAGCTTGTCTGCGAAAAATTTAGAAACGGCAGACATAGGGCATGATCGGTTCTTGTCAAAAATTAATTCTAAAGGAATGTGCCCAACATGAACAAGAGGACACATTGTATCATCCGAATTATATTGAGGGACACTGCATCCAAGACAGCAAATTTATCAGACATTCTCTTTTGGTCAAATTGAATGAGTGAAAGCATTATTTGTAAACATTATTTCTAAAAAAAAAAATTCAAATTATGTCAAGTTCTACTCCAATTTTAATTTGGTTCAATTGGACGAGTGGTTTTCTTTAGAAAATATTTGAAAGCAATAATGTGACATTCTAAATTTCGACCCACTTGGTATTTATGAAATGTATAATTTCAATAATGCACTTAGTAGTAAATTTTGCCCAGACTTGATCACTCTTGGGACACTAACCAGTAAGGAAAGGCTAATTAGGGATCTAGATTCGTGTGACCATAGAATCTGACCATGAACTGACTTTCGACCATAAGAATTGTCAAGGTGATATTTTGGGATAATATAGACCGATCTAAGGTTGGTCATGGATCGATTTGCGAATGTCATATAATTGGATCGCGGGTGATTCCGCCTCGCCAAGATATGAAATTGCAAACGATCACAAACCTGTTCCAAACGATCGTGATCTTTAGAACTAGTAATTGATTCTCACAATTATATGACAATCGAGGTCGCCATGACTCAAGTGAGCTTAAACGTGGTTCGATTTATTATCGACCACGGGTCGAATACACGAATTTTCCGGGAAGCCGCCCGTTAGTTTGAGATAAGCTCAAGTTGTGTTTATTTGAGTTTGGCTATTCAATAGAGATCGAGTTTGGGCATCAAAAATTTCAATAGTCATGATACAATATTTGGACAACGTCAAAAGTACTGTGGTCAGTTTTGAATTTGCTCGAATTCGTAAGAAAATTGGAATTTTGGAAGAAAATGGAAAATGACCATTTTGCTCTTGAGATTTTATGAAGGCCAAGTATAAATGAGAGGGGCATTTTGATCATTTTACACCAACTTTAGAGTCAAAAATTTTTGGACGGTTTTGCCCCTGCACTTTTTGTGAAATTTCAATTTTGCCCTTGGATATTTTTTATGGGATTCGATCTGGGCCGTTGATTTTTAGATAAGATCGAATCGTAGCCGTCGGATTAAAAGTGGAGAGAGGGGTAGGATGGTAATTTTGCCCAGGGGTAGACTAGGCTAGGCTTTTTTTTTTTTTCTTTCTTTTCCTCCCTTTTCTCTCTCTCCCTCTCACTCTCACAATCACCCTCTTCGTTTTTTCCTTCTTCTGGCCGTGAGCTTCCCTCCCTCTATCCCTCACGTGAGTTGGCCAATCGTCGTCCGTTCGTCACCGTTTCTTCGAATCGTCGCTCGCCTTTTTGCCGTGTCGCACCACCACTGCCACCACCGTCTCTCTCCCACGTTTTTCCCACCGAGAAACACCCTCACCAGCCCCATCTCATCCCAGCACAGCCTAGAACAGCCGAGAAACCAGCAGCCCATTGCCGTCGATCGCCGCCACTCGTGGACGAGGGTGAGTCGCCGGTACCCCTTTTTGTGGGACACTGCCACCGCTGCTGTTTGCTCTCTATCTAGCCACCTTTGAGGGTTTGAATTTGCGTGGAATCACAAGTAAGTGATGTCCTAAACCTCATCTAGGATAATGGGTAATTTCGGGTTAGTTCGGGGCCGTTTTAACGAGTTTTAGGGGTTATTCGTGGAGAAATTGGTGGACTGAGTTGGCTGAGTTTTTGGATGGATTTGTGATAATTTTAGAGGTGGAATTGAGGTTAGAATTGATTAAGTTGGTGATCAGGATGATTACAGGTTATTAGCGGGAATTATTGCATGAAAAAACGGGCTTAAATGTGGCATTTTAGAGATTTTTCTGTGGTGGCTGAGTTAATGTGCATATCGTGGCTAAATTGTGGCATGATTATGTTTGAATTACTATATGTGGTGAATCAGGATTTGTGGCATGAGTGCGACGCCCTTGATTGGTGAAAATTGGCCTAGATTATGAAAATTGTGCTAAATTGAGCTTGTGCTAGTGGAATTGACAAATTTGTGGACCATATGTGCTGGAATGTTGTGTGATGCCGTGGCTGAGTTTTGAGGGTCCTTGAGACCGAATTTATGCATGATTATGATAGTGGGATGTGTATGTTGTGGGCTATGATTATTGGCTTGTGGTGTTCTAATGCACATGTCGGTTTGTGGATTAATTTGTGAAATTCGAAATTGGTGTGTGGAATGATTGAGCTTAATCGAATTGTGTGGAATTTGGGCATGTTGAGGTGATAGTTGAGCATGTGAATATGCATGAATTTATATGGATCAACGTGCACGTGATCACTAAAAACCCTGAGGCGTGTACTGTAACGCGAGGTCTAGATAAAATGTGGTTTGTTGACGTGCTCACTTGATCACGTAATCCCTGACGTGTGTATTGCAACGCGGGGAATTGAACCCGTCCTGAGGTGTGTACTATAACGCACGACGATACCTGGTATTACCGGAAGATCGCCAACCTGAGGCATGTTCATTTACGCGAGTTGTGCCGTAGGTAAAGGATGTTGAGCCTGAGGCATGCACTGTAACGCAAGCTAAGGAGTGTTGTGAATATGTTACGCGAAGCAGTTGTGCCGCAGGTGGAGGATGTTGAGCCTGAGACGTGTAATGTAACGCGGGCTAAGGAGTGTTATGAATATGAGACGGTTGTATGTGGAACGTGGATCAAAAGTGGACCTGAGGCGTAATTACGTGAGTTAGAAATGAATTGGATGTGTATGCTCAAGTGAAATGGAAATCGTATGATATTGTGGTTGTAATGCGAATGTGGGCACGAATATGGTTTGATTGGTATTATTGAGTGCGACATGGTGTTGGTTTTTGATAATAATATTTGAATTCACATGTAAGATTTCGTGCGTATCAAGGTGAGACATTTGTGCCTGCTATTGTTCTGGCTTGCTAGTTGTGTGATTTGTGTGCTCGAACATGCCTAGAGATACGTAAACCTAGGTGGGTTTTGGGGGTTTCGCTTTTGCTGAGAAGTGTACTCACAGTTTTATTTAAAACCATTTAGCTTATCGAAGTTCCAACGGCATCGGGAGACAAGGACAATCCAATTGAGATCAATGCCGAATTCAAGTCTTCAGAGGCACTGACTGGCATCAATGAAACTGATTCTAAATGAACCCCCTCTAGGGCGAATAGGGGTTAGTTAGAAGTTAGGGGTTGAACAGTCTTTAGAGACACCCCTTTTGGTGGTAGTATTAGTCTACCCGATGCCGCTAGTCCCTTTTTGATATTGGCAGTTGTTAGTCTGGAGGTTTGATGGTTGAGATGGTTTGTAATTGAATATTGTGAATATAGTGGGTGTATTGAATTGGTTGGTTACTAGTGGCGATGAATTGTAATGGATATTGTAAATATATCGCTGTGTAATATAGTGTTTGATGGTTTGGTGATTTGGCTCTCCCTATTATCCCATGATTATATTGTCAGGGTTTATGTTCTCGTTTTCGTCATGTTCGAACTCGGATGTGTTGGTTTGGGTCGGCGATGTTCTTGGGACATCGCGTCGTTTGATCGAAGAGGGATGTTGCGAGCTCGATTGGGTTCGAAGCGTGACAAATAATTTCATTTTTTGAATACTTTTTATATAGAAAAATTTAAATCAGTTATTTTAGAAAAACATGCCTTGTGTCCGCCACATGGGCCGGCACGACCCCTGTGCCCAGCCCTACTCGTGTGTGGATTTCTATCACCTCCAATTGTCTCTCCTCATAAATGATTCATTAGTTGTGCCGCGACCCTCTAGAAGCGGTCCTTGTCTGTTGGGGAACAGGTTTAGAGGTAATAACCCTTATTTGGCACGGATTCTTCTAAACTCTTACCTCACTTGACATTGTGAAGCTCGATTTATTTGATTTGTCTATGAAGTTCTATCCTATAAGGGAGCCACCACTAGCCTACTGGGGCTAGCTAAAAGCCAAGTAGAACACAGGAGGATGTTCCGCTTCTTATGCAACTAGAGATCTATGGTAGGAGATTTGATTATACTAATTATTCAATTAGTGCACTTTCGGTACCTTAACTCAATTGTTTATCATCTAAGTGATTCATGAGGCCTTTGCCAAATTATGAGTCCTTTTCCACTATATGTCCATGCACGGTTGTTTTTATTTTTCAACTCCTAAAGTGTGATTTGCCCATCAAATGAAGATAAACGAATCATAACACGAAAGAAATATAGGGAAATCAAAACGACACATCAAAAATAGTTATAAAGGGCAAGTAAGAATAAAAATGCAAAAAGTAACGCAATATGAGTCCGGCTACATGACCTTGTTATTGAGCCCCGAGATATGATCCCCACGAGCTAAAATTGAAACCTCAAATGACTCGAAAGCAATGAAGAAAAGACGCAAAATAAAATGTGGGAAAGTAACCCAATATGATTCGAGTAAAGAATGTATACCACCTTATTATGGAGCCCAGAACATGAAGTCTCAAGAGCTAATTCTTAGAATCGAGATTGGAGTCTAATTTCAACTAAAAAATATTATCTACTAAATTAAAAATCACTAAAGGATATTAAAATGGAGAAGAACTAGCTTACCCTAAAAGTAATCCTAATATAATTGACAAATGATTTTTTTAAATCTTTTTTAGTTTTTTATATTTTTCGACATTCTCTGCATTTCCATTTTTTTATTTTTGTCCATAACCTCATCTAGACAAAAACTATCTAATATTCAAGTAACCCTAAATATCATGAAACGAAACTTCCTAAACTATATGATCATGAACTAAATGAAATTCAACTAAATCTATTCCTAAGACCTAACTACCTAATTGAGGCCTGCATTTTCCAACCATTTTTTCAATATTATTTTATTTTATTTTTATTTCTCCTTCGGTCCTTCTTCGTTCTTTCACCTGAAGCTTCACTGCACTCTTTTCATTCCAGAAGACGAAATTTTGCTTTAAATCCCTCTTCGCTTCTGTCTTTCTTAATCTACTCTCAAATGCTTTGAGCTCTTAGCTCATCTTAGAGAACCACACAATCAGAGAATAACAAACATATTCAGAGGATAACAAGTCTCTCGATAATTTTCAACAAAGAGCAAAGCACGGCGTCTTCAAAGAACAACATACACATTACGATTAACTCTGACCACCTCAAGATCATCACCACTTGATGGCGCGATTATCTGTCATGAACTATGATCAAACTTGCAATAGGAGGTTCTAGAAGTGTCTCCAGTGAGTATCAGCGCCGTTGAAGGAGCTTCCACTGAGAATGAAATGCTTTGAGCTACTCGGCCAAATAAAACAGTAGAATAGAGCACAATCGGTGCAACTTTGAAACAGAGTCCGGCGGTGATAAGTGGCACCGGGCGACTTTTGAAGGCAGGCAGCGAGGACTTGAGGACAAGAAAAATCTTCAATCCAGAGGAGTTTTTGACGACCGTGTGAGTGTGGTGAAGGATGCTCTGCCCTCTGTTCTCTGGTTCTGTTGCGACCTAGCCTATGTTGGCCGGCGATGGAGGTTCGACAATGGCTTTTGGATGGACTGAAGTTGACTGAGGTAAGCGCCGGTGCTGCAAGAAAGATACCAAGAATCAGCCCAATTGATTGAATCAAAATTGGAAACTAGAGAAGGAGAGAGAACTTAGCTTCGCTTTCATTTCAGTCCATCGAAGAAATGAAGGATCTGATCTCCAACGAGCTTCAATCGCGGATGTTGTTCTCACGATGAAGTTCTCTGTTCATTTTTTTTATCAGTGTCGTCCTGGAAAATTGAATCGGTCTGTATGGGAGCTTGAGGAGGTGCATCGGCAGACAGGCTACGATGGAACTGGCGGCACAGCGGCGTACGGTGGTGGAGGCAAGACGCGATGTTGTAAGATCATTATGGAGGAGGGAGAGCCAAAGAGGAATCTAGAGAGAAGATCAATTTGTATATAGATTAATAGTTGCACGTTGTACACATACAATATTCTATTTTCAATGAAAGGGAGCCGTGAACTTCACGATGGACTTGCGATATGTGTAGTGGCTTCTATCGAATATCTAAATTCGATCCTATCAACGATGCAAGAATGTAATGGAAATTCGAACAACACAAGAATTTACGTAGTTCAGCAGGGGAGATGTTCTGCCTACCTACGTCAACAGGGAGATGAGATCCGTTTCACTAATAACGTAGAAAAGTGTACAGCCACTCTTTCTCACACCCTGCTCTCTATATTTAGAGACTCATTTCGCCCTAAATATATATAACGAAACCCTACATGGCACAAATTATAAAGTTGCCCACATAACCTAAAATATTTAACTTTCCCATATAAATTATTCTATGACTGAACATAAAACGCCTCTGGTGGCCCGAGGGTGCTGCCCCCGTGACCCCCGCTGGGATAGCCCCCCGGACCCATGCTCGCTCATTGGGGAGTAGGACCCCTGTGCTGTCTAGTCGTCAGAGGGCCTTTCAGAACCATCTCATAATCTCTTGGATAACAGAATAGAAGACATCAACCTCAACAGCTTCAATAAATAACTAGAGATATCAGCTGATGATCAAGCAAATTATTTTATAGCTAAATGATTAGGAGCGTCACAAGAATTGATTAGGGAAGACTTATTTTTAGAGTTTTAAAATATTTTAACATCGATAGTGACAGGATAATTTAGCTAATACATCGGATATTCTTTCAAACAAGTGTGTTTCGCGTTGTTTCCCTGAGAAAAAAATTCAGATAATATACTTGCTTGACCGTTGGGATTCCATCTCATTATACTTGCTTGTTCTCGTGCAGTGAAGCCAACTTGTCTCGGTCAATTAGTAAGAAAAAAGTTCGTCCAGTAATACTTACTACAGATGACATATTGCATGATATTATGGATCCAACCAAATGTTTTTCCTTTTGAGATGAAGATTGGACATAATTCGATATCAGACGAGAATTTTGAACGTTCTCACCTTGCACACTTTATTCTCACCTTGCACACTTTATCTGCAGTTTCTTCATAGATGTTCATTTCATCAAAAGATATTGCTTACAATTACGACTCTCTCAACTAATGTAAAAATCTCGGGCTTATAGTATAAGATCATGAAAACCAACAAATATTGCACTAAACACCAAGAGTATCGCGAGTCCTTGTTAACTCAGTCGCGGAATGAGCATGAGACAAAATAAACAATTTGTCACCAATAGTGGACCTAGGCAACCTAGTTATAATCCCATGTTAAGAGAAACTCCGGCAAACAAATAACCAAATCCGATCATATTAGTCCAACTAGCTTAAGACATCAATTGCTTGGGGCTAATAAAGTCTTTGTTCGACACCGATTGGATCCCCATGCCAACAAATATAAAAATATTTACATTTGATTTATTTACACGAATTTTAACTCGTGTCTTATTCGGTTTCGAAGGTTGACGGAGAATTCTATAGGTCCGGAATTCACCTATTTAAAATGAACTTTCTCGTCGTAGAAAACTAGATGATACTCTAATATTGAATCTGCATATCAAGAGTTGTCACTTGTCAGAATTCCATAATAATTTAGCTTGAGATCGGGATTCAGTGGAAGAATGAAGCTGCATCTCTCTCTCGGAAATTGAGTTGCTCATGGTAGATGCATGCAAAAGAATTTGAGTTTCAGTGGGCTTGGGACGACCTGACGTGGCCCACTCCAAATCCAGACGGATAAAAACAGACACACACACAGACCAGGAGCTTCGCTTCGCGGACTCGCCGGTGCTCCACTCGGACACGGCCGTTGATGGCCGCTCTCACAATTGGCATAGCCGCAGGCACAACCACCACCATAGCCGGCTCTACAAGCTTTCGACAACTCCTTCACAGGCCGAGAAGAATCTCCTGCATTAAATGGGTACTTGATTGCACTTTTATAATAAGTTTTAGGACTTAATTGCACTTTTGAAAATTTTATAACTCAATTGCACTTTCATGATAAATTTTAGGGCTTTTAGTGCATTTACCCCTTTATTAATAGAAAAAAAACTGCAGAAATAACATATGCCTATCACATAAATTTGTTTTTATTCATTATGCAACTCTATTATTAGTTTAGGCCTAGTTCTAACTTTGTAAACGGACTAGGCATCGGCGAGGGGGGTCAACCTTGATGTCGCGGTCAGCACTCTCTCTCTCTCTCAATAATATTTTCTTCTTTTGGATTTTTTGTTTTGTTTTCTTTGATTTGTAAGCTTTTTTTACTGATAATGCACCCATTTGACGCCACATCTCCCAAAAAAACTATACACTATGTAATGACGGTTAAGTCCGCATCGCTGCTGGAGAGAAGCTGCGCGAACTGGATCAGGTCCGGGTATGCTTCGGCAGGTACTATTGTTGCCTTGAAGTCGTTCAGAGAAATCGAGCTTGGCCTTGGTGCCTTTAAATCTGAGGGCCGCGTTGTCGGAGGCAAGGGTTGCTGCTTCGGCCCTGTCGAAAGTGCCGAGCCACACCCAAGCTGCTTTGTTCAGGCCCCATATCTCACCAGCCCATTTGCCTCTTGGTCTTAGGATAAGGATACTAGAAGTGCCTTAACTTTTGTACCGCGCTCACTTAAGTGCCATAACTTTTTTTTGGCCCACTCGAGTGCCAAAAATTTGAAAAAGTAATCACTTGAGTGCCAAATGGCACTTGGCAGCCAGAAAATCTAACGTGGCTTCGTCGGAGCTTACTTGAATAATATTTTAATATATTTTTTTGAATTTTTTTATTATTAATTTTTTATTTTTGCAAAAAAAAATTTCAATTCCAGCGAGGGTCACCGGCAACCCTCGCCAGCTGTGAAGGCCTCGCCCAGATTGGGCGAGGGCCACCATGCCCTTGGCAGTGAAGGCCCTGGGCGAGGCCGTTGCAGCCTTGCCAATAGTGGGCGAGGCCGCGAAGGCTGTCTTGCCGACCGCGGGCGAGGCGGCCTCACTAGATCTGGCAAAAACCTCCACCGCTGCTGGCAAGGTAGCCTCATCAAATCTGGCAAGGCCCTCGCCACCTCACTTGCGCCAGCGAGGCTGCGATGGCTTCGCAAAGGGCCTTTGCCGCCGCAAGCAAGGTGGCCTCGCCGAATCTGGTGAGAGCCATCGCCGCTGTGGGCGAGATGGCCTCGTCGGATCTGGCCAGAGCCTTCGTCGCCACGGGCGAGACAGCCTCGTCGAATCTGGCAAGTGCCTTGACCGTCGCGCCCGCGGCCGGTGAGGCCGCAATGGCCTTACCAAGGGCGTTCATGGCCGCTGGCGAGAGCCTTTACGGCCGCCGGCGAGGGTAACCGATGACCCTTGCCAACCTTGAAAAAAAAAAGATAAATAAGAAAGATAAAGAAAAATAAAAATTAAAAAAATCAATAAAATAAAATAAAATAACATTAAAAAAATCCATGTTGGATGAAAAATTAATTAAAAAATCCATGTCAGCTCATTTACCGGAAAATGACACTCAAGTGATCCATTTTCGCCAGAATTGACACTCAAATAATTTATTTTACTCCGATGTGGCACTCAAGTAAGCAAAAAAAAAGTTATGGCACTCAAGTGAGCACCGTACAAAAGTTATGGCACTCTTAGTGTCCTTATCCCCCCGGTCTTTGCCTCACTCCTCTGTAGTGTCCTCTCATGATCTGTTACTCTCTTCACAAACATAAGCAAACCAAAAAACGGAGATTGGTTAATTAGGTTAAAGGGCGCGACGTGAGAAAGCGTGATGAAAGAACATAAACAAGAGCACTAGGAGGCTCAGTTTCGCGCCCATGCTTGTATTGCAACCTACCAATGTTCGATGAGTTTTCCAAACATTTTTAAGTGTACATAATTGTTATAATTCGAAGAAAAGCTTTATCAAAATAGATCTCAATCTTGGGGATCATGACCTGAGGTAGTTGGAGGTGCACACTCTCGTATTAAACATTCATTCATCCAAGCATGTGTGTTCACATAGACAGAGAATTGCTAAGATGATGTAAGCAGACCCTGTACCAATGTAGTGCGCACATAAATTGAACCAAATGACACATTTCCACCTTGAAGTCTCTGGGAAATGATCTCTAGCGAACCCAAACGCCCGTCAAGGTCCTATTTTCCCTTTACTTCACTTCACAGAATTCTCCTCAGAACTCTCTCTAGACAATGTGAATTTTGACAAATCACTTCACAAATGTCTCCCTTCGTCTAACTAACTAGATAAAGGAGAAGATCGAATGCATTAAACTTTAACACCAATTGGCAACGACAAACCTGACGCCCGAACGCCAAAACGTTCGACTTGACTGCGCAGCCAGGCGGGCTATAGACGTACAGCGCGGCGACCCCGCAGTAAATCTTGAATGAGGGAATGTAGAACAGGCAGCGCTCAGAGCATGTTGATGACGCCCTGAAGGAACGCCTCCCTGGTGAGGGTGCCGTCGCCGGTACCGGAGACAGCGGCCCAGAGCTGCTTCTCAATGCTGGCTCTATTGATCTTGAGGTTGTTGAGGGCCGCAATGGTGGCGTCAATCTCCAGCTTCGGAGCCCTGCTGGCCTTGAGGGCGCGGACGGCACTGCCCAGGCCATTGACGACAGCCTGGTTGTCGGCGAGTTCTTTGTGGAGCGAGTCATTTGTGAGGTCCATCTCGGGGGAGGTTGGAGAAGGAAGGAGAGAGGGAGCAGAGAGAGAGAAGAGGCGAGAGATGGAGAAAAGAGAGGCAAGGGAAGTTGATGAGGCGAGTCTGGTGAGGAGTGAAGAAGAAGATGATGATGATGATGGTGGCATATGCAAGTCCACTCGGCGATGCTCAGGGAAAAGGGAGTGAGTTGGGGATATTTTTGGAATTCTCGTGATTTTTAATGGAAATTACGCACAAAAATTTAATATCTGGCGATCTTACTAAGGAAAATATAAATCAAATAATATTGTTAGAAAAATAATATTGTTCACCTTCGTATGACGAAAATTTCATACATGCTGCGTGCTTGAACTTAGTTGTGTTACCGAGTACTCTCACATGTCAATAAATCATTAATAAGTGTGTATATTATTTGTTACCTAGATAGTGGATCTAATAAAAGTGCAAAATGAAATGACTTTAACCTATATAAGTATATCATATCAATCTTCTCTAAGTATTTTCTTTAAAATAGTCAATTTCTAAAACGAGGCAAGAGAACACTTCGATGCCACGTCCAGAGATATGATATGTCCAATCACCAAATAATTGTAGCCAAAAACATGAAGTTTATAGAGTGCATTGTTTTGTGTGGGATTGGATAGGAGAAAATTAGGGATAAAAGTAGAAATATGATTCACTTGGTTGATGGCTAGTTGAGGACTTAGGTTTTAATTTGGGTCGATGGAGGACTTAAGGTTTTAAAGGCCATGATCAGGTTTCAAGGTCGTGAAATTCAGGCATTAGAAATTATACGTGGCAAATGACCAAATATTTCACGTGACAATCATGTAGGTATTTCAGCTCTTGAATTCCATAGATGGCGAGTTTGAGATCTGCTTGGAGCTTTTATTGAAGTCTTCGGTTATTTATTTATCAAAATAAAATCTTAATATCTCAATTGACCAATGGCCATGTTCTCAAAGTTTGTTTCCAGTTTCCACATTTGTCCAAAGAAAATTAGAATCATCAGTTGCAATTTTCAAATAAAAAATACTGTGAAAAAGTGATCACATAGATATTTGAAAATTTTGCTTTTACATTTTAAGAAAATACAAATGTCAAATGTTCATCTATGTCAAGTCCAATAGCAGATTATCACCTGCATTGGTAGTAAAATTATCTGGAAATAATAATATTACCCTTATATAATTTACCAAAATAATAGATTATCATTAACTTTACCAATTTCTGATTTTTTGTGAGACGAAAATTAGGTTGAGGTAATTGTATCATCGGATACAAATTTGGAGTTTTTTGTGAGAAGGAAATTGATTTCGGATAAATACAGCTTGGGATACCGGTTTGGCATGTGTTAGCGTGAGTAAAATGCAGATCACATATTTAGCATCATATTTATACCAAAAAACAAGTTTGGAGTTTTATACCCGCGCAATCCTAGTTATAATTTAAACCGAAGATACATATAAACAAGCTAAGGACATTAGTATCCTAGTACAATCGCCCCCAAGTTGGTGTGCAAAAATCGACGATACCTTTTACTTCTTAGTTGTGTCGTTAAAAGATTTGCAAGTCACTTGACGATATTATCAATGATACTTATTGCTCTGTTTCCTAAATCAAAGTGTTATTAAATGTGACAGCGCATAATGTGTCGCACTTAATACACTCGCAAACCTTAAACCATGTGGATTTCAAATGGAGTTCGTCAAATAAAAGGAGAATGCATCTTCCATAGTAGTCCTCAACATAATCATCCTTCCACATATACTAAACAAGGACGAGAGGAAAAAGATAAGCTGAATACTAAAACCACATTCTGTTTATCCATCCGATAACACAAAGCACTTCTTGAAAGTTGGGCAAGTTTCTCCAGCTCTCGATTTTTCTGTCACAGATGCCAAATATAATCAATAATGGCTTCAATCCAGATAAGATGCAAGAAATTGGTTAGCAGGAAAGGGGCAAGTTTTACCTGCTGAACAAGCTCCTACTCACGTCGTACAAATGTTCTCTTGAACCAAAGCATGGCGATCATCATTGTCATTGAGAATTTCTCGATGGCCCAGTCCATCACTCGAAAGTAAGAGACCCTCCAAGATCGATTGAAGTGCAAGGTGCCACAAAATCCTAGAAACCCCATCGTAAACCCAGGTCCCAATCCTGCATAGAACCAATTGTGGATGTCCAAATCGTGTTCGCTAGGCTTACCTTCACTAGAATTACCACCATCACGCCCATCACTACCGGGTGGCTCATCTCCGGGACAAATCTTCGGAAGAGGAGCTCCACAGAGTCCGTTGTTGCCACGATAAACAGATTCATCGTCCATGGTTCGTAGATGATTACCAGATGGAATAGGGCCAGAGAGTCTATTGAAGGACAGATTGAGATGACTAAGGAAGTCCATGCTGGATATGCCCGAAGGGATGGTACCTGACAGTTTGTTCTTGGAAAGATCAAGAGATTCAAGGTTTTTCAGGACACTAATGTTTAAGGGGATGTGTCCACTCAAATTATTCTGAGAGAGGTTCAGATTTTTAAGTTCGGCGAGCCTAGTGAACTCTTCTGGTATCTGCCCATCCAACATGTTTGCTGAAAGATCGATTGAGAAGAAGTATGAAAGCGCATATCCATATATTTGGCTGGTTCCCTTTGTGTCAACCATGACATTGACATCCATAACCGCCGGCCAAGCGTCATGATGACGCACATAATCAACCATAGACAAGAAGCCATCAAAACAATTGGGAATGGGTCCAGAAATCTTATTTTGTGCTAGGCTCAATAAATGGAGATAGCTAAGTTGGCAAAGTTGTGGAGGAATGCCTCCAACTAAGTGATTTTTCTCTAAATTGATCACTTCCAATGATTGAGAATGTTTCCCAAATGGAGGTATCCTGCCCGTGAATTCATTGTCGCTGAGATCAAGGACCATTATCTGTAGATTTGACAAACAGTATGGGATTACTCCACCAAAGCCATTCCTCTGTAGGCCAAGAAAGAGTATACTCTCAAAACGGCACAAAGATCTCGGAATCTGGCCATTTAACTTGTTGTCTCCAAACGAAAAAGCATCCCACACTTGCGATTCTCCCCAACATTGAGGAAGTCTCCCAGACAGTTGGTTTTTTGCTAGATTTATATCGGATAGGTTATTCAACTTACACAGAGAATTCGGCACGCCACCAGTGAGATTATTACCCCAAAGTGTCAGTGATATTAACCGCGGCATCCTGTCTCCGATATCTTGGGGAACTTGGCCTCTAAGCATGTTGCTTGAGATATCCAAAAATTCAATGCCGGAGGAAATGTCGTAGAGCCAATCAGGAATGTCATCTGAGATGCTCGCATTTGACATGAACAAATTGGTAATGTTTCTCTGTGTTTGAAGCCATTTTGGAAATTCTAATCCCACTTTGCAATTTGACAAACATATGTCGCGAGCTTGGAATGGTGGGACCCAGATAAAGCTCACATTCAATATGAGCTCATTGGAGGAAATGTCTAACTTGGTCAAGCTTTTGAGCTTTTGAAAGTGAAGTTCACTTACAACTCCATACAATAAATTATGGTCAAATTGGAGCTCCTTTAAATTCGATAATTGCCCAATACTCTCTGGAATGGTCCCGCTCACTTTGTTAAACCCTAGATCCAACTTTATTAGAGATGATAACTCCCCCAAATTGGCTGGAATAGAACCGGATATTGAGTTCATTGAAAGATCGAGGTACTCTAGTTCTTTAAAATCTCCAAATTGATTTGGTAGGCCACCACTAAATTCATTATTGGAAGCATCAAAGATCTTCCACTTACTTTGTATGCAACCGAGAGGACCATTTGAGATGACAGAAATATTCCCATTGAAGCGGTTACTGCCTAATCGTACCACTTGCAATTTGCAAAGATTGCTCAAGTTTTTTGGAAGATTACCTTGTAGCAAATTTTGAGACACGTCAAAGAAGGCAAGCCTTTGATTATTCTCGATGATTGCCATAGGAAAAGGGCCTTCTATATAAAAGTTGACAGATAAATCAATATGTTCTAGCTTGCTCAAGTTATAGATCCATGGCGGAATAGAAGCATTTATAAAATTGCCTTGGAGATCGAGGAATCTAAGAGAGGTGAAATTGGCCTGCAAAGAACTCGAAATATCTCGCAATTGACAGTTGCATAATCCCAAAGATTGCAAAGATGGAAGCATGTTAATGGAACCAAACCAATCTTTGACCTTCGAAAGGCCAACACCTGACATGTGCAAGTATTTCAAGGAAGATAATTTCGACACCCAAGCAAGGTCATTCGAGGTTAAACAACCCAAACCATAGCCATTACTAAGATCCAAGTACTGTAATTTAGAAAGGTTATTGAGTTGCTTAGGAATATCTCCATCAAAGCCTGCATATGAGAGGTTAAGATACTCCAATTTATTAAGAGAAGCAAAGAACTTTGGGATTTTCTTGGTTGAAAAGTTGTTGACACTGAGGTCTAGATACTTCAGATACTTCAACTCAATTAGAGAAGAAACTATGTTACCTCCCAGCCTGCACTTATTCTCTTCAATACATGAATTATGAAGATCAAGCTTCAGGACATGACCGGTCTTTTTGTTGCATTCAACTCCTTCCCACTTGCAACATTCCTCACCAGCCCACGACGATAAGCGTCTCCAAGGATCAGTGAGTCCATGCTTGAACTTTAGAAGAGCTTCCCTCTCTATACCAATACAGCTTACATTGGTCGAAGCTTCAGACTGACCGAATTCGATAACTTGAATGACAAAGATTGTGCATACGAGGGTAGACACAAAACCACCGAAAGACGTCATAGGCTCTTTAGGACCTAAGATCAAGTATTTCTTTGATCGTGGGGATAAGGATCTTGATTCACTAAGAAAAGAGTCACTCTAAAATGTTATTAGGGTCAATTTCTGATCACTGTCAATCGGCATTCCAACTTTCCAAGTCATGCCTTCCAAGACCCGCTTTCCAAGTCATGCCTTCCAAGACCCGCTTTCCAAGTCATGCCTTCCAAGACCCGCCAAACGGTGAACCCATCAAAATCAACCCAAACTATGTGTCATCTTTATTCTGTAATAACCATCAAAGGAGGACGGGGGTTATTGCCAGAAATTTGTTATTGCCGGTGTCGACCATCCGCCTCACTCCAATTCATCACGAAGTAACAAGTACTATGAAAACTAGAGGGGTTAGTAACCTTCATCTTTTAGCAAAAATGTTAACCCTCCTTTTATTTAGGGCATACATCCAACAGAGACTCTCTTGAATGCGGAAAGGAGGAGCCCAAGACGCGCAAACATTTATGACAACTTCATTAAGGAAAACTGATAGCACGGTCAAGCTCTCAGATTTGTAAAGTGGATTTCGCTCACAATGCCATTTGTTCGAGATGCCAGAGACATAGCTCCCCCACTGTAGCGGGAATATGACCAGAATTTGAGTTCCATGACAGGTCAAAGAATCAATTAGAAATTTCCAAATTGAATGGGTAAGTGACCACCGAAATTGTGATTAGAAACATCAATATTCTTCAAGTTACTTTCGTCCACAAACCAGGGCACCGTCTTTGGTGTCGGAAATCCACCCACTTGAGTAACAAAAAGTGCACATAAGAGCTTAGATTCTGAAAGCTAGTTTAGGACGACCTAGCTCTTCGCAATTTCCTAGCTTTGCTTTAGATGAATATATTAAGCGCTCGGTTTCGGTCAAACGGATCTCTTGGTCTTGATTCACGATAGAAAGGCACTAAATCTTTTCCAAAGCCTGAAGCATGATTCGAAATTTCCAAGTCAATGCCCTCCAAGACCCGTCTTGTCAAGCCATCTAAGTCAACGAGACTCCAAAGTCTGTAAATCGTTTTTTTTAACACTTTCAACTATCTATTTACGACTTAATGTATCTGCTAATGTAGAGAATTGAAAACAATTTGTTAGGTGTACTTCATATAGCGCATAGCCATGCTAGGACTAATGCCATCTGTGACATTTGTCAATGAGTGATGGTAGCTTGATTTTCATATGGATCACTCGATCCATGGTGCTTGTGCATGAAAAAAAATTTCGACTAGTGCGTACACGATGTGTATGAAAAAGAGTAAAAGAGCGCACAGTCAAAGCCATGTGTGCAAAAAAAAAAAAAGGAAAGGATAAGATAACTTTAATTATGTAAAGAAAGTGTTGAAATATTATCTCACGTTCCTTGATAACAAGTCATAAATGATCTACATACCCATGTAATCTCCCTTGAACTTTCAATTAAAACTTTTGGGTTAAACTTTTTAACATGATATCGGAGTTAGTGCTCTCACTTTCACAAACGTGCATCCACCCCTAGTACTATATTTATGGACTTGAGTAACTTCAATGAATAAAAGCAAATTAGGGACTAGGACACTACAAGTGCCAAAATTTGTGTATAGCGCTCACTTTAGTGCCAAAAGTTTCTGCTGGATCACTTAAGTACCAAAATTTTTGAAAAACGATCACTTAAGTGTCAACTCCGGTCAGTTTGGTCAGAAATCTGACGTGGCATTTTTTTATTAATTTTTGAAGCCGATGTGGCTCGCCGGAGGATGACTCAGCATGTACCGTCAGTATTTTTATTTTAAATAATTTTTTTCCTTTTCTTTCTTTTTTCCTTTCTTTTCTTTTTTTCCTTTTCTCCCCTCGCCAGTGACAGGCGAGGCTGGCCTCCCCAGCTGCTAGTGAGGGATGGCCTCACCAGATCTTTGCAAGGCGACCCTCGCCAGCGACAGACGAGGTCGCCCCTTGCCAGTAGCTAGCAAGGCCGGCATTGCCCAAATCACCCTCACCAGATTTAGGCGAGGCCGGCCTCGCCTGTCGTCGGCGAGGGTTGCCTTGACCAAGTCTGGCGAGGCCATTCCTTGCCAGCAGTTGGTGAGGCCGGCCTCGCCCATGGCCGACAAGGGGCGGCCTCGCTTGTCGCCAGTGAGGGTCGCCACGCTGAAAGTCGGGCGAGGCCATCCTTCACCAACAAATGGGGAGGCTTGGCTCATCCATGGCCGCGAGGGAGGCCTTGCCTATCACCGGGGAGGCCATCCCTTGCTCATGGCCGACAAAGGGCGACCTCGCCTGTCGACGGAGAGGCCCTCCCCGGGCTGGCCACCAGCAACCGGCCGGTGAGGGGAGAAAAGGGAAAAAAATTATTTAAAATAAGAAATGCTGACTGTGCATGCTGACTCATCCTCTGGCGAGCCACATTGGCTTCAGAAATTAAATAAAAAATGCTATATCGGATTTTCAGCCAAACTTACTGGAATTGGTACTTAAGTAATTATTTTTCAAAAAGTTTGGCACTTAAATGATCCGGCGGAAACTTTTGGCACTAAAGTGAGCGCCGTACACAAATTTTGACACTTAATTGCTATCACTTTCATGAACATGCGGCCACCCCTAGTACTATATTTATGGATTTGAGTAACTTCAACGAATAAAAGCAAATTACTATCAAATGTACAGTGTTAACTAAATTCAAATATGGAATGTGAAGACCATGTTGATTGCATGTAAATTAGCTGGAAATTTTCAATTCAAGGTTTGTCGATATTATAAAAATATTTATTACGATACATATAGCAAGCATTGGTATCTATGAAATTCTTTTGCAGAAGTGCATTATTGAAATACTCCCACTGAATTTGCTACACCATATAATAGAGATAAGTTTAGGTACGTACCATTCAATTATATTAACTAAAAGGGTAATTAACTTTCCATTAACCATGTAACAAAGGAAATAGCAAGAAAATATATACTACGCAAGTAGCACTGGCATCACGCCAGTAGTGGCCACGAGGGCTAAATTTTTCAAATATGAGAACGACATTTCGCCTGTTTTTTGACATCCTTTTTTTGGATCTAAGATTCAAGTTGGAGGCGCTCGAAACAGTGTAAACCTTTTACCGAGAGTATCAGATTTAGAACGATGACTCATTCTATTTCAGATAGCTAAGATGAAGTGCAGCAATAGTATTCTCAATATTCCCACTCTTCCAAACCCTTTCAAGCTTCATTGATCCTCTCTATATAGAAGTCTTCAATTATCTAATTCGAGACTCTGAGAAAGATCAAGAGAGCGGTTTGAGAGTAGGTGGAAGCCTTTTGCCCGAATCGGGATTCCTATACAATCATTTCCTCCGACGTCTGTAGGTTTCCTAAAATAGTCTTCTACAGTTGTCACTTCACTAATTCTTGGTCTGAGACAAAAACCGTCAGTTTCTTTTCATATTCTTTTTCGGTTTTTTCTATGGATTCCAGGCTTACAACGGCTAATTTTCTGAACGGTCAACGGTCATCGTTAGTCGAATACCTCAGCATCAACTCATCATCAACACATGCACATTATCAGCAATTGGTTAATGATCTTCAGTGGCGATATTGGTGAAATGACGCACGATTGCATATTAAATTATTCTTTTTGAGTTTATTAGCATCCAAAGACTTCCAAGGGCTCGAGATTGACTCTGGTACATTCAAACCACTATGAGCAACTTGTCAAATTGGCACTTGTTCTCCAAATTGTCACTATTTGGGTTCCTTGGCTTTGCTGATATCTCAGATAACATCGATATTTGCATGATTATCACATCATTTGCACTTATCATAGTAGATATTAGCATAAAGGATGGTTTTAGAATCATCAGAATTCCGTAGAGATGTTTCCGAACAACAAACGTCGCCATGGATCAGTGAGGCCATGCTGGAATTTCAGAAGAGCTTCACTCTCTATACCAATACAGCTTACAACGGTTAAAGCATTGGAATGACGGAATTACATTACTTGAATTACAAAGATTGCCCATAAGAGGGTAGACACAAAGCCACTGGATGATGCCATAGGTTCTCTGGAACCTGAGAACAAGTGTTGCTTTAATCATGCAGATAATGGTCTTGATTCACCATCAAAACGGGTCACTACAAAACATCGTGCAGGTCATTTTCTGATCACTGTCCACCATGAATTCCTAAAAGACGACTCCAACTTTCCAAGTCATGCCTTTCAAGACCTGCCAAACGGTCAACCCAATTAAAATCAACCCAAAATAAATAGGGCCGCACTTTTTCCACTATTACTTTGGCTAAAACACTTCTCAATATAGTGTCTTGACAATTATACCCTTCATGGGTCTCACTTTTACTATGTGTTTCCATCGCCTTTTATGGTTTCCTTCTCTTCTTTTCTTGTGGATCCCACTTTCCTTTCCTTAATCTTCCCTTCTCTCTCTCTCTCTCTCTCTCTCTCTCTCTCTTCAAGCAATTTCTTCCTTTTTGATACTCTAGGGCGGAGTTGAGGAGGATGCGGAGCGCAAGAAGTAAAACACCACCTCGAAAAATAGAATGAAAAACCACAGCTTGAAACTTCAATTCAATTATAGACAAGCTTCTTCACCATGTTCAAGTAAAAAACTAGAAAACAACCCAAGCCGTAATACCACCTCGAAAAACCATAAGGAAATAGAGATACAAAAATTTCTCCTCCTTAGTACAGGGAATTAGCAAGTGGGGTCAAAAGAATTTCTTTGAACTCAAGTCGGTCTTCCAAAAAGAGAAAATGAAGGTTGTAGCAAAATGCTTTAACTCCTCGTCATGGCACTTGGCAGTATCAATCACTTAAGGGCAAGAAGCAATTGGATCAAGATATAAAGAAACAGTACTCCTTGAACCTTGCCATGTTCACACGGACTGTACCTCGACCCTCACCACTCGCACTATTAATGGCGGCAGATTCAAAGTGGCATGGAGCTCCTGAGCTCCGATCACCGTCACATGTAGGTACCACAGCTTTGGAGACTGGTAGACCTTAGAGTGAATGTGAGCCACGTACAGTGCCTCCGAGCTCCATGCCTTGGGTGCCATTCTAGATGGAGAGCTGGATGTCGCCGAAGACACGACTCTTCTTCGCTGCATCGCCGCCCTTAAGGTGGTACCATAGTGGATCTTGTGAACTGTCTGACGGATCACGGGACCGGCACATCAGAGAGGCCGAGGCAGACACCGCCCAAGAAGGTCTCTGACAGTGAGTCCCAGTCAGTGATCTCCAACATGGAGCCTTGCTAATTCAAGCTTGTTGTGGCCTCACAATTTTGATGATATCACCATCTGCA
Source organism: Syzygium grande (assembly GCA_024733475.1). Taxonomy (NCBI): domain Eukaryota; kingdom Viridiplantae; phylum Streptophyta; class Magnoliopsida; order Myrtales; family Myrtaceae; genus Syzygium; species Syzygium grande. Next base: position 11,187,585 of record JAMXDD010000009.1, read on the forward strand.
TCCTCATCAACTTTACCTGAGGATACCCATTTTTACAAAAAGTGCAATAGGAGAATTGCCCGCAAAAGAGAGAGAATGAAGAAGAAGGAGGAAATTGGGACCCATAAGAAAAGAAAGAAAAAAATCCAAAGCATAGTAGCTCTTCAAATGTTGAAAGGTGTAATGAAGGGTAAAATTGTCAAAACACTGCATTGAGGAGTGTTTCAGCCAAAAATGGTGTGGAAAAAGTGCTGACCTTTCAGAAATTGATTATTTCCAGAATTTTTTTTTTAATAATATTTGAAATAGTATACGCTGACTGCTAAGTATGTGGCCGACAAAAAGAAACTGGAAGCACAATTAAGAGAAAAGCAATGGGCATGAATAAACGAAAAATTAAAAACCAAGATGACAAGTGGTTGACAATGACATGCAATGCAAGAATTTATTTGCAAACAGAAGTCAGTGTGCAGTCGAAGCAACCTGGTGGGCATAGTGGCAATGTATCACGGGATCAAGCGGTTGCCCCCAAAGTAGGAGAATTTCAAGCGAAGTGTCACAGACGTGGTTCACTTCTCTTTAAGAACATAAAAGAGGCTTAGGGGTCATAAGGAAACAAACAGACGCGCACAAATCAATACTCCGCCGAGAGTCTATCCATTCAATTTCCTTGTATTTTTGCTTCCTTCAACATTTTAATTCCTATAATTTCCTTTTAATATACTTTTATTTCAATATCTTTTAATTTCTTCGCAATTTACATTTCATGGCACTTAGATTCGCAGATTTATCACTCCATCCATGTCTCATTTGTGCACATTGTGCTTGAGTGTGGAACTGTGGAGCGATTTCGTTCGCTCTCCAATCATCTGAAGTTCAAATGTCTTAGAATTTGTCAATTTTTGTCAACATTTGTTTTCGCATGCCCAGGCAGATCTATTTTCATTGACAAAGAGCAAGTGTTGTGTGCCATGAGTAATAGAAAAAAATTAGAAAGAGATCTACTTACTAATTAGTTTGGTGGGCACATGTATTATTTTATTGAGATTAAAATATTCAGGTAACGTGAAATGTACTATTATCATGTAAGGCATTTATTACATACAAATTTAAGTAACATATCACTATTTCTTACGTAGATGATATTGCACTATGTTGTTATTTTACACCGGAATTATAATAGCTTCTAATATAATTACACCGTCTATACTATTGATAAAGTAAAGAGGACTTCCTACTTTTATGGGTACTCAATAATTTTTTTTTTGGTAAGGAAGTACTCAATAATTTTATTTCTTTTTTGACCAAAAAAAATCATTTTATTTCTTCCTCAACTACACTCAATTACTAAGGGGTAGAGCATCGCTCTATCAAAAAATTAGACATTCCCAATCAAATGTTGTATTGGCTACTACATGGAGACTTCCTATCTCCAAATTTTTTGAATTATTAGCTCTATTTGCAATATTTGGAGAATGCCCCTAAGCTGTTGTACTTCATTGGTTTTATGATACTTACATTTTACCCAAAAAAAAAACTATACTCAATTACTTATTTTACATATCCAAAGACAAATACGTAAATTTATAATTTTATGCCGTCACTCATATATTTTGAAGTTTGAATTCTAATCTTTTCTATCCTATAATAACCTTCCAAAAGAATTTCAAATATTCAAATAATGTTCTCTTTACATATGTACGTATGTGTACAATTTATTTGCATTTTTTTTCTTTTTGCCAATCCCTATGCAACGTGCATTTTTTTTTTTTTGGTGTGAAATGTAAGTACCATTCATAAGTTGGCGTACAAAAGCTTAGGGGCATACCCCAGCATTACAAAGAGGACTATGATCATGAAAAAATGGAGTGTGGGAGTCTTCATATATTAGCCAATATTACATTTGCCCTAGAAGGTCTACAAGTTTTGTAGTGCGAAGCTCGCCCTCTGACAAGTTTACGGACTTTAGCCAAGATGATGGGGGCATCATGTGACTTGTGTTAGAGACGTCTATAATTACGCTTCATCCAGATGCAATAAATGGTTGCTAGGAAAGAATACCTTGAGAAGTGTAGCTGCCAGATCCTTGCCTTTGGTAGCACTTATCATTCGTTCGAGTTCTTCATTCCATCTTCCTATATACCGCAGGATCCCGTATTGTGCAAGGATAGTACGCCAAATGCTTTTAGTCCAAGTGCATTGGAAGAATAGATGATCTCTACTTTCCATATCAAATAGACAAAAATTGCAGTGGCTATCTATTTCAGGCTTCCAACGTGATATGATCTCTGCTGTGGGTAGTTTGTCCCTACATGCTGGCCAACCGATAAAGTTGTGCTTGCTGATACCGCATTTCCAGATCAATTGGCACCATTTCACAGTTGGTCCCGCCCTCCTGGTTTCATCATATATCTCTTGGCAACAATATATTGGCTTAGATATGGCTGAAGCTAAAGCCAGTCGTAATTGAAGGATACAATGCCAACTCCATGCCATGGTACCCTTGATTTCAAGCTGCATAATCGGGTTTCCTCTACATTTTGCACTATGAACTCATTTACTCCATAGGGAAGATGATAGACAATTTATGAGTTTCCAAAGCATGCGGCCAAGCAAAACTTTATTCCATAATTTGAGATCAAGCAACCCTAGTACTCCTTCCTTTTTTGGCGAACAGACAACATCCCAAGCAACTTTGTGAGATCCATGGCCTTCTGTATTTCCAACCAATAAGAATTTTCTAATCTTCTTTTCAACTTCATATATAGTTTGCTTTGGCAGTAAAAACATTTGCATCCAAAAAGTACAGATGGAAATAAGTACTGATTTGGTGCATAGCTAATATGTTGCATGCCCCATCCTTCTATTTTTTTTGAAGATTTTATCGATTAGACTCTTACAATCTGCGTGCATGAGTCGTCTTGTGACAAGCGGGACTCCAAGGTATCTAATAGGAAGGGTGCCAGTGGGGAAAGGCGTGTGATCCAATATAATGTCCTTTTCCATCTCGGTTAACCCAAAGAAAAAGATTTTGCATTTATCTGGATTGAAGTGTAATCCCGTGAGATTTGCAAAATCACCAAGTGCATCTACAAGGCAAATGACTGAATCGGGATCTCCGTGAGCAAAAAAGAGCAACGTGCATTTTTTTAATTGTGTATTTCTATCAATTTCATGTATTCAAATATATTTTAATAGGATGGTTTTGCTTAATCTTTAAAATGTTGCATTCTTGCATGCATGTAAGACGTTTGCTCCTTTGCTAGTTTCATATAAACAAAGGAATGGCCTAAGAAAAGAAACAAGAACTCAGCATCGCACGATGTCCATCCCAATCTCTCAGAGCCCAACTTGCAGTTCGAGTATAACGAGCTTAGTTCAGCCCAACGTCATCCTCGTACATCAATTTATCAATCAAAGTTGTCGAACCTAAAACACCTGCACCACATTCACATATATCATTTTGAGCTGGAGCTTATAAGTCAATTTCAAATTGGCTCGAGCTCCGCTAAGCCCGGTCTCAATAACACTTGGGGCGCAATCAAGAGTGACATGTCACACCTTACGTGATTCACCCACCTCAATCCTCATTTGTTTATTATTAGTGTCAGTTGTAATCCATATACCTATTTGTCCCACTCTAAGTGGGTTTGATTTGGCATGGTGAAGGGAATTTGTTTTTCTGATATATTTTATCTTTTTTTATTCTTTTTAATACTTTCTTTTAAAATGAAATGCTACAAACTTTACATATTTACCTACGGACATTTGATGCTAATACTAAAATTAATTGCACATCTATAAGCATAGGTTTTTTGACATTATACTTTACATATTAAAGTTGGACTAGACAACTAATTTTGGGGACAATGTAATTTTCCTCTTAGCCAAGTTACTCTTTCTTCTTGTCCTTAGGTTTCCATTTCACATGTAATTTAAGAAAAAGCTGATAAATTTAACTGATACATATATTGATAGCCATGGCCATACAAAGTCATACCTATCAAGAACTCGCAAAAAAATATCCACGCATATGCATATAAATATATATTTAAATTAATCAGTTGAGAGATAGAAAAAATCAAAGATGTGAACTATTTAGGAGAGAAATTCATATAGTTATCCGACGAGGGAAATTTGTATTTAATTTTGGAAATTAAAATATTTGTGGGATAAGCTGGTAGTTAATTGACTCTATAACGGTTTTCACAATTTTGTTGCAACACGTTATCATAAAATATACTAACAACAAGCATGGGCTTTTCAAAGAATTCTACGAAAGTTTGTTGAGATAGGACATGCTACAGGATCGACTCATCATCATTCTCATAGTATTGTTCATTTAAATTCTTATTATCTTGAATTTTCTTACAAGAATGATCACTTATCTCATATTTTGAAGAGAATGCCTTATTTTAATATTCAGATACATTATAAGTGAAGTATCTCTATATATGATGTCCCAACGTAAAGTACCGAATTTTTCGTAGTTGGTTGACATAGAGCGATGGTGAGACTGCATCGGTTGGCCCCTACTGCTTTCTCATCATTTCAAAAAGGCTACTTAGAATGGCCGTTGGGCTTGAGTTGTCTCATTAAACTTTTGAACTTTCAAAAGATTTTGGATTAATCTAGAGGTTGTGACCATTGGGAGACGATCTCATTGTACTTGCTTGTTTATGTATAGTTAAGCAAACTTATCTAAGTTAATCGAATAATACTTACTGTAGATGACATGCTACACGATATTATCGATCCAACCAAATGTTTTAGCCTTTTGTGATTCCCAAACATATGCAGAGAAGGATGGTGTTCAACTTATTTGGACGTCATCTGAGAATTGAATCTTCTCACGTTTCACACACTATATGCAGTTTCTCTATGAATGTCTCATGTCGTCACAGATTATGCTCACGTTTATGACTCTCTCAACTACTTTAAAATCTCAGGTTACATTTTAGAATAAAAGATTATGACAACCAACAAATATTGCATAAAACTCCAAGAGAATCGCGAGCCCATATTTGATCAGTCGCGAAATGAGCATGGAACAAAGTAAACAATCAGTGACCGATAGTGGACGTATGCAACCTAGTTATAATCCCATGTTAAGAGAAACTCCTGAAAACGGATAATCAAATCCAATCGTATTAGTCTAGCAAGCCCGAGACATCGTGTGACTGGGGCTTATAGAGTCTTTGTTCGACACCAATCCGATCCCCACGCGATCAAATGCAAATATATTTACATTTGGCATAGCTGCTCGGGTTTTAACTCATATATTATCTTGTCTACAAGATTGATGGAGAATTCTATTGGGCAGGAATTCACCTACTTAACATGAGTTTCTTGTCATATAAAATTGGGAAAATACCACCAAAAACCCCAAACTATGCCACTTGTGATAAATTTATCCTGAATTTTTTTTTGTGACACGAAAACACTCAAACTATGCCACTTGTGATAAATTTACCCTGAACTTTTTTTTGTGACACGAAAAATCTCAAATTACATCATTTGTGACACATTTACCCCACAATACTTTGGCCATGGGCATTTTTGTCCTTTTGCTTTTTCTTTTTTTTTTCTTTTCTTCTCTCTCTTCCCTCCGCTGGCCATGGCGGAGGGAAGCCAATGAGGGTTGCCTTCATCGAATCTAGCGAGGGCGACCCTTGCCGGCATTGGGCGAGGGTCGCTTTCACCTAGGAGGGAGAGGGCAGCCTTGTAACAGCCTGAATTTCAATGTAATTCCAGGATCAATAAAATTGATTTTATTTCGCATTTTATTTTAGTGAGTCTCGCCCAGAGCTAATCACTCTTGGGATACTAACCAATAGGGTATGGCTAACTAGAAAATGGCACGTGGACCAGGGACCCGATCGTGAATTGGACACCGATCATGAGAAATGATAAGAGATTGTTTTGGGCTAACGCGGGCTGATCTTAGGAAAAAGTGACAGATGTGATTTGGCTAAGGCCAACGCCAGCAATCGATCGCAGTGATGATTGCAGACGACTGAAAGTACACGTGGCCAACTAGTCATGAACTTGAACCGAACGATCGTGACCTTTGGAACTAGTGATAATTTCTCATTTTCTCAATGGTCGGGACCGTTATGACTCGGATGACCCTAGGTCGGTACGCGTAAATCATAAATAGCCGCCCGTTAGTGAGAGACCTTGAAAATTGAAAGTAGGGAGTTTTGATTACGAAATTAGGCCCGGATTTTGATGTTGATTTTTGATGGCTTAAGAGACAATTTTTGGAAATTTGACGTCATATTATGTTGGCCACATGCGTTTGGATTTAGTATGGCTAAAAATTGAAATTTCGGTTCAGGAGTGAAAAATTACGATTTTGCCCCTGTGGACGCCGACGTTGATTTTTGAGGTCGTTTGAGCTTATTTTTTGAGGCCGATGACATTTTGAGGTGACCACGCACATTTAGAGTGGTTACGGATAAAAATAGGAATTTTAGCTTGGAAGTGAAAAATAATATTATTTTATTTTCGAAACTTTGCAGTCGATTTTTGAGGGCTTAAGAGACTATTTTTGTGATTCTGACACCATATTTTGTTGGCCACACATATTTGGAGTTGATTTAGCCAAAAATTGAAATTTTGTTTCGGGACCGGAAAAATGACTGTTTTGCCCCTAGACTATTTTTTGTCTGAATTTTTGAGAAATTATTTGGGATAATTATTGATGGTTATCAGCTGTATTATTGGGGCTAAAGACCATTTTTCCCCTCAATTATTGGATAGGGTTAAATTAGGACCGTAGGATTAGGGGTATTTTGGTCAAAACCATCGAATCGGCGACACGTGCCATCCCTAGCCCCCTATATTTGACCAAATCAGACCAGTCTCTCTCTCTCTCTCTCTCTCCGGCGTTCATACAATCCGTACGGTGTCCATATGCCATCGTACAGCCGCCGCGCCAGCCGCCGCCGCCTTGCCAGCCACCGTCCCTCGCCAGTCCGTAGTGTGTCCGTACGATATCCGTGCCGCCCATACGTCCATCGCCGTGGAACCGTACGCCATCTGCCAGGAATGCTGTCGCCGGTTCCACTGTTCATCGGTGATCGGTCACCGTTCCTCATCGTCGTGGTATAGAATTACGTGAGTATACCTCCTAAACCTGGATTAGGACTGATAGTGCATTTTTCTGGACTGACTTAGGTATTATTGGTGTATTTTGGACTGGTTTAGATAGTATCAGTGTATATTTCGGACTTGATTGAAGACTGATTGGTGGGAATAAAATTCAAGAAATTTAGTGGGATTATTATAGATAATTATTGGGCCCGAATTGAGGAAATAACTGCTGTCCATATTTTTTAGGAATGTACCGGATTATATTGGACAGCAAGAATTATTAGCTGAACGGCCGGGATTACCCAGATTGATTGGTTGTTGATTGATTGGTGATTAATTGTGCTTAATTGTGAAATGTCATGTTGCGTGCTTATGTGGCTGAATCGTGCGAAGTGTGATTGGCCAATTGATGGCTTGAATTGTATAATCGGAATTGGGCCGCACGGTATTAATTGGCCCAGTGAGCATGCTATTTATAAATTGGGCACTGTGTAGTGGCTTTGATTTAATTGAGTGCCTGTACCTGCTGATGCTCATATTGCATTTTTCATGGTCACGCATTGTGTATGCCAAGAGTAGGGCATGTGCTGAAATTGTGTGGAAATGCATGCCTGCCATGAGCATGTGATCACCTAATTGCTCGATGCGTTTTACGTCGGGTTCAGATAAAAATTGACAGTGTGTCGTGTGATCACTTAAGGCCTTCGGGTCATGCCGTCCTCATGCACTTTGTAGCAAGACGATGCCAGACATGCCCGAAAGACGACCAGCCTCATGTACTTTGTAGCAGGCTTTGATTCGTAAGGAGATCGGTGTTGCGCCTCATGCACTTTGTAGCAGGCTAGAGACACTAGGCCATGTGACGCGTTTTGATGCTGGCCGCGGAGAGCTGTGGGCCTTCGGGTCGGATTAACAATTGTGGGCCTTCGGGTTGTAATAATAAATTGAGCATTTGCCAGTATGCTTGTGTGGGCCAGTGGGCCCGAGATGTGATTTTGGCACAAGAATAGCATAAGAATGCATAAGAATGCATAAGCCGTATGTAAATGCGTGAGACTCGGTGAATGGTATGTGATTCGAACACTACTGAGTGTGAGCATGCGTATGACGTATGTGTGATTAGCGTATTCGTGTATGTGAACTGAGCATTATATTGAAATGTTAACCTGCAAGGGCAGCCAGGTAAGTGACTAGGGCCCGAGGGCCCAGGTCAAAGAATGATTGTGATTGATATTGCTTTGTTGATTGTATTATACCTGTCGGAAGAATGCATGTTAGCCTAGCCTAGGTTTAGGGATTGTATTTGCTGAGATTCGTCTCACAGTTGTAATAACCCACATTTTAAGACCCCCGGCTTTGAGGATGGCAGGTGTGCCGATTCATTTTGGGAGGAGCCCCGGCTAAATATGGTGTTGACCGCCGTGCCTCATACCCTCTTTTGGTTGGTGGTTGTTGGCCCGTTTTGGCTCTTATAAATGTGTATGGGGTAGACATGAATATTGTATATAGTTTTTTTTTTGGTCAACGAATATTGTATATAGTTTGATAGTAATGAAATGTATATGTTTTTAATATGATGGTTTTAGTACTGTGCTATCCTTGGTTATCTTGTTTGTGTACGGGTGTATATATATTTATATACGTCGCTTCCGCATGTGAGATGTTTATCTGATGGTTGGGCGTTGGGTCGGCGACGTGTCCGGGGACGTCGCATCAAATTCGACCTCTCATGGGATGTTCACGCCCATGGCGAAGTGCAGGCGTGACAAGCCTGCATGCGCCGGCGAGGGGCAGCCCTCGCTGAAGTCAGTGAAGTCGTCCTCACCATATTCAACGCCGGGTGAGGGGCTTCATCACCGGGCGAGGGCAGCCCGCTTTGAGCCGAGCAAAGTTGCCTCCCATGGATTCGGCGTCAAGTGAGGGCTGCTCGGCGTAAATCTGGCGAGGCGACTTTGCCCGACTCGAGGCCTGCCTCGCCCGTTGCGAGGGCGACTCGCCCGGCGTATTTGGCAGTCGCCCTCGCCGGATCCGGCGAAGGCAGCCCTCGCCGGCTTCCCTCCACCATGGCCTGCGGAGGGAAGAGAGAATAAAAGGAAAAAAAACAAAAAAAATGAAAAAGACAAAAATGCCCATGGGCCAAAGTATTGTGGCGTATCACAAATGGCATAGTTTAGGATTTTTCGTGTCACAAAAAAAAGTTTATGGTAAATTTGTCATAAGTGACATAGTTTGGGGTTTTTTGTGGTATTTTTCCTATAAAATTAGATGATGCTCTAATGCTGAATCTGCAGAATACTGAATCTGCATATCACGTGTTGTCAGTATTACATAATATTTTCACTTAAGATTGGGATTTAGTGGAAGAATGAAGTGCTCTCTCTCTCTCTCTCTCATTTGAGTTTTAGTGGGCTTTGTTAGGCTACGTGGCCCACTTGGACTTGCTGCCTACGACAAGTGAGGGTAAGGCCCGCGATACTTACGTGTGCAATGCGTGCATGCAAAAGACAGTGATGATGATGTAGCTATTAATTTACACATTTTCCCACTAAATAGAATATTCATAAAGTAACTCATTGACAATTTTTTTGGGGAAGAAAAAAATCGTAATTCCTTAAAATTAGAGTTTTTCAAACACGCCCCTCCCAAAAAAAAAAAGGACGGTGTCATACTTCACGAGTCAACCAAAACTTGGCTTCATGTGATATACCTCTTTCATTTCTTATTTTATGCACTATTGGAGGCTATAGAGTCATAGCTTGGGTGTGGTTGATTTGGTATTGGTTCAACGTTAATAAGGTGAATGTCGAAATATGATCACATATGTAGCGGGTGGGATTTTAGGGTAATGCCCGAAGGAAGTAATCGCGCCGATTGCCTCTCTCCATCCTTTTAGTAAAAAAAAGAACAGCATAAATAATTTGTGCCTATCATGCGGACATGAATTTGTTTCATTTATTATAATGGCCTAGTTCTAACTTTGTAAAGGGCCTGGGTCGCGATCAGCCTAGTTCTAAATTTAATTTTTGAAGAATCACTTCCCAAATGTCATCAAACGATTCCCTTCGCCTAACTAACTAAACTAGGAGACAATCGAACGCATTAAATTCATAAATACAGATTCGGCATAGAAGAGAAAACTCAAACCTTAACACCAATTCGCAGCAACAAACTATTATCAGCTAAAGCATCTGATACTATGTACACCAATTCAACTCAATTTCATGACTAACCTGACGCCAGAATGCCGGCACAGCCAGGCGGGCTGTAGTCGTAGAGCTCAGCGACACCCGGTGTAGAGCAGATGTCGCTCAAGCATGTTGACGATGCCTTGACGGAACCTCCCTAGTGACCACACCAGAGACAACGGCCTGGAGCTGCTTCTCAATGCTGGCCTTATCGATCTTGAGGTCATTGAGGGCTGCGACAGCGGTGTCAATCTCTGGCTTCAGTGCCCTGCTGGCCCTGAGGGTGCGAACAGCACGGTGGCCTGCTTGTCCGTGAGGGCTTTGTGGAGCGAGAAAAAATGACTCTAATTCGTCCATCGTGGGAGAGATCGGGGAAGGAGAGAGAGAGCGAGTGGAGAGACAAGTGGTGAGAGATGCAGAAATGAGAGCCATCAAAGAGCGGGTAAAAATGAATGATTTGAAAAATATTTCCTAAAAATGATTGCTTATATCGCATATAAAATAAATGAAGGAAAAATATTTTCAACATCCACAAAAATTTTTAGATATAAAATATTGTCGATAATGAAAAAAAAATTCATTGCTTAATTATTTCAAATGATACAAGTAATTATTTTTAGGAAAATATTTTTCAAATCATTCATTTCTTGCAAAACAAAGAGAGTCTTAGTGTAACAAAAAATTTATGTGTTGCTTGTTAAATGGATATGTGTAATTGAACTTAGTTGTGTAGCGGAATGATTCCACATGTTAATAGTTCAATGATCAGTGTGTAACTTATTTGTTACACTGACAATGAATCTAATAGGAGTCCAAAAATAAAATAACTTCAATCCATATGAATACATTATAGCAATCACTCTAAGTATCGCATTTAAGTTTATCACTTAAGATCGTCAATTGCTAGGGATCGCTAGAATGGTTTGTTGCCCTAACCTAGCGATATGGTATGTCCAATTATCGTAGCAGTTGGAAAAAAGCTAGGTTGCCTGAGTGCATTGTTTTAGTGGGCATTGGATAGGAGAAAATTAGGGATAAGTGTGAAAACAAAACTTACTTGGTTGATGGCCAATTGAGGACTGTGGTTTTAATTTTGGTCAATTGAGAACTTAAGGTTTAAAAAGGCCATGATCAGGTTTCATGGTCTATTTATTAAATTCAAGCATCAGAAATGATATGTGACAAATGACCAAATATTTCATGTGGAAGCATGTAGGGTTTTTAACTCTTGAACATAGATGGCGAGTTCGATATATGATTGGAGCTTTTTTTCGAATCTTCAGTTATTTATTTACTAAAATAAAATCTTAATATCTCAATTGATCAATGGTCAAATCCTTTAGTTTGTTTCGCATTTGTCCAGAGAAATCATTAATCAAAATATTGACTGACAATCATGCGTGGAAGTAAACAAGCAAGAAAAATCAAGAATACTGTGAAAAATGTAATCAATAACTGTGGTAAGTAAGTTTCAAATTGTGTTAAAAAAAATTGGATAGGCAAATTATTTGGCCATTTAATTATTAGTAAGTTAATACAGAAATAATGAGTTTATCTATGTCAAGTTCAATAACAGATAGTGATGAACAAATATATTTTACCTCTATTTAATTTGCCAAGATAGTACATTATTCTTAACTTTATCAGTTTGGGATTTTTTGTGTGACGAAAATTAGTTTGAGATAAACATGTCATGAGATGCAAGTTCGATATTTTTAGTGAAATGGATATTAATTTCAGATAAATGTGACATAGGGTACCAATTTGGCATATTAATGGTTAAGTGTGAGAACAATTCAGGTAACATAATTAGCATCATGTTTATAACGGTAGAGTTTTATAACCGCACAATCCTAATTATAGTGTAAAATGAACAAACATATAAACAAGCAAGGGAAGTTTGTATCCTAATACTCGCACTCAAGTTGGTGCGTGAAATCAATGATGCCTTTCACTTTTTTTTTTTTTTGGTGTAAAATGTCAATATTATAGAGCGAATAAAGTACAACAGCTTAGGGGTATACTACAAATGGTACTAATAGTTCGAGAAGATGGAGATAAAAAGTCTCTTCATAGTAGCTAATACAACATTTGTCTAAGAAGGTTTAATGTTCACTCTACCTCTTACATTTTTATGCACGTTGGCCAAAATAATATGGATATAAACTGATTTATTTTGAAACCGTCTTCGGTTGCGCTCCGTCTATATGCCATAAATGGTTGCTAGAAAGGATAACTTAAGGCTGCGTTTGGTCGTTCGAATTTCTAAATAGGATAGAACTGAATAGGATAGGATAAGAAATCCTGGGATTTCTTCATTTCCTATCCACTATTTGGTGGACTACAGATTTAAAGTCAGATAGGATAATTTTTATTTTATTTTTTTCCTATTCACAGGTCCAGAGGAGTCGGTGAAGGAAAAAAAAGCCGAGAAATTTTTTTGGTGAAAGCGCACAAGGTGTGGGAATGAAAATGACGGCGAGTGGAGCATAGGATTGTTGGAAAAATAGGCATTAGAAATCCTATACGGGTCTATCCTACCCCTCCCCCCCGGATTTTTTTATCCGGGCTATATCCGGTCTGTATCTGACCTTACCTTATCCTAGACCACCACCAAACACAGGATAGGATAAAACATATCTTATCCTGACTTTTATACGGTTGACCAAACGCAGCCTAAGGAGTCTAGCCACCAAATCTTTGCCCTTTGCTGCCCTAATCATCCATTGAAGTTCCTCATTCCATCCTCCCAAAAGACACCTAATCCCTCGTTGTGCAAGGATATTGCCTTTCACTTCTTAATAGTATCGTTAAATGATTCACATGTCGCCCGAAGGAGTTATCTATGATACTTATTGCTCTCTTTCCTTTTAGCTACTAAATCAAACTATTGTTAAACGTGACAGCGCATTATATATGTATTGCACTAAAAAAGACTTCAAATGGAGTACATCAAACAAAAGGAGAATGTATCTTCCATAGTAGTTCTCAACATAATCGTCCTTCCATGTACTAAACAAACACCAAAAAAAGATAACTTGAATACTAAAAAGACATTTTGTTTATCCATCTGAAAACACAAAGCACTTCTTAAAAGTTGGGCAAGTTTCTCCAGCTCTCCACTTTTCCGTTGTAGATGCCAAATATAATCAATAATGGTTTCCACCCAGATAAGATGCAAGAAATGGATAGCAGGAAAGGGGCCAGTTTTACCTGCTGAACAAGCTCCTATTCTCGTTGTACAAACGTTCTCTTGAACCATAGCATGGTGATCATCGTTGTCATTGAAAATTTCTCAATGACCTTGTCCATCGCTCAAAAGTAAGAGATCCTCCAAGATCGATTGAAGTGCAAGATGTTACGGAATCCCAGCAATCCCACTGCAAAACCTGGTCCCAATCCTGCATAGAACCAATTGTGGATATCCAAATTGTCTTCGCTAGGCTTATCTCCATTGGAATTATCACCGTCACGCTCATCAATATCGGGTGGCTCGTCTCCAGGACAAATCTTCGGAAGAGGATCTCCACAGAGTCCATCGTTGCCGCGGTAAACAGATTCATCGTCCATAGTGTGTAGATGGTCGTCAGACGGAATAGGACCGGAGAGTCTATTGAAGGACAGATTCAAATGACTAAGGAAGTCCATGTTGGATATACCCGAAGGGATGGTACCTGAAAGTTTGTTTCTAGAAAGATCAAGAGATTCCAAATTTTTTAAGTCACTAATGTTTGAGGGGATGTGTCCACTCATATTATTTTGAGAGAGGTTCAAATTTTGAAGTTCGGCAAGCCTAATGAACTCTTCTGGTATCTGCCCATCCAGCATGTTCGCCGAAAGATCGATTGAGCAGAAGTATACAAGTGTTTCACGATACATTTGGTTGGTTCCCTTTGTGTCAACCATGACATTGACGACAATAGGCATTTGCCAACCCCCAAAATGACCCGCATAATCAACCATAGACAAGAACCCGTCGATACAATTGGGAATGGGTCCAGAAATATTATTCTGTGCTAGGCTCAAGAAACGGAGATAGCCAAGTTGGCAAAATTGTGAAGGAATGCCTCCAACGATGCGATTTTTCTCTAAATTGATCATTGCCAATGATTGAGAATGTTTCCCAAATGGAGGTAACCTACCTGTGAATTCATTGTGCTAAGATCAAGGAACAACATCGGTAGATTTGACAAGCAGCTTGGGATTTCTCCACTAAAGCCATTCCTCTCTAGGCTAAGCACCAATAATTGCTACAAATGGCACAAAGACTTCGGAATCTGACCATTTAATTTTTGTTATCTCCAAACATATATGCCACTGTTGGCGATGCTCCCCAACATTGAGGAAGTCTCCCAAATACTTGGTTCTTTGAGAGATTAATTGCAGACAGCTTATTCAACTTGCACAAAGAACTTGGAATGCTACCAGTGATATTATTACTCCAAAGTATCAGTTCCGTTAACCATGGCATCTTGTCTCCAATATCTTGGGGAAGTTGGCCCCCAAGCATGTTACTTGCCATATCCAAAAATTCAATGTTAGAGGAGATGTTGTAGAGCCAATCAGGAATGCTATCTGAGATGCTCGCATTTGACATCGTCAACCAGGTAATGTTCCCCTGTATTCGAAGCCATTTTGGAAATTCAGGTCCCACTTTACAATCTGATAAATCTATCTTGCGAACTTGGAATGGTGGAACCCATGTAGAGCTCACATTTAATATGAGCTCATTGGAGGAAATGTTTAAGCTAATCAAGCTTTTGAGATATTCAAAGTGAAGTTCACTTATAACTCCATACAAAAAAATTCTACTTAAGATAGAGCTCCTTTAGATTCGATAGTCGCCCAATACTATCTGGAATGGTCCCGCTTACTTTGTTATAACTTAGATCCAACTCTCTTAGAGATGCAAACTCCACCAAATTGGCAGGAATAGAACCAGAAATCGAGTTTGATGAAAGATCAAGGTGCTCTAGTTCCTTGAATTCTCCAAATTGATTTGGTAGGTCACCACCAAAAAAATTGGTGGAAACATCAAAGATCTTCCACTTACTTTGTACGCAACTGAGATGACTATCTAAAATGCTGGAGATATTCCCATTGAAGTAGTTCATACTTAATCGTACCACTTGCAATTTGCAAAGACTGCTCAAGTTTTTTGGAATTCCACCTTGTAGTGAATTTTGAGACACATCAAAGAAGGCAAGCCTTTGATTATTCTCGATGATTGCCATGGGAAGAGATCCTTTAGAAAGAAGGCTGGAAGACAAATCAATGTGTTCTAGCTTGCTCAAGTTATAGATCCATGGCGGGATAGAAAAATTTATATAATTATGACTTATATCAAGGAATCTAAGGGAGGTGAAATTGGCCTGCAAAGAGCTAGAAATATTGTGCAAATCACAATTGCTCAATCCTAAAGATTGCAAAGATGAAAGCATGTTAATGGAACCGAACCAATCTTTTGGCTTTCAAAAGGCCAACACCAGATATGTGCAAGTATTTCAAGGAAGATAATTTTGACACCCAACCAAGGTCGTTCGAGGTTAAATAATCCAAAAGGGAGTCAGTACTAAGATCCAAGTACTGTAACTTGGAAAGGTTATTGAGCTGCTTAGGAATATCTCCGTTGAAACCTGCATTTGAGAGGTTAAGACACTCCAGTTTCTGAAGAGAAGCAAAGAACATTGGGATTTTCTGGGTTGAAAAGTTGTTGAGACTTGAGGTCTAGATACTTCAGATACTTCAGTTCAATCAAAGAAGGAATTATGTTACCTCCTAGCATGCACATATCTGAAGGTATGAAGATGTCAATATAGATATCTTCAATACAAGGATTATGAAGATCCAGCTTCAAGACATGACCAGTCTTCTTGTTGCATTCGACCCCTTCCCACTTGCAACATTCCTCTCCCGTCCATGATGATAAGCGTCTCGAAGGATCAATGAGACCATGCTTGAACTTCAGAATAGCTTCCCTCTCCACGCCAATACAAGTCACATTGGTCAAAGCATTGGAATGATGGAATTTGATTACTTGGATGATAACGATTGCCCATAAGAAGGTAGACACAAGGCCATCGTAAGACGCCATAGGTTCTTTAGGACCTGAGAATAAATGTTTCTTTCATCATGTGGATAATGTTGTTCGATTTACCAAGAAAGGAGTCACTATAAATATTGTTGAGGTCATTTTCTGATTACTGTCCATCATGACTTCCTGAAGGACAGCGACTCCAACTTTCCAAGTCAATGCCTTCCAAGACCCGCCAAAGGGGTCAACAAGCAACTTCTAGATTAGTAATCTATACTATGATAAAAATCATTGGAGAAACTCGGTGAGGTGAATCGCTACATTTATTGCGCGAAGGTTTTTCATTTTTAAGAAGAACTTCTCTTTATTGGAATGACCAGTGAAATCACACACTCGTGTTGAAAAGCAAAAGGTTTTTATACGACTAGGAAGGAAAAACTTTGCACAATTAATTCGCTTTAGGAAATTAATTCAAATGGTTATTGCATCACATGACAATTTGAAAGTTACGTTTTTTTTTTATTATTGTTTCTGTAAAAGCTATTCCAGATGCCAAATATGAATGATTTTATTGTTCCAGAATGTATCCTAATTTTTTGGCCAAGTTATGTTGGAACAACCTCTTAGATCTTTCATGTAATGCATCTCATGTATGCCTTTTGGACTAGATAACTAATCTCATATCTACTTTCAATTTTCCCCTATTCAAATGGCAACAAGAGGTCTTTAGATACCCGTAAGTATCAAAAAACTGTTGACAAAAAAAAAAAAGACGACTGTTTTTTCCCACGTAACATGTTAGTAATTTATCAAGATTTTTATGAAATTACCCATTCTTTTACAGTTTGCAAATTACCAATTTTGTACTAACTAACCAACTTTATTTGTATAACTTACTGATGTTTCAAATTTACTAACTCTTACATGAAATTTTCAACCTAAATTAGAGCAATTTACCATCTTTGTTAAATTAAAATTTCAATTTATCTATTTTTTTTTCATTTACTAAATTTTCTATTAAGTTATTAATTTTTATTTGACTTGATTAGCTGTCCCTTAAATTTACTAACTCTTTTAAGATATCACCGGCCTAATTTGGCATGACTTATCAACAGTTCCAGTTTTTTTTGTTATCAACCCTCATTTCTAGTTTAGAGATTACTAAGTTGTTCTATTACCATCTAGTTTTTGTTTTTTTTTTTTACAATTTACCAACATTTCATATCGTTTTCAAACTTCCATGTATCTTTATTAGCAACTCCTTAAATTTACCAACTTTCTTAAAAACTTACCAACTTTAAATAGAGTGACTCACCAAGTTTTCATTACTTTTTGGGATATGTTCACTAAAAGTCCTAAAACTTATTGCGAAAGTGTAATTAAGTCCTAAAACTTTCAAAAAATGCAATCAGATCCTAAAACTTATCAAATTGATTCAATCAAGTCTTAAAGTTAACACCGTCAATTTGTCTAACGGCAAATACTGACGCAACATTTTTAAATGAATTTCTCTCTCCTATGTGATATTTTTTATTATAATTTTATTCAAATATTATTTAAATTAAATAAAAAAAGTAAAAAGGCTAAAAATTAAAAAAAAAACAAAAAAAAACTGGAAAAGAGAGAGAGAGAGCGCTTTGCTGTGGGACACCGCCACCCATTAACGGAGAGGCCAGCGACATAGGGTCCGGCTGAGGTCGCTGGCCTTGGGCCAGGGTGGCCGACCATCCCCGGTCCCGAGCGAGGGCCGACAACCCTCCCTAGGCTAGGGTGAGGGCACCTAGATCTAGGCAACGCCAGCCCTCACCTGGGGTCAACGACCATTGCCCTCCTTGGGCGAGGCCTCATTGGCAACCCTTGCTAGGCCCGACACACACAAATTTGGGTTGAGGGCACCCAAATCTAGGTGACGCCTGGCCTTCTCCTGGGGCTGGTAAGGCCTTGCCCGAGGCTAGCGAGGGCCAGCCCCCCTCGCCCAGGGCCAACAACCTCAGCCGGTCCCTTGGTGATGGGCGGTGGTGCCCCACGACAAAGCTCCTTCTCTTATTTTTTTTTTCAATTTTTTTTTTCTTTTTAGCCTTTGTAGTTTTTTAATTTAATTTAAATAAGATTTGAATATAATAATAATAATAATAATAATAATAATAATAATAATAATAATAATAATGTGACGCAGCATTCCACGAATAATTCAAGCAAAACCTTACTTAGAGAGAAAAAACTCGAAATTCAATATTGATGATAATAATGTTCTGTCTTCAAAACAAACCATAAACACCCTTTTTTAGGGGTTAAATCTAATTACAATTGGTGGTGGTGGTCGAATTCACCAAAAGCAATTTCTACTCTCTAAATCACAAATAAATTGTACTTAGGGTGAGCAGAGTCGAATCCACAGAGACTGACAAATTGTTAATTCTTTGAAAACCAAGTAAACAATAAAAACGAAACTAAAAAGGGGGGTTTATGCAAAATAGACTTAAATAAAATAAGCAAACAGAAATTAAAGAAAATCAGATTATGCAACATCTAGCAAAGGTAATCTCATTCAAGTTCGGAAGTTGATCATTGAATCAAATGAATAATCTCAAACACTGCAATAGGCTGGTTATGGTTGTTGAAACGCTTCTAACAGCCTAATCTTTCCTTAATATTAGATTAACCGGACACGCGCCTGTGATCAATCCCTTATTAACGAATAACCCCGACACGCGCCTAGGATTCAATTCGCTAATAGCATGAAGAGCGAGAAAAACCCAACCCTAGCCAATAAATCACACGCGTAACTTATTCAAGCTAGATCATATATTCTCATAATACAACTTGAAAATCTGATTTTAATCAAGTTATATTATTTGCCATTATTATTAAAATACCTAAACAATTACGGGTTTGGGTATTTCAATTGGCAAACTATCACCCTGTCAATTGCACAACGAGCTCTTATTGTAACAACCAACAAAGTAATGGTAAACAATAAAACAGAGAATATATAAATATTACAGAAATTAAGAAGAAGGATTAAGTTTAGATCTCATAACTTGAATGAACTTGAACTTTGATAATCCTTTGCTAGATTAAAAAGAAGTTAGCCACACATGGCTACAAAATGCGCAAAAGAGAAAATAATATGTTTCTGAATTTTCTGAAGTCAAGTCTGTCCTTCCCTCTTGCGATCAACCTCTTAAATAAAAAAGAGAAAGTCTAGAAAAAGAAATTCTATCCAACAAGGAAAGAGAAAATAAAACGCAAAAACTTCTCCCTAATATCCCTAATTAAGAGTTCTATTTAAGTACAAAAATCCTCCTCAATCAAATCTGGAAAATATGGAAAGTAATTGCCAAATCACGTCTCCAAATTCTGCACCAGCTTTACATCCGTGCAATCTTAAGCCGTGAGCACGGATATATGGAAAATAGATCTTTTACATGCAGAATCCCAATCAACAGCTCAAAAACGTCCAAAATCTTCGCGATTGCATCATTCACCATCACCTAATCACAATGTATAAAAACAAATAAATTCCACTCTATTTATTCGAATATTTTCCCAAAATACCACCAAATATAATCAAAATATAAGTCAAATATACACATCATCAAACTCCCCCACACTTATTCAATGCTTGTCCTCAAGCATAACTCAAATCTGTCAACCAACAACATCCAGCCATCACTCGCACAAATCCCTCATTAATGCATGATTCAACATACTAAAAAAAATAATAAACTCAACATAACCAACAAGCTTCAATTTCTCAAGCAATAAATAACTGATTTTAATAATTCTTATCATCATAAAACACAAGGCTCGAACATTTTTTAGAATATTCACACAAATGAGCTTTATATAAGTTGATGCATAAAGAATGATCCTTCAACCTGCCAAGTCACAAATCTTTCACAAATTCAAGCAATAAACAAGAAATTGAGGTGCTTTTAAATTATTGTAACACTTTTAGGCTTGCTTAGGGTGTCATAGACCTTTTGACGCGAAAGTAAACCAGTTGTGGTGGTTACCCCGGTTACTCAACTCATCACAACCCTAAGTGGCTAATAGCATTGCTCATATTACGCTAGCTATTTTTTGGCACGAGTGTCAACATGGAAGCATGAAGACCCCCAGTTACTTAAATAGAGCGAAGCAATGAGACAAACATAATCAAACATAATACTTTTCTCAATTTTTTTTAGCAACCTCATTTCCATCACATTTTCACATGTGAATAATTATGTGACTCGGCAAGTTTAGTGAAAATTCCATATGCACATGACGTAAATTTAAATCAAGCAAGTTAAGCATATTTCACCTCATTAATTCAAGCCTCATATTTTATGATAAGATGAACGACCAAAATCAACCATTTATTTCACGAAAAATTAAGAATAAATCTGGTTATATTAAGTTTATTACATAATCTAGCATATTTTATCAATTCAAGACGAGAAGAGTTGCACAAATTCAAACTAGAAGTTAATGATTTAACTAGATAAAAGCTATGGTCAGGGACAAACAAAGTGATAAGCAAGTTCCTTAACTCCCCCACACTTAATACACTCATTGTCCTCAATGTGTAGGAAAAAGAAAAGCACAAATGGAAAAGAAAGAGGAGTTTAACTTCCCTGAATGGTGGAGGGTATGGAATCACGGCAATCTAAGACGGGCAGCTGAAGTAAACGGAGAAACCGTGCTCGCGTCGGAAAACCTAATCAAAATAGGAAAGTTACCTAATCTGAATTGGAAACCTAATCAAATAGGAAAGTTACCTAATCTGAATTGGAAACTCAATCAAATAGAAAAATTACCTAATCTAAATTGAAAAGCATAAAACATTAAAATTAGGAAACTGCCTTTTTAAATTAACTCATGAAAAATATCCGATGTCGTCGACCGAGTCCACCGGGTCTAGTCACATCACTATTTTCGCCCTCCGTTTGGACTTTTGCCTATCCAATCGGTCCAAAATGCACCACTAATAAATTCTGCATCATTCTCCTCCACTTGAAAAGAACTCGTTCTCGAGTTAAAATCAAGATCTGGATATAACGGCTCAGTGGACTCATGAAACGGTGACAAATCAGCAACATTAAAAGTGTTGGATATGCCCATGCTATGTGGAAGGTCTATAACATAAGCATTATCGTTGATCTTCTTGATAACAGCGTAAGGTCCATACTTCTTTGGTTGTAATTTACCGTAAGATCCAGTTGGAAATCGTTCTTTACGAAGAAAAACCATGACTTGATTACCTACGCAAATATTTTTGCTTCCACTTTGTGCTTATCTCTGCTGCAGACTTTATACTTCTGATTAGCTTCCTCTAGCTTCTGTTTGACTTCATGATGTAATTCCATAATCTGTTTAGCCATATGATCCGCTGCTACACTTTTATCCGTTTGCTTAGGCAACTGTACCAAATCTAGAGTATGCTGAGGCGCCTTTGTATAAATAACAGAAAAAGGCGACCTGCCAATAGAACCATGAACTGCATTATTATAAGCAAACTCTGCTTGTGATAAAGCAACATCCCATTATTTCGGCTTATCTCCACAAATACTTCGAATCAAGTTATCCAGAGTTCTATTAACCACCTCTGTTTGTCCATTAGTCTACGGGTGAGCAGTACTACTGAAATTCAAAGATGAATCAAACAACTTCCACAAAGTCCGCCAAAAATGCCTCAGAAATTTACTATCCCTATCTGAGGTAATAGATTTGGGCAAACCATGCAAACGAATCACTTCCTTAAAAAATAATCTGGCCACACTTACTGCATCAGAAGTCTTCCTACAAGGAATGAAGTACGCCATCTTGGAAAATCTGTCAACCACAACGAAAATAAAATCCACGCCTCTTTGTGTTCTTGGTAAACCAAGCACAAAATCTATGGACAGATCTTCCCATATATTGTTAGGAACAGGTAATGGTATATATAAACCTGTATTATTAGATTTCCCCTTAGCAATCTGGCAAACATAACACTTTTATATGTACCTACTAACATCTCTATGCAACTGGGGCCAGTAAAATCGTTCTCGGACTGCAGCAATAGTTTTATCACGACCCAGATGTGCAGCTAATCCACCATCATGTAAATCGCGAATTACCTTCTCTCATAATGATGTCCGAGGAAGGCAAAGCTGATTGCCATGCATCAGATAACCATCCTGCACATAAAATTCTTGTACAGGTTGACCAGCAGCACATGACTCCCAAATTTTTCCAAAGTCATCATCATCTGCATAACAGTCTTTCAACTGCTCAAACCCCAAGATGTCTTGGCTTAATGTAATCAACAAACCAGCTCTCTTACTCAATGCATCTGCTACGACATTATGCACACCTGACTTGTGCTGTAACCTGAAAGGAAATTTTTGCAAAAATTGACACCATCGCGCATGCATATCCTTGTTAATCCTCTTCTGACTATTTAGATACTTCAAAGCTTCATGATCAGAATAAAGGACGAATTCTTTCCCAATCAGATAATGCTCCCAAGTCTTTAAAGCCCTTACAACAGAACAGAATTCTTTATCATAAGTGCTCCCTTACGCCTTGCGTCCTTTGAGCTTCTCACTAAAATAGCAAACCTGGTTCACGCTCTTGAGATAAAACAGCTCCTACACCTACTCCACTAGCATCACAGTCCACTTCAAGCAGTTTATCAAAATCAGGTAAAAGCAAGAACGGTGCAGTACATAACTTCTCCTTCAAAATAGCAAAACTATTCTCAGCTACCTCTCCCCATAGAAACTTGCCTTTCTTCATACATTCAGTAATTGGGGCTGCGATAGTACTAAAATTCTTAATAAATCGCCGATAAAAAGTAGCCAACCCATGAAAACTCCTAACGTCAGAAACTGTTTTAGGAGTCGGCCACTCTCTGATTGCTCTTACCTTCGCCTCATCTACCTCTATTCCTTCAGCAGTAATAATAAATCTCAAGAATAACAGTTTATTAGTTAAAAAACTGCACTTCCTAAGATTAATATACAGCTTATTAATCTATAAGACTGTCAACACCTCCCTTAAGTGCAATAGATGATCCTCTTTGGTCTTACTATAAATTAGAATATCATCAAAATAAACTACAACAAATTTGCCAATAAAAAATTTCAGAACCTGATTCAAAAGTCTCATGAAAGTGCTTGGAGCATTGGAAAGTCCGAAAGGCATCACCAACCATTCGTACAACCCCTCCTTTGTTTTAAAAGCTGTCTTCCACTCATCTCCAGGGTGAATCTGAACTTGATGGTACCCATTCTTCAAATCCAGCTTCGAGAACCACTTAGCACCGTGCAACCTATCCAACATGTCATCCAATCTCAGAATTGGAAACTTGTAACCCACGGTTATCTTATTAATGGTCCTGCTATTTACACACATTCGCCAACTCCCATCTTTCTTAGGAGTCAACAAGGCTGGAACAGCGCATGGGCTCATGCTATTCTGAATGTGCCCCTTTCGCAACAACTCCTCCACCTTCTCTTTTAGAATCTCGCTCTCTTTAGAACTCATCCTGCAGTGCGGTAAATTCGGCAGACTAGCACCAGGAATTAAGTCTATATGGTGTTGAATATCGCGCATAGGCAGTAACCCATCTGGAATCTCTTTAGGCATCAATTCGCTAAATTCCTTCAATAAAGGCTTGACCGTTTCAGGCTGCTCCTCCACTTGTAATTCAGCCTCAATCTCAATTATTTGTTTCACGACCAACACGTGAATCTGTTGGGTCTCCTTAACCTCAAGATTCAAATTTCTTCGTAAGTGTAAGGAAATTATTTTCAGAAGATTCTTTTCCTTTATTCTTTAGTGGCAGCAACGTATACTTCACTCCATTCTTCACGAGATTATATTGATTGCTTCTTCCTGAATGCTGAGCATCTACAACAAATTGCCACGGCCTCCCAAATAACACATGACATACATCCATGTCCACTACATCACAGTATAGCTCATCATGATATTTTCCAATGGAGAATGGAATTTTGCATCGTTCAGTCACCTGAATGCTTTCCGCTCCAGATTTAATTCATCCTAACGTATAGGAATTAAGATGCTTCTCCACGGGTATCCCCAGCTTCTTCACTGCCTCCTTCCCAATGATATTCTCCATACTTCCACTATCAATAACCACAGCAAAGATCTTTCCCAGAATGGTGCACCTAGTTCGAAATAATTGATGGCGCTGCGAATCATCTTCCTATTTTAGGGCTAACATCATCCTGCGCACCACATAGTTTACTTGCTCCTCTTTTTCAACTTCAAAATCATCGTCCTCACGATCTGGCGCACAGCAATATCCATCTTCCTCCTCTTCTCTCGCTGCTACGTTTACGGACTTTCTCTGAGGGCATTCATTAGAACGGTGCCCAGGTTGATTACACCTGTAACACTTTATCGCGGCTGGTTTAGTATAAGGATTAGGGTTCACAGTTTTCTATGCTTGCATTCCCTTTTCCCTCAGCTCATTCATAGGGCGCTTTTCTACCGCCTTATCTTCCTGATTTCGCTCTGCGTTAAAGCGATTATTGAAACTGTTCTTCTCTACCGAACTGCTACCTCAATAATTTTCGTAGCCTCTTCTTCCCCTATCTTGCTGCATCAATTCTGCCTTCATCGACATATTCTTGGCTTTAGTTAAATTTCGTAGAAACTGCACTCCAATTTTATCTCGAATGTAGGGTTTTAAACCATTGAGATATCTGGCCACTTGCTGTCCCTCCGTCTCTGATAAATTATTCTGCTCTGCCAATCTCATAAATTCGGCCGTATACTCATGCAGTCGGTCGATTGCCCTGCTAGCAATGTTGATCTTTGTTGGAACATAATCATTCATAATCGGGTGGAAGGAATTCTTGCTTCAATAGTCTTCTCATTCTAGTCCAAGTTCAAACTCTCTCTTTCCCTTCTCGTTCTCTCTTATTCTGCAATCTCTCCCACCATGCGGGCAGCCCCCTTTTAATCTCAGGCTACTAATCGCACCTTTTCTCACGGGGGTCTCCATATAGTCGAAAAATCTATCTATATCAACAAGCCAATCCAGAAAGTCTTCTATGCCCGGACTTCCATTAAAATAAGGAATATCGACTTTCAATTTAAAGTCGTTACCTTCACGATCGTAAATAACGTCGTCTTCCATCTCTTCGATCATATCCTCTTTGAATTCCTCCATGGCGACTTACGTCGTTCCGCGATTCAGTTCACATCATGGCTGAGACCTTGAATCGTTCTATTAACTCATCAAATCGTTCTTGAAACGACGAAGACTTTGATTGAATTGTTGATCAAGCGTTCCATTCGCCGCTGCTCCAAACGTTGCAGCATGTCGTCCCCAAGGGTTGGGGCTCCGGTCTCTCGAGCATCGTCCACGAAGACCACCGCTTAGTCACCATAAGCTCGATATATCACGCAGCGTTCGCGAATAATTCAAGCAGAACCTTACTTAGAGAGAAAAAAACTCGAAATTCAATATTGATGATAATAATGTTCGGTCTTCAAAACAAACCATAAACACCCTCTTATAGGGGTTAAATCTAATTACAATTGGAAACATAATCAAATAGGAAAGTTACCTAATCTGAATTAAAAACCTAATCAAATAGGAAAGTTACCTAATTTGAATTGGAAACTGTTGACACCTATTTTTAAATTTGCCCAAATTTAATTACACAAAATTTAGGAGTTAAATTCCTTTAATTCCTAAAATATATATATTTAAATGCATTGCATGTAGAAATTAGGCATATTTGTGTTAATATGGTCTATTAAAGTGTTAATTTTTTAAAAAAAAATTTCCAAAAAAATAATAATATAATAATTTTTTAATTAATTAATTAATTAAAAAAAAAAAAGAAAAAAAAAAAAAAAATTGAGTCTGGCCGGGTCGGGGCCGGACCGACCCGGCCCGCTCCTCTTTTTTCCCCAGCCCGCCAGCTTCTCCCCGTGCACGGCCCACCTTCTTCCCCCCACGTGGCCCAACCTCCTTCCTCTTCCCTTTTCTTTTTCCCCCAGGCCCCCCCGCTTTTTCTTTCTTTTCTTTTCCTCTCCATGGCCGGGCCCAGCCCGGCCAAACTTCTCTTCCTTCTCTTTCCCCACGCCCGGTCGCCGGGCGCCCTGCTCGTCTTTGTTGCGATGGAAGCATGGCCAGCCTTGTGTGCCCGCTCTCCGTCATTGTCGCGGCGAGAGGAAGGCGAGCGAGCAGCCGGCAGGGGCTGGCATTAATTACCCGATCCGTCTT
Source organism: Syzygium grande (assembly GCA_024733475.1). Lineage (NCBI taxonomy): Eukaryota > Viridiplantae > Streptophyta > Magnoliopsida > Myrtales > Myrtaceae > Syzygium > Syzygium grande. The sequence goes on from JAMXDD010000009.1 coordinate 11,214,121, forward strand.
CCCATTTCGGTTTTCCCTTATCTCTTCCTCCCTCTCCTCCCCCTGTTCCTCTGTCCATCTTGAGTACGACCCGGTGGCCCCCTACCTTGCGCCTATGGCGGGAGTTCATGAGAGCCTAGGCAGTCTTGAGCCATCGTCAGCCCGGCGTGGGAGTCTGATGCCGTTGTGTCGGCTACAAAGCGTCGGCTACAAAGCCGGGGCCACTACGGAGAAGCAGGAGGGAGAGAGAGAGAGAGAGAGAGAGAGAGAGAGAGAGAGAGAGAGAGAGAGAGAGAGAGGAGTGTGACCGAGGCCACGCTGGAGCAAGACAGCAGGGTCGCCGTTGCCGGACTAGCCAGAAGCCTCCCAAACGCAGTTAATCTCTAGTTCGTAGGAATAGGGTGATCCTCCCGTCACCCTATTTGGGTTTTTAATCAACCTACCCCAAATCGATTAGTGGCGACTCCTTGATATGAACCATTTGTGTATTAAATACTTAAATCCTAAGTCGCGATATGGTATGGGCTTGGGAGAGCCCGAGTTAAGTCCTAAACCTAGACTTAGCACATACCAGACGAGCCCCCCTGCTTTTTGCATGTTGTCCAAAATTTGGGCTCGGGAGTTCGGTCGCGACAGACTGGCGACTCCACTGGGGAATTGTTTTTTTTAAAAAAAAAGTGGACTTAAGCCAAAATTTTTATCCTGTTCAAAATAATTTTTGTTTGGCAGCAAGGATTCCAGGTATGAGCTTGACATTAAGGTGTTTTTTGTCTTGCAAGTTCGGATTGACTGTTTATAAATTGTTGTGTATGCTTTAATGATTTAGCACACACTATTGCACACACAACCACGCTGTCGGACCTAGGCCGCAATAGTATATTTTAGGATGGTGTTAAGAAAGATACGACCTCGAACGCGAGTCCGCAATGTAGAGATTGCCTTTCTTTTCCCCGAAATTTATTTCTAAAAAATCGTAAAGAAATATCTTTAGCCGCTATTCGCGTGACTATAAGATATTTCTTTCGATTTGGCCAAGGTTAAAAGGACTTGACACCAACGCGAGACTGCGATGGTCAGGCACCCTTTTAATTTCATTTTGCTAAGCCAATCTAGATAGAAATCGAGCCTCACTCCTCATGTGTATGTCATTGTGATTGCCATGGTTCAAGGAAAGGTATATATTCTATCCCTTTATCATTTTATATAGCCTATTTATTTAATTGATTTGTTACTGTTAAATCACTCATTGATTGCAGTCTATAGACGAGAGATATGCTTATTGCGGAGCTTGTCTGTGAAAATAAACAGCTTTGAGAAAACTGTAGCTTTCCCATCGTTTATAAAATGAGCATCCGAGAAGAGCACCCTTTTTGTTAAAAGCCCCTTTTTGTCTATTTCCCTAGTATTTATGTTTAGGGGTTTTTATTTTCTTCCTTAAAAGTGTTTTTAGGATGTACTAATGTTAATATGACTCAGGCCACTTTTTAGGCTTTAAATAAAATTTTTTGCCCCTTTATGACACCACCGCGGCCTTTGGCCCAGTGGTATCCAGGGATGAGCAAAAACGGTCCGAGGCGACCGGGGTTCGAACCCCGGGGACACCACCTATAATGTTTATATTAATAAAAACCCTTTTTGCTTATTTTTTCTTTGCAAATAAAGAAAATATGTAATAATATTATGACTAGGTCATAGAATGATTCTTTATCGGGCATTATACTCATTTATATCAGCGTTTTCATAGGTAGTTACAAAAAAAAATGGCCGAAGAAAATGCCTGTCTCAATAAAATGGAGACCGAAATGAAGCAAGTCTTTGCCTTTCTTCGACAGCTCTCAAAACAAGTGGAACACTTGTCAATCCGCTTAAACCAACTCACCATGACTCCATCTTGCTATCCAAGACCAGGGGTGATGATTCAAATGGAGCCCTCCAGTGTCAACCAAAAAGGTAAAGATGTCATAGCTGACAATGTCCACGAGTCCCCTGATCCTAAGGAATTGAGCACCCTATGCCCAAAGTTCATGCAATGTGAACAATACAAACCCAGTATCCTTCCATCACTAAAGCAAAACAGCTGGAGATAGTTCACTCCCCTCCCAGGATCTCCGTCTCAGATGCTGGCAATACTCCGGAAGAAGGGACTGCTTTTCACCGAACCAAAGCGACCTAATCCTGAAAGCTTTTCAAATTACAATCCGTCTAAAAAGTGTGATTATCACATGAATGAGGTGGGGCATTCAAGCGATGGGTGCTATACTCTTAAGCACCAATTCAAAACCTATTGGACACCAAGACTTTCTCATTCGAGACCGGTGAAGGGAATGGGTACAAGCCCACTTGAGTAGAACTCCTCTCATCTTTTTTGCATGAATCCTTGAAAAGAGGCTATCCTTGTATTTTGTTTCTTATCGTCATTTCTGCCGAAAGAAATGTCTTTTTGAACTCTCTCTATCTTGAGATTGTAAATATATGTATTGTAAACAAATAATGTTTTGAGGGCATGAGGTAATATACCAAACCGGCCCGTTGATGATATCCAGCCATGTAAAGGAAGGTGTTCTGAGGCCCGGGCTTCCTCATGCTTCCTTGTTTTTAAGCTTTTGAAAATAAAACGAGTGTTTTGTCATTTTTCAAAAAGGCAAAAAGAATTGTGATGGAAAAACGTGCATACTCATAGCCTTGTTTGTTTTTCTAACTCGCTCATTTTGTGTCTCAGAGCATATTACTTTTTGATTTGTTATTACAAAAGGGACATTTGGAAACGGTACAAATTGAAGAGCACATTAGACCCTAGTGATGCTACCAGACCAACTCGTCTGATAGGAGCAGTCTGAGTAAAGATCAACCAACCTTCAAAATGAAGTGTGGGGCAAATCTCATTACTTTTAGTATGAGATATCAATTCCAGAGAGTTAGAGGGAGTGCTAAGCATTCCTTGACACCATGATGAGCAAAACATCATTTCGTACAAAAGTCGGAGACAAATCGAGAAAAGATTATTCCTTTTGAAAGAAAGAGGTATGTCTCATTCCTCAACAAATTTTGGAAATAATATTTTATCCCTTTTCTTTTGCAGATAATGAACCAGGAAATATGCTAGACTCTGACGTGCTAGCAGGCCAGATAGGACACCAATGTTGGGACTTCTCGAATGAAACATGACAAAGAAGTGCTTAATTTGGAAAGTAGACTAGGGGGCATGCAATCCCCCAAGTCCTAAAAAAGGGTGTATTTCGTTACTAAAGTTCATCCACTTTAGCTTAGAAATGACACATTCTTTCCTTTTATGTAGGCCAAATTTGAATAGAGATCTTGTGCAAGCAATTGGAAAGGACTTTGCATATGACAAGATAGAGTCAATTCTAGTCTCACCAATCATGGGTCTTGACGTCGGTTATGCCCACATCGGTCAAAGACCTTTAAAGTAGAGATTAGCTTTGCTGCGAAGATCCTCATGCAAGCAATTGCACATGCCCTATGCATGTCGGGAATCAGAGGATTTTCTAGAAATGCCTCAAAGATACCGAACTGCGTTGGCATAGCATGCGCCGACAATAGGACTTTCCAACTGGAGGCACCCCTAATTATAGAGGATCTCATTCGAGCTTCAAGACTAGGAACATGGAGAAGCAGACTAAAGCAAAGAAGGCTGAACAAAGTAAAGATAATAAAAGACTCTACTAGCTTTGAAGGCAAAATAGAAGAAGGGTAATCTATATCGTTCTCAATTTACCCTCAATCATCTCACTTCTAACATAAGTTCATGTTTTTGTCAGAATGGAATCACTGGCATCCGAGAAAACTCAAGGAATTGTCAGTCAAATCTCCAATGAAGGGAATCACGAAGGGTAATGTTGTATCGTTTCCAATTCCTTCCCTTTAAAAAGCCCATTCATTAACGCGATCTTTCTTATTACCTTGCAGGTATGCCCCGTTGTCCCAGCATAGGTAAGTATCTATTTCCCTAAAAGAAACTTTTCTCATAAGAGTAAAAAGAAACAAGAAGGAAGAAATAATTAAAGAAAATGGATACTATTTCCTTCCTCGAGTGCATTACATGAAAGGGACTCTTGCATGGTAATTTTACCTGTTTAATTCACTAATTCCCCGTAAAAATCCTGATAATTCGACAAATAGTGTCGAACTGCTCTGATAAATTGAATGAGGTGTGTCAGAATGATGAGAGGCAATCCTTGGTCTATACACATTCTCACGTACCAAACTCTTGCAAGATGAGCGAATAGGTGTCATTTCTACAAGGTAAAGGGGTTTCTCGCATAAGGTACGGTAGCCAAAATGACGAGAGGCAGTTCATTTCTCTGCCCCATACACTACCATTGATCCTTTGCTTGACCATTTTTAAGCCCACACACTTGGAGGTTCCTTTCAAATTACCCCTGTCAAGAACCACCCCACATTGGGGCAGCTTGAGGTGAATTAGTCTCACAGGATGGATTCAAACTCAGAGGAAACAAGAAAAACATCCATTCTTTTCGGTCACTGCCCCCATGGCTTCGACCTCGCTGTTTTCATGGAACCCGCGATCCTCAATGGAGTCCTCTAAGACAAACACACCATCGACGGCTAGATAGCCGAGACTAAGAGGATTTTGTCAAGAGAGAAGCAGCAAACTAATGCCTGTCCAAAATGCCAATATTGATAACAGTGATGTTTTCACTAAGCAAGACAAGAAGGATGAAGAGTTTGTAATATCTAAAATTTTCTATGATCATCTGCTGCAACAGCTCGCACAAGGCGAAAAGATGTATAGAAATTTTCTTGCTCTCACTTGCATTCTTTGAGTGTTTTTATTGCAGATGAACTCTCGCGGTAATCTAAGTGCCCTAGGATGAAGAAGAGCAGTTCTTTCTCCATCCCATACACTCATATCCTTTGCTAGCCCAATTGAGCCATCAATTTCATTTCATATGAACCCAGTTGGTGATCATCCTCTACACCGGAACAAGGCAAAAGTCACCACAGTTTGAGCATCACGGTCTCAAGTACCGAATAAAGATGAAGACTTCGGGAGCCTAAAAACATTATTCAGTTTAACTTTGTTTAGGCTAGTCCTGACAATACCAGAAGAGCAGATAAAAAAATGTTGAAGAATTGGGGCATGAAAAAGCAGTGTGCCTGGTAAAAGCAAGGCCAATGCCCATGAATAAAAAAAAAAGAAAAAAAGAAGAAGAAGAAGAAAAGGAGAAGAAGAAAAACGATGAAAAAGATGAGAAGAAAGGAGTTGTTATTTTCTGGATAATGTGCTCCCAAATACCTCAGAGTTGTTAAGTGGTGGAGAATAGACAACTCCAAAAGGTTTGGACTTGAGTTATGCTTTCACACAAATTCCTACTTTAAGAACTCTGTCTTGGCAAAGATCTACTACATGACAGATAAAATGGTGTCCAGAAAAATGCTTGACATAGAAGCTCCCCAAGGAAAAGTTGTTAAAGATGCTAAAACACAAGATTACCCAGGGAGTCTTCCAAAGGGATCCTGACGGTGAAGAAGATGACTGGTGACAATGCCAAGAGGATCACCAATTCTCACCCTTACACATATTTTTGAACCCAACGATCATTTAATTCCTCAACCGGTAAACCAAGCCCATGTTACATTCCTAACGAAGTCTCTTCTGACTGAGGCACTTGAATTAGCGTGGGATTTCAAATGTTTATAAATAACATTTGAGGAAGTGCGAGCAAGATTACTTCTATCTGTTTTGCAGGGTTCTTGACTTGTAAACCCGGAGATAATTGCAGAATATTTTCTTTCATGGCCTTGACTTGAACAGTCACCTTTGTTAAGCCATTGACCAAGCTTACATTACGACCCTGAAGAAGACCTCTCAGATTGGCAGTGCCGTACCGCTTGCGAGAAAACTTAGACCCTTGTTGATATGATAGCGATCAGATTGAATGTTTTCAATGTTCCTGCATTAATGGACGGGACAAGCAGCCCTTTTCAATGAGAGCGAGTGGAAAGTCCTCTCTGACTGAAAGTCCCTCGTTTGTCATCTCGAGAAAGTCCACCTTGCGAAAAATTGTCTTGATTGACCCTTGGGGGATTTTTGGTGATGTAAATATGGTAAAATTATTATACATGAGCCCTCAAATGCACACTCTAGAACAGCACAGCTTGTCTATCCCTAATGAATGCATGTATTTTTGTGCTAATCATCTTTGACAGCTCAGAGTTTTAATCCCCAGTGATAAAATACAAAAATTCGGGCACTAAAAAAGCCCTCATTATCATCTCAAGAGAGATGCTCCGAAAAAGGTTGGTTATTCAGCAGATGATACATCAAACCTCCGGGAACGTGCCTAGGTAAGTATATTCCGCCCTTACCTAATTTCAAAATCATCAAATTTCTTTTCAAACTACCCAGAAGGTAAACCAGGTATTTCTTTGAAAATGAAATGCATCTTGACTAGCTGGTCAAGATATTTCGTACAATATTCAAGAATAGCCTCAGTTATCTATTCCTCCAATGAATGCATATGTATTTGCACAAAGAAAAACTTGTCTGACAGGAGACATGCCCTTAAGAGGCAGGAACGTATCCAGGTAAGTATATTCTACTCATACTTGATTCCAAAAATCCATGTACCTATAATTGTTATGGTACCCTTTGAACATTGGACTAATCCATCTGTTCACCCTTTTGAGCACGGAACTGACTCCCTCTGTTCACACCAAATCCTTGGGCGAGGACTCCGAGGTGCTCATCGTTTGAGCTTTCCAAGACCTGATGGCGAGGACCCAGCAGGCAAACCATCAAATCCTCGGGCGAGGACCCCGAGGTGCTCATCGTTTGAGCTTTTCAAGACCTAATGGCGAGGATCCAGCAGGCAAACCACCAAATCCTCGGGCAAGGACCCCGAGGTGCTCATCGTTTGAGCTTTCCAAGACCTGATGGCGAGGACCCAGCAGGCAAACCGTCAAATCCTCGGGCGAGGACCCCGAGGTGCTCATCGTTTGAGCTTTCCAAGACCCGATGGCGAGGACCCAAGGGCAAACCGTCAAATCCTCGGGCGAGGACCCCGAGGTGCTCATCGTTTGAGCTTTTCAAAACCTGATGGCGAGGACCCAGCAGGCAAACCGTCAAATCCTCGGGCGAGGACCCCGAGGTGCTCATCATTTGAGCTTTTCAAGACCTGATGGCGAGGACCCACCAGGCAAACCATCAAATCATTAGGCAAGGACCCCTAGGTACTTTGGTAAAACAATCCTCAGTCAAGGCGACCGAAGAAAGGTTCGGGTCCTAGACAAACAAAAAACCGAGGTATTTTGGCAAAACATCGATCAAAGGCGACCGAAGAAAGGTTCGGGTCCTAAACAAAAACAATCTCCAGTCAAGGCGACCGAAGAAAGGTTTAGGTCCTAGACAAACAAAATCCTCGTCAAGGCGACCGAAGAAAGGTTCGGGTCCTACACAAACCATTTTCCCCGTCAAGGCGACCGAAGAAAGGTTCGGATCCTCGACACACAATATCAATTATCTGGAATTACTCTTCCCTTCGGCAAGGTAAGTAGCCCCATGTATGTTTTATTTGTTTTAGCATGCATCATCTTATCGCATCATAAAAATGAGACTCACGGTCTCACAAAAAAATAACATTCATCCAACATGCATGGGCCAAATTTAGGTGTCATTTTATCTTTGAATGTAACCTCTACGAGCTTAATCTCTGCGAGCTCAATCTCTACGAGCTCACCTTCAAAAAGGGGCAGCTGTTGACACCTATTTTTAAATTTGCCCAAATTTAATTACACAAAATTTAGGAGTTAAATTCCTTTAATTCCTAAAACAAAAAAATATATTTAAATGCATTGCATGTAGAAATTAGGCATATTTGTGTTAATATGGTCTATTAAAGTGTTAATTTTTTAAAAAAAAATTTCAAAAAAAATAATAATATAATAATTTTTTAAAATTAATTAATTAATTAAAAAAAAAAAAAAAAAAAAAAAAAAAAAAAAGTCGGGCCGGGTCGGGGCCAGACAGACCCGGCCCGGCTCCTATTTTTTTTTCCCCCCATGCGGCCCAGCCTCTCTCCCGTTCATGGCTTTCTTCTTCCCCAGCGTGGCCCAACCTCGTTCCTCTTCCTTTTCTTTTTTTCCCGCCCGGGCCCGGCCCTTTTTTCTTTTCTTTCTTTTCCTCTCCTTGGTGGGCCGGGCCCGGCCCGCCCCTCTCTTCCTTCTCTTTCCCCCACGCTAGTCGCTCTCGCCGCCCCTGTTCGTCTCTGTTCGCGTCGTGACGGTGGCGGGCGGCGACCCAAGTAGGTGGTTCCTCCAATGGGTTCCTAGAAGCCAAGCGGGGGTGGGCGGTGGGAGCGCCGCCGGTGAGGCCGCGATTACCCCCGCCGGCGGCGTCGCCGTATGGGTCGGCAGGCCGGTTCGGCTCCTCGACTCGGGTCAAAGATCGAGTCGGATCCGTTGACCAGGGTCGGTTCGACCGACCCGGTTCGGTGATTCGACCGGGTCAACACCTAAGGTCGAGATCCGTTGACGGGTTGGTTGGACTCCACTTCGGTTATTTTATTTTATTTTTTTATTTTTAAAAAAATTAATTTTTTTATTATTTTATTATTTTAAAATTTTTTTTAAAAAATTAAAAATTAAAAAAGGTTTCGTATTTATTTTATTTTAAAATTAATATTAATATTATTTTTTATTTATTTTAAAAAAAATTTCAAAAAAATTTTCAAATTTTTTTTATGTGATATACCTAAGTGTTTTAATTTATTGTTGTAATCATTATACATGTTATTGTCCTATTTAAATTAAGCAAACCTAAGGATACGCAGTAGCGTTTCGCATGTTTTAATTTATTATCGTGATATTATTATGCATGTTTTTAAATATATAATTGCCTGAGTTTTGTTCACGAATGTCAACTCGACGGAAAAGGTCAAAAAGAGCCTGTTTTTGTTTCGCTGCCGGCCGGCGAACGCAGGTGGCCTGGACGAGGACCTACATGAAGGGGAAAGGTCTAAAATCAATCCTGTGGGCCTAACAAATATTTTCAAAAAATGAGGTTGAAAGGCGATCGCCACAAGGGACGCTTAGTTATCGGGTTTGTTTGCAACCAAGTCTCAACTGGACCAATCTTTGCATCTCCACTCCGGTCGGGTCCCATCCTCGCCCAAGTTTCCTATTGACCCATCCCAAATCTATTAGTGGTCAACTCCCCGGGTCGGATCATTTGACCCGGGCGCCCAACCCGATCCGGATTGATTTATTTTATTGGGAAGCACTGGTTAAAATCCGATTGACCCGGTGTCTAACGGGTCCGGGCCGGATCGAACCGTTTGTTTTATATTATATTATTTTATTTTATTTTTTTTCTTTTTTTTTTTTTCCGTATTTTTTTTTTTTTAAAAAAAAATTAAAAAACTTAAAAATTAAAAATTTCTAATAAAAAATATATATCCTTTTTAATTTCTTATTTTTTTTTTTACGAAAAAAAAATTATAAAAATTAAAAATTAAAAAAAAAATTTCTTTTTATTTTCTTATTTCTTTTTTTTTATCTTGATTTTTTTCCCAAAAAAAATTCCAAAAAAAAAAAATTTTGCATGACTTATTTAGGTGATCTAATCTTTTATAATTATGCATGTTGTTATTTTATTTAAATTAAACAAGTCTGAAATCGCACTGTAATGTGTTGCATGTTTTACCGTTGTAGGGTTAATATGCATGTTTGTTTTTAATGCAATTGCATGAAATGTTGTATTTCTGAATGTCATCTAACTTATCTAGGATTAGAACCCTAGGGCTGCATATCTGCATGACTGCTCATCGTTTTTTATTATGCACTCGCTTGATCACCTCACATGTTAGGAGAAAGGTCCTAAAATCAATCCAAGTTGCCTGATAAATATTTTCAAAAAATGAACAGGGTAAAATGGTACCGAAAGGGATTAGTTATTCAACTAATGTAACCAAGTCCCCAAATTCAGTTAATCTCTAGTTCGTAGGAATAGGGTGATCCTCTCGTCACCCTATTTGGGTTTTTAATCGACCTACCCCAAATCGATTAGTGGCGACTCCTTGATATGAACCATTTGCGTATTAAATACTTAAATCCTAAGTCGCGATATTGTATGGGCTTGAGAGAACCCGAGTTAAGTCCTGAACCTAAACTTAGCACATACCAGGTGAGCCCCCCTGCTTTTTGCATGTTGTCCAAAATTTGGGCTCGGGAGTTCGGTCGCGACAGAAACTCAATCAAATAGAAAAATTACCTAATCTAAATTGAAAAGCATAAAACGTTAAAATTAGGAAACTGCCTTTTTAAATTAACTCATGAAAAATATCCGATGTCGTCGACCGAGTCCACCGGGTCTAGTCACATCACTATTTCGCCCTCCGTTTGGACTTCTGCCTATCCAATTGGTCCGAAAATGCACCACTAATAAATTCCGCATCATAATGCCATGTAGGAGAGAAAAATTCATTTAAAAATGTCACTCAGCATTTTCCATTAGACAATTTGATGATGTTAACTTTAGGACTTGATTGAACCAATTTGACAAGTTTTAAGATTTGATTGCACTTTTTGAAAGTTTTAAGAATCACTTGAACTTTTGTGACAAGTTTTAGAACTTCTAGTGAACATATCCCTCATTTTTTTTGGTCAAACAAGTTTTCACGTGTTTACCAATCACAATATTGTTGCAGACTTGTTCTAATAACATATTGCTAGCATGAAACAAAGTCACAAATTTTACCATACGAATCAGCAGACTCGTTCAATTTCGGCTCACATAGTCGGCTCATTTTATACACGTCTTATGTTATAGGACAAAAGCAAGAGATTACTTTCTTGTTTTTTTTATAGCCAAATGGAAAGAAAGAGTAGTGTTGGAGAATAATGAGCACAACTTGTTTATTATTTGAAGCTTCAATAGCAATCTTCCAACATGAAGAAAAAACTGTGGATTCCGTAGCAATCGGACTGGCATTTGCCTTCAGAATTTAATAAGTCAATTTGTACTTCATCCACTAATCAAGTCACCGTCTTTGGTGTTGGAAATCTTCCATCTAAATTTGTTATCACGCAAGTTTAGTACTTGCAAATTGCAGAAAATGCTCGAGTTTTTTAAAAGTTCGCCTTCCAGCCTATTACCGGAGACATCAAGGAATCTAAGCCACCCACTATTCTCAAGGATGACAGTGGAGAATATGCCTTGGAGATCATTATAACTTAAATCAAGATCTTCGAGGTTTGCTGAAGTTTTGAAACCAAGGAGGAGTAAATGAATTAATGGAGTTTTGACGCAAATCAAGGAATCTAAGAGATGTGAAATTGACGTGCAGAGAGGCCAAAGCATCTTCCAAATGACATCCCGTCAATAAGAAAAACTCCAGGGAGCAAAAAGCATGTGGACAGCAATTAACCCTTCTCTGGGGTTGAGAAGGACGTCCATAAGACGAGTTAGAAAATGTCCACACCCATTGGAGAACGAAGTCATGCCTTGCAAGACCCGTCAAATGGTCAAGACACCTGAAGCGACTTCTCTTCGTGTTGCGAGGGAAAAAGAAAACGGAAGGATTTATTAGCAATGTCGTGCAATTATTTTCTATTTTCCTTTTACTCTGTCCGCTGCAATTTAGAAAAAAGAAAGAAAACAAAACAGAGAAAATGTTATGTTTGCCGCAAATGCACTGTCTTCTACATATGTTGCAATCACAGTGCAATGTGAGACTTTTCCTGAAGAGGAATCATGAATACAGATGGAATTATTCTCTGGACTAAACAAGAACGAACTGGCATCGATCTTTTTTGTCTGTTTTCACCCCAATTTGGAGCCACTGACTGTTGTTGTTCTTTGTTTAATTTGCTTGAGTGATCAATCAATTTTAGGATGACCCGGGACAAAGCCCCGGATATTCACTGGTTGACATAGAATATTGGGCTTGAGTTGTCTTGTTAAACTTTTCAACCTTCTAACTTTTGTAAGATTTTGATTAATGCAGAGGTTGTGACCGCTGGGTCTCCATCTCATGATACTTGTTTGCTCTCATATAGTTAGCTTAATTCATTCCACATTAACAGGTTTTCATTACGAGAGTTTAGAAGACTAAATTGTATTATGAGGGTAGTTTGTCTCCTGATATCTATTCATACCGGAGTTAACGTCGAAAAGCAATAAAGACACCTTAAAACCAAATCACGTTTTCGTCCATGACTTTTCTGTTTACAATTACCTTTCAAGTCCTTACTCTTAGAAGAATTAAAACTAGATATGTAGTACTTCTTTTCTGTATTGATTTTGGGTTGCATCCTCGAAAGTATACTCGAAAAACATGCCTTATCGTGCAAGGATGGAACTTCAATCAGTTTCCTTATATTGATATCATAGTTTACAAAAAAAATCAGTGCCCGACTCCTTTGACTATAGAGCTTAGAAAGGATTGTTGTCATTCGACAATTGAGGTTGTGACATCCCAAGTCCTACATGAATAAGAAGAGATCGTTGAGTGATACATATATGTGACTGCAAAAGGATTGTCATCACCAATGAGGTTAGTTTCGCAAAGTCACACCGGATGTAATTGCGGCATTTTTTTTTATTAATTTGGGAAAAGTTGCCTCTGATAATATTATAGAAGAGATCCAGTAATTCAATGTTAGCCAAAGAGTTGGGAAGCCAATCGGGAATTTCTCCTGAGATGCTTGCATATGACATGTCTAATGTTGAAATAGTTCTGTGTTCGAAACCAGTTTGGAAATTTTAGTCCCACTTTGCAACTGGACATGAGACTCTCTCGAAAGTGGAAAGGAGGAGCCCAAGAAGTGCCAACATTTATAACAACTTCATTAAGGAAAGCTGATAGCACGGGCAAGCTCTTGAAATTTGTAAATTGGATTTGGCTTACAACACCATTCAAAAATCAATGTCCATCGACTCCAGGTTGGATAGTCGGCCAATATTTTCCGAAAAATGTTCCCGCTTAATTTGTTACCTTCGAGATGTAACTCTCTCGGAGATACAGCTCCCCCATTGTAGAGGGAATAGGACTAGAAATTGAGTTCCACGATAGATCAAAGAATCAATTTGAAATTTCCAATTTGAACAGGTAGGTGACCACCAAAATTGTTATTAGAGACGTCAATATTCTTCAAGTTACTCCGTCCACAAACCAGGGCACTGTCTTTGGCGTAGAAATCCACCCACTTGAATAACAAAAAGTGCACATAAGAGCTTAGACTCTGAAAGCTAGTTTACGACGACCTAGCTCTTCGCAATTACCCAATGGGTTTTGGTCATAGGAATCTCTTGGTCTTGATTCACAGTGGAAAGGCACTAAATCTTTTTCCATATCCTAAAGCATGATTCACAATTTCCAAGTCATGCCCTCCAAGACCCGTCCGTCAAGCCATCAAAGACGAAGACACTTCAAAGTCTTTATCTGTTTTTTTTTCTTTTCAGTTGAAAGCTTTCAACAATCTAACTACAACTTTTTGTATCTGCCAATGTAGAAAAGTGTCTATTTGCATATATTTATTTTAGAGAATTGAAAAAAATTTGCATATAATTAAGCCTTGGACAATTTTCAACAATGACAATGGGAACGTGCCTTAGAGAAGATTTTCAACCATGGTCGTCGACACCTCGCCGGATCAGAAGAGCTTCCCTCCAGTGCTTTAATAACAAGAAGTGCACAATAAGAGCTTAGACTCAAACTGAAAGCTAGTGTAGAACGCCATAGTTCTACGCAAATTTCCCAACTGATCTCTTGGTCTTGATTCCCAATGAAAAGGCGCTAAATCTTTTCCAAATCCTAAAGCATGATTCCTAATTTCCAAGTCGTGCCGTCCAAGACCCGCCCGGTCAAGCCATCAAAGACAACGAGACTTCACACTCAATACTTTTTCTTTTTTTCTTCTTTTTACTTTAAAGCTTTCAACAATCTATCTACGACTTATTGTATCTGCCAATGTAGAGAATTAAAAAAAAATTGTAAGTTGTACTTATTATTGCGCATGGTCATGCTAGGACTAATGCCATCTGTGGGATATGTTAATGAGTGAGGATAACTTGATTTTCACATGTATTACTCGATTTCTGGTGCTTATCCAAGATAACCTTTTTCGGCCATACGCCATGTGTGTGAAAAAGAGCGAAAGAGCGCATGCCGCGTGTGTGACTAAAAAGAATAAATCAACTTCAATTATGTAAAGAATTTACTATTTACAGATTTGACTAACTTTAACAAATAAAAGCAATTATTATCGACTGTCAAATGTTAATTAAATCCATATTTGGAAGGTGAAGAATGAATTCATTGCACGTAAATTACCTCGAAAGTTTCAATTCAAGGATTGTCGATAAGATAAAATGTTTATTACAATGCCTATAGCAAGCATTGATCAATTCATGAAATTCTTGTGCAAAAGTGTATTGTCAAAATCCCTCCCCTCCTAAATTTTGCTTCACACATAACAGAGACAAGTTTTGGTACGTACCAATCAAATGTATTAATTAAAAGGGCAATTGATTGTCCATTAACCACGTTACAAAGAGAATAGCGAGAACATATATTGCTATGCAAGTAGCATTGGTGTCACTCCACTGGTGACCATGAAGGCGAAATTTCTCAAATATTAAAAGGACATTCTGTCTGTTTTGTTGACATCTAGTATTAGAGGGGCTTGAAATTCTCATTGTCTCGTATTACGAAAATTTTGGGTCGGGTGAGAAGATTCAAGTGAAATAGATATTGACGATGGTGATGAGTTGTTTCCAAAATATGTATGCTGCATACGCCAGTTCATTCGATACCACGAGTTCCACCTCATGGACAGAGATGGAACCCCCAGCAAGCAGTGCCTAGAAATCTATCTGGTCTTTGCTTTTTAAAAAAAAACCCCCACAGCTTTTCGCTAGATCTTTGTCTTCATCTCCAATGAATAGGAGACTTACTGAGGAAACAGACTATTCCAAATACATTGATAGAGTTGGCGAAGATAACATCAATGTTCTAAAATGATGGAAGAGGAGAGCTACTAGTTTTCGATTCTTTACATTGTAGCTCATGTTTTACTAACCCCATTGACGTATAGTATTATTGGAGTCTTGAAAAACAGTAGGTCTAGCTTGTCTGCGAAATATTTAGAAATGGCTATAACAAGGCGTGATTGGTTTTTGTCAAATTTGATTCCAAAGGAATGTGCCCAACATCAACAAAAGGACACATTGTATCGTCCGAATTATATTGAGGGACACCGCATCGAAGACTACAAATTTATCAGACATTCTCTTTTGGTCTAAATTTGTGCGTAACCATTATTTGCAATTTGTTTTATTTTTTCAAATTATGTCAAGTTCTACCTCTACTTTAATTTGGTTTAATTGAATGAGTGCTTTTCAATAGAAAATATTTGAAACAATAATTTCATTTTTTGAATACTTTTTATTTAGAAAAATGTAAATCAATTTCTTAGAAAAACATGCCTTGTGTCCGCCACATGGGCCGGCACGACCCCGGTGCCCAGCCCTACTGGTGTGTGGATTTCTATCTCCCCCAATTGTCTCTTCTCATAAATGATTCATTAGTTGTGCAGCGACCTCTTGAAGCGGTCCTTGTCCGTTGGGGAGCAGGTCTAGAGGTAATGTCAAGCAGGGCTGGATGGTCCTCAAATTTAAGTTGCTCGCCCGCATTCAGCGAGGATTCTCCTAAACCCTAACCTCGCCTGACGTTGGAAAGCTTGATGGATTTAATTCATCTATGAAGTTCTATCCTATACGGGAGGCGCCACTAACCCGACTGAGGTTGGCTAAGAGCCAAGTAGAACACAGGAGGGTGTTTCACTTCTTATGCAACTAGAGATCTATTTTCGGGGGATTTGGTTAGACTAATTATTCAATTAGTGCCATTCCGGATCTTAACTTGATTGTTTATAAACAATGTGATTCATGAGGTCTGTGCCAAATTGTGAGTTATTTTCCACTATATGTCCATGCATGGTTGTTTTTATTTGTCAACTCCTAAAGTGTGATTTACCCATCGAATGAAGATAAACAAATCACGACACGAAAGAACTATAAGGGAATCAAAACGACACATCAAAAATAGTAATAAAGGGCGATTAAGAATAAAAATGCGGAAAGCAACCCAATACGAATCGGGCAAAAAATAGTACATGGCCTCGTTATTGAGCCCCGAGACATGATCCCCGTGAACTATAATTGAAACCTCAAATGACACGAAAGCAATGAAGAAAAGACGCAAAATAAAATGAGGGAAAGTAACTTGATATGAGTCAAGGAAAGAATGTATACTGCATTATTATTGAGCCCAAAACATGAACCCTCGAGAGCCAATTTTTAGAATCGAGATTGGAGTCTAATTTCAACTAAAGGATATTATCTACTTAACCAAAAATCACTAAAGGCTATTAAAATGAAGAAGAACTAGCTTACCCTAAAAATAATCCTAATATAAATGACAAATGATTTTTTTTTTAGTTTTTTATATTTTTCGACATTCTCTGCATTTCAATTTTTTATTTTTGTTATTTATCTCATGTAGAGAAAAACTGTCTAATATTCAAAATGACCTTAAAAATCATGAAATGAAACTTCCTAAACTATATGAACATGAACTAAATGAAATTCAACTCCTTACCAAAAAAACTAAATGAAATTCAACTAAATCTATTCCTAAGACCTAACTACCTAATTGAGAACAGCATTTTCCTACCTTTTTTTCAATATTATTTTAGTTTATTTTTATTTCTCCTTCGGTCCTTCTTCATTCTAACACCCAAAGCTTCACTGCACTGTTTTCATTCCAGAAGGCGAAATTTTGCTTTAAATCTCTTTTCGCTTCTGTCTTTCTTAATCTACTCTCAAATGCTTAAACTCTGAGCTTATCTTTGAGAACCACACAATCAGAAAAAAAACAAACATATTCAGAGGATAACAAGTCTCTCGAATAATTTTCAACAGAGAGCAAAGCACGCCCTTTTCATTCAAAGAACAAATCCAATTATCAAATCAAAGTCAGCAGTGGCCTCTCGATTCCTCATCGCTGGGCTTCTGGTGGACTGGGGAGTCTTCGATCCAAAATGTTTGCAGCAAATTCACGCGCATCACTTTGAGCTGGTTTGTACGTTAATTTCAAACTGGCTGGAGCTCCACCAAGCCCGGTCTTGATAACACTTCATTAGAAAGCCAGGTCCAGCTTCAATTTATTTTGCGTGTTCATCCATCTCGTTCGTCAAATTTCACGTATCATTCCTAATCATAATTTAAAAAATTAAGAAACATCTAAACAAGCTAAGGAAGTTGGTATCCTATTTTATTTCAAACTCGCGCTCAAGTGGGTGTGTGATTATTAATGATGCCTTTTATTTCTTGATGGCTTTGTGAAAAGATGGGTGAATTGCTCGAACAAAGTATTGATGATACTTACTCTCTTTCGATTTAGCTACTAAATCAAGTGTAATTTACTGTGACGGTGCATTATGTGCAGTGCAGTCAATACACTCCCAAACCTCAAATGGAGTTCATCAAAGAAATGAAGAATATATATTCCACGGTAGTTCCTTCCAAGTTTACTGATCCAAGCAACTCAACATATTCATGCTTCCACATACTAGACAAGGACAAGAGAGGAAAGCGACAAGTTGAATACTAAAAACAACTTCTGTTTATTACTTGAAACGGACGTTCTTCTATCCATAGTAAAACACAGAGCACTTCTTCAAAGTCGGGCAAGTTTCCCCAGCTCTCTAACTCTTCTGGTACACATGCACAAAATAATCAATAATCGCTTCAACCAAGAGAAGATGCAAGAAATTGGATGGCAAGAAAGGGACCAGGCTTACCTACTAAACAAGCTCCTATTCGCGTTGTCAAATTGCTCTCTTGAATTAAAGTGTGGTGATCATCGTTGCCATTGAGAATACCTCGATGGCCCTATCCATCGCTCGAAAGTAAGAGAACCTCCAAGATCGCTTGAAGTGCAAGATGCTACAGAATCGTAGAAATCCCACCGTAAAATCAAGTCCCAATCCTGCATAAAACCAATTATGGATATCCAAGTCGCCTTCGCCAGGCTTAATCCACTCGAATTATCACCGTTGCGCCCATCCCTACTGGGTGGCTCATCTCCTGGACATATGTGACATCCTCAATCCGACGTCGATTAATTACGCAATATTGAATTTATTCGGATTCGTTTAGGTGTCAATCAAGAAGGTAAGGCCATCCTACCACATTGGACCTTGATTAATTATTTGAATGTTGCACATTATTGTACAATATGCTTGACTGGTGTCCTATGTTTGATTAACGCATAATTTTCATTTATGCGCAACTCCTAGAAGCCTTAATGGAGATGAGGACACACTTGGTTAAGCTTCTAGATTTATCTTCCCTTTTTGTGTTTCTTGCATGTACCTAATTTAGTAGGTATGATTATTTAGGATAGAGATGTGATGGAGATATTTATAAAGGCTAAGCTAGCCTAAGCCTAGGGCCATGAGTGCAAGTGTATTATTGGTCTCTCTCTCTCTCTCTCTTTAGGATAACACTCACTTCTCATTCTCACTTCTCACTCTCATTTCACACTCCCATTTTCTCTCTTCCTCTCCCTGTCTTCTCTACCTCATGCCACCACCATATCCGACCACCATCACCATCACCACCACCATTTGCCACCACCAGCATCGCCAGCCATCACCATTACCATGCCACGCCGCTCACCGCTCACCTCCCCGTCGCTCATCGCCGTTCACGCCATGCCAAGCCGCTCAACGCTCACTGCCACCGACCGTGCCATGTTGTCGCCATTTATCCATTTTCGCTCATAGTTCGGACGGTTTAGTAAGTGGTTCCTCTAAATCTTGGCAAGGGCGTTATTCTATGCATATTGATCCTAAGTTAGTCTTAGTTGAGCTTGATCCCTCATATGTGTTCATGGATGTTCAAGTAGTTGTTTCATGATAGTTTGGACCTTATAGAATAAGTTTGTGGGTTGAAGTTTGGTAGGTATCAACTAGGGCTTGAATCCTTAAAGTTTGGTGTGGAACCGGGAATTGTGTTTACTGTACCTCTTCAGTTTACTATTTTTGTAGAGACTCTTGTGAGCCAAATTTGAAGTTGTGTTCTTAACAAAAGTTGTTCCTCACATCTTGAGATTTAACATATTTTAAATCTGGAATTTTTTGAGGTTATTTGGGTGGCAGAAAGCCCATCTTCAAACCGTATTTAAACTGCCCTGGAATGCTATTTCTCTGACCTTCTTATCTTTCCGAATTTTTATAAGTTTTATTAGATCTATTTTTAACAAACTTCCTTCATAAAAAGATTTTAAGGACTTGTCTATCTATGACATTTAAAAATTTCAACACTTTTTAAGGTAATTTGGGTACTGAATAAGATGTATTTTGAGAACCGTGTAGTTTTTTCGAACGAGCTAATTTTGGTCTGATTTTGAGTGACAAAAAGACTTGATTGCATATTGAACTGGCTTTGTGTTCCTCATAAGAAATATTTATCAAGGTGTTTTCTATGACATATCCAAAATTTAGAATTTTTGGAATTCATTTACTATTTATTTTGGAAGGATTTCCGGTCACTGTGCAAGCTGCCCAGATTTACCCCGGTTTCATAGAGGTGCTATTTTCTTTCATGTGTGATCATTCTAGTACATTTCTATGCGTGCGGAAGTTAGATGTTCTAAGGGCATAAGCATGAAACACTCTTGCATTGGCCTAAGTAGAAGATAAAAATTGGCTTGAGAGATTGATATGCTTGCTTGATCACATAAATGGTTCCGTACTCGTATAATTGCGAGAGACGATGCCCGATGGATTTCGGTTGCCGTTCACGATGGAGGTCGAGATGATGCTCTTAATTGAACGCCATTTTCGAGTGAGGTCAAGATGATGCCGTGTCCGATGGGTCGGGATGATGTCCGGTTACGCCGGAAGAGCACTAACGCAAGTGTTGGTTGTGGCTCTGAGTAATCGTAATAATCGGAACACGTGTGGATGAATTATGCATGAATTATGTGGTATGGCATGCTCTTGATTAATATGCATAATTGTCGCGTGTCGATTGACAGCAAGACTTCACATGTGAATAGTTATGTGAATTTGATGTTCCGTCGGAAGGTAAGAAAATAGGAGTGTTTAATTGGTGGTTTTATGGCATGCGAAGTTGATGAGTTACCCTTCATCTTTCTAAAGCGAGGTTTCACCTACTCGAGGTTTAGCGGTTCTACTTATTGAGAATTTCTTATTTGTCATTGTTCACCTCTTTTCAAGCCCTTAGTGTGGATACGTGAATAGTACGTTTTGGGGTCTCGGTGCACCAAGATCTTGAGGTAGTTGAGCACGTTACACCAAGGATGGACATGATCTACGATGAGTACACGACCACCTTTTCGGTTGACGAGGAGCTTCGTAACTTGGCCCCTCATCGCTTCAAAGCGTGGAATGTGTGGTTCAGGGAGGAGTGTTAGGGACCTCTCCAAGGCTTTGAACCATCATACATAATGAATTTCTTCTTCACAAACAAGACTTGTTCTTGATTGTCGCTTGATAGCCAGAATCCAGTTCTCTAAGATCCAAGTACCGGAAATTCATTATGTATGATGGTCAATTCTAAGATACATTCTTTGGGAGATCGAGATATAGCATTTGAACCATCATACATAATGAATTTCGAATGCCAACATTGAGGTTATTTCTGGAAAGTGACCCTTGAAGTAATCGTGCCATCTTTTTTCTAATTATTTGGGAAATGTTGCCTCCGAGCATATTGCCAAAGATCCAACAATTCACAATTAGACAAAGAGTTGCGTACCCAATGGGGAACTTCATATGAGATGCTTGCATGTGACATGTCCAATGTAGATATATATCTGTGTTCGAAGCCGGTTCAAAATTCTAGTCCAACTGAAACTGGTTGGGTAGGTGACCAATGAAATGTGTTGTTGGAAACATCAATATTCTTCAAGTTACTTCATCCACAAGTAAAAGCAATGTCTATGGTATCCAAAATCCGCCCACTTGAATAACGAAAGGTGCACATAAGAGCTTAGACTCAAACTAAAAGCGAGTGTAGGATGCCATAGTTCCTCGCAATTTCCCAACTTGGTTTTAGATTGAGATGGCTAGCAAAGATCACCTAGAGGGGAGTGAATAGGTAATCTAAAAAGTTCTTGACCAATTCAAAGCAGAAATAAGAGATCAAGAACAAAGTCTGAATAATGTTCAGATTTAAAACAGTTTTTTATAGCAATTGTGCAAGTGTGCAATGTAATAAATAAAAGGAATTTTAAGGGATGAGAAAATCTGCATACAAGACGTATAGTGGTTTGGCTTAGATCAAGCCTACGTCCACTCTCCCACACTGACATACTACTGGCTGGATTTCACTAATTAAATCAGTGAGAAGTTACATCAAGTTGTGTCTCTTAAACCCAAGCACTTCTTCTCGAAGCTATTGTTACTTATACCAAGCCGATAGATTCCACTATCTCAATTGATTACATGTTTAAGCTCACAAAAGACAAGCATAAAGATTGAAGATCGCTCAGACTTTAGAATTCTAGATTTTGGACCTTGTCTCTTACTTCTGCTTCTTGGCACATTGGTCTCCATTTATACTCCTCAACTTCCAATCTAGCTGTTAGACAGTCTCCAGAATATTGTCTTCCAATCTACCCGTTAGACAGAACTGTATCAAGAAGATTGCGTAGCTGTTAAGGGATAAAATCTGAATCTCCGTTGAATTTAGTCGCCCATACAACCAAAGTCTTGGTTTTTATAAGTAGAGCTTCTCCGTTTAGAAAGTAGCTTGTCTCGAGATTAATTGCCAATCAATTAAGATGTTTTGCATATTAAACCATTGCAAAACAATTTTCAAGATTGAGTTGATCGATTTATTTTCAATATGAAATCCGAACCAAATCACTAGCTATTATTTACGTTGTGAACTCGTGTCATAATCTGGGCTTACGTTCTAAACATTGTTAAAATCTGAACTTGTGTCAATATGAGAATATACGTAGTTCTCTAAGTCTGAAATTCTTCACTTGCAATATAAAGTCTAAACCTCTTCATCTACAGTATAAAGTCTGAACCTCTTCGTCTGCAGTCTTGAAGTAATTTCACAATCTGAATATGATTGCCACATCTTCTCTTCCAAGAATAACTTTTTGAATCAAAATACTTCAAAGCATTTATCAGACTTGCAAAATACTCATGGACAGTTTTGTCAACTTTAAAGTCTATTAGGAGGTTTTCCCAACATAGATGAATATAATAAGTTGTAGGTTTCGGTCAAACGGATCTCTTGGTCTTTCTTTTTTTTTGGTTAAAGACGACGAGACTTCAAAGTTTTTATTTGTTTTTCTTTTCTTACTTTTAATTACTTTTAACCTTTTTAAAACTTTCAACAATCTAACTACAACTTACTGTATCTGCCAATGTAGAAAGTTTCTATTTGCATATATTTATTATTGCGCATACTATGTTTTTGAATATGCTGGTTTTCCTTTGGTCGGCATTTGTAAATGCTGGTTGTGGAAGCAAAAGAGCGCACGGTATGCGCGTGAAAAAAAGAATGAAAAAAACTTCAATTATGTAAAGAAAGCGTTGTAATTTACAGATTTGAGTAACTTTACAAATCAAGTTTAACTTATAAATGAATGTAAAAAAAATTCATTAAACTCAAAATTGGAATTTGAAGACTGTATGGATTGAACGTAAATTACCTTTTCAATTAAGGTTTTGTCGATAATGTAAAAAAAAAAATTTACCGTACTTACAACAAGCATTGGTATTCATGAAATTCTTGTGCAGACGTGTATTGTTGAAATGCCCCACTGAATTTGCTTCAAATATAACCGAGATAATTGACTTGTCCATTGACCACGCGACAAAGAGAATAGCAAGAAAATATATCCGACGCAAGTAGCACTGGCGTCGCACCTACAGTGGCCATGAAGGCAAATTTCCTCAAATATTAGAAGGGCATTCCGCCTATTCTTTTCACTACAAAAAAACACGTTTTTTTCAACGAAAATTTCCAACAAAAATTCTGGAAAATTCGTTGGAAAGGGAATTTCCAACGAATTTTCCAACGAAAAAAAATTCGTTGGTAATATGTTGTTGGAAATTTTTCCAACGAAAAATTTTAATTTTCGTTGGAAATTTATGACGAAATTTTCCAAAAAAAAATTTGTTGGAAAACTCGTGGCTAAATTCATTGAAACGAATATTTTTTCCGACGATTTTTTTTCGTTGGAAACTACAAATTTTTTTTTTTGGTTGAAAAATGGTGAATTTTTTTTTGGTTTTTTTTCCATCGAAAAAATTTTTTTGTGGAATTTTTTGGTGAAATTTTTTTTTCCATCTGGGCGGAATTTTTTTGTGGTAAATTTTCCGGGCGAGCTCGGAGGTCGCTGGCGACGGGCCGAGCCGCCCAGATCCGGCGAGCCCACCGCCAGCCATGGCGAGCTCGGGCCGCCATGGCTGGTGAGGTTGCCTGGCCGCCCGGGGGCCGAGCTCGCCCGTATCCGGGCGAAGGCCACTCGCCGGCGATTTAGCCCCGAGCCCGCCCGCATCCGGCGAGCCGCCCCCGCGGGCGACGAGGCCTGGGGCGCCGGGGGCGCTGGGCGCCGGGGTGTTTGGGGCCGGGGCGCCGGGGATGTCGCAGGCCGGGGGGGCGCCCATGGTGACCCCTGGGGCTTCGGGCGCTGGGCTGCCTCGATGGCTGGGACGGCGCTTTGGGGGAGGGAGCCAACGCCGGAGGAGGAGGGGGGCGGAGTCTTGGTGTCCATGGCGCCAAAGGAAGCGGGTGGAGCCGAGGAGGAGGAGGGGAAGGCTGGGAGGAGGCAGAGGGGAGGCGGAGGGGAAACGCAGGAGAAGTGAAGGCTTAAGGGGTTGGACGTAAAGGGGAAGACGCAGGGAGAAGGGTGAAGGCAAAAGGAAAGAGAGAGAGAGAGAGAGAGAGAGAGAGAGAGAGAGAGAGAGAGAGAGAGAGAGAGAGAGAGAGACGAATGTGAATGAAAATTGACCGAGACCTAAAATGTTGAATAAGAAATAAGTAGGTTTTTCGTTGGAAAATTCATTGAAATTCCAACGAATTTTCCTAAAAAATGTACACAATAAAATAATTCCCAGAAAATTTAATTCGTTGGAAATTCGTTGAAATTTCCAACGAATTTATATTCGATGAAATTTCAACGAATTTTCCAACGAAAAAATGTACATAATAAAATAATTTCCGAAAAATTTAAATTGTTGGAAAATTTGTTAGAAATTTCCAACGAAATTAAATTTTTGTTGAAATTTCAACGAATTTTCCAACGAATATAAAAAATGCCAAATTACACGGGTTTTTTGAATTGTTTGAAATTTAGATGAAATTTCCAACAATTTTCCAACGAAAAAATGTACACAATAAAATAATTTCGAAAAATTTAAATTCGTTGGAAAATTTGTTTGAAATTTTCAACTAAATTGTTGAAAATTTCCAACGAATTTTCCAACGAAAAATATACACAATAAAATAATTTCCCGGAAAATTTAAATTCGTTGCAAAATTCGTTGGAAATTTCCAACGAAAAAAAATTCGTTGGAAAATTTCCAACGAAAAAAAATTTGTTGGAAAATTTCCAACGAATTTTCCAACGAAAATTGTACACACTAAAATAATTCTCCGGAAAATCAAATTTGTTGAAAAATTAGTTGGAAAATTTCCAACGAAGTTTTTTTTCATTGGAAATTGCCAACGAATTTTCCAACGAAAAATGTACACAATAAAATAATTTCCCGGAAAATTTAAATTCGTTGGAAAATTTCCAACGAATTTTCCAACGAAAATTGTACACAATAAAATAATTCCCCGGAAAATCAAATTCGTTGGAAAATTAGTAGGAAAATTTCCAACAAATTTTTTTTTCGTTGGAAATTTTCAACGAATTTTCCAACGAAAATTGTACACACTAAAATAATTGCCGGAAATTCAAATTCGTTGAAAAATTCGTTGAAAATTTCCAACGAATTTTTCAACGAAAAATTTTTCGTTGGAAATTTCCAACGATTTTTGCGACGAAAAATTTTTCGTTGGAAATTTCCAACGAATTTTATTTTTCATTGGAAAATTTGTCGCAAATTTTCCAACGAAAATTTTTCGTCGCAAATTTTCGTGGCAAAAAACCGATTTTTTTGTAGTGTTTGACATGCATTATTTTGAATATTAGGTTCAAGTGGGAAGAGCTTGAAACTCTCTTTGTTCCATATTACGAAAATCTGGGGCTAGACAAGGTGGTCTGAGTAGTGCAGAGTTTGGCGATGGCGGCGAGTTGGCTTCTGATATATGTGTGCTGCACACGCTAGTCGATTTAATACAAGTAGTTCTATCCCACTGACGGAGATAACGCCCTCATTGAGCATTGCTTAGAAACTTGTATGGTCTTTGTTTCGTGAGAAGAAAAACACCCCACAACCTTTCGCTAGGTCTTCGTCTTCATCTTCCAATGTGTTGGAGACGTAATTGGGAACAAACTACTCCAAATATATTATTAGAGTTGGAGAAGACTATGTCGATATTCTAAAGTGATGGAAGAGGAAAGCCACTAGTTTATAAGCAGATACATTCATTATTCTATCTTTAGTGAAAGGGAGCCATGAACTTCACGATGGAAGTGCGATATGTGTTATGGACTTGAGTCAAAAAGGGAAGATATTAACGTGGTGATCAGGCAAATCATTCTTTAATTAAATGGTTAGGAGCGACCCAAGAATTGATTAGGGAGACTTACTTTAAGACTTTAAAATATTATAACATAGACAGTGACATGATAATTTAACTAATACATCGCATATTCTTTCTAAAAAGAGCGTTTTACGTTGTTTCCATGGTATGAACCCAAGAAAGAAAGCTCTTGAAAATGGATAGTGCTTGGAAGTTTCCCATATCAATGCACTAATTTAAAATCATTTTTACTATACCAAACGCCCAAGCATTCCTTACTCCTTCTACATTAGTTCTACTTACCATAGATAATTTAAATATACAATTCAAACCATAATCTATAGTTTCATCTGGTAACGACAATGTAATTTTCACAATTATAGTCATATGTAAATGTTAAATCCATAAAAATCATAATTTATGCCTTCATGTCCGATAATTCTGTTTGTTTCAATAATAATGTAATAACTATCCTGGTGGGTTGGTTCGTTTATTCAGTTCGTTATGGAAGAAAATAATTCCAACTTCGCTATTTTTAGTTTACATGTCTGCTCCAAGCCTTTGTTAGTATGCAACACTCGTACTTTAGCTTAAGATACACATACGTACGTAATTTCCAATAAAACGAGGGTCTCCAGCTCATTTGCTGAACTTAGGGAATACTCGTCTTTTTTAAATTAATAAGAATTATACACGTATAAAATTACATTGCGTATGATGCTTCTGTTAAAGAACTTCAATTCTTAACTTGTTAAATATTTTTGATTTAGCCAATCAATGATATAACATGTCAACGGCCAATTATATAAAATATATGATTATCTAATATCGTACTCATACATGCAAATTTAATATTATTATGATAAAATAGCACGAAGTATAATATCTGCTCCAACTTTTTTCTTACTGTTGGGAGTGCTTTGGTATAGTCTAAACAAATTTGGGAGCTTAATAACAATGTATTTTCAAGGATTGCTCCTAAAGGTGATACATAGGACTCTAGATGGCTTCTTTGTAGCTGCAAGAATTGGATTTTCTATGTTCTCCATAAACGAAAAAAAATTCCATCTAGACTCCACCTAAGTAGTAAATAGATGATACCTTTACCTCTTAATGGCTTTGTGAAAACATTCGTGAGTTGCTTGAAGAAATTATCGAGGATACTCATTTGCTCTCTTTCCTTTTAATTACTAAATCAAGTGTTATTTACTGTGACAGTGCATTATATGTGTAGTGCACTCAAAACACTCCCAAACCTTAAATCACGTGGATTTTTGAAATGGGGTTTATCAAATAAAAGAAGAATGTATCTTGCACAGTAGTGCCTTCCAAGTTGACTGGTCAACGCAACTCCACATATTCATTCTTCCACGTACTAGACAATGGCGAGAGGAAAAAGAAAATTTGAATGCTGAAAAGAACATTCCAAAAAATTTAAAAATCTTCAAATAAAGTTCTCTTTACATGTGTGTGTGTGTGTGTATGTGTGTTTCTATCAATATGTCACTGATTCGAACATTTTCCAATAGGGTGATTTTGATTAATTTTCGATGCCACGCTCGGCTGCTAGTTACATAAAAACAGAAGAATGGCCAAAGAAAAAGAACAAGAACTCAGCATCGCACGCTGTCCATTCTCTCTAAGAGGAACCATTGCGCTTGCATGGGCCATATTGGCCTTGCCAACCTTGAGATTGGGTTACTTCAAAGCCCAACTTGCAATTCGAGTATGACGAGCTCAATGCGGCCCAACTTCATTTTCGTATATCAAATGATCAATAAAAGTTGGCAATGGCCTCTCGATTCCACATCGTTGGGCTTGTGGTGGACTTGGAGTTATCGAACCAAAAGTTTCTGCACCACATTCGCATGTATCACTGTGAGCTGGAGCTTATATGTTAATTTCAATAGGCTCGAGCTCCACTAAGCCCGGTCTCGATACCACTTGGCAAGCAATCAACAGAGACACGATCACGCCTTGCGCGATTCACCCACCTCAACGCTCATTTGTTTATTATTAGTGTTAGTTGTGATGCATGTCTAGCTATACTTTACTATAGGGGAGGGGTTTAATGCTCTAATTTGTTGACTCTTGTCCCACTCTAAGTGGGTTTGATTTGAATTGTTTAAAGGAAACTGTTTTTGTATATATTTTCTTTTTTTTTTCTTGTTAATATTTTCTTTTAAGATGAAATGCTATATACTTCACATATTCTTACCTACATCCATTTTATGCGAATAGTAAATTATTTTATGTGAATTTTGGGGACATTGTTGTTTTCCTCTTACTCTTTCTTCTTCTCCTTAAGTTTCCATTTCTCATGTAATTCAAGAAAAAGCTGATAAAATTAGCTGACACATACATTAAGAGCCATTGCTATACAAAGTCATACCTATCAAGATCTCTCAAAATAATCTTGCGAACATACACGCAAAATAATCTTGCGAACATACACGCATATGCATATAAACATAGATTTAAATTAATCTGTTGAGAGATAGAAAACATTCGAGACGTGATTTAATTTAGGAAAGAATCTAAGTGGTTGTCAGATGAGGGAAATTTGAATTCAATTTTGGAACATAAAATATTGGTGGGATAAGTCTGGCAATGAAACATGCTATAGGGTTGATTCACCATCATTCTCATAGTGTTAGTTATTTAGATCATTATTATTTAAAAATTATCTTACATGGATGATTAATTGTTTCAAATTTTGGTGAGCATACTATATTTGAATTTTTTTTTTGTCAAAATATTTGAATATTTAGATAAGTGAAATATTTAATTTTTATGATCACCCGAGGCAAAGCCCCGAACCTTCCCTAGTTGACATAGATTGTGGGGTAATGAGACTGCATCGATGAACCCTTACTGCTTTCTTAATTTGTCAGAAATGACATAGAATGGCTGTTGGGCTTGAGTTGTCTCAATAAACTTTTGAACTTTCATAAGATTTTGGATTAGTCCGGAGGCTGTGACTGTTGGGAGTCCATCTCATTACACTTGCTTGTTCTCGTACAATGAAGCCAACTTGTCACGGTTTATTAAGTAAGAGAAAAGTTTGTCGAATATTACTTGCTACGGATGACATATTGCATGATATTATGGATCCAACCAAATATTTTGCCTTTTAAGATGAAGATTGGACATAATTCGATATCACACAAGAATTTTGAATGTTCTCACGTTGCACACTTTATCTGCAGTTTCTCCATAGATGTTCGTGACAATCAAAAGATTATACTTACGACTACGACTCTCTCAACTATTGTAAAAATCTCAGGCTTACAGTAAAAGATAATGAAAACCGACAAATATTGCACCAAACACCAAGAGTATCGCGAGTCCTTGTTAAATTAGTCGCAGAATGACCATGAGAAAAAATAAGCAATTTGTTACCAATAGCAGACGCAGGCAACCTAGTTATAATCCCATGTTAAGAGAAACTCCGACAAACAAGTAACTAAATCCGATTGCATTAGTCCAACTAGCCTAAGACATCAATTGCTTGGGGCCAATGAAGTCATTGTTCAACACCGATTGGATCCCCATGCCAACAAATATAAAAATATTTACATAAATGGTTTATTTACACATATTTTAACCCATGTCTTATCCGGTCTAGAAGGTTGATGGAGAATTCTATGGGTCCGGAATTCACCTAATTAAAATGAACTTTCACTTCACGGACTTGCCGGTGCTCCACTCTAAAACGGCCGTCGATGGCCGCTCTCACAATTGGCATAGCGGCAGGCACAACCACCACCATAGCCCTCTAGAAGCTTTCAACAACTCGGTCACGGGCCGAGAAGAGTCTCCTGCTCTGGATGGGTATATACAAATGTACAAGTTGAACCCTCTCTTTTCGAAAATACTTCCAACACCTGAATTTGTGCTCGCGGAGCCTAATGGAAGCTGTGATCTCGCTCTCGCTAGGATCCAACAGGTAGGGCTGCAAACGGTTCGGTTTGGTTCGGTTCGATTCTCTTGAAAAATTGAAACATTAAGGAAGCACCCTAAACCGAACCGAAACTCGCTCGAATCGAATTGGAACAGAACTGAAAAACCGATTTAGTTCGGTTTGGTTCGAATCAATTTTCGGTTTCTTCTTCATCTTCTTCTTCTTCTTTTCTTTTTATTCATGGCTCAATTTTTTGTTTTTTCCTCTTTTTCTTTTTTTTTTTTTGCTTTTTATTCCTATAAAAATATTTTAGTCATTTACGCTATTCAACTATTTATAATTTCGATTACGTATGGCTGAATCACCATTTCGAATAAGATGAAAGTTAAATAATTCTTCTTTTATATTTAACGACATTTATTTTCTAGATTTGAATCTTTACTGTCAAAATGTGAACATATTCATGATATTCTACATAAGAGAATCATCAATCTTATAAATTAAAATAAGTTGAGTGATTGTAAATATATTACAAATTAAAAACTCATTATTTAAAATTGAAAAATGAAAAAAAAATCACATATTTAAACTAGGTTCCGACCAAAAAAAAACTAGGACATTTGATATCATTAATATAATTTGTGTTAGAAGGCTCTTCCGAATGAATAAATTCAATACGTCATTCTGTACAAGATTAAAGTTAAATAAGTCATTTTAATATATAATCACATTTACTTTATAGATTTTGAATTTTAATGCCGTGGCATATTTGTTTTTTTTTCTGATGGGCCAAGTGAATTTCGACTTTAATCGTGGTCGCATATGTACCACGCCGTTTTGTATAGTAAATAAAGATACTAATACTCTAATATTAATTTCTCATCCATTCACAAAATCCACACCTCTCTAAAATATGCCTTTAGACCATAAATGACACTATATAAACTGTATAATCCATGCAAAGTATAGATGGGTATCCTAGACCTTTGAAATAAGTCACATTCTAATAACAAACAAAATAACAAACCAAAAACCCTTCACCAGATTATAGAACCGTCACTTCATGCCCAAGCCGACGACTTTCAAAACGCAAAAGCCAATCTTACTCTCAACCACTTTCGTCAATGTCGAACCGCATATCAAAATCCATGCTTTCTATATCGCTCAACTCAATCGCCGACCTAGATAGTTGAACATGGGTATCTCTCTCGGACATTTCCTCAAACACCTTTCGGGTGAGCATACACGTTGCATAGAAAGGACCTACAAAATAAGCACTTCTCAAGCCTGGCAAAAATCACAACCTGTACAAACACCTGTGGATGAACTCAGCCTATGATGTAAAATATGCACTTCATTGGCGTGGGTGAAAACAAGAAGTGCCACTTTAATGTAATAGAACCAAGATAAAAGGAAGTTCTTGCAAGAACAATTCATATATTTGATTACATTAATTCTAATGTCAGAAATTAATAAGACCCAACTCTGCCAAAAGGTTCTGCTTTGTGATGTCGCCTCTCAGTCCTCCAGGTACAGGTTTAGTTGATGAGAGCCTTTCTTCATTTTTTGGTGAATACGACAAGATAAACAATAGTAATTAACGTCCTTACCAAAAAAAAACAATAGTAATTAACGTAAGAACTCACACTTATAAGATGAATACTGAGGCCTAATGTCAATTAAATAGAAGTTTAACCAAGATACTATTTAGATTTTTCCCAGCAGAACACAATCAAAACTGGCTAACCTAAAGGAACCAAAAGTCCCTATTGCCTTTGTCCCATCCTGCAACTTTCACAAGCACAAACAGTTCCAAGTTTCTAAAGCAACACAAAGCTGGAAAGAAATTACAAAGAAAAGGTGTCAACATTACTTGTGAGTCATGAATATTCCCAAAAACAATGCCAGCAGGACCAGAAATTACAGTTTCAGAATAGAAAAGAAAACTTTAAGGACCTATATGGTACAAGTACCAGTTCTCTATTTTGTGAAAACGAAACCAGTATTGCAACAGGTTTGATCACATGTGGAAAGCAATTTCCAAGTGAAAACAAGCTCCTTAACTTTGAAAACAATACGACCAAACATGTTTTCAAAATATAAATTAATGTTTAAGTCTTTTATTTTCACGAACCAAAATGTTTCAAGAAACAAAAGGCTGTTTTATTTTACTTTTACCGAAAAGATTAAACCAAGCAGACGCTGATTTTGACCAGTTCTTTTGTAGCCATCAAACTCCAACTCAGTGCAAATGCACCTAACTTCAAATGGGTTTCTCATCGTCATTTCATCGAACACCTTGCGCGCACAACCGGAAACTTCACTCGAAGCTTTGCACGCAGCAATAAGTCAAGAACAGCAGCTACAACCTAACGGTTCAAACTGTGCTGACCTAATTCCAAGAATCAATCTCGGGGACACGAAATCATGCCGATAAGAACTCAATCAATCCGCAAGCCCCTCGCCCCCAAAAACCTCCTCAAACACTCGAGGAACAACAAGACGATACAAAGAACAACGAAGCAGCAAAGAAACGACGGAGCCGAGTCTTGAACACAGCTGCCGATGTTCGCTTCGAACCCGAGTTCCGTCGTCGCGGGAGGACAAATTGTTGGCGAGATCGTGTCGGGAGGCTTTGATCTGCGGAGCTCCTCAGTAGATTGCGTCCCTCGATCGCAATCTACTGAGCGACGCAGGAGTCGGTGCTGAGAGAAAGAGAGAGAGCACCAGATGTAGGAGTCGGCGCCGAGAGAGAAAGCACCAGATGCAACGCGAGCGAGATAGCCCTAAAAGCCTTTTGCTTTTAGTGTAAAAACCCAAGTATTTATTTCGGTTCGGTTCGATTCGACCCGATTCGAATCGAATTGAAAAAAAAAATTGATTAATTTTGATTATTTGAACCGAACTAAAATGCACGAAATTTTCAGTTCGGTTCGGTTCGGCTCGATCCGACCTAATCCGAATCGAACTGAAAAAAAAAAATGGTTAATTTTGATTATCTGAACCGGAACTGAAACCGAACCAAAATACACGAAATTTTTTGTTTGGTTCATATCTCGGTTCGGTTTCTCAGCCCAGTTCCGACACCCTTACCGGAAGGCCTCTTTAGGCCGCCTCAAACTGGCCACGTCGCCCGCCGCGAGTTCCGCAGGCGGCTCAAGAAGGACGCCGAGGCTTGCGAGGCAGTTGAGCGCCACGTCCCGCGAGGAGAAGGAGCGTTGCCAAGCTGTCAGAGAGAAGTAATTCGCTGAATTGGACTTCGTTTGAGAGCGCGATTTCGTAGTTTTGGTCATTTGGATATACGTTTTTGCGACGGACTATTTGAATGAAGTCTTTTGCCGTTGGGATTCGTGTCAACATAGGCTCGGGACGTGCAAGTGACATGATACATCCCCAAAAATTCAAAATTTAGAGATTTTAAGTTTATTTACTTAGCCTAATAGACTTGATTCAAAATTGTTATGCAAAAGAGTTTTGGACAAATCACTTATTGCATTCCCCAGTTCATGGTCAAGCGTACATTGCAAGTTGATATCGAACTCGTTTTAAGCCAATTTCGTCACTCGATTTTTATTCGAGGTCTCACGGTTAATTTGTACAAGCTGAGCATTTGACTTTCACCAACTCCCCCTTTCGAAGCATTCCAAGTGCAAACTGTCAAAAGCAAAGTGTCAAGTGTGATGTCACGCTTCACGAGTCAGCCAAAACTTGACTGCGAGATACACCTCTCCCCATTTCTTATTTTATGCACTATCGGAGGCTATAGAGTCTTAAGCTTGGGCGTGGTTGATTTGGTATTAGTCCAAAGTTAATCTTATGGAAAAGGTCAATTCTACGTCGAAATATGATCACACATGCAGCGAGTGTGGGATTTTTAGGGTAATGCTAATGACTGAAGGAGGTAGTTGCACTGATTGCTTCTCTCCGTACTTTTATTAATGGGATAAATGCATTAGAAGTCCTAAAACTTGTCATGAAAGTACAATTCAGTTCTAAAATTTTCAAAAAGTTCAATTAAATCTCAAACTTTCAAAAAGTTCAAATGACAGGTAAGTCTGCATCACTACTGGAGAGAAGCTACACGTACTTGTGTTGCCTTGAAGTCATTCAAGGAAATCGAGCTTGGCCTTGTTGCCTTTAAATCTGATGGCCGCGTTGTCATAGGCAAGGGCTACTGCTTCAGCCCTGTCGAAAGTGCCGAGCCGCTTTGATCGGCCTCGTATCTCAACAGCCCATTTGCCTCACAGTCTTTGCCTCACTCCTCTGTAATGTCTTCTCATCATCTGTTACTCTCTTCACAAACATAAGCAAACCAAAAAAACGGAGATTGGTTAATTAGGTTAAAGGGCGCGACGTGAGAAGCATGATGAAAGAACATAAAAAAGAGAGGAAAAGTGCCAAAAAAGTCCTAAACCTTTTATATTTGTGCCAATTCAGTCCTTCCGATCAATTTTGGCCGGATTTTGACATGGACAACTTTAATATTTTTTTTAAAATTTATTTCTTTTTTTCTTTTTTTTTCCTCCCCTCCCTCCTTCCTCCAACCGGTCGCCGAACCGGCGATCGGCCAGAAACCAAAGGCCATCGCCGGCGAGGCTTGCCCACGCCGGCCACTGGCGAGGGTGGCCTCGCACTGGGCGAGGTCCAACCTCACCGACCACTAGCAAGGGCAACCTTGCACTGGATGAGGCCCGACCTCATCGGATCCAGCGAGGTCATGCCTTGCCCAGACACCTAAGAAGCTCGACCTCACCAGATTCGGCGAGGTCAGGCCTCGCCCTCACCAGCAACAGCGAAGGCGAGCCTCTCCATGACTGGGCGAGGCCCGACCTTGCCGACGGCTGGCATGACCTCGCCGGATCTGGCAAGGTCGAGCCTCGCCTAGCCATGGCAAGGCTGGAGCCCTCGTCAACGGCCTCTAGCGAGGGCCCAAGCCTCACCTAGCATGAGGCCGCCCTCACCAGTGGTTGGCAAGGTCGACCTCGCCGGCCTCTGGCTGATCGCCAATCCGGCGACCAACTGGAGGAAGGAGGGAGGGGAGGGGAGGGGAGTAAAAATTCAAAAAATATTAAAATATTATTAAAGTTGTCCACATTAGAGCCGGTGACCGGCCGGCTGGCGTCCACGTCAGCAAAATCCGACCAAAATTGGCCAAAATGATTGAATTGGCACAAAAACAAAAGGTTTAGGACTAAATTGGCACTAATACAAAAGGTTTATGACTGAATTGACGCCAAAAAAAGGTTTAGGACTAAATTGGCACAAATGCAAAAGGTTTAGAATTGAATTGATACCAAAAAAAATTTAGAACTAAATTGGTACCAATGCAAAAGGTTTAGGATTTTTTTATACTTTTCCGTAAAGAAGAGCAGGGAGGCTCAGTTTCTCGCCCATGCTTGTATTGCATCTTACCAATTTTTGATGAGTTTTCCAAACATTTTTAAGTGTACATAATTGCTATAATTCGAAGAAAAGCTTTATCAAAATAGATCTCGATCTTGGCGATCTTGACCTGAGGTTGTTGGAGGTGCACAATCTCGGATTAAACCTATCTGATGCAAACAGTCAGATGTCCTCACATTCATTCATCCAAGCATATGTGTTCACATAGACAGAGAATTGCTACCATGTTGGAAACAGCTCCTGTACCAATGTAGTGGGCACATAAACTGAACCAAATCACATTTTTCCACCTTGAAGTCTCTGGAAATGATCTCTAGCGAACCCAAGGTCCCAAACACCCGTCAAGGTCGTTTTTTCCCGACTTCACTTGACAGAATTGTCCTCAGAACTCTCTATAGACAATGTGAATTTTGACAAATCACTTCACAGATGTCTTCCTTCGTTTAACTAACTAGATAAAGGAGACAATCGAACGCATTAAACTTTAACACCAGTTGGCAACCATAAACCTAAAGCCAGAACGCCAAAACGTTCGACCTGACTGCGCAGCCATGCGAGCTATACACATAGAACACGGCGACACCATGGTAAATCTTGAACGATAGAATGTAGAACGGGCGGCACTTGAGCGTGTTGACGACGCCTTGAAGGAACGGCTCCCTGGTGAGGGTGCCGTTGCCGGTGCCGGAGACGGCAGCCCAGAGCTGCTTCTCAATGCTGGCCCTATTGATCCTGAGGTCGTTGAGGGACACGATGGCGGCATCGATCTCTGGCTTCGGAGCCCTGCTGGCCTCGAGGGCGCGGATGGCGCTGCCCAGGGCGTTGATGGTGGCCTGGTTGTCGGCGAGTTCTTCACGGAGCGAGTCACCGGTGAGGTCCATCTCGGGGGAGGTCAGAGAAGGAAGGAGATGGCGAGGGGAGAGAGAGAAGAGGCGAGAGATGGAGAAAAGAGAGGCAAGGGAAGTTGATGAGGCGAGTCGAGGAGTGAAGAATAAGAAGAAGGTGGTGGTGGCATGCAAGTCCTCTAGGCGATGCTCAGTGAAAAGGGAGTGTGTTGGGGATATTTTTGGGATTCTCGCGATTTTTAATGGAAATTACGCACAAGCATTTAACGTCTGGCGATCTTACTAAGGAAAACATAAATCGAATAATACTGTTCACCTTCGTATGACGAAAAATTCATACATAGTGTGTGCTTGAACTTAGTTGTGTTACCGTGTACTCTCACATGTCAATAAATCATTAATAAGTGTGTATGTTAGTTGTTACTTAGATAGTGGATCTAATAAAGGTCCAAGATGAAATAATTTTAATATATATAAGTATATTATATCAATCTTCTGTAAGTATTTTCTTTAAAATTGTCAATTGCTAAAACGAGGCAAGAGAACCCTTCTATGCCACGTCCAGCGATATGGTATGTCTAATCACCAAGTAGGAGTGCAGAAAATTTGTAGCCAAAAACATGAAGTTTATAGAGTGCAATGTTTTGTGTATGATTGGATTGGAGAAAATTAGGGATAAGTGTAGAAATATGACTCACTTGGTTGATGGCTAATTGTGGACTTACGTTTTAAATTGGGTCGATGGAGGACTTAAGGTTTTAAAGGCCATGATCAGGTTTCAAGGTCGTGAAATTCAGGCATTAGAAACGATACGTGGCAAATGACCAAATATTTCACGTGACAATCATGTAGGTATTTCGGCTCTTGAATTTCATATATGGCGAGTCCGAGATCTGCTTGGAGCTTTTCTTGAAGTCTTTGGTTATTTATTTATCAAAATAAAATCTTAATACCTCAATTGACCAGTGGCCAAATTCTCAAAGTTTGTTTCCACATTTGTCCAAAGAAAATTAGAATCATCAGTTGCGATTTTCAAATAAAAAATACTGTGAAAAAGTAACCACATAGATATTTGAAATTTTGGTCTTTATATTTTAAGAAAATACAAATGTCAAATGTTCGTCTATGTCAAGTCCAATAGCAGATTATTACCAGCACTGGTATTAAAATTATCTGGAAATAATAATATTACCCCTATATAATTTACCAAAATAATAGATTATCATTAACTTTATCAATTTCTGATTTTTTGAGAGACGAAAATTAGGTTGACGTAATTATATCATTGGATACAAATTTGGAGTTTTTTGTAAGAAGGAAATTGATTTCAGATAAATATAGCTTGGGATACCAGTTTGGCATGTATTAGCGTGAGAAACATGCGGATCACATATTTAGCATCATGTTTATACCAAAAAACAAGTTTGGAGTTTTATACCCCCTCAATCCTAGTTATAATTTAAAATGAAGATACATATAAACAAGCTAAGGACATTAGTATCCTAGTACACTCACCCTCGAGTTG
This sequence comes from Syzygium grande, assembly GCA_024733475.1. Classification (NCBI taxonomy): domain Eukaryota; kingdom Viridiplantae; phylum Streptophyta; class Magnoliopsida; order Myrtales; family Myrtaceae; genus Syzygium; species Syzygium grande. The sequence goes on from JAMXDD010000009.1 coordinate 11,251,512, forward strand.
CATCGTTAAAAGATTCGCAAGTCACTCGACGATATTATCAATGATACTTATTGCTTTGTTTCCTAAATCAAGGAGTCATTAAATGTGACAGGGCATAATGTGTCACACTTAATACACACGCAAACCTTAAACCATGTGGATTGCTAATGGAGTTCATCAAATAAAAGGAGAATGTATCTTCCATAGTAGTCCTCAACATAATCATCCTTCCACATACTAAACAAAGACGAGAGGAAAAAGATAAGCTGGACACTAAAACCACATCATGTTTATCCATCTGATAACAAAAAGCACTTCTTGAAAGTTGGGCAAGTTTCTCCAGCTCTCAATTTTTCGATCATAGATGCCAAATATAATCAATAATAGCTTCAATCAGATAAGATGCAAGAAATTGGTTAGCAGGAAAGAGGCCAATTTTACCTGCTCAACAAGCTCCTACTCGCGTCGTACAAATGTTCTCTTGAACCAAAGCATGGCGATCATCATTGTCATTAAGAATTTCTCAATGGCCCTATCCATAGCTCGAAAGTAAGAGACCCTCCAAGATCGCTTGAAGTGCAAGGTGCCACAAAATCCCAAAAATCCCATCGTAAACCCAGGTCCCAATCCTGCATATAACCAATTGTGGTTGTCCAAATCGCATTCGCTCGGCTTACCTTCACTGGAATTAGCACCGTCACGCCCATCACTACCAGAAGGCTCGTCTCCGGGACAAATCTTCAAAAGAGGAGCTCCACAAAGTCCGTCGTCGCCGCGATAAACAGATTCATCGTCCACAGTGTGTAGATGGTTGCCGAATAGAATAGGGCCGGAGAGTCTATTGAAGGACAGATTTAGATGACTAAGGAAATCCATGTTGGATATGCCCAGAGGGATGGTACCTGACAGTTTATTTCTGGAAAGATCCAGAGATTCCAAATTTTTTAAGTCACCGATGTTTGAGGGGATGTGTCCACTCATATTATTTTGAGAGAGGTTTAGATTTTTAAGTTGGACGAGCCTAGTGAACTCTTCTGGTATCTGCCCATCCAACATGTTCGCCGAAAGATTGATTGAGCAGAAGTATACAAGCGTATCACTATACATTTGGCTAGTTCCCTTTGTGTCAACCATGACATTGACGACAATAGGCATCGGCCAGCCCCCAAAATGACGAGCATAATCAACCATAGACAAGAACCCATCGATACAATTGGGAATGGGTCCAGAAATATTATTCTGTGCTAGGCTCAAGAATTGGAGATTGTGAAGTTGGCAAAATTGTGGAGGAATGCCTCCAACAAGGCAATTTTTCTCTAAATTGATCACTGTGAGTGATTGAGAATGTTTCCCAAATGGAGGTAACCTGCCTGTGAATTCATTATCGCTGAGATCTAGGAACACTATAGGTAGATTTGACAAGCAGTTTGGGATTACTCCACTAAAGCCATTCCTCTGTAGGCTAAGCAGCGATAATTGCTGGATATGGCACAAAGATTTCGGAATCTGACCATTTAACTTGTTATCTCCAAACATATATGCCACTATCGGTGATGCTCCCCAACATCGAGGAAGTCTCCCAGACAATTGGTTCATTGAGAGATTAATTAGAGACAACTTATTCAACTTACACAAAGAATTTGGAATGCCACCAGTGATATTATTACCTCGAAGTATCAATACTGTTAACCATGGCATCTTGTCTCCAATATCTTGGGGAAGTTGGCCTCCAAGCATGTTACTTGCAATATTCAAAAATTCAATGTCAGAGGAGAAGTCGAAGAGCCAATCAGGAATGCTATCTGAGATGCTCACGTTTGACATCGTCATCCAGGTAATATTCCTCTGTGTTTGAAGCCATTTTGGAAATTCGGGTCCCACTTTACAATCTGACAAATCTATCCCGCGAACTTGGAATGGTGGAACCCATGTAGAGCTCACATTTAATACGAGCTCATTGGAGGAAATGTCTAAGCCAATCAAGCTTTTGAGATATTCAAAGTGAAGTTCGCTTATAACTCCATGCAAAAAATTGTGCTCAAGATAGAGCACCTTTAGATTCGATAGTCGTCCAATACTCTCTAGAATGGTCCCGCTTACTTTGTTATAGCTCAGATCCAACTCTCTTAGAGATGCAAGCTCTACCAAATTGGCAGGAATAGAACCAGAAATCAAGTTTGATGAAAGATCAAGGCGCTCTAGCTCCTTGAATTCTCCAAATTGATTTGGTAGATCACCACTAAAATCATTGAAGGAAACATCAAAGATCCTCCACTTACTTTGTACGCAACTGAGGGGACCACCTAAAATGCTGGAGATATTCCCACTGAAGTAGTTTATGCTTAATCGTACCACTTGCAATTTACAAAGACTGCTACAGTTTTTTGGAAATCCACCTTGTAGTGAATCTTGAGACATATCAAAGAAGGCAAGCCTTTGATTATTCTCAATGATTGCCAAGGGAAAAGGGCTTTCAGAAAGAAGGGTGGAAGACAAATCAATATGTTCGAGCTTGCTCAAGTTATAGATCCATGGCGGGATAGAAGAATTTATATAATTATAACTTATATCAAGGAATCTAAGGGAGATGAAATTGGCCTTCAAAGAGCTAGAAATATCATGCAAATGACAATTGCTCAATCCTAAAGATTGTAAAGATGAAAGCATGTTAATGGAACCGAACCAATCTTTGGCGTTCGAAAGGCCAACACCGGACAATGTGCAAGTATTTCAAGGAAGATAATTTCGACACCCAATCAAGGTCGTTCGAGGTTAAATAATCCAAAAGGGAGTCAGTACTAAGATCCAAGTACTGTAACTTGGGAAGGTTATTAAGCTGCTTAGGAATATCTCCGTCGAAGCCTGCATTTGAGAGGTTAAGATACTCCAGTTTATGAAGAGTAGCAAAGAACATTGGGATTTTTTGGGTTGAAAAGTTGTTGCGACTGAGGTCTAGATACTTCAATTCAATTAAAGAAGGAACTATGTTACCTCCCAGCCTGCACATATCCAAAGGTATGAAGATGTCAATATAGATATCTTTAGTACATGGATTATGAAGATCGAGCTTCAAGACATGACCGGTCTTCTTGTTGCATTCGACTCCTTCCCACTTGCAACATTCCTCTCCCGTCCATGACGATAAGCATCTTGAAGGATCGGTGAGATCATGCTTGAACTTCAGAAGAGCTTCCCTCTCTACACCAATACAACTTACATTGGTCGAAATTTTGGAATGACCAAATTCAATTACTTGAATGACAAAGATTGCCCACAAAACTGTAGAGACAAAGCCATCGTGAGACGCCATAGGTTCTTTAGGACCAGAGAACAAGTATTGCTTTAATCATGTAGATAATGGTCTTTGATTCGCAAAGAAAAGAGTCACTATAAAATATTGTTCGAGGTCATTTTCTGACCACTGTCCATCATAACTTCCTATGGACGAGGGATGCTGACACTAATCTAGAATCGCAAGACAAAACGCGCATGTCTTTATGGTTTTGACTATTCAAGCACGCAAGCTTTGAATCCCTAGGGAGACTATATCGACAAGGAAGTGCATGGAGGAAGAGGTTACACATTGCCTTCTCATGTAAAAAGCAAATGCAATATCTTCTGCGGTCTACCTATATAACTATATAACTAATGAGGAAATTTCTAAACTAAATCTTCCTTTTAAACTACAAAACATTAATTTCTTTCTCCAAAATAGTCACGTCAGTGGTAGTTTGCGAATAAAAGGTTGAAATCAATTTATTTATGATTTGATTCCTATTAATTTTTTGAGAGAATATAGCTTTTGAGATTATATAAATGAACTCGCAAGGGTTCAATTTGACTGATCTAGCACTTGGTTTAGATGCAATAAATCTCGTGCTCAAGACATGACCGGTTTTCTCGCAACATTCGACTCCTTCCTGCTCGCACCATTCCTCTCCCATCCACGACAATAAGCGTCTCGAAGGATCAATGAATGACAAAAATTGCCCACAAGACTGTCGAGACAAAGCCATCGTGAGACGCCATAGGTTCTTTAAGACCAGAGAACAAGTATTGCTTTAATCATGTAGATAATGGTCTTTGATTCGCAAAGAAAGAGTCACTATAAAATATTATTCGAGGTCATTTTCTGACCACTGTCCATCATAACTTCCTATGGACGAGGGATGCTGACACTAATCTAGAATCGCAAGACAAAACGCGCATGTTTTTATGGTTTTGACTATTCAAGCACGCAAGCTTTGAATCCCTAGGGAGACTCTATCGACAAGGAAGTGCATGGAGGAAGAGGTTATACATTGCCTTCTCATGTAAAAAGCAAATGCAATATCTTCCGCAGTCTACCTACATAACTATATAACCGATGAGGAAATTTCTAAACTAAATCTTCCTTTTAAACTACAAAACATTAATTTCTTTCTGCAAAATAGTCACGTTATGTCACGTCACCTGTAATTTGTGGTAGTTTGCAAATAAAAGGTTGAAATCAATTTATTTATGATTTGATTCCTATTAATTTTTGAGAGAATATAGCTTTTGAGATTATATAAATCAACTTGCAAGGGTTCAATTTGACTGGACTAGCACTTGGTTTAGATGAAATAAATCTCATGCTCAAATTGCAACATCTCCTACTCAAAGTAACCATGGAAGCCATGTCTACTTCTCTATAAGTAAAGTTACACCCAATGCAGGTGAACAGAGAAAGGAAATTATTTGAGCCATGGACTTTCATTGGGCGATTGCAATCTATAGAAATTTGTTATCACAAAATGACTAGCATTATGAAAACTAAAGGGGTTAGTAATCTTCTATCTTTTTCCTTCAAATATATAAAAGTAACCCTCCTTTTATTTAAGCAATTTCTAGATTACTAATCTATAATACTATAAATGCAAAGGAGAAAACGGTGACAACCTTTAGGTAGTTAGGTCTCTGCGTTTGTTGTTTGAAGGTTTTTATTTTTAAGAAGAAAATTTCTCCATTTGAATGACCAGCACTGTTGCGAAATTTATTAGTGGTGCGTTTCAGAACCGATCAGACAAATAGAAGTCCAAACGAAAAGCAAAACGGTGATGCGATTAGATGGTTTTTTTCTATTATTTTAATATTTTTTATGAGTTAATTTTAAGGGTCGTTTTTGTAATTTTGCTATTTGATGCTTATTAACTTTCCTATTATGATTAGATTTCCTATTATGATTAGGTTTCCAATTCAAGTTAGGTAAATTTCCTATTATGATTAGGTTTTCAATTCAAATTAGGTAACTTTCTTATTATGATTAGGTTTCCTATTGTAATTAGGTTTAACCTCTATAAAAGGATATTTATGGTTTGTTTTGAAGATAGAACATTATTATCATCAATATTGAATTTCGAGATTTTTATCTCTAAGCAAGATTTTATTTAAATTACTCGATGAACGCTGCGTTAGGTGGTATCAAAGCCTATGGTGACTGGCGGTGGTCTTCGTGATGATGCTCAGGAGACTGGAGCCCCAACCCTTGGGGACAACGTGCTGTAACTTTTAGAGCGGCGTTTAATAGAACGCTTGGATCAACAATTCGATCAAAGTCTATGTCATTTCGAAGAACAATTTGACGAGTTAACAGAACGATTCGAAGGTCTCGACATTGATGTGAGTCGGAATCGGCGGAACGACAGAAGGCTGGGTGCAAATCTTGCTCGCGGTGATCCTATTGATAGGCCTATTCCTGTTCGCAGGCAAAATAACCCTCTATTTTCAGAGAGTTCGGAAGAAGAAGAAACTGAAATTTTTTATGAGGAACTTGCTCATTATGGCGGCAGACGTCATCATGGAGGATTTTAAAGAGGATATGATCGAAGAGATGGAAGACGATGTTACGATGATCGTGAAGGTAACGACTTAAATTGAAAGTTGTTATTCCTTATTTTAATGGAAGTCTGGGCATAGAAGAATTTCTGGATTGGCTTGCTAATATAGATAGATTTTTCGACTATATGGAGACCCCTGGTGAGAAAAAGGTGCGATTAGTAGCCTGTAGATTAAAGGGGGGTGCATCTGCATGGTGGAAGAGATTGCAGAATAAAAGGGAGCGAGAAAAAAAGAAAGAATTCAAACTTGGACTAGAATGAGAAGGCTGTTGAAGCAAGAATTCCTTCCACCTGATTATGAGCAGATTATGTTCCGGCAGTACCAATATTGTCAGCAGGGTAATCGGACTGTGCATGAGTATACAGCCAAATTTATGAGATTGGCGGAGCGGAATAATTTATCAAAGACGAAGGGACAGCAAGTGGCCAGATATCTCGATGGTTTGAAATCCTTCATTAGAGATAAAATTGGAGTGTAGTTTCTGCGAAATTTAACTGAAGCCAAGAATATGGCGATGAAGGCAGAATTAATGCAGCAAGATAGGGAAAGAAGAGGCTACGAAAATTATTGAGGTTACGAAAATTATCAAGGTAGTAGTTTGAATAGTTCGGTAGAGAAAAGCAGTTTTAATAATCGCTTTAACGCAGGGTGAAAAGATAAAGCGGTAGAAAAAGCGCCCTATTAACGAGTCAAGGGATAAGGGAACGCAAGCACAGAAAACTGCGAATCCTAACCCTTATACTAAACCAGTCGCGATAAAGTGTTACAGTTGTAATCAGCCTCGGCACCGATCTAATAAATGCCCTCTGGAGAAAGATCGTAAACGTAGTAGCAAGAAAAGAGGAGGAACATAGATATTGTTGTGCATTGAATGGTGAGGACGATAATTTTGAAGATGAAGAAGAGGAGCAAGTAAACTGTGTGGTGCACAGAACGATATTGGGCCCAAAACAAGAAGATGATTCGCAACGCTATCAGTTATTCTGAATCAGGTGCACCATTCTAGGAAAGATCTTTGTTATAGTTATTGATAGTGAAAGTATGGAAAATATCATTGGGAAGGAGGCAGTGAAGAAGTTGGAGATACCCGTGGAGAAGCATCCTAATCCCTATACGTTATGATAGATTAAATCTGGAGTGAAAAGTATTCAGGTGACTAAATGATGCAAAATTCCATTCTCCATTGGAAAATATCATGATGAGCTGTATTGTGATATAGTAGACATGGATGTATGTCATGTGTTATTTGGGAGACCGTGGCAATTTGATGTAGATGCTCAGCATTCGGGAAGAAGCAATCGGTATAACCTTGTGAAGGATGGAGTGAAGTATATATTGCGGTCACTGAAGAACAAAGGAAAACAAGCTGCTAAAAATAATTTCCTTACCTTTATGAGGAAAATTGAAGCTGAGGTTAAGGAGACTCGACAGATTTATGTGCTGGTCGTGAAACAAACAATTGAAATTGAGGCTGAATTACAAGTGGAGGAGCAACATGAAGCAGTTAAGCCTTTATTGAAGGAATTTGGCAAACTGATGCCTAAAGAGATTCCATATGGGTTGCCACCTATGCGTGATATTCAGCACCATATAGACTTAATTCTTGGTGCTAGTTTGCCAAATTTACCGCACTATAGAATGAGTTCAAAAGAGAACGAAATTCTAAAAGAGAATATGGAGAAGTTGTTTCAAAAGGGACACATTCAAAATAGCATGAGCCCACGTGATGTTCCGGCCTTATTGACTCCTAAGAAAGATGGAAGTTAGCGAATGTGTGTAGATAGCGGGACCATTAATAAGATAACCGTGGGTTACAAGTTTCCAATTTCGAGATTGGATGACATGCTGGATAAGTTGCACGATGCTAAATGGTTTTCAAAGCTAGATTTGAAGAATGGATACCATCATATTTGGATTCGACCTAAAGATGAGTGGAAGACAGCCTTCAAAACAAAGGAGGGGTTGTACAAATAGTTGATAATACCTTTCGGACTTTCCAATGCTCCAAGCACTTTCATAAGACTTATGAATCAGGTTCTGAAATCTTTTATTGGCAAATTTGTTGTAGTTTATTTTGATGATATCCTGATTTATAGTAAGACTGAGGAGGATCATCTAATGCATTTAAGGGAGATATTGACAGCCTTACAGATTAATAAGCTATATATTAATCTTAAGAAGTGTAGTTTTTTAAATAATAAACTATTATTCCTGGGATTTATTATTACTGCTGAAGGAATAGAGGTAGATGAGGCGAAGGTAAAAGCAATCAGAGAGTGGCCGACTCCTAAAACAGTTTTTGACGATAGGAGTTTTCATGGGTTGGCTACTTTTTATCGGTGATTTATTAAGAATTTTAGTATTATCGCCACCCCAATTACAGAATGTATAAAGAAAAGCAAATTTCTATGGGAAGAGGAAGCTAAGAATAGTTTTGCTATTTTGAAGGAGAAGTTATGTACTGCACATGTTCTTGATTTTCCTAATTTTAATAAACTATTTGAAGTAGACTGTGATGCTAGTAGAGTGGGTATATGAGCTGTTTTATCTCAAGAGCATAGATCAATTTGCTATTTTAGTGAGAAGCTCAATGATGTAAGGCAGAAGTGGAGCACTTATGATAAAGAATTATATTCTGTCGTAAGGGCTTTGAAGACCTGAGAGCATTATCTGATTGGGAAAGAATTCGTCATTTATTCTGATCATAAAGCTTTAAAGTATCTAAATAGTCAAAAGAAGACTAGCAAAGATATGCATGCGCGATGGTGTCAATTTTTGCAAAAATTTCCTTTCAGATTACAGTACAAGTCAGGTGTGCATAATGTCGTAGCAAATGCATTGAGTAGGAGAGTTGGCTTCTTGATTATATTAAGCCAAGACATCTTAAGGTTGAAGCAGTTAAAAGACTATTATATAGATGATGATGACTTTGAAAAAATTTAGGAGTCATGTGCTACTGGTCAACTTGTATAAGAATTTCATGTGCAAGATGGTTATCTGATGCGTAGCAATCAGCTTTGCCTTCCTCGGACATCATTACGAGAAAAGGTAATTCGTGATTTATATGATGGTGGATTAGCTGCACATCTAGGTCATGATAAAACTATTGCTGCAGTCCGAGAGCGATTTTACTGGCCCCAACTGCGTAGAGATGTCAGTAGGTACATACAAAAGTGTTATATTTGCCAGACTGCTAATAGTCAATCTAAGAATACAAGTCTATGTATGCCTTTACCTGTTCCTAACAATATGTGGGAAGATCTGTCCATGGATTTTGTGCTTGGTTTACCACGGACACAAAGAGGCATGGATTCTATTTTCGTTATGGTTGACAGATTTTCCAAGATGGCGCATTTCATTCCTTGTGGGAAGACTTCGGATGCAGTAAGTGTGGCCAGATTATTATTTAAAGAAGTGGTTCGTTTGCATGGTGTGCCCAAATCTATTACCTCAAATAGAGATAGTAAATTTCTAAGGCATTTTTGGCAAACTTTATGGAAGCTGTTTGATTCATCTTTGAATTTCAGTAGCACTACTCACCCGCAAACTAATGGGCAAACAAAGGTGGTTAATAGAACTCTGGGAAACTTGATTCGAAGAATTTGTGGAGATAAGCCGAAGCAATGGGATTTTGCTTTATCACAAGCAGAGTTTGCTTATAATAATGCAGTTCATAGTTCTATTGGCAGGTCGCCTTTTTTCTGTTGTTTATACAAAGGCACCTCAGCAAACTTTGGATTTGGTACAGTTGTCTAAGCAAGCGGATAAAATTGTAACAGTGGATCATATGGCTAAACAGATTATGGAGGTGCATCGTGAAGTCAAACTGAAGCTGGAGGAAGCTAATCAGAAGTATAAAGCTGCAGCAAATAAGCAAAGGCAAAAGCAAGTGTTTGTGGTAAGTGATCAAGTCATGGTTTTTTTTCATAAAGAGCAATTACTAGCTGGATCTTACGGTAAACTACAGCCAAAGAAGTATGGACTTTACGCTGTCAGCAAGAAGATCAACGATAATGCTTATGTTATAGACCTTCCACATAGCATGGGCATATCCAACACTTTTAATATTGTTGATTTATCACCGTTTCATGAGTCCACAAAACGATTATATCCAGATCCTGATTTTAACTCGAGGACTAGTTCTTTTCAAGTGGACGAGAATGATGCGGAATTTATTAGCGGTGTGTTTCTGCACCGATTGGACAAACAAAAGTCCAAACGGAAAGCAAAACGGTGATGTGATTAGATGGTTTTTTTCTGTTATTTTAGTATTTTTTTATGAGTTAATTTTAAGGGTCGCTTTTGTAATTTTGCTATTTGATGCTTATTAACTTTCCTATTATGATTAGATTTCCAATTCAGATTAGGTAACTTTCCCATTATGATTAGGTTTTCTATTGTAATTAGGTTTAACCCCTATAAAAGGATGTTTAGGGTTTGTTTTGAAGACAGAACATTATTATCATCAATATTAAATTTCGAGATTTTTCTCTCTAAGCAAGATTTTGCTTGAATTACTCGCTGAACGCTGCGTCAAGCACACTCGTGTTAAAAAAAGCAAAAATTTTTTTTACACGAAGAGGAAGGAAAATCTTTGCAAAATTCAACACTTGGAGGAAATTGATTCAAATGGTTATTGCATTAAGTGACAGTTTGAAATTTACGTTTTTGTTCGTTATTGTTTGTGTAAAAACTGTCGCAGATGCCAAATATGAACGACTTCATTGTTCCAGAATGTATCCTAATTTTTTTGGCCAAATTACATGGGAAGAACCTCTAGAGCATTCATCTACTGGATCTCTTATATGCCTTTTGCAACTACACAGCTAATCTCATATCTACATTCAATTTTTCCACAATTCAAATGGCAATGAGAGGCTTTTTGATATTGGTATATGTCAAAAAACTATTGGTAAAAAAAATTATCTGTGACTTTTTTTTCCAATTAACGTGGTGGTAATTTGCATAACTTACTAAAAGTCTCGAATTTACTAACTCTAATATGAAATTTACAACCTAAATTAGAGTAATTTACCAAATTTTGTTAAATTAAATTACCAAGTTGTTTTGTTATAAACTTTCATTTGAGTTACCAACAATTAATTATTCGTTCCTTATTTACTAAATTTTCTATTGAGTTACAAACTTTTATTTGGGAAAAATGACACTAAAAGTATCATAACTTTCATACGGAGTTTACTTCAGCAGAAAAATATTTTGAGCGATCACTTAAGTGTCATTTTTGTTAAAAAAAAAAAAAGATCACTACAATGCCATCGCTGATTTGTGTGGCCGAAAAATTTGACATGGCATTATTTTAATCTAAATCCATCTCTATGGCTCGCCAAAGAAACCCAATCAGTAAAAACCACAAAGAAAAGACGTTTTGTTTTACATGAAACAATAAATCCAAAATATTCCTAAACCCAAATCAAATGAAGAAGAATCAAAGCCACTGTAGACAAGCAATAATCAAACACCAATCCAGAGAAAAATAAAACCATTTCTCGGCCACGTTCGGTTCGATTTTCCCTCGTTGTTCTTTGCGATAGAAAAACCCCCTTTCATCGCAGATTCTCATTCCATGAGCACAAACCGAGGGTTTAGAGATGGATGAATGAAAGAGCGATCAAACCCATTCATGAGTAAAAACAAAGCAACAAAAGGTGAAACAAAAGTCACCAACACTTCCGGTGAATCTAAAAACAAATGCCAAAGACACAAATGGGGCAAAATCGCTTATCTTCTTCAAAAAAACCCTAACCCTAATTGCTCAAATTGGAGCCAAATTACCATCTAAAATTCGCAGTGGAGAGTAGGAGTATGAGAATTGGCTCATAACCATGTGAGGCGAAACAAATCAAACAGGCTATGTCGTTGATTTTTTTTTAAATGACAATGCTATTCCTCTTGATTTGTTCCATGAACTCGCCTCCAACTTCTCTCCACAACACATCGTTGAGGAGGTTGCTGAGCAATTGCAGTAATCGTCAGAGTCCTGGAACGCGCTCCTCGGCCATGTCATCAGCAGTGCACCAGCAAGAGTAGTAGAGAGAAGCACCAAGAACAAAAAATAAATGCGCGTATTGCGATCGCACAAAAAGCGAAAGAAGGAGGAAGGAGAGAAAGATGAAAGGTCGTCGTTTTATACCATTTGCCACGTCGTTTCCTTAATTTTTCACTTTGGACTTTAATTTGTTTAAAATAGCCACATCAGACTCAAAAAATTATTTAAAAAGTCACATAGGATGAATTACCGGAATTTGTTGCCGAAGACACTAAAATGATTTTTTTTCTCCAATTTGGCTTTTAAGCAATCCGGCAAAAAATTTTGGTACCAAAGTGAGCGTTATACGAAAGTAATGACATTTTTTATTGTCTTTTTCGCCTTTTATTTGCCTTAGTTAGCTATTCCTTAAATTTACTAACTCTTTTAAGGGATTATCAACCTAGGTTAGCATGACTCAACAAGTTGTCATCAATCCTCATTTCAACTAGTTTAGAGATTACTAAGTCATTAAATTACCATCTTTGAAGTACAACGATTGTTTTTTGTTTTTTTTTTATTTTCAACTTTTTATGTTATTTATAAACATTTATTTGTCTTTCATAGCAATGCCTTAAAATTACCAATTCAATTGCACTTTCGTGACAAGTTTTAGAACTTCTGATGCACTCATATATATATCTCCTTTCATAATACCTTTCTCAAATCATTCACATATACTAAAAGATAGTAATTTCCCCATCCAAATTTTATATAATAAACATGCTTTAATAACTCATACGATACTCAAATATTTATCACTTTCAAGACATGAGGTTACAAATTCATAAGATAGATAGCACCACTCACTTGGAAATGTCTTAAATCCAAACAATGAAGCTAAATCGACGTCAAATCAAAGTAAAATACAGCGACAACTATGAATCGGCTAAATTATACTTAAACACTAACAAAAAAACTCATACACGGCAATAAATTGCTTACTCAAAGCGATTATTCCAGCCTAAATGCAACACAAAACTCGCACAGGAAACCCTAAAATTTCGCTCTGACAAACTGTAGCTCCAAATCGACTCCAATCAAGACCAATAGCTCTCCTACGCCATATTCCATTATATCCATGAAATCTTATAGTTCAACAATCCTAAAATCGGACTTCTTGTTTCAAATTTCACGAAATTCCAAAATTGTGCCCTAAATCCAAAAAACTTCACCGATTGATGAACAAAGA